>LR990245.1:6839008-8181091 GCA_905147385.1 Limenitis camilla | reverse complement strand
GTAGTGGACTATGGCCTATTCCCTCCTCATTCAGAGGAGGAGAACCGGCTCAGCAGTGGGCCATTAAAGGCTGACGATGATGTGTATATCAGACGCTTATTAACTTCATCTTTCACAGCTTGAGCTAAACAGAAATATCTTAATATTTATCAATCGAAGGTCAAAGAAACCAAGTGATAGTTTTAATAAATAATTAATATGAAATATTAAAAAAATGTTATACAATGGTTATTCTCGAATGCAAATAGTAGAGGTATCAGGATCTCGGAACTAGATCTGGCGTTGCTGGGAGATATTGAATTTAGTGTGAACACTCGGAGCATTATTTAATTGCGTGTCAAGCGGTGAGCTGCGGCCCTGTCGAGGTGAGAGGTGATACTTTGCACACTGGGCCTAGAAACCACAGATCTAGACAAAATTAAACTTAATTTTTTTTATTTAATAAATATTTGGTTCTGTTTCTCTCTATATACGTATTACGACTTACGTATGTGACTCTAAATAGTATTAATTGAAGTCGCTATCCATTCCTGTCTTCTTCGCCTACCTACGTTTAAACGTAATGGAATTTTATACGGTTTTTATTAAAGTAAAGAGCAATAAACAGGTAAGTATACACTATACATACCTATAGTTTTAGAATGTACATACAAAATAATTGAATTATGAAGGTGTATTATACAAAAATTTTTTGTATGCTTTCTTGTCTTGTAGGTCTTAAAAATAGTTATAAGAAAGTGTGATAGAAGTTATCTGTCGATGTCCTAAATTACGTCCATTATAAACTAAGCTAGAAAGTCCATAAAATAAATATTTTTATTAAATTTCTTACTACACGCCTATCTTATTTTCTCCCATGATAAAAAAAATTAAATATGGATTACATAATTTGATTAAACTTATCTTATAGACTATCATATAGTCTGTACTAGTCTTTAAATATATTTTTGTCCATTTGTTTCTCGTGGGCGCAGTGTGCATGATAATAGTACGCAGTAATGAGACTGTCAGGTGTTTGAGAAGAGCATATCGTTTATTTTGCTTCTTCAAATAGTGTTTATTCTTGTCCTTCGCGCTTCCAACCCTTGAATAGGTTTGAATTGCAAAGCATCTAAACAAGTTCAAAAAAGGTTTATTTTATTAAATACGTACTATTATTGTACTAGATTATTAGTACTGGATAATCCTTATCCGAGTAAAAAACACTGTAAAAGAGACTTTTTAAAAGTGTTTTTTAAAAGCTTTTAAATGTAAACAGTTGAAAGATCTCACTTAAAACTAAGTTAGTTATTTTAGTAAGTATTTTGACCACATCGATAATAATATTTATTTGACATTTTTATTTCTATAATAAGGATAATAAATTACTATCAGTAAAGTACTATTAATAAGTCAAAACACTAAATAAATTAAAAATTTTAATTTTGTTTGTCTGTCAGAATTTTGATCATCAATGAGTGTGTCAGTGAAAAAAATCTATGAAATTTTGACTATTGATATTTCGGAAACCTTAATATATAAAGAGTTTAAAGTAATTAATAAAATTCCTAAACCAAGTAAGGTGTGTGTATTAATTATTTGCTTTACCAGACTTGGTGGGGGCACTGCCGTATCCTCTGATTAAGGAATAAGGTAAATAAATAAATAATTTTACTGATTATAAGATACTTAATTTTAAGGTTCTTCTCTTTCGAATATCGTTCAAAAGTCCCACGGGTTAACCAGGCAATAGTTCGACCTCCAATCATACAATCAATGTCCAATCATTGCAGATCAGACGCGGCTGTAAGTCTGGAACAATTGCAAAAATTATTGTAATCTTGTTGTAATACGATTGATATTGTTTGATGAGAACTAGATCCTTAACAAAATAATAGTAATAACGGTACATAAATAGAAGAAAAACAAGGTTATATAGATACATTTTTACTTAACTGACAATCATTTTAATATTTAAACATATTTTTATACCCACACGATGATAATAACACTTCATTTAACAGGAAAATCTAAGGAGATGATCTCACTATGGAGCCAGGAGATAGTAAGTGGTACTCTCTCCAGTAACCCCAGGAATTCAACGGATTACACCAGGTTTCGAGGTGAATGGGAATAAAGTGGTTACATTAATAGCACTTAATATAACTGGAATTATTCTTTTAAATTGACAATATGAAGCTTAGCAAAGGTCATCTAGCAATGATACAAACATTATTTGCATAACATATGTTCTAGGAATATGATAAACAACTTCCATAGATAAATTATTCATTAAGTTCTTATTTCAGATAGCAATAATGTTCAATATTATTTTATTAAATATACATTCTAAATGTTACCATCATCTAAGTGAAACCTTTATTGCATAGTAACACGTAAAAGATAATATTAATGCACTCTATTTTATGGAAACCGAAAAATTTAATTAAAAACAAAAAATCATTCACAACAGAGTCCCATAAAAACGACAGCACATAAGTTCCACAGCCTTTATGGTCACCAGGCAAGCTCTGTTTGACAACTGACACAAACCTATAGGAACTGAGGTTATGAATAAAATAAAAGGAACTACTCGCGAATAACGGTGTTGCTTTGACTTTGAGAGCGCCATCTCATGTTTAAAAACTATGTTTTGCTTTAAAAATCAAAGTAGCTTGTTTGGAAATATAATTTTAAAAGCTTATTTCTTGGATGATGCTAAAAATAAGTCAATAAGACTAAAGTAGCAGCTACCGGCTAAGACGTGCCGAAGCGTGCGATATGAAGCAAGATGGAAGCCTATCCAATGATTGGTGTCGTTATTGTTTTCATCTACACGTATAATATTGAAAGAAAATTGGTCAGTAATTGACATATTTGACTTATATATTATTGGCGTGAGGACCTGGCTAATGGACGTTGGAAATATTTTCAGTAAATGGTTTCTAATATAACAATTTATGTATCTTACATTGAGCTTATTTTTATTTAGCAATTAAATAAACCGATGTTAGAATTATTATGAGGGTCATTGTATTGATATCAATAGATAAAGATAATTGTTGTATAGATTGTCGTTTTGATACAAGTGCAGTAAAATATAATCTTATATTAATATATAAAGCTGAAGAGTTTTGAGTACTGGTCCGATTTGAAAAATTATTTCAGTGTTAGACAGCCCATTTATCGAGGAAGGCTATAGGCTATATATCATCACGCTACGACCAATAGGAGAGGAGCATCACGCGGACAAAGTCGCGCGGGTCGGCTAGTGATAAATAATTAGAGTGAATATATAGATTGACTGTCACCGTACGCGAAGTTAACTAAGTAGTCAATGCTTTACTCACCTAGTATGTACAAGTTCTGACAGATGTCGCTATTATTTGTATAGAAAAAAATATAATTAAAATGGTCAGACCGGCTTATCCCTGTAAAATGATTACACATCATTTTATTTTAAAGCTATAATTATGAAAACGTTTTATTTTATATAATGTAAGCTACACGGTGGCTTAACCGCACAATAACACTCAAGACTACAATAATACACAATCCATAGGAAGCTGAGCAATGCCTGAGTCTGGCGACCCAGGTTCACTAATTACTAATTATCTATATTTTCCTAAAAATGTCTCTAAATACACAGTCACACGAGATCCGAGAACAACTAAACCTTTTTGTGTACAAGTAGTTATACACAATAACCCCCAATCTTTCCACTATAGTGACAGCAATAGGTTACAATATGTTGGCAAGTATTTTTATGATGAAACTTTAACAACTTTCACCATACAAATATAGAAACAACACATAATCAAAATGCGCATAACAATATTGGATTATTGTAGATTAATATCACTTAATTGATATTAGTTAGCACAGTGGCTATCGATAAGGTGACCTCCTAACAACTCGTTCATATGAGAACCTTTGAAGTTATTAGTCATAAAGGCAATGTTTCAAGGGTTGGACATGTAAACTAAACTAAAAAATAGATAAATATCTATAAAACCATTTGACCAACAAACCAACCAAGAATATAATATTAGAAATTTTAACACTACTAAAATTTGTTATAATGTTTGTCAATGTTTATTTCTGAATGAAAATAGGTTACTTACATATTATCTTTAATAACGAATAATTTAAGTATTCTCAATAATTATTACTGAATCAAAACCGAAAATATTTTTACTGAAAAACAATCTGAGATATATAGGACTCTGATATCTGTACACATTGAAAACTACCACTGTGTCTAAAGCTAAATATTTTTCAGGTTTGAAGTCTTGATAAGCAAAAATCTGTTAATATATTATATACACATATATACACATGTTTAGATATTACAAATTAGTAATTTAAGTAATACGAAACTCAGATTTTAGAATCCAGATCAGTGTGAACAAGTTATTAGCAATTAACTTAACATGAAAGTACGATGTGGGAATTTGAACAAACATAGCTTAACTTGTTACGCATAATTGCCTTGCTGAATTACATTAACTAATAAATTCTTAGCATATTTTGACTACAAAGATTAAATTTTATAATAAGTAATTAATATTATTTCTTTTTCTTATATTGTTGATTATTCGACAGCAAGCTTCTGCCAAAATCTCAACTAATTAACTAAAAAAAAATCGAATCAGTTACTCATTGTAAGTATCAAATTTAATTATAATATAAATTCAATAATAACGGGTCATACAAAAAACTTACTTTCTGAGGGAGATAAAAGCCATTTTGTACTCGGTACGAATGATATTTTTTTACTAGAAATTCCGATATTACATCAAAATCAATTTTTAAAAAATCCGTATACATTTAAATGTTTTCTTGTTTTTTATAATAAAGCTGACTGCTTGGACAAGTCGATCTTAAAAAGAATCTAACTGAGTATGAAATGAAATTCAATATTTCGTACTGACCAAAGCGAGCATGTAATGGAACTTTTACATTTAATGTAGTAGAAAAAAAACTACTTTATGGTCATAATAAATACTTTGATGCCAATCCTGTTATTTTTTTTGTACAAAAAAGTATCTTTATAACAACTAGTAGCCGTTTATGGAGTACTAAAATTTTATTGTACAGACCACTTACCCCGTAGCATGTAACATACAACAGAGCACTTAGGCCTAATAGTAGAGCTATTATAGTAAATACTGAATTGATTTTATTTCTTATAAGCTCCTATTATTGAAACAGTAGTTGACCTTAAAATATTTGGATTATTGAAAAAGATCGCTTTTCAACTGCACTTGCTGTGTAACTATAATATGCATTATTTGTTAAGTGTACAGGTCTCATGATTAAATAGAATAAATATGAAAAAGTCTGAGGCATCTATTTAATATTACTTGAAGAATAAAGCGCATCTTTACAATGAACTTAAACAGCCTGATTATTATAACGTTGGGAAATCGTTTCCAAAGAAACATGGGATGGGTATTTTTAATCAATATAAATTAAGTAATTTCAGCTCACTTTCATTCTCAGGCTGAGATATTATAAACACTATAAAAACAAAAATTGAACAATAAATTTGTATAATAAATTGTTAAGATAATAAGTCACTCAATATTTTATATATTTGCCAAATCTTTGCTTTAAATAAATCGATTCTATGGTATTTAATAAATAAAATTTATGATTATTGATATTATTTAATAATAATTGCTGAAACACTGTTGTAAGCGTTCAGTTTGACTACTTGTAACCTCTTCGAGAACATATTGAGCCTCTGATTTATCACTAACTTCTTATTTAGAGTGTATCTTGCTATTGTCTTTAATGTTAATACTGTCCAATATATCTCATAGTCACTTGATATAATATTTGATACAATTTGTAAGTCAGATAAACAACGTTACATTTACCTACATTTCGTAAATTTGAAGTAAACTGTTCGCCAATTACTGAACATAAATTGTATAAACTGTTATGGACATAACAATAATATTGTGAACTGAATTGACTTCATAAAATTAAATTAAGACCAACAAATTAACAGTTTGCTACGCTTCTAAATATACAGACGCCACTACGGACCTGTTTATGACTCTTTGTACTTTATTGTTTAAATGGAAATCGAGTGTTTGATTTAAAATAAGAAATTATTATTATTATTTGCTATGTAGTTAATTGGTTATTAATTAATATGTAGAACAACAGTATGACGGCTTGTTGACAAGGATATTATAATCCTGAGGGTTTTATTACAGACACAGAGATCCAGAATTAATGCCTGATTACTCGCGATCTAATAATAATGATTTCTGTCGTGACGGCGAACTAATTTTGTAACCCCCTACTTCTTCGATTGATGTATATCACTTGACCATCTAACAAGAAAGTAAAAATACTACTGCACTACACCATTGATTTAATGCTGTCAATATAATATTTAACAGGATGCTACTAAAATGAATCCTACCAGCATCAAAACTAAAAGGATGCTTCTCCAATTAATTCTACCAGCATCATAACTAATAAGATGCTACTCAAATAAATCCTACCAACATCATAAATAATAGGATGCTACTCAAATAAACCCTACCAACATCATAAATAATAGGACGCTATTCAATTAAACCCTACCAACATCATAAATAATACGATGCTACTTTATTAAATTATTAATAATAATAATAAATATACTTTATTGTACATCAAATATTACAAAAGTAACCCAAAAAATTACACCACAAAAGAAATATATGTACAATAGGCGGCCTTATCGCTCAGAGCGATCTCTTCCAGGCAACCTTGCGGTGGAGAAATCATTATTAAAAAAAAATATGTGTTTTTAATGTCATAATGAACGTGATGTATTGGATTTGCCAGAATACTGTTGACGGTATTGAAGAGTTTTCTATAAATATTGTTAGCAACACAGATAGACAGGTAGTTCTTAAAAAATTGTTCAGAGAATACTCTACTTGTTGGAAAATATATGACTTCTATCCTGATAGTACTAACATAGTCTGACAAGTGATTTTAGAAAGTGAATATCGTTTAAAATATTGCATGTTGTGTAGTTTAGCTTGCTGGTGCTAGTGTTTCGTCAACAGAGAAGAGAAGAATTGTATTTCAAAATTTCGAAAAAAAAATTGAAAAAACACTGAATCAGCGAGTAAAATCTTTTTCTCTTTAAATTAAATAATATAAATGACTAACATCATTCTAAACACCTTGAGTGTAATATATTCAAAACAGTTCTTATTTAAACTAATTGGGCTTTGGTATACAGTTGTTGTAAACTAATTCCTAAAAGAAAAACAATAAATAATTAACATGTACTAACCAGAATTTTATTTCAAATTATAATTTGTATCTTTTATCTTAATACATATTATATAAACACGGTTGTTTGTGTGACTGTAATTAAAAGGCTTTTACATTGTTTCATCGAACACTATACAGTTGGTACAGAAGACGAGCCAGTTAGTAATTAAAAAAAATTTAATAAAATATAAAAAATTCTTTCTCCTGTTTAACATATATAGAATTTATTATACACAAAATAGCTCTTTTGAAATACAGTCTCTTCCAAGTGCTGCACAACATTCACCTGGTGACTATAATATGTAAAATTTGATGGAAAATACGTTTGAAATAGCCTAAATCTATTATTCATACAGTTGGCGATCTCTGGGTAGCCATTATGAGTGGCCGCATTTGCACATTCGATAACATCGTCAAAGTGACATAAAATTGTACCGGCAACGCTGCATACTGTGTGAAGAAATATCTAAGGCTATGTTGCTATTCTAGATGTATGCTAAATAATATCTATATATTAATAAGTGAAGTAAAAACTTTATACCCTTTTTCACGAAAATTGCTCGGACGGAGGAGTATGAAATATCCCAAACTTATAGTTTACTAGCTGTGCCCCGCGGTTTAACCCGCTGTACTTTGGATAATTCACACTAAATCATTATAAATTATAGCCTATGTGTTATTTTGATGTATAAGCTATATTACTGTAAAGTTTCATCAAAATCCATTTAGTAGTTTTAGCGTGAAAGAGTAACAAACATACATCCATACATTCTTACAATCTTTCGCGTTTATAATATTAGTAAGATATAGAGAAGGAGTGCATAATGCTAATATTTTTTTAAAGTATGCGAAAAAATACATTAAATCAATAAAAAAACATTACACACACTACCATGTATTTGACACACCCATATATACTCTATTGTTTATTGTTAAAGTAATTTAAATTAATTTTGGCTTTATTAGTTACATAGTTAAGGTATAACATTAATAAAAATACATATTATAAATTATGGCTAGGGTAGCCCACGAAATTAATATACTTTAATCTGTTAAGCTTCATTTTGTCTTCAAATTGAGTGTTGCTAGCATCCTCAAAAAGTTTTAAATATTTACTTATATTGCAGTCCTAAAATACGGAAATACGGGTATCAAATAAAAGCGTTTTAAAAAATTGTTGAGGATGTTATTTATTTATTCTCTCTAAACAAATTTTCAACTTGTTTTTCTATAGATTGCCATAAAAATGATAGTCTGTAACAATCCAGATAAACTTAACAAATAGATTATTAAAACTCTCTGCTTACGTGTGAAGCTTAAAATTGAATTGTTCTAGAAATTTCTTATAACATATTAAAATACATTTAATATATATTCCAGCTTTCTCTACATCCATGTATGTGTCTTTGTTACGAGGGTTGCGCGATGTAGTTATAGTTCTTGGGTCACGTTTCAGACAAAGCCTATGGGTTTATGTCTTAATTAAGGACCACACGTTCTATACTAGAATCTATCGAGGTGCTCTAAACTATTTGAAAGCTATTTATTAGTCGAGGAACTCTATTTGTTGATTTTGTAACAGAAAATTTAACAAAATCTCATTGACAGGATATTTATGCAAATATCACGAAAAATATATCCAAATTTTGGGTTCAGTCTCGATCTTTTCTGGACTTACCTCATCATCTAAACTAGAGGTTCCCAATCTTATTTTATCAATAAACCATTTTCTATATTGTTCAATTGTAGAGGGAACTTCTATTACCAAATCACATAAACGATTAAAACAAAAAGGAAAGTGTAGAGTTTTAAATATACCTATCATCATAAACCTGGAGCTTAGATCCCATTTTTTTTACCTGGATCCTCTGTCACTATATGCTGAAGGTCGCAAAATGACTAAAAGGGAATTGGACTTTGAACCTTTTTCATTATGGAATTCAAGCTTCAGACATTTTTAAGCGCAGCTTGTGAGTCAAGGAATAAACGTATTTTACTTCAACTTTCAATATTTCTTAGTTTATATTCTTGTCTTAAGAAATCTTAAAATTATCTATGAGCAACCTATCTTTAAAATTAATATTAATTACCATTAACGTTAAGCAATATGACGCCATTTAAACAGAATTGATCTTTTGCATTTAGTATTTTGCATATAATTGTTTTCCTCGTGTTAGCGAGAAATTAGTTGGAACAAAACAAGTACTTGCTCACTGGAAATTTGTATAGTTATAATTTTAATTACATAGTAATAAGGTAAATCTTGAGAACAATAATATCGATAGCAAATAAATGTTATTAAAATAGAATAGAATAATAATTTATTGTTAGTAACTTTTTGTATAGACTCAAACTACTTTAAATTAGAGATGCCACGAATATCCGGCAACTATTCGGTATTCGGCCAATTCTTTCACTATTCGGTATTCGGCCGAATACCGAATAGTTAATCTCGATAAAAAAGAATGCATAATATTACTCACAAATATTTTATAATATTTTATAGTTGTAGATCTTTTTATTATCTACAACTTTGCCATTAATATTTTTTCCATAGGACTTGTAATTTTGCCGGAAATCGAGATAAACCGTTTTTTACCCTTAAGGGGGGTTCATCCTTTTTCTACTTCCCTACCTCAGACCGCCCATAAATCAGTTTTTCTTTCATTTTTGTTATATTTTCTTCCTTTTTGAAACCAAAAATTATCGACCCTGGTCCATTAGTAAAACACACGCGAAAGATTCTAAGTGTTGCCGCTTCGGCCAAGACACTCGCCGAATATTTGTTATTCGGTATTCGACTAAATCACTATTCGTGGCATCTCTACTTTAAATGTTCCACTTAAGTCTCACAGGATAAAGGAAACAAAAAATAATTTTGAGAAATCAAACCTTCACTTTTAGTCGTTTATTTTTATTATCCTTAAAAATTGTTTTTAAGATATCAAATTTTATAGTAATATGAAATAAAATTGTTCCAAAGCGTTAGAATAGCCAATTAGTACAGGAGGAATCGGCGTATGAGTACCTTAGGACCTTTTTAAATAGTATTTCAATAAACACACACAGCCTAATGTTTCAAACCATACATTTTAAAATTATATAATGAAACCGTATTCATGCTAATACTTTCCTAAATAATACATATTATAAATGAAAATATATTAGATTATAAATTAAATTCCATAAAATAAAAAAAAATATTTATCTGATTCTCTGTTTTAATGTATAAATTGAGATTCTAAAAATCTAAAATATTTTGAAGTTTGACTGTCCGTTTTACATTGATAGTTAAATTTCAAAGTTCTTTGTAAATAGTAAAACACTGGATGGTTATAGTTAAAGACAAAGTTAGGCAACTCCTTTTATTAGTAAGATAAAATAAACCTAAATTAGACATTAAGAAATCAGACTCAATATCTGTGTTTATTTAAAATCTAACTTGACCCGATGCAAATTATTTTTTAGGGTTTCTAATGAAAATTAACTATTTTTTTATGGTATATTAGATGCAAACGAGTAGATGGTCCACCTGATGGTAACTGGCCACCATGGCCCATGGACATCGGCAAAACAAGCGATACCTCTTTTTTTGTTGAAGCGTTGCATCCTCGAAAATTGAGTTAGGGGGTTTAGAGAAGGAAAATTTGCTGCGGTTTCAGCAGACCCTGAGCAAAAGCTTAGAGTCCACTAGATCATATAGGAGGGGATAGGTCTGGATTACTCGGCTCTTACGAGATGCTCTCCCAGCGGCAGAGGAGAATAGTATTCTAACCCGTCCCATCACGGGTAGAGTTTAGTTTAAATACAATATTATTTAAGTTACGTGAGTGATTTTAGCGCATGTGATGTAAAAATCGTGATTACATATTTGTTAATTAATTTGCAGCAGTCAAGCGAATAAGTTTTAATTGAAAAATTTTATTCAATCTAGCGTTGTGATGATCCTAAATCCGGTTTGTTTTGGAAGACTCTGTTGAATTTGGATGGTGTATAGAGTTAATGCATAGTGAAATGCCCTTGTTAATTATTTTTTTCAAGTCACTGCAGTATAGCTCATCTGTTATAGTTAATAATATGTTACTAAACTTTTCTGACAATTTCTGATTTGTCCGAAACTATTATTACACTTTTACATGCTCGTAAATTATTTATAATATATAGTAGGATTATTTATTCTGGCTAAAGTTATTTTAGTTGATAATACAATTGTTCATGAGTCAAATATCTGATTGTATTATTGTGTCCTCGATCTGCAGTTAGATTTTAGTATTAATGTGGATGACGTTTGATATAATGTTTAACATTGGAATAATAGTTTCAAATTAATTGTCCCAGGTGTAAAGTAAATTAATATGTTGGAATATATTTGAATTGTTATAACTATGAGTCATGAGTTAGGTACTAGGCTAGCCGATTCAGTCAATGACTATTCGGAAGATAATCATCAAAATTGTTACATATATCAGAGATCAGAAACTATATAAAAATCTGAATATTTATGATATTACACGTATCTAATACTATGCCAGATATAGATAGATAATAGATATTCTAACATAATGTATAGTCGACTTTCTTTAGTACAAGCAATGGACTTACTTCCAAGATTCAAGACATGGCATTATAAAAAAAATAATTTCTGAATTATAATTTAAATAAATTTGCCCTAAATTGGCCAGTTCTAACATAATAGAGACTCTCTGTTCTATGCTTTTATTAATTTATTTGAAATGCTTTTTCCTACCTTTTTAATTTATTATTATACTAGCGGCCCATCCCGGCTTTGTACGGGTGGACTTTTTTTAAACATTTTGGCTCTCCCGCATATCGTTTTATTAGGTATTGAAACAATCTTGAATTCGAAATTATTTATTTGGATAAGAATTAATACAAAGGTATGGAAAACATGGTCTGATTTTGATTGGCATTTCTATTAATTTTTAAAATGTAAAAATGAAGCTATAGTGACATAACTACAATAGTTGTACATATGGTCTCGCGAAGTTTTTTGTAGATATTGATACGTTCTATAATATTGTAGAACATTTTTTGTGCTATCATCAATACTGTTCGCAGTGCATGAGGTGAAAGACATTTTATGGCTATTTTTTTACACCTTGGGTTGGTTTTAGTAAGAATTTCTGAGGTTCTTTAAATTTTTTAGCAATAAATATAGCCTATGTTACTTAGGAATAATGTAGCTTTCTAATGGTGAAAGAATTTTTGAAATCGGTCCAGGAGTTTTTAAGTTTATTTCATTACATACAAAAATAAAAATCTTTCCTCTTAATAATATTAGTATAGATTATAAATAAAGAAGCAAGTATGTTTTGAGTATGTAAGCATAACAAAAGGACAATATAAGATGGTTTTGGTAAGTTTGTTTAAGTTAATGTAAATGATAGAATGAAGAAAACTTTATTATTATGTAACGAAATAGTAAATGACCATATAAACATTAAGCAGCTACGTTTTGACAAGTGCCTAGATATAGTTTATGCAAAATACTTGCAAAACAGCCTCCATATTGTTTAAGTGCTGTGTAATGGACAACATAATATCAATTTCGGTGAAATATTCAAAATGCAAACATTTCGACATTCTGCACTTTAGAGTCGATGTAAAGTTTTAACCAGAAAGCTTCGGAAATAGTCCTATTTACGTATATAATAAAATCGTAACTTTAATACTTGTCTATCTGTATGTAATGATTATTTTGAGATTTTTTACATTTTTAATTCCTTAGGGAAAAATTAGATACACACTCAATTATAAAATTATACGGTAACTGTCATATATATAATAAGCACACTTACATTGGGGGTACTAAATAAATTGGCCACCTCAACGTTCAGATGGGTGGCCAGTTGGTTGGTATATTATTTGACGCAAAAATACCTTAAAGTTTTATAAATTTTGGGTTTAATTCTTTCTCAAAATTGTTTTATGGCATGTGTAAGCAGTGCACCCACTAAAAAAAATCTTAATTTTTTTTGTTTAGATTTCGAGACGATTCAGCGGTCTGGGATACTAGACGTTATATTTAAGTAAATATAAACATAATTTATTTTTGAAAAGATGAACCCCGAGACCCCTAAATCCATACCGAAGTCAAATATCTTTTGTTGTGAATGTTACAAAATATTTAAACAAAATCTTTCAAAGCGAGATTTATAATTCCTTTAATTTTTCCCACTTGCCGCCAAAGAAAACCTGAAACTAAAAGTTTTACGTAATGTTACGTTTGACATTATTTAGGTCACAACATCGCAAAAACCGCACACAAATAGAAAATTGCATAACAAAAAACCGCTGAGATTGAATTGTTCACAATAAAACCACTTGCCTTTATAAGTCGTGTTTTTAAGATTAATTTTTTCCGACTTTTTTAAGTTACTTTTACTTTTTAGATCAATTTGTATAAACTAATTTGTTAACCCAGACAAGTTTTTTTTATAAAAACGGTTATATTTAAAAAGTTTAATTCTGAATTTTATTACTCATGGCTTACAGATTACAATAAACTTAATATTTATATTATTATAGAAGCGTCAGTAGGTCAGTGGTTCAGGTGGATTCACAATCGATAAGTTGTGGGTTCAAATCCCAATAATTTGACTACTGATGTGACCCACTCTTAACACAAACATTTAACTTAGTTAAGGAATTCTAATAAGTAATATTAAATAAAAAAACGGGTTGCACTCCGGGAGATCTAAAGCAATCTAACATGTGAATTCATACTTTATATTGTCTATCGTATTGGAAGTGTAGTAAGTATGTAGTGTAGTGTAACTAGCTAAGTCTTCCTTATTGAATGAGACAGTCTGAAGCTGTAATAGTAACGAGTATAAAACGAGTATGAAACTAGTTCGAAACTAGTACGAAACGAGTACGAAACTTGTACGAAACGAGAACGAAACGAGTACGAAACCAGTTAGAAACTAGTACGAAACGAGTACGAAACTAGTACTCGTAACTTATTGGAGTGGTTAAAAATACTAGTAGGTAGGAATCCATACTGCTAATGTCTTTTTTTTAAATGTGAACTGCCTCGAGGACTTGATATCACGCAGTAAAAATTGTCTAGTGTAATGTCGTGGTGCTAGTTCTGTGTAACAAAATGAGCTAAGTGAGTCACAAATCTAAGGCAACATAAAATTACTGTACTTATAGGTGTATTTTTAAAACAAACTTGTTATCTTTTTAGTACGCAACTTTGATGGTGAAGTCGTAACTATTGAAGAAAATTGCAGAACGAAAAACCAAGATCACCAGATTGAAACGTTCACAATAAATATACCACGTGCCTTTACTTTGAGCAAAAAATACCGCCCGAGGCAATAAATTATGGCTACATAAACACCCAATATTGGACCTCGTAAAAATATATTGCTTAAGAGTATTGTAGGTTCCGTCGATTTACCTAAGCAAATGATGATAATAGTTCTTAACAATATATTATATATATGATCAATGAAAGAAAAAAAAATCGGGATAACATAAATTGACAAAAAATTATATCTAAAATATTATAAGTTTTTTATTTGATAGATCGAGGAAGTTTTAAAATTTTTAAAAATTAAAAATAAATACTTTGTCTGGTATAATTATATCCTAAAAAAAGACACCAGCATTATTCTTCGCTTCTCTGAGTTAATATCGAGATGTTTATTTAAAAAAATGTACCGGATAAAAGCAACACGAGGCTCCAAAACCCTCCAAGTGTGACTTTTTTGGTAAACCTTAGGAGGAATAGATCCAGCTTTCTAGGAAGAGTTGATATATTATTTTGTGACATTTTGTGTGATGTTTGTATACCAGTAAATAAAATAACTAATAAAATATTCAATTATTCATTAACCTATTTAAAGGACGATGGAATCGAGTTTCAATTGAGTTAGAGGTTAAGCATTTTGTTTAAGTTACAGAACCCTAAACCAAGAACCAAGTAATGACTAACAAAACAACGCCATAAATCTAAAGTTAAAGAGGTGTTATAATTAATGTACAGAACGTAAAAGGATGACCGTAAAGGCTCGGCTAATTTCTTAACCTTTTGAGTTTCAATGTCATAATTTGTGAAAACAAAAGTGATGCTCGTCCTGAGTCCTGACCTTGGGTTAAGTTGTTGACGTGTTTGAAAAGACTTTGTTTGTTACTTTATAAATCAAATGCCTCAATATTTTTATGGAAGAAAGAAACCAAGAAAATTCACTTGTTGGTAAAATATGTACAATATATATGTCGGAGCAAAGTATGGGAACCACTGTGTAAGCCAAAGCTTAGGCTGTCATAAAACTGAGGTAGGGCACAGCAGGAAATTTCTTGCTCAAATATGTAGCATCCCAACTGGGGTAGTACCTCGACCTTACAGAAGATCACAGCTAAATAACACTACTCTAAAGCAGTGTTGTGTTCCTGTTGGTGAGTAAGGTGACCAGAGCTCCTGGGGGGAATTGGGGACAGGGTCGGCAACGCGCTTGCAATGCTTCTTGTGTTGCAGGCGTCTATAGGCTACGGTAATCGCTTACCATCCGGTGAGCCGTACGCTTGTTTGCCGACCTAATTACATAAAAAAAAAAAAAAAAACCTAACCTTACACAAGGCTAACTAACGTTGTGGAAATTAGTTACCACGTGGTAACTGTGTGGGTGTGTTAATCGAACATAACTAACAACACTGCACTGCACTTAACACTTTCACTCACACTATCTAGAGACTACTTCACTTCTTGGGACTAAGACTTCAGTCAGACTATTGAAGGCATATGAAGAGTCGAGACTGTCAAAAAGACGGAAGTGACTACTACCCTCCTTTAGCGCGATATGGCGATGACGATTCAATTATTCGATAATCGTTTACTATTCTCCGACATATATGTCGAAAGTGTCAGGTTTAGATTTCCACAGCCAACCTGGGCAGTGAAGGTGAGTGTTCCAATTGTGTTTTTTTGGCGTTTATTTTTTCCACTTGAGAAATCCCCTCTCTTTTGAATTTAATTGAGCTACCTATATACATCAACCAACATAATACATATATTATTATCTAAAAACAACTTGCATAACATCCGACAAACCATTTATGAGATATTTAACAAAAATCGTAAATACTACTAGTTTTCCCTTTACCCCTCCTACTAAGCTAAAATGCTTGTGTCAGGAGTGGAAATTATACATATTTTTTTTTCAAATTTTCGTGACTTCAAGTCAAAACATTGTGTAAAGATGGCATATTATTAACTTTATGAAATAAAATGATTTATTGGCAAAAAAAAATACTGAAAATTCTAATTTTTTCACATCCCCTAACGCCTTAATCTTTACCCGTCTGAGTACCCCTAACCCCTTAAATGCAAAAATAACCCTTGAAGCCTTTTAGGTTTCGTGTGATAGTGGGCACAAATCAATCGGAAAAGAGATCTTTTACCAATAAAAGGTTTATAACATTCAAATTTTACGAGAGATTGTATTCTTACTTGTCTCCTCTTGGCTAAAGTTTTTAGCTCTTATTTCATTTAATTAATGCTATAATTAGATCATCAATTTTGAAGTACAATCTACAATACTCGTACCTAGGTTATGTACCTAAGCTGAGTAATAGGGAAATTATTTTTTACAAGTCATCGCATTATGTTAATATAATAACAGGTATTACCTGAATAATATAAGTTATTATTCCCGGAATGCAAAATATGATCTGATTTTCCTCTGACTTTGATCGTAATACAGATTGACTCAAATATATTATTAGAATTAAGACGTCATTATTCTGGATTTTTCATAACGTCAATACTATGAATAAATTCAATACTAATTATAAAGTGCAGTTTAGCTCATTGTATACTTAAAAATATGAATTCTAATCTCGTAGTTTGAAAACTTACCTATTATACAGATAAATAAAATCAATGGCATCTTAGAACATTAATTTTATTAATACAATTTTGTCGAGTTACAGTAAGGATAGTCTTTTAAGGGACCATTCATTAATTACGTAGGACGTATTAGGGGGGTCGACCATGTCTTATTTTTTTTTACAAGGGGGTGGGAGGGAGTCTCGATAGTTCTTACGTAAGATTACAAAATTGCTCAAAGTCAAATTTATACTTTGAAAAACGCGGGCAACGTTAATTTTTTCCTTTAGATTCATACGTAATAAATATTAAACAGAGGGGGAGAGGGTCGGCCTATTCTTATTTTTTCTTATAGTAGGGTGGGAGGGGGTCAAAAACTAGCGAAATAGTGTTAATAAATAAATGGTCCCTAAAGGATTCTCATCTTATGCTTCAATGTGTTTTTAACATTTAATAATAAAAATTGTCACATAGTCAGCAAGTTACTTAAGGTAAATAGTATAAATAGGTACCTATATATAAAAGGTAAGCTTTATTGTGGTAAGCTTCATAGGACTTCTGCTTAACAACTAAGTAAATGAGTGGACTTTTAGAACATTCTACTCATTCAATTACAATTAAATTTTTCTTTCATATTGAACAACAAATTTTGAATTTGAATTGATAGTGTTCACTAATACTGAAGAGAAATAAAGACAAGTTGAGAATTTATAATCAATAAAAATAAAATAAATAATAAAGCTAGAATTTATTATGAAACTCCTCGTAGTCATTACATCTCTAGGCACAGTAATTAATTCAACGCTATTATTTACTGCGATATCAATGATTTATTGACGGCTTATTACGAGCCGTGACATAAGTTTTACATTGTTGTACTTCATATAACATATTATACTTTTTATATTTTAGAAATTGTAGAAAAATATATATTAAAATATGTTCACTTAATTAATAAACATAAACACTAAATTATCGAGTAGATAATTGTAAATATTTTAATTATTATACATTCTTCAATACATTTATATTAATAAATTTATCTTGTTAGTAGAGTCGTAGAATAACCGAAAATCGTAAGATTCATTAGGTACATTCTTCATTCACTTATACAAACCCTACATTGATAGAAAAAGATTGAAATTTATTGTTCTTTACAGAAATACTGTGGTTTATAGTTAAAATAATATACTAGATAGATACGTGAAAGAGCGACCTCTTATTTGGAGATTTATGACCAATTGCTAGATAATTCTGGCTTGTTATTCTACATTACTAGTTAGTTAAGTAATTTTTGCGTATTGAATAAGTAGAAAGATAAGAGCCACTAAAACGAATCAGCAGTAACATTGAAACCGAATCAGAGCGGGGTATATCTTTAATGCAATACTGAGCTGCCGGCGTTCCATAACTTATTGCATATTTATTATGGCGCGCTCTGTGGACGAGTTTGGTTGCATTATGACGAACCGATAAAACTAATATATTTTTCAATAATTTCTTTAAAAAAATCGTGTTGTTACTTTGCGAAATATGTTGCCTTTCCGATACAGTAAGCCAGATTTTAAAAGCAAAGTCTACTTCTATATATGTCTGAGAGGAACACTTTTATATCTAATTTTAGTTTAGTCTTAAACTACCATGTAGTATCTTTAAAAATGGTTATTCTAGATTTTTTTTCTTTCTTCTTTTTCTCCTGTTCATACGCCAATTAACTTTTTCTGCCTTTTTCCAATGAAATTTCCAGACAAATGTGACCAAAGCGGCAACGATATATTAAGATAGTGTCCACTAAGAATAAATCGATTGTATGTGAGTTTTCAACGATTAATCATAATATATTATCATCAAGATTATAAAATAAATACTAGTAGTACATACAGAGATGATGTCACGTAGCGTTTTTGAAATAATATTTAATTAGTTTTGTATAAATATATTTTGTTTTTTTTAAAATATATTTTTTGTGTAAAGTAGATGCTACAGTATTAATCATTTTTACACGCTTTTTATTAGCTTCACTTGTATGTCAGTATGTCAGTATTTCAGTATGTCAGTATGTCAGTATGTAACTCTCCGTGGGTAATTTGCGCGCCTGCGGCCTTCCTTGGTTCTGGTAGCCGTTTCTCAAGCGTGATTTTTTTTAGTTTAAAAAAAAAAACTAAAAAAAAATCACGCTTTTATAAATAAATCAAACTAAAAAGTAAAAAATAAATAATAGTTTAAAAAAACTAAAAACACGCTTTTTATTTTAGAAAACCAAACTAAAAAATAGAAAATAAATTTTAATAAATTTAAAATAAGAATAGTGTTAAAAATTTCAATAAATATAAATTAATAATAGTGTAAATAAAAAAAATGTGCTTTTTAAGATATTATCAAAATGATAATCACTCTACTCATATCTGTCAATAAAATATTTATAACTATTGACACCATGCACCCCACGCGTTTTTTAAATAAAATACATTTTTTTTATTTACACTATTGTTAATTTATATTTATTGAAATTTTTAACACTATTCTTATTTTAAATTTATTAAAATTTATTTTCTATTTTTTAGTTTGGTTTTCTAAAATAAAAACCGTGTTTTTAGTTTTTTTAATTACTTGTCTATTGTCTTGAATTGTTGTAGAGTTTATAGGAATAACACAAATAAATACTATAATAATGTCGGTGTAGCAATGGAGGCGCGCAATAAGATTAGATTAGTTGCGTATCGCACGTACATCCCTGTAGGGCGCGGGTGGTGCGGGTTCAATCCGTAAATAATCACTAATGTACAGTGCACTGTGTGTTGTAGCCTTAACTAGATTACGCGTGCGTTTACGCCGAAATGCTTTCTGTTTGCGAATTTATGCGGAATGCAGATGGAATTATACTTAGAAATACCTTTACGCCAATATGCTGTGCATACGAAATAATACTCTATACTATATCCAGCTTGGTTTGAGACAAATGAAAAATAAAAAAGGCGGCTATCGCCCGAATAATAACAACAATGTTATATTTTAACGAATTATGTGTACAAATAATGTTCTCTGATTACATAATAAAGTACAGTTTAAACTTATAAATCCCTTTATATTTATAAGTTTTAGAGAAATAAAGGGTTGATTAACCCAAACTTACAAACTCGTTTTTCTCTAAAACTTTGATAGTTATTTTATTTAATTTTTAGGGTATCACCACCATCACAACCCATTAATGGCCCACTGCTGAGCCGGGTCTCCTCAGTCAGGAGGGGGATAGGCCATAGTCTACCACGCTGGGCCAGTGCGGATTGGCAGACGTCACAGTGCAGGTTTCCTCACGATGTTTACTTCACCGTTAAAGCAAGTGATATATAATTGCTTAAACACACTTATCTAATTTTAATTTATTATTGGGTTAATACCTAGTACTTATTTGTCGATCTTAAATCATAAATGATTAACTGAGAATAAGGAGTATGTAA
The DNA here is from genome assembly GCA_905147385.1 of Limenitis camilla. Taxonomy (NCBI): domain Eukaryota; kingdom Metazoa; phylum Arthropoda; class Insecta; order Lepidoptera; family Nymphalidae; genus Limenitis; species Limenitis camilla. The sequence goes on along the minus strand of LR990245.1, from coordinate 8,160,502 downwards.
AGTTAAAAAAGATTTACCAACCAAAGGATACAACATAACATGATGTAAATTAAGATTCAATCGAGTATCAACACTATACGTTAGCACCCGTAAATGTATAACACAAAAACAAATTAAAATAAATCTTTCCATCGTATGCATTAAACACTTTTCTACCGTCTCGTAGATATCTTGAAAAATTGTCCTAACAACCGCAAAACCGGAATCCCTCAAGAACAAAGATATTTCTGCAGTCCTCCAGCTTTGATATAGCTCTTATATCTTTGTAATAGAGTTGGATTTTGATTGTTTTTTGGTGTCTCGATTGGAGATGGATGTTTGATCGTTATGGAGTCGGAGTGACGATGTGACAGGCGCAGAGGCGGCAGCCGCCTTGATGCGCCAATCAATTTGTTCAGTGTACAGTGTACACAGAATACGGTATTCATAGCTAACTGGGAATGGTTTGGGATATTCTAAAATATTCTCAATTAACATTTTATGATTTTTGCATGTACTATATTTAAACAATAAACAAATTCTAATACAGCATGTCCATCTCTCTTTACCTAAAATACTCTTGATTATGCTCGAGAAAATTACCAAAATACGTTTATTAAATTGTTTTCTGATCTCGTTATACTATTTGTTTAGAAATTTAAAATCTTATCTTAAAATCATTAGCTTATCTATTTGACTACGAACAGTTCGACAACGAGTCTTTGTTCATGTTAGAATTAATTTATTAACTTATTTTAAACAAATCAAATGTCAGTATGTGAAATAAATAAAAGTAAATAAATAATTCCTAATAGATACGACGAAAGTTAATACAAATGAAGACCACTGAATGTGTAAAAATTCGTATACTCGTTTTGTTGATATAGTGAGAAAATGACATTCTAAACATTTAATGTAAATAATGTAAGAAAAATAATTTCTTACTGTTTTCAAATAAATATAGAATAACCCAGCTGCGTTTCTCATACAAGATGTATAGCGCGACGAAGTCGGCAGTGTTTCTGCACTAATGAAGCGCCCTTACTCATTACATCCGAACAACTTTTATTCTTGGTAGCAATTTTGTTGCGTTCATTCCAAATAAAGAATCATTTTAATATTAAAAGAATAATTACAATACTTTTTCTAAATAAGATTTGTAATAATGAATGTCTAATACTTAGGACACATTTGAAGTATTATCTAATATACTGTAACACGTAAAATACAATAATAAAATGCACTTTACACGGAAACCAAGCAATAATCAACACTTACAACAATAACAGCTTTTATAGTCACTAGGCGAGATCACTTTAACAACTGGCTCAAGTCGTTTGTAACTTTTATTTTATTTCAATTATACCAACGTAACAATTTATAACAAGACAATACATAATCTCTACTCCGATAGACTTGAGTCAGTTGTTAAACGGAGCTTGCCTGGTGACCATTATGGCTGCAGTGTCGTGATGCTGGGTCTCCATTACTAAGTTTGGAGTAAGTTTATTATATTGGTTGCTCGTTTTCCGTCTTAAATGTTTATTATTACTTAGTGCGTGTTACTATGCGGTACTTATATAAGATCGAACTACGTAGGAGGTAGTATACTGCTTTGACTCTATTAAACCTCTGCCCTTGATTGATCTTAGGCAATCTGCCCAGTGATTTCACACAGTAAATAGTGTAGTAAGCTTTGTTTATTTTACTTCAATGTTAGATGACGAGGATCGGTAGGGGCCCGAGAGATGTAAAAGTGAATAGAAAAGCGCTTGGCTGGATCTCACCTGATGGAAAGTAAAGTTGCAATCTAAGAACTAGCTAGAATAGGCGAAATGTCAACTACAAAGGGAAGACCCTCACGGCGTCTGTTGGTTCGATGGTAAAACTGGTATTAAATCATGCAGATCCTGGGCACATTCTCCGAAATAAATTCTGTAGTATAGTGATAGGCACGCAATTTTGCGTCGATACTCCAGACTCTGGAATTTTCGCCGTACCTACTAAGGCCTCATATCCAATGAGTCTTCTATGTGATCATGTCAAGGACGTTTTGATCCCTGTCTCTGGATCACAAGCCAAAGGTGTTGCTCAACTTCTTACACAAAATGTGTGTGTGTAATCTTAGTGAATATTTTCCTATGAAAAATTATAAAATCTTCTTAAAGTCGGTCAAGAACAACAGATGTGAGATCCGTATCTCAGAGATAAAGATTTCTATTTCTGCATACAGATACTGAACAATGATGATCATCATTTATTCTTTTATTTAAAGTAAACAATTCTTTGTTTTAAAGCGATTTCAATATTACCATACCGTCCGGGACATATTTTATTGATCGCGTACACTTTATTCGACTACCGCGTATTTCAGGCTATTGTGCCCGTCCAATAAACAATCGGAACAATACCTTTAGCCTCATAATGCAAATGGAATCCCACGTCTATATAAGTAAAGAAAATAAGATACTACTATAGATATTGTGGGCAATATTGAGCCGTTTAGGTATTGCCTTCTGCTGCTTGCTGAAACGATAAATCTTTATTTGGTATGACTTTGATCTTTGAAAAAGAATAGTAAGCATTATGAAATAAGGAAATATACAGCCGTAAAAGTATTGAATATGAATACTATATTGCAATAGGTATAATTTTTTTAAAGCTTTTAGTTTCTGTGACATCAAATCTTGCAAGTGAAGTTTAATCTAATTTTCAGTTCCCAATTGAACTGAAATTTTGGTAAAGCATATGTAAATTGCATAATATTATGCTATGTACTTACTATATGGAGCTAATCTGATGATGGAGCTGGAAGATGAGAAGAGGTTGGGAACTTATACCTACTGTAAAACGAAGCGGCATTTAAGCTACTGCGTCATATGGTGCGGACGAACAGCATTAGCTAATAAAAAAAAATCAAATGGATTAAGTTATACTTAATCTGCTGTTAATTTAAATAATTAAACAGTTAACTGACATTAACAGTGTGCGACGAGTTTACTTCATGGAAAAAGACATTTGTTTCTTCATTCTTTTCATTCTCTGTTGATTCGATCGCTACCAAACTACACAGGATCACCTGCCAGTAGTTTAAAAATTGTCTAAATATTTCATCAAAATCTTTGCAGCCATTTTAGAATCTATATAGACTTTTATATAGATAAATAACACAATAAAGTTGTTTTTTTTTATAGTAACATCTTAAGTATGAAATACGTAAATGATAAAATTCCAAGCATGAGGCGAGCATCGCTGGACGTTTGGGATAAAAAACTTTTGTAATATGTGAGGAAATGGAAAGTGGGATATGCGTAACGCGAGATTCCTGCGTACGCGCCGCTATGCGGTAGGGATGTCCAGGTAACTATCGATGAAATATTCTAAATATCTGTACAACTTTTTACCGTCAGGAACCAGATTATAGATGCAGGTTAGTCTCAATTCTGCTCTATGTAAAGGCAAATTTACTTATTTGGTTATATTTTCTTTTCATTCCAGTTTCTTAAGAATTTAAAAAAAATCATGGACTTATGTCCACATAAAAATAACTTTAATTTTTTAAAGTTAAAGTTATTTTTTTATTTAGATACATATATATGTACCAAGTCGTTGCAAAGTTAACTATTATTTTGTTATGATATTTTAAATAAGAAAATACATGGATCTGTATTTTATTTAAGTCATATAGGACAAAAGGTAGATACTACCTATTACGTGGGCCAATAATTCCATGGAATGACGAACAAATATAACGAATAATAGAAAATTTAAGTAACGCTACATTTGTCTTGTTTTTTTTTACTGCGAACAAATAACGTTCAAGTATTGTAATGTCTCGAAAAGTGCTAAAGTAAATAGGACTATTACATCGATATGGAAGGTGACTATAATAACGAGTAAAATTTGATTTTGCGAGAAAAAATATCTTACGGGTTAGTCTCAGGACTTAATGATCCAATGTTATGTAACACAGTTTTCTTTATGTGTGTATAATTAATTTTTGTCACGTATTCAGTTAATAATTATAACTCAATTTAATTGTATTTATTGATGTTGGATTTGTTATTCTTCATTTGTGACTTCTATCTGAAAATAATATCTAAACCTAAATATATACGAAGGGAACGACTAAAAGATAAATCGAATCGTCATCGCCATCTATGGAGCTATTGGAAAATTAATTATCACTTCCCTCGCGTCATCTTAATATTGAAAAACGAGTAAACAATAATCAAATAATCGGATCGTCGTCGGCATCTATGGCGCTAGAGTAGAACAATAATCACTTCTGTCTGCTGACCCGTGGAGAGAAATTCTAGCTAGTCTCGTCCCTATATATTCTCGTAGCAAGACGGTGGAGCTCAGTCTTACTCGTGGACTCAAGGAGTGGATATTATCTTAGTAGTACTAGTGAAAGTGTCAATTGCAGTGTTGTGTTAGTGCTAGAAGTGCTGTTCGATTAAGGTCACGCAATGTAATTGCCACGTGGTTAAGTAAACATAATGTTAGGTTAGCCTTGTGTTAGGTTAGGTTCATGTTAGTCTAATCTTAGGTTTAGACGGTGAAACTAAGCAGTGGAAGCGAATGTTGTGATCACTTAAAGGAATTCCTTAAGCCTACACGTTGATCACAAGTGCAAGGCACTGCTTGAGTTCCTGTCAGAATAATTCAAGTTAGAATAGTACACGTGATCGTAATGTGATATACTGATCGTATTGCGCCCGTAGATTTCATGATAGGCCATCCATTGTGCACATAAGATGCTTATTAATGATTGTCCATTCCTTTTTGGTTTCGGACATATAAATATAGTTAATCTGGATAACTTTAAAGTATCTTATAATATAATATCGATCGTTTCCACATCCCTACAAGCCCTTGTTTTTTCCCATCCACGTATGCTTTTGTGTGGTATAAAACAATCCGGTGTGCACGTGTCTTCATCCATACCTTACCATACCATACCGATTCGCCGATTACTTTACTGAACATTAGATTCAATTCTTATCTTATTACATTTATTATCTTCACAGCATTACCTGAGAAACAGCAGATATGTGAGATTGATATTATAGTATCTATTGTATAAAATTTTAAAACAATTTACTTCTCGGTTTGCTCTTATTTCACTGTGTCATGGAGTGATGAATCTATGAGATTTACTGCACAAAAATATTGTGATGATATGAGCCTAAAGCTAACATAATATATAGGTATAACAAAAAAACTACAAATATACATAATATTCTTACTCCTAACCAAGACAATAAGTTCTGTGTAATAATAGTACAGTATATTTATTCACTTAAAATCTAAGATAATTATCATCAACATCACAACACATTAATCGCCCACTCCTGAGCTGGGTCTCCTCTTCAATATGAGGAGAGTGTTAGGCTATAGTCTACTGCGCTGGCCCAGTGCAGGTTGGCAGACTTCACACACCTTTTGAGAACTTTAGGAAACTCTCTGGAGTGCAGGTTTCCTTACTATGTTTTCCTTCACCGTTATAGCAAGTGATCGAACTGAATCTCCCGAGTAAGACATTGAAGTCTTAACCACAGGGCCATTACTGCTTACTTACTTGCTAACTATACACGATAATTATACCATGAACAAAATAAAAAATGAATTCAGAAGAAAAATCTTTTAATATTTAGGCAGTAGTAAGTAATAAAATATAGTAATAATAATTTGATGTCAGGTAAAGCCAAGACATATATCTACCTAGCATAATATTTTGCAAATCAATATATGAAAATAATTTGTGAGGTTAGCATTTTAAAATATGAGGTCTTAATCTCCTTAGTAGAATAACGTGGGGATTTGTATCTATTCTACACAATATTGATTTTAATCTCATTTATTAGATTTTTTAGTTTTAAAAGTAGGTTGACATTTAGCACCACGTTTTATTTATTTCTAATTAATTTCATTAGTCAAAATCACTTTCAAGTATTCATTATTGATTAAACCCCCAGACATTCAAACAAAAATGTGTTTATCATGATTTTTTCTAACAAATAACCATAGTAATTCGTTTTTATGCTACCCCAAAATTCTTGGTCGTTCAACGCTTCAGTATTTAGAAAATCCGTTTCTTATTACATTACCTTTTGGAAGCTTGATTAAGGCGTTTTACCGGACACAATTGACGACCATTTTTTGTCCATAAGATTTAACCAATTTTAATAGAACTATTAACGTTTTAACATCGTGTGGATGGTAGAGGTCAGAATTTTTAGTCACTTTCAAATACCTCCACGGTTAGTTTGAATCGCATCGATTTTGTTACACTTTGCTATTTGAGGAATTTAAGGGAGTTGAAAGGGACATATTAACCTTTTGAAAAGTTACTTGGTTTATTCTGACGGTTTTTGGTGTATCAACATTTACAGTTTTATAAAAAAAATAATAGAATTTGTGTAATAAACTAGCCGCCCCGCGCAAATTCGTTCGCGTGTTTCTCCTCTCCTATGAGTCGTAGTGAGATGTTAAATAGCCTAAGTTACTCCTTGTTACATCAGCTATCTGCCAGTGAAAGTCCCGTAAAAATAGGTCCATTTATTTCAGAGTTTAGCCGGAACAATCAGACTGACAGACAAAAATTGTAAAAAATGTTGTTTTGGTATATGTACCGTGTATACATCCATATGCACTTAATATTACAAACAGACTCCAATTTTATTTATTTGCATGTGAATGTGGATATACGACTATGGATTACGAGTAACGTAAGAGCTGCAAAACTTAAAACTCTTTTTTCATGGCAATATTCCACAAGACTTTGACAAGATTTCAGAGAGTGAACATTATCTATATATACAATCGAAAGTAGAATTGCGTAAGTGTATTAGATTATAATTAAAGGTCACCCTCTAATAAATGAGCGTGTTTGTTGTTGTCATTATCTAGAATAGTACCGTAACCCTGCACCTAGTTCGCAAGCCCCAGGTACGGCTCACGTTATCATACCTAATAATAAAGATAATTATAATTGTAAGCAAACGTGCCATTTCTGTCACACTATTCTAACCTAACCATGCCCTTACTTTTCAATATAGGCTATACTGATTTTAACAATTGATGCAATATGAATGTAATAGAGTATGAGTGGTGATCCATGGATTACGTCTCACGAATTTCATGATTTATTGACCCCTCCGGGGTCCTTGTCACATATTTTGTGATTTAGAAATTATTAAATTAAAACAAAATGCTGAAATAATTATTCAAGTCCATTTTAATAATTTTTTAATTAAATAAATAACAATCTTAAGTGTCTGGTTTTGATATGAATTTTTTAAAATTTAATGTTTACCCGTGAGGGGTTAGAATACACATCACCTCTGCCGCTGGAGAACATCTCGTAAGATCCGAGTAACCCAGCACCCTTTGGTGGTAGGGGATCTGTTCCCCGACTGGCTTGCGACCACCAGCATGCGAATCCGACCGTCAACTGTCTCTGACGCGTTCCTGCCGAGCCGTATTTGGGCCAGATCTACTCATTTCCTCTATCATCCCATTACTGCTGCGGTTCCAATGAACACCGAGTTCTTGCTCGGGGTCCATAGAAACCGCAGCATTCTTTTCACTCTATCTTCGAGGCGACAACGCATCGGCAAAACAAGAGATACTCTAGTTTTGTCGATGTCCATGGGCGACGGTGGCCACTTTACATCAGGTGGACCCTCTGCTCGTTTGTCCCTTATCTATCATAAAAACAAAATGTTAAATTACGATATTTAGCACACCTTCCCAACCCTTGTCACACTTCGTCAACCTCCTTCCTTTATAGTGTGACGTAATTTATGAATGTTGATGATGAGAATTTGTTTGTAGTTCTGTAATGCTATTGTGACGGAAAATAGACCTCAGTTATCGGAATAAATAAGTTATTATATATAAATAGTGCGAGCAACCGTTACAATTAAAAGTTTTTTGCCATCGTATCTAATTCGGCATCCAATGCACGCCAGACGCGTCCAGTCACAGTCCACTGGCCCGCGGTAATGCAACCAGTTTTATTTTTATTTCTTTTAAAATACTCGGTTAACATATTAGCATGTAATAAAAAAAAACACTACATTCATACTATTAAAGTGCCAAGCCACGTCTGTCTGTCTGTCCGCGACATAGTCAAAATTTACATAAACATATTTTCATGCGGTTTTCGCGTAATGTTATACCTTAAGCATTGTATAAATTGGTTGATTAAGACGATAATTGTTGAAACTGTCGGAAAAAGTCAAGCTGCCTGGAATTTTTCATCGTTTCTTTTTCTATTATTTGTGCGAAGTCTCAAGTGTAATATAAACTTGACAATGAAACAAAAGGATTAATGTTAATAACAATAAGATAATTATTAATACCACGAATAAAGGGTACTAACGACACTTCACTTTTTATAGACTTAAATACAAATATCTAACACTGATTACTTTATATTTATTTCGAGTAATTGCGACCAGGCTACAGCATCGTCAAACCGTTCTTGTTTCGCGATAAAAAGGATCCTAAATCCAAGTATTTATGTAAAAAATTCATATTTCTATCAGCCATTTTTAATTAATTTCTTTCCGAATTTTAATAATTTCTACGGAATTTAGGGAATTAATACCACGGTTAAAAAATTGATCTAGTAGTTATATTATTAAAAAAGAGCATTTTATTTATTACTTTCTACAAGACAGAGGACTGTTAAACAAATTTACTCTATATATCAATGTAGAGTCGCTACTTGATGTTATGTAACCTAGATAAAAATTAGGTTTTAGCAGTCAGTATCTTAATAACTATTGTTTGTATTTACCGAAAAACATATTACAAATTAAATAGAGACAAAATATTTTGAAAGTAAAGCCAATTTAAAAGTAGTACTCGTTCTCTACATTCCCTAGTATCTTGGGTGCAGTAAATCTCTGGACCCCACGAAGCTACAAATTACGCTCAATATCGGCTGATATACGCGCGAGCATCTCTGTGGGAAACAGTAGATCTTTGGACCTATTTAGAAATATTTAAAGATGTAAGATTTAAATTACATTATTAAAAGTTGTAGTATTTAATTTGTTAAGTAAACAACGACGTCAACTCTATCTGAACAAACTATAAAAGTTATGAATTCTAGCATTAAATCTTATACTTTATACCATAGCAGAGTGAGTGAATAGGATGATAATAATAATCTTCAACAATTATTATGAAATTATTATGTAATAAATAATATTCTGTTTTGTGTAATATTTTTTACTCCTATAATGAAAATGATTTAAAATTGAAAGTTGAGGGAAATGAGAAAATATTTTTTTTAGTCTTTAAAAAGCTTAATATTAAGTGAAAAAATGTATCTCTCCTGTCTATCATTGTAATGATTATGAGTAGGTACTCATATTTTTTTCATAAACATTATTTTCATACTTTCCTACTACTCGATATAATTGTTCATCTAGAATAAGTTAATTATATTTGTGAAAGAAGAATATAAAGATTTAGCATTTGAAAAAAAAAATAAGTCATCAAAATTTGTTCAAGTAATCAATCTATTAAGCTTACAAAAAGGTATGACTGAAACAATATAGAGGAATTTCAATTACCTAAAATGAATCTGTCAAAATAACTTACTAAAACTTCATTAAGTGTAAAATTTTAGTAAAAAGACTTAAAGGAAGACTTTAAAAAAATGGTTGGTTATATTCAATCTATTTGTATTTTACAACAAAATTTTTGACTTAAAGTTAAGTTGGGTCAAAAGTTATCAAAAGTTTCATAGCATGATACAGTATTAAAATTATTTTAATTTTTTTTTAAAAAAGATTACTAACAGTATGGATCACACTACTTGTATTCCTTTTACCCCTCCCAGTAAGCTTGCATGCTTGTGTCAGGAGTGGGCCACGCCAATAGTCCAATGTCCGGGATTTGAACCCACGACTTATCGATCGTGAATCCAACGCCCGAACCACTCACCACCACCACCACCACCGAGTTACTGACGCTACAAAATAATTTTTCTTACAGTTTACTGTTTTACTGAATTTACAATATTTCGAAAAAAATGTTTGTTGTAAAGGGAGAAATTGGTTTTTAATATTTTTAAAAGCTAGCAATTTAATATTTTATCATAAATATATTATAAAAATTTGGTAAGAATAATAACTACACTTAGAAAGGTACAGACCTTTTAAAAACAAAAATATAAATGGGTACACTTAACGTATTTGATACAGTTCACAACGGAACCCTGAAAAAGTGACAAAAATTATAAAAACTGAATAATGTTGTGTCTCTATCTACAGGAACAGTTACAGAGAGGAGTGACAGAGATGGTTATGTTTTACCGCTCCCCTCCTAAGTGGGCCGTCCTTAGCGGTGACGCGTGACGACTGTTCTCTTTGAAGATGAAATGATTGTCGCAATGTGAACAGCGGGAATAGCTTCGTCTCGCTTGCGCATTTTTATACAACTTTATTAATATATTTTAATTTTTGCATCTTTCTTATTATTTAAATATTTGCAAGTGTTATAATAAATTATTTTTGTCTTATTAAAAATAATATATTGTTTAATATGTCAATTATATTAATACATTAAAATATTTTGGACAGCATGATCGTGCGTTGATGTCTTTTATATCGAAACAATGACATTAACATACTTCTAGATAAATTATGAATAAATTATTTTTGCAATATTACAAGTATATTACAAGTAAATAACTTACAAGTAAATTTAAATATCATCTACCTAAATATTAATTTATGAGTAAATCAATAAAATTTATTATTTACAGAAAATTATATCAATAACTGGAACTCTGTATACAGAGAGACTATTTTTTTTGTTGAAGTTGAAATATGTGCAAAATCTATTTTTGGAAGTTCCGACAGTTATACTTAGAGCAGCGTGAAAGCTTGATAAAACATAGGTACGTATGTGTATACGTTGAAGTATAACAACATTGTACGTGATAACTGCGTTAAGTCAACCATTGGTTATAATATTAAGATTACAATAGTAAAATAAACCGTTAAACATTCAACTTATGACATGAGAAAAAAAACCATAACTTCAATTCACTACGCTCCATAAACCTCTGACGTTTATAAACGGTAATCCCGTTTAAAATTAAAAAAAGATCAGACGTCAAAATGGAAACAAAACTCAGACAGAATCAGTCAGCGAAGATGCTATTGAATATATCCTATAGTCCTTTCCGTGAGAAAATACACATCCCATTCTAGTTGAGGTTTCGTTGGTCGAAAAGCGCGCGAACGCAGTACTGCGCCGATGCTCGTGCGCACTACACGCTCACACGCGCGCGGATCTGTCAAAATCTGACAGCGACGACGTAATTGTCAAATTCGGTTACGTTTAAAAATGGAACGGATGATTTTTAATCGTTTCTGCGTCGACCTCACTTGATTCAGCCACAATTATATAACCATTTTATTTATTTTGGACTTTTTGGATTGAAGTGACATTTTTTAACAATGATAAATAAACATGTGTTAGAGTGTTCCGAATTCAGTGCTAAACACTTTGTAAGGTCTGCTTAATATTGTTTAGTTAGTTATGTGGTTACAAGGGCGTGAAATTTGACTCGTTAGAAGTGTGAACTGAAAACGTGTAAACTGCTGAATTTGGTTAAAATATTTGAAGTAATTGTTTGCTAATTAACTATTAAGACGGGATCGGATATTACTGCTACTAATTGCGAGCGGTAAGAAATATTTATTTATTTTTATTACAATCAAAAATTCAATGATTATTTCCAAAATACTTGGTAAATATTTTACATATCCTTAATGTAGCATGAAGTCCACACTCGATTTAACAAGAGTTTTTTTTAAATAAACATCATTTGTAAATTTTATTAACATTTTTACAGCTCTATGTAGAGTTGTCTCTGGGTGAAAGAGATGTTGATATTATATTTGAATTATAAATAAGTCTTAAGGTTAAACAACGTCTATTGTATAGACCAGTGTATTACTTTTTTAAATATGTTTGAAACATTCAGTATTATATGAATAACTGAAATAACTAAAAGTTAGGCTCAACACCTACAACAAATTAAAATCGTAATTAAAGGTAAGGATCCTATAATGGACTTATTTAAGCTTAAAGAATAATAAAAAATTTATTTATTTGTATAATATCTTTACTCAAAGCCTTGCACTTTTAAGATTTATTTCCCATAAGGTTTTTTGACTGTCTTCTTACTATAAAATTTACGTATCTACATATATAGGTATAGGTATAGGAAATAAGTGGAGATCACGTAATATCTGTTTCCCTTTCTAAATTATCAATATAAAATTAAATATAAGTAACAAAAATATGTCAAATTTATATTTTTCTAATTGAAAATAAAAGTATATTTTAACAAGGTCTTTACAAGGGGTTTATTGTTGATTCGTAGGAGATTGATACAGTAAAACTAAACTTAAAACTTATGACGAAATTTTTTATAATTCTCCTACTGTAAAATTCGCAGAATGAGCTAGTATTGATATTCTTAGACTAAGCTTAAAAATAATCGCAAGATGATACGCAAGTGTTTTTTGTAGCATGTATAATAAGGTCAAAAGCATGACGTATTTCATCGATCGCTATTTTTTGTCATGGCGCTTATTATCCTTGCTTATGTCTGCAATAGCAAATCTGCTAATTCTGATTTCTTTCATAGGGAAAGCTATATATTTCATATGTTTATTATGATATACTTAAACATTAAAAATATCTAGAATGTGCTGCTAAGGAACTTCTATGCCTGTTTATTATTGAAAGCTCTATTTATCCTTGCTAAAGTTGTTAATTTATAAGAATATTTTTTGCTGTGAGTCCTTGATTCCTGTTGATCAGTTGACATATGGTTAGTAATAAAATATCTATAAAAAATATGATTGTAGAAAAAAAAAGCGTCATCGATAGGTCGTGAGTTCCCAGTCATTTAGCTAAGTTTGAGGGGTTAAGAATACTAGTAGTTTGAAATTAAACTGCTAGTAATTTTTTTTTGTTATGTTTTCGAGAGGAACCCCAGTAGTATCTGGGCCTCTTGACTCAAGTGCAGATTTACGAGGGAGTTAATCACAATTGTAACTTTTACCTTCCTTGACCCCCGTCACTTATTTTACATTACAATAATCTACATTACTTGAACTAATTTACATAATATTTTCTATATGAAATCACTATGGATAGAGATGAAATCACTATGGATAGAGATTATTTCACATTCTAAAGATTTCTTATTAAATAATATTCTCAAATGTTTCTTTTAAACTAGAAACTAACAACAAAACCATACAAAATTCTTTTTATTCTCAAGATAAGCAAAGTGGGTATTTAACAAACCGGTTAGAGTTTAGCTTTCGATAGCCTTCTAACGCGTTATCTCTACATTTAAGTTTTGTGAAAACGACCCAACGCTGACAAATTATATGCCATAAACTTTATAAATATGTAAATTTGCTTTAATATACATTATTGTTCTGTTTTATACAAAAACTACAGCATCCATTAACTTAATACTGGTACAAACTATGCTATTAGCTCCTATATTAGTTAGAACATATATTTAATTCAAATGTACGTATGATCACAACTCTCAATAAGTGAAATCACCCATCAAATTGCCTGAAATTAACAGCAAAGCAGAGGGCAGAGGCTATATAATATTAAAAAGTCAGTAAGAGTGATTCTTAAAATAAATACAAAATATACAATTCTTTTTAAATATAATATATGCATTATATCAATGAGAATCATATTAAAATTTTATTCAAAATATATATCGTGAGAGTAGAGTTGAAAGACTAAAAATATTGGGTTATTTTAGACATTATATTATACTAGCTGAGCTCCGCGGTTTGACCCGCTCTAATTTGGATAATTCACACTATATCATTATAAATTATAGCATATGTGTTATTCTGATGTGTCAGCTATGTTATTGTAAAGTTTCATCTAAATCCATTTAGTAGTTTTTGCGTAAAAGTAACAAATATACTTCCATACATTCTTACAAACTTGCGCTTTTATATCTAACTTCTACGTCAACGTTTTCAAAAATATCAATATAATATAAAATTCTACATAACCTTTGTCACAAATACAGAACTAAAACACTTGTTATTGAATTATTATTCACATACAACTAGCCTTCCTATAGAAATGCATGTATAAATTATTCTACTAAGAAAATTACGTAAACAATACTAAAACACGTATGTATGACGTATTTAGGTACTTATACAGGTACTGTGACGTCATAGTGACGATTTAAACTATGAAAATAATATTGTTACATATAGAAATCATTATTATTTGTATGTTAATTATATACTATTGTAATAGGTTGTAATCTGTATTACTTTTTAAATATTTTTTTTTTGAAGTTTTAGGAGTTGATTAAAAAAGTCGTTGAGCCGACTAAGGTCAACTGGGTTCCTTAGGGATCCAGTAAGAGAATTGGTAATTTAAAAATATCAGAGAGGATAGTTCCCATTCTCTAGTTTAAAAACTAATGCTGTAACTTTGAATCAATCTTTTTTTCATATTATTTTTGATGTTTGGAGATTTTCGTTAGGTTTTTTTTAAATTTTGAATAACTGAACTAAACACTAAATCTAGAAGTTTTTAAACCTCACAATCCTAATCATGATCAGTTAGCGAATATGTTACAAATTCCAATACTGCCCTTCGAATTCCATTTAGAATCATAAAACACAACTAAAATTTTATTCATCTTTCACTTACTATCTTTTACTTTAAAACAAAAATAATTAGTCGTGACGGTTTGTATTTCTCAAAATATTTTTATGTTGAATACTTAACTATCTAACATTCTTAACTGTATAAGTCAAGGTTCAAACTAACTTCATCCGGTTAAAGATCCTTTACTATTAAGGACGTATTCACATTCTTCGTCGTTGTATACAACATACTTACTTTGTTTAATAGAATCTCTACTCCTTTAAATAAAGTTCCATAATTCTCTGTGAGAAATGCCTCCCATGTCATTAAGGAATATCGGTTGATATTTTCATACTCAATAAGGTTCTTTTAAAGGTAAGTTTGTCTTGAAGATCTAAATTACTTAATGACGAGAAACTTTCCCTAAAGGGATTTTGATGAAACATCTTATCTATACTAATACTGTAAAAACAAAAGATTTTTATTTTTGTATGTAATGAATAAACTTAAAAACTATTGGACCGATTTCAAAAATTATTTTGCCATTAAAAAGCTACATTATCCCTGAGTAAGTAGTAGGCTATATTTATTACTAGGAAAAATTAGAGATCCTCAGAAATTCTTTCTAAAACCAACCTAAACTTTCTAAAGGTGCAATAAAATTAGGAAAATATTGATGATAGAACAAAAAAAAGTTCAAATACGTGTTGATTACACGTTGAATTATTGAAATCGGACATTCCATTCGAAAGATATTACGAAATTAAAAATGTCAATATGAACAAAAAAATAGAGGCTGACGGGCCGGAGTGGCTTCATGCAGTGCAGTGAGCAACGCAGCGAGAGGTGGCACCGAAATGCGGGAGATCAAGAAGGTTTAAAAAAAATTGTGTTTCTTACCTTTGCCGCGGTACATGATATATGTATATACTATTGACTTCTATTTAGATTAAAATCTCCAACGCTGTTTACTGAGTTACATATTAAATATTAAGATGGCAACAGTGATTTCAAAAAGAGAATAGCCGATGAAGCCCGTCGAGTATCCAAGCAAATATTTAAATTTCAATTCGAACGTCGCATATCAATGGGGAGCCATAAGCCACCGGGTTTGTTTTTTTTAACCCGTACCCGTACAGAGACAATAAAGAAAAAGGTAGAGGAAAAAGAAAAAAATCTGAATCTAGATTCGAAACACTGGCTGATTCGACTCGAAACAAAAGGAGTTGGCTCCCGCCTGACCGAGATCTGCGTACGCGGGCGCATCTCGTTTACGTTTTTTTTTTAACTTAGCATCCATGTGATTTCTTTCCCCGATGCATCACAATAAGACTGTCTATCGACGACAGGTATTTTTTGAAATAATTGCAGGCAGATTAGGTTTTCCAAGTATCTTTGTTAATTTATGATTGTTTGTCCCTTGTATTAATATGCTCAAAAATTTGATATAAGCTCTGTCCTAATCGATCTGATCTGATCTAATCGAGGCAGTCGTTCAAGTGAGTTCGTACAATTAACATTGTTTAAAGTACCTTGTACCAACAGATATTAACGTAAAGGAGCTCTTTAACCTTATATCTTGGTCACAATTCCAAGGCAAATGTATTTTTGAACTTGCTGCTGTACAATAAAACTATCACTAAATAAAATGTCACAAACACTACTTACTTCTTCACAAGATTTCTGCATATTATACCTATCAATTAAATTAAAAAATAATCCTCGGTATAAAATGCAGACAAAAGATAAGAAATTCTTAAGTAAAATTACAAGCGAGCAAATAATAGTTCAATTAACTTCATTAGGTAATAAAGACAAAATTAGTAACAGTATAGATATTAGTCAAGCTTTATTTTTAAGTTGAAAAAGACTGTAACAAATTAATTAGCACAATCTTAATAACTTAAAGTAAATTTTAGTTATTATTAGATCAAATTTAGTGATTCGATTTAGTTTTTATATTTATTTTTAGAAATCACAGATGATAAGATTTTGCTCTTTTTATTTTATAATCCAGGTAATCATTAATAATATCGTCTACATTATATTTACATTTCTTAATGATCACGTCCATAAGGCACAATACTTGGATTTTGTCCTTCTTTTCCTCTAAAAAAGTACTACGAGGCTTGGTCTTATTTCATTCCGAATCTTACTTTTCTTAGTTCAGGTTTTTTATAACTGACGATACATATCGTTTTATTTTCAAGTAGGTATATTATACATTTATCTATTTGAATCAAATAAATAAAATACGTTATAATAACTAGTATTTGATTAGATCTTACACAAGTTTATCAGTAATGAGAATCCTAGCTTCATTACGGTCTATAAATTATTGTATCAACGATTAGATCATCATTATGCTTATTGCATGGGAAAAATCAGTCCTGGATTCAGTTCCTATTTGGATCTTTATGAGATCATCTTAGTGTCTAGATAGTGAGTAATATTTTGGTTAACATCCGTGTGATTAGCATAAGCTTATACATAGCGATTTTATCAAACTATTGTAGATGTAATTTTCATTTGTAATGTTGAATTCCTGCCTGTTAGAGCAGTCAAACTAACCAAAAGACGATATGACTTCAATAACAACTTAAGACATGAACCAGACAGTCAATATAAGTTGTCATACATACGACCAAATAGTGCCTGGAACTTGTGACCCAGGCTTAAGGAATCCCTTTATAATGCAATTATTAACTTTTTCTTTTCTATTCAAACTGTCAGCCTTATACTCGGAACTTATATGGGTAAGTAAGTTTCATGATAGAAAATAGATTTGAAAAAAATTTGAGATTTTGGAAATTCCATTCTTAAAGTAGTAAATTACTTATGACATTTATTTTATTATGATTCTTATTACGTAATATTGAAGAAATAAGTGTTTTATTGTCAGAAAGCAATCATGTAACAATCTTACTAACTCAACTTTTCAAGCTTATAAGAGACTAAAGATTGAAATATTTGTTAAAGTATTTTCTATCTCTTCATAAGCTAAGAAATACTTACAAAGCGAGGGCAGTTCATCTGATCCGATATTTCGAATTGAAACAAATATATGAATGAAACTGTTTAAAGTCAAAGTTATTGCCATGTGTCAGCATTTTGTAAGACAATATATGCAATATTTTACCTGTTAGCTCCGAAAAATACAGAATATACAGATTTATCAATATTTACCCATTTTTACACATTAGCGCCTTGCAAGGACAGGGTGCGAGAGGTTTCATTAGCAATCACTTAGGAGGGTTGGCTGGTGGTCTTTGTTTAACAAGACTGTGTGTTAATGTGCTTTTAAGACACCCTTACTGTACCAGGTGGCTGTTTTGATGTCTAGAAATATTTAAAATATTTCTTACTAGTAGACCGGTCCCGGTTTCGACCGAGTGCAATGTTTAAGTTTAATTTTCAACATATTTTGATTTAAACATACATATATCACGAAATCCAATATAAACTTCCATTGCCAATTTCAATCAAAAGATTTTTCTAAGCTATAGTGTATCTCTGTCCCAAATTTCATCAAAACCGTTATAAATAGTTTAACTTAAACGACTTTGTTTTATTTATATAAATGTTTATATAAACACACTGAAGAAACCTTTAGGACGAAAGGCGAAATCTGGCTTACATGCAGCCTGACCAAAATGCTACAAAAAAAATACAACTAGTAATATTTATATTTTTTGAAGTTCTGTATGGTTCAGTATATGATTCGTTTTTTACTTATAAATAAGTTGATATGTAAATTAGAATATCCTAGATGGTTAATATAAATAAAGTGTTCTTTTGAAACAAAATGGCAGCAAAAATGCCGTACATTTTTGTGCGTCACCAAATGAAAAATGGCTTCAAGTTATTTCTTATCAAAGTAAAAATATGTTTTATTAGGGCAATAATTTTTATAAAAATTTTAAAACTATGAATGTAAAGTATAGTACACCACTGGAATTTAATTTTAAAATTGTAATGCGTTTGATAAAATACCTATACAGTAAAGTAGATACCGTGAATAAGTAACTGCTCTCTTTAGAGTCGCAGTTACATTGATATACGACAGACAGAGGATAGTTTTGGACAAGACAACCTTATTGAATATTGTTGATACTTTTTTATCTATTATAATTTTTCTTAATTTTAAATATTATGGTTCCTTGTTTATACAAACTTAAGATAGTTTCATTAATTTAGAAAAGTTATCCTGAGGGAAGGCGACACTAGTTATATATTGAGAAGATTTTAATAAAAATTTAAAGATGTTGTTTTAATGCTGTAAAGTTGATAAATGTTTTTTGGAAATATGAGACGGATCACTTATGAGAACTCAATTAATTGAAAATACGAACACCATTTCTGTATATTATTCTCGTTCATGTAACAGTTACTTAATTTAATTTATAATATATGTCTTAGATGGCGCAAGTTGTCTATTAAATCTCGGCAGCAGTTAATTATTTTAGTTTAAGAGACAATAATTGTACAGTATTTTCAGTTTAGATCTATTAGTGAATAAACGGTGTATCCTAAGTCAATATATATTCAAGTTATCAGAAGTAGGTATGCCCGATGTTAGAAAAATATCGATGTTGACATCGATGTCAACATAGAACTCTAAGCTAAAGCTTTGATGATCGATAAACATCGATGTCAGCCAACATCGATATTTTTTTTTCCCAACATCGTCAACAGTAAATAAAACAACCATAATATCACACGACATTTTTAATTAAAACAAGAATCAAAAAATTATTAAAACATAGAAACACATTATAATACTTTTTATCAATAGACTGTAAAAATAATAATTTTGAAAGAGAGTTGATCCAGCCTTCGAAAATAATCGCGCAGATGGCGTTGATTCTCTTCATAAACATACCATAGACAATTCAAACTCATAGACAACTGTAGTAAACATGAAAGATACCGTATCCATATTTCAAAGCACACCTTAATTGTTAGCCATTACGCCCTACCAGAACTAATGCAGCCTTATCATAATTTGAATCAGTTCCGATGACTTTTAGATGACAAACCTGTGTTTTCTTACACGGTTATTAATTTTGGAGCTGTTTTTTAATGGCAACATTGTGATAGTTCGGTGACCTTTGCGAGATTTGGGTCTGGTACAGATAAACTCTTTTTGGAGAATGACACAGCTCAAATCCTATGTAATCAATTAATTGATATAGTTTTGATTAGGATTCTAAAATATATTGTAAGTATATTTGTATGTATTTATGTATGTATGAAGGGATGTTTGTGGGATTGGGAAATAGGTTTTTGTAATTTTAAATTATTGGATTTTTACATTAGTTTAATTTTAGATTTAAGTAAGGAAGGATGTATGAGAACGGTTGTACGTGGGAATGATTGGAAATTAGATGACGATGGTATGTTTGAAAGAATTAATATTTTTCCAAATCATATATTGTTCAAAAGAAGGAAATAAAGCTGTCTAAAGATTTCATAATACTCGTATTTTATTTTACACTCTTCTACATTACATTTGTATATATGTGTTTAAATACGTTTGTATATAATTCTGTTTGTAACTAGATCTATTGTATTTAATAGGTTGGGGAAAAAGTTTTTTCGCATTATAGTATGTATGAATTTGTAATAAAATCTCTTTGGCTATACTATTTGTATCTGGCTGGTTTTGGTATCATTAAAAGTTTACATTTTAAAGAAGATAATTCCAAATTCAAATTAGGAAAATGTGTGATTTTTATTTGTTTTTCGTACTGTGAAGATGAGTGAATGTAATGAAGAAATTCGATACATTTTAAAATTTTACTACAAAAAAGGTAAAAACGCAACGCAAGCCGCGAAAAAAATTTGCGATGTTTATGGACCTGTGTGAGTGCAGTGTCTGTGAGAGTAGCACAAATTTGGTTTAAGCGTTTTCAATCCGAAAATTTTGATGTCAAAAATGCACCTAGCTCTAGTCGCCCTATTACGGATAAAATGGATGCCATTTTTGAAAAAGTGGAGCAAGATCGGCATATCAGTAGTTACGACGTAGCTGAAGAACTGGGATTTGACCAAGGAACAGTGCATTTGAAAAAAACTGGGTACACAAAAAAGCTCGATATTTGGGTACCTCACGAGTTCACTGAAAGAAACCTAATGAACCGTGTACTCATTTGTGATTCTTTATTACGACGCAACGAAACCGAACAATTTTGAAGAAGCTGATAACTGGTGATGAAAAGTGGATCACGTACGACAAGAACAAGGTGATGCTGTGTGTGTGGTGGGACGGGAAGGGCATTATTCATTATGAACTGTTACCTCCAGGCAGGACCATCGATTCTGAACTCTACTGCGAACAACTGATGAGATTGAAGCAAGAAGTTGAGAGAAAGCGGCCGGAATTAATCAACAGAAGGGGTGTGGTTTTTCATCATGATAACGCTAGACCTCACACATCTTTAGCCGCTCAGCAAAAATTAAGAGAGTTTGGCTGGGAGGTGATAATATATCCACCGTATAGTCCAGACTTTGCACCTTCAGATTTCCACCTGTTTCAGTCTCTTCAGAATTCTTTAGGCAGTGTCAGGTTAACATCACGAGAGGTCTGCCAAAACTACTTGTCGCGGTTTTTTAATCAGAAGCCCCAAAATTTCTATAGCAATGGGATCATGTCCCTACAAGATGGCAAAAAGTTATCGAACAAAATGGTACCTACATACTTTAGTTAAATGTAACTAAACTATATTAAACAATGTTTTGATTTTTCTTAAAAAATGCGAAGACACTTTTTCCCCGACCTAATATTATGATTATACTCATTATTGCATTTATAGTTTCACTATACGTATGATACCCCTTTATTCAAAGTTTTCTGAAACAGATCTTTTCAATTAAATTGTACATACTTTAAAGTTAAAATAAAATTAATATATAATTTGTTTAAAATAATCATAATAAATTATAGGTAATTAATTCCTCCTTTCGCTAATTTATTAAATAAGTACACATCTTGATCAACAGTTAGTCGGATTGATATCCAATAAGCGATCAATGACACGAGAACACAATATCGAAACCTTTTTCATTAAATCGTCAATGTACATACTACAGACACTTTTTATATATAAACCTTTTATTAATATATATTGTATACTAGTCGTCCCGCGTAACTTTCTCTGCGTTGAAATATGTGTTGAAATAAGTTGTATTTGTACAAAATTTTCAGATGCACCTTTTTTTGTACTTCCCTACCCTTCTATTCCACGAGCACGGTCCTTTTTTTCGAATAAAAAGTAGGCTATAGAATGAGTATCCGAGAGTGTACGAAATTTCGTCGCACAAACACAGCAATCCTACAATTTTGGAGGTGTGTACCTATACTTATTTGATTATCTTTAACATTGCGTTAGGTCCATACCATAACTCCAATCAGCGTTATCAGCAATAACGTTATCTAGTGATACACGAGCTTCAGCAATTTGCATACAACGATTCAATAACTCTGTATAATCACACAATTAATTTCTCCACTTGCTGTGTTTCTTTATCAAAGTCATCTAACTAGGTACAGGTCATCGACGCATTTAACTTATATCTATTGTTCGAAAGTTCTATAAAAGTCACGGTGCTTCCATATTGGCATATTGCAAACCTTACATGGTTAGAACCTAATGACCTACGACATTTCAACCGTATCCCTATCTCACTCTAACATATATGGCAAACATATGTGTGAGAGAGATAGAAGGATCGCCATAATACAATATTGGTTGTTTTATTCGATTTATAAGTGGCTAGGATCCAGGATCTACTGTTTCTCATATTGTTTCTTTAGTATCGCTTTGTACATTTTGTGTTTTGTTAGTGGTATTCCTTCTTTACTAAGAGTTAAATCTGCAGTATTGTTTACATTAATTAGATAGAAATTGTATTTTTTTAATGAACTTTGATACCTTATTATGATGTACCAAACTTGCAATTAGTCTAACTAGCGTTTCAACTTTGTAGTCCGTTTGCGACCCAGTATTAAGGACGTCCTAGATTTGACCACGACACTGACCATTCACTGCACAATGTCTCAAACAAAGTATCATATAAAAAACTTCCGAGATCTTCAATAAGACCTTCACGACACAAATCTGCACCACATGCTTTAGATTAGACAATGTTTACTTCGTATAATCACTTGACAAACACACAAATATGATATTACTATATCCATGTTCCTTGTATATTATGTTTTGGTAAATATTGAGGGTGTAGTTTCACGTTTGATATTAATTGGCATGAAATTATAGAGCATTGCCATATATGGGTTATCTATAGTCAACCGAAAGTTCTTAGTCAAGTCAAATTTGATTTAGTGTTTTGTAACTATTTCGATAGTGTATGTTAGGAACATAATAGTCGTTGAGTTTAAAAGCCCCCTATTAATAATAATTTAGAATTTTGGAGACAGTAAACTTTTTTGATAAAACCATATGGAGAGAACTAACAGAAGATATTTTTTTATTTTGATATAATAGCTTGCAGAACGAATTTTTATATATCGAAACTAAGAATTAAGAAAACGATAAGAATTTAAAAAAAATATATTTTTACTCTTATTGCCTAAAAAAGTAGAGATACATATAAGTGTCTTAAAATAAGTAAATATATAGTTAAAGTCTAGTAACCCTTAGATATTTGACTTTAAAAACTGCTATTGTGTGTGAGGGTATGATAGTGTGTAAGTATGCGGATCTGTAGCGTGTGCATGTATAAAAATTGCTTATCATATTTTGTTATTATTTTCGAATTTGCGCATAGTAGAAGAGCTCTTTATACAACTTTTTACTTTGGGTCTCAAGCCCCAAATACGGTTAGTCTTCCTGTTTAGATGTCTCCCCTTTGCGACACATGGTATTTGGTAACATATAAATTCTCTTCTTTCGTAAACTTGAACAAAAAATCTATTATTATTAGTGTTGAAGTTAATTTCGAAAACATTAAGCATACTTAACCATGTTCATCATTGTCGATCACTAAATTGCTGTTTTCACGTCACTAATACCAGAGCACTAACAAGGCAAAGGGCGTATTTAAAATGATTACGTCCACTTTGGGTTAGTGATTGGACACATTTTGGAATTTTTAAATTATTAAACGTGAAAAGACTTGTAATGGGCGTGTAAATAATTGTAAAATGAATATTAATCAATGGAAACTTTACTTTGCAATATCTTATATACTTCAATTTGCAAAATCATCATGCTAGCAACACTGTATTAGTAAGATAATTTATTAGCTGTCTCCATAATTCAGCACAATTTGACTAATAATTTCGTATATTAAATATTGAATATAATATAGAAGATATCACCTGAATCCCAGATAATTTGATTGTCTTTGTTACACTTAAAAGATGTCTTTAAAACTGTTCTTGGGTCACAAGCCCCAGGTATTTCTCGGCTTTCAGTCTCAAAACAAGTTAAATTTTGTATTATAGCTAACATACACTTGATAATCCTTTTGCAAGCAAGACTGTTCATAGCTTTTAATTGATTAGTTGAGGTTTGTTTTAAGAGTTGATGAGTCAGACAAGTAATTTCATAGAGTGAATACTGTCTATTGTAATGAAAGTGTACTAAAGTATACATAGTATAGCTGGTAAATATACTTTGTAAATGCGGCCCATAATCATCCTTCTAGGTCGTAAGCCCCAGACGCTGCCTGGTTGCCTGTCCAAAAAATTTGGTATTATATCAAAAATTGTATTTTATGTATTACTGTATTTTTAATATTTTAAAGTTTTGCACTATCAATATCATAGATCAAGCTTTATTCATTTACTTTGAGAGAGGCGTGTATGACTTCTGTCCATAACTGGACTTCAACCTGTAAAAGAAAGAGACAGATATATATTAAAAATAGTACAAACATAACATTATGATAAATATATAATCATAAATGTCATTTGACATGTAAATTATGATAACTACTGTACTCTGATTTGTTTCGCGAGGTTAACGCCCACATTAGTAGATCGTCATCGGTGAACGGTACACTCATTTAAATATTTTACATAAATAACCTTTTTTTGTATTATAATTTAAACTTATAAGTCAATGACTTGTATTTATAAATAGCAGAAATCTACTATAACTGTTTTAAAAACAGGAAGCAGAACAAGGGCCTTGTGCCTTTGAAGCCTTTGAATATATATTTATTACATCTGAATAAGTCTGTTTATAAAGTAAACTCAAGTGATTATTAGATAAGGACACAGCCACACCCCACTTATAAACACTACTTTAGACTTAAAAACAATACTTATTGTACGAAATCACATGTCAGATTGCCTCAGATCTATCTCAGCCTTATAGCTTAGCAAATACCATTAATAAGTAATAATTTAAACAGTGGGTTCCTTTTTATGTTGCTGCGAATATCTTTATAAACATACATTTTCGACAAAAGACAGACAGATAGACAGCCTAGCTGCGCCTGGGTCATACGACTCAGGGGCAGGATTACAAAGCTCTTTTACATTAACAACCTAAAGCAATAAAAAGTATAGATAATAAAGTAAATTGACGTCATTTTTATGGTCCTCCTCCTCTCCTCCTCAAGTCGTATTCCTCATATCTGAGGATCGTGACCATCACCTCCCAGCAGTCTATCTCTTATGTATGTCTTCTTCGATCTCTGCCTGTCCTCAGCGCCATGCAGTTCTCACCACTTCACCTCCGGCTTTACCAGTGACTACAAGTTTCTCTAAGTTTTCACTGTCTTTTCGGGCGATGTGGCCGAAGTATTCAAGGATGCTCTTGAGACAGATGATGGAGAGCCTCGTCTTTATCCTTAGTTGTTTAAGTATGGACACGTTGGTTCGCATAGCTGTCCACGGTATTCGGAGCATGCGTCTCCAGCACCACATTACAAATGCATCAATCCACTTTCGTTCAGCTGATAATAAGGTCCATGTCTCAGCTCCATAATGAAAGATTGAAAATACGAGGGTGCGTACGAGCCTTGTTTTCGTTTTTAAACTGATTCCTCTGTTCTTCCAGATCTTTTGGAGCTGAGCCATGGCGCTCTTTGCCACATCCATTTAACATGAGCCATTGTTACTGATACTGGATTCGAGGTATACGAAGTTCTCAACATACTCCAAACCTAAAGCACCAGTGAGACTTAGGCTGTTAGCGCGGTCTACAACCATGATCTTCGTTTTTGCTCTGTTTATGGAAAGGCCCAGGTTGTAACTTACACTCTTCATCTTATTCAGTAGCAATGACATTTCCTCTTCACTTGCGGCTAGTAGCGTTGTGTCATCAGCGTAACGGAGATTTGTGAGCGTAGCTCCACCAATACGTACTCCTCCGTGCCAATTGTCACATGTCTGTCGCATGATGTACTCGTCGTAGGCATTAAACAGAATCGGCGAAAGAATGCAACCCTGACGGACACCTTTTTCAAAGGAGAATGGTTGTGATATAGTCTTATCAATTCGGACCATACATTGGTTTCTGAAGTATAGAGTCTGAAGAAGCAGCATGAGATGTTGTGGCACTCCAAGTTCTGTGAGTACCATCCAAAAGGAGTTCCAATTGACGCAGTCAAAGGCTTTGCTGTAGTCGACGAAGCACATAATTACTGGAACATTGTACTCTCGGGCTTTCTCAATCAGTTGTCTTATATTTAGGATTTGCTCTTTTGTGCCTTTTCCTTTCACAAAACCCTAGAGGGATCTGCTGATCAAGAATTTTTTATGGTAGATAAGGTGCAAACGAGCAGATGGTCCACCTGATGGTAAGTAGCCACGACAGCCAGAGGGTATCTCTTGTTCGACCAAACAAGAGATACCCTCTTGTCTTGTCGATGCGTTGCATTCTCGAAGCGTTGCATTCTCGAAGATAGGAGTCGGGAGGGGGAATGAAGAAAAAAATGCCTCAAAGAAAAAGTGTCTCAGTGAACCTGAGCAAGAGCCCACAGTCCACGGATTACGAGATGTTCTCCCAGCAGCAGAGGGGATTAGTATTCTAACCCGTCCCCTCACGGGTCCTAAAGATGTGGACACAGCACAACCCTACTTGCACTTCTTTAATTAATGTTTAATTCGTCAGTTCTATCAAGAGAGTTTATATCTATTTTGAGCCAATCAAGTAGTAATATAAAGAGTTGATGTTATATACTTTATATAAAGATATACAAGTGATAAGACCAATCAAATGTTTTTATTACGCACCAAAAACAAGAAAAGCTCCGCCTACTTCCTTTTCAGGATTTTTGACTGCCGCTGTCGGATTGGTTTTGGTTCAATTAAGCTGTTTTGATAGATTTTTAGCATACCATCTTTAGTAATACCTAAGTGGATGATTTATCACCTGCTTTATATGGAAGAGCCAATGAGAGTGGCTTCTTACCTGTTATCGGTATGTGAGAATCTTACATATATACTGTGTTTACGTTATCTGTTTATTTTTGTCTTAATTTTGAAGAGCTCATTTTATAGAAGGAATAAATGTCAAAATAGCAATAAATAGGTATGTTATTTGTATTTGTAACACACTAAATGACATTGGTATCTTATCTGTTTAAGTTATATTCGGTTAGGTTTATATTTAATCACTCACAAGTCCTTCCATAATCGCAATAGCTTAATTTAACAAAAAAAAAATTTAGAAATGTTATTAACACAGATCTCTTTATTTTTTAATTCTTTATTTTATTTAGGGGCTTTTTCTAAAAGAACGTTAAATTCGCCGCTTAAGAGCTACATTAACTATACAGCATCTTGGCCTCAGCAGAACTAGGTGAGGACAAGATACTGTTACATGAGGCAAAATAAAAATATAAGGGAGTGCGGTTCCTAATTGCATTCATTCTGGCTCGTTCCGTACACACTCCACCAATATGTGAAAAACGTCTTCTATCCTTCCATATTCTGCGCAGTTGGGACTTTTTTAGCAAATAAGCAAAACTATTGAGAGCAATGTGACCGGATCTAATCCTTAAGGCAGTAATTACATCAGCCCTGCTCATATTGGAATCCTATAACCACGGTTTCTGCAGTAGACAACTTTCGACTGTTTTATACCCAACACCTTTATTACGGTTCTCAGAACTCATGTGAATTCAAAGTTTATAATTTTAGAGATAATAAATTTAGAGATATTTTGTCGAATATATAAATAATTAGTGTATTGCTATTTTGCTGTAGCAATGTTAAATATCGTGGGTCGACTGATGAAGGTGAGCGTTTACTGGTAGTAAGGGCCCTTTAATCCTGCACCTAGGTCACAAGCAAAGGCAGAGACTGCTCGACTTCCGTCTGGATTACGTATTATTGTATTCTTTTGAGTGTAATTGTGCAGTAAAGATATCCACGTTAGATTTCATTATTTTAATTTAATAACTTTTTACATAAGTAAGTGACAATAGAATACCAATATGTGTTTTCTTTGCTGCTGAATGTTGAAAACATTTTTTCAAGTCAGTCAATGCGGCCAGTCACCACTTTTTATGCAGGAATGATATTATTGAAGAAGAATACGTATAACATTGCATTTTAGACAGGAAGCCGAGCAGTGTCTTGAACTTGTGACCAAGGTGTAGTGTTACGTTAACAACGTTCCCTGATTATAAATTCTCAAAAAGGGAGCTTTAACCATAACACTAAACTACACCACACGTACTTGTGTACTTTAAACAATATTAACTGTAGGAAATTACTTAACTGATTCAGATCGATTTGGACAGTGCTCCGACGTTTATACTGCAAATATCAAAAATATTTAATAAGCTGTGTCCTGTGTATTGTTAATATTTGATAAAACAACATTATTAGTCGTATTATGATTAATGATTGTATTGTTTATAGGTATTAGAGCGTGGCTGGGTGTAGGGGTCGTTGCTAATGATGACAACTGTGACGCGCGGGGACGCCACTCAGAGCGCGCCACTGTCACTCCTGCCTCACAACCATGTTCACGAGGTTTGTATCTTATCCTTAACTTTACTATACACAAGAGATTAAATATGAACAAACATACAGTACCCCTAGCACTACCACCGGCTCGGAAAGCTGTTATAATTATGTTCCAAAAGTCTTCTTTTGAAAATCGCCATTGCTTACATAGTTTGTTATTCTAAGTAACCATTAAAGTTAAGGATCACTTTATTTATATTCCTAGCCTACTTTTATATTCATCGTATAAGCATTTTATTTTGTATAGTATGCTTCAAGTATAGGTTCAAATAACGACTAATAATAAAATCAAACTTTTTAATACACGTCTTTTCTATTGGATTTTTAATAGATTATGTTATGTTATGTTACTAGCATGGCAACTTGGATTACTGTATTAAACCATATTAAGAGTATAGGAGCTATATTGCGTAGAAACGCTAAAACGACAATATTTTATATTAACATGTGATCTAGATGGAAGCCGAGCATTTCTTGGGGCTTGAGACTCTTTCACCGCTCGACCTTGCTACGAAATATTAAAATAACCAACGCCACCACACAACACTACATTATTTGTCTTACTACTTTTAATATATACAGCGCGACACCACTTGACAAATTGGCTTAATCCTATCGGAACGAAAGTTTTATATTGTCTACTCGAAATAAGTTAAAATGAACTACCCGTGAATACTAATTCTGACAAGAACTATCATGAC
Source organism: Limenitis camilla (assembly GCA_905147385.1). Lineage (NCBI taxonomy): Eukaryota > Metazoa > Arthropoda > Insecta > Lepidoptera > Nymphalidae > Limenitis > Limenitis camilla. The sequence continues at coordinate 8,131,168 of LR990245.1, read as the reverse complement.
AGGAACCCAGGCAGGGCCTTGGACTTGTGACCAAGGTGTAGGCTTAAGGAGCTCCTTTATGTAATTACGACACTCGCCTCCACTGCTTAGTTTCACTGTCTCAACCTAAGATTAGACTAACATTAACCTAACCTAACACAAGGCTAACCTAACCTTAGCCTAACGTTAACCTAACTCATACCTCCGACGTATTGTTAATTATGATGTTGGCAACACTTATATTTTGAGTAGCATCCTGTTACTTGATCTTGACGTTGGTGCGACTGACATGGGTAGCATCCTGTTACTTGAATGTTGGCCAACTGATAAACACAAACCAAGGAAGTGGGGATTGCAAAATTATCATGGATTACATCGCGAGTATTCTTAGCAGTAACTCTGAAGCTCTGAGTCTAAAGTCCCAGGAGGATATTATAGACAAGCCGTCATGCTGTTAGTCTGCATATAGACATACAACACCTCTCTCTCTCTCTCTCTTCTTTCTATATTAATTAACAATATATATATTAGTTTGATTTTTAGATTTACATATTTTCTTGATCCTTTTTACGCTGATTTGACTGATTAGTTACAATGTTATGTTTTAATTTGACCAAAATTATAAATAAAACCGCGTAATCATTGTTGTTATGTAAATTATCCACGAGGAAATAAACGGTCAAACTTATAGCACACCGTGTTAACGCTTTTAACTTTTCTTGGAAATAGTGACAACACGCTCACGTTTTACACATTTTGTTTAAATCGAAGCTGATAGTGATTTAGTTATACGTATGAGTAAATGCAAAAAATTACGTATGTGCGCATTTTAGCAAGTAAACCTATCTTTAGTTCGATATAGAGAAATTCAGTTATATTTCCTAAAAAGAAGAATATAGAATACGTTAATTAACAAATAATATGATTTGTATGAGATTCGTGAGACAATCGAGACATTCAAATGACTTTTTCGTGACACAACGACAGTACAACATACAACCGTTATACGAAGGTTATAATATAAGCAGAATATTAGATTTACACCTTACACATGTAAATTATGACGAAACGAAGGTATTTCCCATGGTAGCGTCATATCACTCCCTAAGATTCTTGATTGAGTATAGTTTGAAGTATAGTTTTATTTTATTGCATAGGAAGTATATTTTTCAAGGATTTCAATCTTCGAATAAAAAAATTAAAAATTGTACTCTACTAAAATATAATGCATAATGATAATTAACCAATTTGTAAAAATATTGTGTACTTAAACCTCAAAATTGAAAAATATAAATTCTAAGTGTTTTTCAGGTCGATTGCAACCATTACCATTTTTATTTTCATATTTCATGTGATTTAATTTTATATTTTCGACCCTCATCATCATAACCTGTCGATGGCCCACTGTTAAGCCGGGTCTCCTCTTCTCAGAGGGTTAGGTCATAGTACATCAAATTTGCTTATTGCGCGTTGGCAGAACTTCACACACCGACAGAGAAATTGAAGAAGTCTCAGGAGTGCAGGTTTCCTCACGATGTTTTCATTTCATTCAGCCATTTAATTGGTTAACTCCCGAGTAAGACACTTCATCACTGGGCTATCACTGCTCATAACCTACACTCTACAGTAATACATATATGTGAAGTGTTTGTCAGTTTGTCCTATATTTATGCTGTAATGGAGCATGAATTTGATTTCTGGCATAGAAAATGTTGGAAGTAATACGCAACTTTTTATAGCAGACAAATCCACTCTTTTATAATGTCAAAAATAATGTTTCAATAACTTCTTTCAATACCAATTTTTATTTTTTTCACTATATTTCAAACATGAAAATTTGAACATTATGTATTTTATATACATTGAATTTATAATATCAAGTTATATTATAATCTACTAGCGAGCTAAAATTTCGTATGAAAAATGGATTTATCTGGTATAAAAAGCAGCGTATTTTGTTACAGTGTAAATAGAGACAAACCAACAAATACACTTTTGACATAATATTAATATGGATTAATTCAATATGGATTAATTCGATATGGATCAATGAGAAAGTAGTAAATATATTGCTTTTATATGATGTATCAGTATTAACTATAAAATACTGTTCTGAAACTATGCTACTGAACACGAAATGCTACTGAATTTTATGCTGTAGTTATGTACATAAATGTAATAAATATGATAAGTGCGCTAAATAATGACGTTTCACACGAGCTATGTTTGAACAGTGACGTATGAAGTGCTAAAGTACCGTGTTGTAATACTCGAGTACGTTATTTGAATTTATTATTTATAGGAATAGTATTAAGTTTTAATATAGATATTTAAAAAATCGTAAATATATTTCTGTTGCTACTTCCCTGATGAAGATATTATTTTAAGCTACTTAAAAGCTATGATGTGTATGATAAGAAATAATGGAACTGCTTCATTTACTAAGAGTGTGTCAAATGAAGCGGTTCTAATGATTCCTGACAAACACATTCCTCGCTCATCTCTTGTAGAAACGCAGCCTTATTTGGATATTAATAGTACATCTAACAAAAATATATCTTTGACATATTTACTTATATAATTATGAAACCTCTCTCAATTTGGCGCCGTTCGTGAATTATCGCTTAGCAGAGATTTAGTGCGTTAATATAAATTAAAAACATACTGTTTACTCTATTATATAAATTTGCTCTACGTAAACCCAATTGTGTGTGAAACATCTCGAAAAATATACCCAAAACTATATTATCATTCAAGTGTGTACGAAAAATCCGTCTAATTTTTTTATGAATCTGAAAATTTTAAGATTCTGAAAAATTAATGGTTTATTGTAGAATTTTAATTTTAAAGGTTTTTATCATTTTTGTATTACAAATACTTGACGGTGGACTGCGATGTCTTATAGTTTTTAAAGTATTTCTAGATTTTGATGTAGAATAATAATTGTCATTACCTTAAAACATTTTTTGATTTATTAAGACAGAATGTTCAACGCATAACTCAAATTGTCTACTTTTTGTTCCCTTCAAACCACTCAAAATAACGTAATGCGCGTAAGACCATTACGGGATTTGAGACTGTGAACAGTTGTAGCTATATGAAGCTATATAAAAAAAAATAAACATTATCTGTATCAAATTCTCCTATAAAACTAAAGAGAAGAAATATTTTATATAATATCCATCTATAGCCAATATTGAGAGAGATTAAAGCTTACAACTCAACAATCCCAAAATTAAAAAAATTCTAACCTAAAAAGTATAAATAAATGTTATATAACAGTTCTTGATATTATAATCCATATAAGATCAACTACCTATAATTCCAGTTTCCAATCTCTATAGGTTGCGATCTACCTTAGTGTCAAAAGTTCTAAAAATCCAAATTATCTGATGAAAAAAAAGGAACAAAGAAAATAATCACTTTTAATAGAAGTTGAAGTGAACTATGAATGAATATATTTAATATGTCGACGTTTCTAAACAGATATATAAAAATAAGTTATTTAAAGAAAATGTAGTGTAGAATTTGAAATAAAGAAATTGTTTTTAAAAATTTGACATTTTGATAAAAAATCTATAGAAATTCAAAATAAAAGCTTCTTGATTTAATGTAAGATACATTTAGTGGTATACGGCCGCCATTTTCGTTGAAATGAGCTATTTGTATTAGGCTCAAGATGACTTGCTCTTATTGTGGTCGGCTTAAGCGGCTGTTTTACGAAACGCAACGAATTTCTTCTTTGAATTTTTTTATACAAAATCTATATAGCTTATGCTTCCGAATAAACATGAACGAGTTTATCCTTCACCTTAATTTAGGTGGTGTAATAGTAATCGATTTTTCAAATCGAATAATATTTTATATAATTTATGTCTTATAAATTATCGAATGTCTATATGTGACGAGTCCTTAATACCAATAAAAGCAAAATAAAATTTATTTAGGTATTTGTATGCGCGTCTCGCAAAAACTATTGCACTAAAATACATAAAATAACTTCATTCAGTTCGGAATCATTTAAAATATTTAGACTAAATACGATCAAGAAAGTTAAAAAGAATCAAGAAATTTATGAAAAAGATAATGTGTGTTGTAACATATTATTTTGGAGGCGCCAGGTATCGATCCTGGTTCCTCTCGCATGCTAAGCGAGCGCTCTACCATTTGAGCTACGCCCCCGATTAATGTTCCTGTGTATTTTAAAAATATATCCAAGTGCCAGTCTGGCTGTACCAGTGCCAGTCTGGCAAGTACATGCGAGATATTTAAAAATTTGTTACATGAAAATTATATTTTTGCAGGTATAATAACGTATATGGTGAATAGGAAATAAATTTTCCAGTCGGTCAGGTTTGTCCTGTGAAAACTGTATGGAACCTCGATCTCGCACTGAGTGGAATTTTTGACTTATTTTTTATTATTAAATTAGTTACATTGACCTAATAAATTGACGATGTGAATAGTTCCGATATCACAATACTTGTCAATCTATGAGTGAATACCAAAACGGGACCTAAATCAATTGGAAGTACATAGAAATAAATAGTAGAATAGAAGTTTTAAAATTTAATAGATTAGAATTATTCAATTAAATTTGATAACTTTTTCAAATATTTTTGTAACTGGATCGGAATATATCGAAAAATAAATCCATAAACGTCTACCGAGTAAACATGTCCCCAAATAAAGAAAGAATGTCACTTCATTAATCCCGTATCCCGTTGTTGCGTCACAGCCCATTAATCATACACCTTGGTACAAAGTACGCGTTTGATTCGGGCACGTGGACAGACGGACGCGGACGTAAGCCGATCAGAGCTGGTTTTACGTGGTTGCTTGGTTACAAGTGTTGTTGAGAAGAAAACTGTTTACCATAAATTGTATTCTACAAACTTACTGACTTACTTTTCGTCTCGTTTATTATCTTTGAAGAAAAAATACTAGGAAACGCTGAAATAGTATTATTTAATTTTAATCATAAGTTTTTCTTGAAGTTAGGCTTCAAGATATACTGCCGAGCCGATATATATATATAATAACTTAATATTAACACTTTAGTTTCAACGCGCTAGACATTATATCTATTTATGTGGTATGCTAGGCTCAAAAATAATATCCACTGAATAGTGCAGTCATATAACTACTAAAGTTTTAAGTCGATATAAGGTCCATGATGTGATTGTTAATTTATACAGTTACATGAAAATTTGTATCATTTAATATATAATTGATAATATGTAATTGTATAATTATAATCCTTGTCTGAGTAGAACTTCCACAACCGGTTTTCTTAAACCTCGAATGCCCTAAAACTGATTCCCGTGGGAAATGCAATGGTATATCATAAAACAATGCAGCCTGATTACTTAATTGTTTGACCAGAAAGATGATCCATATATCAGAATACAACGTTATTTATTAGTTTATTTCATTTTGATTACTTGTTATCCATATTTGAATTTAAGACTAAGTATTGTAAGAGAAGGAGAGATAATGATATCTATTATTGGGCAGCAACGTTCAAATAAGCTGACCTGGAAGCCGGATAGCGCTTGAGGCTTGCGACTCAGAAGCAGGTTTAAGGATATATAATGTTACTATGTAAAACCATTTAAAGAATTTAGAAATTTTTCGTATTTTACTCAGAAAACCCTTTTATTTGATACCCATAATATTCGCCATCTTGGGGTGTCCGCCATATAGGATTTGGAATGACATCACTTAGTTAACCATGTGTATATGCAAACTTCCATCTTAATCTGATAAGGAGGAGGTTACTATAAAATTTAGTTGCATAATTTGTTACGAACATATATACAAACATTGCAAATGAAATTATAGCTAACTAGCTGCGCCCCGCGGTTTCACTCGCTATATTTTGGATAATTCACACTATATAATTATAAATTATAGCCTGTGTGTTATTCTGAAGTATAAGCTATATTATTGTAAAGTTTCATCAAACTCCATTCAGTAGTTTTTGCGTGAAAGAGTAACAAACATACAACTATACATTCTTAAAAACTTTCGCGTTTATAATATTAGTAGGTTATTGACAGTGTTGCTAACTGTATTAAAATAAAATAAAAATAGTTTTATTGATTTTGTACCCGCTAGTACCTATCTACAAAAAGTTGACAGCGTCACAGAGGTCCGACATCAGTGACAGAGAGTTGACAGATCCAGGGATGTTGTGACAACGATATGTTAATGAACTTGATATAATTAAACTATTGTGTTGACCACTTCTCTCATTAAGGCATTAATGAAAGATGTTTAAAACGATATCATTATGATGTATTTTATTGAAAGGTTTTAATAAGTTGCTGTAATGCTTGTTTTCTAATTAACTAACACAACAAGCACCAGGGTCGCAACCCACCGGCACTATTCAGGTTAATGTCTATCCACTTGTTTATAGATAGACATATATAATACTTACATAAACACTGTGAGTCCGGTGTGCTTTTTTAAAATTTATATGAGCATTACATAAACCAGTAAACATTTAAATACTATTAAAACTAAAAGAAAATTCTGAGAAAATTATCTAATAATATTAGTTTTGGAGATTTTTAATCTAAACTGACAGATAAAGTTTGGAAAAAAACAACTAAAAATAAAAAGTTAAATCAATATCTATGTAATTTAATGGTTATTCTTATGCAGCTTGTCAAAAAATTATTTACAAACATTTTGCAATAAAGGTGAAGGTTATAAGACCGAGGCGGAGTGAGGGCTGATTATTTTCATATAAAAATGATTCTAAAATGCGGAACTATGATTTATTAGTTTATAAAGGACAATAAAGTCTCAGCCGGATATATAGTTTAATACCGAGGCCTTGATCATTTTACTATTTCAATTGTATATTACATTTGACCTGCTACATTTGCATAGCTTGACACGAGAGTGTAGAGGTAGAAATGCCTGCTCAAGGTAAATAAATGACATAATACTAATAATATTTTAGTAAAAAAAATTATAAGTAACGTAACTATAAATGCCCAGAAGAAAAGTTTATCAAAATCTATGAGAGCTTTATACGTAAACAAGAATTGTATTTAAACCAGTGATTAGTGAATAAAAACACTTTACAAAAAATTATCAAAAGCTAAATAATCATAAAAATTCGGTATTAATAATATCCATCATCCCCTTAATAATTCATAGCTGTCGTCAGGTCTTTATAGAAATTTCTCGAAAAGTGGCTTAGACTCTACACCAAAATATCTATATGTACGTGCGATAATATTTTTAAACTAAATTTAACCCTACTCTAATAACAAGTGTAAATAAAGTTTATTTTCAAGATTTAAACAAATATATGACAAGAAATAATATATAGAGTCGCGAATGTTGACCAACTTTTTTAGATTTTTGTAGCATTTAATTCAATGACTAACAAAACATTCTGAGTGGTAAAAACACTTTTGTGATAAAGTTGGGGCTGTATTTAAAATATGCCGCAGCTTTATAGGGTTGCTTATAAAATAGTTACAATATTGTGAGACAATATTATTAGGTCAATAATGTTGACAAACATAACTAAATAAAACTCTAAAACCATTAATCATCAATGCTCATCAACCTGTTAATAGAAATAAAGCTTTCTCAATATTTTACTAGCATACAATGCACTTGTTGTCGCAAGAAGAAATATAGATTTTTAATAGTTTACTTTTAGGTCAAGGAAGCAATGTATGTATAGTGTATACAAAAGTGTAACATTTCAATATAACAAAACACCCGGATGAGAACATCAATAGATATCGAACAAAAACCACTAATCAAAAGTAACTAAAACTAGAAATGGATCTATCAATTAAAGTATGGACCAACATTGATTGATGCATCAATAAGGTGAAATCCATTAAATAATATTGTGTTAATTGTTAATTTCTGCGCCTGTCTATTTGTACGAATACTCGTAACGTTTTGTAAAAGCTATTAAGGTTAAAATTATACAACTTTTAACTGTGTCAGACTTGAGCTACTCATAACGAATATGAGCCAACTAAAATAGCTTATTACAAGCTTTTCTTTTTTATCTTTATTTAAACATTTAATGCTATCATTATCAAACCGCAAAACCTTTAAATGTTTGGTCCTTTAGTGGTTAATAACCAATTATTTAATATACTTGTTTACAACCAGTAAATTAAATGATTGGTTTTTCCTTAAGGTGCTTACTAGAAGATTAATCCTACGTAAACGTTTTTTCTCACAAACAAACAACTATATTAGCCCTCTTCTAACAATAGCAGATGGCTATCATGCAAATTTTTAATAAAAATACAATAGAGACCTAGTAAGGATTACGATACTACGTGAAGATAACCCAAGAACTTCAAACATTAAGAGTTTTAACACCATTTTTAAAAAATAGTATTGTATTACTAGCTGACCCGGTTAACATTGTTTTGCATTATAAATTTTAAAAATGTGGGGTGTGCCACCCTAATCCCTTAGGGGTATAAAAAATAGATGTAGACTGATTCTCAGACCTACACACCGCGCCACGAGAATTTTAAATATTAGATTAAGCCTACTTTTGTAAGTAAAATTGAAGGTGAATTAAAATTTTTATCCAGATACAGACAGAAATGTTATAACTCCTTTTTATAAATAATATTCTTTCTATAAATAATTTTTTGAGATACTAGTACGTTAATATTGAATAAAAGTAATGAAGCTTTAAGTAAATTTTATAAAAAAAAATTCAGTGATGAATATATCAAACAAGGATTGTTATTTTAAATGAGATAATGTATATGTGAAAATTTTGATAAAATCTCGTAAAGAAGATATTAAAACTGTGTCATCAAAGTTGCAAGCAAAAAAAGATAATCTATATTCCCTTTCCCACGAGAGCTGTTAGCAATAAATAATCAGGATGCAATAACAGTGACTACATTAAATCAAGTTCCGGTACGATCTGTAATTTAATATCGTGCGTGGTGATATATCGATCTGGATGGTACTGAGATAAATTATATTTAATTTTATACGTCAAATACTACTTCTGTTGTAAGTTATGTAACTGGATTACTTGCAAAATTCATCTACATCACAATTTATGACTACTTATCTTGTGCTAATAATAGCATAGAATTATTGGTTGTTATTAACACTTTTGATTATCTTTTACGTGTAAATTTGTAGTAATATCTTGTTACGTATTTTATTTTTTACTATTGGCCCGTCCCGGCTTCGCACGGGTGGATAATTTTTTTTTAACATTTTGGCTCCCGCATTCTGTCGCTCCTCTATCGCCGCGTTACTCGCTGCGCTGCGAGGCACTCCACACCGCCGTCTGGGATTATTTTTTATTTATCTTATTATTTTTATTCCGTAATATCTTTTGACTGGAATGTCCGATTTCAATAATTCAAAAAGTAATTAACAGGTATTGAAACAGTCTTCATTACGAAATAATTTATTTGGATAAGAATTAATACAAAGTTATGGAAAACATGGTCTGATTTTGATAGGCATTTTTATCAACTTTTAAAATGTTAAAAAGTAGTTATAGTGACTTAACTACAATAGTTGGACATATGATCTCGCGGAGTTTTTTGTAGATATTGGTACGTTCTATAATATTGTATAACATTTTTTTGTTCTATCATCAATACTTTTCGCAGCGCATGCGATGAAAGATATTTTATGGCTAATTTTTTTGCACCTTGTGTTGGTTTTAGTGAGAATTTCTGGGGATCTCTAATTTTTTCTCGTAATAAATATAGCCTATGTTACTCAGGGATAATGTAGCTTTCTAATGGTGAAAGAATTTTTGAAATCGGTCCAGTAGTTTTTATGTTTATTCGTTACATACAAAAATACAAAAATCCAAAAATACAAAAATACAAATCTTTCCTCTTTATAATATTAGTTTAGATTATAGGAGTAGGAAAGATAAAGTATTTACAAAATATTACATAAAAATTTGTTAAGTAGATTTTGAGTTTAATTGAACAGATAGACATTATTATGATATGTAAATTAAAATAAAAATTTTGATGAATTTATTTTTTTAGTCTAATTCTTCAAAAGAACAATTGTTTTAAATCTTGACACTTATAAGATGTTATTCATTCCGTTATATATAACAAACCGACAGCTACAAATATCTCGACTACTTTTCAAAATAAATCAAATGTTTTCACTTACAGTCAGTGCCCCGACCTGATACATTAACAACTAGAGTGACCTTTACCTCATTACTTGTGTCAAAAAAGTTTTACAAGCTTTACAACCACTCTTATTATAGCGCTATATATCTTAAGAATTGTTTTAAAAATATTTCAAGCATTTACCTATATATAATGTGATATCTGTATATAATGTGATCCTCGTAAATGGAGACCTAGCATCACAATGTTACATATATGAACTTAAGATAATGTTAACTGTGTGAAATCTCTTGACAGATTGATTACCTTAGAACTAACGTCACAAAGGTTATGTATCCCGGAAACGAGCAAACGATTATCGAATAATTCAGTGCCATCTACGCCGCTAAGATAGAATAATAATCACGTTACTTGTTTCTCCGATATCAGAAGTGGGATAGACCTTCGCTTCACTTTGAAGTCCTTCAGCACTCGTGAAAAAAAGAACAACTTGCTATTCCAAAGTTATCAACAGTATTGTTAACTAATATATTTGGGTTTTCTTTTAAAATTTACGAAACTTGCTTATTTATTTATACAATTATTTTAAATTTACAACTTTCACAAAGTTAGCAACTCTTTAAGCTACGAAATTGGAAAGTTGTATTTCTATGCGTAGATACTAGACACTATGTTAACTCTAAGGCCTTTTCTAATTTTTCGCGTTTCCTTATAAAGACAAGATATTCATTCAAAATTTTAAATCGAATCGGTCGATAGTTTATTAGTTTTTATTCTTCATTTATAAAATTGGTGCTCATCAGCTTTGGTTCTACGAGCACACAAACGAAATAGTACTTTAAAATTCAATTACAAAAAAAGAATTAATAAGACTTTATTCTACAAAGGGATTTTATATTATTTTGATGGACGGCAACACTTATATTCTGCGGTGAATATTAATGCGTCAAAATGTAAAGTTTGATGCCAATGTCAATCACTTTTAATGGGAACCGACAAAGTATACCGAAGATTTATCTCTACAATTAGCCTAAGCCTATTCAGGCATAATTTTATTATTTCGTAACTGTTCGCATAAGAATTAGTTTTATTGTTTTTATTGCCTTAACTTTTCTGAGCTAAAACATTTTGATTGGTGAAATGACTTTTTTGACCTAACATCCTATTTAAATGAAACAAAGCTTGTATTTTAAGTTAGACCTAAAGCAATATAACCGTGTAAACAGAATCTAATTTGATGTGTGGCTCTTTAAATCTGCTCCTGTGTCTCAAGCCCCAGGAATTGCTCGGCTACCTGTCTATATTATATATTATTGACTTTATTACACGTAATAATTGTACATAAAACACCGGCCAAGTGCGAGTCGGACTCACCCACGAAGGTTTCTGTAGCAATATTTGGCAAAAAAATCACGTTTACTGTATGGGAGTCCCCCTTAAATATTTATTTTATTCTTTATATGTTTTTAATATTCGTTGTTATAGTAGCGACAGAAATACATAATTTGTGAAAGTTTAAACTGTCTAGCTAGTGGATTCTTAGTAATAGGGTCGGTTTTACCCTTTAGGTACGGTAAATCTTAAAAGTTCATAAATGATTAAAAACAAAAATACAAACTATTAATTTATACATGTCGGGGATAAAAACGATGTGAAAGGAGATGGAAGGAGGAAGATGGGGAATATTGGGGAACACTAAAAGGGGGTGATGGTATTGAATGGAATATTGGGTAAACGCAACGTAGATACTCCTATTGAACCGATAAATGATCAAATATGATCTCGAACAATTACGAGAGAAACCTAAGCAGTGCCTTGGACTTGTGACCAAGGTGTAGGCTTAAGGAATTCCTTTAAGTAATTACGACACTCACCTCCACTGCTCAGGCTCTCTGTTTAAACCCAAGGTTAATCTCACATAAACCTAACCGAACACAATGCTAACCTAACCTAAGGCTAACCTAACCTAAGGCTAACCTAACCTAAGGCTAACCTAACCGAACATAAGACGAGGTAATTACATTGTAAGGTACTCACGTGACCTTGATCGGACAGCACTCCTAGCACTAACACAACACTGCACAACACTATCACTATTTAGACACTACTTCACTTCTTGAGAGACCGCGCACGACTAAGACTTCAGTTAGACTGTCGACCGCATATAAAGGGTCGAGGGTAGAGACTGTCATAACAACGGAAGTGACTACTACCCCACTCCAACGCCATAGACAACGATAACGATTCGATTAATCGATAATCTTTTACTATGCTCCGACATACATATACATAATAATTATGACCTAATTAGTACAAATTGGTATATAAAAACTGCACTATATAAGTTTTTCTTTCATAATATTGACGTAGGACAAATTATGTCAATTATCTAACAATGGCTGTCTGATGCGCTATAGCCTTGAGTTTGGATGACAAATGTATAATTTAACCTTTAGCAAATAATGTGAGCGTAAAAGGAATATAATTCAAAACCTTTATGTGTATGAATGGTAATGCTAATTTCGAAATCTTTTTAGCTGTAGAATAATGTTTTAATACTAAATTTTATAGATATATAGTAGTAGCCACGTTTTTGTCATGTCACGATAGTTGTCATGGTAACCTATGTCGCGACGAAAGTGAAGTCGTATAGTAAAGTGCTAGTTAAACAAATATAATGATAATAACATAATATATACATTTTGTGTTTGTCGCTCTACTTAAAATAATGTTAATTGTTGAAAAGACTTCATTAATTAATTGTAGAGAAATCTCATTGTTTTCCTTTTCAATACATTCAAAAATCCTTCTATTATCCAATCAGACTCTACTTGCTACAATATTTAAGCAACTTAAAAGGAGTAAACTACCCCCACCTCCGTTTTTATATCCAATGACAACAATATTGTAGCTACAGTTGCGATAATATAGTAACAAAAAGTTGTTTAAAATTATATTATCTATTTTATTGTAAAAATATTTAAAATAGAGCAATTATAATGTCGTGTAAGTACATTACATAATAAGAATAAGTAAAAAATCTGGTCCGTTATATTTGTTACAATAATTTTTTTTCTTCAGGATAGTAGTCATGATGGTAAATGATTATAAAAAAATGCGTAATATTCTCGCTTTGACTTTAACTTTCTGATATACTATAAGAACTCATAAGATTTTTTTAGAAGACATCTATGGTGTACTCTATGTTTATATTTTTTATAATCTGTTACATTTCATGTGTCTATAATAATCTGTAGTAAGTTGTTAATTAGATATCATAGTTTAAATTTTAAACCTTAGATTCCAAACCTGTGCGATAACGCCTCCTTGTGGGTGACTGAGATTTCAGACCTAAAGAAAGTTAGTGAGCACTGAGTTGGCGTAGAGGGACCCTGTAGGTAAACTAAAAAATCTAAATAGTAAATTACTACTAGAACTTGCGGTACGCGGGAGCCAGTGACAGGTTTTCATGACCAAGTCCCTCCCGAGCGAAAATTCGTGCCACTGCTCGCCCCACCCACGGAATCGCAGCTGACGGGCACGAGTAATCATAATATATATTCCTTATGCAGTATACAAATTTTTACTCGAGAGGAAATGATTGGCCGAATTTGAATATGGCTCCCGTACCATTAGTAGAACTTAAATAAAATCGAGCCTGATGTTAACAAACATCTTAAAATGAGTAAATTTGATTCTTCTCGTTAGTTATGTTTTAAATTAATGTTTTGAAATATCAATAAAATGAATCCTTCAATCCTTCATTGTTATTGAAATAATTATAAGCGACCTCTAAACAAAGTATCATTAACTTATGTAAAGAAGTTAATTTTGTATATTAGAAATAAAATGTATAGCAGACGCTTAAACTCCAAACAATAGAAACAATGGCTGCCGAAATGATTTAAGACTGATAGTTTTTGTGAACATTCAATGAGATATGCACAAGTATTATGTTCGACAGCATATTACAACACTGGTAATTTAAACTCATATTTCATCATGTTTATTATCTTTATCTAAAAGGTTTCTCTCACTCACTGCATTTTGGTATAATATATGTCGGGGATTTTAAAATGATCTGAATGGAAATGGAAGGACGGAGATGGGGAATATTGGGGAACACTAAAAGGGCGTGATGGTAATGAATGGAATATTGGGTAAACGCGACGCAGATACTTCTACTGAACCGATAAATTATCAAATATGATCTCTAACAATTACGAGAGAAACCTAAGCAGTGCCTCGGACTTGTGACCAAGGTGTAGGCTTAAGGAGCTCCTTTAAGTAATTACAACACTCGCCTCCACTGCTAGGCTCTCTATTTAAACCCAAGGTTAAACGCACATAAACCTAACCTAACACAAGACGAGGTAATTACATTGTAAGGTACTCACGTGACCTTGATCGGACAGCACTCCTAGCACTAACACAACACTGGAAAACACTATCACTATTTAGACACTACTTCACTTCTTGAGAGACCGCGTACGACTAAGACTTCAGTCAGACTGTCGATGGCATATAAAGGGTCACAACGGAAGTGGCTACTACCCTACTCCAACGCCATAGACAGCGATGATGATTCGATTTAATCGATAACCTTTTACTATTCTCCGACATATATATAAGTGAATCCTGGATACTCTTATTGTTAAGTGAATATTTACAATTTTACAATATAGCTCTTCATGATGTGGGACTAAAGTTAACCAGCCAGTATCATTTTTTTTTTACTAAACCTAAAACTGCATTATTGAATTCATATATTTTCACACGATTTGCTCACTTTTACAGTCATTACTTATTGGGAGGAAAGTACATTTTCGAAATTACGTAATTCAAATTTTTATTCAAGGCTGTAGAAAATCTCTTTTTTCTCCTATCTTGAATGAAAAGTTCACTCGAAAGTTTCCTAATACGAATGAATGTGTGATATTTAATATCGCACTCGATTAGATTCTTTTTATAGTCTGATACTGACTACGAGTTGCGTCTCACTTTAAAAAAAATCTCAGGAAATTAGAGCACGTAGTCGAAAATAAAGTATCATTCATATCGAGCACAAAACGCCTTTTCTTGGAAGCTTTTGGACTGCGACCTTTGGACCCATAGAGATAGTGCTATGAATATATAAGTATACAATAGTCATAAACGTTTTTAAGGTTACATCTAATAGGATTTGCTTCCACTCGTTACCTGATCATCTGTACACACAGTCAAGGCCGCGCTGTGAGTAAGCATTTAGATAACCTTCCATATAAAGCTCGCTTACGAACAAACGTATTGTGCTTCATTTTTTTTAGTCTAACAGGTGCGATTATCTAATGACAATCTAAATTACAGGCATTATATGTACAGGTAGTGTATATTTTGACTAGTCGACCCACCTTAGGCTAAATCCTTTTTATATGACAATATATTTTTTTTGACAAAGCCTATTTTTAAGTATGACCAGGAATACAATACTGTATTATATTATACATATATACAGATGGCATTATAAAGACACTTTATAATTATTTAAGTTTTATTAAATATCTTCTATGTATAGAAGTTCAGTCCATTGATTAAAATACTTTTTGTCGATAGACCAATGCTCTTCCTTAATCTCGAAACACAATAAGGGAGAATCGATAGACAAACAAAAGTTTGTTAAGTCAAAATTAATTCGATACCAAAAACGTAGCCTTATCTTACTAAATAGGCTACATTAAATATTTGATATACTCGAATTTGCACCACATTTCTTCTTTTCAATGAGAATTAGAATTTTCCTTAAATAATTGGAGAAAAAAAACTTTACGACTCGACGAATTTAAATTATATATTAAAATTTAAATTGTAAGGCAAATATTTGAATAATTAAATCGAAAGAATAATCGAAGTACACGTGCTAAATAGCACCCGTGCGAAGCCGGGCGGGTTGACCAATTTTGAATAATTCTAATAAATTATAGTGAACAAATAAACGTTTATAAACTAATGAAACTTAGAACCTGGGTGGTCCACCGTACATCATAATTTGTAGCTGCAGTGTACTCGTAACATAAAAATAAATATCAAACAAAAGATTTATTTCAATTACAACTAATGAGCGTGAAAAACAATTATAAGCTGTGGCGAGGCGATGTTAAACAATCTGCCGGCAATTGGACGGCAAGTGCGGGCGATCTTTATAGATACGACAATACTAAGACATTATTGTCTTGTGATATTTAATTTTTTTTTTGACAATATACTTTTAAAGGGTTTTTTAGGTTATTTAGTTTATTTTTAATTATTATTTTATATAGAAAACAATGTATAATATAGAGTTTTTTTTATCATTAAAGTATCTTATGGCTTCACCTATGCAAGCTAATCTCTGGTTAGATTTCTTTTTTATCTAATTTCAAGTAAAACTTATACAACTGTAATAAATTCTACTAACAATAAATATAAATTCTTATATAACAATTTTTGTTCAATTATAAAATGTCTGGTTTAGGTATAGGTACCGGCACGTAAGTATAGGTTTGACCTTGAATGCGTAGAAGCCACTATTAGCAGTATCATTTATTTCTGAGCGGGGAGCGCGAGGCGCGAGTCACATACGATTTGTTCTAATGCAAACGTTTTAGTTCCCACGCGTCCGCTATTGGTCAAAATAGTAAAGATCTAGTTTTTCTCAGACCTAAAATTAGCTGCCGGTTACTATACCTAAAGGTTAATGGATACTATTAACCTCATTCTTCAATACTAATTGCGTCATTCTAATTTAACTTCCATTCCGACAGCTCGATTAGCAGAAACTAAGACACAAAGTAGGACGTCGTATGTTACACGATTTTTAAAATTTTAACGACTCAAAAATTTTCAGTATTTTTTGTTATTATTTAAATGCATAAAAACATGCAGTAAAACACTCGTTTTAATATCAATATTTTAATTTACAAGTCGATCCTTGTAGTAATTGTGCAGCGATCCTTATCTGACAGCTAATTTTAATCTTCGATTAAGGGCTAGATTTCTGTCAGGTTCGAATAATGAGAGGCAGATTGTTTATAACTGACATTGAGGATTCATGCGATTGTATGGTGTGTATTAAATTAGGTTTGAATGGTACAGTAAACACAACAGGTGAAGGTTTTATTAAAAATTATTATATTTAGAAAAATTTACAGTTTCTGATTGACTTTGAATAATTAATAATTGGTCACAAGATTTTGATAATTATAATAACTAGAACTTTTTACTTATGGAATACTAACATCTATTACACTTTTGTAATAAAGACATCAATTATTCATTTCATATATCATTTCATTTTTTTTTTACAAGTTCTATTGGAAACTTTAAAGCTTTTTAACTACTCAATTATTGCAAACGCGTCCTGCGGTTTCACCCGCTGTATTTTGGATAATTTACACTATGTCATTATAAATTATAGCCTATGTGTTATTCTGATGTGTAAGCTATATTATTGTAAAGTTTTATCAAAATCCATTCAATAGTTTTTGCGTGAAATAGTAAAAAACATACATCCATACATTCTTACAAACTTTCGCGTTTATAATATTAGTAGGATAGACTGTGCCAAAAGAACTTTGGTTCGACAATAAAGTTTATCTGAAGCTTGAAATTTGTCATTCTTTTGGACATCCTGGCCTTGTAAGCAGTCGTGCTAAGTCTTCCCGCTACAGATGATAAAAAACATCTTTTCCTAAATTTTGAGACTAGTTATTCTTAAAAAGACTGTTGAATTATGAAGTTAATGCATTATTTAATAAAAGGTTAAATTTACATTTTTCACTTAGTACCAACCAAACCTTTAAAGAAGTTGTGGTAGCTGTATCAATTAGTATATTGATTTATAATTTATTTTATACCTCAAAATGCAGTATCAATATAAATAAAGTAAAGAAGCTGACACTACGTTTGACGCGGTGCCGTGTCGCCATAATTAGTGCATGCAAATAGCGTACTAATGAGTGCACCATTGAACGCCGAGCACTGACCCTGCTCACTGTTCAGTGTTCACTGTTCACTGTCCTGTATGCTGCTTAACCTAGGTTCTAACTAACTGTATAATACTTAATTATAATATTACCAGTGTTAAATGCAAACATTACTTGTTACATTCATGTTATTTCTTTCCATCAGACTCTACTGCAATCACTACCTATGATAAAACAAACTCACACACTGCGCCTCAAAAACCAATGAATGGATTTTCATGCCATTTTCGCAAATAAACAGAGTGATTCATATGGAAGATTTAGATGCTATAATGTTATAATGTTACGATAATTATTGAAAATGTAATAAAATATACGCGCGTGAAGAGAGTCTGCGTTTAGTGACCTGAACTTTAATAAAAAATAATAAATAAAATTTAGTTAGAAAAATATTATCCGCATAATATAACAAGATAGCAGCGTAGAAAGTGATTAGATATTCTGTGTTAGTTTTAATTTATGTTGTTTTTGTTTTGTACTTGTGTCAGTCCTGATAATTTACTGGCTGTTCTATGGTTTTATGAGTTGTTTAATAGAGTAAATATTAAGTTATCATAATGAAATATGTGTATAAGTTAGTGAAGTGTTATAAAGGATAATAGAAGAATGAAAAAATAGATTAGGTTAGTTGGATAGTGGAGGGTGTAGACGAAAGTCTTAAAACAGCTCTCTCCAGAGTGTTACTGCGTGTATATCATAATGTATACTTATTATAGTTATAACGTAGAATCCATTAATCATAATTAATTGAAAAACCACCTGTTAAAGGATGTTAAGCACTTAAATAAGAAATAAAACATAAGCGATATAAACAAAAAATGAAAATAAAGTGTCCGATGACAGACGAAGGTTAATTGAGTGCTAATAACTGCATTGCAGTCAGCAGTCAGTGTCAAATGCGGTCGTTACTCGGTTAATGTGAGCAAATAGTTTATTATCTGTTTTGTTCAAACAATATTTATTATTTTTTACTTAAATTAGCTACGTTAATATTTAAACTATACAATATTTGTTTGTGAGTTCTTGAAAGCAGCTAAAATCAAGCCTTCTATACAAAATATCTTAAGAGAATAGATTAAGAGAATAAAAAATGTAATAAAAAATATTGCTATCACCCGTTTAAGATCATAAAACAATATACTTTTTTTTCCCAAATATTTATTAAACACAACAGTCCAATAATATTCAGGTCATAAAATAAAAATGACTGAATATTAAGTTTTGTCTTCACCCGGACTTTACTTTGATGCCAATAAATCATAACGCACATATTTCTTGTCCCGGTCACGGTATAGTTTTTTACTTTTCTCTAAACTGGTAAACTCAGATATGAATAAATGCACTCGACTAAAAATTCCCTTTCTTTCCCTTTCGCTGTATTTTTGTTTACGACTTTTTACTACATCCTTGGGTGCCGTGGTGAAACCAAAGAGTGATCAGAAATTTCCTTCATTCATTTCGCTACTATAACTCGAAGAAAAAAGACCGAGGATAGGGGGTATAATGAAAAACATTAAGAGGGGGTTTGATATTAAATTAACTATTGGGTAGACGCAACGTAGATACTGCTACTGAATCGATAAATAACTAAACATTATTATCTCTTACAATTACGAGAGAAACCCAAGCATTGTCTTAGACTTGTGACCAAAATGTATGTTTAAAGAATTGCTTCATTCAATTGAAACACTCGCCTTTACTGCCCAGACTCTCTGTCGTGACTTGACGAAACTTACGTGCCTTAAAGACAAAAAAAATATAGTACGAAAAATAAAAAAGATAAAGAACTATAAAAACTTAAATCAATGTGAACAAATTTATACAAGTACGACTCACCCTTAGCTATATAACACAAAATTAAAATGAATGATATGTTGTATGTACTATTTCAAATATTCCGCCACCAAACAGATCACTTATTATGAAAATACCTCCAGTGCGAGATGTGAGTAAATTGCTTGCTCGGGGCTCCGTTTAGCGCACTTTCCAGATTGTTAGTCTGAGCTATCATAATCAACTTATAAAGGAGTATGTGAAGCTAAATCTACGTAACATGTTAGGTTTTACGCTTATAAATATACTACATAGTAACCACACTTACATAGTAATTTAAATAGCCATGACGACTGATTTTGTAAAACTATCCTATGATGATTTGCGGTTGCTAAAAACGAATCTTCTGCATAAGTAAAGTCTGTAGCATCTGAAATAATTAGCTGTGATGTCATTCATTCGTTTAATAAAGCTTTTTAAAATAATCGTGGCCAGTGAGTTCTTAAAGGGGTAGTTCTTTGCGAAACATACTAAAAAGTATAATAAAAAATACAATAATTAGTCTAGTGGTTAAAACATTGGTGTCTTACTGTGGAGGTCCGAGTTCGATCCTGGGCACACACCTCTGACTCTGAGTTATGTGTATTTTAAGCAATTAAATATCACTTGCTTTAACGGTGAAGGAAAACATCGTGAGGAAACCTGCACTCCTGAGAGATTTAATAGTCTCAAGGTGCATGAAGTCTGCCAACGCGCACGCGACAAGCGAGGTGGATTATGGCCCTCCTCATTCTGAGGAGGAGACCCGGCTCAGCAGTGGGCCATTAATGGGTTGTTATGATGAATTAATGGAAAAAGCTTCTTTGTGATTTAAAAATGTTATATATTAAGAGTATGGGAGCTATACTGCGCAGTAACATTCGAGATATGATAATGGAGCAGTGCCTGGGGCTTGAGACCCAGGAGCAGGTTTAAAGAGCTTTTTCATAATATATTAACTCTCACCTCCACCATTCGACCTCGCTAACTACAATAGATAATAAAGTAAAGTTACGTGTATTTCAAAAAGTGTGACCTTACCAGGGCACTATAATACGAACTTCCATATAAACTGTGTAAAAACACTAAAGAGACACTAAAGGTCTTATATTGTCTACACGTCGATATACTTGAAATAAAATAAAAGGAACTATCTGCGAATACTCATTTATTTTATAAGTATTATGCAATCGGTTAAATTATCAAAATTACAGTTAGTTTGTTAATGGTTAACAAAATAAATATATTTTTACTAAATCGTGACGTCATAAATTCGATCGGCGGTTTTACTATCATGGCGGATTATTGTATACTTATTGTAGTTTTATTTTTAAAATTCTCGCTTATTTACAGAAATCCAGTTTGTTCTATTTTACCTATATTTTGATTGAAGTTCTTAAACCTACAAACAAAACAAAGGTAGAAATGCCAGTAAATAGACAAAATTATAATTTATAGAGCAGTAAGATAAAGGAATACCATAGGTAGTAATGCGAGTGCCGTGTTGTGTACTGATATGCTGTTACGGTTTGTGTACACGGCTTTATATTTGTGGTACAAGATAGGTGCGAGAAAAGTTTCACGTTCTTTGTTAGGATTACTTATAGACTAATAGTATAACACTTGTAGATATTATAACTAACTTGTATATTATATACGAGGGGCCTGCCCTCGCTTCGTTCCGGGTATTTGATGAAATATTATAATGGATGTTCTTAAATTGTCACTCTGTAATTGTGTAGCTTTTCATTATTTGACAAAAAAGGGAGTGAGAAAAAAAGATAAATACTAAAAGATAGCGAGAAAGAGAGAGCAAAGTTAAAATGAGAGAGAGAAAGATAATAGAGAAAAAGAAAATGAAGAATGATGAAGATATAAATGAAAGTGTTAAAGTGGAAGAGAGACGGAAAAACTATAGACTCTGTAAAAGAAATTTTTAAATCGGATCATTAGCGACAAAATGGCCATATTCTATTAATTAAGTGATTTCAGAAAGTAATCACTGTCTAAAGTGGTGCAAGTAGCTATAGTTTATTGTTGTGGATCGCTGTGTCATATTTCATTACCCTAGTTCGATTAAATGTTTATGATGTGGGTACGCAATCCAACATTCGGGGCACAAACCCCAAGCTTCGTGTTTAAGTGCATTTTATAATTATATTAAAAATAATTCTGTTTAGTAATAGGTATCATTTTGTAAATAAAATCGAATTTATTTGAAGACAAATTTAGCTATCTTGACAGCTTTGATTTGGATCGCATTTTGGTTTAGAAAATTGTACAAAGGTCACATTAATGACAATTATAATATAACTTTAGGACGAAGCGGATATTTGCTAAAATAGTTTTTAATAAAATAATATCATTATTAATATATTGCGAGTAATATTCTAGAGAATAAGACAACAAATATTTACCGATTTTCTCTTAGACCACCGCCATATCGATATTGGAAAATTGCCTAAATTATTGAATGCCTTTGTACCAGCGCAGCGTGCGTGGGAAAACAGGTGAGTTTCCATCGACCGCATACTATACCGTATACACCATAATATATACCATACACCATAACCTTTAAACAAGCCGCTTGCATTCTAAATTGAATATGGCGAATAATTTACTTTGTTTTCGCACTTTCATTTCTGAAATTGTTCTAGGTAATGATAGTTTATGAGATTGAAATATCACAATAAATACTTTGTTTTAAACATTTTACTTTTTTCAAGATGTTTGGTAAAACGCATAGTTGCCTCCTTATCGGTCTTATATCGGATACATTTCGATGAGTGTGCCCAGGTCTTACATAATCTAATTCCTGCCGCCCCTTTTTTCTACAGGACCGGGGTCAAGTTAGAATGTATACCTACTATGATTATTTATATGATTAGAGGAACATCTCCATTAAACAGACATGGTAGGTATACATGGGTGCGACCCCGGTTCTAACTTGACCATTTCTATACCGATGCATTTCTGGTTTCTATCTGAATTATTTTCTTGTTTCATCCTTTTTAGACCACTTTTTTACGTAGTCGGGTTATAGTTTTTTTGTATATTTAAGTAATTACTGGCTCGATAAAGTATAACCCGTATTCAGATATATCAGAAGTAGTTTGACAAATGATTTTATAGAGTGAACAATGAAAATTGTGTAGTGATAGGTCGCTCTGATAAAGAATCATGTGAATCGTCTGCAATCAAAAATGATAAAAATATTGGGAAAATTACACAAAATAATACTTATTCAAGTCAAAAACATCGCGTGCGCATCTTTATTAGTTAATAAGCGCGCAAACGCACTCATTGATTTTGCCGCTTTGTGCTACCGATCGGACCCTTGTATTACCTTGTATTATTATCTTTTACATTTTCTTTTTTTCAACGTGGGAATTTTAATTTCGCCTCAAGTTATTTTTTAGGAATTCATACAAAATGCTAAATATTTTTTCTCTCTAAGTTCTCAACACAGCATTTTTTTCTATAGATTTCCAATAAAATAAGTGTAAGGAATGTTTATTAGGTACTGCCTAACTAATCTGCTAAAATCGAGGAGTTCCTAGGACTTGCGACTCAAGTGTAGATTTACACAGCGCTTTCACAGAATTTAAATATTCACGACCCACTGCTTGAAAATTAAGATTGTTAGCACAAGTAATAATATTTAGGGAAGACATATATTATAATATAGCTTAAAAATTATCACCCATAGAAATAAGATTGTTCTTATTAAAAAGAGAATAAATACTTCAAAGCTTTTTTAGGGGTTAAGGGTAGTCAGAGACATGAAAAAAAGAGATTTTTTTTTGACATTAAATCAAATTATTTTATAAAATTAATAATATGGCATCATTACACATTGTTTTGACTTGAAGTCACGAAAATTTAAAAAATATATAAATTTATAATTTCATAAGTATAGCTGTTTATGTTGACCCAGTACCAATCTTGAAGTGACCATCATAAGTCCTTGGAGATTCGTCTAAAATCAATCGGACAAAAAAAAGTCTTATAAATAATATTTTTTCAAATCAAAATTCTCATTTTTTTATGTCTCTACTACTCCTAACCCCTTAAGTATTAAGTCTTAAGCAATGCAATTTGAGTGTATATTAATAACCAATTACTTTTAAAGTTCAGTACTCTGTATTGGAAAAACATTATCAAATCAATATACTATGGATTCTAATTCAATAAGTGATTCAATAATTTATTAGAAAATCCTATTATACGAGTTTGAAAACAAATAATCATTAAACTGATGAGAGGTTACGAGTAGTGTAATTAATAAAATTAATACATTCATTCATCAACTGTATGAGAGGAACATGTGATGAATGAAATAATTTCTATAAATACGCGTTACTCAACTAACGCTAATTAAAGAATTTTATATATAAAATTATATTTATTATTTATTTCCGCGTTATTACGACGAATGTAAAGGGTTTGTAATATTATAATAATTTAATCTTTTCTGCTAAACTGAGTAAGCAACTCCACTTGGTGGAGATGATAAAGAATAATTTTACTACTACTAGTTTTAATTGTGATTTTTCTAAATTAACTCTTAAAAAGGTAAATGAGAATGGAAAAAAATGTATGAGAAACTAAATAAATCATCCCTGTTTTTTTGTATATTTCTATTTTAAAACTATCAAAGTATCTGCGTTTGTGATCTGTGGTCTCTAAAAACAAAATATTCTTTCATTAACCAGACACGTCTACTTCATATTATGATTTGGAAAAGGGATTTTCTTTATAAATCTTTTCACATCAGCGAAGCGAAGAAAAGTCGACTAGTTTATATGTAAACAAATTACTGAATTAAGCTTTGTATCGTCGTGTACTGTTTTTATATGTGGTCAAATGAATCAAAAGTTATGTTTTGATCAGACAAACACCTACAATATTTGCTATTGTAGGTGTCTGTCTATACGTACGTATTAAGCTTATTAATTAGTACAGTATATACAAAAGGTATACAAAAAGTAAACGGAAATACATAACTTACAAATAACTTGTAGTTATCCACTCAAGCCCGGGTCAATTTTTTACTTTAATTCAGAGAGGTGTCAAGGTTATACGCACTTTTAATTGATCAATAGTTTTAGGAATTTACATTATAGACAAAGAGCTCTAGGCACACTTACAGTATTCAGTGTTAAGTCAGGTTTTGAATAAAAAATACGTCGGTACAAAATTTTCAATACAACGATCTAATTTAACGACGAACTAATCTAATCAAATCACCCAAAATTATAAGAAATACATAATACGCATATTTCTAGTTAAAAAAAATGGAAAGTAGAAAAAAATATACCTAATAACATTAAAAAACTTCAGTTGTATTATCATTATTATTATCATTAGTATTAGTATTTGTTTTTGAGGAGTTCTCTGGATTATCTTCAAAGTCCGTATTATAATTTAAATGATATATATTTGGGAAGATCGAGGCATCATCAAAAATTTATTCATAAATAAAAAAAGCGAATACACGTAAAACAATATATTCAATCGAATTAAGGACCTCATATTTTTTTAAAGTTTTTAAGTGTAATATTGAATTAAATCAGGCGTTACTTTCCGGAAATTCATGATTTAAAAGGAATCAAAAGGCTACCTTGCTATAATCCGCGGAAATCTTATCGTCGAGCTAACGACTTGTGTGGTGTGTCTTAGTTCGGGTTCGCGCGTCTCATTTTTATGTGGGCAGGGTGCTCTTCTGGGTTGTGCTATACGAGTCTGGTTGTTCAGATTACCGCGGATTATAGCAAGGTAACCTTTTGATTCCTTTTAAATTTATGTAATAGAATATACGAGGGAATTCTAGGCAAAATGGTTATGGACTAAAGTCACAATATTTACCTGTATCTATACAAGACATTTTATAATGAAAATTGTCGAAATGCTATAGGCTTTATTACCATTAGCTCTTAAGGTAATATGTTTACCCTTCACTTCCCATGTTACGCAACAAAAACCATTTATAAAAATAATCAACCTGTTGGTTAAATGTAGTTAACATAATAAGTAAATTCAATAATTATTAGGTCACATATAGTGTAAGGTTTTACCATTGACATATATATATGTATATTTGTCGAAACTGAACGTTCAGACGGGTCTATCCATATTTTGCAATCAAGGAGTAAAATATTTTTTATATATTTTTTGTACTAGCTGACCCGTGCAACTTCGTCTACGTAACAAAAGAGAGAGAGAGAGAGGGTTAAAGAGTGGGATGAGCACCCATAATACAATTTTAAATGAGCTGAAAGTTTGTTTTATCGTCGATCACAGTTTCCAACATTTTTCATTGATGCTCCTCTCCTATGGGTCGTACCGTGATTTTATATAGCCTATAGTTTTCTTCGATAAATGGGTTACCTAACACTAAAAGAATTTTCCAATTAGCATCAGTAATTCCTGAGATTAGCAAGTTCAAACAAAACTCTATAGCCTAATAATATTTTGGAGATATCTGAGGTGCAATAAATCAATATAAAGTGAACTCCGATGTTTACAAGTTTATTAGATACCATGTTAAGATAAGTTACAGTATTTAGTGTCAATCATGAATCAGTTAGACAACATTATCTATATGGTAATACGTTGCCTCCACAATACCTACTACAAGATTAACACGCAAACTAGTAGAGTTGCTTTGCAACTATGTATCACTAACGACCTCTATGTTCTCTACAACATTGTCTAATTAAGCTTATTGGCATAGACTTATAAATTATTAATACGTAGAGTGAAGTTTCCTTAAAAAACTATGTAGTTTAACAAAGCAAATAGTAGCTCTATCATAGAGGCTTAACATTTGATGCAATAACATTATATATGCTTACAATAATGGGATTATTTTAAACCCAAACGTAACCAAACAACCCTCTAAAAATCTAGTATCAAATAAAAAAAAACATTACAAGTGCATAATGCTAAGCGACGCTTAAACTTAACAATTTCATCAGACATCGAAAATTTCTAGTTACTTATTCTGCTGTATTTTTAAAACCATTTCCTCACTCCTTCATCAGATCAGCTCCATGGTAGCACATTACCTACATTTGTTAATATTTTCAGTGACTCAAAATAGGTTCCTTTTGATGAAAATTATGATGGTTTTTATTTGTTCAAAATGATATGCAAAAAAGTTGTTGACTGTAAGTTAAATAACTATTTAATTAAACTTAGTCAATTTGCAGTCTGAAAAGTCACAAGCCCTCCTAAGATATATAATAATATCCTTTACATTTAGTCTATATATAGCTAATAGATACAAATTACAAAATTATTTTTAAATGGGAACTACCTCAAATTAATAAAAACGGTTTGACCTTTAATCAATTGCTATATTTAAGTGTTTTATCATTATCTGTCAAGGCTGAATGATATACATGGAAAATATAAAAATTACGTTTAATAAAAATAATTACTGAATTGATTCAGACTAATTTTAATGATGTAACTTGAATTAAATCAGGAAATAAAGCCTTAACTAATTTGAGCGATTAGAAATAAATTACGCAGTAGTTTAGTTTTTTTAAAATATTTATAGTAGTTATAGCGTTATTTAACTTTTAATTTAATTGATATTAACTTCATCATCCATTTAACGTATATAACAGAATTATGTTTATTCAGTAGTATAGATATGTTGAAAACGTTACTGATTTCCTAGCACTACATAATATATAAAACAAAGCCACTTCCAGCTGTCTGTCTGCCTGTCTGTCCCTATGTACGCATATATCTTTAAAACTACGCAACGGATTTTGATGCGGTTTTTTAATAGATAAGAGTTTTTATCCCTTACTTTTTACGATAAATAATAGCTTATTTACAAAGCAATTTTAAACAATACCGTATTAATCCTTATCCAATTAAGTACCTTAAATACATTGCGCATTTTATATAGATCAATATGGCCCTTTACAGCATGAAATTTAATAAGATATTACAGATTTAAAATGCAGGGACATAGCGGTTACGGCTAAATACACGTAGTAAATTGCACCCCGGCGAAGCCGGAACGGGTCGACTAGTAGCTAACTAATTGGCACGTTTTTTTATTTTATTTGCTAAAAACATGAAAAAAGTAACGAAATCGGACTTAACCTTTGTGAACCTTTCACAATGTTTAAAATAACCGACCAAATTCAAGTTCACTCAGTTGACTTCCATAAAAACTGGATTAAAGAGTCAAACTTAACTTTGTCGTTAGAAAACTCACTTATCAACATACGATACCAACTACAAAAAAATAATACTTTGAGCTCTACAAATTTCTACGAAAATATTCTTGTTATTTTTTAACTTCTTTTTTATTAATTATACAACATAAATAATTTTGACAATTCACTGCAGTCGTTTCTTTATACACTTTTTTCATCACATTTCGTTAAAAATAGATATTTTACTCCTTATTGAATGTTTGTGTATTTTACGATTCGACGTAAAATATAAGTAACATTATTAACACAAAATCTTGTCTTCAAACTAACCAGATGTTAAGTATTCAATATAAAAATCATTAGCTGAATGTTTTCTCACAAACCATAAACATATCATAAAAATGTCTGGATAAATTTAATGGGCTTCCATTAAAATCAATATAAATTGTAATAAATCTTCGTTTAAATGGTGGATCTGTCGAAATTATTATTTTAACCGGAACGAATTTATACACCTATAACCATAATCGATACGATAACGTCTCGATGAGGAATTGACAAATAGATATACATTAAATTTCAATACTATTGGTTTAATTAGCATATCGATTTAGGGTTCCGTACCTCCTCAAAATACAAAAACCAAACTTTTAGACTGCATTACCAGTCACTTTGACTGCTTATTCCCTTCACCTAACATCTAACAAAATTAAGTAATAAGATCAACGATTCCGCCGATGTTCGATAAGGATGACATTTACTAAGACAGTGAATATTCACTCTATAAAATAATTAGCCAAACTGTCGTTGTACTATCTGAACAGTGTTTATATGTTATCTCCTTATAGAATCATTTTGTTGTCCGTTAGTTAAGATACTTTTTCTCAAAAACTCGTTCAAGTTGAAATTATTAAATACTCTAGGATCGCTGTTCCTTAGAGTAGTGAAAACATCAATATTTTAAGTACATGCTTTTTGATTGCGTAAATATATATTTTTATACTCGAATCCTGAAAATTAAAATTTTACGGAACCCTCCGTGCGTGAGTCTGATTCGTACTTGGCTGATTTTTTGTTACTTACCGTTACTTAAACGATTATTTACAGTGCAAAAATTAAAAGTTTATTGTTTGATTATAATGTAGTTTTTACCGTCAAATGTGTTCCGTCATTTCTAATTTTTTTATTTGAATATTGCATTAATTAGACGTGTAGAAACTTTTGTATTTTGCACTATCGCTGCCATCCCCCAATAAACTGAATAATAACAATGCTATTATTTGAATTTTGTGATTATGATTTGATTGGCTAATAATTTTATTTGGTTTATTTGTTCGGCACAAGAATGTCCTAGAAAAGGGATGATCAGTATTTTCCAAATTAAAATAATTTTCAGGTTACTTTTCCAATTTATTTAATATAAAAACTGACTATTAAGAACATGATAAAAAAATATTAACAAATTTTTGCAGCTATTCACGAGCGACGCGATTAGCAACAAAAAGTATTTCTTTTTTAATTATATAGATTAAAGACCTTTATTATTTTACAGTCTTAAAATATCATATTTTCCTATGACGTAGTTTCGTAGATGCAGTTAAATCTGATAGCAACAATTTGCAAACTAATTAACCACATTCCGATTGGTTGAAGTAAGACTATTTTAGTACCTATACGTCATGGAATCGAAGCTTTTAGAGCGTATTCGCACGAGAGCTTTTAACTTAACCTTTTAAATTAGACACTCCTTTAATAAGTCTACCAAATTAAGACAACACACCACCTAATATAAAGTGTAGAACTAAAACTCCTAAATCGTTGGTTTTCTTACCTCATTTGTAGTTGAATCAAACATAAAGTATTACCTACCTGTTAAAATCTATAACAATTATGTTACAGAAATATAATTAGGGATAAACGTTTTATTTAATGACTATTGAAAAAAAATTCGTGAGTTTAATTCTTTAGGTGTAATCTGTTTTTAATGAGTTAAATTATTTCTTTTAGATATTCGTACCAAACGTACACATAGTTTTAAATGAAAAGTATGTTTTAATAATAATTATTTTCCACAGGTTCGATCAAGGAAAATCAACGAAAGGCGCGAGCAAACTCCGGCGCGATCTCATCAATGCAGAGATCGCAAACCTTCGGGACCTCTTACCCCTGCCTCCGTCGACGCGACAACGCCTGTCTCAGTTGCAACTGATGGCGCTAGTGTGCGTCTACGTACGAAAATCGAATTACTTTCAACAAGGTACATAGGTTTCAAAAATAGTTATCTGTCTGTTAATATTTAATATTTAACTGAATTAAAAGTGCTTTCTATCATATACTGTACAAATCGGGGCCAAATTGTTAGACTTCAAAACTCGCGTATATCCACCAGGATAAAAGCAAAGCAGTGTCTAGGTTTTGTGGGTTGGAGCTGTAACAGAGCGATGGCGATGGATCGATGTTTGCAGAGAGATATTCTACTTTTTATCATAAAATATGCGTAATGGGATGATAATGAAACTGAAACTGAGTATTTTATCATAGCAAGCGGCAAATACTTTTATATAGTTTTCTCTTCATGGTTTTAAGTGGTGAATTTCTCTCGTACGAATCCGGGGAGGGTCACTAGTACCAACATATTCCCTTCGAAATAGGGACGACGCGTTTATTATGTTATAATAATTGGTAATGCTTGTTTATTTTAAATAATATTATACAATCGTAAAGTACAGTGTATAAGCTATGTTTATAGTTTTAATAACTAGTGTATAATTGCATCGCTTCTATTATATGCCCATTACGAGTCGATGCTTCGCTTCGGTCTATTAAAAGTCCATAGGTTATGCCAGCATTAGGTCTTATCGGTAAAGCAGATCAACACTTAAACGGTTTTCTTGAGAAATAATGTTGTATTACAAACTCATAAATAAATCCGTCGACCCCGTCTTTACTGTAGGTATCGATTTGGTTTATTTCAATCTTCCATCGGAGTTTTGCAGTGCAGCTAACGGTTTTGCACATTTTATTAGACTATGAAGTAAAGAATTGAAGCTATTTTATGTAATGAATATACCAACATATCAATCGCTTCATATCTAATAGATTTTTAGAAATTCGCTAGAGTATTTACTAAGTCAACGGTTAATATTCCAATGTAATTGAAATGGACATCTTTCAAAGATGCCCGAAGATTGATAACCCCCTTTTTTACGGTAGCTCTAATATATTTAAAGAATACAACACTTCCTAGACTTCAGATAGAGATATCTAAATAAAATAGTGTAGTTTAGTACACAGCATTAGTTAAATAGTAACTTCACTAGAGAAGGTATTATCTTGATGCGATTAAAGTGCATGATACTATGGTCAGAGTGTTACTGAGCAAAGATTACTTCAGTACTTGCTCTCGGTATTCCTGTACAAAAAAAAATTACTCCGATGACAAAACACTTAAAATTAATTTAAAAAAAATATAGGTATGTAATAAAACAAGTAATAAAGCAAAACATAAGGATCAAGGCAACAGTGAACAGATAGACAGACGCTGACAGCCCTCCATGCGTGTTAGAGATTAATTTATTCACGGTTTGTTAGGGTAAGTAGCAACGAGGCCTAATGCCGACCCAACTTGCAAAGGTTACAGCGAATGCTGTATT
This sequence comes from Limenitis camilla, assembly GCA_905147385.1. Lineage (NCBI taxonomy): Eukaryota > Metazoa > Arthropoda > Insecta > Lepidoptera > Nymphalidae > Limenitis > Limenitis camilla. The sequence goes on along the minus strand of LR990245.1, from coordinate 8,099,402 downwards.
TTAAACGTTTAATATTAATTGTGAAGTATTAAAATTAAATTTCATTGAGCAATAGTCGTTTTATTGTTGTTTTAATAAAAAATTTAACTATATAGGAGCTACACTGCGAAGTAACTCAAAGGATCAGGGAAACGAAAGCTCAGACATCCAGGATCAGATTTAAAGACGTTTTTTAGATTGACATGATACTCGATAAAGGAAACCTAGTACCATTATACTAACCTACACGACTTTAGTGTTTACTGTGCGAAATCTCGTGATAGACGGGGCTTAAAGCTATCGACATCGAGGTTTTGTGTACTCAACTTAACTCCACATTACAAAGTTATCAACAGTGTTGCTAACTGAAGGTAGATTAGCGGTAGCTTGAAGAGTAAATAGTATCCTTGGGCCTCAAACTTCTTTGTTTTGTAGTTCTTTCCTAAAGTTCCTAAAGTTTTACGTGTACGTTTAATTTTTCATGCTTCTTAAAGTTAACATTTATAATACAATCCTCCTATAGGTCCTAGCGAGATGATAATAGCTTAAGTTACTCTTTGCTACATCAGCTATCTGCCAGTGAAAGACCCGTTAAAATCGGTTCAGCCATTTCAGAGATTAGCCGAAACAAACAGACAGTAAGACAGTTTTGGTATATGTATCGTGTATACATCCATATGCACTTAGTTAAAATTCGTTATTTTTATGTTACAAACAGACACTCCAATTTTATTTATTTATATGGATTAAAAAAAATGCATATTAAATTCCTAAGTATTATTGCGTAAAGCGAAAAGTTACTTATTTTTTTTTTGTTTACAGTAAAATATTTAGTATTAAATTATCTGTTAACTCCTAAACAGCATTAAATAATATGTGATTGAACTCTAATAAAACTCAGGTAATATACAGAATTAATTACAGAACAGAGTGAAAAGGTTTGAAAAACATCATATTTATTTCTTGAATAGATCAAAATATTTTTGACAAAATATTAATTAATAAGTAGAAACAATTCAACGTTACAGTTAAGCTAACGGAAAACAACTTATGACTTATTGATTCCAGTTTTCAAAGTAGGGGCTATTACTAAGGCCATATTAACTTAGAATTAGTAAGTAAGCATAATTATATTAAATTGTCTCAATACATTGTTAAACTTATTTCAAGGTTTTTGTAAATGTATTCAAGTCAAGTTAGACCGAATCTAACTTGATCAAAATACATTTAGTAAAGCCCTATTTATAACTGATTTTTTTTAATAGCAATTTTTTTTCCTGATCTCCAATTCAAATAACCTGTCTTGATTATAGGTAAAACCTGCAGCAATACAACAGTGAAAATCGTATTAAATTTCGCGTGATATACGTTCAGACAAATAGACTAAAATTTAAAAAATTATTATTTTGGTTTCCGTGGTGTTATAATAACTCTTCATATTAATGTTTCATAAATATCTGATCTAAAACCTACAGAAATTTAATTTGTTACATTTAAAAAAAATAAAGCAATTATTTAAAAACATTCCTTATAATGGCAAAATCTGACACCGAGGCCCCTTAAAATCACAGTAATTTAAAAATATGATTTGCTCCATATAAAAATTAAAAAACATTAACAGTTTAAGATAGCTTTAAAAAGGTCTAATAAAATTACTAACCGCAAATTCGTCGCCTTTATGGTTTTATGCCACATATTTAGATTTTGCCGTACAAAACGAGACGTTTAAACAAAAATCCGCGTAATAACCCTGTACCTTTCTAACAGCGATTATCCATCAGCCAGTTAGCGCAGTTTCCTTCAAGCTCAATTTACCGGATTACCACAAGGTCGTATTTCGTACCAAAATATCGATATGCACGCTACCATCAAATGCAGCCTTGAACCGAGCGAACCGAAAATCGATAATTACGTAACGAAATCGATGTTCTCACGATTTGGAATACAGTTATCCTTATTGGCGGGTTAAACAATGGTTTCGCTTTTGATAGGAAAATTAGAGAAAATTAGCGAGTTGGGTTGAAGCGGCTACCGGCTGATTGTTATTGGCACTAATGGCGCCCTCCGGGAGTCGGACCTGGGAGAGTGGTGTCACGCCCGACGCCCCGAGGGGGTTCACATGGGTTAGGAAGTCTGCATTTTTGGATAGCGTATGGAGATATGGCTTCCTTATTCATTAAAATAACTCAACCAACGAAGATTCATTTCAATCATTTAAATTATAAATTTGAACATATTCTTAATCGGAATAAATTCGTCGATGGTTAAGATTTACATTGTTTTTTTTTTAATTTGAGTATAATAATGAAAGATAGATACGTTTTCCTAAGGAAAATAATGTCACTAATCTAAACATTAAGAGTTATTGTTTACAATTTTGTGTGTTTTCCATTTGATTGTTTGTAAAAAGAAACCTCATTACAAACATTATTACTGAGATATTTGAAATATATAGAAATTAGAGTAAGAGTAATTATAAGTGTGAACATAATATGTATTGGGAACTGCTTGGATTACTTTAGCTATGATAGTATGTTATATTAGTATTTTTGGTACTTATCAATATAACTACCAAAATATAAATAAAAAATATATAAAATATCACTTTGTCTTATCCTCTTACCTATCACTGTTGTATATTGGACTACCGTGTTGCAGTACGGTCGTGGGAATCGCGGTTTGCATATGATTTGCAGTTTACTCATCGATGTTTTGGATACTCATTGCATAAACTCATTTTGAACATTTCATCACTATTTATGTTATTAGCCTTATGAAACAATCAATGTCGTTACCAAAAATGTAACTTAGGTACACAAATATGGTAAAAATTGTAGGATTTTTATCCACGTTACCTATTCTGTTTTATTTTACTATTTATATTTTAGTTTCTCCGCAAGTTAACATCTGTCTGCAGCGTATATTATCATACTTTGGTCACATGATGAGAAGGGGTGATGAGAGCCTTGAAAAACTGATCGTTGTTGGAAACACGGAGGGAAAACGAGCCCGGGAACGGCCCCCAACCAGATGGAGCGATCAATTGAGAGGCCCATCTTCAATTAGGTTTTGCTCGGTCGCCAAAAACGCGATGAACAGGCACCGGTGGAAGCAGATTATCCAAACTAGGTGTATACCATCCACATCCGTCAAAGACCACGATCCTCAGCCATGACGGAGCGACCACAAAGAAAGAACTATAACCAGAGTGTTTTCAGCACATGCGATGTCTTCTGTCCACCTACTAGAAAGTTGCGATAAAGATAAATTTTCTTCCTCACATTATATTTTAAATGAAAAGCTAATTTTAAGTCACAGTTTAACAACCAGTTTGACCAATGATTCTTTTGGCTATTGGTCCCAAACACCACTGACATTAAGATTTATATCTCCCATGTATAGAAATTCAATAAGCTACATTTTTATTATATATAGCGGCCCATCCCGGCTTCGCACGGGTGGAATATTTTGTTTTAAAACATTTTGGCTCTCCCGCATTTCGGTGGTATATAACTACACTGACCCGTCGCGTCGTCGTGTATTTTTTGTTTATGTTGATATTTTTAATTTCGTAATATCTTTTGAATAGAAAGTCTGATTTTAATAATTCAAAACGTAATTTACAGGTATTGAAACAGTCTTGAATATGAAATAGTTTATTTGGATAAGGATTAATACAATGGTATGGATAACATGGTCTAAATTTGATAGGCATTTCTATCTACTTTTAAAATGTAAAAAAGTAGTTATAGTAACAAAACTACGATAGTTGGACATATGGTCTCGCGAGGTTTTTTGTAGATATTGATACAATCTGTAATATTGTAGAACATTTTTTTGTTCTATCATCAATACTTTTCGCAGCGCATGCGATGAAAGATATTTTATGGCTAATTTTTTTACACCTTGGGTTGGTTTTAGTGAGAATTTCTGGGGATCTCTAATTTTTTCTTGTAATAAATATAGCCTATGTTACTCAGGGATAATGTAGCTTTCTAATGGTGAAAGAATTTTTGAAATCGGTCTAGTAGTTTTTATGTTTATTCGTTACATACAAAAATGCAAAAATACAAAAATACAAATCTTTCCTCTTTATAATATTAGTATAGATGAATAGATGATTCCATGCTTAACATATACCAACAATTCCTTTAGCTAGAGATGAATATTGACCAGTACCTATTTTATATGGTAAGACTATAGGCAGCGATCGTGGGAATATCAGATGCATATGATTTGCTAACTTTGCATCGATCGTTTCAATTAAATTCGGTGTTTATTTCTTTTCTGTAGCTACTGCCTTATTTTTAACCAGATCGCAATAAAATTCACTTCACATATTAATTTTATAACCCTTACTCTTTTCGATATAAAAACATGGAAATGAAATCATAATTTTGCTAATTTAATAGATACAAATAATCCATTGATGCAGAAATAGAGAAGCAGACAGTGACTTTACTGACTTTAATGTCTACTAATCAATACATATAATAATGATTATTATATCTTGTGTAATAGTACATCTCAACTATTACACTTTATCCCTATAATTTAAAAAAATGTTATCAAATAACCAACTTTGATATGATAGTCATAAACCTACCAATACATCGGTATTTATCCATTTTCCATTTGATTCTGAGAATATATACACAAAGTCATATCTGAATTATCGAAAGACTTGAAACGATGAACGGAAAATGTTTTTATAGAACCTTAGAATTACCAAAGTTTAACCGAAATATAATGACAACTAAATACATAAAAGGTTTTGATTAATAGGTAATAACATTAATGATAAGAAAATATTCATTGAATTGTATCCAAATCCAATATATAAAAAATACTATTGCTAAAATATCTTGTTAATAGAATCCTTATATTTACCAACTCACAGGGTTTTCAAGTACCGTAATAATATAATCGGATTGAAACCCACCATTTTTTGCTGTGAGTTTTAATACATAGTTACAGAACATCAGACAGTAATTTAATAATAAATAAATCTAAATACTGAACTGTAGAAACCGGGTCTGGAATTAGCGAACACGCACACAACAGATATTTTCTCAACAATTTTTGCATACCACCCTGGGAACTAGCTTTCAGCCTAATTAAGTACACCGGATCGGTAATGTGTATTGTACAGCGATTCTTCGGTGAATTTTTAATACTACACTTGGTTACTTTGATCTCACGGTAACTTAAACGGTCAATAACAATTTATTTTTGAACTACAGAATCAAGGAGTTTAAAAGTCTCTGGCTTTGGTCATTTCATATAGTTGCCTGTCTGTAAACCTAGATTTATTCTATTTTATTTATTTATGTTATATTCATTTATAATAAAGATTTTTTTTTATTTCTTTAATTATTTTAGGACTTTTACACAAAGTCCCATCATTCCCAAAAACCATAACATCCTTTTATGTAGGTACTATTTAAATTTAAAATTATAAAGCATTCTGCCTATCTCCGAAGAAGGAAAAGCCAGAATGCTTAGGAAGATTCCAATGTCTAATAAATTAATATTAAATATTTTAATTAGCTCAATTCTCCTCCTTGCGTAAGATTGTAACGAGAAATTTCGGTTGAAAAAATCCTTCTGTAAGGACCTTTTTACGTCTTTTACGTTGTGTGTTGGTATGTTTATCCGTATAGATTTATTTTATTTGGTAGAGCACTCGTAAGCGGAAGGATGTGCTCTGAAGTCAACTCGCTTTAGTCACTTGTAATTTAAATATGACGACTAACTTCAGGCTAAGTGGAAACGTATAAGGAAAAATATATTTTATTTAGAAACTTTCTAAAGAAAAATTGTTTGCAAATTTTTTTTATGAAATTACAAAATAGGTTTTCTAAATTATTAGAATCGCAAAGCTGGTGATATCTAGTGCTTTATATTCCATTTCGGTTTTTTGTATTAATACAGACTTGCGTTATTTATTTATAGTGTTGGTATGTCGTCGTGAGAACAAATCCCTAGATTGGAATGTTCATACATTTAGTTACGCTTACGGCAAAGCTTACTTTAAAACTTGATTCACAGATTCTCTTCCCATTTGTGTTTTTGAATGATTGTCATTATAGAGTTATTTTAGTTATATTATATATTAGTAGACACATCAAATTTGTATAACTTACATGTAATCTAATTATGTAAAAATTTGATTAGACAGCGTTTTCGATTGAAGTTGCCAGGAGGCTTGACTCTTTATATCCTACCATGAAAATCCGTTCATTAGTTTTTAAGTTTATGACGATTAGACAGACAGTCGCGGCGAGGGATTTTTTTTCATAATATGTATTTATATCTTACAGAAGTAGGTGTAATTTAACATAAACATATACTAATAAGCCAAGATTACACAGAAATACATTTCTTATCGTCCACATAAAGCATTCGTTTATAAAATCGCTACTTAGCGAAGTTGATCACTTCGGCAAGCATAGCTGAGATATGGCGCTAAGTGATCGTTTACAACTAACGATTAATTGACGCTCTACGCGTACGACATTTGCACCATTTCAGAGATACCCTGATTTATTTATGACGTGTTAAGATAGATTTAAATTAATGTAACATTTTGTTTGTTTTCAGTTTACTCTTACCTACTACTGAAATTGGTTTAATCAGTTACATGCTTGGAATCAAGTTTTTTATTTTATACCTTGTTTGCGAATTAAACCTAGAGGTTAAACTCGCGACATTTTTGTGAAAAGATTCTTATAAATGAGATATTCTTGTATAATAATGGGTTGTGATGATGAGTTAATGGCCGACAGCTGAACCTGGTTTTCTCAGAATGAAAAGGCACTAGTCCAGCACGCTGGCTCAATGCGGGTTGGCAGAATTCTCATACCTTTTAGAACTTTAAGGAACTCTTAGAGGTGCAGGTTTACTCACGATGTTTGCCTTCACAGTTAAAGCAAGTGATATTTAATTGCTTAAAACACACATAACTCAGAAAAGTTAGAAGTGTGTGCCCAGGATAGAACTCGGACCTCTCGAAAAAGATATTCAGGTCTTAACCACTCGTGATCGTTGACAGCTAACAATTAATTGATGCTCTTCGAGTACGAAATTTTATACCATTTCAGTGATACACTGATTCATTTATAAAGTGTTAGGAAATATGGAATACAATTAAACTTTTTGTTTGTACTAAGTTTACCCTTACCCACCATTAAAATAATTCAGACTTCGGAAAGCATGGCAGAGCTGAGATATGGACTAAGTGATCATTTACAACTAACGATTATTTGATGATATACTCGTACGACATTTGCACTATTTAGAGATAATCTTATTTATTTATGACATATTAAGATATACGTAAACTAATTTATTATTTTGTCTGTACTGAGTAGGTTTATCCTAAATACTGAAATGGCCTAATAAGTTACTTATTTTTATATTTTCCCATCCTTATTTAAACTGACTGAAGAAATTCAGTCATAACAAGTACTTTACATAAGTATACTAATTTTATTAAAATAAGCTAGAAAATCTAAAACACTTTTACCGTAGGTACTAAGTGATCATTAACATTCAACGATTGATAGAGCTACGACATTTGCACCATTTGAGAGATACACGGTTTTATTAATCATGAACTAAGATGTTTTATTTATTTATTATAGGTGTCTCTGTTATATAGTATGTAGTAAGGTATCTGATGTTATATAGTAGTCAAATTAAATGAAGTAAAATTTTAATAATTTTTTTTTGACAAGATTCACATAAGCCATCAATTCAGTCATTAATAAGCCAACACGGTTATTCTAACCTAACTATATTATTTACTTTAAACATAATATAATATTACAAATAAGTCCAAAATATGTTCTTGTTTTCAGTTGACTATTTTAATAAAAGCTTCTCTTTAAAAATATGTTTTATGCCATAGAAGTTGATTTGTTGGACTTGGCTTTACTATAGAAATTCTATATAGTAACCATAGCGAAGCGAGGGCAGTTTGTCTAGTTAACCATATTATGTGAAACTCAATCGTTTACCTATTATGGCTTCGAATACTACCATTTAGAGGTGCGAGCGCGACACACCGCGTGTAGGCTCAGTAATAAGGGCTCAATTAACTTTTTAAGGAATTCAATGTTTATATAGATCACAATTATTTTTCTATCATTATTGGATGGATAGGGATTTTTTTTTTTCGATGCTTGCTAAATAAACTTATGTCGCAAGACTAAGTTAATTTTTCACCAGTCATTATTGTAAAAATCTAAGAGTCAGTTATCTTTTGTGTTAGCGTATTTCAGAAGTTGCATCAATTTTTGTATTAAATGCTCTTAGAAGGCGTTAGAATAAATATTTTTTTACACATAGAAACATCCTAGTAACCTACAAATAGGAGGCAAAACCCATGTTTGCGCATCGTATCATTACGAGAACCACAGAGGAGAACCGATACTTAGCGCTATTACCAATATCGCAATTGTGTCTTCAATTGTATATAATTGTGAATGTAGCAGTTTAAAATAGTGCCTACGTATTGTACAAATAGTCTTCTTAAATGTTGGTTCTAAACCAATAATATATCAAAATTATTTTAGTGATGACATAACTTTGTAACAAACTAAAATCTACTCCGCTTAAACGTTTATTTTAGCTTTTAAACCTCCAGTTAATTATTTCCTACTACTTTATCAATTTATTTTATTTTATTATTTTTCTTATTTTTTTAAATTAATAGATAAGGTGCAAACGAGCCGATGGTCCACCTGATGGTAAGTGGCCATCGCCCATGGACATCGGCAAAACAAGAGATACTCTCTCGTTTTGTCTATGCGTTGCATCCCCGAAGATAGAGTGGGAAGGGGGAGTGAAGATAAAAATTATGCGGATTCAGCGAACCCTGAGCAAGAGCCCAGAGTCCACTAGATCCGCAGCATTAATTAAGTCTGGCCCACATGCGGCTCGATCAGAACGCGTCTATGACTTGGCGTTCGGATTCCCTTGCAGGTGGTCGTAAGCCAGTCGGGGAACAGATCCCCTACCACCAAGAGGGTGCTGAGTTACTCGGTTCTTACGAGATACTCTCCCATCGGCAGAGACTATAATAATAATAATAAATTCATTTATTTCCCAAGCATAGTTGGTAGTGACTTTTGATTGCGTTGATTTAGAAGTGTGATTTCTTTACAGCCGGAAGGAGGTTTAAAGAACCACGGATTATTTGATATCAATTTCAGCACATAGGTAAATAGAATGAAAAAGAAGTGATCCTGTTAGGACCTTATTTTTTATTTTTAAGGTTCGGAACCCAAAAAATGGAAATGTATGCAATACTAATAAGTTAATAAAAAAAAATTAAAAGCAGTATATCTCGACACTTGCCATCAACGTCAGAAATATAAAGAAATAAAGCAAATAGGGATTGAATCCGTTTTATCACCTCTAATATGCATATACAAATATGTTCACATAATCCAATTAGTGTGCACACGGCCGTGTCATATTAGCATAAATTTGAATTTTAAAACAGACTGAAACTACTTGTTGCTTTCGAACTGACGACAACTGGATGCATCGATATTATAATTTATTGATTTTAAATCATATTTTACTCGTGACACTATGACTCGTTACCCGTATACGGGAGGGGACGGGTTAGAATACTATTCCCCTTTTGCCACTGGAAGAGTATCTCGTAAGAGCCGAGTAACTCATCACCCCTTGGGGGGAAGGGGATCTGTTCCCCGACTGGAACCGGCACCACCAGCATGCGAATCCGACCGCTAAGTGTCATAGTGCGTTCCGGTCGAGCCGCATGTGGGCCAAACATACCCCCTTCCTCTCCCATCGCATTAATACTGCGGATCCAGTGGACTCTGGACTCTTCGTCAGGGTTCGCTGTAACCGTAGCATTTTTTTCTTTACTCCCTCTCCCTTTTCTTCGAGGTCCATGGGCGATGGTGGCCACTTACCATCAAGTGGACTATCTGCTCGTTTGCACCTTATCTACCATTACAAAAAAAACTTATATTGAAAATAACTTATCATCCTCACTACAGTGGTGGGCAAAATACACGATTTGTTGTAATTCAAATACAAATTACAAAATACTTCACAATTATTTAAAATACGAAATACGACATACAAAATACTTTCCAAGTCATGTATTTAAAATATAAAATACAAGATACTGTATTTTAAGGATTTTTATGCTAAAATACAAAATACATAAAATGAAATTCATTCCATAAGAAATCGTCTGAACATTAAAGAAATTTTAGATTTTGATTACTTTTAGACACTCTTCTTTTAGGGTCTCAGAAACGAATTTTTCGTAAATTTAATTTTTGAAAGCAAATTTAATTTATTTTACAATAAGTGGGTGAAAGTTAATGCAAAAACGAAAATACCGCGAATCAAAATGACAATTGAGATTCAGTGCTGCCATCTAATTTTAGCTGTAGCGATAACAGCGACGCGGACGGTCCCTTTTTTAAGATCCCTATAATCCATTTTATTTCAATGGACTTGCAACGTTGTTTAACAAAATTGATTAAGTATCAATGAGGTCACTAAATGTATTTTGTGGAAAAGTATTTTGAAGCTATAAGTATTCAAAATACAAAATACATTTTTAGAAAGTAATTGAAATACAAATACCAAATACGTATTTCAATTACAAGTAATTCCCTGCCTCACTACATACTATAAAACTAAACATACTATAAAACCTACTTCACGTTTGGCAGTTCACGATAAACTCAAAAACTACTAAACGAATTTTCATGCGGTTAAGTTAATTTTTGTTGGCAACACTTGCTTTTAGGGCAAAATAAAGCTTGACAGATACCATAAGGGGGCGGTAAAGTAACCATCACAAGGAGTAGGTATGTTAGTTTTATTTTTTAGAAATATCGATATCAATATTTTAAAAAAATTATATATATCCTGCAACTGTTAAACAATTCGCAAGTGTGAGAGAATATATGAGATTTTTAGAATTTAATCAGGATTACTATTTAATTCTTTAAAGGAAGAAACAATTCTACTCAATATATTTTTTGCGATTCTCAAACGACCTCGACATTAAATCGATATATCGGACAGACAAAATGCCATATTTTTTTCAAAAAGCCTATAAACTGGAATTTTTTATACGAGCGCTTTAGATCATATTAATACACAAAGAGTGGATTTCAATCTACATTCTACACATGTAGGGTCTTCTATGGGTCACAATCCACATATTTTTTATGTGGAATACTACAAATCAATTAATTATTGTTTTCCTTAAGGTAGATATGCATGCGTATATAGACGAAGGATCGAGCTTGTGAACTCTACCAAGAATTCAAAACTAGGTCACAAAAGCTTCATCGAAAGTAATATTATCCCATTGAAATACAGATAATGTTGTAGCAATAAATCTTGTAGACGTGTGTACTATACAATGTAGGTACTAGCCTTGACCTAGACTCTGTGACCTAATAATAGATTATTATACAACTGATACTAGTTGTATAGATATAAAATAAGTGAGAATATAAATTAGTTTTTTTTGCTCTGTCCTCCAAGATAATGTAACATTTGTAATTTTTTAAAACAATTAAAAATAATAGTTTCATTACACGTTTGCAAAATACTGCCTATTTATATTTATTTACCTTAACCTTGATTATATTGCAAGAAGTTTCAAAACCAATATTTTCAACCATAAATAATAACGGTATTTTGATGAAGCTGACCTCATACAAGTAATTTTAATTCATTTATTATTTTTATTGGTCGAACTAAAATATAGTAAGTCAATTAAATACTATGAACATAGTTTTAATTAACTATAAACTTCGCATTTCAATAAAATGACCGGCGCTTATTTTTAAAATGCAAAAAGAGATCCATTTCCACTTGTCTCCTGCACTACCGTCTTCATGTGAGCATTTTAAATGTATGTCATAGTAAAATGGCTCAAAAAAGTAATTAAAACATTTTGACTTATCATTTGTAAAAATGGATTACTCTGCGTTCATGAACACAAAATTTCTTTCACACCAGTCAATACAAACAACACAGTGCATTTGTCCTGATCATTTCACTTAATACATAGTAGGCTTAAAAATAGTTTTATTTGCTTCGTAAGTGTGGGAGCTTCGGACACTTTTTTCTGAATTAAATATATGACCATTGTAAGAGGTAAAATAAAATATTATTGGCATAGTTATGTAAGAAATAATAATAATTTACCTACAGTATCCTATTTATAGAATCACAAAGTAATTACAGGTTTCTATTGGCGCACTTCTGATAGAAATGATTCACCATAAAGCATTTAAAGTAATTATTGGATGATAACATAAACGATAATAATATGATTTACCTATTCCTCTAAGAATTGAATAATACGCATCGTAGTTTTATACGAGTAATATTAAAATACTTACGCAATTTTTTACCATCTATACTCAAATGCACACAATCACTCACCTATTCACTAATATACACATTCACTGATTCACTTAAGCATTCATTTACTCATACATGCATCCACTCACTCACCCTCTTACCCTTACTTAATAAACGACATTTGCTGCAATTACACGAAGATGTAATAGTTAATAATAGTTAATAGAGTATGAAATAACATAAAAAAATCAAGTCATCGTCAAGTTATATATAGAAATAGAGATTCATTTAATATATTATATGAGAAATCTAAAGAAATCTTTTGTTGATATAATTAAATTTTCTTTTGCGTCATTCGATTCAGAGTATATCTATTTTATTATCGTAAAATAACCCTGATATAGTAATGTAGGTCACTAGGTCATAATTATTATTATATTCTTACTACACTTTTATATATTCTTTAAGGAATTAAGTAAGAAACTACGAATTCAAAGATTAAATCGATATCAATGCGTATGTAATAGTAAATCCAAAAAGAAAGGATTACACAACAATAGTTTCGAAAAAAATTACTCAAGAAATAGATCACATAAAAAAAAACAAACCACATTACGTTATATATTAACAGTTTTATTCAACATCTGAGATGGCAATAGGAGATAAAGATAATTTACAATCAACTAGAAATACGATTCTATTTGAATAGATCTATAGAGAGATAAAACCGCTATTATTATCCAGATTGTATCAAAACCATATTTACTAGCTTATTTTTAATAGTAGCGACCATAGGATTTCTTGGGTTCTGTACTTTACTAAGGATTCATACCTAATATGAAATAGAAAATGCGCTTAACAAGGCTTGTTCATTTTACATTTTAATAACAACGAGTGTCCTATCATTTAACAGAACTAAATAATATAACTAGCAATTTACGTGCTCCTAAAAAACTCTTTTTTACACTCCACCATCATTGACGAATTGTTATCACAATATTCCTCGTTAACAGTCGCTGATCTTTCTAGATAGAGCTTATTAGTTGTCGTGCCAGTAGATATTTTTTAAATAAACTAATAATACTTGCTCATCAAAATTTAGCCACAGTGTTGATACCAAAGATTTTATTAGAAGATTAAAAATAAATACATTGTTCATAATTGAAACTTTTCTGTATCAGATAATAGTTTTTTTTTTGAAGTAAAAACTTCTTTAGCGGTGTTGTGCGCTTTTGGGATCGGTAAAAAATGTTAAACTCGCGTCAGGATACGTGACCTGATCAAAAATTCGTAAGACGGTGCTTGCACGATTTGCAACTGAATTTAAATGTGTGTCACATAAATGATAGTACGTTTTTACTGATAAATAAAGCAATTCATACAAAATTATTCCAAAATATGCAAAAATGTATCGAACGTCGACAATTTATCCTTTGTTTTTTTTTAATGAAAGGAAGATAGAGTTTTCTTGCTGATAAACATCGACATCTAGTTTTATACATATTTGCTTAATCATATTTTTAAGCCCTTCACCATTTTCTTCTTATTAATTTCATCATAACAAATCAATGTAGTAGGCAGTTGATAAATTAGACAATCATTTGTCCTTAGTACCCTCATTTTCGGTAGCCTTTATACAACCGCTAACGAGTGCCGCAATTCTTAATCAAATTAATTGTCCACCAATTCCAACAATTAACTCCTGGTGAGGTTGAAAATAATTGTTTTATATCGATTATAAAACGATTACGATACAATAACCGTTTCGAATCGGTGTGAGACAATGCGAGAATAGTTCTAAGCTTTAATTTATTTTATTGGTGACAAAAATGTTATTTAACAATGTTTACCTATCACAAGTACAGCAATACTCACATAATATTATTATAACATGCACTTTATGTATGAGGCCGGACAACGACTGGAGATTGCGACCCAAAAGTGATTAAAGGGCCCTTCTAGTCCCAGTAAATACTCTCCTTCATTGCTCAACCTCGCCATATAATCAATGCAGGTGACACTGAACTAAACGCTATTGACGAAAATTAAGAAAGTTTTTTAACTATTAATTTTAAATCTCGGGAAGGTTTTATTAATAGAAAAATAGTAAAAAAAATCGGGACAATATTAAAATTTATTATAGATAATTAAGAAGCTCTAAAACAAGGCTAAAACAACCGAATCAGTTTTAGAGAAAGGCATTAATTTTTGTGTAAATAAATGGGTGAATTGATTTGTGAGTGGGAGAATGGATATGAGTTAATGAGACGTTGGGTTAGTGGGTAAATGAAGTAATGGTAAGTAGTTAAATTATGGATAAATTAGTGGGTGAGCGAGCGAGTGCATGAATGAATAAATATAAATTGGAAACAGTTTTTTGTCCGAGCCTTAACTTCTTAAAGTTTAACTTCTTAAAGTCAATTTAAATAATTTCTTTTTTTATTATTTAAATTGTTTATATATTATGATGTAAATTTATCACATTTTTTTAACTTTTGTATAATAAAGTTTAGATAACTTTAACAAACATTTAATTTGCGAGAAAACAAAATATTTATTCAAATTGTCTACTCGTATGCAATTGCTTCAGGCTTTGTCTTATCTAGAAGAGAATAAGATAAACAATTTAGAAAATAATCGTAAATATTAACAGACATAAGCATTAGTTTATATGACCTTAAGGCACTGGGTGTTAGATAACACCAAGCCATTTCAGAAAATATTGTAGGTATATCGTATAATATTGTATACAAAAATTATTATATAATGAAAAACTATAAATAAAGCTTAATTATATTTATTATGAAATTAAATTTAAATTCAGCAATGTTTTAACTTAAAATGTAAACTAAACGTGAAGTAACTCGTTAAAAATAATAATCTGGCTTTAGACAGAAAGTGACCCTGATATGTACAAGTTTACAAGATCTTTTCACTGTAATCCAAAAAATATCACTAAATCAACCGATGTCGTTAACTAACATTTAACTAAAGTAAGAAATAAAATTTAGGACTATCCCTAATTAGGTTTTACTTTACAAGAAAAATATTTTTAAAAATATTCCTACAGGATATACTCGCCAGTGTTGCTAACGCATAAGTGTTATTAAAATGCATTTTATACCTATCAGCAATAGGTACAATATTAGATATCATTCTTTATAACAATCGTTACACACTTTATTAAACATATTTTTGAATAAAAAAATTACAAGTGAAGGTCTCTACAAGGTCAAATACTGTGTAACACATCAATCATTAACACATAGCGACATGACCTCACATGAAATTATTATCGGTTTTTGCTTTCAATTGTCTTAATAAAATTATACTTTGCGAAAGAGGTCGTTTAGTACCGAAATATTATGAATTGTGCTTAATGTATTGACTATTGACTAATTGTGATGATACTTTAGAGTATTGATAGGTTGATTGATGTTTTATAAATCCATTGTGCATTGCTTGATTAATCTGACTGAATGGTCAATTAATCGTTGAGTCGAAACTAAGACCTGCATTTTTTAAATAAATGTCAGTAACTGCCATTTGAAAAAATTATAAATAAGGATTTTGGTAACGCTTTATATACTTGTATACTTAAATATTTACATGTTATTGGAAAATTGCTATCTTTGAGATTGTATATCGAGGGTAATAATCAGGTATATCAATCCGTTAATTTCTCTTCTAATAATTTCATTAAATAGTAAAGTAGCAGATCAATCTTCTTTGGACTTTAAGAAATTTTTGGCTAAAAAGTATACAGAGATGTTTTATTACAAAGGTTTAGATTACTTATTACAACAGATCGTAAGTAATAAATAATAAAATCAATAAATACTTGATAAAGTATCAAATCAATAATTCCTAACGATGAACCTTATACGTATACACATGCAATTTAGACAAAAATCCGGGCACCACCTTCGACCAAGGTTTAGGGTTAAAGGTCTTCTATAACGCTCCCCTTCGCTGCTTGAACACTAACTATAGTAGATAATAAAGTTAACTTACGTGGACCTCAAGAAGGGTGACCTTAACACGACACTATAATACTAACTTCCTTGTGCACTACACAAAAACACCAGAGAGACTGATTTGCTCTAATCTATCTCACTAAAGGTTATATATTGTTTACACATGGGTATACTTGAATCAATATAAAAGGAACTACCCACGAACAGTGTTTTGTAAATGGATAACATAGGATCACTTCCTTAATCTCAGTCATGATGTTCAGATCAATTACCTTGGCTATTATTCCCTTAGGGTTTTAAAAAATCAAACCTGTAAGTGAACAATAACAAAAATATGACGTTTTATGTCGGTACTTGTTTTCCTCATAATTATTTCAGTCCAAAAAGTCCTATAAAACTCATATAGTAATTGTTTCTACAAACATTCTAATTGTATGATTTATGAGTTTTTTGAGATGACTATTCAATTACTAGTCGAAGTGTTTTGAGTACATAAAGAACCTTGCCGATTTCAACGGTCACTTGATTGGATTGCGCTGTCTTGACGATTACTATCCAAAATTGATGTCTCAATTCCAATAATGTTTATTGATAGATTAATAAAAGGAATCATATTTCATTCATGTTTACTCCGCAATTTTTGTTTGTCTTATATTGACAGCCAATTTAGTGATACGTATGATTTATTTGATATTTCATTACCGATTGCGAATTATGTGACCTTAAATTACTGTTGATTGCTACTTATGCTTCACGGACCTGTGATTTTCATACATTGTATATTTTACTAGCCGATCTGTCCCGACTTCGCTCGAGTGCAATTTACCGCGTATGTTAACATTTAATTTTTAATATATTTTGTGTAAATGTAACCGGTCTGGTCAGGGTCAGCTTCAAAAATGGCAGATTTACAAACAAATTTTTAACCCCATTTTACCTTTCAGTCAGACAATAAGGTTCTTATCATAAGCTTATGAACATACTATTAAAGTGTTGTACTCAATAGCAATCCAAAATTGCTTCCATAAGCTCTATATTATTACGTAACAGAAGACTGTTTCACTAACATTAAATACCCCAAAAACTTCTTGTCTATAGAGGGGTCCTTAACACTGTAGGTTACTAATATTTTTTTTGAGCTTTTGAAAATACAATTAAAGTATTGTCAACAATAGCAATCCAAAATTGCTTCCATAAGCTTAATATTATTACGTAACAGAAGACTGTTTCACTAACATTAAATACCCCAAAAACTTCTTGTCTATAGAGGGGTCCTTAATACTGTAGATTACTAATTTTTTTTTTCTTCAAATGTAAGTTGATTACTTAGTTCAATATTAAAATCCATCATTTTCGTGACCGTTATATTATAACCATCTCCATGGAAACCGTTGACACGATCACCGTGAGAATTAGCATGTGAGTTTCTTTGGAGAAAAAAAGCATTTTGAGAATTTAACCATAATTAAAATCATCGTCGTGGGGACCATGAACTTTTTATAGCTACAAAAACATACAGAAAGCCGCCTGATTTCACAAAAATATTAATATAAAGACCTTATATAATTTATTTAGAGCGTATAACTAGAATCTTACACTAAATATCTACTCCAGATACGAAATAAGAGAAATTTATGTCCCTGATTGTACTTGGCCCTATACTCGTATATTATCAAACGCGATCACCGCCCCACTATCTAATTTCTAATCAAACTACAACTAAATTAATAGTCACTTGTTGAGAACGATTTCAAGCTTGATTTATAAACCGAGTGACCTGTATTTTAATATCGATTAAACTACATAAGTCTATTAAAAGAACAAGCCACAACTAGCAATGTTTCCGCTTTCGTTTATAATTTGTTTTGACAAATGCCTCCGTGTATTTGTTTATGTATTTAGTTAAACAGATTATGATTTGTAAATTTGATTTTATCTATTAGCTTAATATATGTTAATTAATCTAGTGCTTTTTAACCATAATATTTACAACTAGTAACTTCGTCCATGAGAACTTATGAATTAAGTCCAAAGAGAATTGGAAAGACATACGTACCAACTCACTCACTAAGACTTTTACTCAACATTCACTCATAGACATAGACAATTCTACTATTACCGCACAGGTACTAATCTTATTTACAGGTTAAAAATATATTATAATATGTTATTCCAGCTTTTAAAAGTGATCTCTTTCCTACCACAGGATTATTTGTTTTTTTAATGAGAGAAAAAGTAGCATTAATATGTTTATTCAAATAAAACTATCTGTAGCGATTTTCATTGAAATTCGTTCAGCCATTTTTGTTTACGATTGGTTGACTAACATACAAACTTTCATACATAAAATAGCACAATAACGTGTACTTTATAAGGAACATGTGTGTACCAGGTGTAGGTTTAAAGCTCAACCCATCACATTATCTAACATTTAAAATAATATAAATAAGCCTCAAAAATATTAATTTACTACACTGCCAGTATATATAGGGAACTTCTTGTCAATATAAAGTTATCAACAGTGTTGTTAATACTCGAATTTCATGGTATACTTGAGAGAAATATATTATTGATATATTTGAAAGAAAGTTCAGTTGCAATTATACTGATTTACTAATAATGATGATTTAATGAAGGATTCTTATCTCGAACAAATTGCTCAACGATTGATGATTCATCATTCAAAATGGTTTTATTTTAAACGTTAGTTAGTTAAATTTTATTATTTTATTTGCCATAATATTTCCAGATAGTTGCAAATATTGCATTTAATTAATGGATTTTACAATATAATTGTAAAACATCAAGGTTTAAATTATTAAAAATATGTTATGGTAAAAAGTTTCATCTAAACTCAGTATCGAAATGTCAAGGGAAAAGATTAATTATAAATATTAATTGAACAAATTGCAGAAACCACTTCCTAACTAAATAATAGCCTTATGTGAGGTGTTCGGAAGCTAATAAATACAAGATAATTACATATTATTACTTTATTCTTCTTTCAAGGCAATGAATTGATGCTGATTTCATTTATTTTACTGCGATGTATTTATATAAATAATTAATATACGTGTTAGAAGAATTATACTTATGTCGACATCGTCACCCAATATTAAAATAAATAAAGTATTTATTAGATGATCGAGATGCTCGATAAGGAAGGTCTAGTACAATAACTCTTAACTACTCGACTTTCAATATTTTAAACAATATTTACTGTGTGATATCAATTGACAGACAGCATCGGAGCGCAGATTCAAAGTTATCAAAAGTGTGAGTGTTACTAATATACATTAATTGTATTCACGGATATCCCATAGATAATAAAAACAAACCCTATTTACCTTTTAGATATTTTTATATCATTTTGGTTGCGCTAGTTTAGCGTAGCTTTAGTTTTTATTAAGGCTTTTGATCTTGTAACTTAAAAGTCTTTTGAATTACACTTTTTTTCATAAATGTACTTTTTATAAATGAAAAAGGGTCAGTTAATCTATCTGGCTGCTTGTCAAAACCTACCATAAAGCCTGAAAAACCGATATCTGAGAAGAGACTGAAACTCAAGAGTTTTATTACTAAATTTAAGATTTTTTTAAATTTGTTTTCTTACTAATCTATTCGAGAGGTCTATAAATAACCTACAAATTTAAAATTTATAAATATTTTTTGTAAGAAGTTCGTGATCTTCATAGTGATCTTTATATGAATTGGTGTTATATATCATAACATAACATTACAAGCTTTAAAATCTTAATCTGGCTTTGCTCAGGAAAAATTACAACCTTCTCTATGAACAAACTTTCACTCAGTTCAATTAAACGGTGTTTTGAATTTTGAACAAATCTATACAACTATCCTTTATATGTATAGATTAAGATGTACCTATTTTTAATTAACCTTGTCGGATTAAATATTATATTACATTAGGGTTACGATACATCAAAAACCTTATTATTACAATATAGCATCTGACGGTAAAAGCTGAAGGCAATGTGTCTTCAATAGATTGAAAAGATCAATTTTTGGAGGACATGCTCATAATCACTTAGTGTGAATAAGAACGAGTAATTACATACACAAATATTGACAAAAATACGTTATATAGCTTGAAGCTAAGCCATAAAGCCACTAATGTGACGTCTTCACACCGATGACTGGCTAATTTAGCTGACGCGTGAAACGATAATTGCGGTGCGCTTGATAGATGAGCTCGGTTTTGACAGATCAGATCGGTATTTTGATGGGATTTCGTAATCTTATATAAACTTTGAATTCTTTCATAGGTACAAAAATTTAATCATTTTAATGTAGATCAAATTATGTTGTTAGAAAATGAAAAATATAGGGACAAGCGATTTGAACTCGTGTTCCCAGGATTACGTACAATCTGAATTACGTTAAATATGTATGTCTTTTAAGACTTATTTAACTTTGTTGTCTGATAATTACTGTCCCCATTTTGAAACAAACTGTACAAAGATCCAGATATTTAGAACAAATAGTTAAGAAACAGTGTTACACCATGTAAAAGGTTAGATCGACATATGATATCAGTTATCGGATTTTTTCTTTACTTGTGGTAGCGCTTCATTTTACCAAATTATATGATTCAAGATCCACGATTACCCTAAAGGTTTTGAGTCCTTTCTTCTTCTTCTTCTCTTGTCTATGGCTTTTCTATCGCTTTTGATAGCAGTAATTCTGCCAGTGTCAATGTGAAAATGTTCTCCAAATTGATGCTTAATAAGATTGAACGGTGGTGTGGTTGTCCTCTCTTCTTTGGATATACTTTCTGAAGAGTTTGTTCAGTACTGGATATATTGATGCTGTCCGATGTTGATTTTAAAAAATGCACTGTGGTTGGGGTTAAGTTTTCTTTAAAAAATGTTATTAAGACCGATTGTTCGGTGTCTTTATTACACTTGCAACCACACATAAAATTATCTACAATTAAACCATCACCTATATTATAAATTAGTTACAGCATAATATACATAAGAGGAACACACGTGATAGATAATTATTGTAATATAATTAAAGTTAACACACCATTTTTTTTAAACTTTAGTTATTTTAATATAACTAAAGTTAACACATTTTTAGAATTATATAATTACAAAGATAGAATTTTTATTATACAGGGGTCAGGGAAGGAAAGTTAGTAGGGCGAGGAATATTAGTGGGTAGAAGATCATACAACGAGATATTAATAGCAAAATATGCAAAATTCTTATGCTTTTAATGACATCTGTCAAATTCAATTTTGGTGGGAAGCGTGATAATGAAGCGATCGTCGCGTTGGGTCGACTTTATGATTGCGTTCACTTTTAATTTAGCGTAGTCATCTATCTATTTAGTCAAGGAGCTTGAAGTTATGTCTACTAAATTTCTTATAAGCATGACAAACATAAAATTTACGTTAACTTAAAATATGTAACAAGTAGATGGCACCTTTTACTGAGAGGATGGTACCCTTTACTTACTTACTTTACAAATAAAAACGTCTAATTTTAGACGAGTAGTGGAGCATTGCCTGGAGTTTATAACCCAGAAGCACGTTTGAGGATATCTATGACATGATCAAGACACTTACCACCTACAGCTCAACCAAATTACTCAATAATATAAGAGGGCACGGAGACACTACTCTATAAACAAAACATTATCCAATAGTAATGAGTCGAGTAATGAGTAGAAACCATTTGACAGGCTGGCTAAAATCTATCGGTTGATAGGTTATTTATTGTCCATACGTTAGTATATTCCAAATAACCTACTCTCCAATACAAAATCATCATAGCTTCTAGCTATTAGTTGCATTCGTCGCCCTTTCCACGAAAAATTCGCCTTAAGAAGCTTCTCAAAAGTTCTAGATCAAGAGTAAAAGTAGCACGCAATATAATATCCCTGCGTCGAAACCGTTCACATGTACTTCTACCTCCACCATGAAAACGCGGCCGGATGGGCCTGCTTATGCAAATCGTATTGGCAATTACTACAAAAGAAATGGTCCTATGCTTCTCACGAGAACCGTGCTATTCCTTTTCGGGTTACACTTAAATAAGTCCATTGTCTATCAGTCTGCCCTATTAATTGTAGGACTTAGGTCATGTGTGAATGTAATGGCTATTCGAGTATTTTGCAAGATTTCCGATTCGATACAGCATCGACATTCGTAATTAAGATGGCATTTGTACAGATCTAACCTTTTATCTGGTGTTACACTGTTTCTTAACTATTAGTTCTGGAAATCTGGACCTTTGTGCAGTTTGTTTCAAAATACTATTACATTTAGTATTGTTTAAGTCATTTTAAGCTAATGATCAAACACACCTTAATTATACCAACTCGTATATTTTAATGCAGTTCAGGATTGTGTACATATTGATCAAGAATACTAATGCTAACACGCTCTTGATATCTTTTGATTTGCAAGTAGTTTATATTGATTTATTTTAAAAATGTTCTACTGATGAAAGAACTTATGAACTGCCGATTTTTTCCCCGAATTCGTGGAGTGTATGTGTTACAAATATATAGAATAATAAAGTGCAAACTTTATTAAGGATCAAATGAATTTACTCAAATCTTAGTTAAATCTTGGGTATCGAGATCAAGCAATGAACGGTGAATGTAGTTGCAATGTAAAGTAATAACATTTCCCAAGTAATTCCTTTTGTTGTATTCAAGTATTTACACATTGTCTCGATTATATATAGTCCATGTCCCGATAGATTTGGGCAATAGTCTATCAAGTAATATCACACAGTACAACACATTATATTAAAAGAGCTCTTTAAACTAGCTCCTGGGTATCAACCCTAAGACACTGCTCGTTTTGCGTCTAAAGTGATGTAACAAATTGTAAATTTTACTATTTTTTATTAATGTTACTGTACGGTATAACTCTTGCACATTTGATATGTAGTATATTCAATTTCAGTATTTTTAAATTAAAAGTCACCATAATCTTAAGTGTTCACAAGTAAACTAGTCAGTAAACTGGTTGAAGAAGCTAGGTTACCCCGAATTCCTATCCTGGCAAATGGTATTTATTTAAATACCATTTGCAATGCGAGGCAGGTGGTTGGGTAAATTGAGATGTTCGTTAGCCCATAATGGTATGTATCTCGTCAATCTCGCGCGGTTATTTCTGTCGCCCGCCACCATTGCTTAGTGTGATTGGCTGCGCCCACTGCTTCTCGTTTTTAATGCTAGCTTTTATACGTAGGTTTTAAAATATTTTAAATGGGCATATCGGCCATTTTTTAGATAAGCCCTTATTTACTTTTCTTTCGAGTTACTTTAAACCATGAAAACGATATTGGCTTTTTCGGTCGTCCACAATAGAAAAGACAAATCTATATCTAACAAAAGAAGATCATCTAACCATAGCCTTCTATTTCCTTGATGAGGTGATGGTCACAGTGTAGACTGTAGACCACAGTGCTGCATAACCAGTGATGGGTCATGAGCCGCTGGCTATATTTTGTGTGGTTTAGGAACACCAGAAAATTTTGCGTCCCAGAGCCTTCGCTCGGGGCAACGGGAGAGACAACGTCATATAATAGCTTAAAACGGGACGTACACAATGTCGACGTTATCTTTACATTATTGTACATCAGATTGTTTAAAAAAGTTCGTTAACACGAGAAATTAGTTTTAAGGACAACTATTTAATATTTAATATTCTTTATAACCATCTAAAGAATATCATTATGGGAAGTTTTGAGAATAACAGGAATATAAGTATGGATCAAAATTTGCTAAAGTAAAAAATCTGATTTTTAGATGAATGAGAGCCAGTTGGTTGCAACAACCAGACTCAGAAGATATTCCAACTTAGAAAACGTCTACAAAAAATGTTCTAGGGCAAGATTTTTAACCATCATTATTATGGCAATATACAAAAATCATTAACATTAAACTAATTACCAATAAAATCCTTATAAGAGGCAGAGATCGTCAATTCTCGAATACCACCGCTAAATGGTAAATGTTTAGGTTGACTTACCACCTAATAACTATAGCAAAGCTTGTAACATCAAGCTATTTGATTATTATATAAGACACTAGTCAACCCGTCTCGGCTTCACCCGGGTGCAATTTAACACATGTATATTTACCCGCAACCGCTATGTCCCTGCATTTTAAATCTGTAATACTTCGAATATACTTATTTAAATTACATAAATTACATCCATATTGATCTATATTAAATGCATAATGTATTTAAGGTACTTAATTGGATAAGAGTTAATGCTGTAATTGCTTAAAATCGCTTTAAGCAATTAAGCGTAAGTAAGCCATTATTTCTCGTAAAAAAAGGATAAAAAATGGTTATTGTGGGTAATCCCTAAGAGATAGACACATACCATCGCAGACATTTTTATAGACCTTTTTAAGGTGTATTGCAAAATATAATTTGAATCCAATAAAAAATTGTATTTTTGAATTCACATTATATATTTTATAGCACTGTATAGCACTGTATCTTGTGTGGAGGCCATTTAACAGTACACAGAATTGATTAGCGAGTACATTTGAAAGGATACCACGAGCCGTAATTAATTAACTGAACTACGATGAGAGCTTTAATATTACGACTCTACTTATCATACTATTAAACTGGGAATAGGAAGGATTTATGGGTTCTTAATCATTGGGGATGTCAGGAATTTGCAATTTTCATTATTTAATCAAATTCATTAAATAAATTCACTGGTTAATTCTAAGCTATCGATGGATTTCATGTGTTTATTTTCGCATTTGTATATTGGTCAATATAATATTGATTTTCAATCGACGTGTCGTCTCCGTTGGTACAAAAGCTCTTATTTAGCCTATATTTTTTTTGTATAGTTTCATTTTCTTGTAATTAATAGTATTTGAACTCAAGCTAATGTCTAAATTCTGTTTCCTTTCAGACTCAATACTTTTTTTCGTTACGCCCTATGTACAACCATTGGCGATTCATTGACTGTATAAATAAATATCGCTATTTCCAGAACGACTCCTCAAATTGGATAATTATTTCTGAGTTATGATTGTAATTTGTTAGGAAAACTTATAAAAAATCATGTAGAAAATTAAATCGGTAGTCTGAAAAGTATTAATTTGGATAATAATGTGTGACGTTGAATGTTACAGTTCTGCTATACGCACAAACTAAACTACTGGGAATTCGTATATTTAATTTCTATCTTCTAGTTTTTAATTATTTATTTATTTTAATTAACTCTTTGTCTTTTAGCTAATTTCGAAGTATGTATATTTTAAGATACTGAAAACTAAATCAAAATTATAAAAGCTACATTTAATCAGTCTAATGGTGGATGGTGGTTCACGTAAGCATAAAATAATCGCTTAGCTTAACATAACAAACCGCTAGGCGCTAGCAGTGTTAGGATCCGACGTGTTGGGATCTACACATTAGGTATTCACACGAAGTTGTTTTAGAAAAATAGACAAATTACATCCTAAAATATCTTTAACAACGAGATATTATTTATATGTATATAGCAATATATATCATCATACAAAAATTATACAATATATAGCGGTACTAACAAATGTGATAAGTATATAATTCATAATGTTTTATTGATAATAGTAGTATCCCTATTGGGATAAAAGCCAATATAAAATTTATTTTTATCGTCTTCAAAGGCTTTTTATTTTTTAAATTATACGACAGTAAGCGACATTTTTAATCAATCATTGAATAAATTTTCTTGAAAATATGATGTATAGGTTTATTGTTTAGGTTATTACGTATAGGATATAGGTGTATTATTAATTGTTCAATATAATTTGATTAAATTTACAATATTTTTATCTCTAGAAGTCATCTTTTTTTAGGTGTCGTAATTGGATATATTCTGCTTTAATATATTTGGTAATGTACAAGCAGATAACGGCCGAAAATAATAATTAATCAGGGAGATTAAAACCTATGGTTTAAGAAATGAAAATAGATTCCAAAAGAGTGTGTATATAAAACTAAATTTTGGATTCAATTTTTAATCTCAATTAATTTCGGCCATATGGGATCAAATTAGTTTGGGAACCTCTCTATAGATGGTTATTGAAATGTATGCGGTTTCATGTGAACACGATATTAGAGTTCGTGAGCGCATTTGTAGCCTGAATAATATCCGGACTAGTCAGCCATTATATTTCTATTAGATAATTGCAAACCTTTATCTTATGTAATGTTTGGTGTTGGAAAACATGAAAGCTTATTTAAAATACTCTAATAAATTTGTTAGTAAATTTTCCTGGCTTGAAATTATGTTTTGACTAAAAGGTCGTATATGAGTTTAATTTTAGACAATTTAAACTTTTGCTATTTATAACTCTAGAAATGCTACAAAAAATGATATGTTGTTGTTTTCACTATTCCGAATTCCGGCTTCATTCGAGAGCGTGATAGACAAATTCATATTAATCTTTTAATTCGTACTAAGTAATGATAGCGTGTTATCAGTTAAAGCTATAACTAATCAATATTCTAATCCATCCTTTCATAGATTTAGAAAGTATCTCCTTACTCCGCGGCGGGTCCATTAGAGCCTGGAACTGTTCTATATCTTATCGATATAATCGGGCCGGTTATTGTTTATCGATATTTCAAAGCCCGAGAAAGTATCGATAGAATCGATTAATTATAACGATGTTTGTTCCTTAAGTGCCGGAGTGACATCGATTTTTTGACAATGGTACGGAATTTAATAGTATTAGAGCCGGTTGTCCGCAGATAACAAATTGTGATTGATGTTAAATACATTATGCAATGCAATGTCATCGTTATAATGCAATTTTTGCACGCACACTGCAAATTACTGTATCGTTTGAATGTCTCTACATCGCGTGTTTAAAAAGAAATATATTAACTCTCTCAGTCTCTCTCTCTATCCATATATCTCTCAATCAAGAACGACAAAATAGCATTAAAAGAAGATCTTTGAAATGTATGAAGTGAAAAAAGAATGTGTCTAAATTCTCATAGAAACAACAACTTAGCTAACTATCTTTTTAGCTATAAGTTTAGACGTGCAGATTTTTAGATAAGTTTCATTTGCACAACTGTTACGTTACCATAGGAAATGTGTGCGGATATAACTTCTGTTGTGGTAAGGGGGACATTTGTAAAATAATTATAGGTGTGACATTGTAGTTCTGTGGGTAATTGCGTACAATGGTATTTTACAATACTATAAAATAACTAGCTGACCCGACAAACCTTGTTTTGTCATATATATTTAAAGGCTTTGGGGTGGGCCACCCTTATCACATAGGGGTATAAAAAATAGATAGTAGCCGATTCTTAGACCTACTGAATATGCATACAAAATTTCATAAAAGTCGGTCGAGCCGTTTCGGAGGAGTATGGTAACCAACATTGTGACACGAGAATTTTATATATAAAGAGATAAGAGATATATATGTCGGAGGTGTGAGTTAGGTTTAGGTTAGGTTAGCCTTAGGTTAGGTTAATGTTAGTCTAATCTTAGGATTAAACAGTGAAACTAAGCAGTGGAGGTGAGTGTCTCGATCGAATAAAGGAATTCCTTAAGCCTACACCTTGGTCACAAGTCCAAGGCACTGCTTAGGTTCCTGTCATAATAGTTCTTGTCATAATAGTAAGTGATAGTAATGTTTAGTTATATCCTGACCGTGTTGCGCCCGTATAGCTTTTGAGATAGGCCATCCATTCCATTCCTTCTTTTAATTAGTTTCCGACATATATATTAAAATACAAGATAATTTAGTCAATGGTATGTTTCGAAAATTATGACCAAAATACTTCAAAGTATCGAATCCAATCCAATAGAGATCATATCAATTGAGTAGGCTGCTTAAATTGTCAATTGTTCGAGGTATTTGTCGCTAGAGCCTACTAGATCGTACTTCTCTAAATTTATTATGTTTTTGGTATATTTCTAAATATACAAAATAATTTTCCACTCACAGGTATTAAATTGGTTATAATAATAAATTACCCAGTAATGTGTATTAATCAACCTTTCCTAGTAACGAAGATTTCTTATCTGGAATATAATACGACAGAAATGTTCGGAATATATCCCATCTCCCTTTCCTTGCGGTACAATGGGCTAGGAGATTTCCTCTAAGGAAAATGTGTAACATATCATCTAGATCTAATTTAATCTAATGAGTACCAAATCATCTAGCTAGAAAAATACAATTATATATCTGCAGAAAGTGTGATATATCATTGTATTTTTCTGTGATGTGAGTTAAGAGTAAGAGGCCGGGTAATTTCCTGTACGAAATGACAGTGACGTCGTAGACTGGATTGTAATAAGAGCTGAGAAGGTAAGGGGCTGAGATATTTCTATTGTAAAATGACAGTATTACAATTGGAGTGCAAATGCTGTATGTTAGACGCCAAGGGATTTCCATTACAAAACGATAGGGATTTGTCGTTTGTGGAACGCAATAAAAACTGTTGGTTAGGGACCATATGATTTCCTTAACGAAATTTCGATTCGATTTCCTTAAGTGATATGTCATGAATCGGATCACAATTTAAGGTCTCTAGTTTCTATTAACGTTATGAAACGTATAAATTTCGAAGTATTCGAGTAAAGCTTGACTTAGAAATAGTATTTCGCTTAGAACAACAATTTCGTATCGATTTCAAGTACATTATGTTACTATTAACTGTTTTGTATGTGGGTGCGTAATGTCCCGCTAAATGACAATACGCGTATGCGTAATTTGTAAATCGCTTTCTCAGAGATGAAATCGCCATTATGTAGTTGTTAGCTTAGAAAGTTTGCTAATTTTGCATACTAAATTAAAATGAAATATATTACATTATATTTCCTTACATCTGTTTCTGTATACATGCAACTTTCAATCCCAAGTTAAAACTTGAGACAAAGAGAGTAAATATCTTACTTTGTTGTGTAAATAAATAAAATAAGCCTTTATATTCTACTTGATTTTTACATTTCCTTAGTAACGCCATCTATATAAGTAGTTGTCTCCGCATCGTAGGGTTCCCCCATTACCTTCCATGTTTCCCAGTTCCTTGCTTACGTCATCAATCCTGGTCCCACTCTTTCAGAGAAGACATCCTTCCAACGCCTTTCTGGTCGACCCCTGGACTTCTTTTCGTTGTTTGTAATCCATTCCGTAACTATTTTGGTCCATAGACTATTTTCCATTCTTTAAACATGTCCTACCCATTGCCATTTTGATAAGTAATGATTGAAACAAAACCTTAAAAAAAAAAATTTGAAATTTAAAAAAACAAGGAAATAAGTTTTGTTTTGTATTATATGTAAATATTTTTTTACAAATAGTATAAGCTTTATAGTATTATTTTAGAATAAGTTTGGCTCTGTATTTGAACAGGAATGAGTTAAAATAATGTTTTAAAAAAAACTCATATTCATCTTCTTAGATTTCTTTATTAATAAGGTTATTTTTGTCAACAGTTTTCAAACGCTTTGACATCAACCATCAACCGTCCACCGCAACTAACTTCGGATTTTCTAAGGTAAGAATTATTTAATAAACTTAAGTCATTAAATATATAAAAAATTTCATACATTTGAACTAAAAATAAAACAGATTTTTACATCTAACTCTGCTGTAAAACTCAAACCTAATATGTTTTTAATGAGTACTGTTCCAAGTTAGGTTCATTTCGTTAAAATTAAGTTAATAATAAACAAATGGGATACATAAAAATATTAAAAATCTACCATTTGATGTATTAACATTTCAATTTTTTCTTGGTTGGGTTAATATAACTTACAAATGTTTGAAACAAGAGCAAAGAAGATACTGTTCAGTTATTGTGTTTCCCACGCTGCATTGTGTTATAAATTGGTGTGCTTTATCATTTTCCGTCTCTCTCTTATATTAACCTTTACAATAGAAAAGAAAGAGACGAAATTAATACATATTTATTTCAATTCGAGTAAACTACGTTATTAAATGGGTGTGGCTTCTTACAACTGCTTATTAACTTCGATTTAGGGATCTTTGAACTAACTTTATGATATTTTAGAAAACAGGACTTGTTTTTATTATTTAGTAACTGTAAGAAACGAGTTAATTTAAAATATGTTTAACTATAGTAATTCTTTACAAAACACTTTCTTCAAAGAAACTGATATAGTGTAAATAATGATAACCTATAAAGTATAACAGATAAAAATGTACTAAAGTTTTGAGAGAAGCCGAGCAGGACGTGGATTTTTCGATTCAGTTGCAGATTTGCAAGGTCTGTGTTAATATATTATTCGCTATTTGCCCTATCAATAACCGTACAAATGCCATCAGGAAATCTTTTTAGGTTTTTGATTTAGGTATCTAGATTAAAAACCTTAGGACTGGTTTGGTTTTATGTAACTAAAATATAAAAAAAAATCGACAAGCTTTATTAAATACACAGCACACAGTAAGATGTGAAAATTTTCTTATTAAAAATATAATAAACTTTATGAATAAATTTCACTTGTTAAGCTTATCTTATGATACAGAATAAATTACAATCAAACGTTTTAGTTTCGTAATCGCAGGAACGATATGGGCATTGTGACTGACTGTGCTATAATAGTAAAGTGTTATCTACGATAATGCTGGTTTCACACCATGTTTGAAATCGATTTAATATTATATTAAGTGATAGCCATTTAAACTAGGAAAATAATTGTTATGGCTAACTTTCTTTTGGTATAATTAAAGATATACCAGAAACTCTCTATTCGATTTTAGAAAAGCAAAACAAAATATAAAAGAGTGTTAATTTGTATCGTTTTACAAGGATTAAAATATTACTAATGGGAATTACTATTAGAAACTTGCTTTTCAAATATATAATATTGTCCAACACTAAAATGCGCTCAACGGTATTAAGTTTAAATATTAAAAGGTCAAACTTAATTCACTGTCACCGAACTGAATAAATGATTATATTTAATCTGTAGAATTTTTTCATTGGCAACACCTCTCTCGTGGGCAAAACTGAACTTGTGAGATGTGTAGAAAAAAGCGCGGGAGCCTCTATAAAATAAGTAAAATGAGTGGGAGTGGAAGAGAGCAGAGAAAGGATAGAAATGGGGAGGATGAGGAGCAGGAAGCCGTATCCTCAGGTTTTTTTTTGAGATGCATTAGGGAGGACCGCCTTATTCGGAGTTTCTCGCGCTTTTTCTTGACACATTACACATCCATAGGTGATTTCAATAGTATGACTGAATTATAAAAGAACTATACTTTTCTGATTTGACTTATGAATACAAGGACATCTACTACAAGGATTTAGATAATTATAACGGAAGACATGGCTTCGGCCTTACTATGAAATGAACAAAGAATTAACCTACCAAAGAGAAGGCTATACGGTGTAATACACTTGCCTTTTCCTTTATGGAATAAAAATAGAGGAAAAAAACTTTAAACTTAGTAGCGTGAACAGCGGAGGGTCATCGCTACTTCAGCTCTTAGTTTGAACTAGTTAGATTGATGCTGGTAACATTCTATGAATAGATTAGTTATGCATTAAATTGTTTTCAAAGATTTAAAGAAAGTGTCACTGTACTTGTTTTCTTTATATAAAACTACCAACGCACCCCAGCTTCGAACGATTTCTGTACTGTATTATGAATGCAATTATACATATAAACCTTCCTCTTGAATCACTCTATCTTTTAAAAAACCATCAAAATCCGTTGCGTAGTTTAAAAAATCTAAGCATACATAGGGATAGACAGACAGATAGGAGATTAATTTAAAAATTGAATCGGTAAGAATAATAAACAGTATGAATACTATTATAACAATATGTATGAAATTAAAAAAATATATCCTATTTTTATAATAGTACTTACTATTAGCGAAACATTAATGATCATTAATGATTTCCTAGTGGCCCAAGGTCTTAATACAATGAAGAATCATATTATAAAAAAACTTTAAAGAAAACTTCAGTTATTGTGTCTATAACTGTGATTCTTGTACAGTATTTTGTATAATGCTGATATAAAATATTTATGAATGTATTTGTTTCTGCAGGCTTTAAACGGTTTTCTGATGATGATGACACAAAATGGAAAATTACTGTACATATCCGACAACGCGGCGGAATATCTCGGACACTCAATGGTAAGTTTTTTCTTTATAAAAAATAATATATCATTAATAATTTAAGTTATATTGTAAATTGTCGCTTTACAAATAAACTAAGACTATTTTATTTTGTCCTGCAGTAAATTGATTTGAAATTTTATTTTGGAAATTTTAAATAATAAGCGAGTCAGCTAGCCCAATTTCGCATTAGACTTGTAATTGATATTAACTGAAAATAGTCGAAAGGATTTTCCAATAATTCTTATTTTATACATAATTACATGTGCATGTAATTATGTACACATGTATTTATGCTCAAAATATATTATATTGCCTAATAGCTTATGTTACTCTTAGACCCTTAAATAATTGATTATCACTTGTGTGTCGCTTCGTTGCAGCTTGAAAGAAGTAAGCTTGCTTTTCTTGGTATACGTAAGCTATACCAAAAATCAGTTAAAAATTCGTTTCTTACATTAATTTTTTTCTTTTATCCTGAAATTAGAGATTGTTTGGTATAATAAGTTCGTTCTTTTTCATTGTGACGGGGCAACGCGTCGTATAGAAAGAAGCTAACGTAACTTTCGCATTTATAATTCTAATATAAATGTTTTGTCTAACCTGTTATCAGTGATATTATCTTAAAATAAATATCAATTCTGCGAATACTTATGATAACAAAATCAATATCTAGCGGTTTTTTCAAAGGCAACCACAGTCGTAGCCGTAGCCGGTAGGTTGATACAAATCGTACTGACCCCAAATCGTTAGCTTCGGAGTGTATAAATTAATCACTGCGTTTTATTGTTCGCCGCCACAACGCGCATCTACAGGTTGATTCAAAAACTCCATTAAATAATTACTCGTCCATTAGGTAGATATTTTAAAATTTATTAACAAAAATTAAATATACATTTTATTTCAAGAGAAAGAATGAATCTCTTATAAGATCACTTTTATGTCCGTCTCCCTGTCCTCAAGACCCTGTTTCTAGTGAACGTGTGAAGATATCAAGTTGAGGTTCATCAAATATTTTAGGTCTAGGCTAAATATTTCAATATTTTTAACCGACTTCAAAAAGGAGGAGGTTCTTAATTCGATTTGTATTTTTTTACGTATATATACCGATTACGTTGAGATTTATGATCCGATTTACATGATTTTTTGTTTGATGCGAAATAGTTTTCATTTGCTCCCATTTATTTGTCTTTATTATTATTATTTATTTGATAAAGTATAGAATTAGGTGATTTTAGCTAAATAGTAAGTAATAAATTAAATACAAAGTATTATTGATTTCACAATGACGTAATAGAATGTAGATACCAGCCACCCGCCCCGACTTCGCACGGTTTTTCTACTATAATATGCAAGTATTATACATATAAACCTTCCTCTTGAATCACCCTATTTATTAAATAAAAACCGCATTAAAATCCCTTGCGAAGTTTTCAAGATCTATGCATACATAGGAACAGACAGACTGCGGGAAACGACTTTGTTTTATACTATGTAGTGATTTCTTATTCCTTGCAACACTATATTCAACCAAATAAACGAATTGAGTTATAATTTGATATAACAATTTGTACAAAAGTATATTGACGACTGTAGTGTATGCATGAAGGTTATAGTTAATTGAATATTAACTTTTAAACTACGTTAAGCGTGAGTAGCTCCGCGGTGCGGGCGTTGGATTAACGATCGATGAGTCGTGGGTTCAAATCCCGGACATTGGACTACTGGCGTGGCCCACTCCTGACACTAGCAGTTTAGCTTACTAGGAGGGGTAAAGGGAATACTAGTAGTTTGTGATCCATACTGCTAGTAATCTATATAAATAAAAAAAAATCATTCACACAATCTTATATACACCACGTCAAATATACGAGAGCCACAGGCTATTTCAGATGTGTTAGTAGTCTGTCCAATTAATGTGTAAATTGTCCAGCAAATGAGTCAAGAATATTTGTCTCCTAAGATATACAACGACAAAGAAGGCCATAAAAGAAAAGTACCTACAAAACTATTGAAATAAAGCCTTTAATACATGAAAACTTAAATACAATTATGGCCCTGTATAATCAGTATAAACAAAATTTTGGCAGGCGGTCTGTGTGAAACATCAGTCGCTACCAAGTACAGCGCTCAGTACAATGATACCCGATCAATATATTCAAATTGTGATTAATAACCATTACGTTAGCGTTGGCACAATGATGGACTCTTCTGTAATCACTCTTTTCATTAAATATTTATTTATCTCATATCATATGTTATTTGTATCATTTCTTTCTTTGCAATTCGTTTTAATTGTTTTGATGTTATTGTATTGTAAATGTTGCCTAACTTACAACTATATTAAATGTTATTTTGAAATAAATTAGCAAATTAATAATTTGTTTTAATGACTTAAAGAAAAATCAATAGGTAAATAAACAAAAAATAAAATCCTTGGCACTTATTCATAGTTACTGTAATAAGCAATCAAAATATAAAAATTCTCAAGAATTTATTTATTTAAATTTAGACTAGTTTATGGCTTTTATCCTGAAATCCAATTTAGATAAAACAAGGTCTAAATTTTAAGTTCGTAGAATATTACTTGGGATGTAATATTGTTCAAACTCTAACGAAAAGTCATACGATAAAATATAAAATTCTATGAAATAATTCATAAGAGAAATAAATATTATAAAAATAATCAACCTCTTCATTTTACCGTTTTTGCACAAATATAGTCATATATTATGTCATGTCATGTCTTTATAGGACTACAGCTTATCCCCCTAACTGAAAGCTAAATGATAAGCATAACAAAAGCTAATTTGACAAATATTCACCATGTCACAACGGAACTTATATGCAAACAACTTCGGAAGTGCACATTTGTGTAACTTTTAATAAAAACAGGCTAGAAGAACAGATATGTAGAATTTTATAATGATTCAATCATATTATAGTATACTGATTCATTTTTTTAAATTCGATATTCTACTAATATTAACATTGTTTACGTGAAACGAAATTGAGCAAACGTAAAGTTCATAGTACAGCAATGTCTTAACTTAAAAGGAGTCAACACGATTGTCGATCTTACAATACGACCGGCCGACATTTTGTTGTGATAGAAGCCAGTTTGTCAGATGTCGAAAGACCGAGATAGGCTGTCGATTCGATCTGATATCGGATTATTTGAAAAATCGCTTTACGAACAGGTGGTTCTGACAATCATCAACATATAGAAATATTTTATTGTTCATTTTTTTCAATTTTATAAATGTACGAGTACCGGCAAATATGTTGTTGTTGTCGTCGGCTTCTTTCATAAAATTTTTAAATTAATATTTCTTGCGTCGCTAAAAAATGTTCGGCTTTTTATTAACTGCAAAGAACCCTAAGGAAAGAGGGAAAGTGGATCCTTATTTTATTTTTTTACTTTTCCGTTCTTTAATTGCACGTGATCACTAACAATTTCAAATCTCAAAAATTGCACTATTTTGAAAAAAAAACATTTTATAACCAATTTTTCATTAAATCTCGAGATTAATTTAACGTAAATGGCAGGTCAAAAAATATCACCGATAACAATTAATTTTGCAAGACCACACAGAATGACCTAGATTTCGAATACATAAAATTAATGACAATACCAAGTAAGAAAGCAATATTATTAAAAATGCATCTCAATCCCATACTTTAGCTATCGGCCATTTTCCCACGATCCCGTTCTTATAAGGCCCGTAATGTAATGATCGATACCAATCATTATTGTCATAGAAAAAACTATTTTAAACTCTAACTTCAAGTAAATATAGTTCAGTTTACAATAAATATATGTTATACGTCTAAGCAATATTTTATTGTTATTTCGCAATTAAGATTAATGATAACATTTTAGAGGGAGTAAGTACTTAATCCAAATATCTATTTAAAAACAATGTTCCATCGTTAATATGGTGTTTAGATGGAAAATTAGTCTGTGGGCGGATCTAATTATAAATTGCTACATTTGTTTACATACAACATACAACTCAAGCGGGATTGCTTGGATTATCTAAAAGTAATAAGTCCTACACTCACTAATTAACCAGATAAGCTGAAGGAAATATGAAGTCCACTGATTACAACTAGCTGATTTATGAGGGACTCATCGGTGAGAAACGCCGTCCTACCCACTAAACCTCCCGGTTACCCTTTACGTCATAGTGAGACGGTGCTGGATCGCTTGGGAGAGACAGGTCTCCACCTATAAACGACATCAGAGCATGTCGCTGGGGTCCCCAGGCAGCGCACTCGGCCAAAGTGTGGTGCGACGTGTCTAAAGCCGCCCCACACTCATGACACGCCGGCTTAGGCTCCCTCTGGTATAGATACTTCCCGAAACAGCCGTGTCCGGTGAACATCTGCGTCATCCGAAAGGTGAGAACACCGTGCCGCCTGTCAACCCAACGAGCCAGGTACGGAGGAACCACCTCCACAGTCGCTAAGTCAG
Source organism: Limenitis camilla (assembly GCA_905147385.1). Classification (NCBI taxonomy): domain Eukaryota; kingdom Metazoa; phylum Arthropoda; class Insecta; order Lepidoptera; family Nymphalidae; genus Limenitis; species Limenitis camilla. The sequence goes on along the minus strand of LR990245.1, from coordinate 8,062,454 downwards.
CCGAGGAAGATCCCAAGTTCCTCCTCCCATCGCCAAACCAGAGCTCGCTGAGCCTGAGCCCTGATCCGAACAACCGCCTATTCAGGAAGGGAGTATCCTGGCGATGGCAAGCTACGGTATCATGATCGTGCCGCGGCTTAAGGTTAGGCTTACATAAGGCTAACCTGACGAAAGGTTAACCTAACACAAGGCTAACTTACTCTGATCTAAATAGCCTAATTTACGCATCCGACATATGTCCGTATTTAAAAGTGTTAACAAAATAAAAAAAAACGATTTGCAGATTGCGCTCCAAAATTAAATCTACATGTTTGATCACAGCTCAAAAATATCTATAAGATTAAACGTATTATAGCTACAGGCAGACTAACTGACTGACTGATCTATTTCAAAAAATAAAAATAAATATTTTAGTTTATAAGTTTGAACAGGAATTGCTGCATCTGGTATGTTGTTCAAAACAATTATAGGATTTGGTTTATTCTCCTTCAGTTTCAATCATTTATGTTTTCTTATTAGCTTACATAATACATAGTAAACTATAACATTTAAGTATCATTTAGATATTAATAAAGTCATAACGGTACAACCTACAACCGCACAGCCGTACAGTACAGACATCCTAATTGCACCCTTCATGCACTTTCCTCAAGCCACACACGTTGTTAATCGACCGATAAACAATAGACGCACAATTCAATATGCAATTCGAACAATGATGTTATAAGCTGCATCATTAAAGACGTGATTTTACCCAAAAAAAGCTATACACTAGTAACTTTAATTAGATTGGCATAAGTTATTTTAAACGTTGTGTTTCATAAATCTACCATTAATCTAAATCAGTACACATAATAAAATTTCCAAAGAAAATGTAACTACAACTAAATTGTCGTAACCCTATCCAATATTCCATTTGTAGTGTAATTATTACACACAACACATACCATTGGCTCTATACACTGTATGAGTAGCCTGACACTAGCTCTCGACTCGCCACCCTCAGTCCGACAGGCGTCTACCCTGACATATCAAAGAACAAGAGACAGTGTAAGTAGATTATAAAATAATAGTTATTATAGTCACAAGCACACATCTATAAAACTATTGTTTCTGAACTAAAGAAACTTTTATTAGAATGCCATAACCCAATCGTATATCTCAATCAATATACATTTGATTTTCAAGAATTCCCTGGAGTATCTTTTATATCCAAAGTTCAATGCCCATAGAATCAAAATTGTTCCAAACAAACAGAATAATTTAGTTCAAGGAAAAAAAAAAGTTACAACAAAAAACTATAATCACACATTCCGACTACATTAACGTAACTTGCCCTTTCGTTATATAATTTAAAAAAATTATTATTAATAAAAAAAAATATATTTATCATAGATATGGTCGTAGCTATATATAAATAGGACTCCATTAAATTCTTAACCTTCAAATATATTTTGGCGTACTCATAGTCGTTAAGTGAAAAGGAGCTAATCGTTTCTTTATTCGCACGGCGTATACAACAATGCTCTTTCGTCGCTAACCGTGCCGATTTGTTGATGTAAATCATTAGTACCTTTGTTATTAAACCGACCACCGTTAAATGGTCTCCAGTATTTAATACTCCTCCCCGAATAAACCAATATATCATGATATAAGGAGGAAGGAGAGCTCTAACTACGGTGGTTAGTCTCTTCGAACGAAGCTTACGCCTGGGGCGATACAAATTTATCATTCGTATTGTGTAACGTATTTCTAAAGGTATTTCCTTATCATTCATTGGTTTATCGTAATTTTCGGTTATACGTCTTTAAATTTTACTAATTTGTTTTTTGAGATTAGTATGGGGGTAACAAATCCTTTTCTAGTTGAGTTATTATTCAAATAGCAATAAAAAGACGTAAAAATAATTAAACAACTTAATTATTAGCTCATTTTTTTCAATTCTCGTAAAAGTAAAATTTTTCAATACAGCAGCATTTATTGAAGATAATATATCTTAAAATTTTACAGCTATTTATTTTAATTATTTTACGTTTCTTTCCATTCCTTGTTCATGTTTCCTTTTCCGTGATTGGTTTTTCACTCAGTTTCACCTACATATCATTATTTTCTTACGTTGCCTAAAAGAGCAGGCTTTAAAGCTTTTTTTATATATTTTGATACTGATTGATAACAGCTTTGAAAATAGTTTATTGAGTTGATGTGATTTGATATGGCAAAATTACCATAATAATCACTAAATTAGGTTCAAAAAACTTTTGGTCGTTTTTCGATTATCCGCAATAGCAACAAGATATATATAGTCCAAAGATTATATACGAGATATAGTCATAGTATAATAAATAGTCACTTTAATTATACTGTCACTGGATACATTTTGTTCTGGTATAATTTTATTTCGTAAACTAAGCTTTAACTAATACACTAAATCTATCATAGATCAAAATTAAAAGTAGAGCTATTAAACAAAATAAAAATCAAAGGTATCATTTAAAATACATCCAGTACATCATATCAATGTGTAGAATACAATAAATCAAGTATAAGACAAACATTAATTTGTAACACAATTACGGCAGTGCTTTCGTTTCGATCATTAATCTATACAAGGGGTATTCAACAAACGGTCCGCTAATAACAAAACCATTATTTTATATATGTATATATCTTATATATAAAATTCTCGTGTCACAATTTTAGTAACCATACTCCTCCGAAACGGCTCGACCGATTTTTATTAAATTTTGTATACATATCGGGTAGGTCTGAGAATCGGCCAACATCTATATTTTATGCCCCTAAGTGATAAGGGTGGCCCACGGTAGCAAAACAACGTTTGCTGGGTCAGCTAGTCTATATCTATATAATAATGTTTTTACGAACTAAATTGTGACATTAAGAAAAAGTCATCAAACGCTTTTATTGACAGGAAAGCAACACTTTTTTTAAAAAAAAGAGATTACTAGTTACATACTACTAGTATTCCCTTTACCCCTCTTAGTAAACTAAAATGCTTGCGTCAGGAGTGGGCCACGCTTTTTTGTTTGTTTGATTTATTATATTTTCCGTACGTTTTATAAACTTAATTAGATAATATTAGTCAGATGGCACGAGTAGTTTACAAATAAACTACAAAACTCATCGTAGCCAATACAAAAAGCTTTTATTAAAAACGATATTGTCAAAAATCTCAGCAATGTTAAACGGAAATTATAGTCAAACAGATTCCCCAGTAAATTTTATCACATTTTCAAAATACTTCTCTACATATATATCCCTATTTCAACCCCTTAAAGCCTTTTTCGGAATAAAATGCCTTTGTCATTTTCTAACCACTAGTCTATCTACTACTAAATTTCATTAAAATAGCTTCTCTTCAGCAGTTCTTGAATTTGAAATTATGTATCTAAACCGACTTTGTTTTCCATATAGATTGCAGCTTTTTTTAACAATGTCTTATATCAATAATTTTGCAGTTGAAGATTATATGAAATTTTTTCTAACATTCTGTTAATTTAGTTACAATATTAATTCTTTTTTTTATTAGTTTTAAAATGAATGCATAACGTAGTTTAGAACACCTGTTCACTATGATACATATCCGGAGGCTTGTTTGTTTGTCCGTCTATGTGTAACATGTGTGATTGACGAGTGTAATATGTTAATTATAAAAAATGAAGGCTATGCTAATACTACTTACAATGATTTATTATGTTAGACTATTTATAATTGACTATATTTGCTAAATTAACAATTTAATATTTTGCGCAGGATTATGGCGCATAGATATATGGCGACTTCGTCCGCATAAACGTCTGAAATAAGAGCAAGAGTGTATTGAAAGACATTGTAATCCTGTATACAATATTTTATTTTAATCTGTTGAGCTTATTTTGAGAAAACAACTCTTTTCTATACCACAGGACCTTCTCTTGCTTTCGGGATAAAAAGTATTAATCGAAGTTAAAGTATCTGTAGTCTGTTTCATAACTTTGACAAAATATATAATGTATAAAGTTTAGCAAGAATTACCGCCCAGTCAGAAACACGTTTCTTACTGTTATATAAAAAATCAATAACATATTATATTTTGATTCATATAAGACTAATAATGTGAGGCGATTACACCAGAAAGAAAAACCTTAAAATATATTTCCTTAAATAATGTACTTAATAAATAAAGTTTCAACAACCGGCTACGGTTTTATTAAATGTGTAGGTATACATCAAAAACAGTCATCAAAATCAGTATCCTCGATAAGTCTGCGGTGGGGCCATTTATCTCTGTATCATTCCGGTATTTCGTTATATTCAATTGATTCCAGTATTGTAGTCTCAATCGGAGCCCGTTACTTCAACATTTAGATCTGATAGACATGATTGCTCTAGATCATCTTGTTTACGATTGTGGAATTGTTGAAACGAGTTGTGCTGTTCGGTGATATAACGGTCGTATAATAATTCATTATTAATAATATATAATATATTTAATATTTACTTTAACAAATCATTAAGCGACAAGGCAGAAACCTAAATAATACTTGACCCTATAAATTTACATGGGTCGTAAGTTGGGCTACCAAAAACCGATGTGTATGTTGAAGATTACTTTCCTCACTCTGAGGAGGATACCCGGCTCAGCAGTGGGACATTAACGAATTATGGTAATGATGACAGAAACAACAATATTTTATTCTCAATTTTTAACAAAAAATAAATTAACACTAAGAATACAAACAGAAGATGAATGTATTACAAAAAGATTTCTTTATTTTTATATAAACTTAGTCAATTTCATTATAAAACTTAACCTAGTGTACCTTGTCGTCGCCTTTAAATAAAAGCCCTCAGGTCAATCCGAGCAACGATTTAGTTACACTTTGAGAGTAGGATTTACGATACGTTTATACAGTTAAATTTATTGCGATTTATAGAATTGGCTTGCCCTTATAAATCTTTCTATCAAATTATGTAATATATTCAGGACAGTTTTAATCAACAGATAGAATCATCGCCTTTGACTAATACAAACGACCATGTACGAATCATAAACGATCCACATCACGACCCTTCAATGGCCCACTGCTGAGCTGGGTCTCCTCCACAGAATGAGGAGGGTATTAGGCCATAGTCCACAACGCTGGCCCAGTGCGGGTTGGCAGACTTCACACACCTTTGAGAACTTTTAGGGAACTCTCAGGAGTGCAGGTTTCCTCACGATGTTTTCCTTCACCGTTAAAGCAAGTGATATTTAATTGCTTAAAACATACATAACCCAGAGTTAGAGGTGTGTGCCCAGGATCGAACTCGGGACCCCCCGAGTAAGACTTGAAGTCTAAACCACTGGGCCATCACTGCTTACTGGGCCATCACTGCTTACTGGGCCATCACTGCTTACTGGGACATCACTGCTTACTGGGCCATCACTGCTTACTGGGCCATCACTGCTTACTGGGACATCACTGCTTAATGGGTCATCACTGCTCACTTGCATAAACGATTGTAATTCAGTTATTATTTAAATACTTTTTTTTGATATTTAAGGAATTATCATATCCAAAATAAAGTCTAGAAATATTTCAATACTATGCTAACGCTTTCAAAGCTAACTATTCAACTTTTATACGATTGAATTTCAACAAAGAAGTTTTTTCTATTTTTTTGTATAATTGAGAAAGATAAGATATATTGATAGAATTGATTGATAAAAATTATATAAATGCTTTCTGCAAATTAATATCTCATTTTTGATATTAATTGAATAACTATGTTTTCTCAAATGAGAATTTGCTAAAATGACAAGTTTAAAATTAAGTTATAGGCTTAACTCAATCATCTGCGGCATAGTCTATTGATCACAAAATTGGTGCCATATACATCTGCATAGCCGTCATTTTCACGAACGTCAGCAGTCTAGAGTTAATAAAATTGGAGTTATAAAGGAAATTTCCTTTTATACAAAATTGATATTCGCTCATCAGCTTCATAAATATTAGCTAAAAAGTCTATGCAATAATTTTTTATTAATATATTAAATTACATCAAAACAAAGTTAAGATAAAGAAAGATTTAGAATCTATTCCATATTCATGATTATCGCAGACGTAGAGATAATCAAAGCGTAAAATAGCCTGAGGCTGTTTGTTGTAGACTAGACTACACTATACAATAAACGCTGCTATTGATAAAACTTGTTAGCAAAAAATCTAATACTTCCTTAACTATCTGTCGGATAGTTGTGTACATATGTATAACTAATTGTATCTATATATATTTTGTTTATTTTTAAACCGACTCTTACGACTGGGATTAAATTTTATCTTTTTTTCCCAAAAAAAAAGAAAAACGTTTTCTCCACACAATAAAACTGTTTCTAACTGCTCTCACTGATAAAGTTTCTAATAATTATCTGGCACAAACTCGGTTCTTCATACATACAAATTTTATAGATTATATATACGAGTATGTAATATGTATATCTAGTCATAGCTCTTAGGAAGTGTAAATGGGCTGGCCACATATATCGCAGGAATGACACCAGATGTGGCAAGAAGATACTAGAGTGGCGACCGAGAACTGGATACAGAAACGTGGGTAGGCCACCAAAGTGATGGACCGATGACCTGGTTAGGATAGCAGGGAAGGACAGGATCCTGAAGGCTGAAGACCGCAAGAAATGGAGTGCAATGGAAGAGGCCTACACTCAGCATTGGGTGGCGTGGGCTGAAAGAGTGAACCCGGGCCAAAATCTTTTAAAATTTAAGTTTTATTTTATAAAAATAAATGGTCTATGGGCTTGAGATTGACAAAGTTTAAATCATATCAAACAGTATTTTCATAGGTGCTTGCACAAAAAGGGAGTTTAACGTCAAAATAACTTACATCATTTAAATAATATCTAGATTAACTTAACATTTAATTATGTTCAGCATGTCAAATGATAGCAACCAAGCGGATAATTCAATATAAACAGCCTGCGACAAGTGTACTGTGATCTGTGACATTAACATGACATGCATGTCATTCAAATATTATCTAATTTTTTCTACAATATAATATGATGAGCTACTTTGATAATACTAATGACATGATTGGTAATACTTATGCTTAATTTTAGGGTTTAAAAAACGCAAATTAAGGTCAAAAAGGGAATTATAAAGATTTAGCAATACTGTTGATCGCTGAATTGTTTCATGAATTCATGTTTAGGATTTTGATAGTATATTACTGATTCCAGAGAGTAGACGTTAATAGTGTAGCGGTGATTTAGTGCCATGGTGATTGGTGTCCCTTATCGAAGATCATGTGAGTTATGTACTTAATATATGTTAATATAGGGAAGAAAGGTCAGGCAGCGGATCCCGAGTGTAATGATTATGTCAAATACGTCTGTAAGCCTGCACCGATACCGATCCTGGCTTAGCTTCCTGTCTAAAATACATGTTATATGTATAATTGCTGTAAAGTAGATGTTCCCTAAATTATGTAATTCGCTAGACTATATACACAACTTAGAAGACCAAAATCAAATATTAAGAGACTGTAGTATAACGAAATTCCGAAATGATACCCCGACTGGATTACAAACAGAAGATACACTACCAGGACCTCTTTTTAGATCTTATCGACCACCAATCCTATTTCTCTTTTACGTGTACCTCCTATAACTTGTCATCGACCCTAGGGAGTTGAAATAATCTGTAAGAATTCAAAACTTTGGGGAACACTGGTGAACATTAATGTTTATATTTAACCCCATAATGGTCATATCGTTTTATTTACATTTTGCACGTCAGTGCGCGTCGGCCGAGGCATCGGCGCAAGCGCACAATTATGTCTCGCCAGCCCGTACCGCGTCCGCGCCCGTCCCGCAACAGGTGGGCGGGGTCCTGTCACGCTGACGTCAGATGGGGTCGCGGTCACCACGTCATAAATTAATATACGACCACACGTACTTTGTATTAGCTCGTGTGTTAACTGTTAACAGTTAAATAAATAAAAAAAATCTCTTATTCTTTTCTTATGTAGTATTTAGTGCCAGTGACTTCATCCACAGAACCTTTCGAATCGAATCTAAATTAAAATTATTTTGGAATTGGTGCGAAACTCACTCATTTACTAAACCTGCCACTAACAGACTTACTCGCTCTCTCTATATTTTGGCGATTCTCAAAGCGGTGAATAACGAACCCTAGGCATCACGAATAAGTGAGAGAGTAACACGTAAGCAAAAACGAGACTTCTGACTTCTTGTAGTAAAAAAGATAACATACATAGATAACAAATATTTAAAGAGTAAGAAACTGGTAACCCTAGTGAAATATGGCTAGAAAATGAACCTTCGCTAGAGCACTATGATTTAATTAAACATAATAACACCGACCTAGGTTAATTGAAATTGTTTATAATGCAGAAAACAAAGAGAATATGCAACGATTTTATTAACCCTGTCCGAGTGAAAGATCTTAAAGCAACTAATAATTATGCACTGGAAACAGAGCTAGGGCATAAACTATGTAGATTATAAGGCAGGCTGTAATATCAGTATTACAAAATTCTATCAATCATATTATTTTTGCATTTGCTGGATTTTTCATGGATTAACAGCAAAGAGTTCACCAGTAACTCTAATTTTTCTTTTGCTTATGACCAATAGAACCAAATTTTCGATGTCAATTTTAACCCCTGTCTAATTATATTATATCATAATAAAACTTTTTATGCATATATAGCTTGGAAGACAAAATCATAGTACAGCTGATCTATGATGGAACCTCTTCAGAAGCTGTCAAGAAACCATTTAGATAGGGATCATAAGATTCGTTTTGATGACTCTAAGGTTAAGTTTTGAGCATCTGATGATGGGTCAAGTAGAGGCATAGGGAGTTGATGAAGTTTTTTAAATTTACTTATTTTTTATCTGAAAATGAAAACCAGCAATAAATCAACTATTGTAGAATAGATGACCATACGGTGTTTAGAACAAATGGACCAAATACGCAACTAAAAGCTTACTTATTTACTTCTAAATGTAGTGAAGGCGGGCCAGTATGCACTGTTATATTTATTTTGATAGTCATCCTGCTTAAACTATAATTAAATAGCCTCCATTGCCTTAAGCATTGAGTAAAATCTGTTGTTCGTTGAAATAGAATTACGAGCAGAAAACATGATTTGCGGACTACTAGTAATTAAATGATAACCATAAGTATAACAAAATATATAAGTATAGCTTTCAAGGTATACGGTCGCTAGTTATACAGTAAAATTACATAGTTCTTACTAATATAAATAAAATTATTTTTGGCTTGGTACCTAATTGGGCTTACTATAGAATGTCGAACATTGTTTAGATTACCTGTCTTCTAAAGATATAGTATAATTCATAAGGGAAAGTACTTATTACAGTTTTGAGAATTAATTCTGACACTGTATATATGTGAGGCAATTACCCCTTTTTATGGTGCAATCTATATCTTTACAAGTATCCGTTAAATCAAATTTAGTCTAAAGATTTTTCAGTTTGATTAAGAAATGTATCTGTATTTCTAAGAGCACCATTGCAGGTTATCAAAAATGTCAAAATCCTTAATTTGAAGCATAGAAATACAAAAGGGAACGAAGAATGGTAATTGCGGAAACGCCGCCGCAAAGTTGAAACAAACGCTTTTATTTTTAAAGAGGCGTATACTTAGTGAGATTGCGTCGACATTTTCATCAGTGTGCGGACCGCAGAGTATTATTTTAATCGTCGACTGGCACCTCTGTCTTTGTCTGTTTAGGGTTTTTGTGTTTACGGTACGACTACGATTCGAGTACTTTACGATCAAACTTAGTCTTTGGTTTTTATCTATGATCTTCTATAATTCCGAATTCATACCAATTTATATTTAAACTATGCTCTCTAAAACTAAATCGACATTTCTTCCTATCAATATGAACTTAATTTATGAAGAGGTTTTCTTAAGGCTTAATCAAATAGTTAACACATATTTGTCTTATCGAACAATTCGACTATAGTTTCCTCTATAATCAGCGATCATCTTTATGAAGTAAAACCGCGATGTTTGATCTATGAAACTTCTGTCTGAATGAATTAAATGTATTTATGAAGATAAAAATATCTCAGAGTTTTTGAAGGATTAATTTTTTTTATTATTATCCGATAATATTACGTAGATCTACAACATGTTAGAAGTCAATTGCAAGTTTTTAAATTGTTCTTTTAACATGAATTTCCGTAGAGTAACGTCTGCTTATATTGTTATAATTATACACGGTTAATAATAATCATTGAATTTGATAAAATCATAAGTCGTCCTAATTACAATTAAGAACGTAATTGTCCGAAATTTTAGTTGTCAGCCATATTTATTTATCTTTTTTTTCCCTCAGGAGGACCTTCTAATCCACGGAGATAGTGTGTATGACGTCATAGATAAACAAGACCAGCAAGCTGTCAGGTCTGAGCTGTCACGAGCACCAACTGATGGTGAAGATAGAGTCTTCTTATGCCGAATGAATGTTGCCAGGAATGCCAGGCGACAGATGCGATTTGGTGACCAAAAGGTAAGTATATTATAAAATAAAATGATTAAGTAGAAATCTCTTCCCAACATTGCATAAAAACAAATTATTTAACCCTCTAACAACCATAAGGACAGCAGTCTCCTTATTATTATTTTTGGTTAAATGGCAAATAAAATAAAATCATGAGTTTGATAGCAACACTAATTATATTTTTATTGTTGTTAGTTCATATATATTTATGAAAATATCATACTTGCTCGATAATATATGTCAACTCTGCCCCAAATATTCGAAGCAGTCGTCCATGTGGTTTCATATTATTACTAGTATCTAAAATAGTACAAGCAGTGTTGTTTAATTTTGAGGATCACATGAGTCGAATCCTAGACGCTGCTCAGCTCGGCTTTTTTACATAATGTGTACTGCTGCAAGTTTCATTAAGTATGTATTTATTATTTACTAGCGGCCCATCCCGGTTTCGCGCGGGAGAAATTTTTTTTTTTCAACATATTGGCTCTCTCTAATTTCGGTGCCCCCTCTCTCGCAGCGTTACTCGCTGCGCTGCGTAGAACCACACTGGCCCGTCGCGTCGTCGAGTATTTTTTGTTTTTATTGATATTTTTAATATGGTAATATCTTTTGAATAGAATGTCCGATTTTAATAATTCAAAAAGTAATCAACAGGTATTGAAACAGTCTTGAATACGAAATAATTTGTTTGGATAAGAATTAATACAAATGTATCGATAACATGGTCTGATTTTGATAGGCATTCCTATCAACTTTTAAAATGTAAATAAGTAGTTATAGTGACCTAACTATAATAGTTGTACATATGGTCTCGCGCGGTTTTTTGTAGATATTGATACGTTCTATAATATTGTAGAACATTTTTTCGGATATCTAATTTTTTTCTAGTAATATAGCTTATCCCTGAGTAGATAAAGTAGGTTTCCAATAGTGAAATAATCTTTGAAATCTGTCCAGCAGTTTTTAAGTTTATTCGTTACATAGAAAAATACAAATCTTTTCTCTTTATAATATTAGTATAGATTAACTAGGTAACAATCAAATCAAAACGTTCTAATGATTTTATTTAACAAATTACAGCTGTTCAATGTTATAATTTATAAAAATGATAAAAAAAATATTAGAATTTCTATTCAGATATTTATTTTATTTTTTAATTGGGACGCATATATTCCAACGTTCATCAAAGTGTTAAATATCTACTTCACTTTTTATTACCATGACGTAGTTTCATAATTTCGGTCAACAAAATATTACAGCTATAATAGCATATCTTCAAACACTTCAGTTGATGAAGTAAAAAAATTAAAAGCTCTACGAATATTAATTAAAACATTAAAATCGATAACCAAAGTAATTGAAACAGAATGCTCGTTAGAAATTATACCGTCACTCAGAAATTGGTTCCGGCTAAATATATTACAGAAATTGATGAGAACATAATTAACTAGTTTACTTTCAAATGGTTTTAGTTCATTTATGTGGAATGGTTCTTTTTTAATATTTAAATTTAACTTTGTCCTCTGAGTTATTGCGAAAAATCTTTAAATTTTTATGAGAAACTTTCGAAATACAAGTGTGCACCCAGGTCAGTAAGACCAAGGGTAGGTAGTTAGGTACTACCGCTGTACCTATAGTATATGTTATAAAATATCATTATAATATGTGGTGTACTGCTCGACATTATGAAATGTCAAGTAAAGTTTCTTTTTTATATAAGCATTTCTATATAATTTTGATTCTATTTTAAAACCTTCCGAACACTTGTACTGGCGTTTTTGCTTTAAATAAAAAATAATGAAAAGGTAATATAACCAGTTGTCGGCATAACAATCCCATCGTCAGATATATATAGAGTTCTGATCAAATCATATGATTAAGCCTATATTATTTTCGCCCAGGTGAATAAATTTTAGGGCTGGGTTTTACAAAACATATGAATTAAAATATAGGAACATGTAAAAATAAGAATTTATTTAGTACCGACTTGTACTTAATCAGTTATGTTTAGGTTAAGAATTGCGGGTAAAATACCTGTAATTGAGCCTAGTTATAATTCGGCGGAACCCCATAACCAGCTGTAATAAAAAGGTCAGATTGACGGACAAATTGAAAGGCATCAACATATACGTTATTACACGTAATTGAATACTCACGTTAGAAAGTGATGGTGTGAAGAAGACCAGTGCCGTAATTATTTATTGCTGGATCGGAACATGATAAGGTAATCGATTTAATATTCGATGTTGTACGATGTACGAGGATGTTCGAAATAAAATTGTCTTTAGTAAGTTCAGTTTTATATATAAATAAGTAATACTAAGCAGGGTTTTTCAATCCATAATAATTACATTTTTTTAAGGTTGATATACACTAAGTTAAAATTAATGCAGCATTATCATAACTTTTTTGTATTTTTTTCTCCTTGTTTTCTAGAGTACTTCTAGCAACACCGTTGTTATTATTATATTACTATTAACAAGGTGTTTTTATTTTAAGAATACTCACTCAAACTCGACAATTTGTAAGCTCATTCCTGATTTATAATAGTGAACGTAGTTTAGGATCCCTAATTTAAGATCACGTGAGTCTTTGATATATTTATTGTATATCTTATTTAAATGTTAAATTAGTTTAGTTTAATGTTGTAGAAAAGTTTCTCACCCTTTAACAACTCTTTAAACGTGGTCTGTGTCTCAAGCCTTAGTCTTTACTCTATTGTAGTTATTATTTTCTTTTGAGTATTACTATGTAGTATAGTTTGTTAATACATGTTTATATCATAAGATATCAAGATGATTGACAGTCAATTTATTTTTATGTTAAATATATTTCAGTAAACATTGTATAACGTATTAGTCTGAAAAATATTTAACTTCAATATTTATTAAGTGGTTTGAAGATAGAAACAAGTCATGAAGTAACGAACGTACTCGGTTTCAAGTTTATTGTCGCCAATTAATATTCACGACGCACGTGCTACTCCACTCTACTGTAGATGTAAGACAAGACAGTATGGGATGCAACGATTACTACGTTTATTTCTGTACTTTAAACTGAACTTTAAAAGCTAGATTTTAGATATAAATTATCTATACATGAAATAGAATATATTTAATTAAATTTAATGTCTTTATAACATTAAAAGAAACCTAATCAATAATTATTAAAATTTCAAGTTTAATAAAATAAGTATATAATATAAAACCAAAAATCTGATAATATTTCAGATGGCTATTTAAAAGAAAAACTATGTTTTTTTTCGCATGACTTATTATTTAAATGATTTTTTTTCTGAAGATTCTACAAAGGTAAAGTTTTCAACGTCATTCGTCCTTAAAATTGTCCGCTCCAAATTATAGAAAGGCTAAAATAATTAAAGGATTATATAACGTATTCCTCTATTTTTTTTATTATTATGTTGCCATACTAGATCAAAGATAAAAAAGACACCTAAATATTTATCTATATTTGAATCAAAATGCCTAAGACTTATATGATGACATCAATCTCTTAATGCATAAAGTGCTCAAATTCGGTCTTATACAATAATATTTACAGTCGCAAATATTTAGTAGTATATATTTTAAAAGCCTTACTATAGAAAGTTTGTGTACAGTTATTACTTATCGTGTTACATAGTTTTTGCCGCTAAAATGTCCCACGTCTGCTCACTAATCGTCTGCATATATCATGTTAGGTACTCACTACGTGTACTGCAAATTGCTGCAAGTAGATATTTGTTTAAAATAAAATAACTAATGCATGTTAAGAGCACACATATGTTCGTTTATAAACTAGATTTTGCCTACACTTTCTATATTTACTATTGATACATTCCTCAATTTTATTTTATCTTACTTCTTCCAAATATTATAAATGTGTAATTTTGTGATTGGATGTTGTCCTCATCACTCAAAAACGGCTGAACAGAACTTAATGAAATTTAATACACAGAAACCTCGATAAACATATAGGCTACTTTTTATCCCGGAAAAATTATATTTTCTGTGGAATACAAAAAAATATATGTATTGTACCTAAATAATTTTAAATACAAATATATTGAAAATTAAAATGTTTTATGTTAAATCTAAGTATGTAGATATATGTGGTAAATAGCACCCGTGCGAAGTTGGGGTAGTTCTACTAGTTATGTTATAAGTTATTCTAATAGTGCATCAAAGTTATTTTACATACTCTTATAAATAAATAAAAGGATAGGACTCTATCTAGTCTACTCTAGCATCTATTTTAAGCTCCACTTTAGTTAGTGTTATGCTTAAGATATCTTAGTAACTCTTTAAACTAATCCAAGAATATATAAATTTGAATTCAAACCTCTCTATCCGTAACTGAAATCCGTAGTCAGTAGTATTTTTTTTAATACTGGTCATAGTTATTGGTGACATAACCGACATACTGTTTAAGGTCAAACAAGATTATCTATCACAATCAAATAATTAATTTATCCTGCACTAACAACAAATGCCAAAACAATATTAATCAAGATATCCCACCCAACAAGTGCAAACTTTCAAAACTAGGTTGTTCAAATAAATCGTTGTATTAAATGAATATTATAAACGAAACGCTATGAATCTTTTATAAGAATTTATTCCTTTGAAATGAGTTGATAAATGCGTTATGATAAATAGATATTGAATAATGGTTTCTTTATACGAGCTATTTCATAATCGATTTTAATCAGCATAGTAATGAAATGGAGCCAGAGAAATGTTCGAGCTGTTAATGGTGCTACAGTTTTAAAATCTGTACAGTATTCCAGATATTATTTAGGGATGTAAGAATGTCTTGTTTTTCTGAATATAACGAAATATTTTTTTGAGATGAGAAAAGGTTTTTACATCGGTTACATTAAATACATGAAATACCTATTGCTTATAATTTTTTATACAAGTTCCTGAAGAAATGTAATTAATGATTTTCTAATAAGTATTTAAATATCTAATTGTGAAGAAACCCTAGAAGGAAGAAGTTTCTAAAAGGAACTGGTTTGATTCGAGTAAATTTAATCAGGTTAAATTCATGCAAATAAAATATAGAAACAGCAACAAATAAAAAGTGCATCAATGACTTTTGATAAAAACATAAATTAAATTATAATTTGTATCTACTGTTTAAATAGTATGTATGATATTAATGGTTAAAATCTTAAAACGAGTCGCACGAATTTGGTATAAAGGGGTATGTGGGGAGGTGGGAGGGAGGTATTTAAACCCCCCACCACCATTTTTCCCTGCCGGAAACAAGTAATTTTTTTTTAATTGAATTTTTAAAATTTTATTCTTAGCATAAAAATTTAGTAAGTGATTCTCCATGCAGTCTTTACATGACCAAATCGGTGATATTTTAAAATAGAACAGGGACCAGTCTACGTCGCCCCGCTTCGCGGGGCTCCTACTTCTGGGTGGATAAAGGAAGCCTAACCTAACCTAACCAACCTGCTCCTATTTCTAGGTGGTTAAAGGAAGTAACTAACCTAAACTAACGTATCGTCGTTGAGTTAGGATCGTCGCAAAAAAAAAAATTAAATCAACCCTATTCACGTAAACTCGGGAACACCTGAATGACGTAAGCTGTTAAACGATGATGCATAGTCGCGTAATATACGAATTATGATTAATATCTTAGAATCGATATTTTCTGATCTAAAATCGATAATATATTGTAAAAATTTAATAAATATCGAAAACAAAAACATCTATATAAATTGATTTTTATTTATTACTATATTCCTCTGAATGAACTAACTTCGGATAAAATTTTAAGAAAATATTTAAAAAATATATTTAACGTTTCGATACTTTTCAACATTGATGTTCTAGACCACGCAAAAATGTTTCGATGTTTCGAACATTTCTAATCTGTAATGTAACCCGTCAGTGTCAAATATCAAATAATCACAAAGTTGAAGTTAAGAGGTTCCGTAGTTTTTAACATCGTGTATTTTTTACTTTAACGTGACTCCGGCAACTAATATTATTGTTTTTAGGTAAGAATGAACCCCCTCTTCAATCCCACATTCACTAAATTCATGCGACTCGTATTAAGATCCAACCCATATTAATATCTGGCAACCCTATAAGTTCCTAGGAAATGCAATATATTGGACGACTGCTTGGATTTCAAGACTGTGGTGTCTGGTCTTATCATTCTTCTGTCTGATATGGCATTCATTAGACGCGACAGAGCTCCAGAATCACACTTATTATAAAGAGAAGGTTTCTTTATTTATCACATATATTAAAAGCGACTTTATTCAACTATATTGTAATTATGAAACTATTCAAACAAGCTTACTTAGAAATTGACGCACTGTGAACAAAAAAGTGTCAAAAATTCCCAAAATATTTATTGTTTATCCACATTGCTTCGCTCAGATAAACTAAGACTAGTTTTTTCTCATATAAGAAAAATAACATTTTTTTGTAACTTCTCATTGCTTGTCCAAAGTTCTTTCACTGATAGCGAACAACACAATTTTCGAGTGCTGAGTATTAGTTAGGGTGACCATTAATGCTATAATTAAAAGTATATTATGCTATACCTATTGAAAAGCTATAATTAATAGTATAAGTCCACTGTGAGTCACATAAATAGATTTTCAAAAATCCTCTCGTGGTTTCTGTTTGCGATATTTTCAAGTTTCAAATACATCTTTGGTTGGTTTTCCAATATTTTTACAGAATACCTAAAACAGATATACCTATATCCAGATCAAATCTACGTATATAGATCACAATAGTATAACTAGAAAACAGCCTAACCACACTCAACGGGTTTCATAAGAGCAAAACCCACCCACTAATTAGGTGGAGATAATAAAAACAATGGTTGACATTCACAATCAAGAGTAACATAGAAAGCATCGTTAAGGCCCTACGTAACTATTAACATGGGGTCCAATCACTTGATGAAGTTAAGAGCACTAATGAGGCTTATCACTGCAGTCCCTCGGCCCCGATGACACGATGGCGTACGCGCTGTCCCAAAACGCCTTGTTAGTGCGAGCTGCGAGGGACGTGTAGGTCATATCCACTCGACGTAGTTTTGTGTCCCGTTTATCCCTGGAATTAATAAAGAAAAGAGATTTTATGATAACCCTTAACATATTAAATCAGCTTCCTATCGTACCTATTAATTAAAATTTTTTATGTATTTTTTTTAATCCCAATACACAATACTTTCTTTGTAACACCGTTTATAAATAAGTATTCGAGGGTAATTAGATTTATTTTATTTCAAGTATACCCACGTGTAGACAACATATAATCTTTATAGCGATAGACAAGACTCAGTCTCTCAGGTGTTTTTGCGTAGTGTACATGGAAGTTAGTATAATAGTGTTGTAGTTCTTGAGATCCAGATGAAAGTTAATATATTATGAAAGAGCTCTTTAAACCTGCTCCTGGGTCTCAAATCCCAGGCACCGGTCGGCTCCGTCTAAATTGTATATTATTATCGTATGATACATGCACTTTAGACAAGAAGTCGAATAGTCCCTGAGACATGAGAACCAGGGGCAGGTTTGAACTCGTTACCTAATATTTAGTTAAGTAAGCTATTAATAAACTAAATTGTCATGGTACTCAAACTTTCTATTTTTATATTTTTCACAAAAATATCATTATTTAGTTATGACTTGTCTATGATGAAATAATAAATATAATCAGCATGATATTTTTTTTTGTTTTTCAATGAAATCGACAAAAAGATTTAACAATAACTCTGTAAATAATTTATTCGAAAAGCTATACAAATTTTTGCTTAATTAGATGTATCTAAAGAAGAACTTTATATTATGTTACATATATCTATATTAAGATTGAATATATAGATAGTAGTTTTAGTGTTCAAAATCTATAATATTGTTCTTTACGAAAAGTCTTTTCTAATAATGTATTTATATATCTGTGACTGTATCAGATTTATATTAGTACTAATTTTAAACTTTTTGTTGAACTAAATTGCGCAATCCAGACACCGAATAATATTTGATTGTCAAGTACTAATCACAGCTTGTTAAGTTAGTTTGTGGATTTTTTACAATAGTTTTTATCGATCTAAAAGGCGTTTTTTAGACGTTTCTTACCGTTGTAATTGCTTAATAGGATGTAGCTTATTGTTATCATTTAATTATAACTACGTAGGAGGTTACTGATAAATGCTGCAATTTAAAACTTAAAAAATGTGTTTTTAACTAAATATTTTAGACTGATGTAATTTTGTAGTGGTTTGAAATTACTATTACTGTAAAATGTAGTATTGTATCTAAAATTAAGCATTTCATTTGTTTAGTCAACGAAATTGTAGTGATCAGTAGTCTCATGAATCTATTTTATTTTGAAGCTTATAATCTTTAGTCATACGTAGTAAAAAACTTTAATAATTTCTAAACCAAGCAAATGATTTTAATACAATTGTCATTAATTAAAAAAGAGATCATGGGGATCGTTTCTATATATTACAGTTTGTAGATATTGTATAAATATTGATAAAAATTCTTCCGAAACTAAAGTAGTACCTAAAACTTCTAGTATATTTATTTATAACTTGCGTCTATTAATCAATTTTTATTTTGGAACCAGGATCTAACATCAGAATACTATTAATCAAACTACTCCATCTTTTTCTAGATTTGACTAACATTAGTATTGGGGCACTATAAATATGACTACATTTGCACTTACACACGAATTTAAATCATAAGATAGCGTTCACAAGCGTTCACTTAATAAGTAGATGAAGCAATGCTAGGTATTAGACACCAGTGATTCTCAAATTGTAGTCCACTAATTTACAGTCATTTGTATCAAAAATTGGTGAGATATAAATATATATATACTACGAGTACTGATCCTATTTACTCAGAACTGAGAATGGTGAAATATGTCTCTTTACAAAGAACTAGAGTAAAATCATTTTAATTAATTAGCTGACTCTTGTTTTTTCTTTATGTTTCTATGAACACATAAAAATTCTAAAAATTCTAAAATCTACTGATTTCCTAATAGATAATTATTAGAAAAACATTTCAATCGCTTTTCTTCATTGCAGTCAAAAAGAAGGACAGACTGAAACAATAACAATAATAATGTTTTATTTTCTAATTAAATGTGAGAAAAAGGACACCACAATTGTCTTCTAATCATTTAGTGTTAATAGTATTGCATTTATTATATTTTTTATGACACATAAGTCTGTAAAGATTAAGAAGCACTTAGGTAGAGAATAATCCATTTCTGTATGGCACATAAGTATAATCGAAGCACATTCCGACTCACAAAACATCACAAACGCTAAGCATCATTATACAATGACAAAAGAAACTTGTGCAACTGCTTCAATGTATCTGTTGGTAGAGTTGAAACAAAAATTTACATTAAATATTTATTTAAAGCCAAAAATATTTTATGCAGTAAAATAAAATTTTAATGGTTAAATACGTAATTTTTTTTTTAAATCAATTTATACGTTTGTCCATCAATAAGGTTAGAGTCATGAATATCACCAATATAAACAAATATTCGGCCGAATAGAATCGGTGTTCAACCAATTCGTTTTCTTTTCATATTGAAATGCAACGCGAATATTACTTTTTAATGTTTGTTTTTTGAAAAAAATATAGAATATAGAAAGTTAATAAGAAAATGTGAACAAGGAAGAACAAAGTATTAGTATCATCCTTATACATTATAACAATATTAAACGTCATAAGCAGTTGTTGAACCAGTTTCTGGCAATTATGATAAATGAAAACTATTTTTTTCATTCGTTTTTCGGCCAAATCTCTAGTAGTATCATCTGTAGTGTAATGTGTACATGTACATAAATGTCTCAAAAAATTAAATACCTAAATAACAGCTTAAGTTGGAACGAAACAGTCATTGTTGGGTAATATAATTACTTTTAACTATTTTTTTTAAGTATGTTCTATATTTAGTTGCAGACAGTACACCGATCGGTTCCAGTAGGTATACTAATCTTATTCCATATTACAATAACGGCTCGGATCGTACAGAGCAAAACATTTATCTATACATGCTTGATGCTATGCATATTGCTTAGGAAACTATTCAGTTTTGTTTCTAATACTTAGAGATCCGTGATGATGATGGAACTATGTAAGGTTAACATTGTAATCCAGAACTGTCCCACTTCTCAAAAAATACAATGTATTACTGTCAGTATGAAAAAAACATTAATAGGCTGTCTATTTGTTATGTTTGTAATCTTTACCTCTTTAAATAATAAATTGTAGAAATACAAAGTGTAGAAAGTAAGATAAAATAGGTATTAGAGTGTGGGGTGCCATTCATAGTCAACATTTTATTTTTACAAACAGGTTAGATATTTTAAGAAAAAATAAATAAGCCTCTTCAAAAAAGAGCTCTTGTTATATCAATATAAAGAAGAGGCTTGTCATAATTATTTTTATTTTCCATATAGATAATGTAACTTACCTAAGGCCCAACTATTAGTCCTATGGCGAAAATTGTTTAAAAATTAGTGTTTTAGTTTCTTAAGTTCTTTATTTTATAATAAATATGTATAATAGTTTACTTCATAAACATTTTAGTCTACCTCTGTAGGTATATAAAACGAACGTCTAGTGTGGCAACAAAATTCAAATAATACACAATCAAAGTTCAAGAGAGTATTAAAAAGATATTGAGAGTCTCGTCGTCGATCTTTTATTGAATATAATGGATTAAATTGACAATATTGTTATTATGTTGAAATCATATATCATACAATATATTACGCTTGTTTATCGTAAAGCCTTTTGTGGTTATTCTTTGTAACGTCAGTTTTAGAATACTTTAGATTAGTTGCGATAACTAACAAGTAAAAAGCCATCAAGTATTTTGGATTTTAATGACTTTTATACACAAATGAATATGAAGAGCTATCATTATTCCTTATTGAATAGATATAAAAATGCAGAAAAGGAAAAACTTACTTGACTAATACTCCTAAAGAGCTCAAAACCATATTTTTTTTAAAATGCTTCTTAACAATTAATAATCTAATATTAGTTTACTATTAACTTGACCAAAATTCTAACAAGGAACAAAAAATATTGCTAAAAAACTAACTAACTTTTAACAAGAATATATGAGACAAGAAACTTGGTGAGATTTAAACAGACATAAACGCTTTTGCGCTCTTTGTTGAAATATTTTAACAGTCCAAAAGATCTGACTGACTTTAAAAAAATTCACTCTCCTCCAATTTTTTATCAAATTTAAATTAATTTAATATTATCTACCATCATCATATTTTTTAATCCAAAATTTTAAACACATGATACTATATCTCCCACTGCCACAAACTCTTTTGGATATTATGGATATCCATATACTTACTAATATGTCCATAATCCTACTATTATTATAAATATGAAAGTTTGTATGTTTGGATCTTTGGATTTATATATGTTTGGATGTTTATTACTTAATCACATAACGACTGAACGGGTTATATTGAAATTAAGCTCACAGATACTTCATAATCTGTATGAACACATAGGCTACTTCTATCCCGGAAAAAATTATGTTCCTGCGGTATAATAATAAAATATATTTACTGTCGTAAGCCTCTAAATATTTTTATTTCGCAAATGTTTTTCGTAAATTTTCAATTACTTAATACGCTTTAGTTCGTAACTCTAACTAAGTAATTGAAACAGCTGATAAAATTATTACATTTAAAAGCCCCGTAAAATAAATCAAGGCATAAAAAAAGTATTCATTCAGCGATTTCAAATAGAGATGAAATTATCTCATAGACATTACCCATACTGTTACAAACTATGTTTATTCCCGTCACAAAAGCTATCGATCACATCACCTTTAAATTAAATAAAAGTTTCACAACCTCACCTTCGATTTTGAATCGTAATTAAGAAGACTGCAATTACCGTAGTTTATAGATGCCTTTAATTATATGTATTTGATGTTTTCTATACGCTGTGACGAAAGAAGCCTCATTGAGATGGTCATTATTTGAATTAATATACCTACGTGTTGGTTCGGAGGTTCTTCAAAATTATTACTTGATTTTTATAGCGTCCGTGAGAACGAAAATAATATGTCTCTGCTTTAAAAATCATATGGTATACACTCATACACTATTCACTATAATAGACTATGCTATGTTTTTTGTTTGACAATCTGACCGCGAAGTGTATTTGACGTTACTTATTATTTTATTTCTTGACCTTTAACATATTTGTATGAAATCATACAATCGTTGATTGTCTAAGTGCCTCTATTAAATTCGGTAAGAATATTTTAAATTTATATGATATATACATTGTTTCATCAAAAGTCATCAGTTATTAATTGTGTCAACAAATAGGTTTAGATTTTTTATAATTTTTTTTAATAACGCGCTCGCTTTGCTTTACTCAACCCGTTCACTCCCTCACACGCTCATTCATTTATTCATTCATACTCTACCACCCGGGATTATGAATATACTATTTCCGTTGTCATTCCTTTCCGTATACTATTTGCATTGGAGACTTGGGCACCACCATTTCACTGTCTTCTATCTCACTCATTTTTTCTTTAATACAAACCTTATCCTGGTAATGACTAACATAACAAATAAACAAAGTTCTGAAGTTATGCGCTTTCATATATAGATACGATCCATAATGATTTCTTAGGTTGTTTCACGATTGTTATACATTTTAAAATACTTTATAAAACGGTTCTTATCGTGTTTTCTTTGCAGTGTTCGTGGCCACAGGACTGTTCTGTGACCACGAACGCTGCAAAGTATTTGAAACGTCAGGAAAATAAATAAAAGAACATAAAACACGATAAAAACCGTTCTATAAAGTATTTTAAAAAGATATGATCCATGTTTATTTATATTGATATTGTTAATTAAGTGGGGTTATCGTTTACGCACAGACCAACAGTATGGGGTTATACTTTAGACTCATATATTTAGAGTTACGCTTAAAATACTCACGATGTAATCATTATTCTCTCTTCACAACGTATTTATTTTGCATCCCTACTTCTTCGATTGATGTTTATCAGTTAGTCAATCCAACATTGGAGAAGGTAAAAAACAGGATGATCCTCAAATTAGTGTTGCCAAAACTGTAATTAACAATATTTACTATTAATGTAGTTTATAACTCAAAAAATCAAACTCATCAGCAATTAAACCTTGATTTAGTTGCAAATACTTTCACAACTAATATAATCGAGATTTCGTATGATCTAATTTCACGTTATGTACATATAATATATTAGGTATTAGTCCATTATTAAACATATTCGTATTAAGTTTGGTCTAATTCCCAATGCTATTTAAAATACTAGAACCATTAGAGCAAATCAATTAAGCTAGAAAGTTTATAGGAACATTTCCAGTAATTGATGCACGTAACTAAATAGAGCCTCCGAGTTATAATTAGAGTTGCGCCAGATTCAGATCATCTCTTTATATTATTGTATGGTGAAATTATTCATCATTTAAATGAATACTCGTATTATATTTTAATATAATTTTGAAAGTATATTTTGCTTACGTATTATATTATTGTTGAAGGTCTATTTAATTTCATTATAATAAAATTAAAAAGAGTAGCTTATTGCATTATTATTTTTCTTTTCTATCGCTATTAAAAAAATATTAACTACTGTACTCGTAACTGTACTGTAGTGATCGAGAACCAGATTAGATAGGGGGCGTCCATTAATGTGAGATGTTTTAGAGGGAGAGGGGATCCAGCTAAATCTTTCCAAATCACTTAGGGGGAGGGGCGGGGGTCTTAGCAAATATCCCGTAATATTTTTAGCTAGCCCAAAACGGTGTAAAATTGTAAGAAAAATTATTTCTTGAATAAAATATGACCAAATCTGACTCCATAGGCTGAATTGGAATAAATCTTTTCTAAATTTTTGTTTAATATTTATTATTTAATTTTATGATTGTAATTTTAATTCGAAAAATTCTCAAATATGCCTCACGTCATTAATGGACGCCCCCTTACTAGTAGAAAACTGTTGGTTGTCGTCATTTTAAGGGATTAGATACAGGCGCCGTGTTGTCACCCATATCTCGTGATGTAATATTTAAATAGGCGGTGTGAAATGAATAAATATTGTCGTCAGGTCATATAAATTGACTTTAAAAGAACTGTTAGGTAGTTGGCATATCAGTGCCAAATCAAATTCCTTGAAACGCAATGAAAATTTTTATTCAAGGGTATATAAAAAGCAAAGTATAAAAAAGTGGCAATGGCGAGTATTTTATGAAGCCTCAGCACTGAAATGGTATCTAAAATTCGCACCACCAAGCGTGTCTTATTTAAATTAAGGCTCGCACATTTTCTGCGGCAAAAACATTGAGTGTGGCGTCGTTAGGGCAGTCCAAGATGCATTTATTTATGAAATGTAAATTCATCTGATTGTAATAACAAAACTGCGAGCCACCGCTCTCTGTATTAAGATGTTGTATTTGCATACTGTATGGAGTATGGACGTGTGACCGTGTGACCGTGTGTGTGATTTAATGGGGCTATTTTTCGCTTTCAAATGATTTTAAACTTAACGTAGAGAAGATACTTTTCCATGAGTAAAGAGGTTATTTAGTAACCTTTAATTTTTAAGGCTTCTATCCTATATTATAACAAGCTTTTATCTAATCTAAGTTGCTGTAAGAATTGGTAAACCATCAGTTATATCCTGGTAAGAAATTGCGATGAAAATGTGCTTATTTATGTAAAAACCGAGGGAATACAACAGTATATTACCCTTGAAATGACAAGTGTGTTTAGTAAAAGTGTGTTTGGACTAATATATTTTGATACCATTAATGCTAAAAGTTGTATCTAAAATTTATGATTTTTTTATTTGACTCATGAATTTATATAAGTGATTCCCAAATTTTCGACACCCAGTAGTTGAAGACGAGCTACTAGAGATCTATGTAAGCGAAATGACGAATTAGGACTATAATCTATAGACAGGGGTCTACAGTTAATTGCATGATACTACTGTATCTAACATTAGTAACATTACATGGTACAACCATGTAAAGTTACATTGTTGCAGAAACTATTTGCCAATATCAAAATTAACAAAAAAGGAAATTCATTACAATAAGGCATGATTAAAAATCTAAATTTCTTACAAAACTAATCTTAGCTCATTATGTCGAAACAAAATGGCGCAGCCTGAGTAAAATCTTGTTGTAAATTTTAATTTTCAAATATGTTTATTCTGGTCAATATTAACAAAAGCAATTGAATCCGTAAATATAAATAGAGATTTTGAAAATTCGAAATCATTTTCGTTTTCCCTTTCTATTGATATTATATTATTGAACTGTATTCTTTATAGTAGGATATAATTCTGACAATGGCAATGGCCGAAGGAAATAAAAAAACATTTTGAACGATCAAGTCGTGGTGTCGGTGTGAATTCGGGCAACATGCGCACGCGCACCACGCAGCCGTCATGTGACGTCACTCCGTCACGACTAGCTCAGTAAAAAGTTGGATTTATGCAATAAAATGTTTGATGCGATGTATAGCAGACACGTTTTCTAACTGTACTTTTTCCTAAATTCTAAATTAACGTAAAAAATTAAAAAAAAAACAACTTTGTTGTACCCTCATTAAATTTTATTGTGTCGCTTAGGGAGCTTAGGACGCTTAGGAAGGAAACGTAGATAGTAAGCAAAACTGACTTCACGCCTCCAAAAATAATAAAATGTATATAATAAAAATCGTCACCAAAATACCATAAGTATGCTTTCTTATGTTATATTCAAATTATATTCTGTCATAAATGAGAGATGGATGAGAGAGATATGATACCCATTACTGTACAGCAATACATATACACATGCAATTTAGACGGAGCCGAGCAATGCCTGGAGCTTGAGACTTAGGAGCTGGTTTAAAGAGCTCTTTTAGTAACTCTCATCTCCACCACTCGACCTCGCCAAAGACAATAGATAATACTTTTAACTTACGTGGACCTCAAGAAGAGTGACCATGAACACCAAAAAGAATGAGACTAATCGATCCCAGACACATAATATAAAATGATCTATCCGCCAACACTACTTTATAAACGGTGTTGCTAACAATTCTTTACAAAATCCTCAAATTTTACTAATTTCATGGAAATCAGAAGTCAGAATTCGAGAAATTCCAATACTAAGAAATAAACACTTGTATCCTCAGACATATATTTGAATTTTTTAAAGCAAAAAATGTTAAACATCTGCATCTTAAAATCTCAAAGTAGAGCTGTTTCAGTGATATATGCAAGCAAAGTGAACAAAAGCGAGATATTTCTTTCACGAGATTATAAATTGTCTCAACGCAGCATTAATTCTTATGTAACGGAATTTATTGTACTTTCCTTCCACATTGCATTGATTCAGCTGAATACTTCAACTGGAATATGTTTACCATATTTTACTTATATTTTAAACAGTACTGTGGTAGATAGTAGATACGTCTTGTAATATTAAGTAATTTGCTTCGAATTGATCAAAATGCGTAACTTTGGTTATACCTGTTTCTGATTTTTATCAGGTAATATCAGATCATTGATTTCTATATTAATTAAATTAGACTGAAATAACCAAATAAGTCCGATTGTGAGGAAACTAACCAAACAGCATGATTTTTTTGTATAATAATAATTTTTCATTAAAAAATCAATTTCATAGCAGTGAATATACCTACTTAAAAATACATACAATCGAACTTCAATGGATAAAATGTAATAATTTCTTACATTTTTCATATAGGTAACATTTAAAACAAAATCTGTAAATCATGGAAAAAATATGGTAAACTTATCATCAATCATTTTGTTGTTATTAATAAGATCAACTACTCTATCGTGCAAAAAATAATTCATTTCACACATACAGTTAACCTAAATCTTAAATACAGAAACGCAAACAGACAGCCAGCGTATTATTATAAGTTTCGAGAATTGAACCCACGACGACCCCTAAAAGACATGCGTTAGATAAAACTTCAATCCTCATCACATATGACGGTTATTTTAAAACTACTGTTAATCATATAAAAAAACTAAAGAGAGGTGTGTCCTGACGTAACATTTCGTGACTGTCCGATCGTGAGTGCTTTGACCGAACTTTGGGAATACTTCACAAAATCTGTTTTGTTATATTATTTTTATATAAAAATCGCTTTCAATATGATAATTCAAATTCAATATTCCGTACCTCAAAATGTAAATGGAACCCTTATCATTTCGCTGTTTGTCTGTCATGATTTTTTCTTATGAACGTGTGGAGGTATCAAATAAACCTCGCAAGAAAACGTAGAGGTACTATTTCCCGTTGACCTAGAATAATGAAATTGCGTAGACACACGTAAAGAGAATAATCCAAAAACTATGTTAAATATGTAAACTGACTGATTTAAGGGAACAGTAATTTTCCGACGGCAAAGTTTATCCCTTTCAATTCAAATTGTACGGAACTCTTAATGCATGAGTTCGACTCGCACTTGTCTGCTTTTTTATTTTTAATGCTGCAATTTTATAGTAGTGTTTATTACTTAATTTAGTAATTATAGACAATAAAAAACAAGTTTCCCTTTCCAACGCGAAATTTTTGATTAGAATAGATAGTAATCAAAACCAGTCCCTATATCACTGATTGCGAAATATTGACTGCTAGTTAAATAAAAGATGGACAATTAGACTTCATTTTGAATATGTGAAAGAATGATGAATAATGCTTTAAATACGTTTTTTATTTTGTCTTCATTGTAATAAGCCTGAAGGAAAGAAATATACTTACCTACTTGTCTAATAAGAAAAAACGCACTAAAGGTGTTATTAACTGAAATTTTAAAACAAAACAAATAAAAACATGTATCTGTGTTTTTATATTGGTAAGTTTGTGTATTGATTATTGACAATCATATATCTTAATAAAAATCGGTCGAGCCATTTCGGAGGAGTATGGTAACTAACATCGTGACGAGAATTTTATATATAAGATGTAAACTGGAAGAAATTTATAGCTTCAAGTCAGTCTTACCTAATGATAATTGCAGTAACCTTGTGCTTCAATAAATTTCACTCATAGCCAAAATCTCAATTACTGAGTGACATACTAATGAAATATTTAAACTGTTTCCTTTAGAAAATAGCGGTGCTTTAAAATAACAACATCTATAGTAACAGAATACAGTACAATAAAATCAAAATAATCACAGTATGAAATCCTGACGCCTTTCACTAGATATGCATTACATTAATAAACGGCCAAGCACAGTTCTGTATAATAAAATCATTCCAAGTAAATCTTCATATTTTAGTGGTTTAATGATCGTCTCAAGTAATCAAGTTGTGGGTTTATGTTGATTATAGTGAAACCGAGTTATTACTTACAGCAATGCGATGTCAGCCAACATTTAATACTGTCAGATTGGTCATACCTAATCAAATTATTTTGTGATGCTTGAACTTTTCATATTAATAGCAAATTTATAAAATATCTGAATATTACATTAAGTACTATTAGTATTATTACTAAAATAATTATGACGAATTTTTTGCCTATGCCTTTTTGTTTTTGTAGAACCTTAAGATATACATGTATAAAGTTACAAATATTTTTTTTAAAATTACTCCCTGTTCTTCTTCGTTTTGCAGATCAATAGATTTTTAATGAAACTGTTAGTTTCATTAATAGTCCTTTTTTAAGGTTTAGATACTATCGTGGACGGTTAATGAAATTTACATTTTAATTTATCAATATGTAGTTTTCAAAATATACTAGCTAATCGCCCTCGCTTCTTGAGTGATCAGAGAGAAATAGAGAAGAACTCTACGTGTTACAGAGTAGAGTATTGTTCAGTGGTAACTGGAATACAGTCCTTTAAATTATTATTTTAACACTCATCAAACAAATGTCATTAAACTGCCTCCAGCCGCTTAGAAGAAAGAATAAAATATACAAAGATATACATAAATACATGTTGCTTTCAATTTAATTTAGCTTGTAGCTGATTTCAGCATATTATGGGACACGCTTATGCAATTGTTGTAACAATAAGATAATATTTTTTGACGTTGAAAGTATAAGTGCCTGTATACAATTATAATTAGAACAGAAATGTTTTAAATATTTGAAAGCTTATCACCCACACAGTTATCAGTCAATCTAACTGAGTGGGCTTGACAACGTAGGGCGATCAATCGTGACTTATTATCAATATGGCTCTGAATCTATCACTAGACTGTGTCCGGAGTACGGAGGTGAACAATGAACCACTTTCTACTTCGATACTGTCGAGAGCGTGACTATCCCTGACCTGGTCATATGTCCGCTTGTATGATCCTTACTGTCAATCTAGCTATTATACGTATACCTGTTTAAATATTTATTTAGTTATCTAAAAAAAATATTGTATCTGTTAAATATCACATTGAATAGTTTAAAACTTCAAAAAAATTTAAAACGGTTCGATCTATTAAACATGATAAATCGATATTTTAGATCAATATTTACTGAATCAATCCAGTGATTGTGTAAATCGATCTTCTGCTGTAGAAAATCGTTATTCAATTATCTATTGAAAAAAATAATTGCAAAGTATTTATTAAGGCAAATCTCTTCCTTTCTAGTGCTTGATGAATAAGGAATAAGTATACACTCGACCTAAATATCGTCCCAAATTGTTTTGTTAGTAATATAAAATGAATTCTGTAGCACTAAAATAATGTAACATATTTAAGTGCTATATGCAAAGAAATTTCGTCAGTCAGAATAGTAGTTCAAAAGATTACTTCTGCCAAATAATTTCAAAAACTTACTAATTTCGTTCTCTCTAAAGGTTATGATTAACAGCATACTAAAACTTGAAGCAATGAGAACAAATAAATCATAATAATTGTCCATAATCCTGTTTAAAATTATAATTTATTATTATCTCGCTTAGAAACATTTAGTGCATTAAAATAATTTAATATGAATGAAAGCAATGTCTCACTCAGTATGGGCGTATACATTTGATCCGATATTTCAGTTCCATATCAGATTATAGCCTCATTACATTTTGTTTGTAGGCGGAGACAAGTTGACGCAACTGTTCATTTCTACGATTTCTACTTATTAATCTTCGCGGGAATCAGAGAATAAATCTCGATTGAGATTAGAAATATTGGGTGTTAATTATAATAATTATAGAGGCCGTTGCGTTTCGAACTGCTGATATATAACAATAAGAAGACTTATTTGATTCCTAAAACAAGAGTAGGTATATCAGACTGTTTGTAAAGAAGAATTTCTAAACCTACATATTATCGTAGTATAACAGCTTCCATATATTATTTATTACCTATTTATTTTTCTAATATAATAGAAATTAGTAATATATTTGATAAAATATAATATCTTCAAAATATAGCAATCCGCCATGATAATAATTACTATATCTTTTTGTTTGTTTTCCTGTATCGATATTTTGCCTTGTAGTACTGCATATATAATTTATATGTACAAAAAAACTTACTTATATTACTAGCATCTGAAAACCGACAGTGATGTCACGGATTAATGTATATTTTTAGCATTGAATAGTTTGTGGAAATTGGTAATTTATGCCTCGATAATACCTACCTACTTTTGATAAAGTTGCATTAATCTAAGTACTCTTCAAGCTATTTTAAATTGTTTATACGATTATGTTATTAAAACTTACTTTAATATCTACTTACATTCATCTAGCAACATATTTTATATTATAATTAGAGTTAATTAAGTATACTATTGATTTATCTAACAATTGCAATAGCATAGACAT
The DNA here is from genome assembly GCA_905147385.1 of Limenitis camilla. Lineage (NCBI taxonomy): Eukaryota > Metazoa > Arthropoda > Insecta > Lepidoptera > Nymphalidae > Limenitis > Limenitis camilla. The sequence goes on along the minus strand of LR990245.1, from coordinate 8,031,031 downwards.
CGTAATAAATCCTGAGGTAAAAACTTGTTTGCGTGGATAATTTAATTATTGTATTTCCTCATTTAAAATAAAACTAGCCGACCTGCCCTCGCTTCGATGACGTATATTGTAATAGTTTACTCACTTTCTAACGCACTTTTTACCTCCTTATTGGAGATCAATTATTAGTAATGGGAATAAAATGTTTTGTTATATCTCAAAAGGGAATTAGTAGAATTCAAGCGCTCATGCGCTTTTTTGAACATTTATAAACTAATCTACGCTAAACCCTAGCATAGTATACACTTAAACCTTCCTCAAGAATCACTCTTTTTATTGTTGAAAACCGTATGAAAATCTGTTTATTAGTTTATGAGTTAATCGCAAACAGAAACCGAATGATGCGATATTGGACTTAGTTTTATAATATTTTATTTACCTTAAGATCAAATTTACGATATTTTAATTAAAAATTTAACCAACTAATGAATACTATAGGAAGTAATAAAACAGAAGATCTCTTAAGGTTAAATACACGTAACTAATTTCCACACTGTATTACTAAACACCGTTAACTATAATGTATCATCATAAACACTTATCATAAAATTGTGGATAATTGGCATATTAATTTAATTTTAAAAACTATGTATAGATGCTTGATTGCGTTTCTTACAATTTACATTTAGCCTCCAAAATCAGTTGAATTGATACTTTCGGAGGTTCTTGATTCGATTCCTAGAATTTTGAATTATTCAACAACATCAATCATTATTCTTTGTGATGTAATTGACAAATAACCCCGTGAGAGGACGGGTTAGAATACTATTCCTCTCTATCTGAGAGTGCGTCTCGTAAGAGGAGAGTAACCCAGCAGCCTCTTGGTGCGACAAGCATGCGAATCCGACCGCCAAGTGTCATAGACGTGTTCCGGATGAGCCGCATGTAGGCCAGACTTACCCCCTTCCTCTTCCACCCCATTAATACTGCTGATCTAGTGGTATCTGAGCTCTTGTTCAGGGTCCGCTTAAACCGCAGCATTTTTTTTCTTCACCCCCCCTTCCCACTCCATCTTCCATGTTGCACCGATACTCTCGTTTTGCCGATGGTCATGGGCGATGGTGGCCACTTACTATCATGCGGACTGTCTGCTCGTTTGTGCATTATCTGCCAAAAAAAAGATTAAATAAAAGATATGATTACCTTCAGATCTATAATTATTAGAAATCCTTATTTAGTATCATTAGAAACTGTTAGTAACACTGTTAATAACCGCTTATAAGCTTTGTAGATTATCTCTGTAGTCGATTTTACCTTTTATTAGTAAGGTAACATAAATCTAAATTTGACATTCAAAATTCAGACTCAAAATCACACTACAGCGGCTTTTTGCATATTCGTATTAATATAGCAATTGATTAAGCAATACGAGCAACACGGATTGGAGTAGTTACAATAAAATGTGTACCAAGGCCGGATCCCGGATCGAAGATTACCAGTGAGTGGTTGACCTGTGAACTATTGTGTCGAACACTCTTATCTAGCCATTGTTGTTAAAACTGAAGAATGTCAAAGCGCCCCGCCTCCACCTTTGATGCTTTGATGCTGGCGGTCAGAGTTGAATGCGATGTTAATAGAATTTTTTAAACGCGTGACCTTAATCTGGTTGTGTAATAATTCGATATATTATATTAATATATCCGCCCTCGTTTTACATCAATGTTAATATGTAAATGGTAATGTAACTTCGATGGTCTGTAAATAAAAAAAAGGTGTGTGTGCGATTCATACACGATAGAAGTGAAACTTCAGTAAATCGACAAAAGAATGAGATGAATATATATAATAATATAAAATAGTATGTATATTTCTGTCTCATTCTTTCCTACACTTTTTTGTATTTGTGTCTCTTACCTGTCGTTTTGTATATTTCTGTCTCATTCTTTCCTACACATTTTTGTATTTGTGTCTCTTACCTGTCGTTTTTTCCGTTGCATCCGGTTTGAAATCACAACGATTCTAAACAAGTTTCACTTCAAAAATATTTAAGAAACCAATCATTTAACGAAGCTGGCGCGGTCTGCACTCTATACATGAACTATATTGTACACTAGCCGACCCGCGCGACTTCATTCGCATGTCGCTCCGCCCGTATGGGTCATAGCGAAATGTTAAATAGTTTAAGTTACTCCTTGTTACATCAGCTATCTGCCAGTGAAAGTCCCGTCAAAATCAGTTCAGCCATTTCAGAGATTAGTTGCGACAAAGAGACGTCTGCCTGTCAGACAATAATTGTTATTAATATTACAAACAGAAACTCCAATTTTATTTATATATTTGTTTAGATTATCACGTAAAAGGGAATAATAACCTGTACTTTGAGCCGAGCAGTGCCTGGGATTTGTGACCCAGGTGCAAGTTTTAAATGCTTCTTGGATTGCAATAACACTTACTCTGTTCGATCTCGTCACCCAATATGTAACTAAAATACCAGTAAAAAATTGATTCACGTGCTCCTCAATTACGGCAACGCTCCGCTATATTAATAAAATTTCAGTATGATAGTCACTATGTCTTAGTGTTTGTATATTATTTAAATTTTCTTAAACCACGCAACGGATTTTGATACGATTGATTTTTACTTATAAAAAGAGCAATAAACGTGGAATGTCATCCCAATCGTTTCAAACTTATATTAAATAATGATTTTCGCTTCCAGGTAGTACTAGTCCGAGGTCACTACGTCTCCTACTTGCCTCTCTGCAGTCGGAACGAGCCAGTTTTTCTCGCAGCCTGCACCCCCCTCGCCATGCCAGAGACCAGGGAGTGTGTAGTGCATGGAGCCACCAATGTGTTCACTACTGTACATGCCATGGATATGAAAATATTGCATATTGATACTAAGTAAGTATAAAATTATTATTATATATTTAAATAACTCAACTCAGGGACTCATTAACGCACATATTACTGTACTGTTTCATATTGGTTTACCTCTAATGAGGAAGAGACTCACTATAAAACGTTTTTTTGCAATGTTACTTAGATAACTCCCTAGGGAGTAATCTTAGGAAAGGAAAGAGATCTGGCTAGTAACATGTATAAATATTAAAATCCTTAATCCTGAATTATGTATCAGTAAGCCCTTCCTAAACAACTTAATAGTGTTGTGTGAAATTTCAAACTTTTAATTTAAATAAATACTTCTATAATTTTACATGCAAAAAAAAGCCGTAAATGGCCTCTAGACACACTCTTCAGGATTTCCTATCTATAAATTATGACGTGTTGTAACGCCTCTAACGGATACAATTTGACTGATCGATATCAAACTTAACAACTAATTTTACATGTACGATAACAATCTATATAAAAATCATAATATTAACCATGAGATGTTGAGACAAAGTCGAGGCCATCAGTTAATCTGAATATAGCTGATTCTATCAAGTTGTATTAAAACTATGTCTAAGTTGAAACAATATCTCGCTAGGAAGACCTCGTTAGGCTGTGTAGCAGATTAATTCAAACAAACAAAAGCCCAAGGGCAATGAGGAACAAAGAGCAAGACAAGTATGATAATGTTTTTCTACTATCTTTCCACCATGTCTTCGTTAGTGTATGGTTCTTTTATTCTAATATTTGTAGTACAGTCTCGACAAGATTTAAATATCAATTTGACTGATTTATTGATTTCTTAAATTGTATTATATTAAGGACTAACCAAGATTTTTAATAATAATCCTTAACTTATGTATAATAATTTTGCATTTATTTAATTATTTTCGGAACCCTTCGGGCGCGAAGCCGACTCGCACTTGGCCAGTTTTTATTTAATTAACTTAGCAGTTACGAGGCATAATACCTCTTTTCAATTTTTGTCTAGAAGATTGCTTTGTCCGCATATTAAAATGACTTAAATGTCTTCAACACAATCCTGAAATATCAAATAAATAGATTTTTGAAGTTATATTGTGTAATCGCATCTAACAAGAAGAGGAACCTAATTCAAAATTCCTATAAGTTCGTCTTTTAAAGAGACAAAAGACAATTTCAGGATAAAACTAGGTACAATCATTACAATGAAAAAGGAAACGAAATTTCAATTTTTGATACATTTACAAACATAATTACAGATACAATTTCATAATAGCAAAGATAAACAAAGAGCTTTTCTCACTTCCTTGTAAACATTAGTTCAAGGTTCGTTATTAATAAACAGGTATAATATTCTGTATTATTACTGATGCGTAACTGTCGTCTGTCACATCGAGCTACTGTCCATCAAAAGCAGATGTATGACAACGTCTCTATTGAACCGTTTCATATTCATGCGCGTCGGCGCCTACAATGCCACGAAATAAGACGACTCGTATGTATGAACAAACAGTATGCCTGTCCGAATTCAACATCTAACTTCATCACAACAATTACCTTTTACGAATAAACTTTATACTTTTATTTCACAGGTTGTCCAGAGGTAGAGCAATACTGGGGCTATCCAAATCATCCCATAAATGTTCCGCAATTAATTTTTTTCAAATCAAAATCACATGTGTGATACTTTTAGTCACAGTGACATCAATTATTAAGATTTTTGGCCAATCTTTTTTTCTTAAATGTGTGAATAGTATGGTTAAATATCTCATCATTACGCCATGCATAAATATTTGATGAATTGAAAAGTTTAGTCGTGAAAAATTTAAAAATATTAAATTTAAAAAATGCTTTTCAAAAACTTGCCAATATCTATCATATAAAATGTATTAACTTAAGTAAGTTATCTTTTATGCAAAAAAAATGTACTATTATAATATTGTACTAAGTGTAAATTGAAGATCTGGAACTGTTTGTCATGAAGCAAAAAAATATATTTAAACAGCGACAAAAACTTCCTTACGAGCCTTCAACAAGTAGTTTGTTGTAACAACTTAAAAAAAGATCATCGGAATTCCCATAAAGCAGCTATAACATTTAGTCCCATATATTCAGATATAATGTTATGTACATATATTGTAGAATTCTTTACGCCCGTCGCATTGTGATCTGATAATAACATTCAGTATTGACATACATATGTCGAGTGATCGCCGCGTCTGCGTCCGCGCATCTCATCTGACCACTATTCCATTTTACAACCAAGTATAGAACATTTTATTTAAAACTCGGTCCACCCTGATTTCGCACATGTTTTTATCAGTTATATTTAGAAATTATTAAAAAAAAAAATTTATTATATTGTTGATAAAAATATATAATATACTTAATTATTACCCCGCATTTATTGTTATTTTTTTAATCCAGGTTATGCAGTATCTCTATGATAAATTTTAATGAAATTCGTTCAGCCATTTAAGCCAGTAACAAATATCTTAAACTTTCACATTTTTAATAATAGTAAGATAAAATTTTGGTCCATAGTTGTCAAAATATTTAAGAAGATTTCAGTAAAACGGAGTATAAGTTTTAAAAAAAATTTAAACTTCCCCCGATTGAAACTTTGTGACTGTATCTATTAAATCAGATACAGTGTCCAGTATCGATACCCAAACAACGTAGAATTTGAAGCGTCAGTAGCTCAGTGGTTCGGGCGTTGGATTCACGATCGTGTCGTGGGTTCAAATCCCGGACATTGTAATACTGGCGTGGCCCACTCCTGACACAAGCTATTTGTTAGCTTACTAGGAGGGGTAAAGGGAATACTAGTAGTATGTGATCCATACTGCTAGTAATCTTTAAAAAAAAAAAAAAAGAATCGGTCCATTACCTTAGGCGCTACGACGCCACAGACAGACATACAGGTGCACAGATTATTTTTTAACACCACATGGTTGTAGCGTCGTATCAGTCAAATATTTATAAAAAAAAATATATGTGATATTAATCTGCTCTGGTTTGAATTTGCATTTTTATCCAAATAGTAAAAATAGTATTTTAGAAGTCAAATTTGTCTTACATATTGGAAAGAAAAGATATAATCACTTATGTCTGTGTTCGAAATCAGGATAGATATAAAATATTATAACATTAAAACAAAGTTTTACTACTCGCGGAGAGCAGATTTATGTTTACTACGAAACCTTTTAATATAGGCATTTATTTATCCCGTTCATAGAACAGTGAGTATGCAAAATACGTGTCAAGATTATAAAGAAATTCCATTCTATTGTAGTAAACATTAAGGTGATCTAAGTAAAAGATTACAGCGTTTTCAAGATAAAATTCATATAATAAATATGCATCAATACATATTATAATGATTAAAGATTATTAATAGTTTTACAAAAAAATGACTAAAATAGGTATTCTGTCACGTGACGTGAAGCACAATGTGACGTCATGTCTTGCGAAACGATTTATTTATTAACATTATCGTAGCGTAATGAGCTTAGATAATGTAACTACTACCATGAGATCAATCAGTGTTTTCCAAGTACTTAGTTCTAAATGAAATTTTAGAATATAAAATAAATACTTTCGGTAAATAATAATTTGATTAAATAAAATTTAGATAACTTACCTACTGTATTCATGTAATGAATATAAATTTCATATTTAATTTTTTTTTAATAAATTACTAATATTACTTGACCACGTGACCTCCTCGAGCTTGAAGGCTGAGTAGGCCCTTGATTATACCGTTGCCTAAACTTCATCACTCAATATATTATAAGCAAGCGATAAAAAGCTTTATTTTGTTATTCAAAATTCAATGAAAATATATGGCAAAATTATTTAAATTCAGCGGTAAAGAGTGTAGCCCAGTAGCGCCAACGCCTTGACAGACTTTATCAAGTTTGTTCCAAAGGCGTGTTCGTCACCTGCTCGGAAGGAACTTTGCATACAATGACAAACTTACAAGCTCCTGGCTCCTATTATAGGCTGTATGTACACTTAAAATACATTATCTATATTTACGCGTGAAACGTTCTCTTTTTGCTTTGGATGAATTTCAAGTGGCTCACCTTTTGACGCGTGTATTGTCAATGTTGATTTACGAAGTGTTTATTTGTGTTTTACGAATGCACATCTTATATTATGATGTTGGTATTATTTTGACGTGTAAACAATATTATGTGCATTGTAATGTACAAAAAAGATTAATAAGTGGGTTTAGTAATACAAATATATTCACGTATTTTAAAAGTTCTGTCATGTATCCCATACATTAATTATTATCATGATAGGAATCCTATTAAGGCAGTAAATAATTTTTTTGTAAGGTTTGGCGTGACCGATTGCTGGAACCAAAGTGGATGTCAACCTTTCATCATGCTTAATAATTCCTCCAAATTCTAATATAGCGTTGCCAATAGTTCTGAAGAATGTTTTTTATATTATAGTCTTGCATCAAATTTTAAAAAATTATATTTAAAAAATACATTGGCTAATTCATCCTGGCAATTAATGGCTGACTACAAGTTTCATATAACTTGTAGTAGCTTTATTTCTTTTCTTTGGTTGGTCATCATTTTTGTTATTAAAGGTAAGAGACCTTTACTTAAAACTCAGAGGGAAGATATTAAATAATATTTGAAGATAAAAACCTAAGCCAACTTTGTAATATCTATAGTACATAGCTACTTACACAGTGGTGCATGTTGTGCATTGATATGTCAGTCAGTTGTAATATTGTAGTGTACTCGTCTTATTATTCTTGTAATTTATATCTTAAGCAAATCATTTGGTATTCGCACGCACTGAGCACACGCATATGTCATATCATCCGTGATATTCTATAACATTTGTCATAAACATCATTGTCCTGTCCCGTGCTTGAACTGCGCGTAGAGTATAAATTATCTTTACGTATCTTTATGTATTCAATAATTTGTTTGATTCATTTTTTTTTCGAAAATAAGGAGAAATTCGAATTATTTTAAAAAACTAAAATTGTATTTCACATGTACGTGTAATACGTGGATTTGGAGGTAATATTTTAAAAACAATTTATCTTAGTAGTTAATGACTTAGTTTCTAGTATTTTCTAAAAGTTACGTTGATTATACTACAAAGTAACTTAGTTTAAGAATAAAATCATAAAATAACACACACATTCATTAAAATATATTTTAATTTTTTTTTTAAATATTTTTGTGTTTACTTTTCAGAAAGTCGATAGTTATTCAACTTGAAGTGAAAAATAACAATGACTCAACAAATGTGTAGCCAATATCTTATTACTTTTAATATTGTATTTGTTACTAAACAATTATATCGTTGTAAACCTAAACATAGTATAAATTGTTCAAAAGTAAATTCATAAATTTCAAATATTTCTAGTGCTGGAGGCGTTAGATCTCTCCGCTTCATTCAATCATAATTATGGCATTTTTAATATAATAAATAAGGTATATAATACGTAGTACTCTTTGACTAGTAGGAAAACATTTCTAATACATAAATGTTCTAAGTAGGCTTCGTCATAAACATCATTGTTCTGTCGTACTAACTATTATGCGAGTTTCAATGGCCGCTCGCGCCAATGTAACATTTTCTAACTACATACAGATTTATGTGAACGGTAATTAGTTCTTAATATTACTAACTAGTTGTTATGTATGGCCTCGGTTGCAGAAACTTACATGAGATTGAATTTAATCTATATATTTGTGTTTTCTTTTCATTTCTAAATGCGATAGAGTAAATTAAATTTCTAGATACAATACAGGATAACTTAAAAATGCTTTACTAGCTATGACGTAATAGAGTCTATATATGTATATAAAAAATGATTTGTTAGTACGTAAATAGACAGTTTTCTCAAACTCCACCAATCCCAATCAACTTCCCATTGAGGTGGTGAATTCCCCTTGGTCTGCAGGTGGTAGTAAGGGAATTTGGTCGCGGTGGGTGGAAGTGGGTGGTTGTGGGTGACGAAAATGTTAAAACTTATATTATTGTCCTTTTCTAACGCATGAGGACTTCTGAAAAGATCTCAAAATTATAATCGATTTAGAATGTTCGAGAAAGTTCTAGAAATTTCTAGAATGATCGACATAGTTATAAAATGAGGGCAAACTATTATGATCTATTTAGAATGTTAGATAATGTTCTGGAAATTTCTGGAATGATTTGACGTGTTTGCAGTCGAGTTAAGATTAATTAGAATCAAGAGTAAAGTTGCTGAAAAAATTCAAGTAATTTTGACAAGTGAAAAAGAACAGACCATTCGAATGGATCGGACTGTTCTCTGATGGTATATAAACCGAAATGCAGTGACTTTTCGTCAGTGTTATCATTGTAACAATCAAGAGATTTATTTTGTGTAACTTTATTACATTGTTATATATATACAAAATGCCAAAGCAGTAAAAAGTATTTACCAAATCTAAAGTGGAGAAAAGTAACATCTCAAAATGAAACAGAAGAACAAAGGAAAACAACGACTTTCGAATATTAGTCAAGGAGTAAGAAGACTTAGAGGAAATCAATCTGAAGAAGAAAGAGCACGCACTAACGAAGAAACCCGATACCGAGTCAAATCAATTTGAAATAGTCAGTCTGCTAACCAATGTGAAATGGAAAAGAGAAAAAATAAAGCAAAAATGGTCACTCTACGCTAACAACGAGCTGCTACACATGAGAGTTTAGAACTTTAATTATTCCATTATGATTGCCAAAAAAAAATAGTGACCATCCAATGGGTTGGTATGTGCTGTTCTTGTGGTAAAGTAAATTAAAATATTTAATTAGTTTACTCTATTAGATATACTCTATATACATCGCATGTTTAATGGCCGAATAAATCTCAATATCGAAAATAGAAATCTATAATATATATTTTAAAAAATGTATCGTTATATAATTTTTATACTATTAAACATGCGATATATTTTAACCCGAGCAACGCCGGGTTTCGCAGCTAGTAGAAATATAATATTTTGAGTTTGTACATATTCATGTATATTCCTTGACGAAGTGACTATAAATCATAATAAAGCTTTTTTTAATAGTGTAGTAATAATTATTAAACTAATGTAAGAATAAGGATGACGTTTGCAATTATTTAAAGTCTCAAAATTTCAACCAGCTGTAAATTTCGTCCTAATTTTTAGTTTTTATTGTTGTATAGCCTCTGTTATGATAAATCCGCAGCAGTTAAACAAGTGGATCCATTCATTGAATCAAGTGTAAGGATCAAAGGAATATTTTATATTGCTGTTGGATATCCAGATGATAGACCAGATCGAGTATAGATACGAGTTTACGTGTAGTATAGTGACTTACTTAGCTTTCTGTCTGAAGAACATATTTATTAATATTATAGTTAATAATTTGACAAAAGTATTAGTTAAAATACAATTAAAATAATAAATATGCGTATTGTGATATTACAGATAGTTCATGCCCTTATAAATTGAGAAATTAATTCAAATGTAATCGTATTTGCCCTTTATAAGCCATTCGGTGGTTGACGAACATAAATCCTTCCGAATTCATTTACAATTAATAACTACCACTAATTGTATTATCTTTAGCATAGATTTATGTTTATATGATATTAGATACAAATAATAACCTATTCTCTAAAAATATATAAAAACGAAGCTCTCCTTCCGTTTGGTTTTGTCATGTTTTAAAAATGTCTTTCCTAATTTAACAGTATACCTATAACTATCAAGTTTATGAAAGTTCACGGTTCTATAAATATTGCTCAAAATACTTTTTTAAAAAGTGTTCCCAACTTGGACCCAATTTCATTGACATTGGAGCTTTGGACTCCTAAGATGCACCAGTGGACTCAAAATCAAATAGAAAATTTCCGCAAATAATATTGGAGTAAAAAAGTGCGTTTGATTGACAATTTTTTTACTATTATTATTTTAAATATTTAAATCAATACAACTCTACAAAACTAAATACGTAAACGCTCTCAAACTTCAAGTAAGTAATTTTAAGCAACCGATTACATTTAATAGTATTTATTTACACAAATGCCACTAGTACAAAAGCGTGCTTAGTGACAATTAACTAATACTTTTAACTCCTGTAAGATTTTGAGATAAACTGTTGAGTTATGCTAAACTCAACTCTACTACTCAGTTATAAGGATAATATTGTAAACTCGTTTATGAATCAAACAAATATAATATATTTACTTTCATCTCAGGCTTTAAGTTTTCTTTTAAGGTCATGGTTAGACAGTTCAAATAATTTGTTCTTATGTATGTAAAGTGTTTTATAGACTTTGAATGTTAAACAAAACAGCAATACAAGCAATTTAAATCTGTTATATTTTATATTAAAATAATTATTAAACCATAGACCTGTATAAATGGTTTTTTTCGTTCGTTAATTTCTGTTAGGCTGAAAAATTAATATTTACAATAATAAAATATATTTTTTCCAGAAAGTCCATACTTTGAATATTATTACTATTTGATATTAGTAGAAATCAGTAGAAGTGTGAAATAATAAATATTTGTTTTTTTATATAAGAAAAAGCAAGTAGTCCTTTGTATGGATTTTGTTTGGAATTGAGAGATGAACCTTACAGTTCAGTATTTTTTAATCTATATAAAAATAGAAACGTCGAGCAAAGCGTGTGAAATAAAGCCATTTACATGTAAATAACACATCCAGCATAACGTCTAAAGACGAAGTATGTATGGAATCCAACAATACACTAGGAACTCGGTATTATAGATACAAGGTATCTTAGGTTGCATGGATCAAGGAATATAAAATTTGATGTGAATTATTTATGTAATAATATTTATTACATCAGCAAAGACATACTTACATAGCTAAATAGTATTTTCTTTATTTGATTAAATCATCGAGCACTAAAATCAATTTAGCAAAATGTAGAGTAAACTGTACTTAAGATTGACAAAATGGATTTATAATATTAAATATGTTCATAATTTATTTAATTTGTAAAATGTATTTTCAGTAAATTTGTAAAATAAAAATGCTTTTTCAGAAAAAAAGTCCTTTTTATGCCCTGTAATAAATTGGAATACCTTACAACCATCCAGTTGACATCCTTGACGCGTCGTTTTGAAGGATTTTAATGACGTAAACTGTTGTAAAAATCCTAAAACTCAATCAGAGCGCCACTGAGTTCAATTATTTATTAATTTAAACTATCTAGAATCCGTCTACGAGTTCAATGACATAACTTGATCATTTTTTGAGTAGCTACATGAAATCCATCAAATTTAGAGGTCCATTCCAATAAACAAACTCAACATCATTATACAGGAACCTAGAGATGATTAAAAATAATGATAAATGTAATTAAAGTGAACTTGACACCGCAAAACAAATATCTGGTGGGGTCATCGCATCGATCAATCACCGAGACCTTGTCAATACGTTCCTTACCATGATCATTCTCAAACAGTTTAATTATGGTGCTTATATGCGTTATTTTTTTGTAGAAAGGTATAATCATGATTTTTAAATTAGTATACAGGCTATATTAAACTCGATGCCGATCCGACTTTGACTTAAATAAACTCATTAAAATATCTACTAAAAATGTTAAAGGGTTCTAAAGATTATATTATATATATATAGATCAATTGATAATATTTTTAGACAAACTTTGGTGTAATTATAGGGGCGAAATTATACATTTTCATAACATTTTAAATTATTCATACAGCCCATATCGGAAGCACGTTTAATTTCATAAAAATACAACACTATACTGCGTTTATCTATAAACATATGAGGCTACAAATGCAACTTATAGAATATCTGTACAAGTAAATTAAGTAGATATTTATTGCAAAGAGTCTTTATAGCACTAATAAAAGGTCGACTAGTAAAGAAATACAATGAAATGATTAGTAAAAAGTTACTCTACAATCATCTTTCAAGGTTTAAAAGACAGCATATCTTTTCAATGACTAATACATAAGTATAGGCTTAATAGATACGGAAAAAATTGTAAAGTATAGTATTTTAAACTAAATAAAATGTTTTTGTCCAGTAGCGAATGGCACTTGGGATGGGAAAGAAGTTCACTCCACGGCGTCAGCTGGTACCACCTTCTCCATCCTGACTGCTGCAAAGAAGCACAAAATAAACATCGATTAAGTAAGTAAAATTAATATTTATTTGTAAAAAGGGCCTTTTCATCAAAATCCAGAACAAAAACAGGTTTAATATACAAACTTCCTCCAATTTTCCAAAAAAATATAATTTTTTTTTATAGTTTTTTTTTTAAGTTAAAGAAATTGATGACTATCGTAGAAAGTAAAGTTAATATTAAGATATTTTATAAATATAATCAATCAGTTACAAATTCTTAACTTTAAAGATTATTAAAGAATATCATTTGTCTACTTTATCTATGTTTAGATACCATAAATATCTAAACGAATTTTTTATCCATGACCTTTATTAATATCGGATCTCATTCTTTAGATTTTAGTCAGTATAAAAGGTCTACTTCTAATATGTCTTCATATGTAATATATTTAAAAAAATTCTTTAAAGTTCAATATTTTTTTACAATCGTATAGACCATTAAATATTTAAAACAGAACACATTTTCGCAGCAATACACATAAAAAATAATTTAAATATCAAAAAAAGCTTTCTTATTTAAACAACCTCTGTAATGCTCAACTCGAATATGAAGTAGTTTCCGAGATTTCGAAGAAAAAACAAAGTAGGCACTTATTACCTCATTGCGTCAAATGAGGTTTCTCATCGACCTTCATATAAGGAAAAAATGAAACTAAAATCACATACAATTTAAACAATAACTTCAATCTGCATCATTATGTGCAATTTTATATATTCTTATCTCGCTCTAAGTACTCTTTTTATGTATGCAAACAATAAATGATACGGATATTTCGTCCCGGATCTTCTTTTAATTTTATAAATATAGTTTTAATAATATCAATACAAATAATTGATACATTTGTGTATTAATGTGTATTTAAAAAAAGAAAAAAATAATTTATTTTTTTTTATTACATTCTAATCAAAGTTATCTGTCAATTTCCATGGAACTACATAAAAGTAAGGTTATAAATACTATCTATAAGATATCTATACCATTTTGTAATTCACTATATACTCATAATTTGTTCACTTTTGTATTTCATAACTCAAAATGATTTTTTTTTTTTACATGTTTGATTAAGATGTAAATATTCTGACAATTGACTAGTTAGTGCTGATATCCATAATACTTGCTCTACATTCTATTTTCTACATAGTCATAATAAAAACAGTAATTTAAAAACCACAAGCAAAAATCTGGTATGAACAGAATTAATAGTTTCCTTTGAATGGACATTAGAAAAAGTTCCGTGACCAGAAACAATTAGCCTTTACGTATAACCGTTTAGATAACAGACATTAAGGTAGGCGCGGCTAAAAAATGCACAAAAAGGAACTGGGATTCTGAATATTGTACCAAGGATTTTATAAAAGCACCTTTTACTTATGACCTCGACCTATAATGGGTCTCAGAAAAAAGAATGGTGAAGGTAAGATGTCAATCGGATATTGGATACCTAGAAACTGAGTTGAATAGCACTATTTCTGAAGGTTGGCCTAATACGGATTTATTTAGCTTTACCTGAATTAAAAGTGGATTAAAAATAATAAAAACTAAATATAGTACAGCAGTTCTCATAAAATCTATTTATATTTCCTTATACTTCATCTTTTGTCGTCATTTCAAAAATCTCGTAAAATCTTCCCGTAAATTTTACATATTATTATATTTTATAATTCCGGAGATTCAATAATTATTAATCTCAAATTAGTAATTATTTTTTAAAATTATTAATAATTTACATAAATTTATATAACTCTTCCTTGCTTTTGTTTCCAGTCAGATTTAAACAATAGAGTTTCAAATATAGATATTATTGAGCAGATTCAATATTCAGACACTAAATTCACCTTCCCACGTTATTTTACAACCATTTTAACATTTCTAAACGCGGCCACTAAACTAAGCTTTGTAATGTTCCGGCTGTTATTGGAATCTACTCGATCTTACTACAAAGCTACATTAATAAAATTATACTATGATCCTTATATCTTAGCTGAACATTTTAGAAGACGAATTATGTCTGGTCACTTATATTTATGTTGTTTCAAAAAAGCGGTGAAACGATTATTTTAAACAATAAAATTATACTATACTAGCTGACCCGTCTTCACTTCGCTGAGGTTTATTGAGTAAAAGTTTTTTTAACGTTTCTCACCTTTTAAACCTTCCTTGAACTATCCTACTAATATTATAAACGCGAAAGTTTATAGGAATGTATGGATGTATATTTGTTATTCTTTCACGCAAAAACTACTGAATGGATTTCGATGAAACTTTACAATAATATAGCTTATACGTCAGAATAACACATGGGCTATAATTTATAATGATATAGTGTCAAGTATCTAAAATATAGCGGGTGAAACCGCAGGGGAGAACCTAATATATAATATTTCAAAACTAAAATTAGGCAAATCGGTGCAGCCGTTCTTAAGTTTTAGCGAGACTAACAAACGTCAATTCATTTTATATATAAAGATTACCAAACTTAAATAAAAAGTTAAAAAAAAGTAATATATATATGTTTAATTTTGAGTTTGAATTAAATGTAAAAAATATAATTCTATTTTTTTCTCTCTCTAATGTCAAGGAAAGAAATTATAATGTTATGAAATCTTGGTTCGCTTTTAAATATTTTGCAGTTTTGAAAGTTTTCTTCACTTCTTTGTTTTAATAAAACCTGTACACATTCTTAAATATTAATATGATTATGACGGAGCTTTGTTACATGTTTCTACATACTCGCGAGTTTACTCCCAAAAAATGTATGGGCTCTAACGAAAAAACTATTGAATAAAATTTAATAGTGTTACATAATAAGTTTAAAAAAAATAAGCTAAAATAAATGAGTCACATATTCTGAACTGATTATATTCAATTAGTTACTGGAAAATATTTACATTTTGTTTCTTGCGGACAATCCATTACATACATACTAAGAACTATTAATAATAAATATCTACCTTAAAATAGTTCCGAAAATAGTTTAGATTCCTATGAATAAATCATAGTTCAAATGTTATGCGTCATACGTGTGAATTGTTTTAGTCAAATTCTTATTAGTTAGGTGACCTACATACTATAGTAATACTTTATGTGAGTTTATATTGACTCAATCTACATTATAAAGAGGTAAACTAAAAGATTTGGATTGTGTTTAAATACATATTAAAGCATTATATTATACATTTACACAAAACTGATAGGATTAAACAATCAAACCCTTTTGATCTACATGAATCCTAGTTGATAATTAATTTAATTCAAATGTCGATAAAAAAAGGAAAAAAAAAGACACTATTTTTAATAGACATAACTAGGTTAAAAGTCTAGTTTACGAATATATCATTATTCATACTGAAGCAATCCAAAACTTACAATATAGAGATTGAAAAAAATTAAAAATGTAATAATAAAGCTCTATTATTTCTAAAACCTTTTTTATCACATATTGTACAAACCATGGAGGATTATATGATGAATGTTATGTCTGAATTGTATAGGATATGTTTCCTTGGGGTTAAAACCAAAGTCACAAAATTGTGAATTCTATACAAAGTAAGTATATGCAGCATATAATTAGCAACGATTATATTTTTTTTTGCTGATAAATAAATGATATATCATAAACATCAGTTACATTCTAAGAACTTGTCAACAAGTACAAGACATGCAATTCTTAATATCTAGACGCCTGTCAATCTATGCCTAAGGCAAATTACAAAACCTAATAGATTTATGTTAGTATTTATCCAATATTTCTGATTAATAACATTACCTCACTTGCCTAAATGACCTATGATTATATCAAAATGAATAATTTATATGACATTATTGAATGACAAATCAATGTGATTTCGAATAATCGCTCGTTTTCGAAAAATAGGCACAGATCGATTGCTGGTGGTTTGGAATCAATTTATTGAATAAAATTAAGTATATTTAGTCAATTTTATATACAATAATAAATTGAGCAATATGTACCTTTAGGACTACTTACCAACGCTCCTAAAGTACCTATAGGTACAATAAGGACTAGGTTAAAACATTATTTTCATTTTCCCTTTATGCTTTTTATTTAATTAAATACAATAAACTAATCCGTGCGAGTTCTGCATATATTTTGGCCATTTTGTATAAAATTTCGACAAATTATATACACAAACCTTTTCTCTTTTTATCGTTCTTAACGTAAAAATTGAATGAAAATCCATTGTATGGGTAAGTTAGCTAATATACTGAAAGAAAGACAAAATTAGAAAACGATTTGTGAATATAACTCACTTGTGACCCTCGAAAATATAATTAAAAAAATATATTTCTTTTACTTTTAAATAATGTGAGAGTAGGTAATCTATTGTTTTAATAATTGTTAACATCTATTTTACACGTGTCACGACAAGTAACTCAAAAAAAGAACCCACGAATTTAACCCTTCACGATCTAGAGAAAGTTGACACATTATAACGCGTGACTCTCATGTACGTTTGTCTGTACGTGAGCGATTAAATCAAACAAACCTACCAATTTTAACATAATCCTATAAATGTTGACAATTTTGTACTCTATGGTTTAGTAAAATAACGGTTGTATTAATGCAAAATGTGTCTAAATCGTGACTTTTAAATTGGAACACTTTCTAGCTTGTCAGAGGTGTGAAGACGCTTTTCTGGATACAAAATTTAACGAGAGAAACGTTACGTAATATTTAAATAACAGTAACAACCTCTGCAGTTCATTAAAAAGCTAAATCCTGTAAATAACAAATCAATATCTCTATACTATATAATACGATTTATATATTTTCAGACAAATTCATGTGACTTTCCTAAAGGGTAAAAGGACATAAGCATCGAATATATTCCTAGTTAAATAAAAATTTAAAAGACAAAATCAGAAAGTAAGTAAAAGTTACTGTAAAATCAAAAAACCTAAGTGCTATATTATAGTTCTATATGATATTATTGAGAAAAAATATATTTTTCTTTTAATTTCTCTTTTTAATCAAGAAACAATATTAGTATAATTATAGAAAAATTCTAAAATCTTATGGGTATATTTTCCAATTATAATATTTATATTATAATGGCACGGTTTTGTAATATAAATATAAAAACCTTATCGGCAACCTCTAAGTATCGTTTAAATATCTTTAGGATCGATTCACTAAGTTTATGTCATTATCTTCTCTGTAACATAATTACACAAGCAAAGTTATATAATTACGACTATATCTAAATGACAAGTTCGTATAATAAAGACAAATTGCTTATTTCAGATGAAAAATGTAAATAGTCCAGCTATAAATATTCATTATAACGATATATTTCTGATTTATTTGCTAAAGCTATTCATATGCGTAGGTAGATCTTAGAAAATAGGAGTCGCAAATCAAACCCACTTAGGAATACACACAGATAAAACAACTAGGATAGATATACTATTTACAGCTTGTTCACAACACAAATGACTGATGCATTTGACTGACTGCATGTTTTAATAAATAGGCTCCATCTCATAATAGCTTCGAACATGCTAAGAGTTATAGTGAGAGTTTATGTCTTGTAAAAGAAGAAGGACATCACAAGTCTAAAGTTAGTATTAAAATTCAAAAATTAAAAATGTTTACTGCCAAAAATCCAAAAACATTGCATCATAATTGCATACAGCATATGTAATTATTTGTCGGTATTTCCAATAATCATTAAAAAGCGAATATAATGCAAAACGTACCGAAAATCCTAACTATTCAAATAATCTGACAATAAAGAAACTAAATTTCAAATACTTGACTGTTTATTGATTTGTCTCCATTATCTTCCTTTAAGTACAACGTAGAATTTATTTATTACTATTAATACAGAACTTTTCAAAATATTTAAATACATGTTTTTACTACTCTTGATAAAGAAAATTCATTAGTCTAAGCTCGACGTCCAGTCCCTAAATCCGTATGCCAAGTTTCAGCTTAATAACAGAAAGTGGCCGATATAGTTGACCATGTTGGATTTAAATGACGTCATCCGATCTTAAGGTGTATGCAGAATTTCACCTCAATCGTTTTTGCCCGATAAATAAATCGCAATATTTGACCCAAACATACATACACAAATATAATCCTACTAATATTATAAACGCGAAAGTTTGTAAGAATGCATGGATGCATGTTTGTTACTCTTTCACGCAAAAAGTACTGAATGAATGTTAATGAAACTTTACAATAATATAGCTTACACATCAGAATAACACATAGACTATAATATATAATGATATAGTGTGAATTATCCAAAATATAGCGAATGTAACCGCGGGGCGCAGCTAGTATCTTATAAATAGCAAAGCCCTTGAAACAGAACTCTATGGGAACGATTCGTTACTCGAGCCGACCACAATCATAGCAATCGTCAATCTCTTCTCAACTAAAACCAACATTTGAGATTGCACAAATAACTGGCTGGCATTAACCCTTATTACTCTCGAGCATTGCTCTTGCATCTGCTTCAACGAAATTAACAATCTTACTTAAGGGAACGACAGAAAAAACGATTTTCTAGTATTTTTTCGTGGCGCGTGTAAAAAATATTTTCATTGCATACATTGATCCCAAACATAGAATGTAAAACATGAATCAACTATAAAAATATTTAAAAAAAATCTAGCATATCTTTTAGATTTTTTAAAAAGAAAGTTGCAAATATAACAAGAATTTGTTAAAATAAAGCTAACGGTGATACTTTTATATTAAAAAAAAAATTATAGACATTGTAATTTAAAAAAATAAGAAGAGTAAAAAATAAATTATGACAAATGTAATAATTATTATTTTATGATAAAATAAAGCTCTTAAACTAAAAAAATTTGGACTCTTTTTCTCTAGGACACACAGAACATACTCGTAAATGTCCGAGAGAAAAGAGTTCAAAACGCTAAATATACATTAGTTAGTCAGTTGTCATTACTTTTATAAATGTCATTAAGTAAGAATCACAACACACGCAAGAAAAAATATTTATGTGTAGGCTTTATAGATTGTATACAAAATATTCATCCGGGCATGCATCGTATGCTAGTCAGTCATCATTAGAATAATTCGATAATCGCGTCGACAAGGGCCAGCTGTTGTGCAGTGACCTTAAATTGACCTTTGAACATCTTCTGATCTGATTTCTGACTTTTTGTTTTGTGTCTGATTGTCTCGCTCTAGAATTGAAAAAAGAATAAAATTACCTTATACGAATCAGACTCGCGCTCCGAAGATTTAATATAATCTGGACTAAGGGATAGACTCAACTTTGCCTATGGATTGTTTCCAAATATTGGCATAGTAAGCAGGTCACAGTCAGCTTACTAACTGCATAAAAAGTGCTATAGGACCTGGTTTCCCACCAATTTTGTGTTACTATACACTAGACAGTCATTATCATCATCATCACAACCCATTAATGGACCACTGCTGAGCCGGGTCTCCTTCTCAGAATGAAGAGGGGGTTAGGCCATGCTGGCCAAGTGCGAGTTGCCGGACTTTACACACGGTTGAGAACTTTATGGAGTGCAGAAACCTGCACCTACGATGTTTTCCTTCACCGTTAAAGCAAGTGATATTTAATTGCTTAAAAAACACATAACTCAGAACAGTCAGAGGTGTTTGCCCAGGACCGGACCCTACCGAGTAGGACACCGATGTCTTAACCACTGGGCTATCACTGCTTAGACAGTAATGATTATAAATGAACCGTATATTTTTATATCGTCGACTTAAAAGTTTGGATTTCAGAAATGAGTATTTAATATTATTTACAGCTTGAAACCTTCACGTGTTACTGAAAAAAAGGTTATCGACAGACAGATGGACGGACAAACAGTAAACAAAATAAGGATTGCTTTTTTTTAATTTTGATGTACGGAATCCTTAAATGGAGAACATAATATCACGCTCTAATAATGGTTTATATTTTTTTCTTATAAAAATATCAGTCAATTCCCAAATTTTATTCAATCCATGTGGTGTAAGTATAAACCAAATTAAATGCAAAATTTATGGCATAATTACCCAAATAAAGTTCCCAAAAAGGATAACTACGATCTTTCCTCATTATAACCGACAAACAATCCATATTTCAAGCTTTAAATGGTAATTTGAGAATATACGTTGAAGTAAACCACTTACGAAAATCGTAAAAGGGTTACTGTAAACTTAAAATATATTTAAGTTTGAAATTTGGATCACAATTTAAATATATATTATATATATCATCATCATCATTTGGCCTAGTTTTTGAATAAACATGTAAAGAGACAGACAACAAAAAAAATTAAATTGATCGTATTGACCTCTTCTTCTTGGTCGATACAGTCTTGGCGGATCGGTCGTGATCATTTGAATGTAGTGGCCCTCTTGACAATACGCCTCCACTCCTCCCTAATGGAAGCCTTCTATTGATGTTAAATAGAGATCCCTCTTAACTTTTAGTTTTCTTAAATATCTTTTCTTGTATGTTTCTTTTCTCTAGCGATTATTCTTTATCAAACTCTGCTCTGAATTAATGGAAGTGTATAGTTACAAAGAACCCACCTCGACTTTATATGGTGCTGTTTACTACACAACACTTATCATTACCCTCAGGAATCATCAATTTTTTGAGGTAAAGATCTTTATGGAAAAATCACATCATCTTATATTAGTATTGTTTATAGATAGTTTATAACTTTTAATTTTTTTTAATCACTTATAACTTATAAGTTTATCCAAAGTACTCCTTGTGTAGAATCCCTAAATATAGAAAACAATACACCCGTCACCTTTACAATACCGTACTTAGTGGTACGGATAGATAATATCAAAGGATTTAGCTTTTAATGCCATTCTTTGACTATTAACTGTCACACCGGATTTATTGCTCACTGCAATCAGATATTGGCATGTTTCGTGGGAATTCCAGTAATTATTAGCATAAGATAACATTGCAGTTATAGCAGGTATAAATCCGTTCACGCCTACGAATATTTTAGTTTTAGCACTTTTCTTGGGTATTTAGGGTTTTATAGAGGATTTGGAATAGGGCTTAAGCCATATTCCAAAACTGAGTTGGCTATCGAGAAATGATAAAATTAGCTGATATAAATACTTCTGGCTAATGACAGTAACCTAAATCATCGATACTAGGAGTCTTTCAAAGTTTTGAGATACTCCCAGAATTAATCACTTCATATTTTATTTTTTCATTTAATGTTTGAATTATTAACAAAATTATATGCAATAGTTTTACAAGCCCCAGAAGACACTTAATCCTGACCAAGGACTGAACTCCTTTGCTATACATTGTAAAAAATGAATACACAAAAAATACAGCAATTAAAAGCAACAGAGTAGATGACTATAACCAAAAGTGAATAATAAAAATAAAATTTTAAAAATACTTAGACATATAGGTACTTAGCTCAATACATTACTGAAAACTTACATAACTCTTATCAAATATTATTTTCAGTTTATTTTTTTATTTTTCCTCTCGTTTATCTAAAAGGCCTACAAGATACTAATCATATTGACTACAGAGATAAGTCTAAGTGTAACATTCCGATCATAAAAGCCACTCTTATCTCTAATTAAAATACTTCGATCCATATATTAGATATCCATTAAAATTGTCGTATTCATGACTTGCTATAGTTAACTAATAACTTGTAAAGTTTAAATGTTACTAACTAAATATTAAAAAATTATTACATTAAAAAAAAGAAGTGATGGCCCAGTGGTTGAGACTTCAATGTCTTACTCGGGAGGTCCGAGTTCGATCCCCTACACAGGCACACACCTCCGACTTTTCTGAGTTATGTGTGTTTTAAGCAATTAAATATCACTTGCTTAAACGGTGAAGGAAAACATCGTGAGGAAACCTGCACTCCTGAGAGTTCCCTAAAGTTCTCAAAGGTGTGTGAAGTCTGCCAATCCGCACTGGGCTAGCGTGGTGGACTAAGGCCTAACACCCTCCTCATTCTGAGGAGGAGATCCAGCTCAGAAGTGGGCCATTGACGGGTCGTGATGATGAACTAAACATTCACCATATAATTAATATAAAACAAAATTCTACACTACGTCCGTCTGTTCGTGATAACCTCAAAAACTACGGTATATATTTTCATGCGGTTTAGATAGACAGAGTAATTCATGAAGAAGATAGGTAAGTAAAGGTAAAAGGTAGGTGTATAATTTGTTAAATTTTTGTGTAAATTAATTGAAATATGTTGACAATTATTGAAAATGACATAAAAGTCAAGCCGCCTTGCTTCTCGAACGCTGCCTTATTGCTTTTTGAGATATATTAAAACAAATGTATGGTGGGATAAATATAATATGCTCTACTATATATATAATATGCTCTTTTGTACGAAGCCGAGGCGGGTCGATAGTGAATTATAATTGCATTAAAAATGTCAAGTAATATTTTAGTTTTAAAAATAAGTTTTAGCTCGAAATTTTTAAATGTATAAATGTTGAATGAAACTTAAGTTTTAGTATTTAATTCTTCTTAATGCTCTTTAACATAATTTCTGAAAGTTCATTGATTAAGCAATTCCGTATATTAAATTAAATACAATTGATAAGTAAATGAAGGTCCAGTACCCACACGGATGTCCTGTAATGCTAATAGATTGCATATTTAATAATGACCTCAGGTTATACGGATGATAATAAAGTCAATTACACATATATATATATAGATGTATAGGGATTTTATATTATAAGTAATTTAACTTCGAAAATAAATCCTTATTTTTTTTAATATACTATATTTGTAGCCTGTATTATGTGCTACGTGAAATATTTTCTAGATTTCAATATGCAAATAAAAAATATAGACCACTACACGAAAAAAAAATTAATATGATGTAGAGTATTGAGGAATAGAACCATATTATTAATGATTAAAATATTAACAAAATGTTATTAATGTCACTATTCGATTAAATAATATGATATTTATTCTATCTGGTTTACTTTACAATCTATATATATAACACCCCCATTTTATACTATGTAACCACGAATATGATCGTAGTTTTAATATTTATTAAATGCATATTTGTTTTACTAATTTATGTATTTAAAAATATAAAAACTAGGACATAAAATTATTTAAAATTGATTAAAATAAAATACTAATCGGTAATATTATCGACTATTAACGAAGTATTTTATTATCTAAATAAACAATAAATTAGTTTTTCGCTTATACAAGTATTCGAATCAATTACAGTGACTTGTACTAAATGATTTAAGGCACAAACAGATCATAAAATTTTCATATTTTAATACTAATAAAGATCGCGTGAGTTAATTATGCGTTTCTACAAAATTACCATAGCCTTTAATTTGTACTGAAATATATCAAACTTGATTTTATGTAAAATGTCAAAATATGTATGTATAACTTCTATTATTCTTTGACATAATATAAAAAGTCTCTGTTTTATCTGAAAACATAGACTTATAAATTAATCAAAAATGTTTTAAAAGTTTTCTTTAATTTACTTAGTCATTATTTTTTTTACCCCATAAGTCATTTCTACTTTTTTTTTGAGTTTGAATATTTTATATAAATCGCACATTTCACTGCTTTTTTATTCTAATTTGATATTCAAGTAATTCTATAATGAATTATTGACATTGTCAAAAGTTGTTATTTTATTTGTATAATTTTGGATATTATTGCCTTTTTTATTATTATTTTGTTCTACCATAGTCTGATTCGTTGTCAAAAGAGGTATAAATCGTCCTTTTATAGCCATAACAATCGGAGAAGTACTGTGATAATGAAAATATACAAAAATTAACTCTATAACATACAACTAAAGTGGATTTTCCGTTAAACTACTTTATCTACGTTGTACCGTTTCTACAGTAACTCTCATCTCGTTAGGAAGTATCGTATAATCCGTTTATTAACAATGATCTCATAATAGTTACATTCAATTATAACTATTCAGTCTCGATTGGGTGTTAATATCTTTGATTAATGTCTGTTATTCCTTTCTGATATATTTTTTATAACGTTATTTAACCTTTGTTAGTGATGGACGGACAAAAAAGATTCTTGAAATGTCATTACACGTGTTTGTATTTCTACTATTTATTACATGTGACTAGTACGGTACACTGATTTCATTTTTGTGCCCTGCTGTGCTAAAACAATTTTAAATAACCATAATTTAAATGACCAAAGCCTATTTTTAACCAAAAATTTGTATTCTATATGTGTTACGAAAAACCCTTAAATTATGTTTCCTAAATGTCACATTACTAATATAATTTTTCTGTATTAATATAATAATTTTTTTTTTCTCTTCAGTAACACAATCAGAACAAGAACGTTCATGCATCGCACTGCTACGACTACAAAGAAGGTGTGGACAGTTCCTTTGGGTACACGCTGTTCTGCAGCTGAAGGATAACCTGGAGAACTCGCAAAGGCCAGTCATCGTGTGTACTAATCAAGTTTTAAGGTAACAGCTTTACTTATTTTCTATATTATATACTCGAATCGAATACTAATTCAATTGATGGAGACGAAATTTTACGTACAAGTATAGATCGAATGAGAATACTTAATTAGATAAGTGACGTCTTTATAAATCCAGTATAACAAAAGGCTCAGATGACCATTTTTTTTTGTATTATGTGCACCCCCGTAATGTAGAAATCAAATGAAAAGGTTTGCTGAGAAGGATACGACAAATAAAATCATTTCAAACATGTCGGAGTCTCATAATATGATTATTAAGTAAGGAAATAGAGAATCAGTTAGTGGGACTGCCGAATTCAGGTTTATATATTTGTTAACATGAATATTTAATAAATCTAAAAACTATATCGTTTTACATTATCTATTACATAAGTATCGATATTAACATTCTGATATTGATGGTTTAAAAAATAATTACCAATACTACACAACGACTATTCAGTCAGTCCCTAATATTGTTCTTGTATAATAAATCTTACTTAATAATTCCTAGAACTATATTTCATAAGCATCAAATTAATTTATAACTCCGTCCATAGTAAATTAGCATAGATTTGCCATTGATAAAACTTAATTTGACACTAAATAGATCCATTATGGGACCTGAAGAAGTTGTTCACACGTAGAAATCGACTAATGTAAGATTTAATTATGTTGTATACCTTTCATATATATTTGTTTTATTGTAAAAAAAGGATGAAAATTATAGTGAATTGTAAAAAAATGTGTTTAAACGACGAAAGAGCTTGTTCATACTTGTATTCATTTTGAACATCATTTTTCGTAGTTTTTTTTTTTAGTAAACGTTTTATTTTTTAGTAATTTAGGTATATAAAATATTTTGCGTATAAAGGACTAAATATTCCTAAACGTATATGACGTCACAAAATGTGAATGAAATTTTTGCTTATTGCACCCCAATAATGATGACAATAATGGCTTTTTACACGTCGTGGCGTTATATTAATGTTTGATTAATTATTAGTATTTATTTCATCTATTCGATTTATTGTACGTGAACACTACTCATGTCCTGAATAGATTTCTAGAATATTACAATTGATTGATTGCAATACAAATTGTGTACTAAATAACACAAGGCAATTTCGCAAGTAACATCTCACTCGCTAAATTACGAGAGCTAAATCATGAAAGCACTCAAAACATCGAGCGTAATCGCTTTCCTTCGGAATCTCTTATTGGCCATTAATACATCGAAACCATAGCAATCTAGCGATCAAGGGTAAAATCACTTCATCTTTGCCGCTCTACGCAATTATTTAAACCACATACCTTTATATAGTTTTATGTGGAATGGACGATTTGAAAATTAGGTAGAGAACATTCGAGAGTAACGACTGACGAGTGACGTCTCTCACTTGATCTATAATAAATATTGAGGAAAATGACAGTTTTATTTATTATACTGTATTAGTACTCAGAAACCTATTTATATCTAAAAATATTTCGAATTGTTAGATTATTATAGTGTTAATATAGTTTTCAATAACAGTAAAGCTTAAACTATCAATATTTTCAAGATTTAGTTGATTTTGCAAAATAATGCTCAGTCAACAAATTCATTAACCAACACACTTTCGCATAATTATATATAAAAATACAAGAGTTATCCTAGTAATTATAAATATTTCATGATAAAAGGTAGCCCTATGATACTTATATATCACTCGCTCTATTACATCGTGAAAGAAACAAACCAAAGAAAATATCTTCTAGAAACCGAATTTTTCTGGAGAAAAAGTAGTCTATATTAATTTTAGATTCATATGTTGTTTCATTATAACACGACAATAAACAAACCTCCTTTCATATATTCTTCCATCTTTGATTTGTACTTACCCTAATATTCGTTATATACTACTACGTGTAAGATCTAAACAACGGTCAAAATAAACTTTTATACGATGTAGTTAAAGTATCCGCACGTGCATTCAAACAAGAATATAAATTTTTAAAACTGGCTTTTAAATTTTAATATGCAATCAAAATATATCATCGCGGCGTAAATATTGCATGGTCTGTCAGAGCAAGTTTTTAAACGATGCAAAATGTGACTTGTTAGAATCGTTTAAACGTGTTAAAATTATTCGTTACACGTTTAGTTATTTCTGGTATTTATTAAATGGAGTCTGTGGTGTGGTATTATTTCTAGTTGACCCACTTACATTGCGATGTAAATTTTTGTCAAAATTGAGGAAATGAAGCCAGAAAATATCAAATCAGCAAATCGGTGGAACTATGCTCTCATGGTTTTGCAAAACTAACACTGCAATTGATAATATTATTACAGAACGTAATGTTATTGATATAATAATAATATGGATAAACTATAATAAAAGCGATCGACTTTCGACTTTTGTAGATAAACGAAAAATAGGAAAATAGTTTAGTGAGAGTAATGTTCTCACAAATACTATAAAATATTTATTTGGAAAAGTATTTTTATTATTATTATTTTTAAAAGATTACTAGCAGTATGGATCACATACTACTAGTATTCCCTTTACCCCTCCTAGTAAGCTAAAATGCTTGTGTCAGGAGTGGGCCACGCCAGTAGTCCAATTTCCGGGATTTGAACCCACAACCCATCGATCGCGAATCCAACGCCTGAACCACTGAGCTACTAATGCTTCAAAACATTGGAAATATACTAACGAATACACAACCAGACTACTTATGTCATATTCCACATCATACCATTTTTCCCATATAATAGATTTCAACGCGTTTAAAGCTAAAAAAAAATATATATATAAATTAAAATGTAATTCAATAAGTGGACCCCTTCAAGGGTATCGATTCAGTATCTTGGATAAAGTATATTTTTCACAGACAATCAATAATATTTCTCAATAAAATGCTAAGAAATGTATAACCCTAACGTAAGAAACAAAAATAAACGAATGAACGCAAAAGAATTTAATCATATACAGCAGTATTTCACTGAACTAATTGTCAATCGGTTAGAAATAACTAATACGACAAATTAGCTAAAAATACCTATATAAAGAATCTCAAATATTTTTTACTTTTTACGCAATATCTTGAGACCAATATTTTACAACACACTCAACCCACGTAAACCCACTTAAAACCATTCATTACATATTTGACATTGATATGTAATTTAAATACCATACCGTTAAGACTTAACCATCAATAGTTATCTTCACTCATCCTATTTATAATGACTTAAGCACATGTAAAACGATTTTAAAGATTTTGTGCTCGTAATCGCTAGTATTATGGCTGTAATTATGAACTTAACATGTAATTGATAATAATTTGTGAGGAATTTTATTTGTACAGCGATGTGAATATTCTATGGGCAATTTGAAGATGAGCAATACGTGTTTAACCGTGTAATAATCTTGATATTTAAACGCATAAAGCATAAGTCAACGCAGATTAAAGATAACCTGATAGGTTAGGGAAATAAATTATTTTTACTTTAAATTGCGGATTTACCATTTACTATATACTACACACTATAATAACATAAAAATTAGCATATCTATGCTTTTAGCTAGTTTATTAACATTTTAAATGCACTTTTATTATTTTATTAACTTATATTTTAAAACTTTTAAAGCTATAACTAATTGAAAACAGGTATTTGTTCGTCCAAACCGAAAAATAATAGTAGCCAATGACCGTGTATATTGTTTCCTGAGAACTCTACTAGATGTATTTTTATTAATACTTACATGATCATCGAATAAACTTAATTTTTAGTAGCAGGTAATAATCTGATAGTAATTTATATCAAAGTATGGAGACAGCTCCCTAACAGCAAGTTTAAGTTTGTTCCTCAATTAAATTACAGTACAGTACAGCACTCACACTTGGCCGATGTATTATTATATTTATATAGAGACAATAGTTAATATGGTTATCTATATTATATTATATTTTTCATCAAAATAATATTTTTATACATGTATAAACTAGCTTCAGGATAAGGGATTTCTGGATAATAAGCAAGCCAAATATTCAGAATTACACTTTTATTTTCACCTTCAAACAGTACAAAGAAAATACACGTTCATTCGACTCGAGCGTTGTCGCTACAATGTTGGTCGAATATAAAAGTCAACCCTTCCACTTAAATATTCATTTCAATGATATAAATTTCAGTGAGTTATTTTATACATTTTATAAATCATAATTCTTATTATTATTTATTAATACTTAATATTTAAACAGATTTGCAATCATATTTATTTTAATAATATAAGCATCATGAAATTGATCACATCATATCATTAATACAATGTCCCTCAATATTCAAACATACTACGATTCAAGCAAAACTTTATATTTAAATTTAGTATAAATAACAGGTCATTATAAACATCTAAACGCATTATTCTAATATTTACTTAGTTTACTTATATAGCAAGCTTACACATGTTTGTTTGCGTTTAAAGATATAACTCAAACAAGCTGACCGTTTTAAGTAATAAACATAAATAACAACTCCGATAAAATATTGTTAAAGCAAAATCATAATCGTAGATGTGTAAAGACTAAAGCAGTTTACAACAGCCTATATTTAGTGCTAATGCTTTTTAAAAACCCCCAAGTGCTGTATGCTGTACTAATTGGCTTTAAAGCGGCTCTATTACCCACACTTAAGGTTTCGCACAAGTGGTTTAAACCGCTTCAAATATTGAATTAATTCGAAGCTATTAAATACGGCTACTAAGAATACACGTCTAATTCTTAACATTTTCATAACAAAAGGTTTTCCTCTTTAAAATGTTAACATCGCCCAAGTAAGAATTGAAATCGAAATGGTGCAGTGAGCGCTTTTTAAAAATTCAAAGGTCTCTTTAAAAATTCAAAAACAATTTTTCTACAAATTACATAAGTAGCGATTACTTCATCATGTTTTTGTGATGTGGCTGCGAATTTCATTTTTCTCAAATTTTACCTTTTATTTTATTGTCAGATTTTACACATTATTTCTAAGTCGTATTCTATAGATTTTGATTATTTGCGTGTGTCTGCATATGTAGCATGAACGGCCGTATCTTTTGTACTCCTATTGCTATTACTTGTTAAGAATTAATTACAATTTAATACCTCCACCCATTCTTGACATAAAAAGGTTCTGACAGAAGGATTGATAACAAAGTGAGAGTAAAGTTTCTTTTACAATCTGATCTAAACGGAACTTTAAAATCTGAGAACTTGAGAAACCCTTTTTCCAAGTATAAATTATATGATAAGTGTTTAAAAAGCTCCAGTATCTAGACGCTCGTGAGAATAAACTCTTAAAGTAGGGCCTGGCTATGAAAAATGAGTGCCATAATTTAAAACGCTCACTAAACAGACTTCCCTATTGAGAGATCAATAGTAGATGACGTTAAGACGACTTAACCAACACCCTTACCATTTGTTTCATATCATGGATTTGTCTTACCAGATTTATTTCTTGTCTTTTCTTATACACAAAATTCACACACTATGACATTATCCTAAAATTCAACTTACCATTTGCGAACCAAAACATTTTAATAAAATAAATTAGATTATTTAAATCTATTGTCTTTTGATGAGATATAGATCCTAGGTCAGGTACTTGTATACTATATTAAAATTAAAATACATTGTTTCATGATAAATTAGAGATTATAGAAGTTAAAAACCTTTTACATAAATAAATATGTAATAGGGTAATTTATTGAGTTTTTTTTTCGCTCCATTCATTCGTTCCATATGTGATTAACAAATCATTTGACGCTATGGAAAAGTCTTTGCTTAAAATTAAGCGCTAGTGCTATCACATTTTTACTACATATTGAACAAAATTTTAGGAAGAAAATGAAAAAAAATCAACAAAAAAATAACCTTTTCTTTGTGGTCGCCATTACCTCGCACAGTTCAGAAAAATTGTGAAAATTAAATTAATTTTTTTTACTTACATAAAAATTGTTAAATAATGTAAAAGTTAGGTAAATCTTTACTATACCATCTACCATCTTCAGATATTTACAGTACACATTAATCCACATAGCTTTTAATGTCCATAATCCATAGTAAAGGTTGCAACGAATAAATATTGTAAGGGGTGATTTATGAAGTCAAAGCACCTCGATCCGCTAGTATCGGGATGGTTTGAAATATGCCCAGCCATTGTGATGTGAGAAACGGTTTAACAAGCGAATACCGAACACCAGCTTGATCGATGGTGAAATTTACTCCCAGCAATATTTTATAGCGAAAATGCGCAAAAACACCTGATTCCGTGGAATGTTAGATCTTGTTTGTATTCGAGCGGCCCAAGGTACGGTAACCATTAAGCTCTGATACTTTAGGATAATATTGTGAATCAGAATCGTGCACTATTCTCGTTGTTGTTAATACTTGCATAAATATGGTGACCAACCACAAAGTGCAACTATGTTCTGTACTATAATATGCACTTATTATTCATTGCTCTTTCTTTTGAATCATATATTTAAACAGCATTAAAATCCGAGAAGTGGCTTTGCTTGTAAAGAATAACCGATTATAATTACAATAAAGGAAGAAGAAGACGAAGAAAGGATGTAGGTAGTTAACAAAATGTGTTTACGTATGATTAAATACGGAAAATTAAACATAGAATATCTGAATTAGTAAAAAAATGTTTTCAAAAATCTCACATCTTGTAACTAATACACAATATCCAGTGACACTAATGTGGGTTCACCGTAAAATTTATTTACAAGACCCTACCGGTTCATACTGTAGTGTTTTTCAGCAAAATTATTTTCAGTTTTTTAAGTAAGATGTAATTTACGATATTAAAATAAAAAAATATTACGCTATTAAAGTTAATAACGTCCTGAAAAATGTTTGGTCGTCTTACGTGAATCTTACTTGCGAAAATAAGAAGAAACCTCCATCAGTATTATGGATTCAATGTTCTTTGTTTATTAATAACGAGCTTACACCGATTACATCTTAATATCTTTTCTACAAACTTTAAGTATTTTATTTGAGAACGCGATTTACATAATTTTATAATGTTGCCATGAACGTTAAACGTTTTATTTGTCTCATCTCAACTCAATTATTTTTATTTTTGATGATTTTTTTGTCCTTGGATAGTTAAGATTCACAATTAGATCCTAAATAAGCTAAATGCGCGCTAAATGGTGTTGCGTACTGCGCAGTAACACTCAAACGATAATATTAAAATGTAATCTAGACGGAAGTCGAGAAGTGCCTGGAGCTTGAGACCCAGGAGCAGGTTTAAAGAGCTCTTTCATAACATATTAACTCTCACCTCCACCACTCGACCTCGCCAACTACAATAGATAATAAAGTAAACATAAGTGGACCCCAAGAAGGGTGACCTTAATCACGACACTTTAATACTAACACTTGTGCGACAACACCGAGACTGACACTAAGCTATCACTATACGGTTATATATTGTCTACTCGTCGGTATACTTGACATTTCATGAAATGACCTACCCGCTAATACGACTTCATAAACGATGTTACTAACAGGTTTAATAGGTATTTTCAAAAAATCTGTGTATATTAAAGAAAGTCGGGTTAATTACAACATTTAAGACACGGGATTAAATGCACGCGGATGAGGCAAAACTGGTCAAATAGTAGTTAAATAAATTCCAGTTAGTCTGTTCGTAACTCTAATCTAAATGGCTTGATCTGTTTCGATATTTTTGGTTAAGTTTTAATTTGTTATAAATCCTATTTTAATACATATTGCAGATTAATTATAATACTTATTTACATACACCCCTATGGCTCTTTATTATGTTACTCAGAAAAGTTAAAGAATTATCAAATCTATAACGGGTAGACAAACTTTTTGAGTAAAAATTACAATTTAAAAAATAGATAAGATGTACTATGATATACATATGGTAACTATAGGAACGAATAAAGAAATGTCAAGCAGATAAAATATTGGAGAATCTTACGATATTAGTTACATAATTTTCGGCGACATAAAACACATTAAAAGCATGCCATGGATATTAATTGTAAAATAGCATAACTGCACCCTAAGAGCATTTAAATTTATGACAACAAGCCCGAGGCTATTACCACAACTATTAATTTAATAGATAATTCTGAACAAGCTCATTATGCGTTGGTGACTAACTCAAATTAATCGTCAGTACTCAGTAGGCGCTCGAGATAGTAAATCTAAATTAATATCTACGTGAGTGGGTGACAAGTGACCTAACAATCAACGGACACGGGTACAGAGGGCGCGAGCCCTGGGCACTTTTATATTGGTACAAGTTACAAGCAGACCACTTTATTCAATAAAATCAATAAATAATAATATTTGTTTGTAATTTACGCAAAAACTACTGTACGAATTTTGATTTAATAGTAGAGTCTTATACCTTAATATCTAAATGATATTTAGAAATATAACTTATGAAGATATACTGTAAGTTATAGTTCATCCAATTGACGAAGTCTCGCTGGTTGCCTGCTAACTGTCAAAATAGTAATCGAGCCGTGAGCCGTGGTGAATTGAACTATCAAAAATTATGTAAAGCGAGTGTGAATTTGATTAGCAGGTATTTCTTATAGATATAAATTATTACCTCTATCCCTATAGACACATAGGCAAGCAGAATAACAAGATATTTTATGCAGTGAACATTAGTACATTTGGGTGTGATCTATCACTTATATTATAATCTAGTATAGTTAGATGTTGGGCAATTAAATCCAACTGTGGAAACGAGCGTTGTTAATGTTAAAGTACCTTGTAATCCTGCATTCAGGTCGCAAGCCCCACTGCTTGGCCTCTTATCTAAACAGCATGTTTATTAAATTACTTTCTCAAACATATTCAAAACTCAGTATCATTTGATTACTTGATTGTTTTAGTAAACTTTTTGATTGCATTTATATAATAAAGGAAAACGAAAACATTTTCAAGATAATAACTGTTAATCAAAGAGTAAAAAATTTGCAAGATATAGGAAATGTTATCTATCTGGGGTTGATTGGTAAGTTTATAAATCCCAGTAAAATATAGTAAATGTGTGTATTTTGTCTTCCTTGCACCATATTTTTGGTTTTATACAATAAATCCACTCTGCTCAAGCACACAAGCTCAGTTGCATTGTTCGCGGGATTGCGTCATTTGTCACGTTACTGCACATGCTCTTGCGCAACCAACGCGAACTGTTACTTCGAGCTTTCTAGATAAATTTTGCTCTTTTAAATATTTCAATTCAAGTATTAAGTGCATATTTTAAAAGTTCTTTAAAGAAATAACTCTCACCTCCACCGCTCGACCTCGTTACCCTATACTTTACTGAACAAAAATCAAAGACTCATAAGCCTGATATAAAACTATTAGTAAATTAAACACTATCAAGAATGTTGCTAGCAACTAGCAAATGCAATGTAGGCAACAATAACATGATGAAACCACAGTTTCTACATTTTGGTTTACCATATATCAAACTAGCCAACTCTTGCGATGTCGTGCCCTTGATCATCTGCTCCTATTTGTCGTAGCGTGATGATATATAGCCTATAGCCTTCCTCGATAAATTGGCTATCTAACACTGAAATAATTTTTCAAATCAGACCAGTAAGTTTCTGAGTTTAGCGCATTCAAGCAAACAAACTCTTCAGCTTTTTATATTAGTATGTAGATATCTGAATCACATTTTAATTCATTGTGTTTTATGGTATATTAATTTAGTTGCCCCGTAAACCTGCACCTAGGTAACAAACCCCAGGCACTGCTTAGATTTGAATTACAATATTAGATTGATAAATCGAACACCACAAATAAAATTCATGCTATTATAACTATATACGTATTTTTAACACGACTAATAAATAAATAACTAAGTATTTCCGTAACATTATATAAAAAGCTTATAATTGTATTTGTTTAAGTTAATCCATCTGATTCCTTATGTCACCAATCAGCAATGCCTTTAAAGGCAGTTTTATTACAGATCGCCTTATACGACGTAACGTCTTAATAAATCCATAGACTAGCCTGTGCCTTACTGCAGTCCGTACTCTTATACAATTATAAAAAGCAGAAACATAACGTTTTAAATATATTGCTAAAATTAACAAATGTTTAACATACCTTGAATTCTGTTCTTATTTTATTCAACGTTCCTTCGACACGACGGCGATGCTTGTATTACTATAATACTAATAATAAAGTTATTTTTTTTTACTCACTTTCGTAGGTTGCCTGGAAGAGATTTCTTTTAGAGATAAGCCCGCCTTTGACAACAGCCCTTATTAAAAGTGTTTTTTTAACTATATTTTTTTTCCTGCGCAATAAAGAATATACGTACGTAAAAGACCAACAACCACAAAAAACACAAATTAAGGCCAAAAATCATCTAAATCAATAATAATAAAATAAAAATATATATGAATTAACATGCCATAGACAGATAGTATTTGGGGTTGGGGAAATATTACGATTTGTTTATAATTTTATTTTAATACCGTAAAAATGGATGCGCAAAAGAAGTTGTATAAGGGAATAACTGGAAATTATGATAGAATAAAATGACAGAGTATGAACTAAGACAAAGAAGATGAACTTTTCTGTTATATTATATTATTTTTACGGTAAACAAGTAGTACGTCAGTCCACAGTCCACACATGCAGAGTGTAGACAAGTTGAACGACAACAAATTGTCAACAAGTCGGCTGCCTACGTCATGTTTTCGAGATTTATGCGTTCAGCCGATACGGACGCACAAATTGGACGAAGACTCCTCAACATTCCATTAACTGAGTTATGCATAAGAAAGAAATAAGATTTGCAATGAAGACCCGAATTGTATTATTTAGCATTTAAAAAAGTTTTGCATAACATTGACTACTTTGAATGAAAACCATTACTCGATATTCTAAAAATCTAACTCTGTTTTAAAAAATAAAAGCAATCTATTCCAGTTATAGTACAGGGCAAAGGTTGCCACTTGTTATGGGGGAACGGACCTTAATTATACTATTACTATGCGATAGTAACCTGGCTACGAGCTACGTTAGATTTCTTCTTAACACACGCAATCTATAATGAAAATTATTGTAACAATACAAACAGAACGACAGGTTAATTATTATAAATTCGTTCCTAGAAGGATAAAATTGCAACTACAATTTTGAAAGTCTTGTAATTATTATACGTGCAGCAGCTATACTACACACTAACCCCTTAAAGATAATATAAACATACCCTCTAGATGGAACTCGAACAGAACCTGGAGCTCGAGACCCAGAAGCAGGTTTACAAGGTCTTTTCACTACGCGGAAACTCTTGCTGACATTGCAAGACCTCTATATAAACTCTATCACAAACTTACAAATAAATTACTTTAATTTTTACTCCACGTAATTACTCGTCAAACTGCCCCCAAACTACGGAACCAGGGCAAATAAAGTGTCGAGTTGGTGGTTTTGTATTTAATTTTAATGGAAACTATTAATCTTATCAATAGTGTTAGCCAGAGTATGACGTTTTTGGTATGTTGAGAGTTATTGTGCTATGAGCAAGTCGAGTGATTTCACACAGTAGACTTTGTCTAAACTAGTGGAAGTAGTGTAGTTTCGTGTACTCGTTTTAGTACTTTATTTATTTTAATGTTGATTAATTCAAGATACAGTTGATGTATCTTGAACATTGTGTTATGTAGAGAAGGTCATTAAACTACTTTTGGGTCACAAGCCAAAAGCACTGCTCGGCTTGTCTACAATGCACATTAATTCGTTTTGTTGTGTAAACTAAAGGTATAATACTTTTACACTCCACCTTTAAACATGTTTTAATATTACTTCAGCAATGTGTGTGTACGATTTCTATATCCTTAAAGTTATTTACGCATAAAAGTAACATTATCTTAAAATCATACCATTGTATAAAAAGAAATAAAAAAATAACTATAGCCTAATAGTTAAATCACATTTAATCCACGAAGGTCAAGTTCATTATGCAGAACGTGTGTATGCGTTCGCTTATCCGCTTACCCTTTGATTCGGAGTTATCTACGAATGCTAAACGATTTGTCGTCGTCCAAAACATATTTTAACTTTGGTAAACGTACTATTTCTAACAAAAGCTTTTTTAATTGCTGGTTGCTATTGATTTTCATTCAAATATATATAGATATAGAACATAACATGATACAAAACTCTATTTGTACTAAATAAATATGAATTAACATGACTGAATACCAAATTTATTAAATATTAATACAATTTTTGAGAATTTTTTCAAAGTAACCTGGAAAAATCTTCTCGTCACCGAAAAAGGGGTAATATTTATGGTCTTTAACATTTTTTTCTGTACACTGTGGTGGATTTTGTTAATCACTACATAGTATAAAACAAAGTCGCTTC
Source organism: Limenitis camilla (assembly GCA_905147385.1). Classification (NCBI taxonomy): domain Eukaryota; kingdom Metazoa; phylum Arthropoda; class Insecta; order Lepidoptera; family Nymphalidae; genus Limenitis; species Limenitis camilla. The sequence continues at coordinate 7,993,087 of LR990245.1, read as the reverse complement.
CTGCAGTCTGTCTGTGTATGTCCCTATGTAATATGTATGTTTAGACCTTTAAAACTAAGCAACGGATTTTGATGCGGTTTTTTTTAATTGATAGAGTGTTTCAAGAAGAAGGTTTTTATGTATAATACATACATAATATAGTAGAGAAACAATGATAATTTTAGAGGTTGCTAATGTGATGTCGTAAATAAACACATTTTTGCGCTTACATTGCAAACGCTGGCAGAACCCTACGAGATAGAACAAAATAATGTACTACACTATTGTACACCTTAAAAAGGTCTACAAAAAGTCCGCAATGGTATATGTCCCTAAGAGATTTAGGGATAACGATTTTTTAGCCTTTACTTTTTACGAGATATAATGGCTTATTTACTAAGTGATTTTTAACATTAATCCTTATCCAATTAGGTACCTTAAATACATTGTGCATTTAATATAGATCAATATGGCCCTTTACAGCATGAAATTTAAAAGAATATTTTCGGAGATATTCCAGATTTAAAATGCAGGGACATAGCGGTTACGGCTAAATACACCCGGGCGAAGCCGAGACGGGTCGACTATTGTTGAATATTATAATTAAAATCCAACTTAATCCATTTCATAAAGTTTGTTTTATTTTGAACCCCACACCAGTGTTATACGCTACACTTGTTTATGATGAGGATACAGACTTAATTTTAAATCTATCCATATTTATTACCTACTAGAAATGCAAAGGTATTGTTTTTCTCTTTTTCCACGAAATCATTTAAAAACTAATGGTAAAACTCTTAAGTAAGTAGAGATGTATTACTTGACATGATTATGAGGTTCTAATTTTTTTTTATAAAGATTACTAGCAGTATGGATCACATACTACTAGTATTCCCTTTACCCCTCCTAGTAAGCTAATAAATAGCTTGTGTCAAGAGTAGGCCACGCCAGTAGTCCAATGTCTGGGATTCGAACCCACCACTTATCGATCGTGAATCCAACGCCCGCGCCACTGAGCTACTGACGCTTCGATTTTATTGGATATAGATAATAACTTACTCATATTCTAACATTTGCACGAATTTGTTAGTAAAAGACTGTTATCAATTCACCTTTATAAGTTGACATTAATCCCACATCATTCAGAAACCTTTCCTCGCGACTGTATCTATAGTCCAGGACTCAGTCCAACTATGTGACATTTCCCCGCATCCACTATCTAAAAGGTTGCTAAGCTTGAGTTAACGTTAAAGGTTACCTTAGAAGTACAAGTTTAATACTTCGGTGGCGGCAATTACATTATTGTTTGTACTAAACATCCTATTAAGAAATCAATACCTTTTGTTTAGTAAACGGGAAAACATTTTCTGCAACGAATTCTGTCTTTTAATATTATAAATGTAAAGTTCGTTTTTATAGTATTGCTACTCTAAAAACCCTGAACTTCAATTATAGGACTATTGTTTGAATAAATTGTCATAAAAAGCAGTTTTAAATTTTTGCGACCACCAAAGTGTCATAGACGCGTTTCGGTTGAGCCGCATGTGGGCCAGACCAGCAAAATCGTTGCTGAGACAAATTAACTAAGGAAACCCGGCACATCCTGTGGCACACTCGGAATTAAACTTAATCTAAAGTAATTACAAGTCTAGCTCCAATAATATCTATCAATAAATTTATAAGTTACTATATTATAATTTTTTGTCTCATAGAATCTAGGATGGTGCAAAATTCATGAACGACAATGACAATTTTTCTATCTTTTAAATCAAATCTTACTATACAAACCAATTTATTTAGCGATAATTTTAACTATAAAACGATTAACAGTCTTATCTTAGCGAATAATTTAAATCGACCGTAGTCGCAGCTACATCGCATTACATTGCCCTGTTCATTGTAAAATAATTTTCGCATACAAGGCACATAGGCTCGCGGCACTACTTAATATAAACATTAAACTTTAGTAGTCCCCATTCTCAGTTTCTACTAATGGGCAAAGCATGTAACATAGTCGTAGTTACCTGATGTGTGATTCTTTAGACCTGTAACATTTAAACAATTATACTGATGTCAGTTAAATATAAAACAATTTCACAATTAAATGTGGCGATTTTAATAAGATCTCAATTAAAAAGTATTTTATAATTTTAAAGGCAATTGCATTGTTAAATCTGTATTTATAATGCAGATTTAAACACTTTATTAAACTGAATTATTTTATTAGAAGAAATAAATAATAACTTTTTCATCTCTTCAATTCAATCCCTTTCATTTGACATCCACATCATCTTTGGGAGTCTGGCGTATTAGATTTAGAATGATATCGCTAAGTTACAAATCTAAAGTAACATTCAAGTTACAAACCTATTGTCTACAAAAGTTAAGTTCAATCGCATCGTTCAAGATTAGACCCATAGATCACATTATTTAAAAACAGTTTTTTCTGTCAACAGTGAACAAGAGGCAGCTGTGATGAAGTCGAATCCATGGCTTTACCACTACTACGCAGTGCAATCAAAATTACACTATGGATTAGCGTACGAAGCAGCAACCAGAATGTATGGTCCTCCCCCACCTGATATTCAAGTGTACCCTCCTACTATGCAATATACAACACCCCCTGTGTGCATAAATGGAAATCAAACAGTGATGATGCCGAATACTACTGTACAACCCCATATACCACATATACCGCCGCATTTAACTCCAATACATTACGCTTATGAGAGGCATGATAATGGTCCTGTCGATTACTCCGTGTCTCTTCAAGATAACAGGTAGGATACTTAACCCGATAACTAGTATAAGCTCACATCTTTTTGCTGAACCAACTGTAAATATACAACCAATCCGCTTAGATAAAATACCCCAATTTAAACATTAGTTTTCTATTCCAGGTACCATAATCTCCGAATAGAAGATTCACGACAACCGAGTGTTAAAAGAAAAAAATCCGAAGACAAAACACCTATCACAAATTTGTCCCCCCACATTTCTTCAACAGGTGATACTTTAGTGGCCACCACAATAATAACAAATCGGAGACCAGGGTCTAAAAACTACAATATTACAGAAACGGAAATGGATCAATGGAATCCAAGTCCGACTTGGTCCGAGTCAGCTCTCCAAAAAGTTCCCGATGTCTGTCATCAGGATCTTCCCCCTTATGTTACTACAACTCCTCCTACTCCTTCAGGAACTCCTTCAGCTTATACTCAAAACTACCACACCTTTGTCTTTGATTGGTCTCCGGAACAATACGTGCCCCATACTAATAGATGTAGTACAGTTACAACAGAAAGTTCCTACCAGAATTGGAATAGAAACCATAGAGATGACGACTGCAATAGAAGGGTCAGAACGCCTGATGCGAATAGAGATGAAAATCTTAGACGGCAAATGGGTAAGTGAATAATATTTTGTATGGATTAAGGTTAATGCTCTGTATTCACCTCATCATCACAACCAGTTGGCCCACTCCTGAGCCGGGTCTCCTCCTCACAATGAGGAGGAGGTGAGGCCATAGTCCACCACGCTGGCCTAGTGCGGGTTGGTAGAATACACACTCCTTTATGAACTTTTGGGAACTCTCAGGAGTGCAGGTTTCCTCACGATATTTTCCTTCACCGTTACAGCAAGTGATATTTAAAAAACTTAAAACACATAACTCCGAAAAGTGAGAGGTATCTTCCCAAGTTCGAACTCTTACTTCCCGAGTAAGATATTCAAACTTTAACCACTGCGTTGTCATTGGTCTTTGTCTACTCACTTACTCTCTTTTAATTAATAAACAATTCTAGATTCCATAACAACGTGCTTACATAAGATAAATAATGAAAGAATATAAAAGTATATATATATATATAATACTAAAAATTACTAATTTATAATTTTTTTTACAGATCATCCGCACCCAGATTCACCAGGTGCCAAAAAGCCGGCGTTATAACTAGAATTATATGTAGAATAAAATAGAATAATATATTGTTACCTTTGTGTCTACCCTCATTTATCAATCCTCCACCCATATATCATGTTTTTTTCTTATTATCTTATTTTCTTCCATTTTGGTTATACCCACATAAACTGAAGCGGTGATGTATGGGTAGAGGGTCAACAAGTGAGGATTGACCCTTATACTCTTAGCTAAATACTACCCACATAAGAGGTAAGCGTTCTGGAACTCTCCTGTGATGTGTTTATAAGAATTTGTAAATTAACTTGTACAAACTCAATGTCACATTAAATGTGAAGATTAGAATAATTATGTATATTTTATGTAAATAAATTAAAATATAAATTATACACAAGTATTGTATAAGTAGTAAGTTACTAAAGACAGGATCTGTCTCTTTTCCTTGTGCAATTTTTTATATACTTCCTACTTATGTAATAATTTTTAGTAGAAATTTATCAAAAGTACAATTATCATGTAAAAAATCAAAAATTTACCACTTTCAAACATTGTTTGAAGTACCTATTTTATACTAATTCCGTCCACTTCTAGGATTGAAATTATTATGTAGACATAAGATTATTTAATTTCTATATTTTAAATTTAAAAGCTACCTTGGAAAAGTCAGGTAATATTGTAAAGTATTGTTAAAAGCAAAATGAATGGAAATTGAATTTAAAATTGATTATGGAAATAAAGGAAAGTATTACAAAACAGTGTTTTATTTTCATCCAAGTTTATTAAATAACATAAAAGTTTACACTTGACGAAACAGTACATTTTATTTTTAAAATCTAATTTTACTATACTAACATTACTCTTATCACATACTGGTTACACATAAAAAAAATTCATTACGTAATAAAAAAATATGTAAAAACGGCTGCTATACATAAAAAGACGACATTGATTTCATTTTAAATGTATATTAAAAGTCAACAGCAATAAGTAATCAAAATCGTGAACTTAATTTCAATATTGCTACTTCACAACCTAATTATTCAGGTCTAAGACGCATATTTCTTAACAAACAAAGATCTCTAGCAGTATCTTTTCTACCATAAGGAGTAGATAAGTCATAAAGCCGCAAAATCAAGCCAATGTTGAAATTTTCTGGTAAAGCTTTTATCAAAGTCGGTACTATTTCACTTGGCATTTTCTGTAAGATAACTTGAGCTCTTTCCTGTCCACATTGAACAGCATAAACTAAAAATTCAAATATAAACTGAGTTTGTGGTGTTACATCACCATTCTTTCCTGCTAACTGAAAAAATGACTTGTATAAAACATCCAAAGCTGATTGTAAAGGTTCCTTTATGTTAACACTAGAAATATTCTGTCCTTGAGAGTAGTATGAATCACGTGAATTATCGTTTAATCTCCTTACTTTACTGGCAGTACACATTGGGTCTAAATCTTCTGTATCATCATGTCGACGCTTTCTTATTGTACTCGATTTATTCAAAAGGCTATCTTCGAGAGCTGCGTAAATGCAGTACACACATAATTTTGCCAATATTGCAGATTGGGGTTCAACTAATTCATCACATAATTTAGCATTATACAAATACTGAGGCAATACATGTAATAATAATGCCTCTGTACACTTTTCAATATCCAAATAAAACATTGCCATCACAATATCTACACATCTATCTAAGTCTTCTTGATATCGAAATTTAAGAGTTTCTTTAATTAGATTAGTCACAAACCAAACTGGGCCTGCAGTATTTAAGAGACTTTTTATAATATGAGTTGCATCTATGTGTAAGTATCCTCGAGTTTTGACATCTTCCCATACAGTTGACAGTTGTTCCAATATTGGTTGTCTGGATACAATACAATGTGAAAAAGGTAAAATTTTAGATTTTGGCAATATCGGAGGATGAATATCATATTGCATCTTTCTTATAATCTGACACATAAGAACTGCTCGTTCTTTAAAGTTGTCAATTTGAGTCACTTCAGCTTCAGTTGGAGGTGACATAAATTGTTGTATCATGTTTAAAGGTTTAATGTAGGCATCTTGATGAACAACATTTATATATGAGCACAACCAAACTGATGCACATACAGCTAATGAAGCCATTTTTTGTCTTAAGGAGTCCAGCATTCGTTTAACATCACCTGATGAGATAGAACCTTGTTCCCATGCAAATAAGACTTCTTTCATAACACCACCAACATTCATACAAAGATCATGGGGTTTTAAATTAGTATTTTTAAAATCAAAATCAGGCGCACTAAGGTGGTGAATAAAAATATCAACAAGTTGAGAGTCACATTTTTGCAAAATCTGTTCAGGAGATTTGTAAACACCTTTCTGCGCCATACAATCCTTAACCCACTGATCAAAAAATGAGTCACCATTTTCATCAAGAACAGTTTCAGCTCCATAGTCCTGAACTATAGAGCACAAAATCAGAAATGAAATGTCAAATATGTAAACTTTTGCTTGAGAAGCACCTTTTTCACTTGCCGTCAATAGAGCAAATTCATTAAATTTGATTAATCTTGACACAAATGTTTTTAATTTACCTTCAACTGTTGCTACTGCCAAAATTGTATCCAATGTAGTTCCTCCAACAATCTGACAAAGCATTGTATATAATGACTCTTGAGTTTTATGAAAATCACCACCCATAGTTTTTAGCATTCCTGCCAAAGTAGGTTCTGCACGAGTTATAAAGATTGGTACGGAACCTTGAAGACCAGTTGGTTCTAATTTCTGTAATTTAACATCTTTAGAATCTCTCTTCTGACTGAAATAAGCCAATTGTGTTTCAGAAATAACATTCAATTTAACCAATGGTTCTAATAATGCTACAATACTATTACAAGAATTCTTAGCATCAACAACATCAAGCAGCGGAGCTCCATGTAGCAACATTTCAAATGCTTCAATTACCTCCACAGAGGAATCACCCTCTTTATTATTTGTACCACAAACATTATGAATGTATTGAATAACTTGTGGTAATTTCAAAAAAGTAAAGGCAGCCCATAGAGCTTGCTTAGATGCATCTTTACTAGCATCATTTAGAGATACAAAACATGCTCTTATTAGTTCACAATATAGTCGTGATAATGGATAACTCTTGGTTCTTTGTATCATCAGTAACTGACTTGTTAAATGCTGCGTCTCAGCACCTGGGCTAGCTAAAATATTTACAGCTATTAAAGCTTGTAAGCAATGGGTGACTGCCTCAGGTTTATTATTTAATGGTGCTATTTTATCAATATCTATATTACAAATCTTCTGCACAGTCTCATGAATAGTAACAGGTGCTTTAAATTGAGTATTCATCATCATGAATGCTGTAATTTCTTGACATTTTTTAGTAACTTCACTGTACTCCTCAGGATCATTTTGTTTAGCCAGATAAAACATAGCAATAAGAAAATCTGAGTGAACTATTGAATTGAGCAACAGTGTAGATTTTTCAAGAAGTTCCTGACTCTGTATAGGATTTGATGAAGGATATTTACTCAATGAATAATGATAAACCTGAAGTAACCATAAAATAATAGAAGACACAGCAAAAGCCAGTATTTCTTCTTCCATCTTGCTGCGACATGTTATATTGTCGAGGAATCCTTCTAGGAACTCCAGTAAACTTAAAATACAGTGAGGTTTATGAAAAGCATCAAATTTTGCTATTCTTTGTAATACTGCAGCATAAGATACTAAGTGTGACGCCAAAGAATGTTTGAGGTATGAAATTACTAGCTGGTTAGCACCACAGCCGACCATAGCTTGCTGAAGAATGCAATCAGCTAGGTTGTACAGGTCTCCACTAACTCCTCTCGGAAGAATAGTTTTAATATTAATGCCCCATTGTATATCTGTCCATCGTTCACGCCAAGCTTTTAAAATCAGTGCCTTAAGAGAGCTAGTTTTACTGGTCATTTTAGAAGCATCCATTTTCACCATTTTTTACATAAACAGAAGGAAGGTCTTACTTATATGTGTTCATATTTTTCACAGTTAGTCAATTGACATACACAAGATCTCAAGATACCAGTTTTTAATAAACTTGATTAGGTGAAACACTCACAAGTCACAACCTACTATTTTTGTATTTATTTTAAGTATTCGATGGCAAGCTTTGCCAATTGCCATTTTGCTTTTGACAGATGACATCTGATATAATGATCTATCACAAACAAAACAGTTTGTACCTACATTCTAAAGCCTTCTTTAATTAGAAAAAAGAGATATAATTAAATTATATATTTTTTTTATATTATACTTAAGTTAAATTAAATTATACATATAATAACATGAAATTAATATAAAAGAAAATAAGTTATATTCATTTTATATATCTTTATTACTATTACTTAATTATGTGTTAATTGATTAAATGCTAAGGAAAGCATAATCAAAACATTTTACAGCACGAAGGCAACTGTCAATATCAAATTAATGTTGAAATTTGAATAACCTATACTAAAGACAGGCTGTACGGTGAAATACCATTGCCTTTTCCATTATGCACTAAAAACAGAGAAAAAATCAAAAAAATGTCAAACTCACATGTAAACCTTTGATGTAAACTGTTTATAAACATTAAAACCTAAAAGTAGTTTTAAAATGAGTTTTAGAAATTATAAGGATAAAATAGACGAAGGTGATGTAGTAATCTTGTATTTAAGCAATAACCTCCACGCCATAGAAGTGAGAACAGAAATAAAGAATAAAAAAGGAGAAATGGTCGAGAATGTTTATCAAACAACATTTGGTGCTTTAAAAGTGAAGAATCTTATTGGTGTTGACTATGGGAGTAGAGTAAGTTATTATTAATATTAATTTATATATATAAAGCTTATTAGTGTTGGTATTGAATATTAAAATCATCCGATTTAACTTATTTTGAGGTTATGTTTACTTCTACAAATAATTGATAAAAGCAAGATTTATAAAATTGAGGCAGTTTTTAAAGTAAATATCAAAGTAACCACTGTATGTAAATCTTAATGGACATATTTTTTTAAAAATAAACTGATATTTTGAACTTGTAGAAATTGTAGTGGGCTTATGGAAAAAAATTTCAACTAATTGTTTTAGTTCAACATGATTTTTGTTTTTTCATCAATTGCATAGAAAATTACTTATGGTTATATAATTGGTTTAAAAATATTTTTAATATATAAAAAATTTGTAAGTATTTTCATTTATTATGGTAGGTAGAACTTTCAAAAGGCTGGGGGCATGTATTGCAGCCCACACCTGAGCTTTGGTCTCTAACACTGCCACACCGAACACAGATTATTTATACTCCAGATATCAGTATGATACTATTGCAGCTCGACTTATTCCCTGGAAGTATAGTTATTGAAGCTGGTAAGATATCTTATTGTTGGAAAATGATTTTTTCGATTACAACATATCTTTAAACTAATTTGTTTATGCTTAGCTATCAAAAATCAGAACAAAACTTTATCAAAATTAAGTATTTGCTATATTCAGATTTTGGGTAAACAATTATTTTAATAGTTTCAAACTATTTCTACATTGAGAGAGCTTATTCAACTAAATTTTAATGAAATACATTAAATTATTTAATATTGTAAATTATTTACCATGAATTAACTATTCCATAATTTAAAACTGAATACATAGGGAGTCCACTTTGTTGACATTAAATCTCTTTAATTTTAAAAAATATAAATTTTAATAACGTAATACAAACAGGTACTGGCAGTGGATCTCTAACACATGCATTAATCAGACGTATTCGTCCGCATGGTCATGTCTACACATTTGATTTCCATGATCACCGAGCAAAAGTTGCTCGAGAAGAATTTGAAAACCATGGACTTGCTGATTTTGTAACAGTGAGTACATCAAGAAGTATAAAAATAAATTTCTGACATCAAAAGTTATAGAGGCCTCAACCAAGCATTGACTCATTTATTACATTATAAATTAAAGTGACTTAGTTTGTCTGACATCTTTTCTTTTCAGCTGGAATACTAATCAAAGATTCATGTAAAATTATAATTTTAACAAAGTTTATTTGTAGTAGTTTTAGTATTAAAACAACTAAAGGGTAACTCTTGTAAATGGAAGGACCGACATTATAATACAGTTATAATTGCGTTAGCCTATCTTCTTTCTACTTATAACTCTAAAGTTCACAAGCTTAAAAAGCTCACTTCATTAATTTTTTTTGCTTCAATGTTATACTTATGTTTAGGCTTCACACCGAGATGTATTAGCTGAAGGTTTTGGAGAGAAACTCAATGGAAAAGCGAATGCTGTTTTCTTGGACTTGCCAAGTCCCTGGTCTGGAGTTACCCATGCTATCAACGCTTTAAAGGATGAAGGTTAGTGTATATTCTGTATATCTGTGAACAAAGTAACACTGTATTTAGATTTAAAAAAAATTTTAATAGCTATGTTTATTTAAATTCCTATAATCGACTTTACGAACCAAGTAAAATAATAACGTGCAATCTTACGAGATTCTTAAAATATGTCTCTGTGTCTTGTTCTTCTCATCAGAAAACCGCTTTCCGAACTGGTTTTAGCCTCAGACAAACTGACTGACTGACCAATTTTGACGTGTCAAAAGTCTTTGAAAAAGGACTATTTGAAGTAAACTATTTTGAGTATCAGTTTGATGGTTTAGTTCAATTAAAAAATTTTAAAAACTTGCCCCTTTTATTACGCAAATAACGAAATCCGCTTGCACGATACAGACATAATAATTTTAATGAATAAATCAAAGCTTTACATTTTTACATTCGCAATTTTAATAAACACTAGTATATCAATTATAGTATTTCAAAACAGATCATTAATCAAATAACCTCTCAAGAATCTGATAAACTAAGCCTGTTACGCCATTAGTAATTTAAATACTTCATCTAGATGCAAATACAATCTGAACGAATCCGTTTACGACACAATCTATTTGTTAGAATCCTTAATAAAGTCATAAAGTATAGCAAAATGTCACACTATTATAATAGTCTTAATGGTTGCAAGTTTTTGTTTATCTAAATGTTTTAGTATACTATTCATGACTTATTGATTTTATGTGAAAGTAACTTCTAAATTTATATACTTATAGGTAGACCGTAGATGGACAACATCCTATTAGTATAAGTACGGAAATTACGTCATTTTAGTATTTATTAAGTAGGTATATTTATCATCATCTTCACATTACTGACTATAGTCTCCTCTCACGATGAGCAGAGCTTTCAGATTTAAACTTTGGGGATATAACTGACACTCATGCAGAGTTCCTCATTAGATTAGATATTTTCTTTTACTAGTAAATATCACTTATGTTTAATTTATTAAAACGCAAAATTCTGAAAATTCAGAACATATAACAGTTTTTTCTTAAAAGTGGCAAATTTTAGCAGACTATGGAAACTGATTAATTAAGATTTCCTGGTTAAGGAACATAAGAGAGTTGAGTTTGACTCTAGGTAGGAAAAACCTCTAGTAGAGTCACTCACAAGAAGAAAAGAAACTGGTAATTTTGAAATTCCAATACCTCTTTACAGATAATTCTTCTACACAACTATTATATTATGTGGCTAGATCTATTAAGATTGAAAATAACAGGAAATATAATGAATTTTCGAATAACCTATAGATGAAACAAATAACATTCGTAAAGCTAACGAAAGCATCAGATAAAGATAAACTATCACAGCAGGAAACTGCAGATCCTTATAAATCTACTTCGATTGCAATCTGATTACCCAGTGTCGATTATACCGATCCGCTTGTAAGTTATTCTATTCTATTCATTAATGCTGGTGCTGAACTAGATAACGAATTTAAAAGCGATTCATCGAATACGACTCGGTTAACCTTAGATGTCATGATAGGGTTGTGGCTGAATAAGATTTTCTATATTCAATATCGATTTATTTCCATACTATGATAATGTTATGATAATGATAATACGAAAACTAATGTAAGAAAATAGTGAATGGCCCAAGAATTGATTTGTATTTTCTGACTAATATAGAATATTTTAAAAATTATCTGAAAAAAGAGCTGTAAAAAGGTTTTAGACACGCTCGGAACTTTATTTTTAACAAAAAACACAGATATTGATTTTAAGTTGATGAAGTGAGTTCAGCCTAATGATTGACCTCGATTTCAATTATTCTATGTAAAAAAATCGAAAAATAAGATTTTTTTAATATCGTTTGAGATAAATCGATCCACCCTCGAAAATCGTAGAAGGTGCTTCTAGGTCAGATTTCCCTTGCAAACCTGGCCCTTTTATCAAGGTCGTTAATGAAATATCGGAGTACATCACATATATACTTCATGACATAATTTTTTCATGTATGTACTAAATAACACCTATTATGCAGCAGCCCTAGATCACTTTGCCTAATTGGTAGATCCTTATAAAATCTAGATACGCATCTCTTGCGCGGCGCTGCTCGCAAATAAATGACACATTTTGTTATTCATCCTTGAAGGCTTTTTGCTACCCTATTGTTGGATGACAGCGACTTTTTACTTAGTGATGTAATATACTATTGTACGAGATTTTTTTGTTCGGCGACTCCTAAAATAATGTTCGAATGAAAAGTAAACTTAACACCAAATCAAATGAGTTCTTTGATTAAAGTTAACATGTCAAACAAGGTTAATAAATTAAGCATAAGTTATTCAACTACGGTTAGAACAGCAACAGATGATTTAATTATCCAAACGTAAAAGTAGATGGACAAATCATCAATGTTATCAATCATGATGATGATATAAATATCTAAAAAGTCAGTCAGGAGACCAAACATGAGTCACTAAACTGACAGAAATTTTCAAAGTGCTTTTGACAGACGAAATAAAACGACCACAAAAAAGATTTTTTTTATCCCATCTACTATCCCATTTCTTTAAACATAACCAACAGAACTTAGCTCTTGTCTGAGGTTATCTGTCCTTTAACTGGCAATTAGAACAAACCTCGTTAGTATACAATCAAAAACCTTGTCCTAGAATCTAAATAAAACTGAACCTTAAATGTAGTGTCCACTCTTGGGTCAAAGCGAGTAAAATATCAAAGAATAAAGCGCATTGGCGCCGACAATGGACTAATAAAATAATAAATGCGAATTTCAAATAGTCTGTAATTGGTCTGTTTTCTTCAGGAATTCAGTTACTATTATAATTTTATAACACAAATAAAGTATTAAATGATCAGATGAATGAAAAAACAATAATCTGTGCCAAATATAATTATTTTAAACTAGCTGCCTGCCCTCGCTTCGCTCCGGGTATTTAAAGCAATATTATAATTGATATCCTTAAATTGTCACTCTGTAATTGTGTAGTTTTTCATTATTTGAAAAAGAGAGAGAGTGAGAAAAAGTTATAAAAAAATAATAGAAAGAAAAAGAAAAGCAACAGATAGTAAAAGAGGGAGGACAGAGCAAAAATAATATTGAATAGGTAAAGAAGAGAGAGCGAAAGAGAGAAAAAGAGAAGGGGGTGAGAGAGATAATCGAAAGAAAGAAAGTGAAAGGAGACTGATCATTCTGAACAGATAAAGATGTAAATTAAAGAGAGAAAAAAGAGAGTGATAGTATTATAAGAGGATAAGATACGGAAATACTATAGACTTCTCTCAGTGAAAGAATTTTTAAAATCGAATTAGTAACAACAAAATAGCCATAATCTATTAATTAAAATATGTATATGGCAACACTAAATCACTTTTGTCACTCACGAATAGTGTGGTATTCTCTCAGTGAAAGAATTTTTAAAATCGAATTAGTAACAACAAAATAGCCATAATCTATTAATTAAAATATGTATATAGCAACACTAAATCACTTTTGTCACTCACGAATAATGTGGTATTCTCTCAGTGAAAGAATTTTTAAAATCGAATTAGTAACAACAAAATAGCCATAATCTATTAATTAAAATATGTATATGGCAACACTAAATCACTTTTGTCACTCACGAATAGTGTGGTATTCTCTCAGTGAAAGAATTTTTAAAATCGAATTAGTAACAACAAAATAGCCATAATCTATAAATTAAAATATGTATATGGCAACACTTAATCACTTTTGTCACTCACGAATAGTGTAATTTTCTATCAGTGGAAAAAATTTTTAAAAACTCTTCAATTTACAAAATGACCACCTTATGGCACTTAAATGGCCATATTTTTTTAATTAGAGTATTTATGGCAACACCACATAGCCTATGTTACCCGGAAAGGATGTAGCTGCCTATCGAAGAAAGTATTTTCAAAATCGGTTCAGTACTTTTCGAGCCTATTCGCAAAAAACAAACAAATATACAAACAATCAAATCTTTCCTCTTTATATAATAGTATAGAGTATAGAAGTATAGATATAGACTAATAGGGAACAAAGTATGAAATTGCCGTTTCATTATAATAGGTGCTTCCAACTGATATAGAACTTTCATGGTTTGAGATTTTGAAGTGAAACTTTTTTACATGATACCTATGTAGTTCTTCTTTTAAAAATGTGCAACATTTGTTCAACATTTTCAGTTGTTTTTTTTATTCAGTTTAGTCAAGAAAGAACGAATGAACGAGAAGACAAATTTTCGGAGTATCCCTTATACTTCGAAAATTCAAGTGATTTTTGATATACGAGTTCCGATGCGAAATTAACGTTTGGAGAGGGGACTGCTAATGATTTTTTTACATATAACACGAGTACTAAATTATTCCTCAACAATTTTTAGTATTCTTAATTATAAATTTGAATATTACAACACCTGTAGCTGATATAACGATTAAATAATAAGCCGTTTAATTGGTCTAATTGTACAGAAACAGAGCTACGATGTACTTAAGTTTAAATAAAATAGTATTTTCTGTTAGTCGTTCCTTACATGCAGTGCGTAAACAAAGTTCAAAGTATGGAGATCGGGACATGGACTCAATTACGGATGCGCTAACTGCACAAGTTACTCCGGCCCTTATACCTGCGTATTTCACCACTGAGAGATTAAAAGCATTGATCCTGTTTAAATTTAATTAAATCAACTGCTCTTTTGATATAATATATTAGTCGAAGGTTTTGCTTATAACGTTCTTCCGCCTTTGCTTCTATCTGAATACTTACTATATTTATTTTTGCACCAATATCATTAAACTATTTTTCATTTTTACATTCAAATTATGCAACTGTTTAGACGAAGTTTAAAAATAATCTATTACTGTCTGAATCAGAAATTTACTTTAGCTTTAAAACCTTAAAGGAACCTTATTGGTTTACTTGAACGCGCTAATATCAGAAACTACTGGTCCTATTTGAAAAACTCTTTTAGTGTTAGATCATCACGCTAAGACCAATAGGAGCGGATGTTCAAGGGCACAAAGTAGCAAGGGTCGGCTAGTATAGTTATAAGTTTCTTAGTCCTTCTGGACATAGATAATTCTTTTCCTGGCCTGACGTTTACTTTGAAGTCAGTATCTAAAAATATAAACAATGTTTCGTAATACACAAGTATTAAGTACCGATATATTTTACATATTTTAACATACTATAATATAAGAGCCATCGTCTCTATTATTATGTATGAAAATAATAAGCAAGCAAATGATATGCGGTTGACGTAATGTTCCTTGTGCAATACTTTACATGTGACGTAGCGTAGTGAGATGTGATGATAATAGCTCTATCGGTTTTGCAAGATATTATAATTTCTAATGTTAGAAATATAATGGCATTAGTTGCGCTAGCCTATTTTGTTGAAAGTAGTTATTAATGCTTTAGTATTAAGCAAATTCTAGGAATCTATACTAATATTATAATGCTGAAGAGATTGTTTGGTTGAAGGATCTAATCTCAGGAAGTACTCGTTGAAATGAAAAAATCTTGAAGAAAAATCGAAGAAAGTTATAGGTTACATAACATCATGCCACGACCAATAAGAGCAAATAATCACGCAGACGAATACGCTAGTCAGCTAATAATCTAATAATCACACTCAAAATGAATTCAACACTTCCAGGTTGCCTGTAAGAGATTGCTGACCTAGAAATAAGGACTTCAATGTACACTTATTGTATTAATATTAATGATAGTTTAAACAGTTACTGTATGTGTGTGCAATGAAGTTTTAAATAAATAGATATATTAGGTAATACTTGTTGGAGGTGTATTTTTATCTCTCTTTTTAGTGAAAATAGCTGTCGAAAACAAAACTTACAATTCTATCTGCCAGACGTTTGACTAACCTTTGGACCTTTGTCAATAACATCAAACAATATTCCAACAAGACGCCGGGGCATTCTGTCCATAATTCCATATATACAATAGACGTTAAATATCTCCTGTATCACAGGCGTATCTAACAAGAGTTTCGGCTCAGTATGATTTCTATGGGCTTATTTATCGCCCGTCGGTCGTTGTCCAAATATGTCTTATTAATAAATGGTCACTCGACACAGTGATGCTTCTAAGCTAACAATAGCTGAGAAATGTGGGTACTGTTCTTTGTAAACCCTATTCTTACTCGAGTAATGATGTACTGTACTTTTAAATATGGATAATTATCTTGAGATCGTATTAATATTATAAATATGAAAGTTTGATTGTTTGCTACTCAATTATTTCTTCGATCAAAAGATTATAATTTTGAAAAACACAGGATATTTTTTATCCTGGAACGAATCTTATTCTCCATGATATAGAAGTGCAATCCTAATGAGTAAGTGCCTCACCCTTCAATTCACTCTGTACCTAATTCTGAAGAAAAAAATCATTTCATAGTTACGATAGTGACAAAGGTGCAGTTAAACGAAGTTTAACTAATCTAATTTTTTTTAGCTTTGGACGATTCAGTGGTATTAAATATTATCAATTCTCATTATAATAAAATTTTAGGTACAACTAAAATATCAACCTATTTTGGAATTCATTAGAAATACTTACCGAGTTTAATCACAGACAAATGTATCCACAAAAAGAGGATTTAATGATACCCCAGCACTATTACTAGCACTTACTAAGTGTCCAGCGGTAATCGCGGCATTTAGTACACTTACAAATGCTTGCCCTCGCAACATGACATATCAATGTAACCGAGCCCTCTCCCATGGTGGTCTAGACTCAGAATGAAAGTCTAATAGGACAGCCCCTTGCCTCAGCTGTCTCGGTCTGGATGTTATCTTTGCCTGAAAAATAGCACCTTTTGTGTTTAAGAAAGAGAATCACCCTACATGGATCCTTTTTGTTAGGCTCATGAAACTGTAAGATACATTTGTTACAATTTGTATAGTTATTGATTGTATCTATCAGGAATCAGGATTAATTCTATTTGTATTTGTTTCTGTATTCTTTTCCAACCAATAAATCCTTCATAATTCCATAATTTTAGTTAACTTGTTGGTATAATTAATAATACCAATTACTGTACAGCAATACGTATGAATATGCACTTTAGACAGAAGCATAGCACTGCCTGGGGCTTGATATCGAAGTGCAGGGTTTGGTGACCTTTAAACTGAAAACTTAAAATTGAGTGATAATTATTGAGTGATAACTTTAAACTTAAAATTGAGTGATAATTCTAATGTCTCGTGAGATCACTGACTGAATGTTCACTTTATGAATTCACTTGTCAGACTGCAAATCGGTAAGAACAACCTACCAACTAATCAAAGGCTAACAACCAACCAAAGTGTAGCTAACAATTAAAAGTGTTGCTATACATAATTTGAATTCTTGTGTTTTCTTTTTTTGATTTTTTAATACTGATTTAATGTTGTTATTTAAACAGATTTTCGATTGCGAAATATATCAAATACAACGTACATTAAATACGTAATTTATAATGAAGTATCGCAATATTATTTAGAATAAGTCATTTCCATTTCATTGAAATATATCCATCTAAGGCTATAACTTGATCGTAAATCAACGTCAGTATCTATCGTAGAGCCTCCGCGGGCTCCAATCGCAACTGGTCAAGTGTCAACACTCACCGATAGCTGACAATATTATCGCTAACCACGCTGTCTTTGCATTCAAAACAACTGTTGAACACGAACTGTTTAGAAACTAGCTCTATATATAGTAGTATACTAACAGAGATGATTTCAAACAGAAATGTAACATTAAGAAATAGATAAAAGTAAATTTTCATTGCAATTTCTTGGAAGCTTTTTTCCTTAAACTGCTTTTAAACCCTACAACTCTACATTTACTTACTATTAAGTCTATAGGACAATGTATTTAAATACTTAATCAGGTATTTTACGTATAAATATTTCAGCGGTAAATTGACTGGTGGTTTCATAGAGTCATATGTACTGCAGTGAGGTGAGTAACCATTATTCAGGATCACATCTTATTTCTATCTTTAGTGTAGTTTTATGATGGGTAGATAGGTGTGACATAAGGAGATTGCTTGTTAATGTACCGTGTAGCTTAAATATAGTTAAACACAAACAAATATATTTAGTAATAGAGCTGTTAATCAACATTTTTCCTATCAAATGAACTATTTCTATTAAAACAAGAACCTATAAATTAGTTAACGCAACGCGAATGCTAACGTTTCTAACGCGTTTAATTATCAAATCCTACAATTACGCACAGATAACGATCAAGGAATTGTCCAATACATTTCATGCATATTTCTCGCACCCCTGCAGGGTACTCGATTCGCATATTTCGATGATAACAATCTTATATCCTTGTTACTTTCCAAATACATGTCATAAGTGTAATAGCCACATGACATAGCCTGTCCCCTCGGGCACTACTCGACCAGCCGACTATAACAAACAAAGCCATTCATTCGCTTTATTTATACCGATATCTTATAACAATAAATATAAGATCTACAACCGCGTAAATAAATTTCTAGTACCGAATTTGTTGACTTGTGAATGTTTTCGAAAGACCGCGGTATAGCATCAAATTTTTAAACTATTTATCATGCAAATTTGAACATTATAATAATTTAGTTAAGGGTTTAATACGATTTGTATAATGTTATTTGAATATTTGTTGTGCTTGCGCTACTAAATCAAATAGTGGTCAATTAAGATAAAGCTCAGAACGACAGCTATGGACAATAGAGCATATGACTAATACAGCGTTTTGTTTGCTTAACTGAATTACAACCGAGCTGCTCGATACTTCAATACTTGATAGAATATATATAATAATGAATTTGTTTAAAATTTGGTCCAACACGTAAGGCCAACATGTCTCATTCTTCGACGTTACGCAGTAGAGTTTACATGTATGCTGAATTTTATAAAAATAATTAGATGCGTAGTAAAAGAGTGCAAAAATAACAATACAAAGGTTAAAAAAAAACATAGGATATCGTATCATTAAATAAATAAACAATTTTTTATTAAATTTATCTTTTTGATAGATTACGACGGCCATTAGTTCGCTTTTACCATACGCTAAGTTCTAACTTAAACTAGCTGATCCGGCAAACATTGTTTTGCCTTATAAATTTAAAAAAATTGGGGTACGCCACCCTTATCACTTAGGGAGATGAAAAATAGATAGCCGATTCTCAAACCTACTGAATAAGCATATAAAATTTCATAAAAATCGGTCGAGCCTTTTGGAGGAGTATGGTAACTAACATTGTGACACGAGAATTTTATACAATAGATGTTATACTTACTTTCCTACAAGTTTTTAAAGATGGGGGTCTGTACTTAAATTGAAATCATTGGGTCCAGTGATTATTAATTCTTCAAATAATTTAATGTCTAAAAATTCTAGATAATATTTGGAAACATCTAAGATCTTTATAAAGTACTATGTGTTAGCAACATTATTAGTCATAATTAAAAATGTTCACAACATAAATAATACATTAGGTACTATGTAAATACTAAGTTAATAAATAGCTCAAGTATTGAAGTATGTAAGGCGTGACGATAAATTGTTTAAATTAAAACACAATTAATCCATAGCCTAGGTATAGCAATTAAATTCGTTGTTCATGATCGGTGTGTATTATCTGACTGATAGGCTAATTTATAAAGTGAGAAAATGTCTATTAATTTATTCTAGTTCTGCTAATGACAATGTCTTTATAATATTAATTTCACACTTCCGTTAAGAAATAATGAAATAAGCACTACAATAAATATACTGTAAGATCTAATTTGTATAAAAACTATTGTGTCTGTTTAAAGACACTCTCTCTGTTTAAAGACTCTCCTTAAGAGATTATGGGCCATCCATAAATTACGTCACACGAATTTCATGACTATGACCCCTGCCTCCCCCGTCCTTGTCACAGCTCGCCACATTTGTGACACTCTCCCTTCCCTCGTGTGAAATCACATATTATGTAATTTTATATCTAGGTGTTATTTAATTAAAATAACAGTTTTTAAATAGTCAAAACAAACCATTTTTTTGATTTTGAAATACAACGTCGCAAAATTTAGGACCTTTTCCTATCCCCTAATCACACTTCGTCATCCCCCACATCCAACTTAACGTGTTACATCTCTATTATAGATAATTCTCGTGTTACAATGTTAGTTACCATACATTATAAATGATAAGGGTGTCACGTCAGCTAGTAATTTATAAAATTCGTAAAAAATCTAGTACAGTATGATTTTCCGAAATAATCAATTTTTAATGAGACGTTGGAAGATTATTCAGTCAAAACACACTGTATACACAACATTGATTTAAAAAAAATCCTTTAAATAAATTGTTTATATTATAACCCTTTTGTATTTGAAACTATCTCTATATTTATAAGCTTATTAGCAGTTGCAATGTCGTTAATGATATCACAGCTGAAAATGGCAAAAGCCAGTAAATTATTCATTACCAATATGTTGAATACAATACAATTATTGTCATAGTTTAAATTGTTAAATTTACTTCGCTTATAATTATCTCTGTTTATAGATAATTAAATGACGTATTTGTATTTGTCCAATTGTACGGCAATATTTTTGCTATGATTGTCATAATGCAAAAGTTATGTTTTGTGTCTAGCTCTCATTGCTTTTAGGTCACTGGTTTATTTACGATACTAGATTTAATTTATTGCATGGTGTTATCTGCGTACGTACTTTATCGCCAACTAAATCGAATTCCATATTTGTGATTGATTGTTTATAAGTTTAGCCTTATCAATTTCAGCTTCATCAAACAGCGATGACTCAAATCAAATATTTGACCGTCAACTATTACTTATTTAACATCAACTATTTTTTTTATAATCACAAAGGGCTATTATTCATATTGTACCCAATAATCATTTCAAATTTCCCAATCTAAACTATTAAATAGGTCCATATTTCATTGTATCACGTTATCTACTGATTGATATATTGCTTCAGCGTAAATCACTGGTAAAGCTATCACAGACTATCATAACTTCCATGACTGTTTTACATAAGACAAGAACGAGAACAATCGGGTCGTGGTTATATATCTAAAGTATAAAATTAATACAGACGTTAGACTCCTTTCTACGACCCTTTACCTTGACTCGCCGCTCCCTGCATACCGCACGTCTTAACTACTTACATATAGATATTGATATACTGATATATACTTGCTTGGCACGTGGCGATTTGTTATCTTAATGCTGTGATATTAATACATTTTATTGTAATTGCTATGTTATATTTTATTGCTAATGGAGAAATAGATTGCTTAGCTACAGTTTACTAATAAAATACTACATAAGAGAATCAGTCTCTGCAAAATATTTAAAGGATACTGAGTATCCTCTTAAAGGAGTGCATAAATAAATTATAATATTCAGAATCTTTCAAAACTTACTTGGATTTGCGAGATAAAGCAAAAAATCTGATAAACTACTACTTCTCACAAATTACTAAACACAAGCTAAAATATTTCTATTTTGAAGCAATGATACTATTTTGGTACGATAAAGAAATAAATTTTACTTCAAAAATTAATAATTTTGTTTTATTTTTTTTTACATGTTTGCCATAGCAGAAATAAATAAAATCCATATACGGTAAAATATTAACATACTTTAAAAGCATGTTATAATTCTGTGGTTGAGTACCCTAAAATTAATGAATTTTAAAAGACATTAAATTCAATATGGATATATGAGTTTATAGTTTTCCTTGGTATTCGATTTTATATCTGTCGTTTTCAGTATAAAGTATATCAAAGGCTTGTAATGATTCACGAAACGATTAAAGCTAGCGTAGTTAGTGTAAATAATATAATAATTTACAATACCTTAGCGGGTGATAAGCGCAAAAATAATAAATCAGTTTTTAATCAAAGTTCATTAGTAGAGTTATTTGTATTTTGTGACCGGGTAGGGTGGGGTCACGTTGAAATGATTTAGTTTCAATACACGAGACGTCGCCCGTAAATGCGGCTGTCGGCTACAGGTAATTTACACCGATTGCCGTCTGTTTATTATTTTCTGTCTATGTTTTAAGTCACTTTTGCGTGGGAATTTATTATACGACTTGCCTATAGCCGTTTTTAATAATATGACTCGCCTTATCGTCGTAAGCGTTTGTCGCTATCGAGACTTTAAATTATTTGATCCCTGTTTTATCGTCGAATAAAATGTGCGTTATAATTCTGTTCTAGTCTGTGTTTGCGAGGGAAGTTTATTGTTTATGGTACACATGTCTACAACATTAAATAATATACCCTTCATAGCGTCTATCTTCATATTCATATTACTTAGAATCTAGAATCACTAAAACGGATTTTTTTTCATACAATTCGTTTCGCTTACTCTAAATTCGCTAGCTAAAACAACAAAGATTAAATTTAGATGGTGTAGACTGTAGGTTAATAATAGCCCTACAATTGTGAAAACCTTATCTAATTTTGTAAAGCATTTTTTGCGATAGGCGTCTACAAACGTACAATTAGAATGACAAACAAACGTTTTAAAAATATAATTTCGGTGGCGGAGTTTTTACGTTTTCCTAAACATTTTCTATGTAGAGACATAGCATGGCCAGACATGACATTAATTATATGTATAAATAGATAGATTGAAACCGATTCCCATGTATATTTGAAATCGTCCATTCTGACGATTCTTAAATGGAAATATTTAAGTATCAGATCGCATAATAAAGCACTTAGAACAACATAACTAGACAAACAGCACAATTAAAATAGAGTAACAATTTGATACGGACTTTAACCTTTCCATCGAATTACGCAAGGTAACTAAAGTATTTCAAAACTAGTGTTCTGTGCTTTCAATTTTTTTAAATATTCATAAACCTTGTTCTATATGAGATTAAACTATATTTCGCATATAAAATCAATAATGTTAGCAATTAATACGCATATAATTAAAACAATTTTGTCTACGTCCTCAGGCTACTAGTATCATTGTGGTTAAATGGACTTTAACACGCTACGTCATTTGTATATTGGTGGTATATTAGCACTTAGGAATTCTTATTGATACATTTTTCATAAGTAACATTTTATCATCCATATTTTTTCTTATATATGGTTATCTTGTTTTCTTAGTTAACATTGGTTAAAATAGTGTATATATAGCTTACTAGTCGACCCGTCCCGGCTTCGCCCGGGTGCAATTTACCACGTGTATTTAGCCGCAACCGCTATGTCCCTGCATTTTAAGTCTGTAATATCTTCGAAAATATTCATTTAAATTTCATTCTGTAAAGGGCCATATTGATCTATATATAATGCACAATGTATTTAAGATACTTAATTGGATAAGGATTAATACTGTATTGTTTAAAATTGCATCGTAAATAAGTCATTATTTCTCGTAAAAAGTAAAGGATAAAGAATGGTTATTGTGAATTATGTCTAAGAGATAGACATATACTATCGGGGACTTTTTCGCAGACCTTTTAGAGGGTACAATACTGTAGTAAATTATTTTGTTCTATCTCGTAGGGTTCAACCAGCGTTTGCAATGTAAGCGCAAAAAATGTGTTTATTTACATCACATTAGAAACCTCTACAATTATCAGTGTTTCTCTAATATAATATGCATGTATTATACATATAAACTTTTCTCTAGAATCACTATTTATTAAAATAAAACGCATCCAAATTCGTTGCTTAGTTCTAAAAATCTAAGAATATATAGTGACATACAGACAGACAGACAGCGGGAAGCGACTTTGTTTTATACTATTATACTATGTAGTGATTCAAGTTGATCTACGTTAGTCTTGAGAACTTTAGACGACAAATAAAAAGCTAAGCAGTTTGGCAGAATATTCATCCGTCCGGTTTTTATTTATTAAAGTAATATAATTTTTGCTACGCTCTATTCTGCTTAGCGCACGCTTAGAATGAATTAACGAGGCTATTATAGAGATTATCTTGACCGCCTATTTATTATGTCTCTTAATTGTTGCTAGACGCAATCAATTATACTTTTCAAGTACAGTAACTAATAACTTTAACTAGGACACTATTTTTATATCGAATTTAGAGATAGTCCTTATAAATACACATTTATACGTACTCTGGACAATCGAGTCACTAGCTCAAGTTACTATAGATTTTACTATCAAATTTAATACGCAAGTTTACGCACCTATATATCATAGTTGTAAAATAGAAATTAGTAAAACGTGACTAACACATTCATTATTCATTAAAGTTAATAAATTGTGGCGATATTAAGTAATGGTAGAGTAATCTACTAACGTACAGATAGACATAAAAGTCTTATTGTTATATATCAGTTCACCTTGGATCAATTTAATCCGAGGACGTTAATACAAAAATATGAATGCCTAAACTTTAGCTCGTTGAAAAGATTTAAATTGGATATGCTTTATGAAATAGCACTTTATTGTTCTGCATTTATAAGTAAAAAGGGCGTAACTACCTAAAAGTTTATTCTGAAAAAAATAAGGCTTTTGTCCGAAATGAAGTTTTGGGTATTAGTAGACAGTTTTGGCCAATTAAAAATGAGTAATATTTTTACATGCTTTCTATTTCTTGCAACAATACTTCGGCAGAACAGAACATTTCTGGGACAGAATGTACTTTTTTTTGCTGATTTCTATATGAAGGTACGTGTATAATAAGGTACTTAAAAAATATGTTTTTGCTTGTGCACTCTCAAATGTTATGACATCTAAGACGCTATAGCTAACTCTAAGAGGTACTCTACTCTTTTAATTATTATCTTCCATTTCTAATATTTAAGAGGGTAAGAGCAAAATAAAAAGACAAAATTTTTGAAGATCGTTAGTATATATATTCTGACAAAAACTCAGCTGCGCCGTTGGTTCGTATGACGGCATCGGCAATGTTAACTTCGTTATGCAATATGGTATGAACTTCGTAGGTAAAGCTAACATAGAAAGCGGACGCGTATCTAACGTCACATAATAATATGTTCGCACACCTCGGCTGTGGCTGTCGTCACGCGACTAATCAATTGGCGGTCCGCATGATGTCTTCATCAGTCGCCGACGGGCGTAACGCCCTGCGCTTGCGCAGCCTGCATAGCGCTAAAAGCTTTATAACATTATAATATATTATCTCTTAGAAAAACGTTTTACGGCTGATAAAGCTCTTTTCTAATAATATTATAAATGTAAAAGTTTGGATGAATAACAATACTTAATGACACTGAAAAGGTCGAAGGGATCTAAACGACATATAGGTAGGCTAATTTTTATCCCGAAAAAAAAAACGTAAAAATACTGCAGAAAAAGTTCTTGGGATTTTAATAATATTGCTTATTAATTTAGCTTTTTAAACTTAAATAAAACATATGATACTTTTTATCCCGGAAAGAATCATAGTCGTCTTGATTTAGACGTTTTTTATCTCACACGAGCACAATAAATAATAATAAAACACAATTCCTATGCGAACTCATTAATTCTTAAAATTTCATTAACTGAAGTACCTGAATGAGACAGTTGTTAGTACACTCGAAGTTTCCACGGATGAAGTCCTGGGCGAATACTAGTAATTGTATAAAGTGGATGTGTATAAAGTAATTTTACTTATACAATGGAAAGATCTCCTACAAATATGTACTTCTTAATAAAGCCAAAACCATAACTCTTCCAAAGTACCGACAGCAACGAAGAAAAACAAAAAGTTGTTGTCTCAGTTAGGTAAGGCAAGCGCCATTTATTTAGCCAATTGAAAGTGGGCACTTAAAGGAATCAGTGTGCGGAGAGGCAACAAATCCAACAAATTGAACAGGATCGGCAATTACAGAAGACAATGCGTGCGTGAGAGCGAGGCGCGCGCACGCAGCTCGCGAATTAGACGCAGGGCGGCGGTAATTAGGGGTCGTTCCCACGGGCCGCGCCAAGTACCCCGACACCGACAGGTGGATTCCGTCTTATTATTTCTAACGGGCATACATCGTACGATGACCTAGCTTTGATAAACAAATACTACGAATTTGTATTTCATGCTAGATTTATTTGAATATTTTTTTATTTAGTTAAATTGTAGACTTATCGAGTTAAGTGTATTGAGAATTTATCTATGCTCCCTTTTATGAAACCAAATCATCAAAATACGAATCACTGTATCAACTATTGATTTCAATTTAAGGAAAGAAGTGCCCATCTGAACTTTTCAAATTTCTTTATTTTTAATTATTTCCTTTCAAGCAAATAGTAGCAACTACGTGAATGTTTTGTTCAACTTTAAAAATTTAATTGAACATCGAGGAAGCGCTGTCAGCTTCGAAATCTATCGAGAATTTGATAATATTATGTAATAATTAAAATTATATAATTGCTAGTGCTAAGCGTAAAATCTGAATGTAATTAATATTGCATTTATTTTTGCAGCCATTTCGACTAATGAGACGCTTTGTATCTAAATTGCTATATTAAGGGTCATTTTCTAGAGACACTTTCTGCATGTATCATCAGAATGTTAAACATGCAAGTTTACAAGATAAGTTGCTTAGATTTCTGTGAAATCATTCCATACCAATTTATAGCACAAATTATGTGAAACTGGATGGGGTTAAAACAGTTTCGATATATTAATTATCTACGGTGTTAAAGGTTTAATAGTAATTGAGCGTGTAGAGTGTGTGAAAACGTATGTTGGTGCCGAAATATTGCCAATCCACCTTTTAGTTTCAGTCTGGGGCATTTTAGAGCTACAGTATGATATTATTATACCTAAAATGTAAATATAGAGAGGAATGAAGAAATCAAATCACGAATACTAAAGCGACGAAGAGCACACAGACCTCACAAAATCTTGATTTGCCTAACCCTATTCAGTGGTCTTGTAAACACGGTTCTACCTCTATTGTGCCTCTATCAAACTAAATATCCATATCTAAACTATTAGTAATCAATGGTAAATGCAATGACATTAGAATAAATTACACGCAAACGAAGTTTTACATGGAGCTCCAGTATTCACTAAATGGAACACGAATAAATTTAAATAATAATCTAATTCTAAGTAAACATAACACTTAAATGCTTAGATCTTAAAAAACTATATCAGATAGGTATATAATATAACTATATTTAAGGTATAGATAAACAGAAAAAGATTGGAATATATCAAACTTTTCAAAAATATATTAGTACCTAATATAAAATGAAGTCCCACACCACGTTTGTTTATTATTCTCGATGAACTCAAAAACTGCTGAGGGTATATTTATGCGATTTCCACCAATAGACAAAGTGATTCATGAGGAAGGGTTCAGGAGATTAATTTGTTAATGTTTTGTGTGTGTTTTAATGTGACGACGATTGTTAAATATGTCGGAAAAAGTCAATCTGTCTGAAAGTTTTCTTCGAAAATGCCGTCTAAGCAAGCGTTTTATTTTTTTAAAGATTTTAAAATATTAAAACAGCTAAGAAAATCAAAGTAACGATTTTAATACACGATGCATTTAAGGGTTAAATCGAACCTAAGTAAATGTAGAATGTTAATTTCAATCGAGAAGATGAAATCAAGAAAATCGATATGGAATCGATTCACCAGACCGTTTTTAATAAGGTGTTAAGGTGACGAACATGTGAATGAGTTTTATTGCCTTATGCATTTTGGTATCTCCACTGCGTTTTGGTATTCGTACGTCCCTTAATGATTTAATGCTAACCGTTAGAGCAAAATTGACTTTAAAACCGATTAAGGTAAATGAAAACGAAAGCGAACGCGTGTTTCTCTCACATTGTAGAGAAAGGAACTGATTTATCTTAATCGGTTACTTGCAGATTCTAATATTCGAAAATACTATTAGACCTAATCACTTTGTTTTACATGATAATGGATTTTCTATTAACTTTATAAAGAAATGGGTTCCTACTCCGATAATATAAATATTATTAGGGTTTCACATTTAAAAAGAAAAAAGGGATGTGTTGAGCAGCTTTGAAACTGAAATCGTTTTCGTACTATGGACTTCAAAGTCAACCCAATAAAAAAAGAACGTACTTTTGGGTATCACTTAATCGAATCAAAACCTATAGAATAAATTTGGCAAGAAGCAATATCTTATAGCACAAGTAAAGGGAAATACACTGAATTTCGAAAATTCCTCGTATATTTATTGAGATATTGATAGTTAAATGACAATCTAATTTATGTTGGTTTTAAAAATTGTCTTGTTAACCCTCTAATACCGGTTACATATTTTGTATCATAAGTGAGAAAGATCTTGTAATTAGTCAGATTGCACGTGCGAGTATTTATAAATTATCTACGTAAAAGTGAGCCTTCTAATTGCGGAGTTTTAACCGTATAGGGTCGCCGGGGCGGTCTACACGCACTGTCACCCATTCATTGCGTATAAGGAGGTGCAACATGTTCACGCGACACCTACACGCCACTCGTGCTACTGTATACTCGCGAGTCGCGCCTTGATATACGACGGACTTTCTTAACCCTGAACAGCTAATATTCGTCGGAATTACGAACATCAAAATTACACATATATGTAAATTAATTTACAGGTTTAACTGTATCAACATACATCGTAGTGTAACGGTCACTAAGTTGTGCACTAAACAATACACACGTGGAACATTTAAACTAGCGTATAAGTATGTCAAGACCCTTGCTCAGCAATTCTATTATAGAAACTAATGTGGTAATCAGTCATTTTTAAAGTTTATAAACGGTAAACACTCACGTATTGTTTTTGTAATATATTTTACTATTGTTTCAACCGCATTCGGCGGTCTTCAAGAGAGAGTGCGCGGGACACGGACCAATGTTGGACTTGACTTGCTGAGCTTCACAATTGATATCGTTAGGAGCTACAGTTTTTTGTAGTAAAATCTGTCATATTTAGCTTAGAGGTTTTCATTACGTATTTATATTACGCGTTGACTTCGAAATTCGTGTAATAAAAATTATTGAAAATTTCTATTTATGCGAGAAATCATTTAAACGATTGTTGATTTTGTTACTCAGATCAATTTTTTATCTGGAATTTAATTTTTAATAAAATAATTAAATTTCAACAGATTTCAATCAAATTCGACCGTAAAAAGACGAAAAGTTTAAATGGTAATTTTAGGAACGATAGCTATCTAGGGTTAAACTAGCTCTGGTATGTGTCGACGCCTGTTAACGCTGCCATATGTTGGTGTTGATTAATGAGTTATTTACTTGCAAGTATAGCGAAATATATTCATTTAAATTAAATTGCTTTATTATATCTATTTTATAGTAAGATTCATTTTAATCTGAAAAAAAATTACAATATTTTGATTAGGTTTTGTCTAGTTCTTTCTGTAATTATTAAAGAATTTCCAACCCAATTTTTTCAATGACATAAAACTGAACCGTCGCATAAGCACCAATCACGTGTGACGCGCTGATCTCGCCCTACGATCCCCGCCAAAAAGGCTCTAATAGTAACTTCTGCGTATTCAAGGTTAAACCTATACTTACGTGCCGGTAGCTATACATATATTACATGAAGGTAATATGTAATACGCTGAAGTATTGTTTACATTGATAATTTTAGTATAACATTAATTCTTACTTATCTTTTTATTACTTCAGACTTTTACCATATAACTTTTAAAGTATAATTGATATTTTGTATAAGAAGTAGGTAAGCATACAAACAATAAAGATAGGAAATATAAAGATAGTTTTAATTTAATATCATTGCTTCATAGTTAATTAACGTTATATAAAACCAGTCTTCACTTAGTAACAATAGTTGTTCAATAAATTACTTAGTAATACGTCATGAAATAATAAATCTCTGCTACACGGAATCCGGAACCTCGTAGCATTCATACAGGCAAATAAATCAAAGGTAAGCGCACATTGTACCTGGGGCGGGCAAAAACTGTATTGTTTTATGATAAAACTTTTAATACGATGACTTTACAATCATTTGTTGTCGTAATTAATGATATAGCAAAAAGTATGAGTATTAAAAAATCTCAAACACAGACCAGATCAGACAGAATTATATTGTCGAACTACTATATCTTTTGTGTTCAAAATAACGAACACACGCAATAAAAATTACTAAACCATACATACACAATAAATGGAAGGAAAAACAATCACTCTGTTTATCTGTATGTTTTCCGCGTATCGCGCAAAAAAAAGTTCTAGAAAAAATTTATTGCCATTCAAAAATGTTTTACACAGCGAAGCAAGGATAGACGACTAGTCTTTTATAAGTCACATTTAAACTTATAACTCTGACATTTCACTTGAAAACGTAATTTCGTTAATCAAAGTAAATTCTCGCAGATGTTATTATAGTCCTGCAATTACAAAATGGAAGATTAGATTGCTTAGTTAATATAAACATTATTCAGTGTTGGGAATTAATTAAGATAATTGAGAGTGTTCTTTGTAAGTTCTTTACCTACGCAATTTATTACTTGTCCCGGTTTCCGGTTGCGGAGGTCAAACGACAGTCTATATTGGTATGCATTGTTGTTTTCGTTTCATGGTTTCATGTCACGCTATAGTATAAATACCTTACTTTTTAAAACAAAGTTTTTATCATATTCAGTCTTTATGTTATACTAGCCAACACGTGTGACTTCGTCCGCGTGATGCTCCGCTCATATTGGCATAGCGTAATGTTATATAGCCTTCCTCAATAAATGCTGTAGAGGCTATCCAACACGATTTTTTTTTCAATTTGAGCCAGTAGTTTCTGAGATCATTTAACTAATCAACTCTTCAGTTTGTAAAATAAAATTCTTAGTCTATCTGTCTTATTTGAAAATTAATAAATCTAAACACCTATAAAAAAATTATCAGTTTTATTATTATAATTATAAATACAAACTTTTGTCGTCCTAGCAAAATATTTTATTTAATACCTATAATGTCATGGATGCGCATTAAAATATTCAGTCCGTTATTTTTGGGAGTCCACCATATTGTATTCATAATCATTGTCATCCAAACCAAAAGTATATGCAAGTCTATAGATATACTCGTATGTATGTAAGGGGAGAACTGGTTTAAAATTCAGTTGCATTTGACCCACACTAACAAGGCCAGTTTCAAAAATAACTAAATCTAGATTACACAACTCTAGTAAAGCTATAACTTACAGAGTTTTAAATATAAACTAGTTTCTTAGACCATTAAGGAAAATTATGGAATAGGAAAAGTGCAAATTGCGATCTGAATTTTTAAAAATACTCCTATTGTTTTATCTTTTCCTCGAAGAAATTAGCAAGTTTTCTAAGTAAACAATGGTAAGTGATTCGTGACGGAGATTTTTGAGTGTCAGGACCTGTGTCGAGCGTGACTCAGTTTTCGCATATATCACTTTTACTGCTAAATTAGTCGTTTCAATCACGTTTTGTATTAGAATTTGTACTGTTTGGTGTCGTCTATCGTGCTTGTCTGAACAGGTATTGGAAATAATAACGAGCTAATTGGCTTAAATTTTTAGCATGATGGTGGAACCTGATGTGCCAATTGACCGTCTTTTCTGTAACTACCACATATTCTTTATTATGAGTTTATATATATGGATTTCTGTTTAATTGAAGATCAAGTGCAAGATCAAGTATTTCTTTCGAGATATATTATTTAATAGTCGACCTGCTAGCTTCTCGAGACATATATTGTATTCAATGGAGAACACGAAGAAAATCTTTTCAACATTCGTGCAATAGTTTTTCGTGATTAGAGATAAAGCTTTTTCCAGAATAAAAATAACTCTACTTTTTATATCAAATTGGTTCAGACTGTATAACAAAACTTCTAAAAAATTCTCTCTCTCAAAGAACTCTTCTGAGTTTCAATTAAAGTCTTCGATTCTAGCAGAATATTCAGCTTTGTATAAACTTAAAGTTAGTCATACTTTAAATTTAGTCAATTCGATTCAATCATTATCTACAAGCATGGACAACGATTCTTTATACCCTGCGAACACCCAAACCCTTATTGATGAGTCGGCTGATTTCCAGAAATAAATAGCGCTGTATTTATAAAGTTAAAGCAACGAGAGATCTCGCTCACCGATTGCCGTATATTCTTGTATCACTTGTAAAATACTTTATTGCTGTGTAGTGAGCTCGGGTTGTAGTGGTCACTGCGTGCTTTTAATAGATTTCTTTATTTTCTTAAGAGGTCAAATTAAATGCCGAGTAATTTACTAACTCAATTAAATACATTAAATGGAAGATTCTGGGATTTTTCCCAACTGCAACTTAACTTTAAAAAGTTAAAAATATTTTTTGACGACTTTAACAAAAACTAGTAAACTCAAGCTCAATATTTGATTAGTTTAAGACAATAACATTTAATAAATAATAACTTTTTTATTAAATGTTATTGTCTAGTTTCTCTAGAACTTATTAGAAGGTTGGAAATTGTTCTGTCTGTTGAGAAATGTCGGAAGAAACTCAACAGTTTTTTTTTCAAGATGCTATTATTTACATAGATCTGATTTACAAATTTATTATCAATTAACTTTACTAATCCTATACAGTTTAATGTAACTACTGGCAAGTATAAAGTAGTTAAATCAACGACGAAGCGGTTTTCAAAAAAAGTAGTGAGTTTTGGCATCTATTAACATATTAACTAACAGGGAACCTTCGTCTGATTTCAATTATATTTGTACTCATGTTTTTTCTAAACCAACACTCCTAACTTAGAAAAACATGCCAATTCTCGACAGTGCGATAGCATTAATGAGCGAGAACGCTCCCAAGGATTTAGAATTTCGTGTGTGCGAGTGGGACAGAGTAATATTGTTTTGTTTCTTTTTTGTATTTATAGCGCGCCTCCCCGTTAGCTTTATCTCTATCGGTGCGCTATGGAGCTATCGCGCGCGCCAACCACCATCTGCTTGGGCTTAGGATTGCAATACACATTAGGAGGTTTTTTGAGGACAATTTTAGTATTTCAACATCTATATTTTTTTTGTGAAATTAAATGTTCATTGTGCAGATACATAGCGACTAACTTAATTCATCATTAACATTTTCATGGATTTACCTTTTTTTTCTCTCCATATATATCTTATGTAAACTTTATATGTTTTCTTTCTCTTATAAGTTTTACGTTTCAAATATAAAGTTATTCAAATATAAAAGTGGCGTAGTTGTCCTGACTGTTGTCTTAGGGGCTATTCATTTATTACGTAAGACTATTCTCGCTGGTTTTTGACACCCTCACCCCTGTAAATAAGAATAGGCCGACCCCCTCTCACCCTGTTTAATATTTATTACGTAAGAATCTAAAGGAAAAAATTAATACACGTTTGTTTTTATTAAATGTTTATTTTTCAAAGTAACAGTATTTAGATATGTTTATTTGTACTTCCAAAGGTACTAACAATTTGTATTTTTTGGTAGTCATAAACTTTGGTTTTATTCATTCACCTTTACCTACATAAGACTTCCAGTCCAGGGGCTTAAAAGTCACTCGATCCGAGCGTACCTCGACACCCGCGCCTTTTCAAAATATAATTTTAACTTTTTGCATTTTTGTGATCTTACGTAAGAACTTTCGAAACTTCCTCCCCCACACCCTCCATAAATCGTCTTACGTAATAAATGAATGACCCCTTAATAAAGAGACTTTAGAGATATTTTGGCTGTATGTATGTTACTGAATCACACAGACGGATGTACGGTTTAAAATTTGGGAGTAAGATGACATTTATCACAGAGGCTAAAATTTCTCTAAGAAAGGTTGTAATTTTTTTTTCAACTTTATCGAAGGTGACTTTGTTGCGTGAGTTTTTCACATACTTTTCAGTTCTCTCTGGACCCAAATATAAAGTTTTTATCCCATCTACTCCACAGAGACTAAACTTCTCTCTATGATTAACAATATCCTATGCCTTTTTCGAGCTTGTAACAGCTTTGAGCTTGTATCTTTTAGTTGCAATTTTAGGTGCATCCCAAAGAACATTTACTTTTTTCGGGAAGAAGTCATTATGAACACGTTGATTTTGTCGGCATTATCAAAAATAATATTTAATTTAAGTTTAATATAAATATTAAAATGAAGTAGTATGAACGCTTCCATAGCTAATGATACTCTGATTAACAATATTCGGGGTAGATAGCAGTGAGTTACTCGCGGGGGGGCGGGGCGATGCTAGATTGCCCAGCGCCGATTTATGCCATGCCCGCCGTATTAACTGATATCGTCCACTAAATATCCCATTATTATATGCGAAGCAAATAATGCTCTTTACAGCGAGCTATCTTTTTATTTATTGTTGGGAAAGGTATTTAAAACGATTTATGGGGTTAGACGTAGTAGTAATTTATTGATGGCTTCGTGGTATTTTGTTAAAGGAACATTATCGTTTGTTGTAATAACAACCATTTAAAGGCATTTGCCACTAGGTATTTTATAGTCCGTACATCCGGCTTATCATCTGATTAGTTTACTTAATCAGTTCAAGTATCTATTCGTTATCACAGCACCTATTTACCTAAAAAATTCATTCCCACACGATAAACTTACCCTCGTTGTTGTAGCGTCGGGGTTTTAAAATGGTTTGAATATGAACATTTCGAGTTAAATAAAAGTTTGTACTACAGATTTCATTTTTAGATTTTATTTTCATATTTTATATAAAATGCCTTAGAAATTGTTTTCCCAAAAAAGATATGCCAACTAAACTTTGTTACTGAAGAATCTGTTATGTAAAGCAATTGCAATAAATCTGCTCAATATCTTAATACCAACTAATCAGATCTTTAGTGAATCATCTCGGCCATAGTTTCTCTGGTCTTTAAGACTGAAGGCATTACTCATATCGCCCTAGTTACCTTTCACATGGGTATTGTAGAGAAGTATTCAAAGCTGTAAATATATTGGACATGAAAATGATAAGTGGTATAATAAACACAAGTCAAACAGACACTTAACTTTAGATAGTTAATTTAACTTGTTTAGTAGATTATACTACACAAAACAAGTTACTAATATTCGTTCCCATGCCTGCCTAAAAGTTTTACACCATTACAGTTGTTCGTGTTCTTTAGTTACTGATTTTATATCCTTCATATCTATAGTAATTTCCTTTACTTTTGTTTCTTTTTAATACATAATTACCGTTACAAAAGCATAAAACGACATTTATTGAATATCGATGGGCCTTGATTGTACAGAAAAGCACATTAATGAAAAAAAAATTGAAGCCTCAAAGTAGCCACAAGTCGGAAATACTGAATCCGACTTAATGGATAAAAATTAGCTAACAATAACAATGTGGCTCTTAACTTAGTTATTAAAAAATTGATGTCGATCATTGAAAATTCTTCTTATTTATTTAAAAGTTAGGGCATAAGTTACTTCAGTGTGTCTCTGTAAATTTTTAATATGAGTAAAATGTTACATAATTATGCAGGCTGCGTAGATGAGCTATCAGCAGCATATCACTTGTGTCCCCTTTGTTAAAACGGAATAAACCCAATTTATAAATTCGTCTGCGACACGAGCGTCATTAATTATGTTGCTGGTTGGGTGGCTGAGAAAAACTTACTTCACTCATTTCGCTATCGTTACCATCGCGTACCATCCTCCTCTTGCGTACGGCGAAATGCGAAAACCACCACGAAACTGTTACTGTATCTCCTTTGAAAGTTCAAACAATATTGATCCGTATATTTTAAGGATAGATAGTTTTTAAGTGAACTCTCATGTCGCTTAAGATATTCTGTTTTCAGCATCTTTTAGGCCTTCTCGCTCTCCAGGCTTGCTCGCGAGCCTCCCCGGCGTTAATGGTGTTATCTTGCCCCTCGAACGCAGCACCTCTCAGTATATTTCTTTATCTTGTCTCTGCTGGCGGTTTTGCAGTTTCTTTTTTTATTCATTTGCTAATTTCGAAAATGAGAAGGCGCTGCGATCACATCACCAATGATCGTAGATTTAAGGTTGAGCATTGATAAAATTAACGAATTCTCCGTAAATTAATTGAATGTCTCCTGGAAGTCGGGTATCATGGATCGAGTTCATCCTGCCTGGTCCACTAAATGTATTACAATAGATTTGTATCAACCCTGATACACTTGTAGTATGGAATAAAGATTCAAATGCTAGTTATTCGGGAAAAGAATGAGCCACCGGAATCTCTTTCATCAAAATGTTCAATAACCATACAAATTTTCGCCCTTATTTAGGAGTTATCTGAAGTAACTAAATTATTTTAGATGCTCACCTAATTTTCTCATTTATCGGTCAACGTTAGAGAGTTACCCTTTCAGTGATTTAATTCTGATGATCTGTGAAAAATTTAATAGTCTAAATATTCAAACAAGTTTTCCATGCTTTTATTATTGTTACCATTTATCACTTTAATAAGCAGGCGTATCGCTTCAAAGCGATTTCACCTTGAGACAACTACCAATAAAAATCGAATAGTGCCAACTGATTTGCATTGCTAATAGTAAATATGAAACAAATATATTTTGGTCTGCTTTGGACAATTTGTTGTTATCAATTATCGAATCATATCTTGATAATCGATAAGCAATGGCTTATATTATCCTTCGAATTTTATTGCCAAATTAATTCTAACATTATTTATAGTTAATTCAATAAACGAAAGCGACATAATATATTATAAAATATGTGCTTAGATTTGTCTTTAAATGCATATAAATTAATAATGGAGTTCTAACGGTAGGTAATAAGCTTTTAAATGTACCTATATGAAACTTCTCACTACATATTCCTTGCTAACCTTGTTTACATTATAGTATCATATATAGGTAGGTAGGTAGGTATAAGGTACACACAGTCAAATATTTTTTGGGGTTTCGTCACATCATTTGTGTCTAGTTAGGAAATTTTGTTTTCATAAAAAAAACAGTATTAACTATTAATTATTTTATTATTAACTAATAATTTACTATGTATGAAAAATAAAACAAATCAAATTTACATTTACATTCAGGTACTGTTCATATGAATGAGGAAGTAATGATTAATGGTAACTGCAAATCAGGTCTGAAACAAAAGCAAACATACATTTTGACATCACAATCACCATTCGCGAGACTGTTTACATTGAATTATCTTCAGTTTATAGGTGGTATTTTATAATAGTGAGTGCCCCGGGCGAGGGCGGGCTCGGCGCATGCGCGGCCACCCCGGCGAACGCCCCGTACGTATGCATATGGTCTGGAAAAATAATTGCACTATATTTGAATTATACACTACGGGGTACAAAATGTAAGTTGATAATAATAAGGGTAGCTATGGCTCCGGTGCCAACAAGTTACATGTCTATTGCAGTCAGTCATCAGGGCAGCTCGAGGCGCGCTGTCGTGGGGTAGCGGCCTCACTGAACTAAATCTAGAATAAAGAAGAAGGTTCTGTATCTCATGTCCAGCTTGCTTTACTGATGAAGGACTAATAATTGACCCCTAAACTAATCTCAAAGCCGATCAGTGTAGAGACTGTAGAGTCGTGGTAACTTAATGTTCTAGGAGGGAGCTGATTGATGATTTGATAAGTCACCGTCTAATTACCACGATTAATAATTCAAACGCAAATAACGTCACGGATTAAGCTAAAGGAAAAACAAAAGATCGAAAAATATTTTCAATCAGATCATCGAAAGAACAATACAGTATATGCCAAGTGACCTCCTAACAAATACAATCCACCACACATGTTTATTCTGTAAAATATGTTTATATTACTTCAGATGAAGCTTAACTTTTATGTTTTAATTAAAAAATAGAAATGTATAAATCTTAGTTTACTAACTTTTACAAAACCTTTTTACTGATTTTATATACATAATTGGTGTTATTATGGTACCTTTGTGAAGAACTGTACACATGGCTCATATATGATTTCACCGCCACTTTATCTTAGCTAATACATCAATAGATTGACCACTATTGTAAGTGACGGGACTCCTTTTGTGATATATGTCGGTAGTGACGTGCACTGATATCGATTATATTAAATCTTTATTCATTTGCTTTCTAGAACATTATTTCAAGAGCCTGTTTTATAATATTGTGCCAATGATTTGCAATTTTTTTTTATTTCATAATAATTAGGTGATCATGATGCATTCTGTGTCTTCGCCTTTAGCTACACTTCAAGTTATAGATCAAAAGTATTACTACATAGCTCCCTTGCAAATGAGAACTTACATAATTTAAAATGCAAAATTCTTAGTCTTGTCTTGGGATTGTACACAGTAAAAATACTAAAATGCACGTCATATGAAGGTTTGCATCAATCTTTCTATTACCATTGTAATCCCTGAGATAAACTTGACAAAATAGTTGCAAATTTCTTGACTCCCGAAACGTTGATTCATATCAATTAAGTAAACAAAATTCTCCTACCCAAGAATTTGATTTATTTAATGTTTCGTTATGATTTTATTTATTTGTTGGATCTATTTACATAGACGGCAAACATTGTGTACGTTACGCCAAGTTTTAGCCTAATCGGACACCAGAAAGTGGCTGAAATTACTAGTCCCCCATCCGCTATAATGAATTTATTTTATTTTTCACCCCTTTAAAATTCAGTTGCAAGATTTGACCCCGACAATATACATACAAATATTGTTGAAATGAAAGGCAGTCGCTGTACCAAAATATAGAGTATCAGCCGGCAATATTTTAGTATCTATACCATGTTATATAGTAAAATCTCATAGGACTAGAGTCGACCTCTTAAACCTGCATTAGCTCCAATCAAGGATGACCTATCAACAACACGGTATCGAGCGTGTAGCTTTAAGGAAATCCCAATAATACTATCGTGATCTTTACTAAATATTAGTGTTATAGACTTGGTTTGCTTAATCAGTATTTGAACATGGATTGCAATGTATTGTAATTTGTAAATATATTATACTATCTTATTATATATAATTCGTACCAATAATCGTATAATTAAGCAACATAAATATCTCAAAGACTCATTTGATTTCTGATAAGCCAATATAATTCTAATTCGTGTGTGTTTAACGATTCGTCTGCCAAACTTAACTTCTTTTAAAAAAAATCAACCAAACATCTCCATTGATGTTACCGTAATAAAAATTATCCACAATTCAAGATTCTAATAAAAATATAACTCGAAAAGTACCAAAAATTACGAAGAATACAATAGGGGTAATTCGGATAGTCCAGGTACTGCTATACTTCTGGTCAATATAATTTTTTGATAATTAGAAAAAGTTTCAACTTAAAAAGCACTTGTTGACTAGACTGTAGTAATCTTTCATGCTGAAAATGCCAAATTTTCTATACGCCTCTATAGTCTGATTATGTTAAAGGATTTAAAAAAGAAATAATGTTAACAAATCTCAAACAAGTATATAAATGTATCATAATTTAAAAGACATTGCTCTCCAAGACGCAACTCACAACGTAATCGTAACCTATCCATTGTGACCATGGTTTGAGCTAACTCTATTACCCATAACAATAGGTGATGAACCAGTTAGATAAAACTAGTCTTTTATCAATTAAATAATGTAATTTGTGTTCGAAAGTTGCTTACGAAGATGAAGTTATTAATATATTACAATGCAATCGTTTATAAAGATTTTTTTTTTATTACATGTACCTACTTGTTGTTAGAAGAAATTGTGAAATTCTAACTATATTGAAAATGGTAAAAACCCAATATGATCTGTTATTTCAATAATTTTTTTAAATATCCACAATCTTAAAGTCGTATGTAAATCTATAATAAAAATAATTTATAAGCTAAGTGTTTATACGCGCATATAATATACAATCCTAAATATACAAATTTAACACACCTTATAAGTTATAACGTAGGTAAAATACTGTTAGATTTGAAAAGATAATAAAGTTGTAGAATGGATTTTAAATATTTAGCACGTAATATATTCGTATATGGTCCCAGGGGTGTATAGGTATAGGTTATTTCTCCGCTCCTACACTTTTACCCGCTTTTGTTTCTAAAATGAAAAACAAAAATATAAGAAATATATATATTAAATCTATAAAGATGACTATACTACAAGTAATATAAAATTTAAAAAAAGGTAAAAGAAAAATATCTTGCTAAAGATATAATAAGAAACGAGGTAAAAAAAACGTCATTTAATTTTGCTCCAGAAATAATCTGTCTATAGATCATACACAGTCATTTTACTGGCAGTGATATGATCATTGCTTAATTATCCATCAAATTACAAAGTTGCTGTAAAATATTTTCGTTTACCATTGGATCGGATAATTTTTAGTCTAATAACGTCAGATCGCGTTGACATGCCCGCCAATATGGGCTACAAATTTGGCGGCAAAGTATTTTAGGTGCATTATGATTTTACTACGTCACATCGTATAATTTAGTTGCGCTGATGTCCTCTGAAGTCTGTCAATTAGTCGACATTCCAGCCCCGTGACCTACTCTCTTGCCACACGGAGGATGACTAACGGCTATTGTTAACCCTTTTCTTGTTGTGTTTTGTATGCCTGAGTTGATACCATCTGGAAATACTGGATTATTTTAATTCTTTTATGTTTAATTAAATTTTCTTTTTAAATTAAAAAGAAATAAAATTATCTATATATTATAGTATCGCAGAATTGTCTTGGATTATGTTTTCCCACATTTGTCCCGAATATGAAAAGTTTCCACCTGGAAACCCTATTACTACTATAGCTAACTACTAATTGCATCGACTATTTGACGGATGGACAGAATTAATTTAGAATTACCTTACTTTTCGGTATCATTATAGCGCACAGTTTTTTTTCTTTTTTTTTCTCTATGAAAATAGAACTAAGAACACTTGTAGCTAGCAAAAGAATGTAATCATCAATATGAATAAGTAGGATTACATTTTCTTACATAACAATCATCAACATTCTCCATTCCTGGAGAATAGTCTAAACTCCCCAATACCCATAGACACAAGGTTACCTGACTCTCGATGCATTAAGATAACCTATTACATATTTCGCCACCTATGCGCATGAGATCCTCTGTAATGGCTTCATTACCTCCTCGATCCGGCCGTATTATGGTAATATTACCGCTACAACGCCCATTATATCATCCAGGCACGCGATATACATTTTAAAATGAAAACAATTTGGAGATCACCCCCTGTGGCGCTACTCCCGCGTACTACAACTCAGATTGGCAGAGTGAGTGACGTTCGCTGTCCTTATTGGTCGATAAGATTTGACAGATAAGTACCGGCGGCACATTAAAGATGTGTTTCGGGTTCCACCTTGTTAAAATTTTAATCTTTATAATAAGGATGTCAAAATCTTAAAAAAAATCGATATTCAATGTTTCTTACTCAACGAAACAAAAACGGCTGATTTTAATGACATTTTGCGCACTGATTACTTTAAGACAGGGATAAAGACGGGCCTAAATACCGAAAAAATCAAAGATCTTGATGGACGGAGGAGAGTTATTTATTCAAAAAAGAAATATTGCATAGGTACATATATTTTATAAGCTGGAATATTTCGCGTGAGCGAATGTGTTTCAATTCAATCTGTTCGCTATTCCAAAGTTTCAAATTTATTACAAATTTATTTTAATATTATATATGGGACATACGAGCCGCTGAACATATGAAAAACTAGTAGGTGTCCCCTTAAAAGTTGAGTTAGGAGAGGGAGCGAAGAGAAGAACGTTACTGAGCAAAAACCCAGAATTCACTAGAACCGCAGCATTAATGGGATGTCAGAGGGAGGGGATAGATCTGGCCCACATGCGGCCGGACCAGAAAAAAATCTCTAACCTTAATCTTTTATCTTTTTCTTATCAGTACTTCCACACTTTTGTTCTAGGGATTTATGAAAAGTTTCGCTACTTATATTTTTATATCGATAAATCGGCGTTAAGTATCGATTTCGATTAGTTTTTCGATATATCGCGCCCAAAAATATCGATAAAACAAAACATTAAATATGGGTCAGAAATATTTTTTCTACAAACCTACTGTATAGTCGTTATATTAAATCTGTACTCTATAAACCTGTTATCGAAAAGCTAGTCTATCACATGAGGAAAACAGCTGTCGACCTTTTATCTTTATCCTTTAAAGAACACAAAGGGAGGAGTTGTTTATCCCGAGGTCCATCGGCTTTAACGCGTATCTATACACCGTTACATGTTCCCGATGAACAGATATCATTTTCAAGAAATAATGTTATGTATATTTTGATACATGTAATTTATACACCAGATTTAAACAGAGACGATAGCTTTATACGTGTATTATTTATATTATTACTAGTAAAAAAAATCACCCCATTGAAAGACATTTGCTTATGTAAAAGTATCCTTAATGTAATTAACTTCCTTCTATCCCGCAGGACGATTGTTTATTTTGAGATAAAAAGTAACAAATGAATTCATTCAGGTTATAAAGTATATTTCATGTAAATCTATTAGCCCCTTTTTTGATTAAGTAACAAAACATACACACTTTTACAGAAGGAAGAAAATTATCTGATTTTATTTTCACCAGGTGGTCGTTTCTGCTCCTTCTCTCCATGTATAGAACAAGTACAACGTACTTGCCTAGCACTAGAACAACATGGATTTCAAGAAATTATTACAATGGAAGTACTTCAGACTGAAATTAAAGTTAGCAGACGAACAGTACCAGTGAGGGATCTATCCTTTCTAAAACATAAGGTGAGTTTTCATTAATATATTAAACTTCTACAATAATTAATACTACAGTACTGAAAGTTGTACAAGAGTGTTACAAGTTTACAAAACCGACCTTCGATCTCGCTAATGAATCTATACAGTTTCTGTAAGGATATTTACGATAGACAAAGTTTGGTAACAAGCGCAATCTGGGTCGCCCGCTGACCTCAGCTGACACATTAAACTCGAGTAAGTTAAAACGCCACTGCAACGTGTGCAAGGATCGATCAGGGTTACCCAGCTGTTAATTGACAGGATACACTGATAATATTATTAAACACAAAAAGTATGGGTATACGGGGATTTAAATTAAAGGCCCTTCTTTGACGGGAATTGCTATTATTTTATAAAGAATATGTTTGATGAATAGGAGCTTTAAGGAACTTATGTTACATACAATAAATGCATTATAACTAAAGCTAATGATAACAATTCAATAAATATTATATTCTTGAAACAAACAAACAATTGCTTCATGTATCCATGACCCTACGTTCTCTGATTATGTTCACATAATATATACTACTTAAATACAAACAAATTAAAGCACATTATTGCTCTCGTAAAACCATTTGAAACGGATGCACTGAAATATGGTAAACTAAAACTATCAGCCCGTAATTGGTTGTCTTCTTCATGAATGCGATCATAGATTTGCATTGGTAGATTGAAGGTAAAAGGTAATATATATGGAGTTATATAAGGTCGAGGAATAAGCACTTAACTATTGCTTCTCTTGGATCAGCTCTAATTTCGAACTACTAAGAAGACTATTTTATTTCATCTTACTAAAACTTAATGCAGCACTGAGCGACTGAATTTCATACGAAAATTAGATTTGATTATTGCTACATTATATTACTGTGGATTTGCTCTATGAACATTATAATTTTTTCTTATACATGTCTTTACAAACTCTCTGCTAAAAACTCTGATTTTTTTAGGCTTTACTTATTCCTGACCTAAACCATTCGGCATGTAGTCAAATAGTTCTAATATTAATGTCATGTTTCTATATGTCAAAGAATTATCACGTCTTTTATTTTTCATATCTGACTTTTAATACAGAGAATGGTACTATTAAAAAGATTTTTTTTAAATCAGGAAACTTTGAACCGTTTTCAATTTATAACATTAAAATACCTATCCTATATTTTATACCAAATAAGTATGACAACAAATAATGGATCATTGCTTACATATGTCGTGACTACACATTGCAAAATATATTATTTGACATAATTAAAAGACTAGTTAAAAGTTATGAGTGCAAAACCAATATGCTTTATTTGTATTCAAATAAAGTGTATGTCTACGAATTTGGCGTACATTAGTATAGTATCGGCGAGCGGCGACATGTCGAGGCGCGCTCGGAATCGTCACGCGCGCCGTTTGTCGCGAGCGGTCACGTTCCGGTAGCTGATCGCTAGTGATGAACATTCTGACAAATTGTTCGATAAGTTCCTTTACAATTAT
Source organism: Limenitis camilla (assembly GCA_905147385.1). NCBI lineage: Eukaryota > Metazoa > Arthropoda > Insecta > Lepidoptera > Nymphalidae > Limenitis > Limenitis camilla. The sequence continues at coordinate 7,948,596 of LR990245.1, read as the reverse complement.
TATTAAAATACCTATGAACATACTATTCAGACACGAAGCCGAGCAGCGCCTTGGGCTGGCGACTAGACCAGAAGCAGGGTTACGCTCGCATTCGTAAACTGAGTTCTAACTTAACTATAATAGATAACAAAATAAACTTAAGTGAATGTCAAGAAGAGATGCCCCGATACCATGACACTAAACCACACCACTCGTGTGGATATATATTATCGAGCAAATGAGATTCTTAATATAAACTCTAACCAACTACGAAAAGATAACAGAAGTATTGTTAGCAAGCATTACTAAAATTAATTTAATGCTCATAAAATATTCATTTTTAAATAAAAATATCAAATGGCGTTGTCCTAAACCTTTTTCTTTTAAGTCGCTGCTCTGTTTTTTTATCTATTAAATTAACAAATTAATCCACTCCTCATGTGTTAAACTATTTTTTAATTTGTCTAAAAAATGTGTGTCGTTAGTCGTAAGCGATTCCTAAGATGATAAAAGTTAATGTATTGGAAACGTTGAGCAAAACGATTTATTAGATTTAAAATACCTATGTTTTATACATAGATAAACTACTGACTTACATGTCTACTAAATTCGTGGGAAAATCAGAACTTCTTAAAATCCAACCCGAAATCAACGCTCATATATTTTGTACATTCACAGATAACAAATAAAATTATTACAAACCATATTCGTATTCAGAAGTACCAACGTACCAATTTTGGCACAGCCTAAAAAGATACGGCTTTACGGAGTACTTGGAAATTTTGAAATAATATAGGTTTTGAAAGCTTGTGCATATAACATTGATTCTTTGTAGAATATCAACATTTTTTTTCTTACGCTTATTATCTCGACGCTCCCGAGACTCTTTGCTACCCCCGAGCTACTTTGAGGTTCAATTTAAAACAGTATTACTTTTATTACAGAAAAGGTGCAGGTAGTCCATCTGACACTCATAGATAACATAAAATAGTCACTCTTCTGTTGATTTCCTCGATGAAGAAGAACGAAATTCTAAATCAAAAACTAATGATAGTCAAAAAAGGTCAAAATTTGATTTTAATAAAACTTGTCACACAGATAAGCAAGGATAAATATTTGGACATTTCAGATAACATGTCATAATTTTATTTGTTATTGTCTACGGGAATTGAAAACTTTACCAGCTCTAGCCCAGACTAGTAGTATAGGGCAAGACGTTGCAAATCATAATGATCGGCATTCATAGGTTAGCCACTGTCACGGTTATGAGCCTGTGTCCTTGTACGCCGATAGTGTATGGGTTGTCTCTGCCATCTGTGCTTACTCTATAGCCTATACAATGTTGCTTTTGCTTGTTTATGACTGTGAATAGCTTAGAGAATTTGAAAGACTCATTTTGATACTAATATTGGTCTAATATATTTGAGAACGTTTTCTTAAATCGTAAAAACAAATTAAAATACAAAAATTGATACTATTACTTGTCTTGTTATTTACTAATAGACAAGTCCCTAATTTTCTCGTATTTCATATTAGCATATAATGTGAAGACCAAACCAAAATATGTACCCAGTTTTTTTTATTAACATGGACTTCCTTCAAACCTTCCTTCCTTCAAGTGTTTATATTAAAGACGTACATTTATAGTTAGCTACTGTATTCTGTCCAGTCAAAAGGAAAGTAAAAAGAAAGGAAGGTAAACGAGAGTAAGACTCAGTTAAATTTAACATAAGATTTAATAAATAAATTTAATTTAACGGAATGCTTTTCAAATTTCACATTTTTACCCTCTCAGGGTTCAAATGATAATTTGTTTAATTATTATGTATGTATTAGACTTACGAAATCGCAAATAAATCTAGTTAAATAACATGATAGCTAGGCCATTGTGTACCTAAACTTGTACTTAGTAATTATAGACAGCTTACTAAGTAAACTTCAATTAATTATAATTTCCTTATAATATAATGAATGGTCTCATTACTTACCGTCTTAATTAAAGGGGCCAAGATCTTTACCTAATACTTGTCGGAATTATATACTAAATTACATACCGACTAGGAATATTGTTTGAAACATTCATGTTCATAGAACATTTAACATAAATAATGAATTTTCCTTTATGATATACACTATATATAATATATTACACAGACATTCCATAAATTATTTTTAACCCCCGACGCTATAACGGCACCAACGCGATGGGGTGCTATAATTTTTACGTGTGTGTCTGTGTATCTCCATGTCTGCCTGTGGCATCGTAACGCCCAAAATAATGGACCGATTTTGATGCGGTTTTATATGTTTAAAATCTGATGTTATCCAGACAGTTCATTCAGCTATAATTTGTGAAGATCTGGTCAGTCGTTTGAAGACTATCTCATTTCTAACTTAAGAACTTCATTATAAACATTTAAATGAGATAATAATGAGAAAATGATAATAATAACATATATCACAGTTCCTAATTAAAACCCACCACTATCTAGTTACAGATCAATCTTTATAACCGAATATGATTTATGCGCGGACGCAGCTGCGATAGAACAAAGCGACCAGCATTCCCACATTACTTACGAGAGATGATCGAAGATCCGCTCTTTAAGCCTCTATACTCTATGATGTGTTACAAAAACAATTGTAAAGCTTGTTCTTAAACGATTTATTGTTTTGTTTAAATGTTATCTTTTAGTAATAATAGTGTTTCTTTATGTCGTTTGATTGGAACTAGAAAGAAGCTTACTTCAACTACTTGCATTACAGTGTGGTATTTTTATGCAACATTTTACTTTAAGTTACAAATAAGTTGGACACTTTTAGGAAGGCGTGTGTGTGTGTGCTCTTAAGATCAATTTTAATAAAGGGCTGAATATATTTTCGAATTTTATATTTAACTAAAGACTTGTCATACTCAATTAATTAAACTCTCTAAAGTTCTCCAATACTATTTTTGGGAAACTATACAATGATTCTCTTTATTCTTCTGAGAATTCTACTACAATTGCTACAAAATAATCTACATATATAGTAACAAAATACCTATACTATTTCAAGGACTACTAAACTCATGATTGGGTGTTATTATAACTCAGAATTTAGAGAAGTAGCATCTTGCAATCCAGTACTAATAACTTATAATGTCAATCAGTTTAAGTCGTTAATAGTGTTGTAATTTGAACAATTTAGAAGACAATTAATCGAGAAAGCCATTAGACGTAGCCATAAATCGGTCTCAATTTCACGGCGCAATCTAAACCGGTGGTGGCGCGTGCGCAGCCGACAGATACCATCTTATCGCGGATCGGCGCGATCTGTCGTTGTCGCTCCGCAGTCGCGGCTCGTGTCCAAACACTGTCCGAGCTTGTAACCGAACGACTGACCGCTTCTATCGTAATCAATCGCCATTCAACAAGGGCCGATTCAAACAGGCTCCAATGATGAAATTTTGTCAACACAATATTAAGATAACTCTTGAATCTTAACCGTAAATTAAACTAAACCAGTACCGTAGCGGCAGTAGCTTTGATTAGCGATCGAAACGTCGTGAATTTAAATCCCAAAAGGATTTAGCTTAGCTTAGTTAGATGGCTTAAGTGTACCTACAGTATTTTGTTATTCAAATTGTTAATAATTTTAAAAAAATAGGTGCAACCACACCATTTTCTTTGGACGATGGACTAAACGTATGTGAGATATGTTACTGAAAATTGATACCTAAGAAAGCAGCAAAATCCACAACTGATATGTATTTACATATGAAGTAATTTCGTAAGGCAAACACAACACGTGATAGGTACGTTGCATAAATTCCTAGTGAAACAAGTCTATCATTTATAACAGAGCGGCGAATAATTCCAATAATGTTTACCAACACCATTCACCAGACAGTTTGAACACGCGAATCGAAGAACAAAGAGATTTAGGGCAGTGTAACACGATCCTCCATATTGTTGCGAGTGACGCAACAAATCTGTCGCAGGCAAGATGGCGGCTCGAGACAGCCGTGGCTAAAGGATGCGCCTGCGCCGTGAAATCGCTTGTTACGGCCCGTGTGGCAATGCTAGCTAATATATGCGCTCGATCTTCCACCGACGAATCATGTTTTGATCCAATTAAAAATAATAACTTAATACTTACTATAATATTAAAGCTTATTCCAAAGAAGTATAGAGGCTTTTTGAAAAGAACGACTGTGTGGTAGCTTCAGACGAACTAACTGACCGACCAATTTGGACGTTTCAAAAGTAGTTTTAAATAAATTCAAATAATTTTGAGTTTGATTTTGAGTATCAGGTAATGTTTTTAAAAACTATTCGTCTAAAGAATATTAAATCTAAGAAATATGGTAATTCCCGTCGTATGTACTTGATTGTGAAAACGCTGTAACATGGAGCTTCGGTTAAAAACCGAAACCCATGTACAGCGGCTAGCTTCGATAAAAAAAGGTTTGAAAAGATATTGATTAAAAATTAAATAAACTATAGAATCACTACGCACGGATAAATGTAAAGGCGTATATTTTTTATAATAACTTAAATATAAACAAATTGGAAAGTTATATCCTGACACAGAAGATACAATAAAATTATATATTTGTATCTCCTTAATATAATATATTATCTAATCCATAAAGCTGGCTTGTTCCTTGAAAAGCTCATAAATAGCGAACATCATTAAAGTAAGATAATTATCGACAGCAATATAAATCCATTAAGGCCAAATATATTTCTTTGGAAGTTACGTTCGCATGTCCCTTTTATAAATGGACTTAGTTCGGCTTATCCTTCCGATACCATCAGCTGTATGAACACCGTGGACGACCTTTAGAACACCATCGCCAGCGAATGTTCCCGGGACTACACAATATTACCGTTACACCAGCCATCTATAAATCCGCAACTTGACAAAATAATAGGGACGCGATAGTTTAAAGCTATTAACGCCCAAAGAGATATATAGAGCCTACTCCTCTCAATCAGATACCTAAATACGGTTGCAGTAATAGAAATTTCTAAGCTTCGATACAGATAATTTCGATATCGGCAGTACGCAGTATCTTGCCGATCTTGTCAATAGCCTATGGTCGTTATTAAATCTAATTATGTTGATGCCATTTGATCGGAATCAGTTTTGATTGTTGCTCGCTATTGATAATTTGGTATGTACCTCGGATCTGATAACGTTGTGTATGTATTGTTTTATTAAATTTTATGATTGCAAAATTATAATCTTGGATAAATCTTTAATCTAATTATACTTTTATAAATAAAAGAATAACTTACTGACATTTCAACCGCATTCTAAATTCCTAGCATTTGGGAAAATAAGATGTGTGTGTTATTTAGCAAAAAAAATAAAAAAGAGGAAGAAGGTAAATTGAGCATCAATGAAGTGAGGGTGAGCGAATATTTCATAAATTACCTCTTTCATCAATCATCTATGTACATTTTACCTTATTACAAAGTTAGTGTTTATGTAAAAGTTTAAAGAATAAAACAAAAATGAATATTTTATCGATACTACTTTATGATTTCGACAAAATAACTATTAATTCTAGTCCATAAGTCGCAACCCACTAAATAGATTCCATTTAAAATACCATTAAGTTACTTTGTAAGTTCACTATTCAATTTATACAGACATACAATGTTGAATAATCGCGATGAAAACATATCTTTATAAAGATATGGTGCTTGGCAGGCCTCAACTTAGAATATGTCTTGGACACTACATATTTTACTTCACTTAGTTTATCTGGCCGCTTTAACGCTTTAAAGACTTGTAAATTTCCGAAAACATGGCGTGGACATATTTTGACTACAATGTAAGGTATAAAAGATATCTATAAGCGTTTAGCGAAATTGCAGTGTAATTTTTGCATAACTCCAATTGATGGTGGACTTAACAATTTCACTAAAATAAACCTTGTTTATTTTTACTATACTAAATTAATTATCCTTTCTATTGTACATTTGCCTTACCTCTTTAGTATAAATAGTTTCAAAATACACTTAGAATAATTATACTCTTAAGCATATTAATGCTTTGAACTTATTTTATTTTTATTAGTAAAACACTTGATAGGTTTGTTTGACTTGACAATTTTATATGTATTAAAAGAGGTCCTGCTCCTGGCTCATATGCCTCAGGCACTGCTCAGCTTCATTCTTAAGTGCGTTATAATATTGTCTTTTGAGTATCACTTATGTCATGTATTTAATTATTAATTTATAATATCTGAGTTATAAATAGAATACAAAACTTGTTATTATATTAAATTCTGGAGCTTATTATCGAGCTTGACCGAATATTGAATTTTTTCTAAGAATAGGTCATAGGTCATATTTTTATACCCCTGGGTGATAAAGATGTCTCTCTCCATAAATTAACTTATATGACAAAAGTATGTTTGTCGTGTTAGATAAACATATATAAACAATACAAGAAACAGATGTACAAAGACAGATGTCTCTTAAATAAACAGAGGATAGAGACGTATAAATGTATGGTAACTGAAATACGAAATACGATTATGGAGTAGTACATACATTTACATTAACGACACGCAACACAAACTAATGGCTTAGTGTCTCAAGTTTATTTGATATTTGCCCATTTTCAGAATTATTATACTGCGGAATATCTTCATGTTGACATTATAAGGTATAAATTATACACCTATTACTTTTTTATATGAATCATTTCATATATAATATGTTTAAAAAATCACATTTAACATGAAACTGTTTACAATGAAGAAGTGTTTGTCTATCTTCTAAGGATGTTTCTATGCCATGATATTAAACCACTAAATGTCGATTTTTTTTCTTTCCATCTTCATTTCAAACGACACGACAAAGACTTTTATTGGTAATGATTATTTACAATCATCATCATCATTACCAGTTAAAGCAAGCGATATTTAATTTCTTAAAACACACATAACTCGGAAAAGTCAGAGGTGTGTGCCCGGGATCGAACTCGGACCTCCCGAGTAGATATCAACGTATTATTTATAGAAACTTTTTAACTGGAACTGAAATCAAAATTTTAATACAGAAACTGTCTGTAGTAACTGCACCAACAATAACAGGACTTACATACATAAACAAAGATTTACAGGCCTCATCCTAAGTCAGGGCAATATAGATGAAGAGGCATATTTTACAGCTAAGCCTTATTGCACTGTGTACAGCCTATAAATAACAGATATAGTAAATTCGTGCATCATCACTATTATTTATGCTATTGCGAGTGGTAGCTGTGTTCGGCAATCAGATTTACCGTGTGAATCTGTACCGTGACATAGGTTACTATTATGTATTTGTTGGGGATTAAATTGTAGAAATACTAAATTGTATTTAATATTAGACTGGCCGGTACACGTCAAACTTTTTTAATGCCATTCAAAAGGTTCCTTTTCATATGAAATGCGATTCTAGTGTTAATATTTGAACAGTACTCTAACAGAATAGGTAACTAGCTCAGCAGGACCTCTGTTGTTAGGATACGGAACTCAGTTGAAATTTACTGGTTAATAATAATGATATATTGCTGTTAATAAAGTCCAAGTGTCAAAAAAAGTAAGAGTTCAGAATTACGACATAATCAGAATGATAAAAGGAATGACGTAATTTAAAGAAACATATATGTACTTAACCTAATTAAATAAATACTAACATAGATTTAAGTCATAAATACTAACACAAAGTAGATCTTTTTTATCTGAAATATGAAACATATTTTATAAATCAACTTGATCGTCTTGCGGGATATTTTAACAAACAAAAACTCTAGAAATTTTGCATAAAAAAGAGCTTTTTAGGGGATGTCGAGGACCTGAAGGTCGTATAAGTTGCGAGTTACTAAGCCTTTTTAAATCAGAGGTTAGTTAAATATTACATACAGGTATTGATTTTGGCGCGAGCTCTCATTTGCGAAATAGATTCATGAAACGAATAGAGTCGTCACTAGCATGTAGTAAAGCCCTCGGCAATAAATTAGCTGGCGAGTGTTCGGTCCCACGAGGACCGTATCTAGATGAGCCCGAACAACGCGTCCAACTCGAAACGACGAAATGCTTTATTTTCTCACTCGATTTATTTCGACTGACATTCTCTTGCGTTTTGTTAACTGTCACACCTCGTTCGGACGAAGATTCATCTTTGTGTAGCCATTTTTACAGTTCCAGAAAAGCGTTGATTCTGATACAGTGTAATTGCCTATAAATAATGTAACAAAAGCTGTCACATATCGGTCTACTTCTCCCCTCTTTATTAGATACTACGGAAAATATCTTACAGTTCATAAATGAGTTTAACTTCTATACACTCAAAAGTTAAGTCAAACTATTAAAATCTCCATTTCTCTGTTAAATAATAAAGTAAACGAAGTTTAAATATTATCTCATACAAAGTATCCACATTTGATTATCAAGTAACATGAATATACCAACAAAATAAACTATCTAAAATGTTACCGAACCCCATCTAATTTGACTCCATGGAAGCAATTTCTTATGTATATATAACTTTATATTTATATATATAAAGTTTATTTCCGCTATCGTAATGTGAACAAGCTATCAAACATACTCGTAACAAAGGGTCAAAGTGAGTTGTAAAAGTTGTTTGTTCTATCACTGTATCGGTCTACATCTTCACTTTCCCTTTTGTAGATGTCGAAAATAAAGCAAAATCGTAGTGACAATTACAGAGCGTGTTTTCAAGTGTAAAGCAAATAGACGACAATAAAAAAAGGAGAAGAAAGATGTGAAACTGGATTTCATAAGTTTTTCACTTTACTGTACATGTTCACTGTTAGCATCTACATTCCATGTAATATTTTAATCAATTCAAAACATATATTTTGCTTAATTCTTTTCATTCTTGACTAATATCATTCTAAAGTTTTATTAAAATATATAAAATGAGAAACGACTAGGAAGTAAAATGAAATTTAAGTGAAAACTGTATATTGGCAGTTTAATTTACAACAAAAGTCAGCATGACCGTGCAAGATTAATTGACTTACATAAATTTGTCTAAGGGCACCCAACAAATTGTAACCTAATACCGCTATAACATATTAAATATTTATACATAAATCGCATCAATTTGATCTGCCATCGTTTATTTCTCATGCTAGGTGATCTGGACGATCTGGGCTTGTCATGTTTTTAGGACGAAGTAACTAATGTTTACCCAACTTACTTAAGACTTGATTTATTACTTCATGCTGTGATGTATTTAATTTAAACGTACTAAGTAAAATTAAATGAAAACAAATAAATTTTAAAATATTATCTAACCAATATTTCATTTTTAAACCAGCTCTTCAATATAACATTATAACGGAAAATTTTAACTAAATCTTTGGTAAAGATCTCCAAAATTGAAATTGAATAACAAAATATCTAGTTTCGTGTATCTTATCTTCGTCATTCCGACAACATTCCTACTTGGTACTAAACACTCAGTAATGAAACGTACCACATCGATCAGGACGGTAAAGTCCAATCACGGAATATAGATGAAATGGTGTTATAAACGTGCAACGTCTCTTATACCAATATTTAATTTTATCCCTTTATGGTCGCAGCTATATCGCTATTAAACGAGATATGTGTTATATAGAAGAAAATGGCGATTTGTAATACGCAAAGGACTTCTTAATCCGGCTAGCATCACTTTTTTTATTTTATGTATACCCACGTGTACACAATTATATTAGCTGTCTTATATTAAGTGATTTCGCACAGATAATATTAAAGTAATAACTAAGCTAAAAATTTATTATCGTTGTGCTAGATTTCCATTGTCTAGAATGACGGAATTGTTTGATATATTTATTATTATGTAAGTAAAATATTGAGTAACGATATTGAGTAGTAAGGGTGATAGTTCAAGAGTAGTAAAAGTCGTCTTTAAATTTGCTCCTGAATCTCAAGCCCCAGGCACTATTCAAATTCTGTCTAAAATGCCTGTTACTAATTATATTTGGTGTGTTACTGTGAAGTGTAGCTTATATAATTATTTTTAGTATCTGGTGCCTCTTGTATGCAATTGTACCTGAAGCCTTTTCCATTCTTTTTCTATTCTGATTATACTGACCAATAGACTCGTCAGACCCGTGATCTCGTCCACTGTCCGGTTGCCCACATTGAATTCCATTGTTAACTCTGGTACCGATCAATCACTATTACGGATGTAGTCCTATATCATGTTTATTATATTAATTAATATTAATATTAACAGCCAAGGTGATTGCTATTGTTTCAGGGCACGCGATCAAAATATTTTTTGTTGGCTTAATTTTGTAGACATTTTGCATAGCTGTTAAAAATATGCATATTTTTGTTATTAATTTAAATGATCATTCTTACCCCTTGATTATTGCACCCAACTAGAGTTAATTGTAGCTGTAACTCAGTGGTTAGGCGTTGGTCATGGGTTCAAACCTATGGGTTCTAAATACACTACGACGCGAACCCATTCCTAAATCAATGATTTAACTTAGTGAGAAGACTTAAGAATTCTAGAAGTTTGTAACTTCTTTTAAAAAAATTGGGAATACTAGATGGTCGCTCACTATATTTTATTGCAGTAATTTGCATTTTTAACTTTACAGACAAGCATCTAAATGCCTTGCCACACAATAACATTACAACAAAGTGTAGAAAGCGCTAAATCGTTACAAATATTTATTAAGTTTAGGAAGTCGTTTGCAGTACAGCTCAAAGTTTGACCCTAAAACTGGTGCCTGGAGCTCATGTCGGTTCGTGACCCGCCCTGACCCCGATCTACTAACCAACCGTATTGTCTCTGACGTGTCTTGTGCCACAACTTATGAAATACTTGCTCTTATACCTAAATTATTTTAATATAAAACCTTAAATATAACACAACATGTTTTAAAAAGTGGAACCAATTAAGTTTTTATTGATAATTTTAGAAGTGTTGTAATGAAAAAAATCAGCACAGTATAAGTCTTTGATAATTCCATACAAGACTAAAGGATAAGTAGTATACCAACAGCAAAAAACCGTCCTGTAACCACGATAACTGAACAGTTCAAAACGTCAGAAATAATTTTAAAAAGTATTACCCAGGCAAAAAAAACTATTTTTTATTATGTTACTTGACGGTTTTCAACTTTTTCCCTATACTTGTGCTATTACACATTATTTTTAACCAAATTAAATGATTTTAGGTCAATGGCAATTATCCAATATGTTTACATTTCTTGTGTGTATCGAAACATACAAATCTTTTGATTTATTGTTTTAAAAATTTGATTCCTAAGTGTCAGAAGACCTTCATTATGCAGTATTTGATATTAATTTCAACATGATACTTCCAAGCTTTTCTGAGAAAAAAAGAGTCAGACAGATAGACAACAAAACGATCCTAATAGAATTTATTTTATCAATTTAATGGTACGAAACCAGAAAAAGGACGTTTAAGAATATATAAACAGAAATTTTATTCTAATTTGTATTGAAAATTGATCTTCTGAATGACCTCTCCTAACTTACACCAACCAGTTAATAAAACAATCTGACAACATAATAATAATTACTACGCAATTACGTTTGTTTGTAGGTAGGAAATACTCGCATATTTGCAAAATTGAAGTCTAAAATACGAGGCATGAATAGAACTAATTGATCTATAGAAATTTCTTAATATATTGAGACAAAGCAATCAGAAGTTAGTTACTCAAGCATTAATGAGCACATTTGGTCGCCATTGTTTTGGACGGATTAATGATATTACTGCTGGCCCCCGACCTCGCTCATGAAGATCACTATCGGAGCTAAACGGTGTTACCAATACTTCGAATTTGTCCAATAGTTCTTATTAGGAGTAGTAAAAAATAATTATAAGTAATGAGTTCTATCTTTAATTCGTGATTGCACGGTTCAGGAAACAGTGGGGAGCATTTTCACGGTGATTTTAGACGACGAATCATTTTTTATAAGTACCCTCTAAGGGTGTTTTATTGACAAATGAAAAGATCATGACCAGAAAATCTTAAGGTCACGACACAATACTGAACTTACTTACAGTTTCCAAAGAAACATAAACGACACTTTTTCTCAAAAAAATGCTAAAGGAGAGCAAATTAAAAGGACATAGAAACCATGCTATAATTTAACCAAAAATATTTTTCTTTTTGAATTGCATCTGCATGAGTTTGTAAGATTTTTTTTTAAATAATTTATTTACAGTTGGTAAACTGCAAATGGCCTATGTTGATGTATGAAGACAATAGTTTTCAAACAGCAAAGTTAAGTTTGTTTCACAATCCAGATGCGTAAACCTGGGTAACTTAAACCATTTGGACTTAACATTTTATAGTTTCGTGTAATTGTATAAATTAAATAATTTAATTTATATGAGAATATAGGAAATCTATAATACGGCAAGCGGACAATCATTCGACCTCCGACACGAAAGGCGAGGCGTCACGGCCCGATAAAAAATGGTCATAATAAGTTCGTGACTCTTGACTCGATTCATTCATAAGATCCTCTGAGAAAACGCTACGTGCAAGCATTTTCGCAGCGTAACATTCGTTGCGCTCACCAAGAAAAATTACCTTCGTAACAGATATCATTCATTGTAGTTACACATTTTACTTTAAAAAACTATTGTCTGTATATGTAAAAGATCTAAGTGAATGATTGTCCTATCACCGCAGAGCCTATGGCCATATTTGTTTGCATTTGAATTTCTTTGGTAGATGAAGTCTTCCTTACTTCATTAGTATGAATCATGAAGAATCATAAGTAGTTTTTGGATTGCAAATTTAACTTCTAAATAAATGAAGACTAGAAATAATAATAATAAATCTTTATTACCCAAAAACAGATAAATTTACAGTTTCCTTGAGTTAATATTAAGAAAAACAAAACTTATTTAAATGGGTAAAATTTAAAAAAAATTACCTTACTTGTTTGGAATATATTTAAACAACTACATATTACAATATTAAAAAATTATATCTACACAAATAAAACAAATAATTTATTAAATCTTACAAACAAAACTAAATTATTTTCTTGTAAAACAAATATTATTTTTACACAAAAATAATACTTATCATTTAAAATATAATAAAAAAAGAAGTAATAAAATTAATCTAACTACTTTTTTTATTTTAGATGCTTTTGGCTACCACGGTTACATAAATAACTTAATTTAACCTCAGTAAAGCGCGGGCGAATCGCTAGTAATACATAAGATCGAAATAAAATAAAAACGAATTCATAATATATAACTATAGTCATTGTTATGACTACAATAAAAGAGCTCAAAATGAAAAAAATCAATGTTTCAACCTCAACTCCATTCACCCTATATTTTTGAAATGACAAACACGATATCGCAATTATTATAATAATTTGTGCAGCACCTATATTATTTCCATTTAACATCTTTTAAAACCTGGTAATAACTATGTTTCTGTAAAAAACAGTTATTACTGAAACATAACAAAGATGAGTATTTCCAACTTAGTAACTTAGTACTGCGGTCTGCGAGACTGCGACTTTAGTAGTTCGCGAATGCTTCGGTAGGTGGCGTTACCGGTCACTTACCTCGCGCTGTCGTTTTTTTCTTTGCAATGTACAAGTAGTTTTAAGTATTGTTGTTAGAGTTAACTTTGCGCAGAGGCAATATCGTAACCAATGAGGTTTATCCGAGGTGCGATTATTGCTAGTTGAAAACTTTACCAATACCCCGCCATGTGGACGTGAAACACCGTCCACTACGGCAATTTTTGAACGGCTGTAATGGCCTAATAAAAAAGTTATCGTCTTTAATAATAAATCTGTAAATGATCATTATTACTGTCAGCTAATATTAGCTGATCGCTTCGCTGAGGATTTTTTACAGTCTTAAAAAGTCGTTGCTTTGTTAAATAACAATTAAACTAAGAGGAGTGAGCGATATCAACATTTCATCATCACGACCCGTCAATGGCCCACTGCTGAGCCGGGTCTCCTCCTCAGAATGAGGAGGGTATTATGCCATAGTCCACCACGCTGGCCCAGTGCGGATTGGCAGACTTCACACACCTTTGAGAACTTTTTGGGAACTCTCAGGAGTGAAGGTTTCCTCACGATGTTTTCCTTCACCGTTAAAACAAGTGATATTTAATTGCTTAAAACACACATAACTCAGAGTCAGAGGTGTGTGCCCGGGATCGAATCTCGGACCTCCCGAGTAAGACTTGAAGTCTCAACCACTGGGCCATCACTGCTTTCTGAGTGCACTTATTCGTTATCTGTTGTTCTGCTATATTTTTTAATAAATTAATTGCAATAAATGGTTTAGTCTGCTCGATTATTTTAAAATTCAATATGCAAAACTGAGCTTACACAATAACTTAAGACACTCCTCAATCCTATTAAGCATATTTTAATAAAGTATAGCATAGTTAATAAAACTTAACAAATAGGCGTGACAAAAAGGATTGTATGACAAAACTGAGCAGTCGAGATTATGCCTGATCCAGATTTAATAATGTCACACAAGTTTGACATTTACAGAGTATAGTGAAAGTGCTGGCTTATTGAGTGGAATCGATTGATCTGTTATAATCGCATTATCGGTTCGCGGGGGGTCCCTGGCTCCAGCGCTCCAGCCTCTGCTATGAATGTAATAAGGAGATAAATTATACAGATTAATAAGAAATGATTTGGCTTTGTCTCTTATTATCTAATGCCTTGCTTTGCTTAAGATTTAATTTTTAATTTCTTATTATTTTTTACAAGATTTTCTTTAACTTGCAATATTGGTAGGTATGTATGATTTGGCCGAACTTGGAACTTATTTTTAAGCTCATGCAGCACATTTAAACTTATTAGGCGACTTCACTCTAAATCAAATATGGCCACGATACCGCGGACTAATTATTTCAGCTTTTTCGCAGTAAATAATAAAATAGTCAAATTAAGGCAGTATACTTTTTTATCATAAATAGTAAAGCCGCATGTGGGCCAGGCCCTCTCCCATCACATTACTGCAGCGGTTCCAATGAGGGGGACTTGCTCGGGGTCCATTGAAACCGCAGCAGTCTTTTCTTCGTTCCCCCTCCCACTCTATCTTCGAGGCGGCAACGCATCGACAAAACAAGACATACCTTGTAGTTTTGTCGATGTCCATAGGTGACGGATGCCACTTTTCATCAGGTGAACCGTCTGCTGGTTTGGCCCTTATCTATCATAAAAAAAAGGATTAAGATGATCAATTTCCTAGAGTATTCCTTATAGAAGGTAATATGCAAAAATTTGATTTTGAGATCTTATGTGTAAGTTTTGTTATCTATACTAATATTATAAAGAAGTAAGATTTGTATTTTTGTATGTAACGAATAAACATAAAAACTACTGGACCGATTTCAAAAATTCTTTCACCATTAGGAAGCTACATTATCCCTGAGTAACATAGGCTATATTTATTACAAGAAAAAAATTAGAGATCCTTAGGAAATCTCACGAAAACCAACCCAAGGTGCCAAAAAATTTGCCATAAAATATCTTTCATCGCATGCGCTGCAAAAAGTATTGATGATAGAACAAAAAAATGTTGTACAATATTATAGAACGTATCAATATCTACAAAAAAGTCCGCGAGATCATATGTCCAACTATTATAGTTACGTCACTATAACTACTTTTTTACATTTTAAAAGTTGATAAAAATGCCTATCAAAATCAGACCATGTTTTCTATAACTTTGTATTAATCCTTATCCAAATAAATTATTTCGTATTCAAGACTATTTCAATACCTGTAAATTACTTTTTGAATTATTAAAATCGGACTTTTCATTCAAAAGATATTACGAAATTAAAAATATCAATATAAACAAAAAATACACGAGGACGAGACGGGCCAGTGTAGCGATGCAGCGCAGCGAGTAAAGCGGCAAGAGAGTGGGCACCGAATTGCGGGAAGGCCAATATATTTTTAAAAATAATATTCCACCCGCGCGAAGCCGGGACGGGCCCCTAGTGTATGATAATTGACAAGTGATATGAATCATTTAACTATAATAAATAAAATACTAATGTTATAAATAAATACAATATTTTTTTACGTCTGATTTGTCGGACGCCATACTGGTATGAATTAAGTCAAACGATCTTCCTTATATAATAAATATGAATGTTATCTGTTCAATATAAACGTTTTAAAGGGCTACCCCACCCAGAGCAAAGTTAGCCAAATGTCAACGTATAGAATGAGCATTTCAAAACCTAAATCAATCACTGCTAAGTGCTTCAATCATCCAAATGTAAGGACTCGATCACGATTGAAAGCCGGATGTCTGATGCAAGTAAAAACCTACGCGAAATTATATTAACCGTAATTATAAACATAATAAATAAATTATGACTTATTTCATATTACAAAGCAGTCGCATTTATTCATTTTTAATGTTTACAATTTGGGACACTCTTTTAATCTTGCTTAAATATAATAGGTTATAAAAAGTTGTTCTTTATTATATTTAGTTCATTTTTAATATATTGCTTACATAGACATGCTTCAACTCGACAAACATATTTTTTTATATGTACCAAAAGTACCTTATGTTACTTTCAGACTCATTATCATTTAATCCCTCTTTTTCTTACAAAATTAGTTTTTTCCAATTTTAATTAATAAATATATTTAGCCATTGCAAAATATTTAAAACAGTAGTAAATAAATTATTTTATAGAGCATCTATAAAAGTCTGACAAGGCTTCGCCGTCTGTTAAAAGAATTAAGTCCTTCCCTTTATTTTGAAGGCACCTAGATACACTTACACACCAGAAACTACAATGTAAACTGCAGCTATCCACAGATATATGCCAATTTTAAACAATAATCATGAAAGAAGCAAAAAAATAAACATATCAGTTTTCATATTTATTATAAGGATTAAATAACATAAACCCCTTTTCTTAAGCTATACTTTACAAAATAAATTAGACAAAATCGACGCTGTTGTCAAAATAAGTAAATTTTGGGACTTTCAATAATTTATGGCGAACAAAATTGCGCATGAAGATATCAATACTAAAATAAGTTATAAAAATGTGAATGAGGTTATTGAAGCAAACTGGATCAAAGTAATAAGTTTGTTCACACGAAGTTGCTTAAACTACACCTCCTCCTTCAGCGTCATCTAGTGACTTATATAAAATGAGTAATAGAAAACCCATTAAATGAAAAAATACAATATATTTTCCTACCTAATTTTCATGGAGCTTGGTCCAGCTTAGTTGAAGAACTAATCGACCCGCGCGACATCGCCCGCGTGATGCTTCACTACTATAGGTCTTAGCACGATGATATATAGCCTGTAGCCTTCCTCGATATATGGGCTATCCAACACTGAATTATTTTTTAAATCCGATCAGTAGTTCCTGAGATTAGCGTGTTTAAGCAAACACACTCTTCAACTTTATATATTAAAGTAAGTATAGATTAAGCAAGAAATGATTATGAGAATAATACGAGCGATTATTGTCAAAAAACTAAACTCAATCGGGAAGACAGGCAAAACAATACTTCTTTGTGATTTTAAATGAAGTATTATTTGGAAATTTTTATCGGTTTTCTACTCCTTTATAAATTTCTGCATATTTTTACACTAAAGTTGTCGTAACGACTATCGTATATTATGTCACTCAAATTATGAGTAGATTTGTCATATTTCTGATCGTTTAGTATCGGTTTTATAACCGCATTAATAAATTAATTGAATGTGCTTATCTTCGTATGATCAGAGCAGTGGATAAATATAAAGTTTCACAAAGATTGACCGCTGACTTGACTGTAATCGACACCCACGGAATTTAAATTCGGTAGCTTCGACGACGAAGCGTAAACATTTCGCATAAACCGCCTCTACAGTGTTTAAATTAAGTTATTACTTATAATATATTTGACACTTTTAAACGTGTTTTTTTTTAATAAGATGGTTTTATAATACAACAAAATATGTTTGGTTTCACTCACGTTAGATTAAAAATACCTCTGTCCTACTTGTTCTTATTGATTCACCTATTGATCCTACTAATATTATAAACGCGAAAGTTTGTAAGAATGTATGTATAGATGTGTGGATGTATGTTTGTTACTCTTTTACGCAAAACTACTGAATGGATTTTGATGAAACTTTACAGTAATATAGCTCATACGTCAGAATAACACATAGGCTATAATTTGTAATGATATAATGTGAATTATCCAAAATACAGCGGGTGAAACCGCGGAGCGCAGCTAGTCCACTTATATTTATAACTTTCCTAAGTATGAGTTTTGTTATACCATAAATAAACATCCAACCTTATTTTTAAGATTTTCACTGATAGACAGACCGATAAACAAATTTTGTTTTTTTTAATTCTTAGATATTTTAAACAAAATGGCTGAATTTAGTGTAAACCTCATCGAGCAGATCACGAAATAGTTGTAATCAAAAATATAAATGTTAGAATTATTTTTTAACCGTGGCAATAGCATTTAATAAAATCAATTACCTCATGTTCTTAATAGATCCATCACATTATGTCCGATACGACTGTAAGTTAATGTTTTTTGATGAGAAATTTTTTGAAACAAAAAATAAAGGTTAGAAATCAATCGAGTTGTTTCACTGTTTCCATCATAACTGTCAGCATGCCACAGCGGCGCTTTACATCACATATCTCTGATGATTATCGCATTAGCCGAGTAAGAAGCTAAAAACAAAACCTTTGGAGTGCCGTCAGACGTCTGTATACTGAGAAACAAAAGTAACATACATAATATTACAAATCTCAACACAAAACTGATAACTCACCAAAAATTTTATGTTCAAGATTGTCTTGATCTTTTGACTAAATATTCAAATATTTTTCAGTAATAAAGCCGCAAACAAACAGTCTAGTATACAGTAGATTTAATATGCATAAGCTTTGTTGCCCTGTGTATCCCTCGCATGATTTAGTTGCCCTCATTATTGACAGATGGCGGCGTAATGACGATTGATTTACGATACCGCAACATTTAATCGTTGCGTAATCGAATATTGATCGTATATTGTCTGTACTATATCCCTTATCCTGTCCCTATAAGTCTATATTTATATTATTAATATTTAATATTGACTTCTGTCATCAAATGCAACTCATCAATTACTCGCCGATTTCGTGATAAAAGCTTAGATTTTGAATTTGAAAACCACATTCAAATATGTTTAGCTATTTTTTGATCTCTAAAATCTAAGATTTAACAACATTCTAAGTCCAAATATGATGACATTTTAATTTTTATAATTAATACTAGCCGACCCTTGCGACTTCGTGCCCGTGATCATCCGCTCCTAATGGTCTTAGCGTGATGATATACAGCCTATAGCCTTCCTCGATAAATGGGCTATCTCACATTAAAAGAATTTTTCAAATGGGACCAGTAGTTCCTGAGATTAGCGCGTTCAGGCAAACAAACAAACTTTTCAGCTTTATATATTAGTATAAATTAAGTGTTTGATATTCTAATGATTTATTCCCAAAATCAACATTTACCACATCATATAAAATCGTATGATTTATTAGCTAAACTTAAGATACGGGCTTTACTAGTTTATTTAAATTGTCCTCCACCTCATAACTTATAACTTGTTTATTATTTTTTCGTAAAACTATTAAATTGTTGTCAACATATAACAAGTTATACTAAGATAAATATTATCAGAAACATGCGTTTTGACCGCTACCGATGCTTTTTACGATATCTTGAACGCTTCGACGTTTTTCTTTATTTATACCTCGTTTATGTCCATATGAATGTCTAAATCCGAGGCAATTTATCGAGGAGACAGTAACGGGCCGGTTGGTCGGTCGGTCGGTGATAAAACTCGTATTTTGTCGTACTTTTGGCAGCTACGTCAATTTTATCGCAGATTTTTTTCACTACAGGGTGTTCATTTGCATTTTGTATTATCTCGTTTCTAAGAAACTGTATTTTAAAAATAAATTGTCTTAGTGCTAAATATAAGATAAATTATCGAAATTCTATTTTTACATAATATAGAACCTTTTTATTTATTTTTAATGTTGTTTTTTTTATAAAAAATAGTAATTATAATAAAGGCGATACACAGTCAGTATGAAATTGAATTTAACCAACAACACATAACGATAGTAAGTTGCTTTTAGTTTTTTTGATTAATTTCTATTAAAAAGAAGAATTTACATAGAAGATATTTAGGAGAATTTAAAGTTGGGGGACTTTATTTGCAATAAAGCCCAAAAAAATAATTTAAAAAAGAATGTATTTATTCATTTTGGACAAAATGTTTTTTGTCATCTAAAAACTGTTTTGTCCAGTGAAGCCCTCACCTAGTCAATTAGTATTAGCACTTCCCGCTGTCTGTCCCTATGTAAGATCTTTAAAACTAGGCAACGTTTTTTTTAAATAGATAGAGTGATTCAAGAAGAAGAAAACACTGATAATTTCAGAGGTTTCTAATGTGATGTCGTAAATAAACTCATTTTTTTGCGCTTACATTGCAAACGCTAGCTGAACCCTACGAGATACATCAAAATAATGTACTACACTATTGTACACTTTAAAAAGGTCTACAAAAAAGTCCGCGATGGTATGTCTATCTCTTAGGGATAACCCACAATAACCATTTTTTATCCTTTACTATTTACGAGAAATAATGGCTTATTTACTAAGTGATTTTAAACAATACAACATTAATCCTTATCCAATTAAGTACCTTAAATACATTATGCATTTAATATGGATCAATATGGACCTTTACAGCACGAAATTAAAATGAATATTTTTGAAGATATTACGGATTTAAATACACGTGTCAAATTGCACCCGGGCGAAGCCGGGACGATTCGACTAGTAAGTAATAAAACTTAGTTGTTAGTACAGAAGTTAATAGTCCAGAAATCTAACTAATAATAAACATTCAAGCAGGTACCCATAAACTTCCGTAAACAGTTTTCGGCACGGGCCAAACTAAAAGTAGATAATTATTTTAAGTGTCAATAAATAATAAAGATGGCCGCGCGCCGTTGAGTGCTCGTCCATCTCTCTTATCTCAATTCTTAATGCGCCTCTTTGCTGGTCATTCTTTTTTCAATTTTATTTTTCTTTTTTTTTTCACGTCATCTGTCGAGGAGTTTAAATTTCGTGTTGACACCACGAAGGTTTTATGTTTTAATCTGACTATAAAGTTCAATTCGTTGTATAGGAATCATTAGTATGGAGATTACATTCGCGCTTCGTTTAGATTTATATAGTCTATAGTCACCTACTATCCTACTAATATTATAAAAAACGGTACATATATTTTTCAACCTAGATTTACATTTAGGTTACTTTTTATCCCGAAAAAAACTAAAAGAAAAGACCCTGTGAGATAGAAAGAATTATTTCACACAAAAATGGATTTTATTTTATTTATTTAAATGTTGATACTACTTTATAAGCTGGAAAATAGGAAATTACTTATTTTATTAATAAAAATACATCCTTATTATAATATAAATAAAATAGCCATTATTCCCAATTATTATTTTTTTACAATAAACACAATATATAAGAGACATAACACACATTTCTAAAATTGTATTTAATACAGTTATATTGAAAAATTTAATTATATTTCAAAAATTCTTAAGTTCTTATTTTATTTATTATGGGAATCCACCTTCGGACAAAGGCTTCCTCCATCCCTTGCCACGTTTTTCTATCTCGCGCCAGTCTGGTCCAGGTTGAGCCCGCCACGCTGACGGTGTCGTCGTTCCTCGAATTATAATATAGTGTCGGTTAATATATATTTGGCGTGCGTGAGTAAGTCTATAAGTGGGAGATATCTGATTGAGTATGTGAGTTGCTGCGTCTTTCAAGTCACTCTAGGCCTAATACTGAAGTCTCCGCGGACATCAGTATCAACTATTTATGTTATAATTCTAATATTCCCGGTATGTAGTCTGGTTTTTAAACGGTCTAAATTATGAACGATTTAAGGTAGTTTCACAAGCTTTGGCGATAAATCAAAAGTGCATAAACAATATTTTGTTGCATTTCCGAACGAGACGGACCATCGATCACGACGCGTTCCAACTTTGAATAAATTTATGTAACGTAATTGCGGTGTAGTGTGCGTGCGTACTGCGCGTGCGCAATGCGATCAATGAGCTTATAATATTAGATATTATCTTTCTAAGAACCCTATTAACATTAATATGTAACAAAAGAATGGGCTATGTCGAAAACCAAGGGGCGTGGACGTTGGGAAGTTGCCCATCGACAAAGTCTGACTATCCTATGGCTATGATCGGAGTCCAAACAGGGCTTAGGGCTGCACTATAGTCCGGTTTATAAATCTAAACATATATTACAGAGGATATGACCCAGAAAAAAAGTGACCTAAGGAAATATTTAATTGTAGTGGAATTGAAAAAATGAGATATTTTTTATAGTATATGTCAACATAATGTAAACTATATTTTAGTTGTTGTTATATGTAAAATACTCTTTATTACTTTTCCAATTGAACTATGTTAGACAATTGTTCACTATGAAATTACTTGATTTTGTAAGGGTTATAAATTGTTATGCCAATAGAGTGATAGAGCTGGTTAAGAGTTATTATTTGGTTCTAGTAGTAGTTACTATATTGTACTCATATTTACAATAAATATTTTCATGTGTCATTAACTACAGAACGCGCAGCCTTGGTCTGTGGGAAGATTACACTAATTTGAAGACGAGAATCAACCGCAATATGAACTTAACCTGGCCTTGGCTTTGATTCGCAAAAAATTGTTTACCTCAGCTGAAGTCGATATAATTTTCGATTACATAAATCCTAATCGAATCTAATTATATAAAATATGAAAATAAATTTAAAAAATCGTCTAATATTTTCTGACTGTTCTAGACATTTCTGCAACTCTTAAAAAGATACCCTTTTCGTTTTTGGTTTACCAGAAACCAGTTAGACACTAAGTATTTGTGACCATCTACTAATGCCCAACAACTAAAATAAAACATATTCATATGTATTCCATCTAACTAACAAAACCGCTTCAAATATCTGACTAATGTCATGAGTTATCTAGGGGTTTAAAATTTATCATTAGATGGCACACGTATAGTGTGACTATAAGTTCCGTTTTAATAAAAGCCCGTCCCTTTTTGCTGCTTTATTTTGTTATAACGTTGTCTCCAAAAAAGATTTCAGGACGAAAAAAATGTCAAGTTCTCTGGAACCGGGGGAAAACTACCAAGGCGTTGATACGTCGACACTTGTATGCTTCAGTAGGATGTCTTATAAATTGTTGATGTCTTATGAATATTCAACATATTTTAGTAATCACGTATGAGTACATAACACCACAATCTGTCGCCTGCACTGCAGCATGTGTGTCCCTATCATTATGTGTGGCGCCACAGCTATATCAGCTGCATCAGTCTTACGAAATACTGCATTGAAGAAAGAATGTTAACAATTTACACTTACTACTACTTATTAGGTCTGTCAATCAATGTTAATATAATTCACTTGAATGCTCCGTTGTAGATAACATTCCCAATTATCTATTGCTAAGTATATGGGAGCTATACTGCGCAGTAACACTCAAAGGAGCAGTGCCTGGGGCTTGAGACCCAGAAGCAGGAATAAAGACGTCTTTTATAACCGTTAACTCTCACCTTCACCGCTCGACCTCGCTACCAAATATTAAAATAAAACATTACATTACTCACGTGCTCCTAGATAATCGGCCTAGCACCACACCACCAAACAGTACTACACTATAACGCTAACTACCCTGTACACTGCGCGAAAAGACCAGAGAGACTGACACTAATCTATCACACTAAACGTTATATTTTGTCTACACGTCGGTATACTTGACATAACTTTAAATGACCTACCCGCTAATACTACTTTATAAACAGTGTTGCTAACACTATTTCTGATGTATGACATAGATATTACATGTTAGTTATACAAGTTACTAAAAAAAATTAAATGTTTCAGTTAAATTACATATGATGTTGAAAAACTATCCGATGATGTGAAAGAGACCCAAAGTGAATGATAAAAATATCTGTGAGGAGTAAACAGTATGTTTCAAACCTAAACATAGTATGTTTAACTAACCGACCCGCGTGACTTCGTTAGCGTATTGCTCCGCTCCTATGGGTCGTAGCGAGGTGTTAAATAGCCTAATTTACTCCTTGTTACATCAGCTACCTGCCAGTGAAAGTTTCTGTCAAAATCGGTCCAGCCATTTCACAAATTAGCCGGAACGAACAGACAGATAAAAATTGTAAAAAAAAATATTTTATGTACCGTGTGCGTGTATACATCCATATCCACTTAGTAAAAAGCGGTTATTTTAATATTACAAACAGACACTCCAATTTTTTTTAACTCTTTACAGTTAATAAGGTAATATAGATTATGATTAATATTTGATTAATGTCGAGTTAATAGTTAAAATAGTGAATGAGTTCATAATTGTATATTGTTATAGAAAACTCATATAATATTCCCACAGGCGAAATAGATCACAAAGCCGCTTAGAGCTTAGCCGCTTAGCCGCTTAGTGGCTTTATTTGGAGGACGAGATGTTACGATTTACGAGACGCAATCCGTGACATCGATAATAACTCCTTGCGCCCTGACCTCCTTGCGGTACTCTCGGACTGACAAGTGTTTACTACTTACATTACATTTCCACTTATACTATAACATCAACTACTTCTATCGAAATATAAACAATATTGTTGTGTACATTCATACTGATTTACAATAATCCGTCTAAATACACACAAAGAATGTTTTCTTTTTTTTTTAACAAGAATACTGGCGCTATGAAACACATACTACTAGTATTCTTTAACCCCTGTAACTAAGCTTAATGCATGTGAGAGAAGACCAGGTCTGTTCCTCAGAATGAGAGAAGGGTATTAGGCCATAGTCCACCAAGCTGGCCGAGTTCACACACCTTCAAGAACTTTAGGGAACTCTCAAGAGTGCATGTTTTCTCACTATGTTCTCCTTCACCGGTATAGCAAGTGATATTTAATTTCTTAAAACACACAACAGAGAATAGTCAGAAGTGTGTGACCAGGATCTAACTCGGACCTCCCGAGTAAGTTATTGAAGTCTCAACCACTGTGCCATCATTGCTTCTTAAAGAAAAAAATATTATTTAATTTATTTTTTCTAATTTATAAAGCAAGAGAACTATTGGTCGAATTTGAAAAAAATTTTTAGTGTTAGATAGCCCATTCATCGAGGAAGGCTATAGGCTATATATCATCACGCTAAGACCAATAGGAGCGGATCAACACGCGGACGATGTCGCATGTCGACTAGTTATATCATATTCTACACGTATAAAAGTAATTTCTTAATTACTTTAACCGATGTCGAGAGTTACTTTTACATCGAACCCTTAGTAATTAATTTCTCAAACAACGTTTTTTTAAGTTCGCCACGTATGTATTTCAAAATTAGTTTATTTACATGTTACAGTTATGTATTCGATTACCTTTTACCCCGCACCATCAAGCACGTACTCGCGACGCTGCGGCAGGTGTACAATGCGCACTGTTGATCTTACACACTTAACAACTGATATGACGCACAACACACAACACAACGACACCGACATCGAACGTGCCAATTATTATTACTACTCGTACTATAATGTTATACCATTTGGTTTTGCTTCTTCAAAGGTAGAGATGTTACATATAAAACAATGATTATTTTCAAATCAGACTGTGACAGGGGCGACCCTCACTTCGGTTTCGTATCAGTAATACCTACTTAAAATTATTTCCATGTCCTGAAATGGCTGTAACTATTTAAATATAATATTTATTATCAAGCACTGCTGCTGCTGCTGCTGTAAGTAAAAAAATACGTACAAACTTTACTTATTATAAAGAGAGATGATATAAGTCCTAATAAGTGGGCGTCCATTATTTACGTGAAGTGCTCTATTTGGGGAATGAAGCTAAATCTTTCCAAATCTCACTTAGAGGGGAGCAAATATGACGTAACTTTTTTTCTAGCAGAAAACTGTGTAAAATTCCGTGAAAAATTATTTGTAGAATAAAATTTTGCCAAATCTGACCCAATAGTGTTTTTCGTAATATTTATTATTTAATTTTATGATTGTAATTTTAAATTACGGAAATACGAATACTAGTCTTTACTAATCTTCAATAAAAGTAATAGGACAAGTTGTGTTTTTGAGTTGGGAGTTGAGGAAGATGGGGGTCGAAAAATTCTCAAAAATGCCTCACGTAATTAATAGACGCCCCTTAATACAGTCGGATACATAATACTAGTAGTCTTGTTCCTTAGTCTAGAATGTCAGACTAAACAAAGTAGTTTATGTATGATATTAATTGATTAAATTTGTTTCAGAGTTCCGACAACCCAATAGCAGAGAAGCCCAGCAGTGATAAAAGCTACGTAGTGGGAACCTGGCCGACCAGCACAGCCGGACACACCGGCTACCTCACTGTTGCTACGCTACCACCCAATTTTATACGAAGTTAGTAATTTTAATCTTTACACTTAATCGTAATTATTAATTTAGTAATAAGTGCGTCACAGGAAACTAAATGTTAGCAACACCATTTATAAGTAATATTAGCGGATAGGTAATTTTATATAGATTTATCATTTAGAGCAGTGCCTGGAGATTGAGACCCCAGGAGCCTGCATCACTCGATATCGTCAACTACGATAGATATTAAAGTAATCTTACGTGGACCACAACTTCCATGTACACTCCACGAAACATTGGATAGACTGACTCTATTCTATCGCACTAAAGGTTATATATTGTCTATACGTCTGTATACTTGACATAATATAAAATGAACTAACCGCTAATACTACCTACTGTATAAACGGTGTTACGAACAGAATATATTTTTTAAACAATTAATTTTTTTACAGAAAAATGTAAAGCCACTAAAGTAGAAGAATCTACTGCAGACAAAGAAGAGAAGGAAAGTTCTGAAGTTATTGAACAAAACATGTCTATTGACAATAATGTATGACCGTACAATTAATTAAATAATTAAACTATTTTAATGTTGTATTTTTAATTACATATATTTTTGTTTATTATTGTAGAGGTCATTTTGCAAAAAATTTAAATAAGCTTCAATTTGGACCATTATTAAGAAATTTTTGAACATAAAAATAAAAAGCGATTTTATGAAAATATAATTTTTTTTTAAATAATTTTAAATCAAAAATTATGTCAGAGACATTTAGAGAAATATATAATTATATCATAAAATTTGTAAAAAACATCGAAGTAAAGAAGACGAAAAAACCCACTAAAGCTTTTAAAAAATATATGATATAACCCCAGTTAGTTAAGTGCTTGCGTTTATCTGTTAATCCTGTCCCCCAAATAAAAAAGTTGTGTACATATGTAATTAGTAGCTGAATTGACAATAATAGTGTAGAATATGTTTGTGACAGTTATAACAAGATATCGCTAAATGATCCCAGTTGTTTGGTTATTTCTAATGTGAAAAATTTATATCTTAACAAAGTTCAATACTATGATAATTCACTGGTTTCTTTTTAAGTCATCAGAAATAGTGCTAAGGCGAGCCGGAGTCTTTTTATAGCGTTTCGAGCCTTAAAAAGAACTCTTAGCTTATCACTAAAAAATCTCGAGTCCTCAGGGTTAACAAATAATTGCAATGAATTTACTTAAAGCGGATTTCGGTAATACTATCTGCTTTTGCTATTAAATGAAAAAGTCGTTACAAACATACACATCATCCTGGTACTTAGTTATAATATAATCTATATAGTTTTATTTTTTTATTTAGTCTATCGAAACCATTGAAACTAATAATAGACTCACAATCAGCGTTATAATTAATGTCTATGTGCTAATAGATTAGATCAAATTTATATAAACTAAATTCAATTTTGGAATGGATCGAGTGTTCGTCCGCGTGATGCACTGCTCCTATTGACCGTATAGTAGCGTATATAGTCTATAACCTTCTTCGATAAATGGGCTATCTAACACTGAAACATTTTTTCAAATCGGACCAATAGTTCCTGAGACTAGCGCGTTAACGCAAAGAAACAAACTCTTCAGCTTTATATATTAGTAGAGATAAGCACTCGTATTTAAAATGATAAAAAAACTAATACTGAATTTAACAAAAGTTTAATAAAAACTCGTGTAGGAGGACTCGCTGCATAAAAAGGACTCGAGTTCAATAGATGAAACGCGTTCGATTTCGTAGCGATTTCTTTACGTTTAGTTGGAGTGGAGAGAGTTAAGAGGAAATCAGTCGACACTTTTTTCATTCAAACGTAGTCCTCTGTTTCCTCCTATTATAATGAAGTTACAGAAGAAAAAAATACCATGCGATATATACGTACCGACTGTACGTTTTGTTTTTTTTTATTATTTGATTAATATAATTTAAAATTAAAAAAAACGACAAACATCCAGCAAACTAATTATTACTAACATAAACCAAAAAGCAAAACGTACGGGCACAGTTTAGACCCTGTACTGCATTTTAACGAAATAAATATTAAAATCGGTCCAGATTTCGAGAAGGAAACAGGGGATTACGAAAGGACGATTTTCTTAATTTTACGTAGATGCAATCAGTTCGAGCTGTAGTTCTCTCTGTCACGCGGTAAGGGGTAAGCTTGGGGCTCAGCGCGACACCAATATTTTTGGTAAAAATCTATATGTCATTCGTACGAAGCCCTTTTAAGCCCTAATTGAAGATAAATAAAAACATGATAAATTATTAAATAATTTATTGTTAAACTTACCAACTAACACTACAAACAACTAATAATAGTTTACAACGGAATACGGAACATCCTTAGTAGGAAAGGCAGTGGAAGAAACCAACAACTTTTGGCATTTCACAATTCTATCACAATATTTCATTATATATATTTGTATATCATTTTATTTATGTATATTGTATAGCATATGTTATGATATAATGCTACGCATTTTTAATTCTCATAATAGTATACTAGAAAATAAGTCTTGTTATTATTTAGTAATTTATTATTAAATTTAATTATTGCCAAACAAATTATATTTAATGTTAAAATCTTACAATTACTTATAGATAATAATAAATAGAGAAGTCTACATTTTTTTCAATAGCAATACCATGCACAGAAACTTTATGTGGAATGCAATGATCTATATAAACTCGGGGTTCGGGGGTAAAAGAGTTCTAAAATGAAGTAGATTTGATATCCAAAATATAACAAAGAAAACTATTTTTGTTTTCTTAACCAGAAAAAGGGTTTAATATAATTTAAAATCGTGTTTTATTTAATCGCATATATTAATATTTAATTATGCGTCCATATTATAGGTCAATGTTGGAATGTGAAGCTATGTAGTCTAAAATCGCGAAACTTATTTAACTTTTTTATGTTTTTATTTATTTATAAAATCTTGCTTTAGGATCAGATCTTTTTTTCGAAATACTTGTACGTATACTTAGAAACCAATATTTTATAATTTCGACATAAGGCGGCATCAATAAATTACGTCACATGTATTTAATGATTTTTCACAGGTGATCACACTGCTCGTCCCGAGTATGACGTCATATATTTTCCAATTTTATATCTAAAATTATTAAATTAAAACAGTAGTTCCAAGATAAGTTTTATTTCCATCTCAATTATTTTTGATCATGTGACGTAATTAATAGATGACCCCTAAATATATATTATATAAAATAAATTTTTGAAAGACTAGATCTCATTATTTCTTTCCTGATCCCTCCAAACCTAAATTTTAAATAAATATATACGACAATGCGTAGTGACTAATAGTTTTTATATGTATTCATAATTGCTATTATTCTGATTGTCATATTACAAAGAATTAGTGTAGAATTAAAATAAATGCAAATATTAACTAAAATATACCAAACAATACGTTAGCTTAGTTTTTAATTAAATATTCGATTTACCTATTTAATAATTATTTATGCAACTGTTATATAATAAATCAACATAATTATCAATAGTTGCATACAAGACTATCTACACCCATAATTAAATCCTCTATAAAAGATTCTGAAGTTAGTTTACTGCTAACATTAAAACAGCCACTCCTAGTGACCTAACATCATCCATTACTGAATATACATAAATAAACTGAGTATTGATGAAACAATAATTTATTGTAGTTGTAATGAACATTTTGTATAGTGCATGTATTAAAATTTACTTTAATATGTTCTTTAGCGTTGGAAGGTAATCGCTCATTTTTTTGGAAACAAAACCATAAAAATACTGAATAAAAATGGCGGGAAGTGGAATAACTTACTTTTTTTTACAGCGCGCGGCTTGAATGACCGTTCTATTTTTGAAATTCGTACAGATAGCACGCATTGCGCATCGATCAGTAAGAATGTGACTGTCTGTTGAGTAAACCCTTTGCGCAGAAGGAATTTGAGTGTTATTATGAAATTCAGTACAACATTATATGATCCGTTTGGATGATATAATAGTTATTGGGACATTGGGTGGCTGGACTTGAAGCCCGGAAATCAATAGCTCCGAAATATAACATTTTAATATTCTACAACAAATATTGTTTTCTATAGCCAAATGTCACTTGTGATCATTGTGATTTATTCCACAGAGTAAATATTTAATAGTGTTACCGATTTGCTGGATTTCTCCCCAATTTCAGAATATTAGAAATTGATACTCAAAGCCTACGTCGCCCCGTTTAAATGTTGGCAATAAGCTGTTTCAGAATATTTTATAGAGGATTTAAAGCATGGGAGTAGACAATAACATAGGTTATTCATCCTCATACATTTCATAATGTAAATTCTAGCAATATCTAAATCAGAGAATTTCTCTATAATTAAATCTATTAATTTTCAAATTATTATAGTCATCCATACAAATCACGTCGGGAGAAAACTTATTAACTATATGACTATGTTAAACAGAGATACAAGAACTAAGAAATTAAATTACAAGCTATTTTCGAAGGTATGTATCGAAATTATTTCGTAGCATATTATATATATTTTAAATAGATTTAATAATAGATAAAAGAAAATAAGTTTTGGACCAACGCAATTTGTATTTCTCTTTACTTATTTTTACCTAAAATCACTAAAATCTGTTTTCAGTTGTATAGTAGGCTTGGAAGTCCGAGTGTCAAAGGAGGGACGCGATGGAGGAGCCCTACGCATAGCCCTACTAGCTTGACTTGCTTTAACTGCATTCTCTAATTTTGTTCTCAGTTCTGATGATTGCTGCATCATTGTCTTGAATTCCTGCAAAAAGAAACGAAATATGTGTAAGTGTCAGAGCCCGGGGCTTCTTCTGCTTACAATAAACGCAGATACAACATTGTTTTATTTCTTTCCAAGTATAAATAGAAGAAAGTTTTATATTCGTTATTAACGTGAACAAAGGCCTTATCACTATTCCAAAAAAGGAGGCCTCAGCCAATGTTACAAATGGAGAGGCGTTACTCTGTTTTTTTCAATCCCATCAAAGGTGCTTTTTAGGGTCATCTTAGATATGCTTTCGAAGTCTGTCGACCCTCTCACTCGTAGAGATCGGGCAGGATTCTGCCCTACTACGATACAGAAACCAATCGTATACAGACTAGATTATCACTCACCGTATCATCATCGAACAGGCATCAGAATGGCAAAGGAAAACTTATCTTACTTTAGTGTATTTCGAAAAGGCCTTTGATACGGTGTGATGGGCCACCATCTGATCTTGACTGCGAAAAATTGGTCCCCGAGAAAATAATTAACATTATTAGACAAGAACTATTTTTGCAAAGCTGGATAACATAACATAATGGAATAATCTCGGAGGATATTAAAGTACACGCAGGCATAAGACAGGGGTGTCTCCTTTTGCCACTTTTATTATTTTCTTGACGGCATACTGCACAACACAATGAAAAACAAGCGCCGCGGCATAGAATGAGGCATAACCAACATCCTAGAGGATTTGGACTACACCGACGATATATGTCTCTTAAGCCATACTCGCGCAGACATTTAGGCCAAATTAGACGATCTACGAAAGGAGGCAGCAAAGGCGGGCCTGAAAATCAATACCAGGAAGACTCAAGAGATGAGGTGTAGATCAGCGAGTAAATTCCCGCTAGTCATCGGAACACAGCCCGTGGAACGCGTCCACAAATTTACCTACCTCGACAGTTGCGTTTTAGAAACTGGAAAAACCGAAGAGTACAAAACTTCTGCTATCGCCAAAGAAAGAGCAGAGAGTTAGATAGGGGTCCAGACCATATACCGAATCAAGCCCTAGTCTGGAATCCCTAAGGAAAACGCATTGATAAAACGAAGGTTGTTGGGAAAACTTGGAACTGGAGAATCTAAAATAAGTAAAGTAAAAGAGAAAATATAACGATCAACTAGTAGTGACTGGATCCCTTGACCTTCACATATCTAGAATTTATCGATCTGTCTTTCGATGAAAACTGCATCAGTCTTGTGGCTATATGGATTACCTGTGGATGTTTAGGGCCAATCCTCATGAGCCACTGTAGAGCGAACTCGTGTAAGGTCTTCACATGTGGCGATGCTCGGTTCAGTTCACCACCTTCACGCAAATACGAGATCACTATTGGCACCAGTATCCAGAGCATTTGAATACCTAAAAATAGATTTATTAGAAGCAGCCATTTTCTCTGACTAAAGTATCAACCAAGTTAGGTTGTCAACATCAGGGTGAGCGAAACTTTAATCGGACTGTTCAGTTAGTAACTTAAATTATATCATAAATAGTGCTACTTTATTTTTTTTTAATCAGTATGACAATTTATATTCAGTGTCTCTACAAATACAATTGTTTCATTTCTGAGGTTTTTCTATATAATATTTTTAAACCTTATTTTATAGATGACTAGCGACCCACTCTGGCTTTGCACGGTTACTTTTCCTACTAAAATATGTATGTGTTATACATATAAACATTCCTCTTGAATCACTCTATTTATTAAAGAAAACCGCATCAAAATTCGTTGCGTAGTTTTAAAGATCTAAGCATTAATAGGTACAGACAGACAGGAAGCGACTTTGATTTATACACTATAGACTTATAGCTATATTTCTACTAACACTATATATCTCACCTTTGTGAGGATCCTCTATTAACAGAAAAATTAATTATTAGACAAAGATGTAATTCACAAGATATTTTCAATACTAACACAAATGTTCATACTAGTCATAGATTGTCTATTAAAAAAGTCTCGATTGATTGATTAAAAATATACACCAGAAACGAATACAAAATAATAAGCAAAGTAATATGCACACACAAAAATATATACTATGTATAAGCATGACTATTTTAATGATTGGTCAGTCAATACTAGATAATTATTAAGCGTAATCTATTTTTTTGTATAATAATGACTATTAGTCTGTTTATTACATTGTATTTGTATGGCAACATTCTCACATTCTTTCTGATGTTTTTTTTTGTTTCACGTATTTCAAAGAAACCTCTAACTTATAAAAAACTAAAAACTGTATATTAGAGGGTAGTGACGAAAGTTTTACAAAAACTTGTCTAACCAAAATAGCAAAACATGAAATAAATATATATTTCTGTATGTGGAAATGTGTGTGTGTCTGTATATTTATTGAGTATAGGGTTTGTGATGTTAGTTGTTATTATTTTTATATTACAACCTGGATGAGATTGGCTTGATTATAACAGTGGAACGTTTCTTACGGGCAGCATCCGGAGCAGCGTCCACCAACTCATCTAGCGCAGTAACCGCTGCAATAGCTGCTTTCACATCAGAAGGGTCAGTCGCTCGCCTCGCCGCGGCTGCTCGCGCGACCACCCGCGCGGCTAGAGCCCTCGCCCACCACGACACACACTCAGCTGATGCGGACTTCGACCATACGCTCCGGAGCACTGAGCAACATGATGCGAATACCTAATATAGAAAGAAAAATTACATACTGGGATTTTCACGCAAAATTTAAAAATAGTAAAATTTTTATTATCTATCAATGAAAGTTCAAATATTTTGGTCTAAATATATAGTTATGACAGTGATGAATGATGAACTTTAACGTGTAGGATTCAGTATGGTAAAATAACATTGTATATCGAAACTAAATATTTATCTTACAACCGTGACAACGCATAGAACAGGTCCTGATTTCGTGACGTCACATTTCAAAATGTAATATATAACCTCGTATTTAAAATATTAACGTAAAATAATATTAAAATGTCCATTAATTGTACATTTTTTTAAATGTTTGATCCTGTTAGATTTTTTTATTAAATTAGTTTTTCATTTAGTTTCAGCTTAAACTGGTGAAATTTTAAGTAATATTGTATTAGTTGCTAGAAAATGAGTGTTAATGACTATTTTTTTATACAAAAAGACATTAATTAAATAAAGGACTTCGGATAATATACCTCTAGTAAACAGCATTAATAACGAACGAACAAAGACTTCCACAAGACAAAATTCAAATACCAGTGATCGGAGGTTATTGCAAAATTACATAAATACCATATATTAGTTCACCTCATTATCCCTTGTATCAAGGCACTGTCGGAAGTGATTAATACAGGGGTAGTGCAGCGGCGGCGCAGGCGCAGCCCGAGCTAGCACACAAGCCATAGCGCGCGCACCAGTTACAGATTCTATACGCTGCTCTGCATCCTCTGAAAGAAAAATATTATGTTTTTCCTTGATGACTTCCAAAATATTATCAATTAGACATTACTAGATCTATTATTGTACTATAAATTAGATGACATATATTAATCATACAAATAAGGATCCCTAATATAACATTCATTTTTTACGTCAGCCGACCCTTGCGACTTCGTCCACCTGATGCTCCGCTACTATTATATAGCCTTTAACCTTCCTCGACAAATGGGCTATCTAACAATGAAAGAATTTTTCAATTCGGACCAGTAGTTTCTGATATTATTGTTTTCAAGCAAACCTATCACGGAGAAGGGGAGCCCGAGAAATATAATCATTGCATAGGGACAGCAGCATTAAAAATAGCCTAGAATGTTTCCAAACTCAAACTCAAAATAAAAGTTAAAGCTGATAGACTATTAATTCTTACCAGTCTTAACTCTCTCCACAAGCTTAGCCAGTGTAGCCTGCAACAATAACGCGTGCTGTTCCCTCGTGTCGTGCTGTACACGAACAGCTTTACATTCCGCTGCTTGTTGCAACAATAGTACACCAGCGTCTGACAGGATGGGGTCGCCTTTACTCTCGCGAAGGATCTCAGTCGCGAGGTATAAGATGGTTGGTAAAAGAGACAAGGCACCTATAATTCAATAATTCATATATCAATTTTCATTACTTCATATTAGCCTATTGCATTTAGTCACAACATCCAAGAGCTTTAAAAGAAAACCAAAATAAAAACGATTACTTCACCGTTTTCAACCTTAATAAAATATTTATTTAAGTCAGACTTAATACAATTAAATTCAATGTAGAGTGCAAGGCAAAACCTTTTTATAAATCCATAAAAAATGTTATAATGGTAATTTATAATTTCTCTTGTCATTACTTGTATCATTATGTTTTCAATTATTTTACCCTACTAAACATTTCTATAGTGAGTGATAGCTTAGTGGTTAAGACTACTCGAGAGGTCCGTGCTACCTGGGTAACTTTTCTGAGTTATGTGTGTTTTAAGTAATTAATTATCACTTGCTTTAACGGTGAAGGAAAACATCGTACGCAAACATGCACTCCTGAGAATTCCCTAAAGTTCTCAAAGGTGTGTGAAATCTGCCAACTTGTAATGGGCCAACTTGGTGGACTACGGCCTAACCCCTTCCCTTCACTTTGGGGAAGAGACCCGGCACAGCAGT
Organism: Limenitis camilla; assembly: GCA_905147385.1. Classification (NCBI taxonomy): domain Eukaryota; kingdom Metazoa; phylum Arthropoda; class Insecta; order Lepidoptera; family Nymphalidae; genus Limenitis; species Limenitis camilla. The sequence goes on along the minus strand of LR990245.1, from coordinate 7,912,633 downwards.
GGGTCATCAACGGGTTTTGATGATGATGACTAAACATATAAATAAAACTACTATCATACAATACCTTGAGGACTTGTAAGAGTAGTCAATTCTGACATAGAAGCCAAGCTCTTAATCAATAGCGTGTCTCCATGGACACCCAAACCCTTTCTGACTCCAATAACCCCCACCCTGCCCTCCTGTTTTAACGGACTGAGTGCTGGCAAGCGTCTAACTAGTAAACATACGCAAACTTCTAAACATGCGAATACTAGTGATTTTCCGGGTGGTAAGTCTCCTGTTGGTCCACCTTCTCCAAGTGTGTGGACCACTTCTAGGACAGATTGTGGTATGCTTTCAGTTGGTTCATTGGGAGCTAGTTCTGAAACGAATTGAATAAAAAATTAATAAAAAAGCTTCTTTTACGTTCCTTTATATAGCACAGGTTACGCTAAAAATCTTGAGGAGACAAAACCTATGGGAAGCTAATAATATAAATTAATATTATTTAAAAACTTTTAAAATAGTACTCTAGTTTTATCGTTAGATATTGAAAACATTCTGATGAGATTTACAGCTCTTAATGAATATATATCAAAAAGTTTCACAGCAACTTATCTCCTTCATATAAACCACTGTCGATCCTTTTAGATCCACACAAAAGAAAAAGAGAATTGGAAGTCATTCATTGTAGTCTAGATAGGTAGATAGGTCTTTCTTTTTTGTAACCTTGGAGATTAGTGAAGGTAGCAATATGAGAAAGTCATATAAGTTTAGGAACTTCTGATATAGACTTTACCTTTGAATTGAACATTTTACCTGTAATTTTATCCTGTATAGCAGCACGAAGTTGATCACGAGCTGCTAGCACAACTAGTTGCAACACATCAGCAGTCAATAGTAATGCCTCCACACTTTCCTGTGTGAGCCCTGTCCGGTGAATTATCTGACATAACTCTATTGCCAATGCCCTAAGATAAAAAAGAAAAAATGTAGTAAACAATTTATAATAACAAATAATAATGTTACCTAACAATAATTATATTTGAAACCTACCTAACAATAAAAATATTTGATTATGAGAATAATAACGTGAAACACAAAAAAAGCAAATTATAATAATGAATAAGACCCATAACGTTGCATTTCAAAAACTCTTTCTTTCGATCGAACGATTTCTCGCTCAATTTATGGACTTTTTTTAATCAAAAAAAAATACATAAAAAAATATTCGAATCACAATTTGAAAAAAATTACAAAAGTAGAGTATAACCCTTCTATCATTAATGTACCATAATCATTGGACTACTGATTTCATTTGATTAAGTAATAATTAGTTTTTACCTATCTTTGAGTAATCTCGCTCTATTTTCAGGAGCATCCAATAAAGTGACCAAGGATAACAACACCGATATCGTATACTCTACACTCATATCACGCTGAGCACACAAAGCCTCCATACAGATACCTAAAAATCACATTAATATTATCAGTAACATTTCAACAAATTTACTGTGTGAAGGTAAAAAAGTGTTCATTGGAAAAATATATCAATTTATACTTTACCAAAAAGGAGATGAAACTTTTCGTCGACAGGTTCAAAAAATTCGAAGTTTCCATTTTCAGTCTTATTACTTCTGTTATCAACGTTATTATCCAGTTCTTCTGTAACAAAAAAATACTAGTTTAAGGTTTTTTCATATCGCAAACGAATTTTTTTTTATTTAATTATTTATATATTTTTTTCTCTACACTATCATATTCGTCTAACAACGTTCAACTTCGTCAGTAGTGTAGAGGAGGCTTAAGCTTTTTGTTGAAGTAAATAAATAAAATTTAATTTGAGGTCTACAGCATTGACGTCAATACGTGGCGGATATTTTTTGGTTAATAAAATAATGTTACGATTAATGAGTAGTGCAGCTGTGTAAATGCGTTTAATTGAAATGGTTACCATTGTTTGGAGTATCTGGTGTTTGATCAGCAGCAATCATGGCGTTGAAACGCAACGCAGCTGCATACAAGAGTGAGGGCCAGGCGCGGCCGTAGTGTGCTCGAGACGCTTCTGCGGTCTCCGCTGAGTAGAATGCTCCTCCACCGTGAGGCAGCTGGGAGGCGAATTCTTAAACAAACACATTCATATACTTAAATGACAAAAATGTTTAGAACTTGGTCAACACAGCTTAACATAAACATAACTTTTGAAATTATACATTTTTTTTTAATTTTCGTGACTTCAAGTCAAAACATTGTGTAATGATGCCATATTATTAATTTTATAAAATAAAATGATTTAATGGCAAAAAAAATTACTATAAATTCTCATTTATTCAACCCATTTTTCAAAGGGGTTAGGCCCTTAATAACACATTTCTTTTATTAATTATAACTTACCTGGAGGTAAACTCAATAGAGCATGATCTTTCAGAGCAGCCAACCAATTTTCTCCCAAACTCTCCAGTTCTGGTTCAACCAACTTCAACAAACTCTCTCCCTTTGACTCAAACTCTCCATACTCATCATCCTCAATACTCTCTGCATTAGCATTATCTATTTGATTATTGTTTTGCAGGACTTGGTTTCGCCATTTTGCTATTTCTGCACGATTGTTTACTGGTTTTGTGTAAAGTTGTTTTACATAACTGCCAGGGGCGCTGTCGTTGCTGACCATAGCAACTATGTAAACCTGTAATAGAAAATAAAAAAAAGATATTTAGATAATGGTGGACAGATGGATATCCATTTTTATTTGTCATGTATCAATTCCGGTATATACCGGAAATCAATATCAATTCCGGTATATACCGGATAAAAATTATACGAATAATACCTCGGCCCACGCTTTCAGTATGGATAGTTTTTCCAAAGTTGCCATACTTTCGTTATATATTAGTGTGGTATTTCCTTTCTTGTTGAGTTTGTCTAAACTTGATACAAGTAGTTGGTGGACTCTGAAATAATAAAAGTAATTAATTTATTGCCAGATACGTTGCACTGTAAATTGACTGTTGAATGTTTCATTTATCAACCTTCTTAAATCATTAATATCTCTGGCAACACCGCAGCCAATCCAAGCAGAGCATACATCGCAAGCAGCCGCCGTCACATGAGATGCTGTGTCTCCCGAGAATGCTGGACGAACTGCCGCTCCCACCTAATAACAGTAATAATAAGGATAAAAATATGTATATGTTAAAATTGTGATATTTTCTTGAAGATAATTACTACGACTTCCACATCCATTTTAAAACTCGGCAAGGTTAATCTACATACACTATTAGCAATGGGCTTCGCTAAGGGGACGCAGGTAGGGACAGCCGCCCTCCACCTGCCCCAGAAAAAAAATGATGGCAAAACGTAAGAATTCGAATAAATTTGCTCATCTTTATATGGACTTACCCCTCGTTAGGTTTGGTTACGTTTGTCTTTAGCTTTAGCTATTAAATCATTGCCAAACATAAATTTAGATAAACAACTGAGGTGAAGTTACTAACCTGTGCCTGATACTGTTCCATTAACAAATGTCCAGGGAAGTCCGGCTCGGGTGCTCTTGCGTATTGCTGTATGATCATTTGAAGAGTGCGTAATCCACATAGCCTTAATGCGTCAGATTCGCCCGTAGCTCCCACGAAAGCCATACGCACCAAATCCGACAGGTGGAGCGAAAGGTAGTCCGCTAAAAACGAGGAATATCATGCCGCAATGAAAGTATATAAATAATTTCATCTTTTAAGGGTATGACTTTAATCTTGAATTTACTTTATTTACATTGACAATTATTAAACTAATTTATAAATAATATATACGACTATATTTCTATTATTATACATTACAAGAAATAAAACATGTTTAGTGTAGTCATGTTCAGAGTAAGTGTCCAAACCATAATTTCTATTAGTGGAAACTTAGAAAGTCTGAATTTTACTATTATATTTAGACAATTACCATTAGGATCAGTAAGCAGTTTATCTTTAGCTTTGACAAGATCAAAGTGTGCTTCATCTCCTGTCGCCTCACAAGCTCCCATTATCTTCTGAATACATTCCATGGCAAACACCTGAGGAATGAAGATAGGTTTTATAACATTAATTTTTTTTTCAATTTAAATGACACTAAATAATCCACTTACCCGCGTGGGCCACCGCGATTGTACAGCGGGATGTGTGGACTGCTCACTCTCTGCGTGAAACTCCGCTTGATCGTCGTCTCCTTCCGCGTCAAAATCTGTTTCAGCGTTATTGCCTTCTTCTATTGTAACAAAATAAAATATGAATACCTCTCGTCTAAGAATGAAGATCTATTCATCTTTAGTACATATTATTAGATACATAATAATGTTTTATTTACTTCATTATTTATTTAGAAAGATTCATCAGATATTGCAGATAAAGTTTTTCATGTAGTTTTCCAATACAGGAATACATTATACAAAATCAAAAATAATAATTATAATCCTATAAATGTCAAATTGTATAATAATAATATTTTGTGCCAAAAATAATAATAAGAATAATCTTTGAGAGATGTTGCCTTAATAAAAACAGAGATTGACTGACTGAGACAAATTATAAATATATCAATCGAAGGAACGATAACGTTATAACGCATTTTTAAAATAATTGATAATCTATAAATATTAAACAGTCTAGTTTGTTTGAACACTTATAATTCGAAAACGTCTCGACCGATTTCATGGTATTTGATTAGTTGTATTTGCTTAATAGCAGAATAACTATTAATAGCATAAAATTAATAGCAGAATAACTTAATAGCAGAAAATGGACGAAAAAATAAAATATAAGAAATAATATATTCCCATACAAAATGCTGATGATTTTCGTAACTGTCAAATATTTAATGTTCATCCCGTCAATACGGTAAACTTTCCCCTCTGGGGCGTACAAAACCCCACACACGTGGAAGCTGGCTGGGCCCGGTTTCAGCTTCTTTAAGTTAGGGGTTATCTATTGTCAGTTAGGTGACAAAGGCACAAAGTACTCACAAGTCTGATGATTTCTTATCTTCTTGGGCATGCCCGTTCCACGTTTCATCACACCAACACAAAATAGTTTACACTAAATAGTTCGCCGTTCGTCAGGGAAGGGTCAATTAACTAACGTTTGGGAAATATAGCACACACAGAACTCGGGATATTATTAGTCAATAAAGGAATCAACAGGGGGGGTGGGGGTGCTGGGTGCACACCGCGCGCGCGTGCGCCGATCTCAATAACTACATCACGACTGCCTCCGCCGGCGGCGTACCTAACAATCCCGCCACCCGCACTTTATAAAAAATATAGTAAACGCCCTCAAATTAAAGAACATATTTAATTAAAGGTTTCGAATCGACAAGGTATATCCACAATATTCGGGTAAGGACAGATTTTAGATTTCAAAATTGTAGAATAATCTCGAAGATACGAAGGTGCAGGGTCAGCTATGTAACTAATAAATATGAAGGATATACTTACCCAATCTAACAGTAAGCACTTTCTTAGCCAACAGCAGCCAATCCCTCACAGTCCTGTTAGAGGCAGCAGCAAGGAGACAGCATGTGAGAGTATCTCTAGCATACGATAGAGCAGTCGTATCTCGTTCCATATCAAGGAATGCAAACATTGCACCCGGTAGCCCTGTGTCTGTTATTACTACACCTGCAGAAAAAATAACGTGTTGGCTATTGACAAAAAATAGGTTTTTAAACTTTACATTTGAATAGTCTTTTTAAAAAAATATTTGCACATTTAAATAGATATCGATTTACACAGTCAGCTTTCTTTTCATTTATTTCACATAACAACTTTATTAATAAATATATTAAAAATAAAATTATTTGCTATGTAAATTACAATTAACTAATAATCCCTTTAAACTATTTGTATGTGGATGCCATAGTGGCCTGGCTGTGTGTGTATTTGTATCTCTGATTAAAATCTATTGTTGTGGTATGGTAAGTATAGTATTGCTTACATAACAAAATTTTTCGTTTAATTAGTAGTACGTATTATTATTGCTTTAAAAAACATACCGCAATAAGGTTTAGTTGGAACATGATCTTTAGCAAGCAATGCATATTTGCATACGTCAGCGGCGTCCTTTTGTGATAATTGCCGAAGACAGCATAACGCGGCACGGCGTACTGACAGTTCCGGACTGGAGAGATCTCTCTGCAACAATATACAATTTCAATAATTAGTTGGGCCAGTCGTTGGCTGCGTTTTCACCAGGGATGTGCGAGGTAACTAAGTCGTGATGGATGCGAGCTCGCTCGCACGGCTTAGCGGCTAGTACGCCTGTGGTGGAATAGAAAAAATTCAAACTTTAATTCAAATTCCAAAAAGTATTTCCTTACACACATTTGCCGCACATATTCTTCGCTTTCTTTACGTACACAAACCTCACTCCGTGCGTCAAACACGTATCAAATAAAGCAATCCTATTGACTCTCAAACACTTTCCTTGCACACATTCCTTGTTTGCTTTATATGTACAAAAATCTCCCTCTTTGTGTCAGATGACGCGATTCCATTGGTTTTCAAAAACAGCGATTCCGTTGGTTTTCAAAAACTTTTCTCGCAACACATCCTCGCTCATCTCTAGTGGAAACGGAGTCAAGCAGTTTCCACAGAAAATGCGCTGAGCTAGGCTAGGTAAATTAAATGATTCTATTGGTTTTAACAAACACATTCCTCGCTACACATACTGGCACATCTCTGGTTAAAACACAACTTAATGCTACTTAGCATTACTTTACAAATATAATAAAAACAAAACTTACACATAATTGAGGCACTAATGTATGCAAGTTGATATGGTTAGGCGCAAACATGTGCAATTGCTGTAGACCTCCAGTAGCGTCTGCAGACGCACCTCCAGAACCTGCACCGATTTCACGAAGTGCTGCGCAAGCGCACACGAATCGGCCTACAGAACCACAGCCAGAAGCTGCGATAAACCAATAGCAAGAAATTTAAATGATTACTAGATTTCATTGAGTAAGTAGAATGTTTTAAAAAAACTACAATTAATTCAATATTATAACGTACATTGCAACTCTGGTCCAACAACAGTAATTAGTGCAGCCAACAACCTCCCAATACTGCGATGTAATTCATCCATACAAGGCGGCGCACTAAATAGTAACTTCAAGACGAGATTCAGAGTTGATTCCACGTGCCCGCGGAACATTGGTCCTGATGCATCCACAAGCACTGAGAGTGCATGGAGAGACCATACCTGATAGTAATTAAAGCAAAAAATTATAAAAGAAGAGCCAGGAATGATCCCGGCCAACTGCAATTGTATTACATTCTATTATAAAACACTAGTGAAACTAATTAATGCTGTAATGAATCAAAAATACTACCAGTCTTCATCAAAGATATATATTGGTTACATTATGTCCTTAGGGTTCCTTAATGATTACCACTTATTCAGTATTACTAACTTGAACTTCCACAGCAGCAGTATCCTGCGCCAAAGCCCTCAGTACAGGCAACGCTGCAGCACTGGACGCCGCACCTCTAGCCCTCTGAACAGCACCCACTGCAGCCGCGGCCGCTGCTCGCACTGGTCGGTTGGCTGATGTGCGTGCTAAGGCTATCACTTTTTCACTTAGCGCTTGGCTCTCTGCTTCAGTAATACAGCCACAGAGACGTCCAGCGCATGATGCTGCTGCAGCGCGAACTGTTGCGCTATTTGCTGATAATCCACTCTAAAGAAATGACATCAAAAAGAAATATAATTTCTTACAATGATAATTAAAAGCTGTAGTCCAATTACTTATCACTGGTGTTACTTATCGAAAAAAGCTGAACAGCATCCCTAACAGAATAAAGGTAGTAGGTATAAAATACTCACGATAATAAGATCAGTAGCAATTGTTTTAACAGCTTCCTGTCCTAGTGAACTCTTCAATTCAGCAAGAGTCCTTAAAGCAAGCAGCAAAGCTGTGTATATATTTATTTGTATCGCCTCTTGTCGTGTTCCTTTTGACATTTTAATGCATTCTACAAAATGTTCTAGCATTTGTTGCCTAGAAGGAAAAATTAGATCACTACAATAACATTAGCCCTACAAAAGTATTTAATAATTCTCGATTATTTAGAGAATAGCTTTAAACACCCTTGTCTTTACTGCTTGATGGTTCAACTTACCTGTGTTTATTAGCTGCTCTAGCAAAAATTTGCGGAAAGAGCACGACTGAGGCATCAATAACCGCCACGCCTAGAGGCTGAGCGCCCGATGATTTACGATACAGGCAACACGGGTCGTGCTCCAAAGCGCTCGAACCGCTTGCACTGAGCGGTGATATAAGCTGGAAATGATATACTTCGATAAAAGAAATTTTATTTATTAAGTAATTATTACTTTGATCTTATTACAACTTAAAAAGCTTTTTATATGAGCATAATGCAAAAAGAAATTGTTTAGATAATTTCACATAGAACAATTCAGAACTTGATTTCCAAAATATAAATATATATATTTTATTTACCTGTTCCTCTATTTCAGCATGATCAGTGTCATATATCCAACCTTCTTCTCCTAATAGGATTGTATCACGAGGATGCATTGCATTTCTCAGCATACCTCAATTAAACAAGAGAAATATAAATATAGAGTATGTATAGTATTTAATTATAATTTTTTTTAACAATTCAGAATAGAGCAAATTCTAAAATACTCATACCCTGACCCAAACTCACGAAAAATGATGTTGTAACAACTTTTTAATACGTCCAATATACCGTTTAATTTTTGGATGTATCAACTTACCCGTAGCCACACTAGCGGCGCTTGTATCGGCTAGAGGCGCCAACTCTGCCGCCAAAAGACGCAACAGTGGCGCCGCAGGAGCCGAGGCAGCACCTAACGCGCCACACGCCTGATATAGCCTCAGCCGCAGCAGCGCTGCGGGCGCTTTAAGAGAACCGCCATAATTGCGAATGACGCTGCTAACACTGTTTAAAAAAACATTTTGTTATAATAATGAGTTATTATTAACCCTCACATCATAGACTTTGCTCATTTAACTACTACGTTTACGGCTCTGTCTGTAAATGTAAAAACTCATTGGAACTATAACATATGTAGTTACACAAAAAATAAATTATTAATTTGTCTTACTTGGTCAAAACTGCAATAGCACCATCAATAGGCTGTGTTAATCTTTTTGCAGTGTCCTCATTATTTACTAAAGATGGACAATGTATAAGAAGGCTGTGTAAAGCAGATAAGGCACCAGCTCGACCTTCCAAAGTCACCTAAAATATATATATGCAATACTGAATAAAATCCTTAAAGGGCATATAATTTTTTTGAGTTATTTTTTTACCTGCCACGTAAACGCATCTCCTCTGGCTTTTTCTGATTCCAGCTCTTTAGCTGATCGCGGGAAACTATTTCTCCATAACAGCAACATACGCGGTAACAAGCCTCTCACTACTGGCACACCTTTATTTAAAGTATAGAGAAATTTTATAATAAAAAAGGCAGAGAATTTAGTCAGACTGAAATTATACTACAGTATTAATAGTTATAACAAATATACAGCTGACACAATGAAACTTTTAACTGATGACAGAAATTTATATAAGCTTCATAATCAATTCTTATTTACTTGTTTACTGAGATTTTTTAAATTGTAACCATATTATTTACCTAGTGTACAAATAGCTCCAACAATCAGCCAGCCTGCATTAGTTCTAGCAGCAGTTAAACGACTGCTCTGACCGGCAGATCGAAGTAACTGTTCGGCTGCATTAAATGCTATCTTGCCTCTACCATGCGGAACCCCTAGTGGGGATGATTGTACTGCGCCCAAGATTGCTGCTAGAGCTGCCGAGTATCCTGTAAATAGTTCAAAAACATAAATTATTACACTATTTCATACCTATTACAGTGCAACCTCCATATAACAAATTGGAATGGAGCAAGTAAATATAATACGTAGTAACGACTTCCTCGATTTATCAAATTCTTAGTAATCCCCTTGAATTGTCTATAAGAGTCAATGTTAAATATACCCCTACATTGCGAACATGTTTCGCGAACAAGTCTTTATAACGAATTTTCAATTACCAAAAATAGTGTAAATACCTGTAATTAACGAATTTTGTCAATCCAAAAGCTTTATAAAACGTTCCCACCAATATATGACTCTTAATCCCATAGTATGTGATTCATGACGCGACAGGTTTCGAGACATTTTAACTCTTTATAACAAATTTTAGACCAACCTAACCTCAATATAACAAACCTCAGTTTAACAAATTACTAGATATAACATTACTAATATTTACTTGCTCCCTTCCGATTTGTTATATGAAGGTTTCACTATATTTATTGATACCAAGACTGCTAGAAATTTTTAAAAAGATTTTGTATAATGAATGCCTGTCAAGTGAGGAAAAGAAAGCAGTAAAATCATTTTTTTATGTATTCAGAGTATACAATTTTTTCTTCTTACCAGAAATACGATGTGGTGTTGGCCTGGGGACATCCAATGCATCAGCTGTTCGGTCAAGTAGTGGAGCGAGTAATGCCGGATGTGCAAGACATAGTCCTCGTAAGCATGACGCAGCACCTAAACGTGCAGCTACACATGGATGTTCCAACACCTGAAGGTTATGAAAAAAGGTTTTATAAAAAAATATATAAACAAAACTACAACTATAGAATTTTGTACTTACTGAAAATACAGTATCTAGGACGCCAAGAGAAGTATCAGATACGAGGCTATGTACTGCTGTTCCTAATTGTAAAGCTAGTTCGCCAGCTTCAGTTAACGCACATACTAGAAGGTGCTGACTGAACAATGTTTCCTGTAAAATACCACCAATTAATAAGCTAAAATCGAATATATCACAAAAATACTTTTTTAAGGATCCATCTAAAATTTTACAGTACCTGATTACAATCCTTAGCATTTTCTGGGTTAAAATCAATGCTGTTCATTTGTTTTGCAACAATTTGTATAATTTCACGACATGCAGAAGCTTGGGCTTTTTCACCCAACATCTTGCCTAGAGTATTTCTTAGTATATAACTTATACATTTCCTAAACAATAAATTAACATTTAATACATGATAATTTTCAAAAACTGATACAAAAAGAGTCCTAAAATGTACCTCGAATAAACAGCATCAACATGGGAACTTGCAGCTTTAGGGTTTGCTACTAAATCCAGTACATGAGTGAGGAAAGTTGTCATGTTACGCTCTAACCAGACACCACCCATATTTTGAACAAACACTACATATGCCTGCAAAAATTTTTAAAATCTATTAGAATTTGGCAAATCTAGGTCAAAATTATCATTTTTATAATTTAAATCAGATAAGATCAGATCAGATTTATTTATAAATATTATACATACCTGAGTAACACAAACGCGAACTTCTCTATTGACTCCAGAACCAGACTTTATAATCTCGCCTTTCAAAAATGAAGTTCCACCTCTCAAAAACGCACCCATCAACAGATTTAAAGCCTCTTCTAATGATATTACGTTTTTAGGCAGATCTTTTTTATTCTGTTGAACTGAAATAAATAAAAACTAATTTTAGTATTGCTATATTTATAGAAGGAAACTTTTTAAGCCTTAAATAGTGAGAAACGCTAACACAATTTTTCTAAAACTTTTCGTTATAGTCTAATATAACTCAGCAAACCGAGGATGGGTCAGCTGGTAGTGTGAATAATGTACATGATATAAATAATTATGTTAATTTTGTTACCTGGTTGCATTCCTATTTTACTTTTGGTGTTGATATTGGTGGTTTCACCAGCTTGTGTGGCTGCTATCAATGCACCCAGTAATTCAGCAACTGCACATCTGTATATATTTATAATTAGTTATATTTATAAACAATAAGTTTATTATATTTATTTGTCATATTTATAAAAAAATATGACACTTTTGAATTTAATAATTTTTCACTTAAAGATCGGCAAGGATTAAATGTTTATGCATGGTTTTTTTTAATTATATTTTCTTCAAAGGTGACTGAGTGGTGACAAGGTGATAGAGGTGAAGGTGAGTATCACTTGGTGGGAATAAAAGCATGTTTTAGTGCACAATTAAGGGTCCCTACAAATATCATTGTGTTATTTAAAATATTAATCCTGTATGTTAAGTCAGAACAGAATAATGTCACATCATTTCCTGTGCAATATAATTTGAGATCTCTCCCCTTTCTGCTTTTGCCCCAAACAGTATGTTTTGCGTATCAGTTATTTAGTACTATTTTCCGAATTATTACCTCAAATGATAGTCACTAGGATGTGCAGCCCGTAAACACGCGGCAGCAGTAGCATCGACATCAGCTGGAGATAAACGAAGTAGTGGTAACATATGGCGTAGTGTGTTAGCAGCTGCCGCTCGGACCGGCGTGGCTCGTTCATTGAGTAAGGCTGCTCGAGCTGCTCGAGATACTTCCCGCAGTGCGGCTCCGGCTGCTGTGCCCATACCGACACAAATCTAAAATATAATAACTCATATTGATTGAATCACAAGAAATTTCCCATAAACTATCATAAATCAGTTTCCATTAAGTGTTTTAACTTTTAGCATAAATTTTTCTTCTACAGTATGTTTATAAATTTAGTCTTAGGGGAAATCAAAAATTATACACGAATTTAATTATTTTTACCGCCTCCCCTCCCTCATAACTCAACTAATCAATCAATCATCTTTATTTATTTATTTTTTTATGTATTTATTAGCTTTTGTGGAAACAAACAGTACATATAAGGTAATATAGGTAACAAACATAATTTAACTCTTAAACCAAAGCAGTTTCCAATGATTTAAATTACATATAAACTGTTAAGCTAACAATGAGTAAAGACGTGTTTAATAATAAGATACAAAGAAAAAAAAATAATAAAATTAAAATAAGTAATAAACGAAATCATAAAAATTCATTTTGTAAAAATTAATTTACAAAAATAACGAGGTGCATGCAGATTACATTTAAATCATTTGAATAATTATATTACAAACGAAAATGAATACCTTAATGTTAATCGCGTCAATTAATCATACAAAATATTTTTTACAGAATTTTTAAATTCGCGTAGAGGGAGATGAAACAAATCTAGTTCACTAAATAAGTTGTTATATTGTATACAACATCTATTAATGCAACTGTTCCGTGCATATTTAGTGTTTGTAGATCTGATGTAAAATGTAGGTGTATATGTGGAACTTAATCGGGGACACTTAAAATTAAGTTGAGATAGAAGATAAGATCTTCTCTTATATATAAAAATGAATCCCTTGGTCACGACATCACGCGTAAAACGCTGGACCGATGTCGCTAATTCTTTTTTTTGTTGTATTTGTTATTGTCAGGAGAAGGTTCTTATGGAAGAAAAAGTTTAAAAAATTGTGCGAAAATTTAAGAAAACTTAACGACCACAACTTTTCTAATGTAAGCTTTTGTCAGCCAATTCAAATTCAAGATTCATAGTTAAGACAGGACAACGTCTGTTGGGTCAGCTAGTTAATTATATTAATTAAATTTGTGTTAATAAATAAAATTTCAATACTTAGATGACAGATTTTGAAATGTGAGATCAAAAACTTCTACAACCTTTAATATATGACTGGCAATAAAATATATCAAAAATGGCGAGACAATCCAGTAATCGACGTTGAAAAACGACTAAATGAAAGTTTTAATTCTTCTAACTTTGTAGCTAATAATTATGATACAATACATTTCCCAAGGGTTGACTTTGTTTTTTGTGCAACAAATATATAAATAAATACAGTATGTGCACTTATAACATTTATATCCAGGAATTTAATTGTTTGGTCAAAAATTTGCTAAGCTATTTGCTGTTTACCTTATCAAGAGTATTCATAATTTCAAGCCGGGTTTGAGATTCAGCACTCTTCATAGATCTAACAAGAGTGGTCACTGTTTCTTCATACGACCTCCCCATCATTCGGCCTAGTTTTTCATACATACTTCCCAAACAACAAATTGCAGCCCTGGAATATTTATATTGATTTATAAAGTACCTTCATAGTCATATTTCTCAGTATCCATGTCTTTAAATATTTTATAAATCCAATTTTATACATACTCACTTATACAACTATCATAAATAAAATTATTTATACAAATAATATTGATTGTATTTAAAATGTAAGTTTTATGTCAAAAACTAACTAGTCAATTTTTTAATCAGTGTTGATGCACCAGTGTATATTTAATTAATTAAAAAAATAAATATTTTAGATTCACTTACAATCTTGTTGGCAGATACGAAGGCGAGTCATCCTTAACTTTGATAATGTCATTGCATTTATTAACAGTATCAAATAAAAGGAATGTGTCACCAACAGAAAAGAGAGTTGCTAAACATCTAGCAAGAAGCCTTCGGGCCGGAGCACCAAGATTTTCACGAAGTAGATTGACTAATTGTGCTACCAACTTCTGTTGGCAACTTTTCAGATCTGACTGAAAATTAATAACATGAAATTAGAAATAATTAGTACTCACACTTCTATGAGGCATTCTGGCTGAGTATTTCTTTAATACAAAGGAGAAGCGCCTTTCTTTTCCCACAATGTTTTCCTTCATGGTTAAAGCAAGTGTTGTTTAGTTGCTTTAAACACACATAACTCAGAAAAGTTAGAGGTGTATGCCCAGGATCAAACTCGGACCTCCCGAGTATACTTCAACATCTAAACCACTGGGCTATCACAGGCTTTTGATATTATATATAGATGATACTATTAATGGATAAAATATGTTAAAATTTAAAAATTGATATTGCAACGACATCATGGGTAACGAAAGTTAAAATGCTGAAGCCATAAATGCTTACGAAATCTGACCTAAGAAATCCTAAGAATTGGAGTAAATAATATTGAAGGATTATACAACAGAGAAAGTTTAGTTAAAATGAACAATTTTTAAAATATTAATATCAATCCTTTAACAACCACTGGGAAATATATTTCCCATATTTTTTTAAGAAAACTGGGAAATATATTTCCCATATTTTTTTAAGAAAACTAACCAATTTTTTAAATATTATGGTTTATAATTAAAGGGTTTATTATTATAATATTTAATTAATTTCCTAAACTGTACTAATTTTAAAAAATATTTTATTATTTAAAAAACTACAATATACAATATTTAGTATGTAATTATTTTATGTTGTCTAATTACATTATTACCTTATGTGCTGCAACCAATACTTTGTCAAG
Organism: Limenitis camilla; assembly: GCA_905147385.1. Classification (NCBI taxonomy): domain Eukaryota; kingdom Metazoa; phylum Arthropoda; class Insecta; order Lepidoptera; family Nymphalidae; genus Limenitis; species Limenitis camilla. The sequence continues at coordinate 7,897,416 of LR990245.1, read as the reverse complement.
GAATCGGAGCCATTCAAAAATGAAATGAGGTTTCTTGTCATTGGGTAGTTGCAGAAGAGCAGCTTCATTTAGTGTCAATGAATGAGACACCTCCATCTTTTATGAACTTAAAAAAAATATTTTTATTCAGTAGATACTAAAAAATTTCATTAGGATTTAGTTCTTACAGGGTATTTTTGTTAACAAATAATAAAATTCATATTGTATGAAGTGATTTTTTAATACTTAAATCTAAAATGTATGGTGCTCATGTTAAGGGTCATATTTTTATTGTAATGCCAAATTCAAAATTTTTTTCTAAATTGTTACCGTCACTTACAAGAAATCTATGTACGTTACACTGCCCCTAGTAAGACACAGATTGGAAAGCACAAGTCACCACTATAGGTACTGTGAAAAGATTGATTTCAATAAAATCGAAAAGGTGTCTAATTAACTAATATTTTACAATTTTCATTATCCAAATAATCCAACATCTGAACTATGTCTCCCCAGGCCCAAGGCTGGAGCAGTTCTCTTTTGTTTTATATCAAATTTGATATCTTTAAAATATTTGAAATCATACTATTTTGTTATCAACTGCCAGCCTTGTGTCATTGTGTATGGAGTTTGTTCACCAACAAACCACAATACTGCAGTATTTATGTTAGTTCTCTATCTAAGCAATGTAAATTAGTTAAAGACATTAGTATGGCTTATTGGTATGTCTTAATCTTAAAAAACTTGACTACTAACAAACATTGTATAGACAGTCAAAATATTATAATTTGGTTAAAAATGTTAGGTAAAATTGATTAACAGTAAAATTAGTTTTAATTAAAGATGAACTTAGGATATTAGACAATTTTAAAACTGCTTCCAGAGACTAAAGTGCCCTGTATTATTTTTGTGCATAAAGTCATAACTGGGTTCCATAATCAATTCTCTACGGCACGGTACGGTTTTAGCCAGTTAGTTAGTAATTTACTTCTTCCGCTAATTCTTCATTGAATAGCCGACCTTCGCTGAAATTATGCCGTACAGTATCTATATATAATAGAACTATAGGTTTGTCTGTTGTAAACAATGGCGTCATCCGTGAATCAGATGTTTCCAATATATAAATGCTTCAACAACATAAAAACACTATGGTAGAAACCTGCAAATGTAGCAAAGAAGCTTTTTTTTAATATTAATATAAATACTCACAATCTTTTTCACCTTGCACTATAATCACATAATCCTACGGTTTAATAAGATATGAACTATAATATTGTGCATAAAAACTATGCATACACTTCTATATAGCTGAATTTTGATAGTGAATACAAACAGTACCTGTAAGAAAACCAAAATCTAAGACAAAAAATAGTTATATTAAAGGTACTTGATCAACTTTTAACTCACTGAAGTAAACTGACAGATGTTATTGTCATTTAGCGGAATAGTGTTGACATACTTATATTTATAAACAGTTCTACCTTTGATGTTGTGGTTTTTTATAGCTCATATTATATAATGTATATAATTATGTTGGAGATTTGTTATATTTTTCTTACAATTATACTCATGTTTCATATTAATAATATTTCTTTTTATTTCTTCCTTTACATTTAACTCATAAAAACATTTTTCGCTCAATGACATATCAACGTGACATTCATATAAAAAACTTATGACTAAACTAAAGAGTTTATCTATGTAACCTATTAATTATTTTACCTATAAATTATTTTAAAAAGAAATTTATATTTAAAGGTTTTATAATTAATAGATGTAATAAGTATTTCGGGCTAAGTATTTTTGTTTTCTTAAAAATCAGCTTAAAAAAATAGACGCTCATAAGTTTTCGGCACTAAGGTGCAGAAAATACTTGGTCCAACTTTCGATCTGGCGCTGACAGTATGCTTCCTTGCGCCTTTAGTTTAAATACCTATAAATATTTTGAAGATTTATTTCGTCGTTTTATTAGTGTTTGTAAATAAATATACCTGTATCTGTAAATCCAGTAAATTTGTTACAATAAATCTATTTTCAATTTCTAGTTATGTAATGCAAATCTATATCTATACTAATATTAAAAAGAGAAAAGATTTGTATTTTTGTATGTAACGAATAAACTAATCTAAGGAATAAACTTAAAAACTTCTTGTCTGATTTCAAAAATTCTTTTCTGTTAGAAAGCTACATTATCCCTGAATAACATAAGCTATATTTATTATTAGAAAAAAATTAGAGATCTTCATTAATTCTTACTAAAACCAACCCAAGGTGTAAAAAAATGAGTTAAGTATAAAATGTCTTTCATCGCATGCGCTGCGGAAAGTATTGATGATAGAACAAAAAAATGTTTTACAATATTATAGAACGCATCAATATCTACAAAAACTTCGCGAGACCATATATCCAACTATTGTAGTTATGTCACTATAACTACTTTTTTACATTTTAAAAGTTGATAGAAATACCTGTCAATATCAGACCGTGTTATCCATACCTTTGTATTGTTAAAGTAGGAGTTTTTATAGTAAGGTCGGCAAAAGACTGGCAGCTAATGAAAACTAATATTTGCATTGTCACGTGTAGAGAAAATTCTTTCAGTTGAAGTATACTAAATATATTGCAATTTTTGAAATAAAAAATTAAAGTATTATTTATAAAATTTGCTTCTTTATTACACTTGAATAATAGGTTGGGGAAAAAGTCTTTTCGCATTATAGTATGTATGAACTTGTAATAAAATCTCTTTGGCTATACTATTTGTATCTGGCTGGTTTTGGTATCATTAAAAGTTTAAATTTTAAAGAAGGTAATTCCAAATTCAAATTAGGAAAATGTGTGATTTTTATTTGTTTTTCGTACTGTGAATCTTGAGTGAATCTAATGAAGAAATTCGATACATTTTAAAATTTTAAGCTCGATATTTGAGTACCTCACGAGCTCGCTGAAAGAAACCTAATTGTTAAAACTGTTGTTATGAGTAGTTTTTGCAGTGTTGAAGTAATTGCCATTTATAATTAAGAAGCACAAAATAAATATATTTATTTTAAAGACAATTTGACAACCATATATTTATAACAACTAAACAATAATTCTTTTTCCTAATTTAAATAAAGGTCGAACATCGCTAATCAAAGAGGTTTCCTTAACACCTTCTCTCGATGTATAAACCTATCTCATTGACTAATTGCATAAATCTTGGTCTAGCAAGTGACTTCGTAAATATGTCTGCCAACTGTTGTTCAGTGCCGATTCTCTTCACAATCAGGCTTCCATTCGTCACTAGCTCTCGAACAAAGAAATGACGAATACATATGTGCTTCGTTCTTCTGTGGAACTCAGGGTTTTCCTTACCCAGCCAAACGTACAGCCGCCTCATTATCTACATGTAATATTGGTAAACCATTTAATTTTACCAATCCGCCAATAAGACGAGTAAGCCAAATAGATTCCCTTGCTGCTTCACTGGCTGCCACTATCTCTGCTTCTGTGGTAGATATAGCTACACTTTGCTGTCTTTGACTGAGCCATGATACAGGTCCACCAGCATATAAACTTAGCACACCAGAAGTCGATCTTCCCATGGCCATGTCGCCTCCATGATCAGCATCACTAAAGCATTCTATTATTCCCTTTTTATAGTTCCTTTTGTAAACTATACCCAAATCTGGAGTATACTGCAAATATCTCAGAACTAACCTAACCTAACCTTATGCAATCTGCTTGAGTTGGTCTCTTCAAACTTCTAGATACCACACTCACAGCATAGGCGATATCAGGTCTCGTTCCAACCATTAAATATGCTAGTGCTCCAACAATCTGTCTGTATTTAGACATAAAGAAGTCTTGAACCTTCTCTGCTTTTATAGGTACATCTTCTTTTATAATTGGAGTGGTTACTGGTCTACACTCCTGCATTCCAAATCTTTTTAAAACCTTATTTACATAAGCTGATTGATGAATTCTTACATTACCACCTTCTCTGGTTTCTATCTCTATACCTAGGTAGTAGGAGATCGGTTTTGCAGTAATTTTGAATCTTTCTTGTAGTTCCTCAAGAAATTCCTTAATTACATTTTCATCTCAACCAGCAATAAGGCCGTCATCGACATAGAGAGCTACAATTAGTTTCCCATTTATATTCTCTCTCTTGAATAGGCATGGGTCAGCCTCCTTGAAGAAATCTAGTCTTGTTCCAACAACGAGGAGCTTCCTTTAAATCGTAGACTTTTCTTAAGAAAACAAACCCAGACCCGTCTCTGTATCCCTAACAACCTTGGGTAAGAAAATACAAATAATAAAAAATAAATATTACTAGAAGGAAAGAACATTTATATATACAAGAAGAATTCCCAAAAAAAGTATTACAAATAAGAAAAGAACTAAATAACAAAATGAAAATTGAACTTGAAAAAGGAAATATAGCATATTTAAAATACGACAAGCTCATTGTAAAAGAGAAAAAAGAATCCAATAAACGTCAACTTTCTGAATCCCCAAATTGTTCGGAAACTTCATCTAAGGCTACGTCCATTTCGCAACACCAACGCCAAACAAATAAAAAATACAAATCGAACACCAACCCTATAACTTCATATATGATTCGATCTGAGATAGCATGAGATCCAAGAGGCCCCCTCCAAACTCCCCAAAGATTACCAAATTTACATAAAATTAAAACACAACCTACACTCCCAAGCCGGCCGGTCACCGAGGGAGTCGTAGACCACAACCCTCCGGAGATATCGAATATTAACAAACAAAATACGGAAGTCAATAATTTCTACATTTCCACTTATAATGTTCGAAGTCTGTCTTCATACCAACGCCTGTTAGAGCTGGAAAATGCTATAAAAGATATTAAGTATGATATAATTGGACTATCTGAAGTTAAACGAATGGGAAATTCAATAGAATAATATGAAGACTTTATTTTATATTACATAGGAAACTCGCCCGGTCTTTACGGGGTTGGTTTTATTATAAAAAAATACCTAAAAAATAATATTCTAAGTTTCAGAATTATCTGAAAAAGTGGCAATTGTGACAATTTCAATAAATAATTTTGTGATATCTATCATACAAGTTTATGCACCAACCGAAGCAGCACCAGTAGAACAGATCCTAGAATTCTATGCAACCGTAAATAAAGCTTTATCTATGACAAACAATAATATTATACTCATGGGCGACTTTAATGCAAAAATTGGCGAAACGAGACCAGGTGAGCACCTAATAAGATATAAATACGGTTATGGTAAGAGAAACGACAGGGGTGAAATGCTAATAAATTTTGCGTACGAAAACAATTTATACATCATGAATACGTTTTTCAAAAAAAGGATAAGCAAAAGTGGACCTGGAAATCACCAGACGATTGTACAAAAAATGAAATAGATTTTATCCTGACGAATATGAAGAATAGTATTCACAACATTGAAGTGATTGGTGTGTTGTTCTCTTCTGACCACAGGTTAGTAAGGGCCACTTTACAACTACAGTCAACTAAAAAATCTAGAAGAAATTTCAATTGTCAACCTAAAAGCGTACTAAGTCGAGAAGAAGAAATTAATAAATATCTGGAACACCTAAGCACATACAAGAATTCATTATTACACCAAGAAAACACAATCCAAGAGTATTACGACAATATAATCTTCGCCATAGCTTCGAGTCAAGGATATGCACGCATGCCAAAAAATGAAATTAAAAACAAAAGTTGAGACATCAAACTGACTTAATTTCATACCCTCATTAGCTGCTATACTCAACACAGCTCGAACTGTAGCCATCTTGGCTACGGGGCTAAAAGTCTGGTCATAGTCCTCTCCTTTTCTTTGACGAAAGCCTTTTGCTACAAGCCGTGCTTTATATTTGTCAACTATTCCGTCTGGATTCAGCTTGACACGATATACCCATTTGCATGGAATTGCTTTCCTATTCTTTGGTAATTTTTCCAGAATCTAAGTGCCATTCTCCTTTACGGATTCAATCTCAGTTTTCATAGCTTTATTCCACAATTCCTTATCATTGCAAGCTATCGCTTCTTTATGCGTAGAAGGTTCTATATACATATCTGTACCAACATAAGAAACATAATCTTTGAATTTGGCCGGACGTTTGAGGAGGGAGGGTACTCTTAGTTGCATACCATGCCTTGCTAACTGGTCAATCATCTCAATCTCCTCATTCTCCCCCTCCAATTCAATAGATTGGTCATGTTGTAATAACTCTGGCAATGCATCTTCAAACTCTGGTTACAGGAACCTGGATAACGCCTTGGTTTTCTCTTATTCCAAGTTCACAGCGTTTTTCCTCCAGTTTCTCTGTACTCATTCTTACAGCAACAGAATTAGGCGTCTCTTGATATTCCTTTCTAATGTATAGTGGAACTTCCATTTCAGTCACTTCTTTGATGCCATTGATGTCATCATTTTCTATTTTTGAGTCTAAAGGTGTTTCTTTAAATGTGACATCCCTAGATCTTACTAACGAGTTTGATGCTTTGTGCCATAGTCTATAACCATCATCATTGTCATAACCAATTAAAATGCACTTCATTGCCTTTTTTTGCATTTTTGTTCTTTTCTGTTTAGGAACATGCACGTAGCAAACTGAACCGATTATCCTTAGGTGTTTTAGGATTAACCATAACTCAAACGGAGATTTATCTTCCATAGAGGTAGGGTCAGTTCTGTTTAATATGTAAACAGCAGTCTGTACTAACTCTGCCCATAAAACTTGAGGAAGATCTTCGTGTGCATGCATCATTGCTCTCACCATTTCTACAATGGTGCGATTCTCCATTTCGCTATAACCATTCTGTTCAGGCGTATAGGGCATAACTAACGTTGATATATTCCATATCTGTCCATTGCTTTCCGTACTTTCTCGTTATCAAATTCACCGCCATTATCGCTTAGAAATTCCTTAATTCGATGACCTTGCTTCTTCTAGCATTCTACGCAATAACTCAGGTACTTCCGATTTATTTTTCATAATATAGACGTAACGATATCGAGAAAACTCATCCTTGAACAAATCAAAGTATCGAGACTTCGAGCAACTTAGTGGGAAAGGACCACAAATGTGTGCGTCCTCCTGGATAGGTAGCTTTTTCCCGAACACCAAATTTCTGTCTATGTGTCTTTCCAAAGATACACCCTTCGCATAGAATCCCACTGTCCTTAGACTTCACCTCAAGTTCTCGCTCTATAACTCGTTTTACATGGCGTTTGTCTTGATGGCCCATGCGTTCATGATAAAGCTGTAAAGTATCAATAACATTTACTACCACGCTTTCCTTGGGTTTAACTGGTTCACAGTTCAACTTGTACAAACCACCATATTTCTGTCTATTCAGTCACGCACAGCTTTCCTTGGACACTCATAGTACAAGTTGTGCCTTGTGACTTAAACAGACTATCCGAATTAATATCATGTGCTGGAAGCACCGAAAAAAGGTTCCTTGTGACTTTTGGAACAAGCCACACATCATTCATTAAGAAAGTTCCTTCCTTCGTTTTCATCAGAATAGAACCCTTTCCAAATGCTTCGATTGTCTTACCATCTGCGGTAGTCACCATGTGGGGTTCTTGAAATTTTTCAAAATCCTGAGACAGATCATCTCTCATCGTGACGTGGTGTGTAGCTCCGTTGTCAACATACCACCCATCTTGATCTATGCCGCAATCTGTAACATTAAATAACACAGACATGATGTTAGTTATATCAGGTTTTTTACCATGTTTCCTCCTAGGACAGTCCTTCTTGAAATGTCCGACTTCTCCACAGATATGACATTTAAAAGCTTTGGTTCTTTTCTTGACAGTTTTGTCATTGCCGTTAACCATCAGTGCTTCACCAGAAGATCTTGACACGCATTCATTATCTTCCTTGGAGGTTCTCGTCAAGGCTCTTTCATGAGCACACAGCTGACTAGTCAAATTGTCCACGGTTCTTTCCTTCTTTGACATCATTATCCAACTCGACTTGAAACAAAAGTATTCTTCCGGCAGTGTATCTAAAATCTTACAGATCAAAAGTAACTCAGGTAATTCCTGCCCTTCGTCCGCTTTTATCAGCTCTTGATTTAGTTTATGCCACACAATTCTTTGTTTTCGAGATGTGAGTCGCCATGTCATCAGAAATGTCCATCTTGAATGTAAATAATTCCATACATGCATTGTATAAGCGATCATCGTTTACGCCGTCATACAATCTATGCAGTTCATCCAAGACATCTTTCGGATTTGTGAACCTTATTACCTTGTCTAGTGCTTCATCCGTAATATTGTTCGTAATTAATAAAAGAGCAGTACTTTCCAACTTCAGATACTCTCCTAAATTCTTGTTATATACAGCCAATTCCATTGCAGAGGTAGCACCTCCACTAGTTACCGCTGGCACCTTTGGCTTACATAATTTCCCTTGAACAATATCCATAAGTCCATCCATCCCTCGTAACAGTGCAGTCATTCTATATCTCCACTGAACCCAGTTGGTTCCGTCCAACTTTGAGATTTGGATTTTACTTAATTCCATGGTTAATTTATTTACTTCTTACGTGTGGTGACCATAACCTGTTGTAATGAGTAGTTTTTGCAGTGTTGAAGTAATTGCCATTTATAATTAAGAAGCACAAAATAAATAATACAATATTTATTTTAAAGACAATTTGACTGCCATATATTTATAACAACTAAACAATAATACTTTTTCCTAATTTTAATAAAGGTCGAACATCGCTAATCAAAGAGGTTTCCTTAACAAAAACTCCATCGAGAAAGAAGAAGTTTTTATAATTTTATTATTTAGAAGTATAATTTTACTGACATTGTCATGAGAAAAAAAAAGAAAAAGAAACCTATGACAAAGAAGCCATAAGAGAAAAATAAAATATAAAATAAATTGCTATGATGTAGAATCATATGATAATAAATAAATAAATATAATTAAATATTGCTCCTCATTTTGCTCCTCATTTGCCGTTTTTGCACACTAATGAACTATGTACTCATTTGTGATCAAAGGCTGGCCAGGCTTCACAGACTGTGGCGAAACCCGGGTTAAATCGCAACAAGGTGATGCTGCGTGTGTGGTGGGAGTGAAGGGTCATCATTATTCATTATGAGCAGTAGGCAGGACCATCGATTCTGAACTCTACTGCTAACAACTGCTAAGATTAAAGCAAGAAGTTGAGAGAAACCGGCCGGAATTAATCAACAGAAGGGGTGTGGTTTTTCATCATGATAATGCTAGACCTCAAACATTTTTAGCCACTCAGCAAAAATTAAGAGAATTTGGCTTGGAGGTGTTAATGCATCCGCCGTATAGTCCTGACCTTGCACCTTCAGATGTCCACCTGTTTCGGTCTCTTCAGAATTCTTTAGGCAGTGTCAGATTAACATCACGAGAGGACTGATAACTACTTGTCGCGGTTTTTTGATCAAAAACCCCAAAATATCTATGCAATCTAGCAATGGGATCATGTCCTAACCTACAAGATGGCAAAAAGTTATCGAACAAAATGGTACCTACATACTTTAGTTACATGTAAATAAACTATATTAAAAAATGTTTTGAATTTGCTTATAAAATGCGAAGAAACTTTTTCCCCAACCTAATATGTATTAATTCCTATCCAAATAAATTAATTCGTATTCCACAGAGTTTCAATACCTGTTGATCACTTTTTGAATTATTTATTTCAAAATAATTTGGTGGCACACAAAATTAATGAAAAGATATTAAGTAAATATAAATTATAAATATCTTACATTTTTAGTCATAATAGTCTATCGAAATTGTATAATCTGTGTCAAAAATTCAGTATTTTTAAGTCTTTACTAGTGTTATAATCTATAATTTCTAAATAATCTCTTATGAGTCTGTGAATTCTGTGATTAATCTTTGTAATTTTACTGCGAAACGAAACGTTAAGCTATAATTGCTCAATAAATCTATCATAATTTAGATAAATGCTTTATAGAAACGGTCATTAAAGGAAGAAAAGTTTTTTTAATATGCCTTTGTGTGTTAAGAATGTTTTGGAAGTAGTATAAAGACGTGTTTCAAAGAACAGTAAAATGAGTGCACAACAGAGCCCGGCTAACATCCAAGCTGTCGTGGACAGAGAAAAGATTTACTCATGGATCTTAGAGCTATGTAACCCTGAAACTCGTGAGAACGCTCTCTTAGAACTTAGTAAAAAACGTGAAGTTGTACCAGATTTAGCTCCTATGTTATGGCACAGTTTCGGTACTATTGCAGCTCTTTTACAAGAAATCACCAACATCTACGTGGCTATGATACCACCTACACTTACAGCCCACCAGAGCAATAGAGTATGTAACGCTTTAGCCTTGATGCAATGCGTTGCATCACATCCTGACACAAGATCAGCTTTTCTTCAAGCACACGTTCCATTGTTCCTTTACCCTTTTCTTCACACTGTCTCTAAAACTCGTCCTTTCGAGTATCTGAGACTCACTAGCTTGGGTGTGATTGGAGCACTCGTCAAAACTGATGAGCAAGAGGTAATCACTTTTCTTTTAACAACAGAGATAATACCTTTATGCTTACGCATTATGGAAAATGGATCTGAACTATCGAAGACTGTTGCTACATTTATATTACAAAAAATTTTATTAGACGATAGTGGTTTGAGCTATATATGCCAAACCTATGATAGATTTTCACATGTGGCAATGATCTTAGGAAAGATGGTGTTATCACTAGCTAAGGATCCATCAGCTAGGCTATTGAAACATGTTGTTCGCTGTTACCTCAGACTCTCTGATAATCCCCGGGCTAGAGAGGCTTTGAGACAATGTCTTCCAGATCAATTGAGAGATGCAACTTTTACTTCTTGCCTACAAGAAGATAACTCCACCAAGCATTGGCTGGCACAGCTGATTAAGAATTTGGAAGCCCAGCCAACACCTGCAAGCCCAGCTCAACAGAATATGTGAGATTCAAGTATATATCGCTTTTTTCACTACAAAGGTTCTAAAAGATAGCAGTAGTTTAATAATCTCACATGTAAACTAGTAATTAGTTTTATGGAAAATTATTACTTGCTGGAAATGTAAAGGCTTTTGAGTACTTTGTAGTGGGATGAAAGCTATATTAAGGACAATCAGGTCAACTGTACGTTGTTACTCATTACTTTTGACAGTTTATAAATAAGTAGTAATGTGTGCCTGAAAGTGTTGATCAATATCATACTAACTTTACCACATTATTGATTAAATTTATAGAATATAATGCATTTACACTTATATAATATTTTCAATATAAGATTGATAAGAGTCATGTGTAGAAAACAATATGGTAAAACCCAGATTATCCAAATCAGTTAAAGATATTCCATAATAATCCTACATCCAGATAATCAATTTCAAAGTTGTATAACACAATATTTAAGGGATCCTATTTGTCCTGCCTTTTAAATAAACTTACAGTTGAAGACGCTAATAAAATCGTCATAACATTGTAATTAATAGTTGAACATTTGGATAATCAGGTTCTGCTGTATTTTTTTAGGTACAAAGCAATATAAAACCACTAATTTTGTATGCTGACGATTGTAGTGGGCTGGATAGATATTAAAATTTTTGAAGTTTCAAATTTTTGTTTTATTTTATTTAAAAGATCTGGGGAAGCAGGAAAGAACTATATAATCCTAGTGTCTGTAATAATAGTATAAAATTTAAAAATCTGGACCTCTTATAGGAAGATTTGACAGAGCCCATCTCTTTCCAACATGTTCAATGACTGATCTGGTTTTGTTTCTAATGTGATTAACTGCAGATATATTTAATTTATCCCTGGTTAAATTTTGATAAAAATTACAGCTGAGATTTTGGCTACTTAATCCATCATTCTTTTCCTCTAGCTTTATTATTAGGTTAGATTTTGATTTACTTTTGCTGGCTCTTCTAAGAGTACTGCCAGGGTTATTATCTAAAAATTGGGTTCCACAGCTTACTGTTCCTATACAGTGACTACAAGATTTATTTAATAAGCAATACTTGTTTAGGTTTAATGTCTGAATTTCTTTAGAACTTTGTTTATGGCCATATGCTTTATTACATTTACAACATTCTTGGTTGTTTCTTTTTCTGACCTGTGTGATGCAGTTATTATCACATTTTAAAGATCCAGATATCTGTGTATTAACAGCTGTATTAATATATTTTCTTTTCAATACTGAGTTTCCACCATACCGCTTTGTTAATGAACTGTTATGTGATGCCACCTTGTTAGCAGCTTTTTTTTTCTCAGGTGTAGATTGTACAGTTTTATTCTGAATCAGATTCTTTTCATTCGATTGTACATTATTTTCAGTTTCTGGTGATTTTAAAATGGGTTCCACAATGTCATGGCACAGTTTTTGAGCTATGGTAGGCATTACATAAATTTTCTTCTGTGTTAATATTTAAGGATAGATTGTATGCATATCATTTTATTGTTTTGGATAATATTAGTAATGTGAATTAATAATTACCTTCTACATTTTGGTATACTTTCTACAAAATTTTGAAAAAAATGTGACATTAGACACATTACATAATGGCATCATAATGCAAAGATGATATATAAAATCATAATGGTTTCTCTTTTCATTTATTTTCTATTAACAGTTCAAATACAGATTTTTAATGAAATAGAAATTAAAATTTTAATTATAAAATAAACAGACTCCAAAAAGTATTAAAAAGAAATATGAACTAGAATCTTCTGTTCTCTTTTTTATCCTAAATCCTAATATTATGATCGAAGATTATAGGTATCTAAAATTGATGAGGATATATTTTATTCCATAAATATTATTGAACAGCGCCATCTAGAGAGCAGTCATACAATCATTACATATCTCTATGCATTACAATTAATAACAAATAATACAAGGTGGTGTTTGTACTTAACATTTACCACAGAATACCTATGATAATAAGGTATTCTTTGGTAAATGTTAACGCTCTACGATTATCATTTATCTTTATCAGAGTTTACAATAATTTTTATATATACTAATTATTTTAGAGCTCATTTTATAATAAATATTTCCTTATTATAATATTTTATACTAATTGGTATTATTGTGATATTTTATTATTATTTGTCAACAAATAATTATTATCTGTAGACTGTTAATATTAAGTGATAACTCATTTATGTATGCGACTGAAAGACTGTATCTATGGTCATGAATGAAGATTTTAAAAAAAAAAGTGATAACTGATAAGGGAATTTTCTTATTCTTAATAATCTATGATATGATATTGATAACGAAGGCAAGGAAAGAAAATTCAAAATTATTATGATTGTGTTAGTGTTCTCAAAAAATAGGTAATTTATATAAGATTTAAACTGGAAACCGAGAGTATTTAATTTTTTTATAATTTAGATGGAAATCATCAGGTATTGTTGAAAAACACATATGATAATCCATCATCGATAGAGGTTTAACAAGAATAAAATACCATGTGGGTCTTTGGCTATGGCTCCCTTGTATGGAAAGTTGACTTTAAATACGAATACAAAGTAATAGGATATATCAAAGGTTATTTAAGAAGATTCTATCAGCACAGCATTGACCATAGAGGTATTCCTGAAAAAGTGAGTGTTCGTGTTTGTTAATTTTCCTCCCTATTACTTAGAGCTATATTAAAACCTATTTTATTTTTTTAGTCCTAGACGAAAAGAGTAATCGATATCAAAGAAAAGATTCATTTGTATCAGGAAATCACAGAGATATTTCATTTTTAGTGGAGTACAATAGATTTCCCATATATAATTAACATGTGGCTTAAATCCTATAGTTACAACTTGGAACAATGGGCCAAATAACAGGACTGACTCATTTAAAATGTTACTCTACCTACACACCACCATGTATTTGCTTGTGAAAAGACCCCCTCTTATTATACTATATTAAACGACTAGCAATATTATTTTATTATTAATGGCTAAGTTTAGAGTCTTTTTTCCCTTATGCCTCAACATGTCATCAAATCAGTTATTAAAAGTATAAAATTGCTGTTGATTATAATAGATCTCTGCCTCCATATTATAATATATTTTTTTGGTTTATTAAATGCTGTCCCTGTCATAATAGCTGTCCCGTGCGTCTTCACCAGCGTAATTTTGCTTGCAACTTTCTTATATTTTTCTTTCTTAAGAACCTTTTCCTGACAATAACACACACAAGAAAAAAATAATTAGCGAAATCGGTTCAGCCATGAATTTCGCGCTTGGTAACACATTTAGCAATTCATTTTTATTTATATAATGAAATGAAATAAATATGTGTTAATAATATTTTTATAAAAACCAAACTTTTTTCATGTTAAAGAATATAATACTATACATAGCTTCAGATATTTAAATATCATTTTAAATTTGTTTTCAGCCAGGTCGAGTAGTTACTCTAGTTCCTTCCGATAATGAAAACAGCAGAGTATGGGGTGTTGCATACAAAATTAGAAAAGAGGATATTGAAGAAGTAACAAAACATTTGGACTTCAGAGAGAAGAATGGTTATTCCAAGAAAACTGTGATATTTCATCCAAAAGACATAATCCTTGAGATTTTTACCTTAACTTTATATGTAGCTACAAAGGATAACGAATCTTATGCAGGTTGGATTTGTTAATAAGATAATTTTTATTAATTTCTAAAAAAATTTAATTATAGATTTACTATAGAAGTACTAAACAATAAAAATATCGCTTGAGGGACTTGATATTGGTGGGGATTGAAGAATTTCAGTTGAATAGTGTAAGGGCTTGCTTCTTGAGATTAGCACATTCAACCAAACCAACTCATCTGCTATACAATATATTAAATAATGGACATGTTATTCTTATTTCATAGTTGTTTGGGGTCTACTATAAAAACTTTGTAATGCTTTTCTTACGAAATTGCGTGTGTTCTAAATATAATAAAGTTCTCTAAGTCTTTATTGAATACTAGCTTATCCGCGCGACTTCATTCGCGTGTTACTCCGCTCCTGTGGGTCGTAGCGAGATTTTAAATAGCCTAAGTTACTCATTATTACATCAGCTATCTGCCAGTGAAACTCACGTCAAAATCGGTCCAGCCATTTCAGATATTAGCCGGAACAGACAGACAGACAAAAATTGTAAAAATAATATTATTTTGGTATATGTACTGTGTGCGTGTATACATTCATATACACTTAGTAAAAAGAAGTTATTTTAATATTACAAGCACTCCAATTTACTGACACTCCAATTTTGGGAAAGGCAACACGCAAAAACTACTTAACGAATTTTGATTTTCACATTGACCTATAGATTCTCAGTTAGTGATAAGAAGTGTCTGAGATAAGATAGATCAAAAATCAAAAATAAATCTAATTATATGTTATATTTATCATTTTCAGGGCCAGCATCAATAGAAAGTATTGCAAAGCAAATAGTTGAATGTCAGGGTCCAAGCGGCACCAATAAGGAGTATGTCTACAATTTAGCCAATGCAATGAGACAATTAGCACCTGATGTTGATGATGATCATTTGTTCTCCCTGGAAGCTGCTGTAAAAAAACTTGATCCAGATTTAAAGAAAAATTTATAATTCCATATGATGGAATAATTTTTTTAAATTTAATTTTAATTACATGTGATGTTTAAAATATCTAAAGTTATATTTGTTGATGTTATAGATGATTTCTCACAAATACGATTTTTTTAAGGCAAAGTCCTTTTTAATTCTTTGTTTGTAAATATTAATTAAACAAGAAAAAAAATTATAAACTATATTCTGTAAACAGTTTATAATTTTTTTTTACTATTCTTAGCATCGGAATTATTATGGTAATTAAGATTTCTTTTTCTTAATTACCATAATGATTCTATTGTTTTCGATGTTTTCGTTGATAAAATGTTGCAAATAGTAAATGAGACTCATGTGTAATTTTATTTCAGAAAAAGAAAATATTGACATTATTTTTTTAATGAAATAAAATATTAAATAACACTTTTAGAAATGTGTCATTCTATCATGTTTACATAATATTTTAATATAATGTTTTTATATGGAAATTTTGTTATGATGTCATCCATAACAATAAAGTTTATAAGGTTAATGCCTATATATCTTGTTTTTGGCTCTTAAATAAACCTATTACTAATATGTTTCAATGACTCAACAATTATTTTTAAACATTTTTTAACCGATAGCACGCAATAATACTGCGCTATATGTAATTTGAAATATTATAAATAAAAGCCTTTACAAAAAACTCGGTTAAATAAAAAGAAGAGTTAACAATTAACGGAATAACATTTTATTGAAAAATTAGTTTGCAATAACTATGTTTCTGTATATGGAAACTATTTAATAATATAATTTTTATATCTTTCATGTGACAAATTTTGAAATTAAATCAAATTTAATTTTTTGATTAAAATAATGAGAATATTGTATTTTAGTAACATTTATTAATCAAAATAAATTTCCTCATAACAACTAGCAAATCATACTAAATATAACATCAATTAATGCCGGAGTCGTTACTTTATATTTATTTACATTTACATCATTTTTACATGGATTTTATGGTAGAGTTCAACGAATATAACATATAAATATTAATTTGTATAAAATTAAAAAATGTATGTAATTGTAATTTCATATTCGTCCAACTCTACATATTTTATATAGTCAAGTATAGATAAGAATATCCCATGCTGTTTAATACCACAAAAACTCAACAAATATGTATAACTAATATAAAATTATCACATATACCAACAACATGAATCATTCTAGGACACAAAAACAGGAAACTGCAATAATAATTACATCTATATTGTAATAAATAATTTATGTAAAACTTATATTACAATTTGCAATACGGTAACGCCTTTTAAAATTGTAAAAATAAAAAATGTAATATAACAAAAATCACAAGTGGATAATATAAAAGCTTAGTAACAATCAAAAGTTAGGATTTGGTTGATAGGGAGTGTCACATGGCACTTGCTTTATCATTTCGCGATAACCTATTGCATTTAGATAAAAATTAGAGAAAACACATCGTTAGCTTCATTACAATTACCCATATCATAATATAGTATTATTTCTATATCAAAATAAATTTAATTTTTATCAAATGATAAGAAATGCTGACGTAACGTCATGTTTTATAGCCGGACCTACCTTGGAAACAACATTTCAAGTATTTTTCCATATATGCACTTGTTAAGATTGTCGAAAGATTGCTAAGTAGTAAAAACATTTAAAATCCATTATGACCTCAATTTCATTAACTACTTGAAAATATACGAAAATTACTTCGAATAATTGGATTCACTGAAGCAAGCTTACCCTGTTTTAAACACCAACCTTGAATTATAATCTTTGGCAGGGCTGTGCAATTTTGTTTATGTATATTTATTTCTCGGTTTTAACTCCTTTGTTGCGCCCTAAAAGTTTGTCCAAGAAACTTCTCTTTCTTTTGACTTTCTTCTTATCAGATATATTATTCTCATTCTGCTCACCCTCTGCTGTCATTTTATCTATCAGAGCTGGAATGCTCAAATCCACAATCTTGTCGGCAGGTACCTTCTTTGATGAATCTCTACTTAGTTCTCTCTTAATTGTCGTCAACTCAGGCACATAGTCATTTTCTTCTAATTCGGAGAGAGACATTTTCGAGTCATTGGTCTTATTAGCAGTGTCTTTTTCTTTAGAATTATTATTTTCACTTATTTCGGGACCGTTGTGTAAAATTTCCACATTAGGTTTTATTTCCCCTAGTGACTTCTGCTCTTCATTTGCTTTGTTATTAGTTATATTCTTATTTTCATCTTCTTTTTTCTCGAAAACATCGTCTGTTTCAGGATTATTATTAGCGTCTGCATTGATTCTATCAGTACTGTCGACGCTATCTGCTACACTCGAAGATGATTTTGGAACTGAACCTACTACTTTCGGCCTTGTTGGTGGTAGAGTCCAATTAACCGGCTTGCGTTGGGGTGAATATCGCTTAACTAAATCTTCATACAGTTTCTGGTGATCGAGTTTTGGTGACTCGGGTGATGAGTTATCATTCGGTAAACTTTGGTGCTTTAGTTTGTCTTGGCTGTTGTCATTTTCATCTTCACCGTTTTCTGGAGATCCCAAATCCACAACAACTCTTCGAGTCGGCGTCGGAGTAGAGTAGGGTTCGGCGAATGGAAATTTATGTATATTTAGATTTTCAATTTTGTACCTTATTGCAGTAACAGTGCTAGTAGTGGGTAAGGAGGCGCGTACGCCGCTTCTGGTTAGTGTGTTCTCGCCCGGCTCGTGTAAATTGGATTTCAAAAAGTCTCGTCGCAACTTCGATAGCCGCCTATTCCTCTCGGCCATGCTGTACCTGTAGTCCGCATCATCACTCTGATTAAGTTCGGATGTAAAGTTATCGGAGTATTTTCGAGGTCGATAATCGAATTGTCGTTCTTCATTTCTCGATTCACGCATACTGGAATAGCCAGTAGTATTGCGTTTAAAATTGGAAGTCGTTATCCCGTGGTTAGTGGTAATAATTGGGTCTACTTCCTTGTAGGTGGGGGTTACGGCGGTCGGCGAAGACAGGGGCAGGAACACGGTGTCGTGCTTTTCGAAAACCTCGCGCCGCTGACTGAACTGGTCCTCGCCGATCATCTCACGCGACTTCACGCTCGTTGTAGGCGATTTAGCCGCCATTTCCGCTCGATAACAAACCACAACACTTTTATTATTGATACTATTTTCCTGTAAACACTGTATTTCTATTTTTACACGCCACACATTATGACTTCACCGGCAACATCGCGCCTATAGAAGAGTACACGTCTACACGTTAAATTGGACAATAAAGGTAGTCGGGTCGTCCGTATAAGGCAAGCCGTCCGCGATATAATGATGAGTGATCAATAGAGTGGCTCCGATAAGATACGAACGTCATATAGCGCTTTACTTATTTTCTTTATCTTTTAGCAGTCGAAACAGTTGTGTAAATAGAGGCGAATGAACACAATCATGTTCGTAATTAATAGCGGAGCGAGTGAAAGCAACCGGCGGCGGCGGCGGCCGATCGCCGAGCGTTCATTATATAATGAATATTAAAACAACCGTCCTGAATACGAATCCGATGTGTTTGTGTTAGCCGGCGAGCGGCGCGGGCGCAGCGGCAGACGCTCAACTACCAAACAAACCAATAACCGATGCATATATTTACCAAACTAGAGACACTAACATTATTTGTTTGCTAATTAACTAATAAATTGTAGCTGATCATGTTGATAAGTTGAATGTTTCTAAAGGTTAGGCACATTAACATGTTTGCAAAAATAGATCTCAAAATACTAAGAATATTTTCTTGTCGGTTAGTCATACTGTTCCACATATCGAAAGTGATACAAAGAGCTTTCCCACATCCGTTCACACCCGCAGACGTAGAAACTAATTAAATGAGGTATATCACATTGGCTATGAAAATAACTATGGCAGAAAAGTATTCAAATAACAATAATTCGGTCTGATTTATCATAATTAGCTACTTTAATTTCCTATTAACGTAATGCTCGTTAAATTCGTCAGTTTTCGGAAAACATTACAATTAGTAAATGGTGGTAATTAACGTTGGTTTTGAAAGCATGTTGCTTTTTTGATATAGTATATATTAATGTACTTAATAATTATTATATTACTAATTACCTGTTCATTTTCCTTCGGTATAAATAACATTATAGAGTGGAAATTAAATGTCGTATTTATTTATATCGAATCAACAGCCTAAAAATGTTTCAAGCTTCTAGCTCTAAAAATGACGATACTTCCATACAGCTTTTCATCCCCCCTTTTCAACCCCTTACAACCATTTTTTCCCATTAAAAAATAGTATACCAAATTTCATTTAAATCGGTTTAGTAGTTTTGGCGTGAAAGCGCGAGATGCAGACAGTTATTTTGGATATTTCGTAGTTAACATGGATAACATAAATATAAACGTAAAGGCGTATGAGTGTCTCGTGTGGTCAAGTATGTAGAAATCTCGGTTATTTCGTAACCGAGCTCTCGTTAAACGAGACTCGAGACAGTCTTTTTAACTGTTTAGGTTTATGTTTTCGGTTCTAATTTAAACCACAATATTGCGGACATACTTCGAAATCAAACATTCGTTTCTTTGCTTGAACGCGCTAATCTAAGAAACTACGGGTGTGATTTGTAAAATTGTTTCAACGTTAGATAGGCCATTTATCGAGGAAGGCTATAGGCTATATATGATCACGCTAAGACCAATAGGAGCGTGGCTACACGTGAATAAAGTCGCGCGGGTCGACTAGTATAATCTATTTTAAACTCGTTTTGTATAAATTGCTATGTCGATTAAAAGGAAGTTGCTTCGACCTTCAAATTATCGTATCGATTTGAAACTGCAATATTTAATTTGAATGAGTATACAATAATTTAGTATTGTACTGATAAAACCCAATAAGGTAATAAATACTTCAACAAATATTACTCCTTAGCTGCGACCTACGGTTTCACCCGCTATGTTTTGGATAATTCACACTATATCATTATAAGTTATAGTCTAGGTGCTATTCTGATGTGTAAGCTATATTATTGTAAAGTGTCATCAAAATCCATTCAGTAGTTTTTGCGTGAAAGCGTAACAAATATATATCCATACATTCTTACAAACTAGTTTATTAATATTGTTAGGAAGTAGGATATTTTTTTAACAAAATATTTAACACTTTTATTTATTTTAATAATATTCTGAATATTTAATGTTTTTTATTGGGAAAAATGGTCCCTTCAGGCCTTCAAGTATCTCAGAAGAAGTAATTCTTGACCTCCTTTTTTATAAAGTCGATTCAAAAGATGAAAATACAAAAGAAGTTAAAAGATTGTTTACTAATAACTTTACATAATATAGGAGTCATCGTACAACAATACACTACTTTCGTGAACGTGCACTTTATTTATAAGCGGTGACCAATTTTTTTGTCTTTCCACCCGGGATCGGGATCTGGCGCTAATTTTATTTATACAGAAGCAAGTACAAACGTTTCTCTATTTGTAGCAATTCTCGGTCGGTCAATGACTCGATTAGTTTCTTCCAAAGACGGTCCCTAATATTGAACTGTTTGAACAGTGATATCATTCCATTTGCATACAAGTTAGTGTTATACTGAGAATTGTGTTAAATCACTGATACCCAAAGATCTGGTATGATTTTGAGGGGGTCATGTCCCCTGTTGCTTGATTTTCACGTCTATCCTTGTTACTTTTTTTTGCTTTACATTTTGTTAGTAACACCGTTTATAAAGTAATATTAGCGTGTAGGTGAGGCATTATATATTATGTCAAGTATACCGACGTGTAGACAATATATAACAAGTGTCATGGTTAAGGACACCCTTCTTGAGGTCCACGTAAGTTTACTTAATTATCTATCGTAGTTGGCGAGGTCGAGTGGTGGAGGTAGGAGTTTATATATTATGAAAGAGATCTATTAACCTGCTCGTGGGTCTCAAAGCCCCAGGCACTGCTCGGCTCCATCTAAATTGAATGTGTATACGTATTGCTGTACAGTAATCGGTAATATTCTCTCAACCTGATTTAGAAAGCAAGTCGAGGAGCAACCGGAGCTCTTAGTAACAGTCTAAACATCTCACATCTTTTTTCAACCGATTTAAAAAAAAAAGAGGTCATCAATTCGGTTGTATTTTTTTTTATAAGTGTACAAAATCATTTGTTAGACTACCACAGATAGACAGTAGGGTATTCTTGAAATAAAGCAATGACAATTACTCATTCATTTTTTTTTCAACTAAAACTATACAATTGATAATAAAAACTAAGAATAAAATTGAGCCAGATAATCTATATCTATACTATTATATAAAGAGGAAAGATTTGATTGTTTGTATATTTGTATGTTTGTTTGTTTGTTTGTTGCGAATAGGCTCGAAAAGTACAGAACCGATTTTGAAAATTCTATCACCGATAGGAAGCTACATCCTTTCCGGGTAACATAGGCTATGTGGTGTTGCCATAAATCCTCTAATTAAAAAGATATGGCCATTCAAGTGCCATGAGGTGGTCATTTTGTAAATTGAAGAGTTTTTTAGAAACTAAAAATCCGATTTAAAAATTTTTTTCACTGATAGAAAACTACACTATTCGTGAGGGACAAAAGTGATTTAGTGTTGCCATATACATTTTTTAATTAATAGAATATGGTAATTTTGTTGTTACTAATCCGATTTTAAAAATTCTTTCACCGATCGAAAACTACACTATTCGTGAGTGACAAAGGTGATTTAGTGTTGCCATGTACATTTTTTAATTAAAAGAATATGGTCATTTTGTTGTTACTAATCCGATTTTAAAAATTCTTTCACTGAGAGAAAACCACACTATTCGTGAGGGACAAAGGTGATTTAGTGTTGCCATATACACTTTTTAATTAATAGAATATGGTCATTTTGTTGTTACTAATCCGATTTTTAAAATTCTTTCACTGATAGAAAACTACACTATTCGTGAGGGACAAAGGTGATTTAGTGTTGCCATATACACTTTTTAATTAATAGAATATGGCCATTTTGTTACTACTGATCCGATTTTAAAAATTCTTTCACTAATAGAAGTCTATAGTATTTCCATCTCTCTTCCTCTTATAATACTATCAATGTCTCTCATGCTCTCTCTTTAATTCTTATTTTTTGTTCAGTATGATCAATCTCTTATCACTTTCTTTCGATTATCTCTCTCGCGCTCTCTCTCTCTCTCTGTCTCTTTCTTTCTCTCCTTTCAATATTCAATTTTATTTTTGCTCTGTCCTCCCTCTCTTAGCATCTGTCGCTTTTCTTTTCTTTTTGTTTATATTATTTTTCTTTTTATAACTTTTTCTTACTCTCTCTCATTTTTCAAATAATGAAAAACTACACAATTACAAAATAACAAATTAAGGACATCAATTATAATATTGTTTTAAATACCCAGAGCGAAGCGAGGACAGACAGCTAGTATATAAATATTTTTCTTATAAATCCACTTAATTTCTCCAACTAATAAAAGGAATATAAGCTAAACAAAATGAATATACAACTAGAGATTCACACTAAGGAAAGGGAATATACAAACTAGGGACGTACAAACTAGAGGAAATCAGTCGACACTTTTTTCATACAAACGTCCCCTGTTTCCTCCTAGGATAATGAAGTTACAGAAGAAAAAAAATACCATGCGATATATACGTACCTCTGTCATGACTGTACGTTTTGTTTTTTTTATTATTTAATTAATATAATAGAAAAAAAAAACTTTTAAAATTAAAAAAAAACGACTTTTTTATTTACATTTGCAAACATCCAGCAAACTAATTATTACAAACATAAACCAAAAAAGCAAAACGTACGGGCATAGCTTAGACCCTGTATTGCATTTTATCGAAATAAATATTAAAATCGGTCCAGATTTCGAGGAGGAAACAGGGGATTACGAAAGGACGATTTTCTTAATTTTACGTAGTTAAAATCAGTTCGAGCTGTAGTTCTCTCTATCACACGATAAGGGGTAAGCTTAGGCTCAGCGCGACACTAATATTTTTGGAAAAAATTCTATTTTTCAAGAAAACTAACAAGAAAATTGATAAGTTGTCTTATCCGATGTTTACGTACAAGATTAACGATGTAATCATCAATTCATGAATTTGGTGTATGATTGGAGGGCGTCCTTTCTTAGCTTTATTAAAAAGATGTATGTGAATAATGTTTGTGAGTGTAATTATGAGAGTGATATAATCAGTCATGATTAAACCCTCTTTAAAATAATAAATTTAAAAAAAACCCTTGCAATGTCACAGCTTATAATATGATCAACAGTGTTGTTAACATAAGAATACATAAAGTGATTGAGATTTTAACTAAGCAAAAATTGGCAAGTGATTGCGTAAGTTTGGGAAGCTCTGTGTTGTAATATGATTGAGTGTGGGTGGAATACTTCATTAAATAAGAATCTATTGGCGTTTTTCATGGTCAATGTGGTATTTCATTCTTCACCTCTAGCACAATAGAATTTTTATTGCCTAATTGAATTTTCATTAAATACCCACTAAAATGGGTGTATGTTTGTTGATACCGTGTAACTAGCTGTAGTCGGCGGCTTCAATTTAATATTTTTTTTCTACCACATGTAAACATTATTGGTTCACTCTACTATTCCTATAGCAAAGCCAATAGTAACACTATTTAGTATTATTTTTCTGGCAACACTAATCAAATGTTATTTGTCAAATTCTAGAAGGTAAATACACACGCATGTCTTTCAGAATCTTAACTGCACAATGCTAAATACTCTTTGGAAGACATCCTCATAAAAATAGGGGGGTAGTTTTTATAATTTTTTTTTTGTCTTATCTAAATTTAATTCACTTAATTAGAGAAATGGTTATCTTTAGAAAGTTGCCATGGAAATTAAAGTTGATTAAATCTTAAATTTTTAATAAATTACAATTTTACTTTATTACTCGTAATTTAATATTTTTTAAACATTTAATCGCTGTAATAAATTATAAAAATCTTCATAATTAACTTAATACTATTCATTTTTTATAATTTTTTAAAAATGTTTTGGTATATGTACTGTGTGCGTGTATACATCCATATGCACTTAGTAAAAAGCGGTTATTTTAATATTACAAACAGACACTCCAATTATGAAAGAGCTCTTTAAACCTGCTCCTGGGTCTCAAGCCCCAGGCACTGCTTGCCACCGTCTTATTTGCGTGTGTACGTACACGTATTGTTGTACAGTAATGGGTATCATTCCCTTATCATCATTCTTTTGTATGTTTTATTTGTTACCTAATACTACACACAAACACACGAAATTATAATATTAATATGGATATTTGATTTATTATTTAGATTTCTGATATGTCAAAGAAGTGTAGGTAACGTGTAGGTGGTTTTATGCGACATGTTTATATTAAGTTTCATACCTACTTAAGTTACTAAATAATCAATTTGTATGAAATTTAATAAGTTAGCTGATATTATTTGATAGTATTAAATTGAAAACATCCATTGCATCAACATTATAGGTCAAATGATTAGCACTGGTCATCTATTTTTAATAACAAGAGCGATAATATCTCGGAAATGGGCTTAATAATTTGGACGAAACTTCTAATTAGAAACTAAAGGTTATTGTATAAATAATGCCTACCAATGCTTGGTGCTTGTAACTCGATTGCGGGTTTAAAAACTCTTACAAAATAATTACAAAACTCGTTACTGCTCAACTTCTAATGGTTATTTTAACCCCTATCCCGAGGGATTAGAAGCAGTTTGACAAGTAATTTCTTAATCAACATAGACTATCAAGTCAAGCAGTTGAGGCTAACATTAAATTCAAAGCCCAGGCCTTGCTCGGTAAATGGAAGGGGTATATCTTTTAAGTTATAAATGAAATAACTTGAATTGTAATATATAAAGCTGAAGAGTTTGTTTGTTTGTTTGCTTGAACGCGCTAATCTCAGGATCTACTGGTCCCATTTGAAAAATTCTTTCAGTGCTAGATAGCCCATTTATTGAGGAAGGCTTATAGACTGTATATCGTCACGCTAAGACCAATAGGAGTGGAGCATTACGCGGACGAATATGTTATATAAGAAACAAGTGTTATTACTCGCTTGCACGATTATGAGTAACGCTGTGGTTTAAAGCTTAAAAAAATCTAGGCATAAGTATCAAGGTGTTCAAGTATGACTAACCGCACTCGCTTCATTGGCGCGTCATGCCCAGTCGTGCGTGAAGTTGCGAGATGATGTCGGACTTCGAAACGTTCACTCGATGACGTCATCCTAAAAATAGACATTTAGGTATAACCTTTTATAAATCAAACCCAGTGTTAAATCAGATACATAATACACGTTTAATTCATACATAAAAAAAAACTGAATAAGGGGTTGTACCTATACTTTTTTTTGGGAAGGGTAAAAAATTAAACTCGCGACAGGACACGTGATCGGATCGAAATTTTCGTAAGAGTCAGATCTCCATAATACAGTTCGGTTTATTGAATTTTGTTCTTTGGGTTATTTAAACCGTAGAATTATATTTTCTTTCCAAAGTCCCGTGACACGTTATGGTCTCGCCGTATGTAAGCCAGATCTCAATAATACAGTTCGGTTTTTTTGAATTTTGTCCTTTGGGAATATTCAAAAATGCACAACGCTAATGTTCAAATTTTCACTTCTGCTGGCACTCCCCCAGTGCAAACCGTTTTTTTTACGTACGCTACGTTGGCAACTAAGTACGTAGTATTTTAACTTTATGACTTTTATACGTTTGTACCAAAAGAAAAAAAATAGGATGAAAAAAAATATTTTATTTCTTTGTTACACGAAACAAACGATAAAACAAACGAGACGCACTAAGTACTAAAAGGTACAAACGGGTTAAAATGATAAAACTTGGTTTTTACGATTCACTTTAATCGAAAAAGTTAAACATTAGCCAAAAATATATTTCGTGAAGTTTTTTTTACGTTTTTTTACGCCTACGCTGGACAAACGCGTGTGAAGGCGCTCTAAGATTAATATTATTTACAACCAGCATCTTTTAAGACCGACTTTTTCTTTTAGTTTGTTCCAAATAAGAATCTATACAAAATCTTTCATACATCAAAATATCACGTTTCGCCTCCGCCGTCGTACATATATCCAATCAGATACGAAATAATGTTGCCACCAGAAAAAATACTCATTTTCTTTATGTGTAAGTACAATTAGTAAATAAAACATTGACAATTTTTTTAAGTATTGAAATTTTTTTTAATTTGAAATATAATGAATTTGATTGAATAATTATATAATGCCTTTACAATTTTTAATAATAATTCCATTTAACATTTTTTTCATATATGCGAAAATGAAAACCTTAATAATATACAGTATATAGTAGTGGTATATTTACTACTACTATATAACTATTTTAGCGAAAACCGAAGGTGTATTAACCTTTAAAAAATCAGTTCAAGATTGGCTAAATGTGAAAGAAAATATTGCATGTTACACAATACCAAGTGTGCTCTACCATAAAGGTTAAGAACGCATTTATCAAATAAACATTCAATTTTATTAAAAAATGTTGATTCGTAATTTGTGCAAAAAAGTGCCATTGAGTTTTAAAACGAAGTTATTTGACCTAGTTACTCAAGAGCGTGCAATTTTTATACAATTTATATCTATTCTATAGTATTACTTTATATTCGTTTTGTCAACCGACTTCAAAAAAGGAGGTTATGCGTTCGGTAGTATTTTTTTTATGTTTGATGAGTATGATAAAACAAGAAAATAACTACTTATATACTATCCTTACTAATATTATAAATGCGACAGTAACTCTGTCTGTCTGTCGCGCTTTTACGACAAAACTACTGAATTGATTTAAATGAAATGTTGTATACAGATAGTCTAGAGCCTGAGAAAGGACATACTTTTTAATGCGAAAAAGGGGGGATGCAAAGTTATATGGAAGTGTCGTCATTTTTAGAGCTGGAAGCTTACTTTTTAGGCTGTTGATTCGATATAAATAAATAAGACAAAGTTTTTACTCTCAAGGGTGTAAAATAACAATAGGGGATGAAACGCGGACGAAATCGCGAGCACAGCTAGTATAGAATATAATTACAGAGAATTGAACAAGAAAAGTTTGAAAGGAAAAGTGTCTATGGGTAGCATATTTAATTATTTAGATATATTATCCTTTGTCAAACAGCAAAAAGTTGTAAATTGAAGAACATAAAAAGCCGCTAGGAACTTACGTTTTTGGGGACAACGGCATAAATGACCATTCAAAACGGAACATAATATGCAGAAAACATGGACATGGTAAGAAAGAAGTAAGATTTGATGTCCAATAACAGAGATGGTCTCTTATTACTTTTATGTCGACCGCTAGATCAAAGATTTCTGGGGATCAAAGGACATAATGGATATTACGTTATACACTTTATAGCGACAACGCGGATGCCACTAAAACACTTCCCGAATTAAAATTCTTCAAACACGAGATTAAAATCCATATTCTTTTTTTTAACATCAATGAAGTCTAGAAAAACGGTGTAGGTAACATATAGAATTTATCCAAGATTTGGTTGTTTGTATATTTGTTTGTTGCGAATAGGCTAAAAAGTTACTGAATGATATTGATAATTTTTTCGCCGATTGAAAGCTACATCCTTTCCTTCTCTTTCTCTCTTTCTTTTTTCAATGACTGCTAAACACTTTTAGTGAGAGGGAACTGCAAATTTCGATTATAATTATGTTTTAAGTACCCGAAGCGAACCGAGGGCAGGCCACTCGTAATTGATAAAAAATGTCTTTTATTGGAAAGTTTGAATTAGTAAATGCCATTAATTTTTTAATGCTAAGAAACTAGTAATAACTCAAACAAGTGTGTCATTTACATTGAAATGCTTTTTAAAAAGTAGTTAGAAATGAATATTCCTAAATATAAAACATAAGTAGAGTCCAGATTATTTCGAGAAACGATAAGTATAACCTAGTTTTTGGTCTAGACTCGAATTGTTAAAATAAATATTGCATTGACATATTATTTCTTCTCAACCAAAGTACCATATAAGATTTATTTAAAGAGGAAAGATTTGATTGTTTGCATTTTTGTATGTTTGTTAATTGCGAATACGCTCGAAAACTACTGAACCGATTTTGATAATTCTTTCACCGATAGAAAGCTACATCCTTTCCGGGTAACATAGGCTAAGTAATATTGGCATAATTATCTAATTTAAAAAAATTTGGCCATTTAAAGGCCGTAAAAAGGCCTTTTTGTAAAGTTGAAGGTTTTTTCAGGAACTACAGATCCGATTTTAATCATTCTTTAAAAGCTAGAAAGCTCCACTATTCCTTAGTGACAAAGTTGATGTAGTGTTGCCATAAGTATACATTTTTTACTTAATAGAATATGGCCATTTTGTTTATTATGAATCGAGTACTGGGTATCTAAAAGCGAGGACAGGCTACTATTACTAAGATTAGTAGATGGGTATCGTGGTCGAGCAGTGGAGGCGAGAGTTATAAAGACGTAAGAGGATTGCAAGTCTCAAGCGATGTAATATTTTTAGCCCGAAAGGACAATATTCAAATTTTCGTTATGATGAGAGTTTTTAAATTCACAATAAATGGCGAATTGCAATAGTAATGCAATTATATAAATATATTTTCTGTTTAGCCAATTACGACACCGTAGTTTATCATTATAGAGAAATCAAGCAAAGATTTATGATAACTACATACGTACATACTTGCGATAATTATTGAATATAGATAAGAAACGGTACGGTTATGCAATTAGGGCGTAGATTATGTTCAGAAATTGGCTTATTTATTTCATCTAATAGGTAAGTAAATGTGCGAAAGATATTATAAGAGAAAGTATATGTTAGAAAATAGGTATCATTACCGCATATTACAATGTCAAAGAAGATAGGTACTATTACTTTGATGCCATTAACAATTTTTTACAAGTCTTATGGATGTATTTTACAATATCAAAAAAGATAGACATTTAACAACAAAATTTTTTTCAAGTCTCCTATGGCCGTATTTTACTATTATATCAGAGAAGATAGATATTTAACAATTTTATTTTTTTACAAGATAAAGGTTTTAATTTTTGTAAATCAGTCAGAATATAATGACTTATTGTCCAAAATAATTTAATTGATTGATTGTATAAGAATGTCTATATAATATTTTCTTGAAGATGAACACAAATATCCTGCAAAGAAGATATGATCCTGGTATTCCTACAGAACTACTAACTTTAGAAATGTATTATCTTTAAGTGGTTTAAACGTCTATATTTGAAATGTAAAGATATAAATAACTAAGCATACATAAAGTACAATCGCAATCGATTTCCGATGAACTAGATAAGACTGTCGATCAACGCAAATATTAAAATATATATATTACATTTATTGTAAGTACATCATAAAGCATAGTAACTTTGTATTTTTTTTTAAATACTAGGAGTATGGATCACATACTACTAGTATTCCTTAACCCCTCTAGGTAAGCTAAAATGCTTGTGTTAGGAGTGGGCCACGTCAGTAGTCCAATGACTGGGATTTGAACTCACGACCTGTCGATAGTGAATCCAACGCCTGAACCACTGACTTACAAACGCTTGAAACTAAACTGATTAATAAAAATTAAGTAGAAATGAGCCCACAAATCGTGGTAGATGAGACGATTTTTAAATTGAATGCAGTCGTCAATCAAGATTTGAAAGTTCAAAGATCAAAAGGCGTAAAGTAATTAATTGCTTACATGAATAAGAAATAAACAGTGGAGTAACATGTATTTAAGCGCTTTGAGAGATATTCTGTTGCTTATTCTTCTGGTTAGGACAATAAGTAGTTCCAACTGAACTATCTTCTTAACCTTATTTCCCATTTTACATCATAACATCATATTTTGAACTAACCTCCATTCGTTCTTTGAAATGTTTAAGGTCTCTATACATTTGCATGCTTCTATACATTCATCAACAATTTACCGCATTTAAAGAAAAAACTGAAAATATAATATGACATGATACGAAATGGAAAAAAAACAGGGCGCAATAATTGTAGTTGTTGGCGAATGACCTTTTTTTAGGCGCACACCGGCGCAGAAGATGCTTGGCGCGTGCCTGACTGAATGTCTAGACTGAATTTTGATGTATTTGTTGATGTCCAGCCAGTCAGTGTT
Source organism: Limenitis camilla (assembly GCA_905147385.1). NCBI lineage: Eukaryota > Metazoa > Arthropoda > Insecta > Lepidoptera > Nymphalidae > Limenitis > Limenitis camilla. The sequence goes on along the minus strand of LR990245.1, from coordinate 7,866,636 downwards.
TTTCATCATGTGTTTATAATAGAAACTAGATGAGACGGCATACGTTGTTTTCCCATATAAATATTAAAAATTTGAGGTGGGCCACCCTTATGACTTAGGGGTATAAAAAACAGATGTTGACCGATTCTTAGACCTACCAGATATGTACACAAAAATTTCATAAAAATCGGTCGAGCCGATTCGGACGAGTTTGGTAACATACACTTTCTAGTTTTAAAAATCTCGTATATAGTACAGAAATAGTCCATTTTACTGTATGAAGATTTAGATAATTATATGTAATAAAGATCTTTTTATACCAAGCATTAACCTATACTTGAAAGGATGTCAGTGTTTCTAAATAGGTCGAAGCGATAACCTTTCTGATTCCGAATTAAGACTTCCGGTCCATTGATACTCGCCACTAGCCAGATATCAATGAACTCGGTTAAGCGCTGGAATAACTGTAAAAAATAATTATTACACATTGAATTATACAGTGACTAGCCCTGGTTTTACTATTATAATATGCATGCATTATACATGTAAAACTTTTCTTTAATCACTCTATCAATTAATGCCCCACTGCTCGACTGGGTCTCTTCTTGAGAATGAGTCCACATACATACATAGAACATAGTCCACCACGCTGGCCCAGAACGGGTTGGCCTTGGCAGACTTCACAGACCTTTGAGAATATGGAAAAGTCTCAGGAGTGCAGGTTTCTTCACGATGTTTTCCTTCACCGTTAAAGCAAGAGAAATATAATTTCTTAAAACACACATAACTCACAAAGAGTCACATGTGTGTGTCGAGGATCGAACTCGGACCTCCGAGTAGACGTCAACGACATTAACGTCATATCAATCATATTGGTGAAAACTGTGATAATTTAAAAGTAAACTGTAGTAGTTTAAAATATCTAATTGTACAAACAGCGGGAGCGATTTTGTTTTATACTAATTATGTAAAGATTGCTAGCGTAAGAACTCGGCTAACGGAGGTGGAAAGTGTCTCCAATAAATTGGTTCTAAAAAAGCAACTGAGAGCCAAGGCGTGGGTATGTTGAAAAAGCGGCAAAAATTATGATACAAAGGTTCAAAAGAAGCATAAGGTACATGGCATATCGTATTTACCCGTATGCCCGTCCCGTAGCCGTGATCTGCAATTTCAGTGGACTCGGAGTTCATCATTCCCCTTCCTCACTATATCTTCTTGGTGGCAACGCCTCGGTAATACAAGAGACATTCTCTAGTTTTGCCGATATCCATGGGCAACGGTGGCCACTTACCATCAGGTGGACCTTTTACCATCAGGTTTAACTTAAATAACAAATTTTTATTAATGTTTTAACATCGATAGATTGCGACGGCAATTGACTTGCTGTCACAGTACGCGAAGTTCAACTAGCTTTTTAATTCATCCACATAGTTCGTACGAGTACTGATGATGTAACTACTTTCTGTTAAAGAAAAAATATTGTTAGCAACACCGTTTATAAGTAGTATTAGCGGGTAGGTCATTATATATTATGTCAAATATATACCGACGTGTAGACAATATATAACCTTTAGTACGATAGATTAGAGTCAGTCTCTGGTCGTGGTAAAGTCATCATCACCAGGTCCACGTAAGTTTACTTTATTATCTATCTTAGTTGGCGAGGTCGAGTGGTGGTGAGGGTTAATATATAGCGAAAGAGCTCTTTAAACCTGCTCCTGGGTCGCAAGCCCTAGGCACTGCTCAGCTCCGTCTAGATTGCATGTGTATACGTATTACTATACAGTAATGGATATCATTCCTCTCTCATTCTATGACAATATATGAAATGTCCCGAATAAATATCCTTATTTTGAATCAACAAGTTAGTTGGTTGTACAAGTTTTCAAGGGCGGACCAAATCAGCTTTAGATTTAGATCAGACTGTTTATATTATATTCTGGTGGATCAAACATGCAGCTATTTATTTTTAGTTTGTATATGTTTTGATAGGTTTATGGCAAACTTGTGCCTTGTATTTAAACTGCTTAGAAAATCTTATAGTTTTAAAATTAATACAATTAAATTAGGCATTGGTCTCAAACTAACTTTGAAATATACAATTACATATTAGATAAAAAGTATTTAACGAATAATAAAATTATGTTTACGATCAGCTTAGACTTTAAACCTAACGACTAGATACTTAATCAATTGTAAATATTTTACATTGCATTTTAACGTACTTATATTTTGTATATTTTAAAACAATTTTGTATCTGTACTTGTAATTTAAGTATATAAATCTTATCAATATGTGAAATCTCAAGAAAACTATCCTAACTAATATTATAAATGCGAAAGTAACTCTGTCTGTCGCACTTTCACGCTAAAACCACTGAAGATATAAACTTGGTATACAGATAGTCTAGAGCCTGAGAAAGGACATAGGCTACTTTTTAATGCGAAAAAATGGTTGTAAGGGGTTGAAATGGGGGCTGTCGTGTAGTTGGTGATTTATAAGTAATAAAGCTTGTCTTTGGTTTGACGTTAGTCTAGGTATTGTTTATCTTTAGTTAGTATATATATATAGAAACTTAGGTTTTACTAATTACATGTGTGCCTTTATAACAAGTGAGTCGGTGTTTTGTTAGGAAATAGTTTATTGTTAAAAGTGCATTAGATTCATTAGTCGTAGCTAGAAACAGTAATATAACAGGGGCATGAAAAGTTGTATGGAAGTATCGTCATTTTTAGAGCTAGAAGCTTGAAACATTTTTTTGGCTGTTGATTCGATATAAATAAATATGACATTCAAAGATTGTAAAATAATCAGCCTAAATAATTAAAAATGATCTTATAAAGATGCTTCCCAAAGACCCTTTATTCAATGCGGACGAAGTCGCGGGCACAGCAAGTTTTTAATATATGTCGAGAATGAATAAACGATTATCGAATAATAGAATCGTTATCGCCATCTTATGAAAACAACTGGCTCTAGTATATTTTGGATTAAACGTATTGCGCCAAAGTCCTTTGAAATACAGCGTTGGAGTAGGGTAGTAGTCACTTCCGTCGTTGTGACAGTCTCGTTTCTTTATATACCATCGACAGTCTGACTGTAGTCTTACTCTTGCGCGGTCCCTCAAGAAGTGAAGTAGTCTCTAGATAGTGGTAGTGAAGTGTTAAGTGCAGTGTTGTGTTAGTGCTGTCCTATTAAGGTCATGTGAGTTACATTACAATGTAGTTGTTAGGTTTAAACAGAGAGCCTGAGCAGTGGAGGTAAGTGTCTCGATCGAATAAAGGATATCCTTAAGCCTACACCCTGGTCACAAGTCCAAGGCACTGCTTGGGTTCCTGTCAGAATAGTACGAGATCGTAACGTTTAGTTATATTCTGACTGTGTTGCGCCCGTAGCTTATATTATAGGCCATCTGTTGTGCACATTCGATGCTATTAATGATTGTATATCCTTTTTTTTAATTAGTTACCGACATAATATATATTGTCCATGTCTACGATATTATATATCACAAATCATTTTTGTCAAGTGATTTAATTAGGTTTGGGAGCCTCTTGTATTTTGTGGTATCAGTGATTAATAAACTGTATGTGGAACAAGATAATTTACTTTGATCGACTTATCATTTTAATCGATTATTATCTGCCCTTGAGATACGGTTTGGTGATTATATATTACCCTCGATTCACTTTCCAGGACAGCGGCGAGAATACGAAATTGCGGTCTTTCTTCGTCTTGATTCTTGCCTCGCAAAGTTTTAATGAATTTATTACATATGAGTGAAAAATAACATATTAAATTATATTCATCACGACCCCTCAATGGCCCACTGCTGAGCCGGGTCACCTCCTCAGAATAAGGAGGGTATTAAGCCATAGTCTACCACGATGGCCCAGTGCGGGTTAGCAGACTTCACACACCTTTGAGGACTTTTAGGGAACTCTCAGGACTGCAGGTTTCCTCACGATGTTTTCCTTCCTCGTTAAAGCTAGTGATATTTAATTGCTTAAAACACACATAACTCAGAGTCAGGTGTGTGCCTGTGTGGGGGATCGAACTCAGACCTCCCGAGTAAGATTTGAAGTTGTTGTTATAATATAATTTGAATCAACCACTGTTGATTCAAATTATATTATATACTAGCAACCCGCTTCCGGCACCGCACGGTTTCCTTCTCTACTATAATATACATACATTATACATATAAACATTCCTCTCCAATCACTATTTATTTAAAAAACGCGCATCACAATCCGTTGCGTAATTTTAAAGATCTAAGCATACATAGGGATAGACAGAGGGGAAGTGACATTGTTTTATACTATGTAGTGATTAAACAACATATAAACGCCTTCAATTTATGTTTCTGCCCGATTCGATAACCATACATTATCTTGTGCTTATCATAAGCTATTTCTATTAAAAAATCACAACAATCCATAGCTCTGTTACAGAATTAAAGGACAAACCAATAAGCACACTTTTTCAATTATGATATTAAGTTTGGATAGGGAACCTATGCAATGGAAGTGAGTGTTCACACATGTGGCAGGGTAGGACTAAACCTACACGATTGGTCACAAGTCCGAGGTACTGTTCTGTTTCCTGTCAGAATAGAGAATTAAACCCCTAGTTTCTCAGACAAATATTTGCCCGTGAGGCTTAGAATACAATTCCCCTCTACCGTTTGGAAAGCATTTTGTAAGAGGCGAGTAACCCAGCACGCATTGGTGGTAGGGGATCTGTTCCCCGACTGGCTTACGATCACCGGCATGCGAATCCGAGCGCCAAGTGTCATTGATGCGTTCCGGTCGAGCCGCATGTGGGCCAGACTTACTCCTCCCCCTCCCATCCCATTGATGCTGCGGTTCTAGTGAACTCTGGTGCATTCTTCTCTTCATTCCTCTTCTTCACCCTATCTTCGAGGTGACATATCAGCAAAACAAGAGTCACTTTCATGTATTGCCGACCTCCATGGGCGACGGTGGCCACTTACCATCAGGTAGACCGTCTGTTCGTTTGCCTCGTAACTGCCATAAAAAATGTATTAAAAGCAAAGGCAGTATATTAGAGCAGTGGATAAAATACCGATACATCGTTAGTTCGATCTATACAAGTCGATTGCCCGTTAGCCAGTTACACATAATAGGTAACTATCGTCTATCTAAAGGCAATTAATTGCAAAGAGTAGGAAACATCAGCATCGTTTACGTCTTGTCATTATGGTCATTAGATGTTATACCTAGGATAATTAACGCTTACGTAGTTGTGATGTAAGAAAAAGATACTAATAGGTCTTATATTAAGTAACATTTGGATTACATTTTACATGCATAGTTAACATAGAATGAATATTACAAATGCAATATATTAGGACCTATTGATATTGTCAATTATAACAAGCTCTTTTATTTGATACCCATATTGTAGTTCATTAAAAATAACTAGTCCGCCATCTTGGATATGCCGCCATGTTGGATTTAGAACTACGTCACAAAGTTAATCATGTATTGTCATCCAAATTGAACTTGTATTCAAAATTTCAACTCCATTGGTTGAAGATATCTGCTTCAAAATTAAGTTGCAAGATTTCATCCGAACAAACATACATTTACATACAAGTTAAATGATAATAATAATAGTAATTTAATTATATGTATACATTAGTTTTGCAAATATATAAATTTAGTTATCTGAGACTTCTTTATCTGTTTGCCCATGTTGAGCAAAGGCCTCCTCTAACTGCTTCCACTCGTCTCTTGCTCGCGCTGTTCTGGACCATGCTTGCCCTGCTATTGTTTTTATGTCATCCTCCCACCTCCTAAATTGTCTTCCACGTTTCCTTTTCCTATTCCTTGGGTACCAATTCATAATACTTTTGCTCCAAGCTCCAAGTTAAATAATAGCTTGTAAAAATTAGTATATATTTTGTCTCTACATATTGCAATAAATCATAATTTAAAACTTTGCTATAGCAAAATTATACTATTTCTTAATATTTAAAAACGTTGAAAGACTTTTTTGTAAGTAAATGTTATTATGCAACTAGTAAATTAATTATTATCATTTACTTGATTGTGCTAGATTACAATCTTAATATTAAGTTACATAAAACGAATTTTAATTTTGTGATAATTTTCGACTACTTCGTGACATTTTATCATCAACATATTTACAGTCAATTACTTAATGAATAATTAAATTCTTAGAAGAACTTGATTACATGTTTAATGAATGTTTAAATTATTCTATATTTGCATACCTGTGAGATATTAATTATATTATTATTTAGAAAAAAAAATAATTTATCTTATTTGTTTTTCTATCACTAATATAAATTGCAATTTTTGACTACCATGTTATAAACATAGAAAAAACTAGTAGAAAGTCGAAGGATTGAGAGCTCTACAAGTAGAAAGTTCGAGAAGACGATCACTACTTATTTCTTTCACCATTTTTTTTCAAGTAAAGCAGTCATAAGTGATTAATAATTTAATAACATCAGTGCACAACATAAAGCTACATTATAAATAATGGAATACAACATCTAAATTAATAAAACTACGATTTCGACATTATCTCCTTCATCGCGAGTTCAATTTTCAACTGTACACACGCGACTCGTTCTTGGAATATCTGATTAACCAAATTCAGTCTTTTCTGTTCCAACATGGCGTTCTCCTTCATCAACTTCTGCCGTAGCTCTTGTTCTTCTGGAGTATAATTTTCTTTGTTTTCTTTATTTTGAAGATTACCTTCTTGTTTACTTTTCAAAGCCACATGACTTCTAAGTTTAACAATTTCGAATTGTTCTGAATTTATTTTTGCTTGTAGTAATGATTTAAGTTGCAGATACTCAGCATTTTCTAATTGTAATCTTAGGACTTTTAGTTCTTTTTCTGTTAATTTAGGCTTTTCTGGAACTGGTTCGGTTTTTTCTTCTGTTTTAAATTCGAAATTGTCTTCGAATTCTACAGGGAATGTTGGATCAGGTATTGTATTTGGAGATTCTTTAGTATCAAATGCGTCAATAGTGTGTATTTCAGGTTCTGGTAATGGTTCAATTGGTTGCGAGTCTCTTCTTGCTTCTGGTTGCTTTTCCTCTTCCGGTTTTTCATCTATTGACGGTTGTTGGATTGGTGCGTTGTTTGGTTCAACTGACTTTTGGACTGATCGCAGTTTCCTCTAAAAACAAAAATAATAAAATTAATCAATTTTTTTTTTCATGACATAAAATGCAAGAATCTCGTCGTATTTTTAATTAGTAAGTAAGTAAATAATTTATTTATTTATATTTTGATACCTTTAGCTGTGTTACAATCCGTTGTGCCTCCCACAACTGCTGGTCCCTCGCGCTGGTGATGAACCCAGCGTGCATTTCCGCATGTATTTGATTTAAAAGAGATTCTTGTTTACGAAGTTCTTCACTTATTTCGTTTGCTGTTTCTGGGAAGTCTGCTGGGATTGATTGTAGTGGGGGTACATATCTAGATATAGAAGAAAGATGTAATTGAATACCTGTATCACACGGTTATTTATTTTTTATTATTTAAAAAAATAACAGAGGGGTTAAGAAAATACACAAAGGTATTATATTCGTAATGATTTACTTTGTGAATAGATTCTAATGAAATTTTATAGGGATACTCAATAGCCTCAAATACACACAGGCCACACAGACTATGATTTAGTCTGTGCGGAATATTAATAGTATTTTTATATAGCAATATATTAAGAATTATTTTTTTTAAACCTAAGCATGTGCTAAATCGCAGGAGCTAGTATTTAAGATCACTAACTAATTAGTTTAAACTATAAATTCAAATGTATTTAACTCACTTTGTAAGCCGGACGTCTGGGAACAATTTGTCGGCTTTGGTAATAAAGTACGAGAGCAGATTGAGTGACATGTTGAGTGCTGGACCCATTGCTGTTGCTATCGTTTGTATGTTCGCGTGATTCACCTGGAACATGTACAATTACATTAGTTTTTTTATCCACCAAAGTTAATCTTAAGATGTCATTTCTGCAACTGTATTATTCTTCATTTATATTGTGTGAAATAAAGAATTTATCTATCTATCTAATTTTAATATAATTCGTTCAGTAAAATAATAACCATAAATGGCGCAAATTCGAAAGCGCAAACTCGCCGATTATTTGAATCAGTGCAATTGTATAATTAATTTGTTTTTAATATTGTTACAGATGCATCATGGCGAAATGTGACGAATGAAAAGAAATAGGTAAAACTTTTAATTATTTATTTGGAGCACCAAGAATATAAAACAGAATACAATTCTAATAGTTTATCTTAATCCTAATTAGCCTAAGTTCTAGTCAATAAATGATGAACATTATATTTTAAACAAACAACATACAAAATTACCTGAAATATTGAAGCCACCACCTAGTCACACGTTAAAAATTACTTATAACAATTTACGTTTCAGATCAATAGTATTCACTACTGACGATGCTGATTCAATATTCTGTTGAGTAACGAACCTTTATTTGAAACTACCGACCCGACCCTCATCGTACGGTTACCCGTGAAAACCGTATTAATTTTACGGATATAATTTTAAACGAACCATGAAAACCGTATTAATTTTAGTAACAAGATTTTTTTGATATGCTTAGTCACTGCAGGTCACGACTGATTAGAGTAGCTACTGAAAATCAAGATAAAGATATCTATGGTTATGTGTAAACCAATATATACAAAATCATCAAAAACTTAATCTATAGTATTTACTGTTATATTTTTATTAAAATAGTTGTTATTTGTCTACAAGGCTCTAAGTTTATTAGTATTCTGTGTTTGTAACTTTTAACATCCATTTAAAATTTATTTTGTTTAATAAATATATTGGATTATAAATTGTTTAAATCATTTTAAAGCTGGCTTACTATTATTTTTTTTAATAAAGCCGATATATCGAAATATTAATATTTTTTGTTTGAATACCTGTTCATTAGTAACAACTCGCTGGAAGTGATGTGCGAGCCAAGCCAGCAGCGAGAGGTTGGCGTGCGGCAGCTTGCGCACCAGCGCCACCACGGCCGCCTCCCGCGCCGGCTCGGCCATCGCCGTAGCAGCTTCGAACTGTCCGTGCAGCTCTTGAGTTAGGATTGACTCTGGGAGTTCACTGGAAATTAGAAAATTCTGCATATTTATCAATCTATATATCTTATTTAATATATGAAAGGAGGCCAGGAACATTCTATGGAAGGTCAGATGACCCTACAATTAAATATCTATTTGTAATCAATTTAATTGTCTAAACGGCCTTAACGAGTTGGCTACGGCTCCGCGTACGCCTTCCAAAGGTCCGGGTAACTATTGACCTGTGATTGGAAACGATACAATAATAATACGAAAATACGAAACAGTTTATTTTTAACTAACCATATGTTACAGTGTGAGAGAATATCATAACGTATTTGTATGTATATCTGTAAGCGTGTGTACTGTGTGTATATATGCGCGTACATGAATGTTAATAATTAATATGCATAAATAATATATGAGGTTCTCTATTTACTTAGCCGTTAATATTCAAAAGACTATGTGACTCTTTCTGTTTCTTTGTAGGATAATATTTTTAGATATTCCATAACTTTCTTTTTGCAATTTTAGTAAGAGAAATAATATTTATCATATTAAAGGGTATACAACCCTTTATGTATAACCTAATCATAATTTAAGTAATAGGCTTGTGTCCACTAATGACAAATTGCTTGGTTTATCTATACTATTATATAAAGAGGAAAGATTTGATTGTTTGTATGTTTGTTTGTTTGTTTGTTGCGAATAGGCTCTAAAAGTACTGAACCGATTTTGAAAATTCTTTCACCGATAGGAAGCTACATCTTTTCCGGGTAACATAGGCTATGTGGTGTTGCCATAAATACTCTTATTAAAAACATATGGCCATTTAAGTGCCATAAGGTGGCCATTCTGTAAATTGAAGAGTTTCTCAGGAACTACAATTCCGATATAAAAAATTCTTTCACTGATAGAAAACTACACTATTCGTGAGTGACAAAAGTGATTTAGTGTTGCCATATACATTTTTTAATTAATAGAATATGGTCATTTTGTTGTTACTAATCCGATTTTTAAAATTCTTTCACTGATAGAAAACTACACTATTCGTGAGTGACAAAAGTGATTTAGTGTTGTCATATACATTTTTTAATTAATAGAATATGGTCATTTTGTTGTTACTAATCCGATTTTTAAAATTCTTTCACTGATAGAAAACTACACTATTCGTGAGTGACAAAAGTGATTTAGTGTTGTCATATACATTTTTTAATTAATAGAATATGGTCATTTTGTTGTTACTAATCCGATTTTTAAAATTCTTTCACTGATAGAAAACTACACTATTCGTGAGTGACAAAAGTGATTTAGTGTTGTCATATACATTTTTTAATTAATAGAATATGGTCATTTTGTTGTTACTAATCCGATTTTTAAAATTCTTTCACTGATAGAAAACTACACTATTCGTGAGTGACAAAAGTGATTTAGTGTTGTCATATACATTTTTTAATTTTTAGAATATGGCCATTTTGTTGCCACTGGTCCGATTTTAAAAATACTTTCACTGATAGAAGTCTATAGTATTTCCATCTCTCTTCCTCTTATAATACTATCATTGTCTCTCATGCTCTCTCTTTTTTCTCTCTTTAATTCTTATTTTAATTTGTTTAGTATGATCAGTCTCTTTTCACTTTCTTTCTTTCGGTTATCTCTTTCTCTCTCTCCTTTACCTATTCAATTTTATTTTTGCTCTGTCCTCCCTCTCTTAGCATCTGTCGCTTTTCTTTTATTTTTGTTTCTAATATTTTTCTTTTTATAACTTTTTCTTACTCTCACTCTTTTTTCAAATAATGAAAAACTACACAATTACAGAGTGACAATTTAAGGACATCAATTATAATATTGTTTTAAATACCCGGAGCGAAGCGAGGGCAGGCCTCTAGTAGTTTATAATTATAAATGAAGAGACGTAGATAAGAAAAAACCAGTCTATTTCTCATAAAAGTGATTATTCATATTTTTAGAAAATAAATTCGAAAAAAATAGGCATTAAGTCACGTGACAGCGAACACCAAACAGAAAGTGTTGTTACGTCACGCCACGCAAAACATCATTGTTGTTTTTGACGTTTTCATACAACAGAGCAAGTTACTTCGCAGACTGTGACGTCATTTATGACGCCATGACACTATTCAGCGTTTTCGAGGGAAATCTAAAATGCTTTTTTTAAATACATAATACGTAATGTATATTATATTGCTTTTTCTATAAAATATAGGTTTTTGGGATAAAATAGATATTAAGAGGAAATCAGTCGAAACTTATTTCATACAAACGTAGTCCCCTGTAGGATAATGAAGTTACAGAAGAAAAAAAATTACCATGCGATATATACGTACCTCTGTCATGACTGTAGTCTGTACATTTTGCTTTTTTTTATTATTATTTGATTAACTTTTTTTTACATTTGCAAACATCCAGCAAACTAATGATTATTAACATTAACCAAAAAAGCAAAACGTACGGGCATAGCTTAGACCCTGTATTGCATTTTAACGAAATAAATGTTAAAATCGGTCCAGATATCGAGGGAGAAACAGGGGATTACGAAAGGACGATTTTCTTAAGTTTACGTTTAAAATCAGTTCGAGCTGTAGTTCTCCCTATCACACGGTAAGTGGTAAGCTTGGGACTCAGCGCGACAGCAATATTTTTGGTAAAAATCTATTTTTCAAAAGTGTCGTTCGTACGAAATCCTCTTAAAGTATATAAGTAACCAAGTTTTCAAATCAACTAGTCAACACACAATACCTATAAATCCAAGTCAACTAGCTTCTTATAAAAACTTAATTAAATTTATTACATTAGTTTATGCTTGATGACATGAATAAAAACATAGGATAGGCAAACATACATTACTAAATTATAATATTTTAGCTTTTAGTGATGTTCGCTACAATTTAATGTATTGATTAATAGGAAACGAATCCAAATGATCGTGAATTGTAATTTTTAAAATGTTAACTTACCTAATAAAATTTTTAAGCATAGCACAAGCGACGGGTACATCCCAGTGATATGGAAAGGTGGGTCCTCGGTCAGTATACAGTTTGCGTAGCTGCTGCAGCTTTATCTTGTCAGGTTCAGTGCGGTATATTTGATTCGATTTTATACCGTGCGCCTGGAAATACCATTAACCATTTAAATAATATCTTCATCAACCATTTGCTAAACACGTAAAACAGTTTACTTAACGATAAATAATATGATAAGGTAAGGGGGCGTCCATAAATTACAGGAGGTGTTTTTTTTAAAAATTTCTGTACCTCCCTCCTCCCCTGGTGAGATGTCGTGAGATTTTATTCAACCCCCTCCCCCATCCCCCAATATCACGTGATATTTTTCAAAATGTGGGATTCTTACGTAAACGCGATGACTTGTTATTGTAAAAAGAAAAAAAAATTGCTTCGTGCTTTTACTTACGACTAGTTAAGACTAATAATCAATATTGCTGAGAGTTTAATTATAAGTGTAAATTAAACAATAGATTACTAAAATCATAACTTTTAATCACAGTGATTATAAAAAGAATATCTACTCTAATTCAGTCCATGGAGAATCATGCGCGGTCTCAAGAGAGAATATTGGAACCAACATGTCCATATGATTTTCAGTAAAATCATCTGCTCCTTCAACTTCGTTCTGATCTAGCCACTCTAAGCCGTTGGAGCTTGCACACGGTAACTCAGTAGCTCGTCTTGGTTCAATCCGTGAGGGTCGCACTGTGCGGAACATACGCGCTTGCTTAGCTGGTGCAATGTATAAAAGCTGGACCATAATAGTATAATTTTTTTTTGGTTTCAATCAGAAAAAAAATTGCGTGATATTTGCCGAGACCCCCTTTCTCTCCAATGTAAAATTAGATGAGATTTGACGCGACCCCCTCCCTACCTTAAACATCTCATGTATTTTATGAACGCCCCCTAATTATGTCCAAATAAAATAGAATCAGGATTGTAGGAAAATCGAGAAAATCTATTTTATGTCATCTATAAAATCTATTTCGATCAGTAGGTGTTTTTAAAGCCTAGGTTAAAGTAATTATAATAAAAGTTGTTAATTGAATTTACAGTGAGTATACAACAAATATTAAAAACAAAAATAGATTTGAGTGATTAGGAATTATCTATTTATAAAGGTGTGACTGCATTAAGGGGGTATTCTGGTCTAGAAATTTGAAAAAATCATTTTTGCATATTTTCAAAGTTTAGACCCTTAAGAATATGTCCATAAATGGATTTTTCAAAATTCGAATAATTTTCGGAGATACAGTGGATTTCGTTTGGATCGTCGATTAATTGTGAGTATTAAATGCATATTATTATCTGAGTTATTTAACTGGAATTATTTCTCAAACTTCAAACGCGTCTTTCTCGAAACTACTTTTTTGAAGTGGTTGACATGATATCTCAAGTTCCACCTAACGGATTCTTTTCTTTATATATTTGTCTATCACGTCTGCCTTAGATTTAAAAAAATATCAATTTGGAGTATTTAAAAAAAATCAAAATGGTCAAAACAAAAGGGCAAAAAAGAGTTGATATTTCATGTCGAAGCCATTTTGTGCATTTTTTTGCTAAAGGTCAATGCGATAGCGACATCTTTACAGATTGAGAATTTTACAAATTTTTTTGTTCCAGATCACTACAAGGGTTGGAATCATGTCAACCAGGGTGCACCGTTTTTTTTGTAGCTCCCACTTCACCGACCTGTAATTTGTGGAATTTCAGATTTTTTTAATATTCTTAAAATGTCAGTAAACATCATATTAAAAATGTATAATAAAAATGTTTTTCTTTTTTTATGTTAGTTTGAAAAATGTCTAAAATTTAGGCTTCTAGACCAGCCCTTAACAAGATTAAGATAAGAAGAAGGTTCAACAATAACAAACGAGTTACTTCAAAGTTTCTTGTTCTTTTTATGTTGATGACTATTAATTCTTCAAATGAATTCCAATTTTCTTTGACCAAACTATGTAACATAGGAAAAGGCATTCAGCATAAAACTCATACTTATTTCTTGTACAAATAATAATCTATTTTTTCACGCTAATATTACTAAGCCTATTAGTCCACAAAACCATAAGCTGTAAGTATGACAAATAATCCTATTGTTGAAATTTGTAAGCGATTGCTCTATTCTAACAATGGACGTCATTGAGCAATTTTTGTTTTGAAAAATTGCCATCATACTTTATGTTATTGTAAACGTAAATAGGTTAATATACCGATTATGTATGATTTAAGTCTATTTTATCCATTGAGGTTACACTCGAAGGCCTTTTTGAGTTTGAATTTTCAACGACGTTGATAAAAGTAGTTAAATTTGATTTCAAAACATGTTTTCCTAAATTAAGGGCAGCAAGTTAGGATTTTTTTTAGGTTCATCACTTATAACTCTAGAACGGCTGGATAGATTTTCAAGGTTTTTGATTTGTTGTATTTTTCTCCGTCCCGAATAGCAGAATAACTATTAAAACATTGGAAAATTTACGAAAAAATAAAAGAAAGAAAATTTCCTATACAAAATGTTAATGAGTTTCGTAACTGTCAAACATTTAATGTTCATTCCGTCGATACGGCAAACTCTCCCAGAAAGTATCTAATTAAAGGTTTTGAACCGAGAACATATATCCACAATATTCGGATAATGGCGTTTTTTTAGATTTTAAAAATGTAGAATACTAATATATTGGTTGTAACAGTAACAGTTCAGCTAAGCTGTAACGGTACGAAGTTCGCTGGGTCAGCTAGTATTTATATAATAAAATTATTTGAGTAAATGTAGCTGTCATAACCCAGCGGTTAAGACTTGAATGTCCTACTTGGGAGGTCCGAGTTCGATCCTGGGCACACACCGACGACTTTTCTGAGTTATGTGTGTTTTAAGTCATTCAAATAACACTTGCTTTAATGGAAAAGGAAAAGTTTACCTAAAATTCCTTGGGAGGGGCGTGGAGGAGGATACCCAGCTAAGTAGTGGGGTAAAATTTTTTTTTAATATATTACATGCTGCCCTTACGCAGTGTAAGTATCATAATAAGCTTAAATTTACAATTAAAATCATAGTTATCGTTTTAAGAATTATTATAATTTGCAACCTCTGTTTTTGTCTATCTTAAAATTAATTAAGGTAGATTACATATTCATTAAAATTATAATGGCTTCAACCGTAACGTATGAGTATTGTAAAAAGTTAAATAGTTTGCTTTGGCACTTTAAGTTAATATTTTATTGATACTAATAGACTTACTGTCTGTAACCCAGTAAGATATACATAATGGAGAAGTTTCATGATGTTAATAATGTTATATTTACTTAATAGAATTGAAATATAGATTGAAACTAATATAACCGTGAATTTTTGGAATCCGTCAATAAATGATTGAGAAACAAACTATTTAAGTTTAAGCGGAACTTTTGTGGGCCTCTGACGTCATTTCACCTATAGTTTAGATCTTCGCTACAGACTCCCAGAGCGCTTGCGCTGCTTGTAGATGTTTTACGTACAGCTGTTTATTAATTATTTATAAGTAGTGTAGTTTTTATTTTTGCATAATTTACATAAAATTGATATACACGTAGTGATGAGACGTTTTATTCAAAAAATTGTTTAGGGACAATTCAATATTTGTAGGCATATTATTTAGCCTCAGCCATTATTATAATAAACAAAACACGACAAGAGCGGCGTAAATAACAGCACGCAAATGAACATTCTAAGTATATACGCGCCGTGTCGCGTAGGTGAAGTGATGTCACACGCTGGTCTGCCGCATGAATCGAAATTATTGTTACAGACGCAACTTTAGTCTTAAAACTTTTTCATTTGTAAAGATATTTTAATGATTCTCTCAATTTTTTTTTTACATTTTACTTATTTTTTACAATTAATATATTTAAAACAAAATAAAATGTCATTTTTTTGTCTTTGAAATTGATGAGAGAGAAATGAGAACGAGGAAATGTTGATGAAAGTGATCTACGGAACCTTTGGTTTAAATGCATAAGTCGTCTCTTACGGTGCTACGATAGAGAGTAGTAATGAATAAAATAATACCTGCAAGTAATCGATACTGTCTCTCACTACTAGAGGAAGACCAGTATCGTCATGGCATCTCGAACGCTCCACTGACTGTTGCAGCGGAACACCGAATATTGGTAACGCGACTGAAATGATTAAAATGGATTAAAATAAACAAACACATAAAATAAAGCAAAAATATTATATAAGATATAAATTTAAAACTAGCCTCTGCATCGCACGGTTTCCTTACTATATATTATACATATAAACCTTCTTCTTGAATCACACACACAAAACCGCATCAAAATCCGTTGCTTAGTTTTAAAGATCTAAGTATACATAGGGACAGACAGACAGAGGGAGCGACTTTGTTTTATACTATATATTGATACTACTACTACATTATACTGATATTATAAATATGAAAGTATTATTCTTAGCTGTTTTTTATCCGTGGACTAAAACAACTTGAATGTAGCATTAACTTCATAAATGTCAACATTGTTTGGACCTTATGTCGTATCGTGTTCTGTAACAAGTCTCTAGGGTATTTCCATGCGACGTTGAAAATCTTTATTATATATCTATTACATATATAATATTATACAATATCGTTTCAGGGCTTGATTATTATTGATTAGTAAGCACTATACAATCCTACACGATGTGTACAATCTAATCAATTTATAAACAAATGTCAAATTGACAATTGAACAGTTTGATCACTCGTCATGAACAATTGTAAAATTCCCCAATAACTCACCCCCAATTTGGAATCCATATAGAAAAGGATTTGTGGACGCCATTATCAATTTAAGCGTGAACGTGAGAGATTCTTGTAGAATTAAAAAGTTAGTGTGACGCCGACGGCGTTATCATTTACCTTGAGTCAATGTTTTGTTTTGTCATTAGCACAGATAATGTCACTTTTATCATGTTAACACGATTTAAACGAAATACACAATATTTTTATATAGCAATCTTCTAGATATATGGAGAAAAATGGTAACTCTTAGGCCATAGGTAATGAAGATATAAAGTTTCTAATTATCATCCGCTATTAAAATATGAAAGTATATATATACGGCCACTCCTTCACATCACTCTGGATTTACGGCCGGCTCGTTTGCTGTTGGGGCCGTTAATCTAATAAGTTAACGGAGAATATCAGGAGAGCTCCTTCCAAGGAGGCATTTAAACGACAAGTTAAAGACCATTATCTTCAAATATAATGTTGATATTCGTTTCTTTTTTTTTAACGCATAGATGTGCTCAATGTGGATTTTTTTATTTTTCTATTTCTAAATATTATTAAATGCCTAATTCATCATTAATCAAGATATATGTATGTATGTTTGTATGTATGTATGTGCATATGTATGTATGTATGTATTGTAGAGTATATCATTTCTATATACATAATAAATACAATATAAATATATGACAGTAGTTCTACATTGCACGCCTACACGATCTTTCTTACTCGTCCTAAAGTTGACTGGCAGAAAGCGCTTTTAGCATTAAGTCCACCTTTTGTACGAATATTTATTTTTATAAATTTGCTGCAATAAAGTCTATAAAAAAAACCTTAAACCTACGACATTTGTGCTTCAGTATGATAACATAAATATACATATAGATGTAAAATTTATATTCAATTCACCGAGCAAAGATGAAAGAACAACAAATTACAGCCATTTGCAATTTTCTTCAATAATCTTCATAATGACGTCATCCTAAACAATTACTTTGTAACAATATAACAAGATAATGGCGTTATTCAATTTGTTTAAAAAATCTTGTCACATTGAATTAAGTTGATTATAATCTTTAGAATAAATTAAAAATATAGTCATTTGTGGGTTCGCTTTCCTCAAACACACAACTATGCTGTTTCTACTAATAAGTACAAGTGGAGTAAATATTTTATAAATAGACGCCTCATACACTAATATTACTGGATTAAAATCTCAATTAAAGCTGGATCGTTTAGGTGTTTAGATAATGTTGGGTAATTGCCCTACTTTAAGGTTGCCATTATAGTACGTAAATAATATACCTATATGAGTTGAGTGGACCATGCAGTTAGAACTTCAGGAGTTTCATAGGTATGTAGAAAGTATTCGTAACTCCTACAACCATACTTAACCCCTTAAGGGAATCAGCGAAAGGGTTAACCTCATATTTGTACGATACATACCTCCCAAAGTAAATATTTCTTCAAAAGGAACCCCCGAAGTAACAGTCGATGGCACCTTCGTCAACTTCTTGTCTTTCTTATCCTTATCTTTTTCTTTCACCTTCTCTTTCTCCTTTTCCTTTACCTTCTCCTTTTCTTTTTCTTTACCCTTATCTTTCTTATCATCTTTTAATTTTTCTTTCGATTCAAGTTTGAATTTGGCTTTTTCTTCTTTTTCCTGTAAACAATTTATTAAACGTAGAAGTTTTATAACACACAACATGTTTATATATATTCACTTGAATATTAATTAGTTGTCATACGTGTAAATAATTTAGGTACTTGTTTATGTATGATACAAAAACGGCACACAGATTTTATGGATTAACATATAGGCTTTCCATCCCGGAAAAATTCTCTATATAGCTCCTGTGGGTAGATACTACGACTATATTTTTATATAGTAATATATTAAAAATGTTTTTGTTAAACGTATTTATCATTGTTTACAATTTGCAAAAATTTGAAACTTAGAAATTATCACCGTGAAGTTATTCAAGTGATTTATTCCACAATTAAAGAAAACCTATGGATATTTATAAATATCAAAAATATTAAAACACTTCACAATAAATGTATTAAAATAATTTTCGCTATAATAATAAGTTTCACGATCGATCACCTTAGCAAAAACACTCCGCAGGTGATGCATGTCGCGGTCTCAGCACAACTGAATAAACCATGTCGAGTGATCGAGTCTGTCAAGGTCGGAGCCTACTCAAATGTATGGATGAATGAGCCACATTTTATATACTTTGCACAATTGTTATTATTTTGTTAATCATAATGCATTGATGTCAATCAAATTAATAGCTCGGGTTGATTATTAATACAACGTCAGGCAGGATCTGACCCAACTCTAAATCTAACGGTTTATCAGTTTAAAATTGTAGTAATTAAATTTTAAAGTTACTACTTATGGTTAATTAATAATGAAAGAAGTTGTAGTCTATACGCAGAGTAACAGTATGAAGGCTTGACTAGAACATCCTCCTGGGGGTTATACTTTAGACTTCAGACCTTCAGAATTACTGCTAGAATTCTCGCGATGTAATCCTCATTATTCTGTTGTGACGGCGTATTTATTTTGCAATCCCTACTTCTTTTATTTGTGTTTATCAGTTGTCCAACATTCAAGAAAGTAAAAACGCTACTGATTTCAATCCTACCAACATCAAATAATAGGATGCTACTCAAATAATAAGTGTTGCCATAACTAACAGTATATAAAATCATAAACTGTAAACAAAAATTCTTATAAAACAGCATATGAGTGTAAGTAAGCCTTTTGATCAGATCAACATTAATCTGGTTGATTAAATTTCCATCCTTTTTAGCGTAAGAAGATACTTAGTTACATAAGTGTTTTTATTGTCAATAATTCTTAAGAAATTTTATTTTGATAGCTAATCTTATATATAAATAAAAATGAATCGCCTGTAAGTATATATTGTTAGTTAATGGATTATAGTATCCCGGCTCGTTGACTAGAAAATTACTCGTTTGCGTTTGTCTACTAACTTCTAAAGTCAAATGCCACCAAGAAATATAATTATTTTTTGGTTGTATTTGTAGTTGCCAGGCCATGGTTTGTATAAGTTTTTTTTTTGATAAATTTACAGGAAAAGGCGTTAAATTTTGTGGTATTTTTTAAATAAGAAACTAACTCAATTAAAGATTTCACATATAATTCGTCAGTTCTGCTATATTACCGCTTATTGTTTTCTTTAATAAATTTGCCATAAAATATTGTATAAATTTTGTTTATATGTCTGTCTGTTTGTTCCGGCTAATCTCTGAAATGGCTGGACCGATTTTAACGGGACATTCACTGGCAGATAACACGCGAACGAAGTCGCGCGGGTCGGCTAGTATTTCAAATATAATTGCTAATGGTTTAATCTATTCTTGTATTTATCATAAACACATTTTTATACATTATCTCGAAAGATAAACCGTGAAAATATTTTGTAGCATCGTATCTTGACCTATATTCGCTAATTAGTTGTTCAAAGCGTGCTTGTTTTCGACCTGTGTTGTCATTAGTTTACGAGTGTGTCTATAAAACCTGTGTTTTCACACCTTAAAATGTATAAACGTACAAAATATAGAAAAGGATTCTGAAGCAACAATTTGTTATTATGACCAAAAAAATGGTTATTATATATGTAGTTAAGATAAATAAATGGCATTGAGTAGAAAAAATTAAGAAGATAAATCCAACGAAGGCTTACGCTGACTGTATGCATCTCTTAATCTACTTAACAGATTTTAATGAGTTTTTCACCAATATACAGTGCGATTAAAGAAGAAGGTTTATATATATTATATATGCATTTAATATTAGAGAAGTCGGGTAGAAAAGTTTTAGAGTTCATATTCTTATACTCGTAGGTATATCATATTAGTGTTTTAATGTTATTGTTTTTTTGGCTTATTATTTACTATATGAAGTGGAAAGTTAAATGTAGGTAAATATCGATTGGTGTTATCGAGATACTAAACTGTTTTGAAAAGATACCTTATAGCTGATATAATAATATCATTCCGATAGATGAAGACAATTTTGTCCTGTCTAGATCTATACACCTATATTAATTGATACCTATATTGATTTTTCAGAGCTATATAGAATAGTTTTAAATGGTACTTACAAGTATTTTCTTTAAGTAAAAATTAGCCATTAAAGAAAATCAGTTATAGGAAAATATACAAAACACGATATTCATCAACGAGTTTATAATATCTATAAAAATAAAATATTGTTCCTTGATATTTAAAAATGCATCACTTGAGATGTGTTAGGTTGATAAATATTCAAAACATTTCTCAAAAATTTTTCAACAAAACTTAACATCTTTTTTTCTTTCGGATTTTTATATGTTTTGAATTTGAAGTAATATACTCGTAAACATGGTGAGATAGATTTTAATGATATTTGGCGTACAAATACATTGAAACCTGAATTATACAGGATACTTTCAGTTGCGAAAAATCATTGGTTTCAGATGAAAGAGAATTATTAAAGCAAAAAGGCTGAACGGGGATGAAATAATATATTTGTGACAAATATGTGTAAGAGTGAGGCAAGTAATCGAGTGAATGAATAAATAAATAAATTATACTACTTATTCAGAATCGCTGAAAATACCGTCAGATGGCAAAAACATAGAGATTAACTTTGGTAAACTGTACAATGTACATTGTAGACATACCTACAAGGACTGAATGGCTTAATCAACTAAACACAAAAGTTCCTAACAAAAGGCTATCCTTTATGGTTTTTGGTTTACTGATGAGTCTAAGAAAGAGCTAGATGTTAGCTGTGGTGTATACGGTCAAAGACCAACGTATGGGAAGAGCGTCAACCTTATATGTCACTATATTCCAAGCTGGAATCTTCGCAATTAACACATATGCGAAGATAAACTTAGAAGGAAACCTAAAACACCAAAACATTTACATCAATTCTGATAGTCAAGCGGCGCTTTTGGAACTAGACACCTTTGAAAGTAATTTAAAAATAGACTAAAATTGTAAAAACAACCTGAATTTAGGAAAATCCAACAAAGTAACGCTTAGATTCCTGGTCCATTGGGTTGTAAATGGGAATGAAAAAGCAGACGAACTAGCGAGATCCGGCGGAGAAAGAAGTATTCACTTAGGGCGGCATACTAAGCACCTTAAAGAGATACCAACGATCACATATAATATAATAAATACTCATTCATAGTAAATGAATTAATGAACACGAAATAAATTAACCTTAGTAAAGTAATAAGTTTAATTAAGCGTAAGTGGGTCAGTTAGTTAACTAATAATATTGACAGTGAAGGGCAAAATATAAACAAAGAATGCAAACACAACATTTAATAGAAATTAAAATGAAGACCCTGAGGTCTTCGTAACATCGGATGATTAGAAACGCTTTTGTCTCACCTTGCACAAGATAATGTTACTGTCATTTGCAATTCAAGTTTTCCGTTTCACTGATCTGACTCATGATGTTGCGACATTTAATATTTATTAGACTAACGCGTAGGTAATGGCTTGTCTTTGTAAGTCTCCAGTTCAAGGTGAAGTAAACAAGCTGTCTGATTTCGATCATTATAATACCGCCTACGATAATTTATATACCTAATAACCCGACCAGGCTTCACCCGTGTGCAATTTACGCGTGTATTTAGATTTAATTTTAAATTTAAGCATAACATAACTCTCATCCCCTATCGTTACATCACTATATTTTACATTTTAATTTCAATATCAACATAATCACTACATAGTATAAAACAAAGTCGCTTTCTCTGTCCCTATATCCCTATGTATGCTTAAATCTTTAAAACTACGCAACGGATTTTGATGCGGGATTTTAAATAGAAAGAGTGATTCAAGAGAAAGGTTTATATGTATAATACATATATAATATAGTAGAGAAACACTGATAATTGTAGAGGTTTCTAATGTGATGTCGTAAATGAACAAAAGCCCCTAAAACTATAGAATAAAAAAATAAAAAAAATAATAAATAAAATAAAAAAAAAAAGATGTCGTAAATAAACACATTTTTTTGCGCTTACATTGCAAACGCTGGCTGAACCCTTCGAGATAGATCAAAATAATGTACTACAGTATTGTACACCTTAAAAAGGTCTACAAAAAAGTCCGCGATGGTATATGTCTACCTCTAAGGGATAACCCACAATAACCATTTATTATCCTTTACTTTTTACAAAAAATAATGGTTTATTTACGAAGCGATTTTAAACAATATAGCATTAATCCTTATCCAATTAGGGAACCTTAAATACATTGTACATTAAATATAGATCAATATGGCCCTTTACAGCATGAAATTTAAACGAATATTTTTGAAGATATTACAGATTCAAAATGCAGGGCCATAGCGGTTTCGGCTAAATACACGTGTTAAATTGCACCCGGGCGAAGCCGGACGGGTCGACTAGTAATTTATATAATACTTCCAAAGATATAAATGGTCACACCTCTCGACATAAACTTAATTCCCTATTAAAAGCCCTCCAAACCTTTATTTATATTAAAACGCCTATGTTCTTTCCTAAGCTCTAGTCTGTCTATGTACCAAATTTCAAAATAATCGGTTCTGTGGTCTAAGTGTGAAAGCGTAACAGATAAACAGTTTCTTTAATTTATAATATTAACCCAGTACTTCCCAAGAAATGTTGAATTTTTTATTTAATTTTAGTATATAAGGCTTAAATATGTTAAAAAAATAACAACAAAAACTTACTGAATCAGCCTATCCTATAAACAGGAATAAATATAAATTTCATAAAATAAAATAAAAAGAGAGTGAACTTCCAAAAATAGTTTCAAACATGGTGTCCTAAAAATAGGACGGGTAAAAGGAATGGGTTAAGTTGGGATTGGGATATATATTACAGTAATACCTCGACTTACGCTATTTTCAAAATCTCGTCAATTTGTGTTTCATTTGAGGGTCATACAACCTCTTCTCGTACTTCAATCAATTATAGCACACTATTGTTAATTTAAATGTTCGAGCTTTACTGAAGGTTGCTCAGTTCAATTTAAAGGGAGTTACAAATTTTAGAAATCATAGACTACCAAGAAAAACGCATTTTTTTTTACAAATCAAGAAATAAAAAAAGAGTTTCTCCTGTATGTGCGTAGCGTTGCCACCTCGAAGATAGGGTGGGGAGGGGGAATGGAGAGAAGAATGCTACGGATTCAGTGGATCCTTAGGAAGAAAATGGAGTCCCCAAAAATCGCAGCATTAATTTAATTTGAAAGTTTGGTCCACATACAGTGCTATAATTCACATGCTGGGGATTACAAGCTAGTTGGGGTGAAGCTTCACTACTACCACTGAAGTGCTGGATTACTCGGCTCTTACGAGATGCTCTTCCAGATACAGGGGGAAACTGTATTGTAACCAGTCTCGGTATAAAGATATCTGAATTACTTACTTTATGTATTTTTTTTATTGTATTGTATTAAAAGTGTCCTATTATAATTTTAATTGTGTTTATTTGATTGTCAAAGATATTTTAGAACAGCAGTTGAAAAACTTTCTGACATTTTATTGAAATTCTTCTTTATCGAAAAATTATTTTTTCTACTTACTATTTTTAATGTGGAAATTTATTTTCATTATGAAGCAGTTATTTTAAAACCTTAATTATATTTTTTTCACGCTTAAATATGCTGCACTGCTTATTTGAATAACCATAGTAGTTGCATTTAATAAATAGATTATATGGGTTAAAAACCTTTAACATAAGTCAGACAACACTCACCAAAAAATCCAGAGCAAGAGTCAGTAATATAATTTATGGTGTTATTAAAACTAGTTTTTAAAACAATGAGAGAACTATTTTAATTGACAGTTAACATTCAATGCAACATTATGATTACATGAAAACCAACATGATACATACACCTGCCATTAATTTATTATTTTTAGTTCATATGTGTCGCAGAAAAACTGAAATAATTTATTGATAATGCCAATTTAACAAAATAGTAGAACTAAGCAGATGCTGCATTTATACGCATTGTGTAAATATTCATATCATTTATAAAAATGACAATGTTAAAATATATGTTATTTATTATGAATGAAATCAAAATTATTGTATTTTTATTTGAAGGCACAATTATAATACTTTTCACATGCATAAGTTGTAATGTAATACTAACAATCCTACCTCTCATTGCTTTAGGCTGCATTTCCACCAGAGATGAGCGAGGAATGAGTTTGTTAGCAAGGCTAAGTAAGAGAAGTTTCTCTAATGGTTCTTAACAAGCACATTTCATGCTCATCTATGGTAGCTTAAAGTTCATACACATAAATTTCCATATCTTTAAGTATAGTGTTTATGGTCACCTGGCATTATATTGCTTTCTGCCAATCTAAGATTTTTTTTAAATTTAATTAATTATTTCCAGAGGTAACCTTCCATATACTTTTAATACACTTTAACACAAAAACAAATCACTCATACCAGTGATTTTCATATTAATGTTTGTAATAGTCTTCTGGCATTTTTCTTCTATTATTTTTTTAATATAATAAAAAAACATACCTTGTCTTTTTCTCTTAACTTTTCTCTCTTCTCCTTCTCTTTCTTTTCCTTTTCTCTCTCTTTCTCCCTTTCCTTTTCTTTTTTCTTTTCCTTTTCACTAAGTTCTTTTTGTTTTACTGCATCTTCAAGGACCTTTTCCTTATCTCTGGACTTTTCCCGTTTCTCCTTACTTTTTGATGGAAATTTAAATGACTTTGTTTTCTTTGTCTTCGATGGACTTCTAAGCAAAATAGACTTATCAGTTACTGATAATACAAAATAAAAAACATGAGATTATAGTATAAGGATATTTTATAAACATATCTATTATCTTTCGTATATTAGTAATGAAAATTCCTGTTATATCAAGAAGTTATAATTATAAAAATACTCACTTTGTATCTGTATCCTCTTCAGGAGAGCTTTCACCTTCTAAAGCAGCATAGCCTCTATCCTTTTTCGATTCTTTTTTGTC
Organism: Limenitis camilla; assembly: GCA_905147385.1. Taxonomy (NCBI): domain Eukaryota; kingdom Metazoa; phylum Arthropoda; class Insecta; order Lepidoptera; family Nymphalidae; genus Limenitis; species Limenitis camilla. The sequence goes on along the minus strand of LR990245.1, from coordinate 7,840,731 downwards.
CTTACGTCGTCCAAGTAAATCTTTCTTACTAGGTTTCTCATGTTCTCCACCATCACTAACTAAATAATTAACAAATGGCATATCAATCTAATTGATAACTTGATACTAAACTGCTTCAATGACTAATACATTTTAATACGGTGTTTATCTAAAGTACCAGATTATAATACTGAATGAAGAATTGATAAACTTTCAGATACCAATTATTTACATTGTTGTTGTAGATTAATTACTTTTACCGGTAAGTGTTTAGTATACGTGTCCCATGTATATGAGAAGAGCTTAGGGTGAGAAGAGAATATTATAGCATCTGATACTTACAATCACTCTCATTGCTTTTACGTCCTGTTTCAGAAGCATATAAACCAGGAAAGTCTTTCTCTACATCAGGACTTTCAAAATCCATGATTACACTTATTATAAATTTATTTCATTGGTAAATACTACCTTTTACCAACGAGATTGTAAGTTATGTTAGGTATTTAGTAGATAGGTAGTAAATTATTAAATATTTGCAATTCGCAAATAAATTATTTGTATCTCTTCTGTCAGTGTCAGACGTCACCGTCAGCAAAGATTATCGTCAGTCAGTTGACATATTTTCAGGATTGGTCCAGATGAATTTTAGCGAGCGAGCAAAGGTCTTGGGATGAGTTAGCAAAATGTTCGAGAGATCCATAATGAACTACTGATTTGGCGCATAAATCAACAGTCTCGTTACCAGAAATGCCTGAGTGACTCGAGATAAATACTAAAGTGATCATAAACCCTTTCTGATGGCAAGAATAAAGTGCTTCCCGAATCTTTAAAATAATAGAATGCCTACGCTTGGCCTGAAACGGATTCTCTTTAATAGCCATTAAACAACTCAGCGAGTCAGTCAGTATAAGTGTTTGATTAATGTTTTGGGACTCTGTGTACTTGATCGCTTCAAACAAGGCCACAGCCTCACCTGTAAACACAAATGACTCAGGGGGACATTTAAATTGCAGAATAATTTTGTACCTGGGCACCCAACAAGCTGCACCAACAAAGTTTGGATGCATCAGTATAAATTAATAGGTGATTTGGCCAGTTACGATGGATAAGTTCCTGCAATTTTATATTATTACCGGGGGCTCCTTTGATTAAACCTAAGTCAGTAGTTATGTTAGGTTATAAAGACTGTATAACAGGGAACTAAAGACTGACCCTTGGGGAAGGCCCTTCCAGACAAGTCTGGGGGGAACAGTAAGTAGCCCGTGCTTAACAGATATGGACCTACAAGAAAGTAGCTTAGCTATGTAATTACTCAGCCTCGGCGGTAGACTCAGCTGGTCATAGGCTGAAGTCACATCTAGAAAAACACCAACTAGATACTCTCCCTTAGAAAATGCAAATCGATTGTCTGTTGTAAAAATGCTGAGACTATCCAGAGTGCTTAAACCCTTCCGAAAGCTAAATTGGGAGGGTGCTAAAATATTCCTGCTTTCCACAACCCATTCCAATCGATTTTTAAAAAGATGTTCGGAAACCTTGGCTAAGGTGGATGATAAAGCAATAGGTCTGTAGGAGTTTGGGAAGGATAATTTGTGATTTCCAAGATTCAGGGACAAGATTAGATGTGAATAATGTTAATTAAATTTAAGAAGTATTGTTTTGCATTATTATTAAGATTTTGAATGAATGAATATGGAACACCATCTTCCCCTGGAGAAATATCTTTTAAGCCATTTAGAGCAGTCATAAGCTCAGAAAAGGAAAAAGGGGCATCCATCTCGTCCATCAAGATAGATGAAGGTGTTAAATTTGAAAAAAAGTCCTCAGAAGGGACAAAAGGTGGCGCCAGCCTTTCAGCAAAACCGTTAATCCATTCTGAATTAGTGAGTTCATTGTTGGAACTTGGACACTCTGGACTGTTAAATACTCGACGAAATCTTTTAATTTTCATCCAGACTAAATAAGATGGTGAACGTGGTTCCAGGGTCTCACAGAAACTTATCCAAGTACACCTTTTTTTCCTTTCTACAACCTTTTTAAATTTTGAATTTATATGTAGATAATTATTGTACAAAATTTCCTTCCGACATAAAATTCGAGTATTCTTTCTCAGCAGAAAGGCGCTGATAATAAAGATCAGTGCATTCCTGATCCCACCAAGGATTGGAAGGCAGATCCTTAGCCAATTTTTTCAAGGGAATATGTAAGTCAGCTGACAGTACAATGGCCTTAAGGAACCTCTCATAACAAAAAAGACCATCATGACCCTTACTAATAATATCATCCACAGATTTAGCATAAGCTGGCCAATCAGCTTTTCTTACATTATATTTCAGAGTGGGTTTATATCTCACGGATGGGAAGATTCTACTGTTAAATTCTAAAATAACAGGAAAATGATCACTTCCACAAGTGGGAGTAAGCACTTGCCAGGACAGTTGCTGATCGATGGGTTACTACAACTATATGTCGTCTTCGTCTCGGACACGCATGTACCTCTGTGCACTTGGCTAAGATCAAAGTCAGAGACCACTCGTTGTGCGAGTGTGGCTTAGACGAAGGCTCTGCCTCTCATATTATTTTTAACTGTTCAAAGCTTTTACACCCTCTCTATGACGTTCTCCCTCGTAAAGTACCCCGTCCTTTGAGTGTTAAATGTTTGTTAATGTTTGTGTTTAGTCCCTTATGTACATTCTTATGTAAATATATTAAAACTAACAATATTAAATTATAAATAACAGTCTGTAGTATTTTATTATTTTTACGTATATTTGATGTGTGTGTTTTTTTTGTTGTAGATTTACTAACAATCGCTACCTATTTTTCATGTACATATAGTCAAATTAATGTTTAAATTATATTTTTTACCGTACTCTAGCTCAATTTGACTGCTTTCTCCATCTCACGTGACATTGGCGGAGTTAAATGTGCTCAACTTGCACGCCTAAAAGCCATAAACCCAAAAATTGAATTGAATTGACATATTTTCATTTTTTTCTGTTTTTATTCCATAAAACACAAAGGTGTTTTATGGAATAAAAACAGAAAAAAATGAAAATCGTGAGCCTTGATGACATTATCAAAGATCACATATGTTACCATAAAATTGTAAATACCGTTAGATTATAATTTTTCTCGCGATATTGTAAACTGTCGAAAGATTGTGAACAGTAAAATACTGCTTATAATTTAACGCATTATAGCCACTGTAATAGTTTAGTAACTATGGTAAATTCATCTTAATTCACAATTAGCGAGTTCCACTTCGATAGGTTTTATTCACTAGATAATAAATACATACTTTATGTTTCTTATGTATAATAAGTATATAATTCTTGGTGTGTATCGTTCTTAACTTATACACAGAAAAACTTACTGTAAGACCGACCAATCAAAGACAGTCTTCAGACATCAGTATCTTTCGGTTCATAATGTTTCGATAGTTTAAAATCTAGTATGATAGCTTATAATGTAACGAAGTTTAATATTTTACAGTGATATATATATATAATGTAAATTTTTTTTATGTATATATATATATATAAAATTTACATTTCGTGTTTACCGTACTAATCTAGCTTTCTATTTCACGTGACATTAGCGAAGTTAAATGTATATATGTTGGCCAACTGATAAACACAAATCAAGGAAGTGGGGATTGCAAAATAAATACGCCGTCTCGACAGAATAATCATTGATTACATCTCGAGTATGCCTAGGCGTAGCTGAAGCTCCGAGGCTAAAGTATAAGTCCAGGAGGGTATTATAGTCAAGCCGTCATACTGTTAGTCTGCGTATAGACTACAACACTTCTTCTCCTTATTAATCTATACTAATATTATAAAGAAGTAAGATTTGTATTTTTGTATGTAACGAATAAACATAAAAACTACTGGACCGATTTCAAAAATTCTTTCACCATTAGGAAGCTACATTATCCCTGAGTAACATAGGCTATATTTATTACAAGAAAAAATTAGAGATCCTTAGGAAATCTCACGAAAACCAACCCAAGGTGCCAAAAAATTTGCCATAAAATATCTTTCATCGCATGCGCTGCAAAAAGTATTGATGATAGAACAAAAAAATGTTCTACAATATTATAGAACGTATCAATATCTACAAAAAAGTCCGCGAGACCATATGTCCAACTATTATAGTTACGTCACTATAACTACTTTTTTACATTTTAAAAGTTGATAAAAATGCCTATCAAAATCAGACCATGTTTTCTATAACTTTGTATTAATCCTTATCCAAATATATTATTTCGTATTCAAGACTATTTCAATTCCTGTAAATTACTTTTTGAATTATTAAAATCGGACTTTCCATTCAAAAGATATTACGAAATTAAAAATATCAATATAAACAAAAAATACACGACGACGCGACGGGCCAGTTTAGCGAGGCAGCGCAGCAAGTAAAGCGGCAAGAGAGTGGGCACCGAAATGCGGGAGGGCCAATATATTTTTAAAAATAATATTCCACCCGCGCGAAGCCGGGATGGGCCGCTAGTTAACAATAACAATAGTTGAACCAGTACTAATTGCATCACTAGCCTTTGAACTCTTCGGCGCTGTGTATTACCCATGAAGTTATTGGCAAAGATGGAGACCACACTTGAAGCTAACCTATGTATCACTATCTTGTTGTCAGTGGGCAGACCCTGTCTTTCTATGTAGAGTAACCTTTATTTATTTTTTCCAGGACATTGCTATAAGTAGTTGATTTTGTTATAGCGTGAAAGTTTGGATATTTATGAATAAGTAAGTGCAAAGATGGCCCAGTGGTTAAGAGCCATTTCACAAAATTCGGTAAAAATCCGCGAAATTGTAACATTTTGACGTCGTTAATCTCAGCATTGGATGCAATAATATAATTTCTATAATTGAAATATAATAGAGTGACCTTTGTTGTAGTAACTTAATTTATCAGAATTTTGATTTATATTGTGTGTATAAAATTATTACCCTTTTCCTCCGCCGCCTACCTGGGTAAGCGCTCGCAATGTACATTTTGAAGTCCTATTTCTTAATAACCACTACTTTGAAATTGTTTAAAAAAATATCGTAATATGTGGAATATTTTATTATTGATACACAATTTAGAAATTTTTACATTAGCATCTCCGTTAATCCATAATAAAATTTTAAAGTTACGAATATTTTCTAAATAAGTACAATTTTAAAAGCGATATTTTTCTTACAAAACTAAGAAATTTTAACGAACTATCTATACCAAGTTAAACTTACATCTTTTAGGAACAGAAAAAAATAAAAATAAAATATATAACCTTTTGTATTAAAAAATAAAAAGAAAATATATAATACCATGCATCAAGCCCAATAAATCAGTCGAGCGCCAGCGCTCTTAGAGGTAGGATCTACGCCAAATTTTGAACAGCTCTCTTTCTTACATCGGTCTCACTCACACGCGCCAAGCGACTGATGTTATAGTGTGATACACCGTATTTGAAACTTTCAAGTAAGTAAAATTAATATTTAAATTGTTTGTTTTTCCACATATATTAGTAGATACTTTTCTAATTATAAATTAATTTTTTAGGTCATGCGTCGAAAAAAGACTGCTTAAATTACTTCAAGCGGGGTATCATTGAATAAGTATTTGAATCATTTTAAGGCTCTTTTATCATTTATTTACCATTTTTTTAATCACAAATAGATATGTATGAAATGGCCTCTTTTTTCAGAAGGACAGTCAAAACAAACCAACAGGAGAATAAATATGAAGAGTTGATCTTGGTAAGTGTAGTCACTAGTGAGTGCATTTCTATATGTTTATTCGGACTAACTGACATATTACTAAGACTATTTTGACTCTCATTCTTGTATTTTTCTTGTATACCCATAGAGATACATTTAAATTAATATTTATAATAATACATTAATTTATAATGTTCTAGGAACCAGAGTACAACAAGCTACAACATCAGATTGTATGCAAACACAGAATGCGATTTTAGTTTAAACGCTTTCGTGATGGAAACTTTGATTTGAAGAACGAACCACGTGGAAGACCGCCCACACAGGTGAATAACAATGAATTGAAAGAGATGGTGGAAGCCGATTCGAGCCAAACTATCCAGGAATTGACTCATTTGCGTCAAATCAATAAAATAATAAATATGAAAAATGGGTGCCTCATGATTTGACTGATGTGCAGAAAGAAACGCGTGTTGAAACTTGTGTTGCCTTGTTGAATCGATACAGAAAAAAAGGAATATTGGATCGAATTCCTATTAGATGGCAGCAATGTATAGATAATAATAGTAATTATTTTGATTAAATAAATATGTTAAATTAAAAAAAAACTAATTTCAATTTTTTAGTGCAAACTTTAACCCCTAATAATAATTTTTATACCGCTATATTTCAATGAGTATTTTTGTAAATAGATAGATTAATGTGGTAATTTTTTCTATTCTAATTATCATACCACGGTAAAATAAAAATTGTGAAAATTATACGAAAAGTAATGTAAAATTTTATGGTAATTTATGTAAAACAAATGTTATTATTTAAAATCGTTTTTCTCATCTTATCAATACAAATAGGCATTTAAAATAAATCTGTTTGACTGTGTCATCAAGTTTATAAATAAATTAAATCAGGCTAAAATTTGATGTTCTGCTTGCATCCAAAACTGTGCAACACATATTCACATTCAGATTTTCTGGAGTATAATAAAAGGCTATTTTATTTATATCGTAAATATTCGATTCATTCGTAAACTCAAGACACTCAATCAAATCAATTTTAAAAATCTATCTAAAAACCTATTTTTTAAAATTGATTTTTTGTTTTAAATTTCTTGACTGTTGTTATAACAGACTTGAAATTTTTAACAAAATAATTATGTAAAAAACATTTTGTAACATAATAGTTATTAATTTTTATTATACATTAGAAAAAGATTAAGATGTTTTTTTGGATGTCGCACTATACCGAGTAGGACAGAGACCGCGCGGCTCGTGAGACTCACGTGCGCTGCGACCAAATTTACCTAAACTTGCAGAGCGAAAAATTGTGAAATGGCTCTTAAGACGTTGATGCCTACTCGGGACGTCCGAGTTCGATCTTTGGCACACACCTCTGTCTTTTCTGATCTATGTGTGTTTTAAGCTATTAAATATAACATGCTTTAACGGTGAAGGAAAACATCGAGAGGAAACCTGCACTCCTGAGTGTTCTCCATGTTCTCAAAGATTCGTAAACGCACTGGGCTGGCGTGGTGGCCTAATATGTGGCCTACTACCAACATTCTCAGGAGGAGACCCGGTTCAGCAGTGGGCTATTAACGGGTCGTGATGATGAATACTACACCAAAAAGAGAGGTTTGCCCACAGAGAGTGAGATAGAGATAAGTAGGTATTTGACTCAAGCTATTATTCCAAGTATGGCCTCCATCTTTACCTATAACTTCATGGTATTACCTAATAATACCTATATATGTTTCATTTAATAACATAATTCTCTCTGAAAATCGATCAATATCGAACCGTTATCGTTATTGAATACTCGTTTAACGTATATAGAATATAGTTTTTATGTCAGCACTGTCACTGCAAAATAGGCGAAATTCCATTTTTATTATTTAGTTAAAAGCCGCCATATATGTTCATGCCACTCACCTTATACAATCTACAATCATTTTATAGTTAAATCCCAAAAAAAAAGTCGAACTTCGAGCGATTATCCCTCAGTACAATATCGATTAAAAACTCGATTTAAAGATCGTTTCTTCGATATATAATCTTTGCATGATTAGAGTTTCGACAAATCGAAATTTGATCGAGATTTAAGAATAACCATTTACCACACTATTCCATTATTAACCTTAAATCATATAAATATTTTAAATCAGTTTTATTTATTGAATGAAATTAAAACTATAATACGTAATGCACACAGATTTATCTCCTCATTTACATACTGATGAATGTAATATTCTGATAAAACTACTGCAGGATTGTCACATAGAAGTAAGATATTTTTATTTTGTTAAGTGCTGTGTTAATATTACTTATTGATTTTAAATTTAAAAATAAGTTGCTTTAATAGTTCTAAAATAAATTTTATCTAATCTATTTTTATAACCTTTTTTTCTTTTATTTTTCAGCATCCATTTAGAAAATTTTATGGTTACTGCAATGACTATGATAGAGAAATGAGAAAATGTTTAAAAGCTGAGCGAATAAGGCGTCAAAATGCAAATAATGAGGAAGCAGTAAAGAAACACGCTGCTATTCGCGCTAGAATATATGCTCAGCAAAAAACTGAACAACAGTAGTCATTTCTCCTAGCTTTCAGTATGGAATATAATATTCAAGACTCTATAGACCTTAAAGATAGTTCTACTTACAAATCTTTTACCGATAGATATTTTAGTAAAAGATACATTCTAAATTTTGATGGCATTCAAAATAATGATATTATGTTAATGTTTCATTCAAACAGAATTACTTTAATTTGCTTGGCACCAAGTCATTTCTTTTTTAAAAAGAATGACAAATACAGATTAAACTTTACCATAGGAAAGGTAGACAGATTGAGTAACTCTGTAAAGGGTAAAGGTAAAAAAGGAGGTCAAACATTGTATCCACAATCGGTAATATGTAAAGTGGAATGGAGTGACTCTACTAGTTTTGTAGTACCTTGTGGTATGAAAGGCACTCTAATAGAGGTGAATGATCAATTAGTAAGTAGTCCAGAATACTTAAGAGAACAACCGGATTCAGATGGATTTATTGCTATAATGCTTTCTAGTATTACTACTAGTGATGCCACCAAAAATAAATTGTTAACACATGAAGAGTACTTGAAAATTATGAATAATAGTAAAATGTAGAAGAAAATGTTTATTTTTTTTCCTATTATAAGTATACTGAAGTGTGACCAATTGGATTTGTTGTAAGATAATTAATATAAGAACTCTAGAGTATCTAGTTCATAATTTTAAGTATTAATTCTTTCTTACGTTATTTAATGTAATATTATGTCAATAGTTCTACTTCAACTCCGTTCATTAACTAACAAAACCCCTGTTTGTAAAAAGCTACTTAAATGGTAACTGTGATTTTGCTATAAAAAGTCAAAATGTTACATGGTCAAGCAGCCAGCTGACGTATATTCCACCACGTTATGGACAGCTGACTTTATTTTTCCTTCAAGATACTAGGTAATCTATAATCCGACAAATTTTCAAATGGAAGGAAATGACTGAAATTCTTTTTTTCTACATATTTGAGAGGCTGCCACTGCTCGCTCCACCTACGGAACCGCAGCTGACGGTCATGAGTAATCCTAACATTAACCCCTTATGCATTTCACAAATTTTCGCTTGGGAGGAACTTGGTCATAAAAATCTGTCACTGGCTCCCGTGCCATAACCAGCAATGTAAGATCAGAAACTTTCAGGTCATAAAAATTAATGACAAATTAGATAATTTAATCATCTATTTTGTTATTAATTCAGATCAATCATTTTATTTATTATAAAGAAAATAAGTAAGGACACTTTTTTGTGTATTTTTTATTTCAAAAATACTTAAAATAACAATTATTATTTTAACTTAAACATAAAACTCTTAGGCTGTAGAAGATGCAAATATTTTTTTTGTTTTAAACAACTACATCTGGTCAGAGAATAAAGAATTTAATTCATTAGCAGTGTTAACTGCCAAAACTCGTAAAAATAATAAATGGAAATTCTTCAGCCATAGAGCTAAGGTTAGGATTATAACTAATGATCTATAATTATTAATTCATCTATACTCCAATCTTCATATGAGTGGTCAGGAAGATATCTTCGAATGATAATTGGAATTTTTCTTTGCTTTAGCTCTTTCATTGCAATCTGCAATGGGTCAGTTTCTCCTTCTAATTCTACCATTACTGGTGCACACATTGCTATCTGCAAAGCTCTAGTTCCTGAAAAGTACAGTTTACTAAATTATTTTCCTTTGATAATCAAAATAAAATGTGTCAACGTAATGTAATTTAATAAATGCTTTATTGCACACCAATAAGAGAATTTTACAATGAATACTTAAAATTACTATAAGGCTAATCAGAATGCACAGGCAGCCTTATCACTAAGAGATTGTAAAAGGTAGTGCATAACTACATCTGTGGTAATTAGTCTTCCAATCAATATTAGGTTGTTGTAGCGTAAAGCACAAATAAATACACCTTGGATCACGTTTCTTGTCAGGATCAAATTTAAATCTTGTATGACACAAAAGTTATAATAGAATGAAAATTTTACCTAAAACCCTTGCTCTTTCATATTTTGTCATGTAGCGGGTAGTAATTCGCTTCGACTTTTCTACACCTCCGCCGGCCTGTCCTGGAGCTAAGCACTGCACGTTGTATCCGTCTTCTTCTTGCTCCTCTACCTCCTCAATATTGGTATCCTCTTCGACAATGTCGTCGTAATCTGCTCCTCCATCCTCGCCATCGTACTCTTCATCAGCCATAACTTACTCTTATATGGATTCTCTATTTATTTGGCTATTCAATCACACCGTAATCTCGTAAATAATCGTAAATACCTACTAAATACAAAAAAAGACATTGCAACCGAAATGTGACAAGTTGATATTTGACAACGACAATGATTGGAAATGTCACTGTACACACACACACACTCGACGACACTGATAATTTATGTACCCATGGAGGCTTGGACACTTATGCCAAACCAGACGTTTGGCATAAGATTTGGTCTACTCCGTACAAAGTATGTTCGTATTCGCTGTCGGCCAAAGAATGAACTAAGAATATTTCTTGATATCCACGATTCAGATATTACAATCAGTATGATCCTCCAGATAGACAATCACTTGAGCAAAAAATAATACTTATATGGAACAAACTCAAATTATTTTAATTAGACTATTTAACAAAAGTGTTTTTGATATATCATAAAGTCAGTCAGTAAGATTATCTAAGGCTGGAAGTACGCTTTACACATGAAATGCTTATTAAAAATCTTTTTGGGTTTAAAAAATTTGAACGCAACATTGAGTCGTTACGTGGAACGCGACCTTTTTGCAATATATTTATGGACAGATTCTATATTGTCTTTGATATATTATTCGTCTTTCCTTTTCCGGTTCTGCATTGAAGCTGAAACCATGCCGGTGTGTATAATTAAAAATTTGGCATCATGAGAGTTGTTTTGTGATAAACTCAAGTGTGTTTTCCATCCCAGAGTTTATATCTTATATAAGGACAATTGTGTTTTCCTTTGAAAATTAGATTTTGCGTTCAAAACATGATAAACACATGGCACTCTTTGACGTTTTAATTGACACAAGATAATCGTATGAAATTAATCGAAATACTAAGTGTTTTTAAGCAGAAATATAATTTTGCGTTCTAATGATAATACTGGATAGTTAATGTGAATGTAAGATGTTAGTTGTGTTACGAGCATGAACCTAACCTAAACATTGTGTATTCCAGCTCGCAATTGACTTGTTGCACCCTACGCCCGCCTCTGAGAGAAGGAAGCACAAGCTCAAGAGGCTAGTGCCACATCCGAACTCATATTTTATGGATGTCAAATGTCCAGGCTGCTACAAAATCACAACGGTATTCAGTCACGCGCAAAGAGTAGTTGTATGTGCAGGATGTTCTACAATTCTTTGCCAGCCCACTGGAGGTCGTGCCAGATTAACTGAAGGTACACTAATATGCCTATTTTTAGCATAATTATAATTGATGTCTTGTTAACAAATTTTGTGCAAAATATGTAAGATATATAATATTGGTCATCCAGTGCCAAATATTTTGCTTATAAAAATGTCTCTAAATTTTATTTTTAAGTTGTTTAAGTTTTATTAAGAAAAAGTGAGTAATGTTATTTAAATTGTATTGCACAACACAAAGAAAGTTACAATATTTATGCATAAATATTGTAACTTTCTTTGTGTTGTGCAATACAATTTATATACACTATATATTATACATTATTTATTTATTGTACACCATTTAAAACCTAAGTTTGGATACAATAAAGAAATTAATAAGTTTACTGTGAAGTTCAACTGGTGGCCTTATGGCTAAACTGCCATCTCTTCCAGACAATTTGTTGTTAAAAATAAAAAGAGACATTTACTTGTATCATATATGTATAAATTTTAGTGTTTTTATTATTTCAAAAAAAAATATATTCATAAATTTTGAGAAGTTCAGGCATACCGGGAGTATACCAGTAAAAAGTACATACAATTTTTTTGGTAAAACAGTTAAGATTGTATTTGAGACTATTGAAACATTTGTAGATATACCTTATGTGATTTAGTAGTTTATATTGTTGTATAGTATTATAAGAAGATTTTCTCTATACAAATGTCTAAACATAAGAAGAGAAATGATTTTGCCAAACTTTGTTTCTGTTACACTTTTTTTTACATCTAATCTATATGATAATGCCAATAATTTTCAAAAAATTATTTTGTGATGGCTGAAGACAATGGCTTGACATATAAGCTGTAGTTGGTCAAGTGCCTACATAGCTATCATAACAACCTTTTAAAGTTGCACAATATTGATTAAACAAATTATATTAATTTAATATCAACACTCTTTCTTTATAAAAAGAAGATAGGTAAGATATACCAAGTAATATTGTAAAAGACAAGTGGATGTTCGAATCTTAAATTTTTAGTAGTTGGTAAGCCATAATGCAAATTAATCAAGTAATCAGAGCCAAGTAACCCAGCACCCCTTTGGTGGTAGGGGATCTGTTCCCCAACTGGCTTTGGACGACCAGCATGCAAATCCGACACCCAAGTGTCATTGATGCATTCGGGTTGAGCCACATGTGGGTCAGACTTACCCCGTCCCTCTCCCAACACATTAATGCCGTGAATGCTCGGGGTTCGCTGAAACAGCCGCCTTTTTTTTCACTCCCCCTCTATCTTCGAGGATGCAATGCATTGACAAAATGAGAATATCCACCCATATCTTGTTTTGCTGATGTCCATGGGCAATGGTGGCAACTTACCATCCAGTCTACCATCTGCTTGATTGCACCTTATCTACCATAAAAAAATATTTAATTCAGGCTTTCCTCCTCCTTTCTATATTATATCCAGTTGTTCTAGCAGCCTTAGAATTTTTCTTGAGAGAATGTTATTAGCCATCATTCTCCCGTAGTAAGATTAGATGAGATTAATCTCCACTAGCTCCTACCTCCCTTTAAACACCTCACATAATTAATGGACCCCCTTAGAAAGATAACATTAAAATGTTTTTTATATAATATTTTGTTTTTCTTTCAGGATGTTCATTTAGAAGAAAACAACATTAAAGTCAACCTGGAGAGAGAGCCCTAGTTTAAGATTTGCATTTTATTTTCAAAATATTTGAATAAGTGATATTTTTCTTATTCATTGGATATGTTAAAGCATTACAAATAAAGGCTTTTCAACAGGTCTAATTTATTTTATTTATACATTTTATTTCTTTAGTCCTTTTAACCTCCAACTCTAAAACAGGGTGTTTAAGTTATATGTGTATCTGTACGTCGGTTTGTGGCATTGTAGTGTGCTGTTTTATTTATTTGAAAGCTGATTTAATAGAGATGGTTCTTAGTTATGATTTGTGAAAATCTGGTCAACCATTTGAAAACTATCAGCTCATTTCTAACTCGAGAGCTGTGTGACTACAATTGTATATATTTAGTTGTATTAATTTTTTCAAATAAGCTTTTTATAATCTTTCTTGAATTCTGGGTATATTTAGACATCCTATAGTTTCCAAAGTTATATCACAAATCTGATTTAGCCAAATTACAGGAGATTTGGCTAAATCAGATACAGTAGAATTTTTCTCTTATACCTCTGACAAGTTCAAAAAAGAATCTTTACCAACAAAGCGTTACCTAGCAACCAAGGGAGGCATTAGTTCAAAACATTATTTATCATATATTTTTCAGAAATGTTGTCTTTGCTAATATTATCCTAAATAACAACAAATGTATTTTAGTTTGTATCAAAGTAAGTCTAGAATGGGTTGTTAGTTTTCTATTTAATCTGAAGACAATCTATTTTTTTGCAAATTGAATGACCTTTTGTTTTGAATTTATCCAATATCAATACACGTCTACAATCAAAATACTTCATTAAAATAATATTATATTCTTTATTTAAAAGTTAAAGTATTTTCAATGAGGACTTACGACGGATTTCAAATTATTTTTTAAATTTTAATATTGAAATTGCGCGAGTGATTTGAGTAAAATACCGCGTATCGATAATCGTAGTTCACTAAAAAAATCACGTTTGTTGATTGCCCCGCCTTAAATATTTATTTTATTCTGTTTTTAGTATTAACTTTTATAGGGTCAACAGAAATACATCATACATTTTATCTGGCTAGCTATCACGCTTCATGAGATACAGCCTGGTGACTGACGGACAGCGGAGTCTTATGGTACCTCTATACAATCGGCGATAATGATCGTCAATCGGCACGATCATCGTGCTAGCATCTACATAACCGTCTGTTTGCAGAACGGCAAGCGTCAAGATGGATGTGGAATGTGTTGCTGCTGCATGTAGACAAACATTATGTCAATCAATAATTACTCAGCAGCTCAGCACTTCTTAGATAATTATTAACTAATAATTCGATGAAATAAAACAATAAGTTGATACCTTCACTGTCCAACGATGAATAATCGCCGATTGTGTGGACACTTCAACGAACCAACCGGCGACTCCCTTTGATGTGTGTCTGAAAAACCGACAACTCACGGATCGCAAGCGATCACAGACGGTGATCGACGATTACAAGCAAGTATGCCCTGGCTTATAAATAAAATATTATTAATGAAACAAAAATATTTATATATATATATATATATTTATAAAAAACACATCTGGTAATATAATACAATTTATTTATCATATTTATATAAAATATCACAATATAGAATTCCCTGCTTTGCCTATATAATTAGTTATAATAGTATTGCACATACATTTTAAAACATTTTGCATACATTCAATGTACGTAATATAAAATAAATTTTTTAATATGTAACAAAATATCTTTATTTCACTCTATTAAAGATTAACTAAATTTCATGCTCTGTGAAAAACTTATTAGCTTTAATTTCAATGGAACTTGGAAGATCTAGTGCTTTTTCTGCATTAGCTATATCTTCTTTGATTGCTTCTATAAGATCGTCTAACGAAGTAAAATTCTTTTCTGGCCTCAGGTATCCTAGAACGCATATTTTAAGTGTTGATCCATAAAAATCACCGCCAAAGTCATGGATGACATGAGTTTCCTGAAAGTAACGTAAGCTATTATAATAACATTGGATAACATGATTTTCCTTAATGGAATTTAGTCAATTTTAGGTCATTTTGCTATGTTAAATTTAAAAATAATATAACATTTTTTATAACAGTCATAATCCGTGGATGGTCCACTGATGAGTCTGGTATCCTCAGAGTAGGTAGGGTGTGAGGCCTACCACGGCGCACTGACCCTATGCGGGTTACCAGACTTCACACACCGACAGAAAACTTTAGGAAACTCAGGAGTGCAGGTTTCCTCACGATGTTTTCCTTCACCGTTAAAGCAAGTGATATTTAATTGCTTAAAGCACACATAACTCGCAAAAGTCAGTGGTGTGTGCATAGGCTCGAATACGGATCTTCCTAGAAAGAGGTCATAGTCTTAAACACTAGGCTTAGGCTATCATTGCTTTTTGAGACATCTAATCTAAATGATGCTCAAAACTAGAATTTTTCTGTGATACTTTATCATGATATCACAGATGACTGAAGTTTGCTTCACAAAATCACTTGTAATACCTTCGATAATTTTCTAGCAGTTTACCACATTTTATATTGCAGAAATGAACGATTTCCCTGAAGAACTCTTAGTTTTTCTTCACAATAATATAGTATCATTAACAATTATTAAAAGTATTATTTATTTATTTGTACAAAAACGTGTTTTTTTGCGAGAACGATTGTAATGAGAACCAGAGTTAATTGAAATAACACTTTGTTTTTAATATCTAGGAACTCTAAATTTTTCCGTGAAAAAAGTACCCTTATTATCCAGGTTATAAATTCGTTTAGCTGTTATTGAGTAACAAACATACAACCTTTCACATTTGTAATATTTGTCTATGATGAATTGTTTAAAAGATAATATTTATTTGATTGTTTTTAGTGTTTGTTGTTATAGGGGCAACAGAAATACATCATTTGTGAAAATTTTAACCGTCTAGCTATCACGATTCACGAGAGACTGGTGACAGACAGACGAACGGACAGCGGAGTCTCAGTAATACTTCCCGTTACTCTCAGGCCCTTAAGCTATCTTAATGCAAAATATCATGTGGCTAATAAGTAAAATATAAACAAATTCCTTAAGAAACAATATTTTTATGTCCTATGAGACTAAAATGACTTGTGCCATACAACAAGTTACTGTAAGTTAATAATAATTGTATTGAGTGAATATGAGCAATGATAAGGACTTCCCATGTAAAATATAGATGACGTTATTCATAATAATCGGACAAAATATCCATTATATTTTGCACATTTAATTTTATAAGTTTTATATATAATTTTTTTTTTCATTTAAAACCTAAACCAATGTTTTTTTTGTAATTAAATTTTATCACTTGAAATATATTAATTTCAATACATGAACATTATTTTAAATATGTTTTTTTATACCTTTACTCAAGTTTAAAAATTATATATCATATTGGACACTAAATAGTTCTCTGCTAGATAATTCTGTTTTAAATTTTTTTTTGTAATGGTTCTTCGAAATCTATATGTTTGTTTGCTTGAATGCGATAATCTCAGGAACTACTGGTCCCATTAGAAAAATTCTTTCAGTGTTAGATAGCCCATTTATCGAGGAAGGCTATAGCTATGCAGCAATAGGAGTGGAGCTACACGTGAACAAAGTCGCGCACGTGAACACACCCATATCAAAATGATATATATAACTAGGATGTTTATAAGTGTAATATGTCCATATTAGTACAGAATATGTGCAGACATTCATGGGTAAGTTTAGTAATTAATAACATACTACAGACAGCTCCTTGTTTTGATAAAAAGGACACCATCCAATATTGACAACCATCTTGTGTACGGGCCCCAAGTCTACCATTGCCCATCCATAGTATACTCCAGGTTTTACATCTTGTGGGAGTGATTGAGCTACTTCACGTGAGTAATTAGCTAAAAGGAGAAGTAGAAACAATATTTTAGAAATAGATCGGCTTTCATAGAATATTCTATTAACAAAAAACTAGCTTTATAAGCATTCTTATACTAATTTCTCAATCACCAATACATTTAAAGTTAGATTTGAGGAGTTTCCTAGGGTAGAGAGTAGAGACCACTCTTGCCATACTTCCCCAAAAAGAAAAACGAATCATCTTAGTTTGTCCCTAAACAAAGAATATACAATCCAAGAGAGAAGCTTCTTTCTTTTTTGTAAACATATTAATATTATTATAAATATTCTATTTAAACATTGATAAAACAATAATAGTAAAACACATTTAAGTACACAAGCAATATCTTGGGATAGCAACAATAATAATTACATGATAAAAGATGATATTGAGATATTAAGCCTTATGGAGGTAAAACAATTGATTCCAAGTCATACTATTTAATCTCATGTAAATATTGATTAAGTAATATAATTGTTTTATTCAGATAATTTTAACTGGATACATTATTCTTCAATTTAGTTATTTTCACATTAGCATAATTTAGGGAACACCACATACCATTTTTATACACAAGAAGAAAGGTCCAAAAAGCATATAGGAAATTACAGGCCTGTAAGTCTAATTTCTAACTTTTACAAAACTAACAAAAAAATTTTAATAACAGATGAAGCAACCTATAATTGAAAGTATGGGGAAACAGGGAATTTCAAAAGCATACATGTTGAAACGAATAAATTAAATATAAATAAATTTTCAAACAATTGTGACTTAAATATATTGTCTATTCTCCTTAACAACATCATTCATGCATCATTCTTTCTTCTTTCAAACATCATAATAATCTTTTAAAATTCAAATTTTCTCTACTATAATATGTATGTTTGTGTTATTCATATACACCTTCTTCTTGAATCACTCTATCTATCAAAAAAAGAATGCATCAAAATCCGTTGCATAGTTTTAAAGATCAAGAAGACATACATAGGAACAGACATATGGGAAGCGACTTTCGTGTCAAGGACATGGAGGCTGATGTGTCAATAATAAAGAAATCAACCAATCACAGAATGACATTTTGTGTTGACTTAAAATAAGTTTTTGTCAACATAAAAATAAGTTTTATTATTATAGAAATAAGAGCTATTGTTAAGTGATATTTTTATGGAACTTCTTTAGTATAGTGATTTAGTAGTTCTTTAATTCAATAAAAAATCTCAAAACCTAAGCCTTTCATGCAAAAACAGATTTTAAAAATATATTAAAACCTAGCAGGGGTCCACGATTTTAAAGAAGTAATATTTTCACATTTACCATATTATATTTTCATTACAATATATCTAGTTTTACGGTAACTCACCTGTGGGGCAACCTAAGTCCTTGGAACCTCTGCCGAAACCTTTTACAACTTCCCCTTTTAAACAAAGTGGCAAATACTTAAGAGACATAGTATTAGAACCTAATTTAATTTTATTATATGTATAATAGTAATCTTATTGTCAGCTTTTTACAAAGTTTTCGAGTTTATGACGAGTTTGTATTACGAGACGTATATTCAGAGACACGTTTTGACTACCACTAATCTCAATGAGTGAATGCGGAGTGACAGAGAGTGGAGACTGAGGACAATGATAAGAAAAATACCATCAAAAAAGTTATTCAAAATTTTACTGATTAAATTGACAAATGACAATCCGTGATCCAATATGTCAATTGTCATATATCAAAAACAAACCACAGATTACAGTACAATTATGTAGCCATGAGACAAACAGAAACAGTGCGTTCCACTTACCGATCACAACGCCCAAATAGACTTGTTCGCGGACGACCTAGTTTAAAAGAGCGCTCCTTTAGGTTAACTATACGAACTAGTTCGTCGACGATCTCGCTCTTAGTTCTTTTCAGTTCTTATATTTTTTAAATCGAATTATTTACTTCTAGGTATGCTTATGATTCATCCATACTTGACTACTGGTTTTCTTTAAAAATAAATAAGCAATAAATTAAATTAGTGGTTCTAATAAAAATATATTTAAATGGTGACAGAAATATGAATATATTGTTCATAAACATCGATGTTTTACTTTTGAGAATGTCGATGTTTTTTTCTTTATTTATTATTTTTACTAAATTATTTTAAAAAGAACTAAAAGAGCGAACTAGTTCGTCATTGGATTGAAAACTAAATATTTTTTTCTTTATTTATTATTTTTAATAAATTACTAAAAAAAGAACTAACGAACTAAAAGAGCGAATTAGTTCGCCATTGGATTGAGAACTAAAAAGGGCTTTTTTTGGTGACCGACTAGGCCCAAGACTACGCCCAAAACAATCATTAATCATTTACCCTGTGTTCCACAAAGCGATCTCCACATGCCCACGCTCACGACCGCCGTATTTCCCGTTCCACTTGGCCGCGAGCGTAACGATCGAGCATATTGAGCGTTAACGTAAATAATTCAAAGGTGAATATAAAGCAGTAGTTTCAATAGGTTAAGGTTATAATTTGTAGTCTAAATATAAACTTCAATAATTATTGGTTCAATTTATATACATTCATATTTTTTATTGATTGATTTTTTTATATTTACAATTTATTTATTTTTTTTATTTTTTATTTATTTATGTACCAATAAATGTTACACATTCACATAAGAAATATGTGCACAAAGGATGACTTATCTCTAATAGAGATCTCTTCCAGCAACCCTTGATGGTGAGATAGTTTTGTATAGTTAAACACGCGGAAATAGGTACAGTATAGCAGAAATTAAAATAATAATAATAAAAGTAATATACATATATATTGTATATTTACAAACATTTACATAAACTACAACTAATACTAATATAACTATTACATAAACTACAACTATTACTTATATATACCAATATAATACACAAATTATACATAAAAAAATTTATAGAATACAATTAAGGAGTATAAATTTGAGATAAATAATGCTTTTTCAGTCTGAGTTTAAAAGTATTAAGCGAAGGGTTATCGGACAAAATATCATTCGGGAGAGAATTCCATAATTTTGTAGCAAAAACAGTAAATGATCTCTCATAAAATATTGTTTTATAAGGTTGCAACTCAAGTCTTTTAGCACTTACACAAGAGCGTGCTGGTCTACTACTCGGAATTGACAAAAGAAACCGCTCATTTAAATAGGGTGGACAAGAAAAATTCAAAATACTAAAGAGTATTCCAAGAATGTGGACATTTCGGCGCTGACGAATAGGGAGCCATTTTAATTGACGACGGAAATTAGACACATGGTCGTATTTGCGCAAACCGAATATGAATCGAATGCACAAATTCTGAAGTCTCCAATTTATCTAGTATCTCCTCAGTAGCGTCAGGATAACATACGTCAGCGTAATCGAGAAGAGGTAATAACAGGGATTGAGCCAAAATAATTTTAGTCTGAAGAGGAAGAAAGTTTTGGAGACGTTTTAGAGAATGAAGAGAATGATGAAAACGTTCATTGACGTGCGCTGACCATGATAAGTTACAGTCGATTATTAATCCCAAATTTCTAGCCTTATCAGTAAGTGGAATAATTGCACCGTCATAAGTTATACAAGGTAGATTATTAAAATTGACTTTGTTACGCTGCTGTCTACTTCCAATAATCATGGCTTGGGACTTTGAAGGATTAACTACAAGACCAAAAGATTCTGCCCATGCCTGAATCCTAGCAAGGTCTGAGTTAATCTCTTCCATAACCATTCCTAGATCATTGACACAAGCATGCCTATAGAGCTGCAAATCATCTGCGTAAAGATGGTAGTGACACGACAATACTTTTGTGAGCTCATTTATAAAAATGGAGAAGAGTAATGGGGAGAGAATGCCGCCTTGAGGAACACCAGCAGATAGATCAGCCCAGTCTGAGTAATTCTCATCAGCGCATACCCTCTGCTGGCGTCCATGAAAATAAGAACGAAACCAGTCAGTTACTGCGGAAGACATGTTAATTGAAGAGAGGATTCCGAGCAAAACACTGAGTTAAAGGCATTGCTGAAGTCAAGCAAGATAAGAACGGTGAGTTTCTTGTTATCCATTGCGTAACGGATATCGTCTGTGATTTTAATTATTGCCGTACAGGTACTATGATGTGGACGAAATCCGGACTGAAAAGAACTTAAAATGTTATTGCGTAACAAGAAACTTGACACTTGCTTGAGTGCAGTTGAGTGGGCCGAAACTGAGACAAGTGGATAGGTTTCGATACTTTAGGTAGCGGGATAACATGAGCCATCTTCCAAGCCGCAGGGAATAATTTGGAGGTGAAAGAAAAATTTATAATGTGAGTGATAAATGGACTTACGAGATCTAATGTTAGCAAAAGCATGTCGCGGCTCAAATTATCACTACCGATGGCATTGGAAGATATGGACAATATGTTTTTCTTAACGTCTTCCTCTGTAACATCATGAAAAACAAGAGAATTACAGATAGGCTGGGTGGCGTCTACCAGTTGTTGAAGGAATAAAATTTTATTATTAATTGAAATTTTCACTGGAGGAGTTGAAAAATGATTATTTAAGGATAATTTTATAATGATTAGATCTAAATTCTAAGGATTGATATGATGAATTTGGAGTTTTACCCACACCTAGCGATTTAAGGAATTTCCAAGTTTGTGAATATGAGTTGTCATTTAAACGGGAAGCAATGTGACGGCGTTTAGCATCTTTACACATCCTATTACAAAGATTACGCAGCTTTTTATAGGCAGCAGTGTTTAATTCACTAGGGTGCAACTTACAATTTCTTTTGGTTTTATCGCGCTTGACCATAACCTTCTTAATTGAGGTAGTCAGCCAAGGAGCAGGTAGATGTCTAACACGAACAGATTTTAGAGGCGCGTGAGCATCAAACAAATTAATGATCTCGATATTTAATAGTCTTACCTTATCATCAATGTTTGAAGCGGTATATATTGGGGACCAATCAATCGAGGATGCGTTACGAGTAAATGATTCAATATCAATATTTTTATAGTTACGACGCTTTATTACCCTGCTTTTACGCCTTGGGATTGATATATTATAACTCAGAAAAATTAAATCATGGTAAGAGAAAGGAGCGTCTAATTGACCATGTATGCGAACGTTATGCGGCTTAGAAGTGATGATGAGGTCGAGCAGAGAAGCTTCACAGTTGGGTTGAAAATGAGTTGCAGATAATGATAGACAAGTTAAAAGATTTAACTAAAGACTGTAACTTTTTCGACCGTGAATCATTTTTTAAGAGACAGGTATTAAGATCACCCATTATAGTGGAATGATCGTAAGATGGGGAAATTTGATCTAGAAGAGTTTCAAGAGTGTGAAAATAATTTATGTGAACAGAGTGTGAGTAGATCAATTTAATTAAAAATAAAATTAATTTGACATAAACATACGCTGTAGAAACTTTCACTTCCACTAATAAATCTCTATCCCTATAAAATAGGATTTACATCGTCGCCATTTTTGTTCTTTTAAAAATGCCGCCAATTATTTTAAAACGCTCACACCGACCCACGATTTGACATGGGTCGTCGTGAGCTACGAGTGAGCAAAAGTTAGACGTCATTAATGACGTTTTCGCCGCGACCACACGCCCGCTATCGTCAAGTGGAATGGCTAAATGAGCGTTTTGGGCATTGTGGTCGCTTAGTGGGACGAAAAGATTCTGAATTATTTTTGTTATAATAGTATGTAGTAAATAGTTATAACAGTATTACTTATAGTATAAACGTGTATTGTAAAAAATTAGCTTAGTGTGACTTATAGCTGTTATACAGATATTCAAATTTTATTTAATTTTCTGATCATATTTTTACATAAACACATTTCACAAGCCCAAGTACTCCTGTTTGTTATTAGTATTAGATATTATTCTATCAATGGTATAGGATATAAGCAGTAAACACCACCTGTTATTAAAACTTCCATAAACTGCTGACCATTTGCTTTTTATGTGCTCTGTGGAGATAACATAAGATTTGCATGAGATCTGTCATCTGTGGAAAGTGGGAACTGAAATGGCAAAAATGATGAAAATATCCTATCCTAAATTTTTGTTTGTTATGTCAAATCAAAAGTGATTTTTCTGTAATACTTTTTTAAAGAATTAAAAAAGAGCCTACATCTGGTTTAACTATAATGGACTTCCACATTATATTCTTTTAGGGTAATAATTGGTATCATCTGCATCAAGTTCCTTTGATAATTCTCAAAATTAAGAATTCTCAAAACTAAGATGACAAAATAAAGTGGTGAAAATGAGTGAGAGAGGATACGACGGTGATCAGTCATCAGCCTGGGACATACCTGGTCCGTCATCAATTGCTGCTATTTTGGACACAGTATATACGACTCCGGCTTCGGAAAATATTATTAGAAGTGGTAAATACTTATAGTAATTTAATATTAGAAACTATTCAGTGCAAGATTTGATTTACATCTATTTTTATTGCAGATGAAATGCAATGTGAACCACTATTTGCTGAAAGTGATGATGAAGTAGAAGTCTTACCTGTTCCTATTGAAAATGTCATGACACAAATTCGAGCTCCAATACCAAAGAGTGCAGTATCAAATTATGTAAATTCTACATCACCAATTCAGCCACTTACACATCCTGTATCGGCATATACCCCAGTACCTGAAGAGTATCAACCTCTTCCTGATAGTTCAAGTTCAATAGAGTATGTTCACGGAAGAAACCATCCAGATAGTGCTATTTCAAATGTTTCAGGATACAGTGACCTTAACATGCGCTACCAACCAAAACCTGCAAACCAACACCAGAGTGGTTACTATTATTCTCAATATCCACCTGCTCATTATGCCGGTGTAAGATCTACAGCAGAGTATGTAGTTTCTCCATACTCTACAAACAATATGATTGTTGTTGGTGATGACAGAAATTATTTGCCTATAAATTATACTCTTGCCTCCAATCAAGCACCTGTCCAAGATAACAATTTGACACATATGGGATATGAACAAAGACAACCTACTACAAATGAATCTGTTAATCAGTTTCCTAGTAATAGAAGTCAAGATCAAAGGAATAGCTTAGAAAGACCTAGTCGTCAGTTAAACATATCTCCTGGTAGGAAGCACTCTAAAGAGAAAGAAGTTAATCCAAACTTGATTGAAGTAAGTTCAGAGGAGGAGGAAACACCATCCTCAACCAGTAGGCTTCATATAGATAGAAATGGTAGTTCAAATAGGGCACACTCGAATAGCAATAGGGCTGGAAATGCAGGCTCATCTACAAGAGTAGATATTAAAACAGAGCCCCAACAAATACAATCATTGCCATGTGCCTTTAGGCATGTTAACACAACGCAACCTCAATCAGATCACGTTGGTCAAGTAAATAGATCAACCCAAATAAATCATGTCCAAGCACACACACCTGTCCGGACTCATTATAATGTATTTCAACATATTGTTCCTATAAAACAGGAAATTCGTCCAAATAATGAAAGGCCTCGTACATGCATGTTTCATGCTGAAAACCCCAGAGTTTACAGGGCGAGTCCAACACATATTAGTTTACAAAATCATAATGGTCATGATCATAGGATGCAAGACAGTCAAAACTCATTAAATCCATCTACAGTCCAAGTAAAACAAGAAAATCAGCCACAGCCAATTGTTAAAATAGAAACTAATCCACCAAATAGTAACACGGTGCAATCAAGTTTTTCTATTAAATTAGAAGGAGCCAACTCTGTCATTGTCAAATCTGAACCCCTACCTAGCAATGCACAAGGTGCTGGTGATACTTCAGTACAAGTAAAGTTAGAGGAATTGAGACAACCTTATGCTTCTCCTCAGCCAGGAACTAGTTCAGGAAGATATGCCTCTCAATCAGAAAGTTCAGCATCAAGTACTAGCCCCTACAGTGTACAGGTTTGACAAATTATTCAAAATATTATTGAAAGCAAAAATAGTTAACAAATATTTTTGCTTTTAATAATATTTTGAATAAGTACATAATACAATATGTTTAAATTTGAATTAACACTTGTCTATCTTTATTAATCTGTTAAGCAGAGAATTTCTTTTTTAATTACACAATATTTAACTCTTACTAATGGACTACACTATACATGACATGGACACATTTAAATGACCTACCTATATTTTTAACTTTTTAAATATATAATATACATCTGGCTCAGTTTATAAGATAATACTATATATATTTAGCACTTCCTACATTTAATTATGACTCTCAGATTATAATATTAATTTTCTGTCAAAAATTTATTTAGTAATTGGTCTTGCTCTAATTAAATCAGATGCCTTCGCCAATAAGTTCCAATACATCTAGTCAAGTGAGCAGCGGGAACGTGTTATCTGCACCTGACCTGCAACTGGACTGGGTGTCAGACTCCAGTTCAGATAATGATGTACTAGTTTTAGTAGAACAAAATGTAAGTATTCATTTTTTATTAAATCATAAGTTATGTTTTCTTCAATTCTTTGCTATTAAATTATGTTTAATGTTCATTGCAGCGACAAGTCATAGATCTTACAAACTCGCCGGGTCGTACCAGCTCAAGCGATGCTTCCACACCTGCTACAATGGGCGCCGTGCGGTCCCCCAGACCCCTGTTCGAATCTGTTCAATACAGGGAACCGCCTCCATTATTAGCACATGCAAACCCTATCTCCTATATTCAGAGACGGTGAGTTGGTCAAAATTGATAAGTTACATCAATGTTTCTTAGCTTAGACTAAAATTGTTGTAAATAGTTTAGAAATTAGTACAATAGTACAAGCTGCCACCTTGGTACCCTTGCTATTTTAAAAAATATTTATTCATATTTTGTGGACATTTACAAGTTATAAGAACATATTTATGATGATAGATGGAGAGATTACCCTTGAGGGGACGGGTTAGAATACTATTCCCCTCTGCCACTGGGAGAGCATTTCGTAGGAGCCAAGTATCCTAGCAACCTCTTGGTGGATCCGTTCCCCGACTGGCTTGCGACCACCAGCATGCGAATCCGACAGCCAACTGTCAGACGCGTTCCGGTCGCGCCGCATGTAGGCCAGACTTAACCCTTCCCTCTCCCGTCGCATCAATGCTGCGGATCCAGTGAACTCTGGGTTCAGGGACCACTGAAACCGCAGCATTTTTTTTCTTTACTCACCCTCCCTACTCTAACTTCGAGCATGCAACGCATCAGCAAAAGAAGAGAGAACTTATCTCTTTAATTGATTTTTATTTTTTTAAGCTATGTATGTAACAACTCGATCTTTCTGTGACTTTAAGATGTAATAGCTATATATAATCATTAACAAATAAGATATATTTTTTGTTAGGTGTCACTTTGGGGGTTGGTTTAAAAAATATACTTCTCGTTTTCTACAGTCTCTATGCAAAAATTTTTAAAAATTATATATTAAAATTAGTTTATCGATAGTTATATACAGTTCAAATTTCATGAAGATTCCCTTCCATAGGTACCGAGAAAAAAAATTACATTCCAGGTTGTCCCTATTATTCTCATACTATAGGGTTAGAGGTGTGAGGTTAAGTATATGGCTATTTTAGATGAAAAATAATAAAAACAAGTTAAGCCCTTTATTTAAAAAAGTAATTATATGTCAGTTGTTCTTTATGTTTTTTCATTTATTATTTATGTCACCAGCGCGGTAGGGTGAAAATTACGGGCATTTTAAATTTTTAATCTGTATCTTGAAATACACTGTATAAGTCGACACACTATCGTCAGAATCTGAATGGATTTTATGATTTTTATTATGGCAGGTTGCGCTGCTCGATGCCATGTCGGGGCTGCCATGTAGCGCCAAGTTCGCGCGCACCGCTTCCTCACCCCCTCGAGCACGCGCATCCACACGCGCACGTGCACACGCACACGCACGCGCCGCTGCTGCATGCAAGACCCGCTCACCAGCCTTACGTCACTCCGCCGCATGCGCACAGTAAGTATTAAGTATTGTTGTTTAAAATATCTATATTTAATACTAGAGGCCTGACCTCGCTTCACTCCGGGTATTTAAAACAATATTATAAATTGTCACTCTGTAATTGTGTAGTTTTTCAGTATTTGAAAAAAGGGAGACAGTGAGAAAAAGTTAAAAAATAATAGAAACAAAAATAAAAGAAAAGCGACAGATGCTAAGAGAGGGAGGAAAGAGCAAAAATAAAATTGAATAGGAAAGAGAGAGAATTAAAGAGAGAAAAAAGAGAGAGGATGAGAGACAATGATAGTATAATAAGAGGAAGAGAGACGGGAATACTATAGACTTCTCTTAATGAAAGAATTATAAAAATCGGATAAGTAACAACAAAATGACTATATTCTATTAATCAAAGAATGTATATGGCAACACTAAATCCCTTTTGCCCCTCACGAATAGTGTAGTTTTCTATCAGTGAAAAAATTTTTTAAATTGGATTTGTAGTTCCTGAGAAACTCTTCAATTTACAAAATGGCCACCTGATGGCACTTAAATGGCACTTAAAACCATATCTTTTTAATTAGAGTATTTATGGCAACACCACATAGCCTATGTTACCCGGAAAGGATGTAGCTTCCTATCGCTGAAAGAATTTTCAAAATCGGTTCAGTACTTTTAGACCCTATTCGCAACAAACAAACATACAAATATACAAACAATCAAATCTTTCCTCTTTATATAATAGTATAGATAATATATTTTATTATACTGGAACATGATTTTTTTGCTGTGTTTTAGTATTTGTTATAATTTTATATTATTACTTTATATTATTACTAGTCGACTACCGTGACTTCGTCTACGTTAAAGTATATGTTAAATTAAGAATATATGTACAAAAATAAAAATAAAGGAGAGAGAGAGAGACTCTCGAAAAAAAAACCGAACAGAGACTGACCATTCTCAACAGAGATAAAGATAAATATTAAAGAGAGAAAAAAGAGACAGGATGAGAGAGAATGATAGTATATAAGAGGAAGAGAGACAGAAATACTGTCAGTGAGACTTCCTCAGTGAAAGAATTTTTAAAATCGGATCAGTAGTAACAAAACGGCCATGTTCTATTAATTAAAAAAATGTTTATGGCAACACTGAATAACCTTTGTCACTCACGAAAAGTATAGTTTTCTATAAGCGAAAGAATTTTTAAAATCGGGTTAGTTACGACAAAATGGCCAAATTTGTGAATTAAAAAATGTATATGGCAACACTGAATCACCTTTGTCACTCACGAAAAGTATAGTTTTCTATTAGCGAAAGAATTTTTAAAATCGGGTTAGTTACGACAAAATGGCCATATTCTATTTATTAAAAAATGCATATGGCAACACTAAATCACCTTTGTCACTCACGAAAAGTGCATTTTTCTATAAGTGAAAAAAAAATTAAAATCGGATTAGTAGTTCCTGAGAAACCCTTCAATTTACAAAATGGCCACCTTATGGCACTTAAATGGCCATATCTTTTTAATTAGAGTATTTATGGCAACACCACATAGCCTATGTTACCCGGAAAGGATGTAGCTTCCTATCGGTGAAAGAATTTTCAAAATCGGTTCAGTACTTTTCGAGCCTATTCGCAACAAACAAACAAACATACAAACAATCAAATCTTTCCTCTTTATATAATAGTATAGATAATATATTTTATTATACTGGAACATGATTTTTTTGCTGTGTTATAGTATTTGTTATAATTGAAAATCAATTCCATTAAGTTTGGTCTCAAACAGAAGGTAAACCTAATAAACTTTTATACAATATTTGCGTTTATAGATTTGATGATTTATTAGATAATTATTACATGTTCTTTTTGTAATATTAATTGTCATAGGCATTAAATCCTTGGAATGCAAGAGATTTATAAAATCCTTTTTATGATCGCTTTATATTTTGTCTCGTTCCAAGATGAATATGTCATAAGGACAAGAACACAAGGGAACTTCAATTATTGTATCATTTTGACACTGATACCATATAATTTAATTATTAATAGCTTTTTATTGGAATATGTTAGCAGGGGAACGACGTCGGGACACCATGCAAGTGGCGCCGCCCTACATGGTGCATGAACGTTTATGGCACCGACAACAGCACATGCTGGTAATATGACTTACTTTATCATGACTTTAACAGTAATATTATATGTCAAAATTAAGAATTAATTGTTATACCATATACCGTTGTTTAAAGGAAGTACAACGACGAAGCATGATGGGCGACCACTACCCGCCCTTTTTACCGCCATTATCTTCCCCAATGCCAGAGGTAAAGTTATAGAATAGAAACATACACTGTCATAGTTTTGTCACGCAGTATTTTAAGTGCTGTAAATTTATTTTCTTTATTTTGAGCATACACCTATTCGTCCCACACATATTATTCCTCCTATGTCACATAATAAAATTGACCAAAATCCCAATTGATCTTTTCAAGATTGAAATGATAGCTTACAAACGGTGTTTTCCTAATTTGTATAATTAATTAAACATGAAAATTAAAACTGCTAACAATATTTTAAAATAAAGAAGTTGAAATCGCGCTATAAATGTCAGTGGTTTTCCCCTTCGTCTTATAACGTAGTAGTAAAAAATAATGAATAAAGAAGTTGTTCAAAGCAATTACATTTGATCGGTTTCACAAGAAAATTATGAGTTGTGCAACTAGATTTGCTGAAACGTATGCGTATTATATTTATAACAACTTTTACGCACACTGTTGATGAGCATTATAAATTGTCTATTTTATTATGTATATGGGATAAAAGCATTAGTCAAAATATACCAAATTTCAAAATCGGTTTCCTGAGTTATAAATTGTTATAATATACTACCTGCCCCGGCAAACTTTGTTTTGCCATATACATTTAAAAAAATTGGTTGGAGGAAGAAAGTAATGGACGGAGAAAGGATTCACGACAATTCTTGGTTTCTTAAACTAGCGGAAAAAAGGGTTAAGAAACATACAAACAGCACCGGAGTGATGGGAGAAATGCATACCTGCTCGAGTTGCGGACGTAACTGCTATTCTCGAATCGGTCTATATAGCCACAATCGCAAGTGCCCCTCATAAATTACCGTACAGACACTGATAAAATTGACCGTCTGAAATAGACGATCGGGCCAAATATAATATTGTCACTTAGATGTATAAAAAATAGATTGACCTATTCTCAGCCCTACCCAATATGCACACAAAATTTCAATAAAAATCGGTCAAGCCATTGCGGAGGAGTTTGGTAACAAACACCGCGACACAATCATTATATTTTAGACAAGATATTATATATACATAAATATTATAGTTTAATAAGATATTAATAATTCATTACACAGAAAACGAATACAGTGACCTAAATCTTTTATGATTTTATCTAATTTAAAAATATCGATTCAAATGAGGTTATCTAAGATTTATTTATATGATATAGAAGCATTGTTTAACAGCGTAGTTATACAAGAAAATATTATGTGTATAGTGTTGTGACAGAAAACTTGTAAAATTTTTTTTATTCATAGTAAAATTTAATTATTTAACTTGAATGTATTAAACACGATAAAAATTGAGTATTAGAAAAACTTAAATGCTATCCAATCTAATCGTAATTAAATTTATAAATCATTTTTAGAAATTAACTGTAAATTGCAAAATCTGTGGGGTGAGTGTTAATAATTGCAAAACGTTTCTGCAGTTATTATCATTTTTTTATGTTATTTTTAGTTGTAACATATAAATACAAATTTCGTTATATATTCAGATTATCATTATATATCCAGAGTCAATCATATTTATGTCGTCTTTTTTACGTAATGAGTAAAAAAATTACTTTTTCTAAAATTTTATTTTGTTAAACAATACCACCTATAGTATAATTTTAGTTTTAATAAAATTGATTAAATTTTTTTACCTTTAAAGTTATAAGTTAATATGTAAATATATATTCTTTTTGTTTACGGACTCTTTTAATGTATCTATTTAACTTTGCTTTCTTTCTAGTCTTTGGTATTTATAAAAGATTTAAGTTAAGGGCCATTTCATGTTTGAGATGAAAATAAACAGCATAAATTATAAAATGTTATTTGCTTTGTATAGTGTTAAAATACTAAGACACAGTCACCACTAAGTAAGGCCCAGTGGATCCAAAAATGGAGAATGATAACTTAACTATTTTTTTTTTATTATTATGCTAAAATAAAATGTTTGTATTTTCCAGTTACCCGATGATTTAGATCAACCAAGTCTGATATCTTTGCTGCAGTGAGTATTTTTATTATTTTTTTCTACAGAAATTTACTGCATACATTTTAATTCTATAATTGATGCATAATTTTTTTTTTTACTTCAGACCTGATGGGCCACAAGTACATCATCACATGCATCACTACGTCCAAATGCCTCCACATTTGCATATTTCAATACAACCTTCTCTAAATGTGGTTAGTACTAGATTGTTAGCCTTATACATACTTATGCTGATACTACACATTTACTTGGGTGTGACGTCACAGACTTTGATTTTATTTTTTCTTTTTTTTTTTCAATGTTACAAACTCCTAGTCATAACTCTCCAACCCAGCTAATGCTAGTCATAGGAGTGGGTTCATTTGGTTCATTGCTAATAACACTACTTAAGACTACGCTAGATTATAAATCCAATACATACAGGTTACATTTGTATGTAATTTCAGGGTTCAGCAGTATCTCAGATGGCAGCGTTGGTGCGCGTGGGCGCGGAGGAGGGGCGTCGCGGCGCTCGCGGAGCCTCACGCGCCGTCATCGAGCGCAACACCCTGCGCCATACGTACGCGCGCCCCGCCCGTCCCCCGCCTCACCACCAGGATGAAAAGTGCACTATATGTTTGTCCGTCTTCGAGGTTGACTCTGATTGCAGGTGAAAACTTCTTAATTGTGTCCAAAGTGAATTGACAAGACTCAAACACCAACTCATTTTACCGGGATGAAAAATATTTTTTCAACTTATAAATATCTGTATGATAAGATTAAGTTAGAAGAATAAGTAAGATTGTTCATCGTTTTTTGTTCTGATTCGTATTATGGATTTTTTTTTCCATTTGAGATTGATACGTGACAATTAAAATTTTTTTTTTTAATGATAAATAAGGGACAAACGAGCAGACGGTTCACCGGAAAGTGGCCACCGTCGCCCATGGCCATCGACAAAACTAGAGGATCTCTTGTTTTGTCGATGCGTTGCCGCCTCGAAGATAGTGAGGAGGGGAGCAAAGAGAAGACTGCTGCGGTTTCCTTGGAACCCGGTGTTCATTGGAACCGCAGCAGTAATGGGATGGGAGAGGGAGGGGTGGATCTGGCCCATATGTGGCTCGGCCGGAACGCGTTAGACACTTGGCGGTCGGATTCGCATGTTGGTAGTCGCAAGCCAGTCGGGGAACAGATCCCCTACCACCAAGGAGGTGCTGGGTTACTCGGCTCTTACGAGATGCTCTCTTAGCGGTAGAGGGGAATTGTATTCTAACCCGTTCCCTCACGGGTAATCCGACTACCTGTACGTTTGAGCAAAAGTAGTGCGATTGTGAGGGTGTCTATATTGGTTGTCAATTCCACGACGGCTACAATATGACAAATAGCAGGTGCGTGGGAGCAATCGTCGCGAAAGACGCATTATTATTTTCTTATTAATTATACATGCTTATTTTGACCCAGACAAATGCTAGTCGACCAATAACAAGGTTGCACAATTTTATAATAGAAACTAACGTGATAATCAATCATTTTTAAGGTTTATAAACGGTAAACACTCACGTAATGTTTTTGTAATGTATTTTACTTAAGTTTCTACCGCATTCGGCGGCCTTCATTAGACAGTAAAGTCGCGCGCGATCTTGGCTCGGCGAACACTGCGCGCCGACGCACGTAGAGCGCGTGAAGACAACGGTTGCGTAGTAGAAGAGGGCTCGGGAACGGATATTCTGTCTTCGTCAGAGGCACTTAGAAGTTTATTCTCACTGGATTCATCTAGCATGAAGGGGATGTTCGACCACAGAGAACTTACCACGTCGTCGCCAATCTCTCGGTGCACATTTCTGACTTCTTGAAAACACGGTTTCCAAGTCGGTGGCAGTTTCCATCCTACATTTCTGTTGTATGTTGGACGCCTACTAAGCTCTATGGCTTCCCTGACTCTCGTGCTACGTGGTTACCGTTTATATTCCTTAAAAAAGGTTCACAGGCATATAATTTACATCAAAAATATAATATTGACATAAAAGGAGTGGCAAAATATATATGAAAGATGAAAAAAATTGTCAGCTATTGACTTGAAACTTAGCACTAAAACTATTTAATGAGAGTATGTAATACTGGTGTGGAAAATATTTTCTATATAAATCTTGACAAATTTTAGTTTTATAAAATCTTTTTAATATTTTAATTAATTCTTGGTAATAATAAACGTTTTTGTTTGCAGACGATTGCCTTGTATGCATCTCTTTCACATGGAGTGTGTGGACCAGTGGCTCAGCACAAACAAGCATTGTCCAATTTGCCGGGTTGATATAGAAACTCATCTCAATAAAGACGCCATTTTCTAAAGGTATTTATTTATTTGTGGCAGTAGTTACATTATATTTCTCTATGAAAATATCGACAACAACGGCGCTTCATAAGCTGTGACGTCATATTGTGTTTCACGATACCAAAAAGAAAAAACCATTGGAACTCTATAAGAGAACTTGAGTCAAGACTTCAATTCCATAAACAATTTATGGCAGGTGCACTGGTAAATAGAGCTGGGTTAGGAGCGAGGCGAGAGACATAGTATCCTTTCTACAACAGGATGAAAATGAAAACTAAAGTGCATGCTATGAATTTAGAAACGCAAAATAAATAGTTGACTATAGGTGAGTTCTGCATTCCATTAGCTCTGAATTGGCGCGACTCACGCCTTATTAAAATTCTATCTTAATGCCTTCCAAATGACCCTCCCAGACCAGAGTAACTACGACGGGGGAAAGCCTCAGAAAAATGTTGCAGAGAGGCAATATGTAAAGCGAGGAACATATTAGTGGGATGCAAGGTTCTCTTTGATAGCGGTCATTACTCACGCCGCCACGACAGAGTACTTCTAATCATACGTGAAGCAGTAAGCCTATCTGTAGCTAGAGCCCAAAAAAGATTGACCACAAATAAAAGATTAAATATCTTTATAAGAGAAGGCTCAACTATAAATTCTAAAAACAAGGCCTATTCAATCCTAGGCCCTGCACCTAATTGGACTATTTTAATTGACACGTATGAAAAACATTATAAAATCCCCGAGGATGTTGGTTTCGTCATCCAGATCGGACATTTTCTTCTTTTCTAAAGCCACTAAATAATGCGTAGTACTTGTAGAACTTACCGTACCGTGGGAAACAAACATACCTAAAGACCTGCTTTACTCTTTCACGCAAAAACTACTGAATGAATTTTGATGAAACTTCACAATAATTTAGCTTATACATCAGAATAACACATAGGCTTTATCGTGAGTATAATTAATGGAAGTTGTCTAAGATAAGTAGAACTCTGCTTGTACTAAATTAAACAAGATCAATTAATTTCCGTGGCTTTTCGAAATTCTTGGTTTTCAAAATGTCTCGAAATGAAGTGTAAATTAACTAATAGAACTTGGCATGGAGAGGAGAGGTTTTAGGAAATACTATTTTTTGCTCCAGACATTATATGAAAGACATTTTTTTATAATGAAACATCTTGTTCAAAATGCTCAGCGTTGAGTAGACATGCGCGGCAGCTAGGTGGAACTAAATATACCTCTGTATTATTAACTAGCTGCCTTCCCTCGCTTCGCTCCGGGTATGTAAAGTAATATTATAATTGATGTCCTTAAATTGTCACTGTGTAGTTTTTCATTATTTGAAAAAAGAGAGTGAGAAAAAGTTAAAAAAAAATAATAGAAAGAAAAAGAAAAGCAACAGATAATAATAGAGGGAGGACAGAGCAAAAATAATATTGAATAGGTAAAGGAGAGAGAACGAAAAAGAGAGGGGAGAGAGAGAGATAATCGAAAGAAAGAAAGTAAAAGAAGACTGGTCATTCTGAACAGATAAAGATAAAAATTAATGAGAAAAAAAAGAGAGTGATAGTATTATAAGAGCATGAGAGACGGAAATACTATAGACTTCTATCAGTGAAAGAATTTTTAAAATCGGATTAGTAGCAACAAAATGGCTAAATTCTATTAATTAAAAAATGTATATGGCAAGACTAAATCAACTTTGTTTCTCACGAATGGTGTAGTTTTCTCTCAGTGAAAGAATTTTTAAAATCGGATTAGTAACAACTAAATGGCCATATTCTATTAATTAAAAAATGTATATGGCAACATTAAATCAACTTTGTTTCTCACGAATAGTGTAGTTTTCTCTCAGTGAAAGAATTTTTAAAATCGGATTAGTAACAACTAAATGGCCATATTCTATTAATTAAAAAATTTATATGGCAACACTAAATCACCTTTGTCACTCACGAATAGTGTAGTTTTCTGAACAGATAAAGATAAAAATTAATGAGAAAAAAAAGAGAGTGATAGTATTATAAGAGCATGAGAGACGGAAATACTATAGACTTCTATCAGTGAAAGAATTTTTAAATCGGATTTGTAGTTCCTGAGAAACTCTTTGTCCCATTACTCCTAAACTATAAAAGCAAAGAAAATTGACGCAATTAATAATTGCCTTTTAAAAAAAGACCTGAATTTTCATGAGATTTCAAAATTTGATTGATCAACTGTCGAATTTTAAAATTATTGAATAAATCACCTACATAAATAAATGGATGGATGAAAAAACTTTTTTTGAATGATTTCTTTGAGAGTTTTTTGTCTTCTTATATAATATAAAAAGTTTTTGGGTCGAGAAGTCGACTTTGTGCCATTTGATTTTCGGTCGAAGTATATAACGGAAGTGTAATTGTAAATAATAGCCGTAAATAGAATACAATAATTGTGTAGCAAATTTGATAAATTAATTACCTTATCTAAAAAAATCGGATTATTTATTATTGTTACATTTCAAAATGAATGACATTATAATTATTACTTTGGGACGTTATCTCCATCCCACCACTACGACATGTATGTTATTATAATAATTTTTTGAAGGAACACGGAACAAAATGTTCAACATACGGAATCTATTAGGATGTGATCTCTGATTTACAATAATAGGCTTATGTCCACTAATAACAAATTGCTTGGTTTATGGTTTCTAACTATAAATGAAGAGACATAGATAATAAAAAATCAGTCTAATTCTCATAAAAGTTAAAGATAATTCATATTTTTAGTAAATAAATTCGAAATAATAGGCATTGAGCCACGTGACAGCGTACATCGATCAGAAAGTGTTACGTCATGCTACGCAAAAACTACTGAATGGATTTTGATGAAACTTTACAATAATATAGCTTACACATCAGAATAACACATAGGCTATAATTTATAATGATATAGTGTGAATTATCCAAAATATAGCGGGTGAAACCGCGGGGCGCAGCTAGTACATTTATAGTTCTTTAGTTAAATTGACGAAAGAAGAAATTAAATCGCCGGTCGCCTATTAACTATCAAAATATTAGGTGAGTTGTGAATGCAATGAAAATTTGTTGAGACAATAATAAAAACAAAAGACAGCCTTGATTTGTTTAATAGTATTAACATATTAAACTATTTGTATTTAATAATATGACTTAGTAATTTTATATTTTTTTCTCATTAGGGTCGCTTTTCAGTTTGTCCTCAAGATGCGGTGCGCTGATGATGGCCTGCTGCTGCAGTTCCAAGCTCTCTTGTTGCAATTCATGTGTTAATTGTTTCTGATTGTTGCAAGCCCTAAAACATTGTACATAATTATTAAATGTAATATAAATGTATTTTTTTTTTCAATTTATTATATACATACTAAGGTTATGTTTTGTGCGCTGTATTTGGCTATTTTTAATACAATAGACTATGGTCGACTTATTTTTATACTTAGCAAAATTTTATACCAAATCAAAAAATAATTTAACAAAGAAATACATATTTCATTTTTATAATATTAATTTGAAGTAAAAATAAATGTTATTTGTCACATTAACAAAATGTTTATATATTAAATATATATGTATGTAATTATTTTCATATAAAGTCGAATTTAGAGTAATTAATGTAAATTAAAATCAGTTACTAGCAATTTTAACATTTCTTTAAAATTTTTGGAAATCTGATTCTATATTTATTTTCTTTTAGCTAAATCTAATTTGTGTGATATGTTTAAGAATTTGGTTGAGTTTAGGAGCAAATCTTTTATATTTTGACTGAAAGTAATTTGGAAATAAAAAAAGAACTGATTTAAAGAACATTTATTTTTTAATAATTCAAGATTTATGAATTATGCTTGATGTTTCTGTTTGTATATTTGTTATATTGCTTTGAATGTATCTTTATTGATAAGGGAAATGTTAAAAAAATATGTAATAGATGTAAAATATTATATAACATCACAAATTATTAAAGCATTTTATATAAATTTGATTGCTTTATTTATTTATATCTTAGAAATATATAATTGAATATAATAAAATAAAACTACTCAGATGCTATTACAGTGACATCATCAAAATTAACTTAACAGAAACCCCTCGGTGATAGGGTCTGTTCCTCAACTGGCTTGTGTCCATCACGATGCAAGGTGGCCACCAAGTGTTTTGGTTTGATCGGTCATGCTACATGTGGATCAGACTTCTCCCCTTACTCCTTCATTGCATAATGCTAATACAGTGGATCTGGATTCTGCTCAAAGTCCATTAAAATAGCAGCATTCTTTTCAAACTCGTTCCACACACACACACATGGTGACAGTGGCCACTTACCATCAGGTGTACTATGTGCTAGTTTAGATTTTGGTTGATTATTCCCTATTTAATTCCAAAAAAAACAGAATTATATATGTGTACCTGCAAGCAAAGTCAATCCTCTCACAGATGGCATCAGATGCTACTATATTTCCAGATAAGTATGATATTTCAGCAGCTGTCGTTGCTAATTTTTCTGCATAATCCATGTAACCTTAAATTATCAACATTTATACAATATTTAATATCAGATTAGGTAAGTAACATTGATTGTCTTAGAAATATGATTCTTGTCTAAAAAACCAATGCATTACTATTATCTAACACACGGTCTTCACTGCTTGCAAAAGTCCTCGACAAAGTACTCTAGAAACTTAGTCCGAAATGCGATACTACACACTCGTTCAACTTCGCGATAAGCTCATTTGCTCAGTGGTGCCATTAGCCTGCCCTTTGATTCGGGCGCAAAAACCGACAACAAATGGAAGTTGCCCGAGGTGAGATATAGTGTGACAAGGTAAGTTGAAGCGCCACTGCACTCTACACTATCGAATTCATATAACATTGTTCAACTTTGTAGAAGATAAAAAAAGTTATGCAAAAAAAAACTGATTTTTGGTATGTGTGTTTGATGCTCACAATAAAAAATGTCACTCAATATATTTATTCAGATGTAGATTTGTTAATTTTGTTATTTTTTTTTTGTATAAGTTTCTTTTGTTTTACTTTGTAGTAAGTAATTTCTATGTTCTACTTTGTCATCGATTTGTATTTTATTTTTTTTTGACCTCCAACGAGGGCACTTCTCTTGTTATGAGGGTGCTACACCCTCTCGTGCAGTTGTAAAACATCATGCCTCTTTAGGCGTCTAGGATGTTTTTGACTTTTAAGTTGGGCTGCCAATTGATTGGGGTGTAGGGCAAGCCGTTGTTGGTAGATTTGTGAAGCAGCTCTAATTTCTTCCTTCACTGTGGTCATTTTTAGGTTGGCATGGATTTCATTGTTAGTAACAAACCAAGGTACATTGGAAATGGTGCGCAAAATGATATTTTGTAATCTTTGTATGATGGCAATATTTGAGTTACTGGCGCTTCCCC
Organism: Limenitis camilla; assembly: GCA_905147385.1. NCBI lineage: Eukaryota > Metazoa > Arthropoda > Insecta > Lepidoptera > Nymphalidae > Limenitis > Limenitis camilla. The sequence continues at coordinate 7,801,505 of LR990245.1, read as the reverse complement.
AGAGCTGTATCCCATACATCCACACTGGTTTCAAGAGCATTTTGTAGATAAGGAGTTTATTGTCGATTGACAATTTGCTGTTTCGACGTAGCAGCCAGAGCATAGTTTTATATTTTATGTTTACCTCATCTCTTTTAGATTTAACATGATATTTCCAGGTTAGTCTACGGTCTAGGTGGAGTCCAAGATATTTAACTCTGTCACAGTGGGGTTATATGTTATCTCCAAGACGTACTGGGGGGCATACTCCTTTTTTCAATGTAAATGTTACGTGGATTGATTTGGATGCACTTGCTTTAATTTTCCATTTATTCAACCACTTATTTATTTCGTTTAGCCCGTTTTGTAGCGTATGGGAAGCAATAGCCGGATTTTTGTTCCTTGCTAATAGGGCTGTATCATCGGCGAAAGTGGCTGTGGTGACTCCCTCTACCACTGGCAGATCTGCTGTGAAGATTGTATACAACACTGGACCTAAAACTGACCCCTGCGGGACACCTGCTTTAGCATCATGGAAGTCTGATGTTTCTCCTGATTCCTGGACTTGGAAAATCCTGTCCGATAGATAAGATTTCATCAACATGTGGTAACTATGTGGTATATATTTTTTGATCTTGAAAAGAAGGCCTTCGTGCCATACTTTGTCAAAGGCTTGCTGTATGTCGAGGAATGCCGAAGAACAATACTCCTTATTTTCTAGGGATTCTCTTATTGTATAGGTCACTCGATGGACTTGTTCGATTGTTGTGTGGAATTGCCGGAACCCAAATTGATGATCAGGTAGTATTTTGTGCTCAGTTAGGATAGGCAATATTCTATGTAATATAATTTTTTCGAAGACCTTGGAAAGAATTGGTAGGAGACTGATCGGTCGATAAGATTCGACTTCGTTTCGTGGTTTACCTGCCTTGTGGATCATTATTATTTTTGAGACTTTCCATAGGGCAGGGAAGTATTGCACTCTCAGAATTCCGTTATAGAGGATGGTCAAGTAAACTACTGCTTTTTTCGGCAATTGTTTTAATATTTCCTTAGTTACTAGGTCGTATCCTGGGGCTTTTCGGTCTTTTAGGCCATTGATCGTTCGCCACACTTCAGTTACTTTTATTGGGTGTGGTGGTAACGCCATCTGATACGGTTGATCTAAAAGTTCTCTTACATCTCTTTGCGCCTCAAAATCGACTGTTTCGTTAGGTAAGAAAACAGCAGCAAGATGGTCGGCGAACACGTTAGCTTTTTCTTGAGCGGTTTTAGCCCAGCTGTTATTGCTATTTCTTATAGGTGGTTTTGCTACCTGGGGTTTGTTACATGACTTAATGAATTTCCACAATGAATAATTACTTGATGTTGAGGGCGTAAGTGACTCTAGTTTGGCTTCTAGTGTGGCATCATGCCATTCTCTGAGGAAAATTCTTAGATCTTGTATGGCTTTATTAAATGCGCGTTTATCTGCCGAATTTCTGCTAAGTTGCCAAACACGTCGTAGTCGCCGTTTTTCGAGGATTCGGTTTTTAATTTCTAGCGGCCAATTTGAGGTAATACTGCGTTTTTGTGTTTGTAGTGGCGTAGTTTTCCAGCAAGCCTCTTGTATCAGCACGGTAATATTTTTAGTTGCCTCTTCAATATCTTCAGGACACACAAGAGCTATTTTTAAGTTTATATTATCCTCTAGATATTCACGAAATGACTCCCAATCGGTGTGATTGTTACATAATGTAAGTGGTCTCTCAACGTCAATCACCATAGTGCTTACAGTAAGTAGTACAGGTGTGTGGTCTGAGGAACCATCTAGGCAGGATTCAGCTCGGAAATAAGAACTACATAAGCCCTTAGTAATGAAAAAGTCCAAGAGGTCAGGGATCTTGTTCGGATCTGTGGGCCAGTATGTGGGTTCACCTGTCGATATTGTGCGCAGGTCCAATGTTGTTACGCTAGCTTGCAACTGTCTGCCTCTAGTTGAGGTTAACCTGGAGCCCCAAAATGTGTGTTTAGCATTCCAGTCACCGCCAGATATGAATCGGCCCCCCAAGGTGTTAAAGTAATTACTAAACATATTCTCAGATATAGTGTGTTTGGGCGGGCAGTACACAGCCGAAACGTTGCAGTAACCACAACCATCCCTAACCGCTATCGTAGTAGCTTGGATATACGCGGTCTTAAATTCTGGTAAGATGTCGTGTTGGATGTTGTCTCGGACTATTATTGCTGTGCCGGCATGTCCTGTTCCGTCTGGATGGTTTGTCGTGTATGTTTTATATCCTCTAAACTTAACATTTGATGAGGTGGTGCAGTGTGCCTCCGAGATGAGCATAACATCGAGTTTATGTTCATTTAATAGGAAGTTTACGTCATCTTTGTTTGGAACTAAACCATTCGGGTTCCATGTGGCCATACGTAATGCTCCTATTTGTTAAGTTTATTGAGCAGTGATGTTGCATTAATGTACTCATGTGTTGTAGGATAAGCTCAAACTTCTCATTTTGTTTTATGAGTAGTTTTTCTAGTGCGCTGTTCTCTTGAGGCTCTGCAAGGGTGACTTCTTTTGTAGGGGCTTCTTTTATAGTTGGCCATGGTCTGCTAGATGTTGTGGCTTTTGGGTTATTTCCAACTGTACCATTATTAGCATTTGATGTTGACTGTAGTTTGTCAGCTCCAAGGATAGGAAAATCTGAGTGTTTTGGTGGAGGTATGGTATTTCTATTTGAAGGCCTTGATGTTGCTGTTTTTCTAGCTAGGATTTCCCTATACACTTCACATCCTTTGTAATTAGCGGGATGGGGTCCATGACATAGCGCACATGTAGCAGGAGTGTTTCGGTCATGTTTGGTGCACTCCGAGGTTTTATGAGAGTCTCCACATTTAACGCATCGGTACGGTCTCATACAGTAATTTTTTGGAGTGGCCATACTGTTGACAACGTTGACACTGGACTATTGACTTTCTCTTTTTTGGGTCTTCTATAGTGACTAATTGGTGATATACATACTTAAGTTCCTTCACTGCTCTGTTGTTGGGACTAGGTAGAAGGTTGACAAAAAAGGTTGATGTTGGTCGCTTATCAGGTCCATATTTTGCATTAATTATTTCTCCTATTACAGAGTTCCCAGTACTTTCAATATCTTCCTTTATAGCGCTTATAGGTGTTGAATAGTGCAGATTTCTAATGACTATTCTATAATTTCGTTGGTCTTTTCTATTGAATGTATGTCCTATAAGTCCTTTTTCACGAACAAGTGTGATTAGTTTTTTGTAAACATCTACATCTGTGCAACTAATTCGCATTTGGTTCCGATTAACTATTTTAAAAGTAAACAGATCCCTATTGACTACAGTTTCTAACAGGCCAGTTAGTTTGCTGACATCCTCCACACCATACAGGATTTGTATTTGAAATGAAATAAATGTATAACAATTTTATTTAACAAAATGAAAAGGCTTCAAAATTTCATTTAGAACAGGTTGATTAATAGTGCAATCTTTAACTTACTGAAGAGAGTTCTCAAATTATGATTTAAGTCACATAGAGCTCCACGAACTGCTACCAACTGATCCCAGTGATGAGGTGGAGTACTGTTTTCTCCCCATTCCAGAGCTTGCCTAACTAGACATATTTCTTTGGCCAATGTTTCTCTTAACCTGTCACAATAATACTTGAAATTTCAATTTTAAATTATAGATACCATCGTCTTGCTCAAGACCATCAGCTATATTTAACATGACCAAAACACCCAAAGAAAAATGAATTTTCTTTAAGGTTTCATGAAGTCAAATTCAGTTTTAAAATGAGTTAACACTTATTGCCTTCTGAGGGCAGTATAGGTATAGCTTTTTAATTCTGATTAATAATTATGCAACATATTAAGAAATAAACATGTTTTTACTGATTTACATGATTGAACTAATAAATACCTTTCGCTAGTATCTTGGATTGCAACTAAAGTAACCGTAAGAAGCTGCGTCGCTGCATTGACGTTCACAGTAGTCGCTTGTCTAATGAGAAAATCATGTTCCAAGTTATCTGCATTCCAATCTAAATCAAACTCTTGCTGCTTACTTTCACAAAAAGCCGTACTCAATAAACCCAAAGTTACCGGCGATATTTTTCTTAATTTTAAAGATACCCTTCTATTATTAATTATACAAACGGATTTTATTAAACGAAACAGTCTTTTACTGAACATTATGTTATATTTAAATGAAAAATTGTATTAATCCATATTAATTTTTAAAATTATAACCAAACATTTTTATATATTTTGACACTTATACTCAAAGAGTAGGTATATAATCACGAATTGTTATTTTTTCGTCTATTTTTATTCCTTAAAGGAAAAGGTATCACACCGTACAGCCATGCCTTTAGTAGGTTAATTCTTTATTTATTTTATAGTAAGGCCATGTCTTCTTTTATAATTATCTAAATCTTTGTAGTTGTAAAATTCCTTGTGGTTATAGATATCTTTGTATTTTATTTTTTTTATTTTATTTATTTGGGAAAACAAACAATTGTACAAATGTTTAAAGTAGGTAAAGTATACAGTGTAAAAAAGAAACTGGTATATGTACAATTCACACCGTTATCCACTAAGTACTTTGACAATTATAACTTGCTTAAATTAAAATATTATATCAGGGCAAACAAAAACAATAAGCAATTATTATAAAAGATAATTTATGTTTATTATACATAAATAGATACATACATAAACACATACATATATACATATACAGATAAATACATGGCATATACATATTTGTCATCTTACATTGATTAATCTACTCGTGGCTCTTGTAATAATTTTGATATTTTATTTTTGAATACGTTTGTCTTTATTGCAAATATATCAGCAGTAGGAAACTTATTTCTATACAAGTTTAACAAACAGTATAGAGGTGAGCGTTTGCCAGCATTAGTTTTACATTTCTTTGTAGCAAAAAGTCGTGGTGTAATACACGTACGATGTGTTGGTCTGTTAGGTACTAAAAATGATAAATTGCGTAACAATTCAGGACAATCAATATTTGAGTTGCATATATGATCATCATCACACTTAGTAAATTGCGCCTCGATTTTAGGCTCATTAACTTGCACCTATCCAGTAGCTGGGAGTACGACTCGTTTATACGAAAAAAATTGAAGCTTATCGAACGATAAATATACGTGGAGACTTTTTTAAAATAATTTGTTTAAAGTGCAACATTCATAAAGTCTATCAAGATCATTTTGTAAATTTATACAATCAGCTACATTTTTATCACCTAAATACATTTAGAGATCGTCGGCGTACAAAAGGAATTTACAATGTTTGAAGCAATTATTGATATCATTAATGAACATTATGAATAGTAATGGCCCCAATATTGATCCCTGGGGTACGCCAGATGAAATGTGAGAGATATCAGATTCGAAACCTCTCACCACTATTTTTTGAGTCCTATTAATAACATAAGAAGCAAACCATCTCAGCAAATTACCTCTTACACCATTAAAAGCAAGTTTTTTAAAAAGAATCTCATGATCTATCTTGTCAAAACCTTTTCGAAAATTTGTATAAACAGCATCAACTTATATTCTATTATCCATGTGTTCGAACAGGTAATTTGCATATAGCATTAGGTTGGTAACTGTCGATTTTCGTTGTACAAATCCATGTTGCTCTTGTATAATCTCATTGTGGATACTAGGATACAACTGCGAGTGCACCAACCGTTCAAATACCCTAGCCAATGTTGACAGAATTGAGATAGCTCGATCGTTTTCTACATCATGTCTATCACCACTTTTATACACCAGTGTAATATTAGCCACTTTCCATATATCTGGAAAAACTCCATCGTGTATACATCTATTATATATAATTATAAGTGGGAGACTTATAGCGTCGGCGGTAAGTTTTAAAAATTTCGGCGGTATTGTATCAGGTCCAGGTCCTTTATTGGGATCCAAGCATTCAAGAGACTCCCAATTGTTTATATTAAGAGTAGAGGGCTCAAAGACAGAATGAAAAAAATCAGCAAACATGTTACATATAGTTTGAGGATCGTTAGAAGAAATACCCTTATAAGACATAGTAGTGGGTATTCCAGGTTGAATTTTGCGGTTGTGCATGTAACTCCAGAATATTTTAATATTTTTAACTAAACTTCCTCAGTGCTGCATACATATCTATCGAAACATTTTTTAGACTCTGTAATAAATCTATATCTCTTATATTTTTTAATTTTTTCCATTTTATCCATGCATTGTTTTTTGCTTTAAATATACGTCGAAGACTTGGAGTAAACCACGGAGGTGAGTTGTTATTTTTTATCATTGTAGTATTCATATGTCAAATCAGAAAAGTATAGTTATTTTATAGTATTATTATATCTCCCAACATGTCGGGCCTCCTAAAAACATCTCCACAAAACAAGCCTGAGCCTCATCCTTTCTCCGCTCTACCCCACTCAACTCTGCCAAAGATGATATAAACTCTGCCATTCAAACTATACAAAACTTTATTTTATAGAGACGTGACGGTGAAGCCATTAAAAGAAGGAACTTGGAAGGTGTCACAAAAAGTCCGCCCCGTTCGGAGATTCCCGCGCTTTTTCTGACAAATAGAAAAACTACAGATAAATTATTTCGAAATACCCGCCTAACTTTAAAAAAGGTTCAGTAAGGAAAACATTTATTTTAACCTCGCTAGATTTTTGAAATAGGTACTTTATCTCAATAATATCCACCGTCCGAAGTGTATTTCAGAAATCAATTTTTGGAGGAAATTCATAATTTTCGCAATATAAGAACCCAAACAAAATTAAGTTTATCTACTGAAAATCTTTTATATTCGAATTTTCAAAAATATCGGATCGGGAAAACAAAACAAACTGTAGAATATATTTGTATTGTTATAGTTATTTGTTCGCTTTTTAGTCAAGTGTTTCGATTGAACAGTTTTCATATTTTATTTTCAAAATTTGACTAACTCCCAAAGACTGTTTATCTCACACAACTCGACTTGTACTGAAAGTCAATAGTAACATCTTCTATTTCAAGCCTTATCAAGCTTTTAGTCCATCTCTGTACTAAATTTCATTAAAATCGGTTCAATTGTTTAAGTGTGAATGCGTAAAATAGTTACTATTGCGTTTACAATATTAGTTAGGAATATACTACGTGTCTCCTCTCGCTTTTTTTTAATCATGGATTTACTATAGATAAATCTTTTTTCGCCCAAGGAAACAACATGATAACTTTGATCATAAGTCCAAAATAGAATACAAATCGAAGAATGAGACAGATATGATTGATGATTTTAAATTACTTTGGATTACAATAACTTTCTCTAGTTAAGTAAAATTAAATCTCACCCATATCTGAAACATTTGGAAACTTATATATATATATACAATAGTTCTTAAAATTAGAAATGAAATTAAACAAAGCTGTATATAATAACTTTTAATGGTACCTAACACTTATTATCTTTTTACAAATTCAAATCTTTGAGAGTAATCTCTTGCAGTTGATGAACTTTTAACATTGAAATCAATATTAGCCACTCCTCGATCGGCAGCAGCTATCAGTTTTGTTGAATCAAAATCTAGACAGTATACAGGGGATGGCTTTTTCTGAGTAAAAAACATCTGTAACAGAAAGGTTTGCATTTATGTAAACTGAGATAGATCATCAATATCTTTGTACTCAACTAAGTAGATAATTAATATTGATTTTATTTGCACTTTTGGCACTTACAAAATATAATTTCTTCTAAATTCATGCAAAGATTATAAAAGACTGTAATGTAATAACTAAATTTATTATACTAATATTGTAATTATATTACCTGTACATGATACTTAGAGCGTAAGTCATACAGCACACATCGTGCATATTCAGATGTCCCCGTGACTATAGTGTTATAACCATCAGTTTTTAAACAATATAAGGAAGACATAAATGGATCTGTTGTTTGGTAGACCTTTAAAAAATAATATATTTTTTGAGTATACTCTAAATAACATTGACTCCCAAAGTAAATTTGACTTTCACTGAACAGTTATATATGTCATGAATGAAATTAGAAACTTGATATAATTCTATAGTCTAGAAGTCATAGTCAGAAGTTGCAAATCTATCAATACTTACTTCCTTCATCATCACAACCCTTCAATAACCCACTGCTGAGTCGGGTCTCCTCCTCAGAATGAGGTAAGGTTTGATTGATTCGATACAAATAAATATGACATTCAAAGTTTGTAAAAGTTTTACCCTCAAGGGTGTAAATATTAGATCTATTATGATGTAACTGAAGTTAACTAACCTAAATAATTAAAAATGTTACCCAAAGACCCTATTCCACGCCAAAGTCGTGGGCACAGCTTGTAGATAATAATGTTAATGCAACTGGTTCTGTTTACAGACTAGGCTAGTGAGAGTAATTTTACTTACCATACTTGAACACCTAGTATCATAAACCTGTAGATCTCCAGAATGAGTAACATATGCTACAGATTGTTCATTCAACCAATTTATGTCACGAATAACTTTTGCTGAATTGATTGAAGTAGTACACATAGTTAGATTGCCACTGAAAAAATATAATTACATTAACTCTTATTAATGAATCATATAAACAAAAATATAAATATTTTTTTCATATTCACACAACATTTAAGCAATTTTAACTGTAATTCCTGAAATATTATCTTACGTATTTACATCAAGGATCATAGGCTTGTCATATCCCGTTGGTCCAATAGCTAGAGTGTCTTCTGCCTTATTAGCCGCTAAGCTTTTACAGCAAGTTCCATTAGGAAGATAATATTCATTCACATCTGTTATTAAAATAAATAAAATACATAATATAGACAATTATATAACTATTAATACAAGTATCAGTTCCACAATGATTTATGTGGCAATGGTGATGGACTCATATCTTTATTGGAAAATTTGTTTTAATTAATTACATCATTTTTAAGGTTCCATACCGAAAGGGTACAATCGGTGCTTTATTACTGACTCCACTGTCCGTCTGTCTGTCACCAGGCTGTATCTCATGAACTGTGATGAATATTTAAGGGAGCCCCCCTTAAATATTCATACCATACAACAATCATGATTTTTTGTCAAATATTGTTTATTATTAACATACTTACTGCTAACTTTTGAAAAGTTTGAAAAATCTAATTTAGAGCAATCAATTTCTTCATTTGACCATTGCCAAAAACAAATGCTGTCACTCTTATTTGATACAGTTACTACTGTATCACCAAGTTTTTCTACTGCAGATACCTCTTCTAATCCTTTTTCATGGCAGTCTTTGATATGAACTAATAAATGTGGTTTATGTTGTTTGTCATTCATTTGATATACAGACACACAGCCATCTCTGTAATTTAAATAAAATTTTATACTAAAATAATTGTGTATACTTATTATAAACATTATTTTGACATTAGCAAATTTATTTTATAAAAAATGTATCATGACAACAAATTTTACTTTTGCATTTGTAACTTACCTATTCCCACATATAATAACATTATCTTTGACTATAAACCGAGATATATCATTTGTGCGTACATCAAATCTTTTTACTATAGGAACTTCAAGTGACCATGCTAGACTGTTCCGTGCCACACCTCTTCTATCCAATACATAGCATCTAAGCTCTGAACCAACTGATAAAAACAAGTTTTCAGAATTACTGAAATGTAGCCAAGGCATATAATTTATTCTATGCTGTATGATTACCTAAAATAAAAATGCAAACATTGCTATTTATTATACCATTTCCATAAAATAAATTCTTAATAGTGTTTTTCCTCTTTAATACTTTCATTATACAGATCATTCACAACATTTACCTTTCTTTTATATATCCCCTGGCACCAATTATGAAATATCCTACATTGATTATACCAAGAATGACAATTCTTGTCACTAAAATAAAACCATTTTTTTTCTTTAATTACTATCCAATCAAGATTTAGCAAATTGTTTTGTCAATCTTAAATGCATACCTTTTATTTTTAATGAAAATAAATTTTTCGTAAGACATCAACCTCCATAAAGCATTTTCACTTATTAACATATCTTTAATTGTTTTACAAGTTAGCATCATATTCAGTATATCTGATAATTTTAAGAATGAGCATATATTTAATAAAATTTCCATTGGCAAAGAAATTAGTATGTTCTCACTCATCTTTATAATAAACCGTTCATTTATTTATCTGTTAAATTATAAGAATTGAAAAGATTAAAATTGGAAAATTGAAAACAACAAAAAAAAATGAATCTCTTCTTCTACTGCAACCAAATTTATTCAAAATTTATTTACGCAGATGACTGACATAATTGACAAATTCTACTGTCAAGATCAGTCAAGATACCATAGAGAAAAATTTCACTGATAATAAATAAATACAGACTATTGTGGAATGTAATAAATATGGTTTTGCATAATATACTATAGTTATCTTTACTTTAATATGGTTATTATAATCAACTTAAGTTGATAATTTAGCCAAAACAGTTGAAGTGCACTACTCCACAATTTGTTATTAATGCAGTATATTAATAACCTGTGGATAATACAATAAAAGACGCGTTTCACTAACTGATCTCAACGCCCAAAACACTCATTTAGCCGTTTCACTTGACGATCGCGGGCGTTGTGGTCGCGGCGAAATCGTCATTAATGAAGTCATGACTCATGTTCACTCGAAATTCACGACGACCCATGTCAAATCGTGGGTCATTGTAAGCGTTGCAAAATTAGTGATTTGTGGTTGCAAAATTTGGCGGCATTTTTGAAACATTAAAAATGACGACGATGAAATAACTTTATTTGATACGGATTAGTGGACGTGAATGTTTCTGTAGCGCATATTTATACAAAATTCATTTTATTAAATTATAAATATAAAAAAATCAATCAATAAAAAATATGAATATAAAATCCCATATTCACAGTTATTAGAAATTCATGTGACGCGTATTAAGATCCAACCTAATAATTTAACCAATAATTATAACCTTAACCTCTTGATACCGCGATCGTGAGTATGGGATTTGAGATCGCTCAGTGGAACGCGGCAACGCGCCCAAAGCCAACATATGAGTTGACCATGACATATGTCAACATGAAGTTGACAGTACGTGAATAGTTGAGAACTATAAAGAAAGAACATACATAACATATATTACTTTATAATTAGATTTAATCTATGTTCAATGGTTTAGGATAGACGTTAGACGTTATTCTGCGCAATATTTCCTCGTAAAATTTGCTTTGTTTAGTTGTATAATGAAAATTACATATAATTTAAAAAAAATAGGATTATAATGATTTCGGAAACTGTCCATAAATATAAATAAGTCGGTAATTACTTTATATACTGGTGTTGAATTTTTACTATGGATTTATTCAAACAGGGTATGTGGTCATTTAAAATTTAACTATCTCTTTATTAGTCTTCTTTAGGAGTGTTTTCTAATTTATTTGAGGTAAAATTGTATGAATATTGTTGAAATTAATATTTGTAACGTGCGTTGTTATGACGAACTCGATCAAGGCCGTGCTGTCCCGTACCTGGCACTTGCTTGATAGTTGATATTGATACTACAGAATGCGTAAGGCGCAGTGCATTTGAGTCCTAGTGGGTGGATCGCATTTTTATCAATTGTTTATCAAATAATACCACATCCGCTATTCAGTATTCAATTCAGTGTTGAGCAGAACGTGTCGTGATAATCGTCATTTACGCTACTAATTAGAGTTGTGACGTTATGGTGCCAATTGAAGAATTTGTGCATTAACTATTATCGCCTTTGTTTTATTAGTGCTCACAATAAACTAGTTGGTTCAATAGTGCCAGTTTGAAATTACCTGATAGGTACATTAATAAAATTTTCTTTAATTTTTTTGTCTATTAATCAGTATGTTTGACTGTTTTAGTGAATAATAAATCAATTAAATCTGTAATAAAAAAAAGCAATAAGAGGTGCTAAAAGTGGTCTCATCAATGTGTATTTTTATTATTTTATGTGTTAGATGGATATTGAGCTATAAAATATGTAATCAGTTGTGGTTAAACATCAACTAATTTGATGTTTTGCATAAATATGTACTTAATTGTAACCAGGACAAACAAAATATTTGTATTTAGCAAACCTTTGTATAATTACCTACCTACCTTACTGGTAGTAGGTACAATATTATCTTATATAATTTTTTTTAACACTTGATTTTCTATGTTCATTAAAATTTGTTTTCTTACAGATATGAAGGGTCCCACAAGGCCTGCACCAAATGTTCCAGGCATGGTTACAAGATACTCCCCTGTAACTAATTGGAATGATGATCCTTTTGGTGCTGATTTATTTGAACCTACACCTTTTACTCAAAAGAAGAAGCCACCTCCACGTCCTCCACCACCAAACATATTGAAACCATCCGATATCCCAAATAAACCCTCACATTTTGTACGTAAACCTACAGTCCTAACTGCAATACTGTCTCGTAAAAGTAAAAACAGTTCAACAGTGAACAATTCAAGTGTCAATAAACAATCAAACATATTTACAAATATAAACAGTGAAGTGGATACTAGTAAAATATTTCACAAGTGTGAGAAAGTGAATGTACAAACAGGAACTTTGATAGATTTCTCTTCACCTCCTAGTTCTCCCACATTCACAACAAGATCAAGTAGTGACGGTGTAAGTGTAGATAGCTTTGGATCAGATGCTACAACATCAACTAATCATCATAATGCATTTGGTGGAGGAAATGCTTCACAAGCTGAAAGTGGATTTGAGGATGACTTTGATCTCTTCCTGAGTAATCGAAAACCAATAAGCAAAGATGATACTTTGGATGATTTTTCTACTGTAGATCCATTTTCTCCCCCAGTGTTAAATAAACCCTCAGTGATTAGAAAACCTACATTTAGTTCAGAATCTTTTGAAACATTAAGCAATGCAAGTAGTCAATATTCAGTACCATCACTGAATGGTCCAACTATAATTCGTGCAAAACCAGCAAGACCCAAACCACCAGATAATTCAGCATTGTTAAAAAGTTCATTTGGAAATAATTTACAAATAACTCCTATGAATCTAAATACAACAACTCCAATTCAGCAGGTTGGCAATGGATCCGTAAATGTGGTAAGTTATAGATACTAGTCACTAATTTATGTATTGTTGATGAAAGTATATAAATATTAAGATCAATTCTTACAATAAGTTTTTATAATGTATAAACCATGTGCATTATAATAAAGCTGACAAAATTCTTATCAAAATATGGACAAAATCACTGCTTCTACAAAATAAAGTATAAATGACTAATTTTGTTTATCAAAGCACTTATCAAACAATAATAATAATTATCAACCATCTAAATTAAAAAATGAATTAATTTATATATAGGGTATCTACTGTTAATTAATAAGAAAAAAGAGTTGTCTATATGGAGACAAACATTATGATGGCTTGATTATAATATCCTCCTGGGGGTTATAAAATATAATCTTGGACTTACTGCTAGAATACTTGCAATGTAATAATTATTATTCTGTTGTGAGGCTATATTTATTTTGCAATCCCTACTTTTTTGATTTATGTATATCAGCTGTCCTACATTCAAGAAAGTAAAAAAACCCTACTTAACTAATATCTTACGAACATCATAATTCACACTACTTATTACCTATTACATTTTTTTTTCATATAAACTTCATTTATTTATTCAAAGAAAAACACAATCTACAAAGTTTTAGTGTAACTATGTAATTTTAAATTGATTCAATCCATAGCTTTTCAGAAAGGTAAAACCTCTCAGTTTATACTTTGAGGCCTTGCTTCCAAAACTGATTTTGAGAGGCCACCTTTGATACCGTTAGCCTATGACAACGAGCATGTGCAGTTCATACTTTTAAAATTATATGTATTTTTTACTTATACAACACACAAATATATTCTTACATATACATCATATGCACACATAAACATAGTCATACATACATTAAAGTATTATAGTTTATACACAAGAAACAGTGTTAGAGGCTATGAGCGAATATGTTCACCATGTATTTCTACCTACATATCTATACTAATATATAAAGCTAAAGAGTTTGGTTTTAACGCGTTAATCAACTGGTCGATTTGAAAAATTCTTTCAGTGTTCTAACACCCATTTATTGTGGAAGACTATAGGCTATATATTATCACGCTAAGACCAATAGGAGCAGAGCTACAGGTGAACGAATTCGCGCGAGTCGACTAGTATTATATAATTGCCAATCATAACAAAACATTTTTGTTGGATATAGAGACACTTAAGAGTGGTTATTTTAACTTCACTAAAGAAAATGAATTTAGATGATTTTTTTGTTGAAAATGGTTTACCTTGATGGTGGTCCCATTTTAATTTCATCGGCATCTGTCTTATTAAATATGTTAAATGTATACAAAAAAGTTTGTCTAACATCAGCACAAACACTAAACATTATAATAAATTATGGATAAAATTATAATAAATTACGCATAAAATAGTAGTAATAATCCAACATTAACACAGGCTAGTTTTTATCTTGAAAAAAGTAAAAAAAAATCCCATAGCATAAGATTGTACATAGTTAATTTAAGATTTCCTGCACACTAAATACTAATTTTCAACATTGCAGGATTTAAATATGTTAAGTTGGGAACGTGAAGAATCTCCTGAGAGGGAATCCACTCCACCAATGCCAACTATCCCGCCACCGCCACCTCCTGTCATTGATGATGATTTACCGGAGGTTTGGCCTGAAGACGTCCCAGATCTAGTTGACCCAGCTGATTCAGCAACACCTGAAGATAATGAGCCCTATGGAATTGCACTTTATGACTATTTCACTGATCATCAGGAAGATCTATGCTTTTCTGTAAGTATTAGTACTGTATATTGATGAAACAATTTTTATTTTGCCATATCTTTTCAGTTTTGAAGTACACTGTGAAAAGAATGCTAGTTTTTTTCGGACTTCCAATACTAATCAATATAACTTTTAAATTAAAATTCCCGATGTTCTTATTGTCATTTAATATTACATCATCTTTAATCTAGCAATTATATAAAGAACCCAATAATCTAAATTAATTTATATACATTCCGCATTGACCTAAGATTAATTTCGCATCAAAGCGAAAACCATTCTCAGAATTTTTAGTCGATGTTTAGTGCATTTATTACGTTGGAAAAAACGAGGTAGATAAGTATATGAACGGAATGAGCTAAATTTTTGATATTTTTTTCTATCGATATCTCAATAACGATGGACAATAGGTGAAAAATTTAAAGGAGCTTAACTTTAGATCGTGACAAAAGCAACAAAAAATTATGGGACGGGACAACGGGAACCGAGTTATTATGAAAAAACTGAATTTAACCCTTTTTTCAATATGACGGAAAATCCACAAGGAAATTTCGGTCGACAATTCAAAGCTTTTCGAGCCCCCTCCCCCCACGTAATATCCAAAATTTAGGTCATTACGTTCATAAGCTTATCCAAATGTATATAATGACTGGACTAGTTAGTAAAATAATTTTGCACGAGTCATAAATCAATACGTCATTAATGGAATATATAAAACTTTACGTTAATGTAGTCTTATTACCTAAATCGTATTACTCGTGACTAATGTTTTAAGTCGACTAAACCAGAAATGTTTTATATGATTATGATTACTTATTTTCATATACATTTTGGAATTATATGTTTTCAAAGTACCATACGGCACCAAACACTTCAGTTGTTATTACTCATAAAGGAAAATCAGGATTGTAATTCCTTTCATTATCATTCAAGTACAATAAAGATTCGACCCTTAACCTTATCCTTGTAGTTGATTGACTTCATCTGAATGTAGCTTCATAAGATTTTTATTATTCATGTGTATTAAAATATATTTGTTTCTTAATACAATCAAAGAGTGTATGAAAATTCGCCATATGATTAAATCAACTAAGGTTTTATTGTCGTCTATTGCAATCATACGCTGAATATCATATTTGTCAAAAAAGTACTTTTTTGACTCTTTTAGAAAATTCTAATGGGATGATTCGTTCTCAAATGAAAAATTCCATAAATTTTCTATACATTTGGTGAGTTGTGTGATATAAGTATATAGTTCTAAATAGGGAATTTTCTTTAGCGAGTTGTGGCTTCACGCCAAGTGTTTCGCTATTTTTAGACTGAACATTTTTTATTATCTTCACAGAAAGATACAAGTTCACGGGCAATTTGCACCATTTGAATTACTTCGCAGAATACTGAGTTCTATTTTTATCTCTTTGTATATCTTCTACGTTTAATATCAATATGAAGAATGCATGACTTGTATATTAGGCTAACGTTGTGTGTCTATAAAGACTGAGTCATACCCGAATAGAATTATGAAAACATGTTTTTTTACAAAAAATTCAATAAAATTTATAAAATTTGTTCCTATCATACACATAACATCCGGTCCCGTATTAATATTACTACTTTTTGTATCTGTTTGTCAATAGAGCTAATGTTATTAACTTGAAAGTTAGGAAGGTTCACATGACAAGTGCTCAACGCGTTCACATGGTGCTCGCTTGTCAGACGTTGAACGCGTAACTAAGCGAAAAATTACATCTACCCGCGTCAAAAGCGTGCTTTCATTTAAACATAGAAAACAAACGACTTCAAGGCGCGTGTTGACGTGTGATGACAACGGTTTGCGCTAGAACAGCGTTCAACGCGCGCTTTATTAAAACGCTCGTTAGTATGTGTACGGCCTGAATTAAATGTATGTACACTGTCCATCATAGCTTGATCGATGACAGCTTGTCACTTAGACATATGTAACTAGATCGATATTCCAACTAATGTTACTGAATGTTGCAAAACAAAAGGGAGTTGTAACACGTTTTTATTCTTGTTAAAATGGTTCACAACCCTCACTATTCATAGTCGTGTTTTGCGATGACAGCTGTCAAAGGTTAAGCTATATTGGACAGAGTGTAGTTGTAAACGCGCGTCACCAAAACGCGCGTTAGGCGCTCGTCTTGTGGACATGCTCTTAAGCTAATTAGAGCGTGTGACGCAAATCCTCATTACAAAATATTGCCTAGTTTACATCACAACGAGTTAAAACCCTTAACACTGGTATAAATACACCACTCGTCGTTCAGGGTCAAAGTTGTTAGCATTTTAACGATTATGACATTGCAGTCAATAATTTGTTCCTATTACGTTATATAGGTATGTGCATTTACCGGTCAAACCGCTTTTATTTTTATAGACATTTGTTCGTTTTCTTCTCGAAAAATCCTTAATTTTGATATATCATGATGTTAGATAACAAAATTTTATTGTGCCGCCGTATTGGGATGTCTTGCCATATTAAATTTTTTATTACACAATTTTGTTTTCGCAGCCAAACACCCATACATATCATGTTAGTAAAAAAACTGACCCGACATTTTTGGGTGTCAGCCAAATTAGATTTACATGATATCACTTAAAGTTGAATTTTTTTTAAGTTCACTTTCATTTCCTTCACTTTAATTCCGGTAGTAAGTGGACATATATAAGACAGAATTACCATTTGCAATGTCATTTGAAATAAAGAATAATAAGAGGTATAGCGTATATACCTCTTATTATTCTTTATTTCAAATCTATCAATAAAAGTCATCATAGTTAAAATGTTCTATACATCTTAAAAATATTAATCCAACGTCTTTAGGAAAGATTATTCAACCCTTTTGACCAAATCAATTATGACATTATCGTTAAATTAAAAATCACAACATACCTTTTTAGGATTCCATACCCAAAGGGGGCCATTCATTTATTACGTAACACTATTTTCGGTGGTTTTTGACCCCCTCTCCACCTATTATAAGAAAAAATAAGAATAGGCTGACCCCCTCCCCCTATTTAATATTTATTACTTAAAAATCTAAAGGAAAAAATTGAAAACCCACTCGATCCGAGCTAAAATCGGCACTCGCGCTGTTGCCCGCGCTTTTTCAAAATATAATTTTAACTTCGCATTTTGTGATCTTACGTAAGAACTATCGAAACTTCCTTCCACCCCCTTGTAAGAAAAAATAAAGACATGGTCGACTTATAAGCCGTGATAGCTAAACAGTTGAAATGTTCACAAATGATGTATTTCTGTTGCCCCTATAACAACAAATACTAAAAACAGAATAAAATATATATTTAAGAGGGAGCTTTTTGCCAGATATTGGTACGGAACACTTCGTGCGAGCGTCCGTCTCGCACTTATCCGGTTTTTTACTATACATTGTCACTAATAAATGTGTGTATAAAATTTCATCTTAATCTGTTTGGAATCTTCTTAAATATATTTCTTATATATAAAATGAATCCTTATTCATTGGTCACGGCATCACGCGTGGACGGCTGTGCCAATTTCGCTAATTCTTTTTTTGTTGTATTTGTTATTGTCAAGAGGTTCTAATGTAAGAAAATTATGCAGAAAATTAGAAAATTTAGGAAAACTTTACGGCCATATTAACATTTTAATGTAAGTCTTTGACAGCTAATTAGAATTTCAATATTCTTAGATAAGACAAGACAAGACAACGTCTGTTGGGTCAGCTAGTATTAAATATAAAATTTAGATTTAGGGCAAAAAACTAAGCAAAGACAATAACAATTATCATATAAAAAAAGCAAAAACAATTATCTTTTTTTTTGTCTTAATATAATATGTTATTATAATAGTACAGCTGCATAGTTACGTAAATATCTTCATTGTTAATTTGAATAATCTGAATGCTGAAACATTGATGTTGACTCTACAGTTTACGTAACGTGTTTGCGTCGTTTCTGGAAATTGTATAGAACTATAGAGCATATGCTGTCTGTCGTGTGACGTTTTTACGTATATTCCGTTCGTTAGCGACGCCATATTTACATTGCAAAAGTATGTAGGCGATTTGCAGTATTATTTCATGACTGATAAAAAGTCTATTGCGCATATCGGTGTCGTACAGGAACTCGATATCGCGACTTCCAGTTGTTGTTTTTGTGACAATCATTATTTAATTACACTGGATTTTATTTTAAATTACATTATTTTTAGAGTGGTATCGTAAATTCATGGTTTGTTAATATCAGGAAGTTATCACTCAAGATATCTTAGTCGTATAAAATAACTGTCACAAAACGAGATGATCAAGATCTAATACGTCTTAGATAATGTAAAAAATTGTCAATATTACTATGATGCGAAGAACCCAAAGTACAGCCATGGTCTTGTAAAAATTACACAGTTTTTGGCTCATATAGTTCTACTATTAATAAGATGAAGCCACTTTCAGACTTAGCAATTTAGCTCTGAAGGGCTTAAAATATTCTTGTAAATTTAAAAAAGAAAATCGAAGTCAACTACAATATTTAGTCAACAAAGATAAAGTAACGGCAGACGATGCTTTGTTTTATTATATTTCTGGTTGATAAGAGTTTTTATCTAAGAACGTATGAAGTGACTCGCTTTTTATTTACGTTGGAAAAAGACATTGCGCAATTTAACAGATATGTAATAAACAATGTCAATCTCTTAATAAAAACAAATTCAAAACCAAAAAACTGATTAATGTGTCGAATTCCCACACCGAAGGTTGCAAACTTATTTGTCACTTTATAAAGTTCGTAAAAAACTTTTCTGTTGGAAAAATATTGTCGCCATAATATAACGACTATATACTTGTTTTATATTTAACTACAAACGGCTTTCGAATTTTTCTGTGCTTTACTTTACCTAACTCTTGCCAAACATGATTGACCTTGACCATGACCTCAGAATAATTGATTATATATTATACTAGCTGACCTGGCAAACCTCGTACCGCCTCAGAATCAATGAATAAAAAAGCTGAATGATAATCGTGGTCAAAACTTAACCGGAACAAGAAGAATTCGTAATCAAAAAAAATGCTCGATATGAATTCCAACCAACCAACCAAACAAAAGTATTCTTTTCTTTTAAATTTAATTTGATTTCTGAACGAGGGGAAGGACATCAAAACCAAAAAAAATTAAAAAAAACTTCAGTTTTAAATTTAATTGATTTCTGAACGACTTTTAAATTTAATTGATTTCTGAACGATTTTTAAATTTAATTGATTTCTATATGACGGGACGAACATCAAATGTTTGACAGGTAGGAATAGTTTCTAAGAGAAAGAGAAATTGTTGTTTTTACTACTGCATTTTTTTATATTTACCAACTTTTTAAACCTTTCCTGGGCTCAAACAAATATTTAAAACCAAAATTTTGAATTATTTGTATGAGTCGATACAATCTCGAGTTTTAGCCAGACTCGTCAACAAGTCTCTGACAAAATAAGTCTTCACAGATATTTTTTTATTTCAAATTTATAATTTTTTATTTTACAAAATGAATTAATCTTGTAATACTAAATAGCAACTAAAGTATTTATAAAAGTGAAATTTTTATTGATGTGATAATAATAGTCGTTACAAAATAAGAACATGATCAATCATTATGACAAGCATCATATTGTGAACAAAACAAATGAGTTTATTGACGTATTTGTTTGTTTTGACAAACTTTACAATCGCGTAGACAGCAGGGTTGAAAAAAAGTTTTTTAATTTATTTTTTAAACAAATGTTTAATTTGTTTTTTTTATGTTTCTTTTTTATTTTTAGTTAAGGCCATTAATTTCAAACTAAATACAATTAATTTCTGGACTCTAGGTATTTTCAAATTCACCATAGTAAATTAAATATTTACAAAAATTGATCAATGGATAAATATTTATTCTATGCTGCGTGCGTACTTACCTCTGATCCGTACTAAACGCTTTACATTCATCCTGTATGTTCTAACTAATGTTCATTTTTAATAGGGGAAAAACCCCAATATTTATATTATTTTATATTCAAATAAGGGGAATACTCACACATTGGCCGAGTGCGGACATATCTTTGTTTTTAAATACGTTATGAAACACGGTTTTAATTCAAACTGTTTTAAACACAGATTTAAACATGTGTTTTAAACAACTTGCTTTAATAATGCCAACCCTGGTAGACAGTGACGGCCATCAGCCAAATTGTAGAATTTACGTCAATGGATTAGTTGCCCTTGAAAAAATTGCAAAATATTGTTGTTAAAAAAGTTCAGATACAGATTTAAGTAATAACTTATGTATAATTCTATTAATAAACTCGAGTATAAGATCCTGAAATTAAATATATTAACCTAAGATAAAGATATTTATGTGTTGTATGTTGTTAAAAATACTTTAGTAATTCTTTTAAATCTTAAAATTTAAAATCTTAATATTTCTTATAGGATAGCCCTCCCTCACTTTTCTGTGATAAAAATAATATGGTTTCTCAGAGATTGTGGTTTATAATAAAATGTTTTTATCATACATATAACCTGATTAAAAAACATAACATTGTTTGAGTTTAACGTGATTTAAAGTACTACTTTCGAGACCATATGACGTTATCATCTATTCGTCAATGATTAGATGAAAATAGAGGATAAAAACAAAGAAAATAATATTCCAATTATAGTATTAGTGTGAATTACTTTGATAATAATTAAATCATCTAATTTTCAGGCAAATTCCAAGATAACACTCATAAGACGAGTGAATGACGAATGGATGTACGGAAGATTAAGCGGGGCAGAGGGTCTCTTTCCGTCCAATTACGTAGAGGTCAAAGTACCGCTACCGAGTAGCCAAGCGATAGCATTATACGACTTCGATCCAGTCCAAAGTGGCGACCTCAAATTTAGAGTAGGGGACAAAATTACTGTACTCTCGAAAATTAACGACGAGTGGTACTTCGGCGAGTGCAATGGTCTTAAAGGGGAGTTCCCCATAAACTTTGTACGAATGAGTTAGTCCGTTGTTTGTATAGATTTTTTATATTATTCACTAGTCGACCCGTGCGACTTCTTCCGCGTGATGCTCCTATTGGTCTTAGCGTGATGTATGATATATAGCCTTCCTCGATAAATGGGCTATCTAACATTGAAATAATTTTTCAAACCGGACCAGTAGTTCCTGAGATTAGCGCGTTCAAGCAAACAAACTCCTCAGCTTTATATATTAGTATAGATAATATCTGTATGTACTCTATGTATATTGTATGTTATTCAGCTTGGCGTGAGATAAATGTGAACAATGAACCAATCAAGGTTTTACTTTATGTGTATTAATTTCGTGGAAACTTTAGATCACTTTTTTATATATACTAAAATTTTGTAAATAATAAAAACTGTGTTCTTTTTTAATAGTGGATTTCCTGTAAAATTAGACACAAAAAAACCCTATATTTTGATAACCTTTTGGCTTGCGTCAAGCTGAATAGAATATAATCTGAACTATGTTATGTAATATGTACAAGTATGAGGTGTGAGTCCCTGGTTTTAATTTAATTTTTATATCCATAGCAATAATTAAACAGTTTTTGCTGAATAGATGTTAATCTAATCATGTTTGAAATAAAATAATAAATAAAAATTGTAAATGTATTTAAGAGCTTTGCAATTGTCCATAATAAATTGCTATTGATAATAAATTCATCTAGTCTATAAAAATCAATGAAATCCACAGAAAATTAATTATTGAATCTATAATTATAAGTTTTTAGTATGTTATTTGTAAATTTATGTGTACGAGATTTAACGTCACACACAGTGAATATAAATGCAAAATTACTAACTGAAATCAATTATATTAGTTATTAAAAGCCAATTGTATAACATGTGATAAGGTGTGAAAATTATGGGAAGACTGATGAACTAATGTTTAGTATTTTTTATAACATTAGTCTAGATTAAAATGTCGTAGCCCTCCAAAATATATTCTCCATCAAAAAATCTGCGATATTGAAAGAGTAGGTGTAAAATTCAAATGTGATTTAGACTTAAACCTACATTTAAAGTCGATTGCCTTATAGTTAGCGACCGCAAAAATGGTTGGTGAGCGGCCGTTCATTTATTACGTAAGACTATTTTCGCTGGTTTTGACCCCCTCCCCTTCTATTATAAAAAAAAGTAAGAAAAAATAAGAAACGGTTGACCCTCCTCCCGTTAATTCGTCTTACGTAATAAATGAATAGCTTTTGATTGAGATTTGGATGCCATACTAAGATTTTCTTTGTAAGTAGACAACGCATTTCACCTTTTATTTACAATTTGCATCAACTGTAAGAGATCTTTTTAAGATACAGATTGATTTATTGTATCTTACTAACATCTAAAAATACATTAATTGTTAATGCTCGCCATTTTAAGTAATTGACGTAAGATTAAATATTGACTATGATTTAAATTTGTTTCGTTAACACTTAGTACAGGAGTGGCAAGAAAATTAGAAGAATGAAAGAAAATAACGAGGAATCGAAATTAGCAATTTTGTATGTAAATATCCATCGAAACGAAGGTCGGCAAGCTGTTAAAAGTTTAGATTATATTAATCATGCAATTATATCATTCCTTAATTTACCACATCGAGTGCAATATAGCTAAACCTGGATAAAAGTCTGCCTTCTTAAAATACGCAATAATAAATGTGATTTATTTTTAGTATTTAGTCGATTTTAACATCCATGTTTAAAACACAATTAGACACGTTAGTATCTTTTTGTTTGTTAATTAAGTACATATTATGTCAACATAAAATCGTAATATTTGCCATAATATATAATTTAATATTTATCATTAACAACTAACATGGCATAAGCTGAAATGTCTTGATATAACATATATATTAAATATATTTGTTGTTTACTAATAGATCTGATTAAATATAGTTCAAAATGTTTAAGGAAAATATAAGAAAAGAACTCAGGTCCTTTATTTAGGAATATTCAATTTCTTTTGTATGTTTTCTTAAACAGGGTATTATTTTTCAAAATGGGTCCTAGGAAGAGGAAATCCCAGATCCATTGATATTATATTTTTTTAGTATCTATAGATATTATAATCAACAGATTTAGCACAATTAAAAGAAAGCAGTGTCGCTGTAATTTATGTTTTGTAATATTTGTGTAATAAATCATTTTGTTATAAATTATTAATTTAATGTTTCTAGTTATAATTAATTTTTTTCGGCCAAAGGCAAGATTTTCACGAGTTTCACCTAACTCTAAGTTTGTAAGTTTTGTTCGTGTCATTTATTTTTAAGTAGTTTTTATTTTGGTGGGACCATAATGTTAGTGCCTTAAGTATTTGAATGAAATGTATATATCTAGTTATTTATAATAAATCTAATATCTCTTTTTATTTGCCTTTATTATTTATTAATCAGCTTAAAAAGTCTTCTATACTCTATTCATCTTGGCGTGAGACAAAGCGGAAACAAATCATAAAAGGTTAAAATATTATTCAATTACTTTAAAACTATGTATAAGAATTTGAGCCTATTTAATTTTCAAACCCTTAAACTCATACTAATATAGGTACATATATACAGGGAGGAAGGATATGAAGGGAGCAAGTAAATATTCGTTATATCACGTAATTCGTTAAACTGAGGTTCGTAATGAGGCTGTCCAAAAATTAGTTATGAAGAGGTAAAAAATATAAACCAGTCTGGACGTACTATGGGGTTAAGGGTTATCATATATTGATAGGACGTTAGATAAAGGTTTTGGGTTGACAAAATTTGTTTATTTGACGTATTTACCCTCTTTTTGTATTAAAAAATTTGTTATAAATATGTAGGTTGTTCGCAATGTAGAGGTATTTAAAATTGATTCTTATGGACAATTCAAGGGGATTACGAAGAATTTGTAAAATCGAGGAAATCGTTACATTACGGTTGCACTGTATTTTAAAGTTTTTATATATACTATCAAATCCATACAAATAAATAAAAAAACACGTAGTGTGATATTCTTGTTATAGTTGGGTTAGGTCGTAATTGTTTTTTTGTTGTTTATCATACGCTAAGCTAAATAAAGCATAAATTATGTTTATTAATGTTTCAGCGATTTTATCACCACATAGTATAAAACAAAGTCGCTTCCCGTCTGTCTGTCCCCATGTATGCTTAGATCTTTTAAACTACGTAACGGATTTAGATGCGGTTTTTTTTAATAGATAGAGTAATTCAAGAGGAAGATTTATATATATATATAATACATGCATATTGTAGTAGAGAAAGTAACCGTGCGAAGCTGGAGCGGGTCGGTAATTTTATTATAATATTTAGGTAATGTTTTAAAATCATGCAATACTAGCAATAAAAGAAACGATATCACATAGTGAGATTTA
Organism: Limenitis camilla; assembly: GCA_905147385.1. Taxonomy (NCBI): domain Eukaryota; kingdom Metazoa; phylum Arthropoda; class Insecta; order Lepidoptera; family Nymphalidae; genus Limenitis; species Limenitis camilla. The sequence goes on along the minus strand of LR990245.1, from coordinate 7,776,188 downwards.
TTATTTGAACAAAAATATTCTATTTTATGGTACTTAAAATATTTACAATATCTTAATTTACAACTTAATGTCAACATACCCTGTTCGCTTTTCAACTGTTGTTTGAAAAACACTGCGATGGCAAGATAACTTTCAAACTGCAAATGGCTTCAAAATTTTAATCATAGTAACGGTAACGTCAGTTACTTAAAATCCTTCACAACTTGTTGAAAAGGGAAAAGAGGGCAAATACACCTAACAAATACTCTACTATAAACAATTACTTGTCTAATAACACAGTCCCGAAATATTACTTAACAAATTTCCATAACAATTCCTCCATATTTATCTCTAGATCGAGTTCCTCTACTTTCAGTATAAAAAGCCAGATTTACATTATAAGACAAACTATTAAAATTTTGCTCTATTAAGATCTATGAGCATTCTCTGTACACAAAATAGTAGGTAAGTTTAGAACCATATTTGGAGCTTTTGTTTTATAATGTAAATGGCTTTTCAGACATTCATGTCTACTCATTATCACATTCAGGTACATAAAATAAGCTTTGTTTTGTGATTATTGACAATATGTTGTCATTCAAATTACTTTCATAAAAACAAAAAAAATATTTCCGTTTAAAGCAAAATTACCTCGTAAATACTTTTCAAGCCTGTTTATCTAAATTGTGTTGAAATTTAAGTAAATATTAAATTCGTAAAAAGAGGCAGTAAGCTCTAACATAAACTATCAGATAATGACGTATCTGAAGCAATGTCTTGAAATAATTGTGCGAAAAAGCTTCAATAACAAAATTAAATTTTAATTACTTAATTTTTTAGCCTCATTTGCCTTATTTAAGACGTTTCTTCTTAAAGCTACATTACACATTAAGTTAACATCGCTTTAAAAGCAACTGAAGCTTGCAAATTTAATGTGACATCTATATCAGAGGTGAACAATTAATTTTTAACTTGTTAAAGTGAAAATAATCTTTTAATATGGATAACATAGACACAGTAAAGTAGGATAACGAAATAGGTAATAAAATCAATATTCCGGATTGAAAAAATTATATCGATTACTTAATATCATAATTGTCCACCTCCAATTTATACACAAAAAGCATATTACCATAATTCAATATTTACAAAATATGTTTCCTCTGTATTGGTAATAGGAATTTGAATCTTTAATGTCATTGTGTTGCATATTTTCATTAAGTTTCATTAATCAGTGTTTAGTCGGGTCTATATATTGGTATCTTGGGTATAAATTCTATGAGAAGCACATATTCCATCATAGAAGATGAATCGCAGTGTTGCTTAGTGAGACGCCAGCGCAGTCCTAGTTTGTTGTAGAGGCGACTATTCTCCCATTCCAAGAGTTTGTTCAATGAGTGTTGAGTCTGGAAGAAGGAACAATCATTTTTAAATTGTATTAAAATCCAAAACATACTTGGACTCACACCTTTGTGTGCGGTGTGGGGTTTATTGTATGAGAGCCCTTTTGAAATATTTATTTTATTCTGTTTTTAGTTATAGGGGCAACAGAAATACATCATTGGTGAAAATTTCAAATGTTTAGCTATCACAGTTCATGAGATATAGCATGGCGACAGACAAACGGTCAGAGGAGTCTTAGCAATTGGGTCCCGTTTTTAGCCTTTGGGTAAAAAACCCTAAAACGAGAACTTGAACCTTTAAATAATAATGTAATGAAACTTAAGTTATCATAATATGAATATGATATATAGTTGACATTTCAAGTAAATAAAAATAATAAATGATCAACAAATTTAATTGTCTAAAGTAATATCTTAAATCAATAAGGAGAATGAAAACAACTTATTTAATAACTTGAACTATGCACCCTAGCATGCAGAATTCTATTGTCAAGATGTCAATTTTTATGCTTAAAAAGTATAGCTTTTTTAATACTAGGATGTAAATTAATGACTATAATATCAATATTATCTTACTCGTTTACTGAGACATATGACCGGCCAAAGAGAGCATCCCAATGTACAGCAGCAGCAGACACACCCACAGAACAACCACTTCACATTGACAGGTAATGTTTTCTTTAAGACACTGTTTATTCGAGCTACGGTCGCTTGATATTCCTCTGGAGCCACACGAGATTGCAATCCAGAGGGGAACTCTCCATTGAATTTGTTGCTTAACCCAAAACTGTAATTAAGTTTTTAAAAGTACTTATTTTTACTGCATAATTTCAAGGGTACTGGGTATAGAAGAAAAACATTTTTAAAAATTTTACAAACAACACATTGAATCTGTGAAAACTGAAATAGAAATCTGTATGTAGAAGTATGTAACCTTAACACCAAAGGTAACACAAAATATGTATATCTATATTTTGGACATGGAGCAATGTCCTGCTGCATGGTTTGGTCATTCCGAGGAATTGAGTTAACCACAAGTAAACATGATAACAAACTCTCAATCACCAATAAATAAAGACTTATTTTTAGAAAGGTCATTCTATAAAAATTTAAATAAATATACAGTAGTTTTATTTTTATATTTTGTAATTTATGTAATATTACTGACATCTTAATAACAAGGCAGTTGAGTTATTTAGGGATCTGTACGTTATTTTTGTAACAATGTACAATTTGTCAGTATGTTATCATCACCTTCTAAAACTCTTATAAGTGCTTATTGACATTAAGAATCCAATTAACACATTTAAAACCAGTTTCCTCAATTATAATGCAGGAACTCAAAAGTAAAATATTTTGTTATTTTATTTTTTTGTCAAATTGAATATATATATTTGAAGTTAATATTTGTTTTATCTAACTATGTTATATCCATATTTATTTATATTATTTTCTTTGTAATTTCACAACAATTGGATAACATTTTTAGATAGTAAGAAATATATATTCGTCTTGTTAGCATGCATTAAACCCTTTCAAGAAGTTTAATTAAACAATAAATTTGGCGTCTGGTCAATGTCCTCGCCAAGAAAATGTTCAATGCTAACAGTAACAAAGAACCAAAAATAGCATTGCATTTAGCTCGAAAATGAGTGCGTATTTAGAAGAGTTGCACTAAAAAGGAAAACAAGATAATAAAGTGTTAGGCAAAACAGCTGATAAAATGAAACCTACACTGTCATATTACCAGCTCCTCGGACGACGATAGGGTCAGGCACTAATGTCACATGCGTCTCCTCTATATTCTCCTCAGGCTCGATTTCGTCTGGGTATATGGCATCAAAATCAGCCATTTTAAAAAATTCTAACTTAACAAACTTTTAAGTTTCTGTTTATCGCACATAACAAAGCACAGTGTTTGCTAGATTTTATCATTCATTACATTTAACAAAAAAAAGCAACAAAGTGACGTTTTCACAAATACAAAATACTAGTATTGCCATAATTTCATTAATTGATCAATCAAATAAAAAAAGTGTAATTAAAATAAATTAACGAATAAAAAAAACAATAGTGTCAGGAATATTAGAATTTATATATTTAAACGGAACTAGCTATCGGTTTTTCTATATTGAATATATATCATTTAAATGGTAACATTTTAATATCAGTGTTATTAAATTTAGGGCCCATATGGAAGACTAGATGGCGTTGTTTTCCTATGAGACCAACATAATATTGAAATTTTATATATCATCTTTGATATAGAATAATCATCAATCATCTGTTTATAATAATAAAATAACCTCTTTTTACTAAGTGCATATGGATGCATAACAATGCAAATAATGTTTATAAACAAAATGTTTTGATATATGTACCGTATATATCAAAACATTTTTTTTTACAATTTTTGTCTGTCTGTCTAATCTCTGAAATGGCTGGACCGATTTTGACAGGACATTCACTGGCAGACAGCTCATGTAACAAGGAGTAATTACCCATATAATACCAAAGACCCATAGGAGCAACACGCGAACGAAGTCGCCCGGGTCGGCTAGTAATAATTAAAAAGAAGAAATAAGCAACGCCTTTACGTGAGGGAAAGTTCCTTATTTTTTAAAAACAAATTCTATTAAATATTGTTATGTCCGGTTTGTAACCTTATATTATCAATATCTATACTATTATATAAAGCTGAAGAGTGTGTTTGTTTGTATGCTTGAACGCGCTAATCTCAGGAACTACTAGTCCAATTTGAAAAATAGTTTCAGTGTTAGTTAGCCCATTTATCGAGGAAGGCTATATCATCACGCTAAGACCAATAGGAATGCAGTTACACGTGAACAAAGTCGAGCAGGTCGACAAGTTTTAAAATAATATTCTATGTAGGTAGGTACATATTTGCAAAGAACGTGTAAGCGTATTGATCCTATTGTAACATTGGTGTTTTCTATATGTCTATTTGACAGGTCTTTAAATATAAATGCAAGTATTATTAATTAAGCGCCCATATAAGGAAAGGGCATTATAAATAATAATATTATCTATTATAACGCAACCACACACGCGCTTGATCGCAGCTGTGACCCAAAAAGTTTGTCTATTCGTATAAACAGTATAACATGCGAGTGACATCTTTTATATTTATATCTATTTCATTAATCATCAAATATGAGCAACGATCAAGTATACCTTATGATAAACGAGAATTTTAGATTTAGAATCTTTTAAGTTTATACCTTATACAAGTTTAAAAGATTGAAAACCGCGTCGCTCAGAAACAACCAATTACATATATATATGGCATATGTTCCAAACTCTTTTTTTTCATCATAAATTTTAAAGATTTTTTACGAAAATCTATTCCTGCTAATATTATCCTAAATAATACATATTATAAATGTTGTAGGCGACGCGATCATAATAGGTTTGGGAAAAAGTCTTCGCATTATAGTATGTATGAACTTGTAATACAATCTCATTGGCTATATTATTTGTATCTGGCTGGTTTTGGTATCATTAAAAGTTTAAATTTTAAACAGGATAATTCCAAATTCAAATTAGGAAAATGTGTGATTTTTATTTTTTTTCGTACTGTGAAGATGAGTGAATATAATGAAGAAAATCGATAAATTTTAAAATTTTACTACAAAAAGGTAAAAATGCAACGCAAACCGCGAAAAAAATTTGCGATGTTTATGGACCTATTGCAGTGTCTGTGAGAGTAGCACAAATTTGGTTTAAGCGTTTTCAATCCGGAAATTTTGATGTCAAAGGTACACCTCGCTCTGGTCGCCCTATTACGGATAAAATAGATGCCATTTTGAAAAAGCTGAAGAACTGAGAATTGACCACAAAACAGTTTTGGCGCATTTGAAAAAACATGGGTACACAAAAAAGCTCGATATTTGGGTACCTCACGAGCTCACTGAAAGAAACCTAATGAACCGTGTACTCCGTGTCCTCCACCAGACAGGACCATCGATTCTGAACTCTACTCCAAACAACTGATGAGATTAAAGCAAGAAGTTGAGAGAAAGCGGCCGGAATTAATCAACAGAAGGAGTGTGGTTTTCATCATGATAACGCTAGACCTCACACATCTTTAGCCAGTTAGCAAAAATTAAGACAGTTTGGCTGGGAGGTGTTAATGTTTCCGCCGTATAGTCCTGATCTTGCACCTTCAGATTTTCACCTGTTTCGGTCTCTTCAGAATTCTTTAGGCAGCGTCGTCATTAACATCACGAGAGGACTGCCAAAACTACTTGCCGCGGTTTTTTGAAGCCCCAAAATTTCTATAGTAATGGGATCATGTCCCTACCTACAAGATGGCAAAAAGTTAACGAACAAAATGGTACCTATATACTTTAGTTAAATGTAAATAAACTATATTAAAAAATGTTTTGAATTTTCTCAAAAAATGCGAAGAAACTTTTTCCCCAACCTATTAATAGTACAATATAATACAAGTATGCCAAGTTTAGTATTGTTTTTTTTTATAACTATTTGATAAAAATTGGTCATTGTAGGGCGTAACGGAGCCGAGAACTCTAATGACCATAGCGCACGAGTGTACATACATACATACGTTTTTCAACACATTTGGGAGGAAAAAAAACATCGGTATACTTGGGGGTAGTATTTTCCTCGGCTGGCTTGCGACGACCGGAATGCGAATCCGACCCACACAGAATTCACCCAGATTTTCCCTTCCCCTCCATCTCCCCTCCCATACATTTCGTGCTGCGGTTCTAGTGAACCCTAGGTTCCAGCTCCGAGTGTATTTAAACCGTAACATTCTTCTCTTCAGTCCCCTTCAATCTTTTATCTTCAAATCACTAATGCATTGGCAAAACAAGACACACTCTCTCGTTTTGCCGATGTCCATGGTCGACGGTGGCCACTTACCATTTATCATCATGTCGGCGGTATGTTTGTTTGTCTTTTATTGCAATAAATAAATCTGTGTAACTAAAATAAACTAACAAAACTAACGGAACTAACGGAAACTGAAATAACGAACAAACAAATTGTTTGTTTTTAAAATCACACATGTGATCGGTTACCGTTGAATTTTGAATGAAGTGCTTGGTGTTGAGGCCAAAGAGTATATAAGGAATTTCGAAAATCACAGTCTGGTCAGACCGTTACCTGCCACCACATAAGTTCTGCTACTAGTTAGTAATAACACGTTCTTGTCTTTGCGAGTTTTGTAAAGATTCTGAGTGTTTTATTTCTATCCTCTACCTCTATCGCTGGTCCTTCAGTCCGGATCCTGTAGTCAAAAAAATTTTGTGATGTTTCAAACACCACCATATAATATGGTGATGACAAGAAACCGTAAGGAAACATTTTGTAATGATTCTGAGTGCTTTATTTCTATCCTCTTCAAATGTAAAGGTTTGTTATTTATAATTATTATTTAATTTTTAAAGTGGGAATGACAATTATATTTTAGGGTGTCCAAAAAAAAACTAATATTAATTTAAATTTTTCGTTCAATTGCGATACTTCTTTTGAAGTTACGTAAAAAAAAAGAAGTTATGTGAGTGATTTTAGTGTCACGTGATGTAGAAATAATCGTGATTACTTAGGTATTTGTTAGTATATGTTCAGCAGTCAATGGAATAAGTCGTAATTGAAAATTTTTATTTGACTTAGCGTTGTGATGACCCTAAATTCGGTTTGTTTTGATGAATTCTCTCTCGAGTTCGGCTGATTTATAGTTTCGGATATGGCCACTATAGCCATATAAGAAGTATCTTTGCCACCACATTAAAAATGACGTTATTACTAATTCCAATTAATTATTAATTATGTAATCATTATAACACTAACCGGAATTAACGCGACCACAACAAATAATCTACATCTACACTATTATATAAAGAGGAAAGATTTGAATGTTTGTATGCCATTGTTGCGAATAGGCTCAAAAAGTACTGAATTGATTTTGAAAATTCTTTCAGCGATAGAAAGCTATCCTTTCCGGGTAACATAGGCTATGTGGTGTTGCCCTAAATATTGTAATTAAAAAGATATGGGCATTTAAGTGTCATGAGTTTCTCAGGAACTACTAATACGATTTTAAAATTTTTTTCACTTGTAGAAAACTACACTATTCGTGAGTGACAAAGGTGATTTAGTGTTGCCATATACATTTTTTAATTAATAGAACATGGCCGTTTTGTTGCTACTGTCTTTTATTATCAGTCGCTTTTCTTTTATTTTTCTTTTAGTCTAGTCGACAAGTTGAAAATGGTACAAAATAGAGATACTGCTCTTAAAATTATGTGCTATAGCTCATTGGATCCGGAATGACGTCTAGAAAAATGTGCCAAAAGCGTGTATTAGCACATAAAAAATTGCAAAAGTTATAAAAGTTATCAAATTAAAAAAAAAATATTCAATACCTTAAATAAATTAATTAATGCGCCGTACTCGCTTTTGACGCCACGCGCGCATCCTAAAAATGTCACGCGCAGACCTATTTTCAGCGTTAAATTAAAATTATAAATAATGGAGATTGAGTTCCGGGAGTTAGGAGTTTTTCATTGGAAATTTCCTCCTCTTTCAGAATCTTTTTTTGAAATTTCTTAAATATTAATAATTTGTTAAATATTGGCAAAAAACGAAATGCCATTTTTTTTTCATCTTTAATTGTTTATAACTTTTGCAATTTTTTATGTGCTAATACACGCTTTTGGCACATTTTTCTAGACGTCATTCCGGATCCAATGAGCTATCGCACATAATTTTAAGAGCAGTATCTCTATTTTGTACCATTTTCAACTTTTCGACTAGACTATTTCTACTATTTGTCTTTTTATAACTTTTTTCACGTTCTCTCTTTTTTCAAATAATGAAAAACTACACAAGTCACAATTACAGAGTGACAAATTAAGGACATCAATTATAATGTTGCTTTAAATACCCGGAGCGAAACAAGGGCAGGCCGCTCGTGTTCAATATACGTAACGTTAGGTATTTCTTTAATGAAGTTGCAACCAAAAAAAGGTTTCTAAACAAGACTAAGCACTTATGACATGACTTACGTGCAAATACACTTTTGGTAATTAGTTTAAATATTATTTATTTTGTTGTTTCTCTATACCGCCCCTAATTGCCTCGTTTCGCAATAAATGTATATATAATAAATGTATTAACTTCGTTTATGATATCTTCCAAGTTAAAAGAAACGATTATTTTTTATTCAAATAATCCTCATCTTCTCTCATTACTGTGTTAAATGAATCCTACTATCCTACTAATATTATAAATGCGAAAGTTTGTAAGAATGTACGTGTGGATGTATGTTTGTTACTCATTCACGCTAAAACTACTGAATGAATTGTGATGAAACTTTACAATAATATAGCTTACACATCAGAATAACACATAGGCTATAATTTATAATGATATAGTGAGAATTATCCAAAATATAACGATAAGTTTCAAGTTAGTAGGAAAAATATTTGCCATCTGCGAGCTATACTGGCGTGCGCCGCAAAAACCGTTCGAGTTACACGTATATAATGCATGTTTATCTTAAAGAGTCCTAAAGAAAGCCCGGTACAGCTCACAGCATATCTATCTTTTATGTGTAAGCCATTATCGCCAAAATAGTGCTGAGTGCGCAACCCGAACGCAGACGTTGTCGACGGTTGTGTCCGTCATTATCATAATTATCCATCACCCCGCGGGTGAAACCGCGAGGCGCAGCTAGCAACTAATAAAATCTATAACTAAGTTGTATTTAACATTTAGTGTAGTAGTATAGTGCTAATATTAACAGTAGGTATATTTTGTAGTCTAAAAAAAGGCAGTAGGCTAGAGGCTGATGCAATATTAAAGTATATTGAGTGGGATGATAGGGTTAATTTTTTTGATAAATCTTAAATAAACCAATAACTGTATAGGAACCAAAAATAAAATAAAATGTTTTAAGTTTAAGGGGTTGTAAGGCGTTAAAAGGGAGGGGGAAGGCAGGGATGATTAGTTCTACGAAAGTATCGTCATTATTAACGCTAGAAGCTTGAAACTTATTTTGTAGACTGTTGATTCGATATAAATAAATACTTATGACATTCAAAGTTTGTAAAAGTTTAACCATCAAGGGTGTAAAATAACAATAGGGAATAGGGGATGAAAGTCTTTATGGATGTTTTATAAGTTTGCGGGAAGAGATACGTATTTGTATGTCTTATTTATAAAATAATTAGCCTAAATAATTTTATATTCCACGCGGAGTCGCGAGGACAGCTAGTTATTAAATAAAATTAAAAACGATTCCATACTTTGATATTTGGGTCAAGTCAAGTTTAATGTTTCCTTACATTAAGTTAGAACTTTTTTTTATTATTTCTTTTACAATGAATTAAATCAAAATTATTTTCAAGCATAATTATATTTATTAAGCGATTTATGTACTTATTATTATACTAGCGGCCCGGCCCGGCTTCGCACGGTTGCACAATTATTTTTTAAACCTTTTGACTCTCCCGCATTTCGGTGCCCCATTTCTCGCTGCGCTGCGTGGAACTACACCGGGCCGCCGCGTCGGGGTGTATTTTTTGTTTATATTGATATTTTTAATTTCGAATATGTTTTGAATGGAATGTCCGATTTTAATAATTCAAAAAGTAATCAACAGGTATTGAAACATTCTTGAAAACGAAATAATTTATTTGGATAAGACAACAACAACAACAACTTTTAAAATGTAAAAAAGAAATAATAGGGACATAACTACAATAGTTGGACATATGGTCTCGCGAAGTTTTTTGTAGATATTGATACGTTCTATCTAATATCTAATACTTTTCGCAGCGCATGCGGCGAAAGACATTTTATGGCTATTTTTTTACACCTTGGGTTAGTTTTAGTAAGAATTTCTGAGGCATAGGCTATATTTTTTTCTAGTAATAAATATAGCCTATGTTACTCAGTGATAATGTAGCTTTCTAATGGAAAAAGATTTTTTGATATCAGTCCAGTAGTTTTTAAGATTATTCGTTACATACAAAAATACAAATCGTTCGTCTTTATAATAATAGTATAGACTAGCGGCCCATCCCGGCTTCGCGCGGGTGGAATATTATTTTTAAAAATATATAGGCCCTCCCGCATTTCGGTGCCCCCTCTCTTGCCGCTTTACTCGCTGCGCTGCGTCGCTACACTGGCCCGTCGCGTCGTCGTGTATTTTTTGTTTATATTGATATTTTTAATTTCGTAATATCTTTTGAATGGAAAGTCCGATTTTAATAATTCAAAAAGTAATTTACAGGTATTGAAATAGTCTTGAATACGAAATAATTTATTTGGATAAGGATTAATACAAAGTTATAGAAAACATGGTCTGATTTTGATAGGCATTTTTATCAACTTTTAAAATGTAAAAAAGTAGTTATAGTGACGTAACTATAATAGTTGGACGTATGGTCTCGCGGACTTTTTTGTAGATATTCATACGTTCTATAATATTGTAGAACATTTTTTTGTTCTATCATCAATACTTTTTGCAGCGCATGCGATGAAAGATATTTTATGGCAAATTTTTTGCACCTTGGGTTGGTTTTCGTGAGATTTCCTAAGGATCTCTACTTTTTTCTTGTAATAAATATAGCCTATGTTACTCAGGGATAATGTAGCTTTCTAATGGTGAAAGAATTTTTGAAATCGGTCCAGTAGTTTTTATGTTTATTCGTTACATACAAAAATACAAAAATACAAAAATACAAAAATACAAAAATACAAAAATACAAATCTTTCCTCTTTATAATATTAGTATAGATATAGATAAATTATTTTACCTCCACGCATGTTCTTTCTATATGCATGTTCTAAAGTGACCCAGATATTCTAATTGTAGCATGCATTAAATTCGTGGTTTAATACATTGTTTGATAGGAGCATAAATAATTCAAGCGATAAAGGGGCAATGTAGGTTCGTGTTTAAACCTTTTTCTAGACAGGTTGTAATACAGTGCAAGTATATAAAGGGTAAGTGAACACTTAGGACAATCACAAGTTATCAGGTCGTCTAAGTCAACTGTATACAACAACATGAAGGTAAATAAAATATTATATTCGCTTTTTTGACATAAATATTGCATACATCTATACTAATATAGAAAGCTGAAGAGTTTGTTTGCTTGAACAAGCTAATCTCAGGAACTACTGGTCCGTTTTAAAAAAATCTTTTAGTGTTAGATAGCCCACTTATCGAGGAAAGCTATAGGCTATGTATCATCACGATAAATCCAATAGGAGCCGATTATCACGGGCACGAAATCGCAAGGGTCAGCTATTTCTATATATTTCTTTCCAAAGGTTCTAGTGTTTGCTGTTCTCATGGCATCCAGTGCTTACGCTGGTCTACTTCCTGCTCCACTAGGCTATGCCAGGCCATATGGCTTAACAGCTCCATTAGCAGCCCCGCTTGCAGTCGCCAGGCCAGCTCTAGCGCCATACGCAGTTGCAAAGGTTGCAACACCAGTAGAAGACTATGATCCCAATCCTCAATATTCTTATGCTTATGACATTCAAGATGCTTTAACAGGTAAGTCAAAGATTAAGTTCTTTAATTGATTTCAATAAGAAGAAATAATAACTATTGAAGTGATAGTTATTGTGTTACATTGTCATACAATGTATTAAAGAAACATTTTTTAACTAAATAATTACTTGACTAAAGGTTAGGACATCGGTTCGATTCTCAATATATTGCTAAGAACTACCTACAAGTAGGTAGTTAAGATTTATTAATTACTAGCTGACCCGACGTGGCTTCGCTGAGGTGTAATAAACTACAAGTAAAAGTTAAAATCATTTTAGCATTTTTCACCGTTTAAACCTTTCCTGGACTTCCTAAATAATTCAAAATAAGTCAAATCAATTCAGTCATTCTCAAGTTTTAGTGAGACTAACGAACAGCAATTCTTTTTTATATAAGTAGATACTCATAAGATTTTGTTTTGATATTTTTTGCAACGTACAAGTATAAGGGTCATTCCATTCGTTCATCATTTAAAAATCGTTTCATCGTTTAAAAATGAAAAAAAATGCCGCCGACCCATTATATGGTTTTTTTTAAATTAAAAAAACTTAAAAATAACGATGTTTAAAAGTTTTAATTCGAATAGACGGAATCGAGCGCTTCAAAAAAATTAAATATGCCTAAATTTTCCTTTTTTTGGGACGCTAATGAAGAGTGACCAATAGTGTCTAACAGATTCAAAGTTTGATATATCATTATAACTTTTTTGTATATAATTTTATAAACTTTTTTTCAATATGTTCAGAGCAGACTCTTGTCTTGTATTTTCTAGGCGACTCCAAAAGCCAACACGAGACCCGATCCGGTGATGTAGTCCAAGGATCGTACTCTCTGGTAGACCCGGACGGCACGCGTCGTATAGTTGAGTATACTGCCGACCCCCACAATGGTTTCAACGCAGTCGTTCACAAAGAGCCTCTTGGTGGGGTCGTTAAAGCAGCACCTATTGCGCTCCATTAAATTGTGTATGGAGATATAGACCCTGTTTTTTATATGAAATCATTTTTATGAAACCTAGATTAAATATATGAAATTATGTATTTCAAATATAATTTTGCCAAAAGTGTGACATATTCTGACTAATATAATTTTAATTTTTTTGTAATTGATTGAAGAATGATTAGTTCATGATATTTTATTATTGATAAACAGGGTATACAAATCTGTACAAACGTGTTTCTTTACAAACTCACAGTGAGCTGCTGCTATTCTTATGTTGATGTTAATTATTGTTAATATGTTAAGTGTTAAAAATTAAGGTAATAAATAAGAGGAATCCAATTTTGTATTTCATTTTCAATCATTGATAGTTATGAGCAAAGCGAGTGTTGTCTGCGGATAACTTCATGTGTTACTTTAAAATCAACTAGCTATTTGACGTACATTCAAATTATGCTTATGAATCAATATGGGACTTATGAATCAATCTTTGAGGAAAAATAATTATTGCTCATTTGGTCTTTAAAATATTGAAGAGTACTTTAACATTTAGGAACATGTTAATCAAAGTAATAGTAGACGTTCAAAGTAATTGTACATATTATAAGCTTTCCTTTGGAGTTTAGTTCATTTGGTTAGAAAGTTAGTGAATTTTGAAAAAAAAATGTTTTTTTAAATTTTATTATTTATAAGCCTTGGCCATATTTTTTATGGCAACCCTATTAGTATTAGTTCAAAAATATCAAATATCATTTTCATCCGGTTAGCCGATCTAGATAACTATAAACTTGATGTTTTTAAAAATATGTTTTATTTCTAAAATCATATTTATAGACCCTAAACGCGTCAATAAATATGATTTTAGAAATAAAACATAATTACATTTTTAAAAAAAATTATGACATAGAATGAGAAAGATATGATACCCATTACAGCACTACGTATGCATATGCAATTTAGACGGAGGCGAGCAGTGCCTGGGGCTTCAGACCCAGAAGCAGGTTTAAAGAGCTCTTTTATAATATATTAACTCTCACCTTTACCACTCGACCTCGCCAACTTACAATATATAATAAAGTAAACTTCCGTGCACCTCAAGAAGGGTGACCTTAACCACGACACTATATCACTAACTTTCATGTATCACTTCGCGGATACACCAGAGGAGTCTAATCTATCGCTCTATAAAGGTTAAAATACCTATATTGTGTACATGTCGGTATACTTGACATAAAAAATGACCAACCCGCTGATACTACTTTATAAACAGGGTTGCTAACTTTTCGGAGATGAATAAAACATATTATGAACTGTTATTGAGCTATTTTGAAATTAAATATTTATTAATTATATCAACTGAAATCTGCATACAAACTTGCCCTATTTCTGTGGAATAAAACATTTTATCACGAAAGTGAATACATATCATATATTACATTGTATACCTTGTGTGAGAGTATAAGATGTATGCATGACGTATAATTTAATATAATTTAATGTAATTCTAATGTATTCTATATAAAAAGATAATCTGTATTTCGACTCCATATAAACTTTATTTGCGCCAAATTTAACACTCATTATGTTTTTTTATAAAAATTACTAATATTCATTATTAGGTTTATAAATAAATTTAATAAAATATGTGAAATCGAAATGTGACCAAGAATCTATATGTATAAAAATGAATCCCTATTTCCCTTGGTCATGGCATCACGCGCAAACGGCTGGACCGATTTCGCTAATTCTTTTTTTGTTGTGTTTGTTATTGTCAGGAGAAGGTTCTTATGTAAGAAAAAATTAAAAAAGTTTCGCAGAAAATTAGAAAATTTAAGAAAACTTAACTACCATATTAACTTTTCTAATGTAAAATTTATGGCGTTTGAAAACTATCAGTCATTTGAATTATATTCATAGACGAGCGGCCTGCCCTCGCTTCGCTCTGGGTTTTTAAACCAATATTATAATTGATGTCCTTAATTTGTCTTTCTGTAATTTTGTAGTTTTTCATTACTTGCAAAGAGAGAGAGAGACAGAGAGTGAGAAAAAGTTGTAAAAAGAAAAATGATAGAAAGAAAAAAAAAAGAAAAGTCACAGATAATATAAGAGAGAGGAGAGAGCAAAAATAAAGTTGAACAGAGACTGACGATTCTGAACAGAGATGAAGATAAATATTAAAGAGAAAAAAAAATAGAGAGGATGAGAAAGAATGATAGTATATAAGAGGAAGAGAGACGGAAATACTTCTCTCAGTGAAAAAATTTTTGAAAAAAAGAGAAAGGGAGAGAGAGGAAGATAATCGAAAGAAAGAAAGTGAAAAGAGACTGACTTCTCTCAGTGATAGAATTTTTAAAATCGGATCAGTAGCAACAAAACGGCCATATTCTATTATTTAAAATTGTAGTTTTCTATCGTTGAAAGAGTTTTCAAAATCGGTTCAGTACTTTTTGAGCCTATTCGCAACAAACAAACATACAAAAATTATCATCATCACGACCCGTTAATGGCCCACTACTTAGCCGGGTCTCCTCCTCAGAATGAGGAATGAGGAGGGTATTAGGCCATATTCACCGATACGAAGCTACATCCTTTTCGGGTAACATAGGCTATGTGGTGTTGCCATAAATACTCTAATTAAAAATATATGGCCATTTAAGTGCCATAAGGTGGCCATTTTGTAAATTGAAGAGTTTTTCAGGAACTACAAATCCGATTTAAAAAAAAAATTACAGTTAGTAAACTACACTATTCGCGAGTGACAAAGGTGATTTAGTGTTGCCATGCACATTTTTTAAATAATAGAATATGGCCGTTTTGTTGTTTCTAATCCAATTTTAAAAATTCTTTCACTGAGAGAAATCTACACTATTACTGAGGGACAAAGGTTATTTAGTGTTGCCATATACATTTTTTAAATAATAGAATATGGCCGTTTTGTTGCTACTGATCCGATTTTAAAAATTCTATCACTGAGGGAAGTCAGTTTCTTTTCACTTTCTTTCTTTCGATTATCTTCCTCTCTCTCTCTCTCCCCTTGATCTATTCAATTTTATTTTTGCTCCGTCCTCCCTCTTTTGTCATCTGTCGCTTTCCTTTTATTTTTGTTTCTATTAACTTTTCTTTTTATAACTTTTTATTACTCCCACTCTTTTTCAAATAATGAAAAACTACACAATTACAGAGTGGCAATGTAAGGACATTAATTATAATATTGCTTTAAATACCCGGAGCGAAGCGAGGGCAGGCCGCTAGTTGTACTATATTTTTTTAAATTAATTCTGTAGAGGTAAATGAAAAAACCAAGTGGTCATGCAATACGGACAATTTAATCAGCTGAATTAGTCGTTAAATCGTATCAATATCTAAATGATTAATATTCAAATATGTAGCAATAATTTCGTCCACAACTAAATCTCTGCAGCGATCATGAACTAGAACGAGGAATAATGTCATATATACTCGTATGAAAGTGTGTCAGCCACGCCCATCGCCTGCTCATGCATTTTGCGACACGCGTGCAGGACATTCTTAATTGAATTAGTTACTATAAACAATGATTTTACAATGGTCTGGTTTCGCTATCCTTACAATTTTAAATTAAAGGTTTTATTTTTTTTATTTCTTATATGGAAAAAATGGTCTGTCTCAATAAATTTTATTGATATAAGACATAAGTTTTAAGGTTGAGGTTGCTAAAATAATGTTAGCAATAAAGCATGTAAATTAAATTGGTTTTCATATATTGCGTAGGTTTCCTGTAATCTATAATTAAAATTGATACTACTACTAATTTGCTAATTTCTAGTTGTATAAAATATAATTTAACGTGAAGCAAAAGTAAAGTCAAGGTCAGTGCAGATAAAGTTTAAGGCTCTAAAACGATTGTCACTTTTTAAAACAGTGTTTTTATTTATTTTATTTTGTCACAAACGCAATACAACTTTTATTTGGTTATTAAAATAAATTTTATTTATATTGTAATATTTTGTTTAAAATATTATTATTTTATTAGAAAGATAGTCAAAATAAATTAAAATAAAAGATTAAAAAGCGCGTTGATGTCTTTTCTATGGACATATGATATAAGAAGCCTAGTTAGTTACTTAGAAATAAAATAAATACCTAGGTATTTAATATTTTATCTACTCCCATACTTAAAAATCCTCTATAAAAGATTTAGTACGGAAGCCAGCCATAAATAGTGATTGTTATTTTATTTATAATTATTGGTCCTTATCCTCCACTCCACACCACAATCCACAAATTGCGACCAGGTTTTTTACTACATATATACTTTAATATGTTTTATGTGTTTTATTATATTTTTTACCTTTTATTATATACTAGCAGCGTCCCGCGGTTTCATCCGCTATAATTTAGATAATTCATAGTATATCATTATAAATTATAGCCTATGTGTTATTCTGATATGTGAGCTATATTATTGTAAAGGTTCATCAACATCCATTCAGTAGTTTTTGGGGGAAAGAGTAACAAACATACATACTAACCTACCTATGTAATAATTGAAATAAACGAAGTAATTCCTTATTATTTACTATTATATATAAACAAATTACGTTTTCGTTCTTTATTGTTTAAGTATATTACAGTAAAAATCAAATACCAATCTAAGAAATTAAAATAATAAAAACTAACTACATGTAACAACCACAAACATTTAAGCAGTCGTGGAATTATTGAAAGCAAGTGTTAAACAAATCGCTATTGCCTTGAAAATTCGCATTACGGAAACAACCGTCAATGACGTCTGCCCTCATGCGTCTGCCCGCGTTCGGGTCGCGCACTCAGCCATGAGCAACCTCCTCCCCCACCCCGCAGTCGTGCGCCCACCGCCGCATCATAATATCGCGCACTCGATTGTTTATCGTCATAACTATATTCAAATATTTGTCTAAATGATGTAGTGTCTATAAAAAAAATTTCATCTTCCTTTTGTTTCAATTTTAAATACCAGATGAAGAAGAGATAAAATTATTTGTTTTGGATATAAGGATTAATTTGGTACTACTGTTATTTATATGATTCAATATTTTGGAGATAATGGCTTACACATAAAAGACAGATATATGCTCTCGCGGTCTCGCGGGTAAACAAATTTTTATTTGTTTTTCGTACTGTGAAGATGAGTGAAGCTAATGAAGAAATTCGATACATTTTAAAATTTTACTATAAAAAAGGTAAAAATGCAACGCAAGCCGCGAAAAAAATTTGCGATGTTTATGGACCTAGTGCAGTGTCTGTGAGAGTAGCACACATTTGGTTTAAACGTTTGCAATCCAGAAATTTTGATGTCAAAGATGCACCTGGTCGCCTTATTACAGATAAAATGGACGCCATTTTTGAAAAAGTAGAGCAAGATCGGCATATCAGTAGTTACGACGTAGCTGAAGAACTGGGAATTGACCACAAAACAGTTTAGGCGCATTTGAAAAAAA
Organism: Limenitis camilla; assembly: GCA_905147385.1. NCBI lineage: Eukaryota > Metazoa > Arthropoda > Insecta > Lepidoptera > Nymphalidae > Limenitis > Limenitis camilla. The sequence continues at coordinate 7,757,847 of LR990245.1, read as the reverse complement.
CTGGGTACACAAAAAAGCTCGATATTTAGGTACCTCACGAGCTCACCGAAAGAAAACTAATGAACCGTGTACTCATTTGTGATTCTTTATTACGACGTAATGAAACCGAACCATTTTTGAAGAAGCTGATAACTGATGATGAAAAGTGGACCACGTACGACAAGAACGTGCAAAATAGGTCGTGGTCAAAGGCCGGTCAGGTTTCACAGACTGTGGCGAAACCCGGGTTAACTCGCAACAAGGTGATGCTGCGTGTGTGGTGGGATTGAACGGGTATTATTCATTATGAGCTGTTACCACCAGGCAGGAACGTCGATTCTGAACTCTACTGCAAACAACTGATGAGATTAAAGCAAGAAGTTGAGAGAAAGCGGCCGGAATTAATCAACAGAAGGGGTGGGGTTTTTCATCACGATAACGCTCGACCTCCCACATCTTTAGCCACTCAGCAAAAATTAAGAGAGTTTGGCTGGGAGGTGTTAATGAATCCGCCGTATAGTCGTGACCTTGCACCTTCAGATTTCCACCTGTTTCGGTCTCTTCAGAATTCTTTAGACAGTGTCAGGTTAACATCACGAGAGGACTGCCAAAACTACTTGTCGCGGTTTTTTGATCAGAAGCCCCAAAATTTCTATAGCAATGGGATCATGTCCCTCCCTACCTACAAGATAGCAAAAAGTTATCGAACAAAACGGTACCTACATACTTTAGTTAAATGTAAATAAACTATATTAAAAAATGTTTTGAATTTTCTTAAAAAATGCGAAAAGACTTTTTCGCCAACCTAATATTACGTAACTTATTTATTCTATACTAGCTGCGCCCCGCGGTGTTATCCGCTATGTAATTGTAAAGTTTAAAGAGTATAAAGATCCACCCATACAAACTTTTGCGTTTTTAATATTTGTAGAATTAATTGATCGTAATTGTAATTTTTAATTTTTTTTAACAAATATTCTTCAAGATTTAATCGAAATTTTCCCACGGATTTGATTTTGATCCAGCAGTGGGCGGCATATCGGAAGCTACCCTCAAAAGCAGCAGATTGGAGAGGCTTCATAAGAAGAAGATGAGGTGGGGCTCTAGTCATTTTGAATTTTTATCTGATGCTGAACTTAAATTATTAAAAATATAGCTCTGCTCTTTGTATTTCATTACCCTAAATATAAATATTGCAAAATGTAAATATCTTTTATAGTCCATTTTTAGAATTTTTTCCATATTTATATAAAGTTGTAACATGTGCACGTGGTGGTATTTTATAAATGTATCAAGCATCTTGTACTTTCTGTATTAGCTTTTTGGTTTTGGCCAACAGTCTCGGACTTATAACTGCATCCACAAAGTTAAATTTTGATAATACTATAGTTTCACACAGCTTTGTTCGTATCTTTGTATTTAAAGTGTCCCTTATTTGATAAAATACTTTCAAACGATAAGAAACATTTAATACAGTGTTTAGGATATAAATTTCCAAACTTAGATTTTTGTCCATCGTTTAACTCAAGTTCCGCGCCTCTTAAAACTCTTTCAATTTCTTCTTGGTTTATATTCGCGAGAGCTCCTTACCAATTCTATTTATTTTATTTCTCGTACCTAAGATCAGAAATTAGCTCTTAGACGGATTTAAAGAAGTAAACAACATTCTTCAGACTAATTGGCATTCGCTCCAGATCTTTATTTATTTACTGCCTCATTTGTATATTCCGGGTTAAATGAGATATAGGGCTGTGTATCATCCACATACATGTGACATTTACAATGCTTGTAATTGCTTCTAAGTAGCTAACAATTCAATCAGTAGTTTCTGTACTAAATTTGAAATACTTAAACTTTAAAAGCAGTAATTTTCTATTTGTGGTATCGAATGTCCGGCTATAATCTAGCAAAACTAAAATAGTACCATTTCTCTATCCTACTCACTCAGTACATTGTTGACAACGTCTAGTGTTGTAGCAGAGCTGCGCCCCTTCCGAAATCCCGATTGCAATACAGGTAATGTATCATTCTCCTCTAGTTACTTAACCATCAGATTGGAATATCTTTTCGAAGATCTTAGAGATACTTGGCAATATGCTTACAGGTCTCAGATCTTTTAACTCGGTTACAATATATTTTTGAGGATAGGACGCACTTTAGCAGTTTGCCATTCTATAGGATACTTGCAATTAGCGATTGAAGTATTTTAGTTATTGTGCGTATAGAGTATTTCATAGAAAGCTATACCAATAGCATTCAATTTTAAAGTAAGTATATATTTCATTACTTCTAACTCAGTAACAGGCACCTACTTAAATTCTTTTTCTGTAACCTTTTTTCATACATTATATTCCCTCTATTGCTGTCTGACTACGCAATTCCTGGGAACATCAAGAAAATAATTATTAATCATCGTCGGATCGGCAAGATGTAATGGTAATGGAGGGTGTTCTCAATTCGATTGGTATAATTTTTTCATGTATGTATACTGATTACGCTGAGATTTATGATCGGATTTACGTGATTCTTCTTTTGTTTGATGTGGAATTGTTGACATTTGGTCCCATAAAAATTTAAAATAGTTTGACCCAGTAGTTTTTATTTTATGAACATTTTTGATCATTTTTTCCGTTCTCGTACCTTGGGATTTGTATTGTTAATTTATGTATGTATATCGATTACGCTGAGATTTATGATCCGATTTGCGTGATTCTTCTTAAGTTTGATGTGGAATAGTTGCCATTTAGTTACATAAAAATTTAACATAGTTTGAGCCAGTAGTTTTCATTTTATGAACATTTTTTCCGTTCCCGTTTCTTGAGATCTATATTGTTTAAGGCGCGCGGCACCTTTTTTTATATATGTACACCAATTACGCTGAGATTTATGATCCGATTTACGTGATTCTTCTTTAGTTTGATGCGGAATAGTTACTATTTAGTCCCACAAAAATTTCACATAGTTTGACCCAGTGGTTTTAATTTTATGAACCTTCAAAAAGTACGAGGTTCTCAATCCGATTGGTATGTTTTTTAAAATTCATGTACACCGATTACGCTGAGATTTATGAACCGATTTACGTGATTTTTCTTTAATTATATGTGGAATAGCTGCCATTTGGTCCCAAAAAAACTTAACAAAGTTTGACCCGTAGAGTGGTTTTCATTTTATGAATATTCTTTCCGTTACTGTTTCTTGGGGTTTATATAGTTTAAGGCGCGCGGCACCTTTCGTAGGCCTACCCATAGCTACTTAAAATAAAATTACTATTCAATATATTACAATAAAAAGCAACGAAATACTATAGTCTACCTGATTTAGACACTAAAAAGTAAAAAATTAAAAAAAACTACGTTAAAAAACTGACTTCAAACTAAAAATGCACAAAAAGTAAGAAATAATTCCGTTATTGATTAATCTCTCTTTATTAAGACAATAATATATTATAATTGTTATTTTTGTAGTCGGTGCCAGATATAGTATAGTATAGTAATAGTAGTAGTTAAATAGGTATACCTATTATTATTCTATCTCACTACACGTCTGTTAACCTGGCTGGCACCGACTTCAAAAATATCAATTATTATTTATTATTGTCTTAAATCTTAATAAAGAGAGAATAATAAATAACGGAATTATTTCTTACTTTGTAGTGCATTTTTAGTTTGAAGTCGGTTTTTTTAAAAGTAGTTTTTTTTTATTAACGTTTAAATAAGGCTATAAAATATTCCAATGTAGTTTTGAATTATTTGAGTAGTTATTAAATGATAGTTATATGTATGCAATTTATTTTAGCCTATATATCGATAGCAAACATGAAACTTAAACCAAATATGTCGTAACTCGTAACTTACACGTCTTTCACTGTGCAGAATAATGAACCCTTTATTTACTTCAAGTCTTATTATTTTATTGTCTGTAAAAGTAACAGTATAAATATAGTTTTATACATTTACAATGTTAAAAAGTAAGTAAATCACGTAAAGACGTATATTTATCATGATAAATTAGATCAAACAGGATAAAAGATGGTTAAAGTGTATATAATTATTACAATTGTTCAAAATAATCAGCATCAGTGATTTAAGTACAAATATAGTAGATAAAAATTTCAGAAGTAATATAATGTCCTTTTATATTTTGTGAATCGGTAACATTGAACATAATTAGTGTAACATAATGTCTTGCATTGTAAAAGTAAGTTCATTCTCTGATTCCAAATGTATTTGTCTACTCTGTGACAACCTCAAGTTCTCGTTTACAATACGAATAGCGGAACATGCTGGTGAACGCCAGTCGCCACTCGCCAGGCTTCTATAAATACGGCCAATGTCGTTGTCTTTCTTGTTATTGCTCAGAATCCCTTAATCGATATGTTACAGGTAATAATTTAATGTTCAAATAATTAAAAGTGGCATAAGTATTGTTAATATTGTATTTCAATTTCTTACAGATAGTGTTATATGCGTGCCTGATGCAGCTCGTTGCGAGTATTATAGTGACGGATTCACCACCGACGACGAGCACGGAATATAATTATTGGTATGATATAGTTGACCCGTCTACCGGTGACACAAAGAGTTTTAAAGAAGTTCGAGAAGGTGACGTCGTTAAAGGATCATACTCTCTTATTGAACCTGATGGTACGAAACGGATAGTGGACTACACAGCTGGCAAAAACGGCTTTAAAGCGAACGTTCGCAATGAACCTCTCACACAAGGTCACCTCGAGGCCAAGGTCACCAATAATCTAATTCCTGTAACAAATAATCGTGACCAAGGAAATCTAAATTATCCTGTACCATATTCTAAGAAAATTGAAACGCCAATTTTTTCACCTAACAATTTCATTCAAAGTGAAATTGCGACTTATTTTACTCCTGGTAATGATATATCTTCTGAACGTTTTAATTTCAATAAAGGAGAATATTTTATGCCAAATTATTTATAGAAATAAGATGAATGAAAATGAAATAAGATTCTCAAGCTGTGATTTATATAATACTAGTAGTTTAATGTGTGTGTATGTGTTTTATAAAAAAATGTGTATTTAAATTGAATTGATTCCTAGGAAGATTCTTGAATAAAATTGTTAATTTTGAAACGAAAGTATATTTTATTCATTTTGTATAAATTTTTAAACGTTGATTCTACCTGAATTATGATAAAGAATTAAAAAAAATTGGTTTACAAATTATTAAAACAAAAAATATTATCTATACATAACATAATAAAAAAGGTAACCTATCGAATGTATGTACGAGTACATAAATGATATTCGAGAATACTTGTATGTTTGTACGCGTAAAATCTAATACACAAAATTAAATATGTTTTTAGGGTTCTGCATCTGAAAACGTAAAAAAGAACCCTTATAGGTTCACTTCGTTGCCTGTCTGTTTGTTTGTCAAGACCTTGGAGCAGTAAAAAAGTTAATGCAAGGATATAATTCTAAAAGTGTCAAATTAAATAGAAGATAATTTATTACAGATGGTAACTGATAGCGAATTTTGATGCAGGTTTTCTGACGGTAACTTTATATTTATCTTGTAATTAAAATAGTACGGAATCCTTAATGAGCGAGTTCCGCATACACTTGTATGAAGTTATACAGCTTTTCACAGTTGCATTACTGCAGCTTTAATAAGAAAAAACGTATTGTAATTTATAGTCGGCGTCAGTAGCTCAGTGGTTCGGGCGTTGGATTCACGATCGATAAGTCGTGGGTTCAAATCCCGGACATTGGACTACTGGCGTGGCCTACTCCTGACACAAGCATTTTAGCTTACTAGTAGCATGTGATCCATACTGCTACTAATCTTTTTAACAAAAAAAAAATATCTTATTTTTTTTTATTGTGCCAAGCGAAGCTAGGGTGGGTCGACTAACATATTTAGTTTTAGTTGATCTATAGATTTTTTGCATAAAAATCAATTATGTTTTTTTGGATTATTTTCTTAACGTGTATTGAAACACATTGCTTCTTACCAAATTGCTGACACTGTGGTCACTGATCAAAGGATCAGTGACCACAGTGTCAGGCCCTGCACCATACCTTCCTCTTTCCTTCAATACCTTTCGCTCATGGCTGCGTCAGCTTACCATAGACACGCACAATGCGAGATGGAGGAACACGGAAGACTGTAGGCAGTCCAAACAAGCTCTCCCTGCTCTGCCGAAGAGCTTATCCCGTAAACTGCTCAGTCTTAATCGCATTGATCTACGTTTAATAGTGGGAGTAATGTCGGGACATTGCCCACTTAATAAACATCTATTTACTATAGGCATGACAGACAGTCCTATTTGCAGGGGATGCCTCAAAGCAGACGAGACGACTGCCCACGTTGTCCTGGAATGCGTGGGCGTCGCCACACAACGGGCACAAATCCTCAAGGACATGAGGTCGCTCCAAGAAGCCTGTGAAGCTCCCAGGATACTTCTGCGCTTCTGGAAGGATCTGGGCTGGCTAGTATAACCAGTCATCCTTGCACGCACAATGGACCGAACTAGAGTCTGAGTGCGGAAACAAGAGCCCACATACAATACAATACAATACCAAATTGTTGAGTCTAAGTCAACGAAAATTACCTAATACGGCAACGAAACTACCTGTGATCACGAAAGTATAAACGGCCGTATTTGATTATTTCTTATTTAATTTCACAAATAATGCATAATAATAATTGCCAATTATCGGATTTGACCTAGAAGTTTGATTTTTTGCAGCGCAGTGATTTAAATATTTGATATTAAATTGGATACCTCAACTCGTTCCTGAGTAAAGGGAAGTGTTTCATTTTTCCTTTTATGGTACGGAATCCTAAAGAACAAAAAAAACCCTTGCAAATTTGCCCCTGCTCATACAGCACTGGCAATTTATTTAAAAAGCATTAGCACTACGTAAATTATATTTTGAAGGCGTTAAAGGAATGCTATTAATTATTGTATTAAACTATAGTAATACTTAATCATTATTAAGCGCCAGCGAGGAGAAAAGAAATGTAATAAGAGAGAGAATAAATGCTGCGTTAAGTTTTATCATTTGATAATGGCCATTATGGCATAAACTTTTAATTTGACTTTTGATATTAAAAGTTTATGCCATATCTTAAGGGAATATTCATTTCTTATATAGATACTAATTTTGTTCATTTTCAAAGTCATACAAAACTGGCAAATATCTAAATATAAAATAAAGTGCTTTTACTAGGCGCCCATCTTGGGCTGAGTTAAAAACCAATAAAATTTAACTAAATATTATATATTGTTTGATAGTATTTATTTGTCTCAAGTTCGACAAATCGGTGCAGTCTCAAATGATATTACAATCGCTATTTCTTATTAACAATAATACTTATATCTTTAGGTTCTCTCGTAAGGTATTTTACATGGATCGGGATAATTTAAATCAAAAACTTAACATTGTGTAAATGCAGAATTACGATGCCAAAATTAGATCTGTAAATCATGAAGTGTCTAATTGTAATATTGCCCTTTTTTAAGTTTAAATTTTCGTTTGAAGTCTTGATGATGAATCCTTAAATTTTTGGAACCTAATCCATAACCTTTGGAAGCTCGACAGCAGTTTTAATTTGCTGCAGGACTGATGTCATTGTATACGTTCGATAGCAGGAGTCATGAGAGAGCATATCGCATCTTTATAGGATCTCTAGTCGGACCGCCCTAGCTTCGCTGGGCAAAAACATTTTAAATAGTGATAACGATAACGTTTCTCCTGACATCCAATTTAATTATAAACAAAGTATCTAATTTCGTGCAATAGGTTTTGCGTGACGCATATATAACGTACGGGCAGATAGATAAACAACAAAAAAAAAATTAAAATTGATTATTTGTTTTACAAAGACTGCCCATATTAATCATACCTCAAGAATGTTCACATAATACAAATAAAGTTAAGGTAAAAAACCAACTTTTGTGATATTTTATTAAATTTTCATTACAATGGTGCAATAGGACACAGTTCGAACCAATACCCGCAGCCGCAGCGTTTGGGTATCCCCATGTGTAACCACATGTATTCTATGTGGTTGGTCTCTGGGAAACAAACACATCCCACGAGCCGCTGGCAGAATGCACTCGGTATAAGGTTGGGCCTTTCACATGTACCGGGACCTGAAAATTAAATTCTTGTTATAATTTCTTACTTAATTACGATTATTATGCATTAATCAACACTTTTTAAATGGTTGATATCGTGTGTTATATTTCATTTCAAACACTTTGCAATCTGTTCTTGGACTATAAATAGGTACTGCAAAGTATTTGGGATGTCAGGAACTAATTCAATAAATAGACTGCACAGTACTAAATCTCAAATTCGGGAAAAAATATAATGTAATATACACAAGCTTTCATACCTTTTCTTATGCTCATTATGCGAAAAGGATCGCAGTCGCCTGCGAGATGAGCAAGAATTTCTCGCTTTTCGATACCCGTTAGCTGATCAAGTGTGTCGTGAAAAGCACCATAAATCCTGATGCCAATACGATTTATTGGTTTGATATTACGCAAAAACCACATTTTACCTGAAATGAAATAAGACTGACCGATAATTATTATCAATATTTTTTTTTTACTATTAATAATTATTTTTTTTACATAAAGTGGTAAGGTGTAGGTGTAAGGTGACGAATATATTAGTAAGTTACATTGTTATACTGAATGGCTAAATGTAGTATCATATTCAAGCCAGCCTCGACGTTGGATGTTCCTGCGCTAGCGAGTAAAATGCCGATAATGCCGCCACCTCGTAACATGAAGACCAAACCAAACGCATAACATGCAGGTGCTGCTTTACGACGCCCATTATACCTCATTGCCTATGGAATCGTACCCAGTATGGGTATACGTGACCCGTTCGGAGGAAGGAGAGGGTCTTCAAAATACCACGCTTTATCATGGGGTGGAGGAGGGAGACTTAGGTTTCCGTCACGTAGTTAATATCTTCTAAAGAAATCTCGTGCTTTTTCGAGTTATATTTAAATATGGTAACACTGACGTAAATTCGCCAGGGCGGTAGCTGCAGTGCAGTTTTCGAGTAATTTGACGAGAGTTCGTTCTATAGTGTCGTTGTGCGATCGGCTTTACATGAGTCAAACGATTTTTATTTTACTTTTTGTCGGCCAAAAATGGTTTAAACCATATTTATAAATTGCTACGTGAAAACTAGAGGTGTTGGATGGATCTTGTCATATGGGTCACGTAGTATGTTTCCTGAGCGTCGATAATGCCCCCCTCGTAACGTGACGACCAAAAAATGTCTCTCGCCACAGTAATAATAACATTACATGCATATACTGCTTCAGGCCGACCCTTATAGCCACCCCTAAAAGCGGTGCTCGCGTTCAACGCGTCTTGTTCGTCTCCAGCGATGGGCCTATTCAAAAACATTAGCAACGTAATATATTGTTCAAGTTTCTTGCTATCACATTGTGCCAGTAAATAGAGATCTATAAAACTGAGAGCTAGCCTCCGCAAAACAACATAAGAAAATTTTGTGCAAGATAAATGATGGTTATCGAACGACTTCCAACTTTTCTACAGTGGTACCGATCTAATGAAAATATTTAGAATAGTAAGGAATTCTCACCAACTTCGATTTATAATTTATAAATGATTACCACAATTCATTAAAACAACAGTTGACACTTTACGTAATATCTGTCAATATATTAGTATTTTTAAATTTGCAGTGTCTTTATTATAAGCCTTAGAGTTTTTAGTTATAATAAATAAATCAAACAGATAGTCTGAATAAAGAAGTCATTGATCACACAATAAAAAGTTATTAAAATTATGAAATAAAAATCTTAAGACTCCAAGCACGAAGAGCGAAGACCAACGAGATCATGATTCCATTGAAATACAAGTGATCTTTATTCCAGATATCAATCATAACCTACTCTTTATTCATCCATTACACGAAAAAATTGCGTGCACTTCAAATCTAGCATACAATAAGCGAGCGACATACATATCGAAAGTCACAGCATTATAATATATCGCCGCCATCGCGGCGTCGCAATGGTTTAGTGCAACGCCTGCGGCAACAAGAAGGCGTATAAAAAGACTGCCAGATATTATTGCAGCACATTCGACTTAAGATTTATTTATAGTGAAGTCAGTCTATCCCTTAAAATGGCTTCGAAGGTATATCATAATAAATTAAGTTTAATATAATAATAATAATTTGTAACGATTTTATTTATCTGGATGGAATTTTAAATTATTAGTTTCAATGATAGATTTTTTTTGTTACAGCTTGTAATTTTGGTTTGCGCTGTGGCGGCAGCCCATGCTGGTGTAATCAGTCCTATTTCGTACGCAGCACACCCGGCGCCAGTCTCATATACCGCACCAGTAGTGCACGCAGCTCCAGTCGCGTCTTACATTCAATCCGCCCCAGTGGCCTACGCTGCCCCAGTTGCTAAAGTCGCTGCCGTCGCTCCAGTCGTCAACGAGGTATATGACCCACATCCTCAATACAGCTTCGCCTACGATGTACAAGACGGTCTTACCGGTGATTCCAAGAGCCAGCACGAATCTCGTGATGGCGACGTTGTGCAAGGATCATACTCTGTAGTCGACCCCGATGGTACCAAGCGTACTGTCGATTACACTGCTGACCCACACAATGGATTCAACGCTGTCGTGCACAAGGAACCCATTGCTCTGAAAGCCGTAGCGTCAGTTGCAAAAATTGCGACCCCTGTGGCATATGCTGCTGCCCCAGTCGTCCACCACACTCCCTTAGTGCATGCTGCTCCCATTACATACTCAGCTCCCCTATACCACCATTAAATTCAAAAGCGCAACTTTCTAGTCAACAATCAAAATGGTCGAGTATTAATTTATTTTAGACATGAATAAACTAGTTTAAAAACAAAGCAAATAAATTTTTATAAAATTAAATATTTTCTTTTATTACTCCATAACTAAAGAATATGCAATCTAACATAAACAAACAAGAAGCGCTATGTCAATAAAGTAATGGAGGTTCAATGATCACTCTTTTAAATTTATGTACCAAATGTTATAAAAATTATTAAGTTCAGTTGATTTTTCACAGTTTCCTCAAATATGTTAGTCAATCGACATAAACTTATAACGCTATACTTTAATGTGTGTATCTGTGTTTCTATATGCCTGTCTGTAGCATCGTAGCGCCCAAAACAATGGGCCAATTCTGATAAAGTTTTATTTGTTTTAAAGGTAATTTAATCGAGATGGTTCTTAACAATAATTTGTCAAGATTTGGTTAACCGTTTGAAGACAATCAGCTCTTTTCTAACTTGAAAGGGTAATATATTAATATATTGAAAATTATAATAATCTTGCAATCATAGTAACAGTCTGACATTACTGAGTAAAGACGAAACGGTATTTCTCGATATCTTCTTTTTACCCGACTACGGCGAAGCCAAAAGGAAGGGTTATGATTTTGGCAGTCTATGTATGTATGTATGTATGTCTATATGTATGTATGTATGTATTGTATGTTCCACCCTAGCGCCTAAACTACTGAACCAATATTCATGAATGAGATGTCAATAGATTCGTAATAATAGCGCGGGTGACATAGATTATAAAAATTTTATGGTTTTTTTTATAACGGAAATTATACCTCAGATTCCAACCTCGAAAAAAATTAAACTGAGAAAATTATCACGTGTTAGGTATCAAAAGAAAGGTCCTGGCGAGCACATTACAAATATATATATATATCTTATTGTTTAAGTCAACATATATGTTTAAAATGCGGTCGTATAGTTCGCGCGGCCACTCATTGCAGTTATTTACTGTTTTAAGCAAATAAAAACCAACATTACGTTACAACATGTGATTATAAAGGTTATCTCGATCGAGAAACGGAAAACTATTAAATAAAAAATAAAGTTTATAAAACTATAACCCGACTACGTAAAAAAGTGGTCTCTAAAAGACGTAACAAGAAAATAATTCAGATAGAAACACAGAAATGCATAGGTATAAAAATGGTCAAGGTAGAACCGTGGTCGCACCCATGTATGATGTGGAGATGTTCCTCTAATCATATAAATAATCGCAGTAGGTATGCAGTGGGTGTATTATTATTTATACATTGCTGAAATCTAATAGGAAGGTCATTTATGTCGTTGCGATAGAACTCTGGTGATCTAGATCGACAAACTGTGTGAAAGCATTTTGTATTGCCTCCTGAGAAGAAAACTTTTAATCACGTAGAAAATTGTCCAAATCACGAAAAAAATTGTAGTCCACACACAAACACATTTTTTTTCAAAAGAACAAACTAATTTTAATTCTTAGTAAATGATAAAAACGCGTTTAAGTCTTTTATTGGAATTAAATATGACTTAGTAGATAGGTACGATGATTTTTGAAACCTCGCGACAAGCTTTTATTTATATCAATATAAATTTTATAATTTAATAAAATGGTGGGTTTGATTGCATTCAAAATATATTTTCTTCGTTTTAGAGCATTTAAATTATTTTTTAATTAATATTTTATTTTTTTTAATTTTTAGTTTCGTCTCAATCTCTGCATTTCTAATATTGCAGCATTGTTACACTGTCCAGTTCTTCAATTAAAGCCTTTCCAAAGACTTTAAATACCGCTCTCTACAAAACTCCGTAACTCCAAGAGAATACTTGGAACTTCATATTTAGATCCTGGATATCACGTAAAACAAGAGTGCTCGTTAAGACTATTCAAACGAGTCCAAATTCGACGGTTTTATCTTGTTTAGTTTAGGAGTTCCTATAGCCACATTCCGACGCCATCTTGAGACCCTAGCTGTCATGTAGCACAAGAGTACTTGTCAAGACTATTCAAACGAGTCCATAATCGATCGATTTATCTTGTTTAGTTTAGGAGTTCCTATGGCCATCTTCCGATCATCTTGAGACTAGCTTCATGGTACCATATTATTGCATTGTCACTGAAGTTACGTAAGTAAACCAAATTTCAACCTAATCTAACGACAGGAAGTGGTTCTAACTTAACTTGCAAGATTTGTCCCATACTAACAGGGCAAGTTAAATAAACGCTTTAAATAATGTTTATGTATTCAGATATAGGTTATTAGTATATTATATCTACACAACATTCTTCAATTTTATCTTCGTTTTATCACGGGGGTTGACTAGAAGAAATGGTTAATTAGCCATTAGACCGCCCGTTGTACTTCACAATTATTTTTTAATTATATCTAGTTTATTAAGTTTCTTTTTGTAGTGTACAATAAAGTTATATAAATAAATATCGATCGAAAAGTATCGATGCTTGATGAGTTTCAGTCGGGGGTAGGTAATTTAATTTTTTTATTTAATAGTTATCGTCGTCGTCTACATCTGTAGCAACTTTTAAATTAAAAACTTACACTATTAAAAAGGAAAAATTTGACTGTTGGTATGATTGTTTATTTATTGCGAATAGGCTTAAAAATATATAGTAAGCTACATTCCTTCCAGGTAACATGGGTTGTTGTGTTGCCATAAATATTATAATTAAAAAGATATGGCCATTTTGTAAAGTTAAGGTTTTTTCTGGAACTACTGAACCGATTTCAATAATTCTTTTACCGCTTGACCCCTATACGATGCCAGAGTGACGTAATTTGTGTTGCCATAAATATTTAAACAAAATGATGTGGCCGATAAAGTGCTGGCAGTCAGATATTAAGTGGTCATTTTGAACAACGGAAGTAATTTCAGGAACTACAGATCCAATTTCGCTAAGTCTTTCACTGATAGAAAGCTACACTATTCCTTAGTGGCATCGGTGATAGTGTCTCTTTCTTTTTCACTATTATCTCTATCTCACCTTTCTTTCTTTCTCTCTCTCCTTTACCTATCTCTCTTTAATTTTTATTTTTTATCTTACGTTTTCTTTTATTATTTACCTCTTTTCTCTCTCTGTATTTATCTTTTTTTCTCACCTTTTCTCACTCTCTTTTCTTCTTTCTCTCTACTTCTTTCTTTTTCAAATAGTGAAAAGCTACTTAGTGACAATTTAAGGACATCAATGCTTGCTTTATATACCCGGAGCGAGTCGAGGGTTGACCGCTCGTTATTAATATGTATAGATTATATTGTACATTTTTTTCTATTACTCTTTTGTGATGCATTAGTCATGTTCATTATTTCTTCCGGACAATCCACATTTTAATGTTCACCTTCTTCACTCCTATAATTTCAACACTATCGTCTTCCAACCATCTAAGAATTTATACACATTGTCTTTTGGATCATATTTATTATATCAAATATAATTTAATAAATCAAATATTTTTTAATAAATTAAAATAAAACAAAAAATATAGTAAAATAAATATACATATAAAGAAACAAAGATTCTTAAATATAAATAATGAAAAAACCTACTAAAATTTTATACCCACGCGTGCAAATTGAGCATCCTCGGCGCCAGCGCAGCAGTAAGACGAGATCATACTTTCTAGGGAGAAACGGATCGAAATTGTTAATAATTTGCTTTTTTGCAAATGTTAGGCTTTTAAACACCTAAACTTATTTTTCCTATATATAGGTTCTTAGTTCATAGCTTACTGTACGATATTGCTTCTTTATAATCAATCAATTTCTTTATAATTGTAAATCTACATGACAAAATTAAGGTATAAATGCAAAAGTAACTCTGTCTGTTCGTCTGTCTGTTACACTTTCTTGCTTAAACCTCTGAACAGATTCGATGAAATTTTGTGCAGGGATAGACTAGACTAGGGTAGAACATAGGCTACAGCGACATATCGACCTAGTGACCCAGCTACCTAGCTACTTAACAGTGGCGAAGAGTGAATATTTTCTGTAGGGCAGCCGGTTCGTAAAAAAAAGTCTTTCAGAATTAATGTAGTTATTGTTAACCTAGAATCGCGAAATTTGGAAAGGACCAACACTCATAGTTCATAGTCCACAGTCATAGTTAAATTTTTTTACATTAATAAAAAAACCTTTTGTTATTGTGTCACCTTTTATGATATTGAGTTTTTTCAAAAACCTAGATCCGAAATAACTATTAGGTTTCCTTACCAACTGAAAGAATGAATCAGAAAGAGAAGCACCCGTTTTTTTGGAGTATGTAATAAATAGTATATAATATTTACATATTAACATTTAATAGTTCTATTAAACCATTATTTTTATAGTTTTTATGTTTATTTACGTAAGAATCAGTGATATTCTTTAATTTCATAACCCTTGGCCTAAAGTCAAGAACGCTGAATTTTCCGCCATTGACAAATTGCAGCTCATTTCCAATTGCGCGCACATCCTTACTGATGCGCCGACATAATACAAAGCGTGAACTTGGGCCGATGTCACAACTCAACTCACTATATATACCTCGGTAAACTCTTCTGGAGCATAGTCACATTTGGCTTCATCACTAACTCCATTAAACAACAATGGCCATTAAGGTAATATGTTTGTTTACAATGTTTTGTTACATTTTAAATAGACCTATAGTAATCATCTAAGCCAAGCAAAAATACTCACCCTATTTAATAGTGACCCATCTTTCATCTATTTTCTTTTAAATTAATCATACGAAATCAGTAATTCCTAAACAGTTCCGTTTCTAGAAATTATTTCTTTAAGCTAATTTCAGTAAACACTTAAAGAAGCTAACAATGAGTGAATTATAATTCATGTGGTGATGTGACTCCGTCCTTGACAGCTATTTCCACGGCTTGTTAGTAAAATCCCCGTGGTCGCTTTACGCAATCTGTCTAGTGTCATTCTAATAAAACTGTGTCACTATTTCAAGTACGACAGAAATTAGTAAAGAAATTAACCTTCTGTCCTATTTGTAATTAACTTCTTACTAGTTTTAAAGTTTTATATTTACTTAAATATTTTCAGATAATCATCTTCTCTTGCCTCGTTGCTTTGGCACGAGCTAGCGCACCTGTGGCAGTAGCAGCACCAGTTGTATCAGCCAGACTAGAAGAATTCGATCCTTTGCCTCAATATAGATTCGGATATAGCGTTGCCGACTCCCTCACTGGAGATTATAAAAGCCAACAAGAACAACGTGATGGTGACCTTGTTCAAGGATCGTATTCGTTAGTAGAGCCCGATGGCTCTCGCCGCACTGTCGATTATTCCGCAGACTCTGTCAATGGATTTAACGCAGTCGTGCGCAAAGAACCATTAGTTGCCGCAGCACCGGCTGTTGTTGCTGAGCCAGCGGTAGTGCCTGCTCGTATTGCTGCTGCCCCAGTCGCAGCTGCACCGCTAGCTGCCGCTCCAGTAGTAGCCGCTGCGCCCATCGCAAGATACACTTCCGCTTACACTGCCCCTTTGTCCTATGCCGCATACACTGCACCAGTGGCTAAAGTAGCAGCATATAGTACTCCACTTGCTTACACCGCTCCCTTTGCAAGATATGCTGCATATCCTTCTCCACTGGTCGCTCCAGTAGCCAGATTAACAGCAGCTCCTGTTATTGCTGGCTAAATTTGTCTTCTGGTTTACTCAAAAGATTGACTGATTTCTCTCTATACATCGCCAATAAACTTTTTTATGTGTCCAAGTTTAATGTCTTTCAATATTCTTCTTTGCAAATAATACAATACGTCTATATACAGTATGGCAAGACTATTATTAACCATAGGTACATAAGCATCGTTTAGCTGCGTTTTCACTATAGATATAAGCATATATGTGGTAAGAATTTGATGCATTCTGAACGAAGCTATGTAATTAAATACACGTTTACTAAAAAGTGATGAGGTGATGTTGATAATGAGTTGTGTTCATATATAAATTTAAAAATTAAATATTGAACAGAAATGGAGAACCAGAATAAAGAATCCTTACTAGGTAATCAGCGTATCTAACTCACAGATTAATCTTATAGTATCTGATCTAAGTATAAAAGTACCGACATAAATTTATTTATATTATAGTCCGTCTAAAATAGGATGATATTTCGAAATTAACAATTAAATAACAGGTATAAACAGTGAATTTTTTTTAAATCTCTATTAAGAATATTATTAACTATTGTATAAAAAAATAAAAAAAAAAAATATTATTTATATATTTTTTTTCTAATATATTTTTCATGGGTCAAAAGTACCCAAATTTGAGATTTTTCGAACCTTTAAAAATTCATATCTCTAAAAATATTAACTTTATCGTAAAAAGTCATAGGACCTTTTTTATTTGTATTTCAATAAAGAATATTAATAAAATTGTCCAGTTGAAAAATAACAATTCCTTGCAATTGTTTAAACAATTTCGGTTTAAACAATATGGCACGGGGTTGCCCCATGGCAACATGCATTTATATCATCAGTAGGACAATTTGAAGAAGATCGCATAAAAAAATTGAGGTGGAATAGTTTTCGGTACTCATGCGCCGATTCCTCCTGGACTAATATAAATTATCGTCTATTTATCGGTATTGGTGTTATGCAACAAAAATTGATTACTGATCTATAACCATCATTTTATATATACAGTACAGTACTCTTAAAATTAATATAAAATGTATATATAATCATGTCGTCGAGACAAATGATGCAAGTCTATCATGTACCAAATTATTATGTTTATGTACCATTTTATAAATAATCTATATATATATAAAAATGAATCCCTATTTCCCTTTTTTTCCCTTCTATTTCCCTATTTTATTTTATTTTTTTGTTGTGCTTGCTATTGTCAGGAGAAGGTTCTTATGTAAGAAAAAATTAAAAAAGTTTCGCGGAAAATTAGAAAATTTAAGAAAACTTAACTACCTTATTAATAAAATCAAATTAGCAACAACAAAATGGCCATATTGTATTAATTAAAAAATGTATATGGCATCACTAAATCACATTTGTCACTCACAAAATGTGTAGTTTTGTATCTGTGAAAAAAAAATTAAAATCGGATTAGTAGTTCCTGAGAAATCCTTCAATTTACAAAATGACCAGGTTATGGCACTTAAATGGCCATATCTTTTTAGTTAGGATATTTATGGCAACACCATATAATCTATGTTACCCGGAAAGGATGTAGTTTTGTATCGGTGAAAGAATTTTCAAAATCGGTGTAGAGAATGCAAATGATAACTCAGTGATTCAAACTTAATGTCATCGAATTTAAAGTTAAAAACATAAAATATAAAAAAGGTTGACTCTAAAGGAGTCTGTAATATGCTTCCACGGTCAAAGAGAAAAATTAATTAGTAGGGGGCTTGTCCACGGGTAAATTAATTAATTTACAGACCGGTCTTTTCAAGATGCCTGTAGTTGTTCTTATTTCAGCCACACGCACTCTACCATCATTTCCAGGAAAAACTTTTTCAATTATTCCTGTTGGCCAAGCATTGCGTGGCATGTTAGGGTCAACGATTAAAACATAATCTCCTGGTTCCAAGTTAGATGAACTTTTTTTTTTTTTTTTATAAAGAATACTAGCAGTATGGATCACATACTGCTAGTAATCTTTATAAATCTGTATCTTGAAAATGTCCGGGCAGAGGAACTCCAGAAGAAGATCCTAAAATAAAATGATTAGGCGTAAGAGTTTCCGGATCGTTTGGATTTACTGAAACATGTGTCAGAGGTCTGGAATTTATGATATGTTCAGCTTCTACGAGTAGGGTGAGAAGAACCTCTTCAGGCGGAGCGCTTTCAGCTAATGTTGATGAAAGTGCTTTCTCAAAGCTTCGAGCAGCGGCCCAGCAGACTCACATGTGTGCAGCTGTAGGTGGGTTGAACTTCCACTCCATCTGAACGCCGACATTTAACAATGTGTCTCCAATTTTTCGCCGATCGAGTTCTTTTATGGCTTTTTTCAATTCAATTTTTGCACCATGAAATTTCGTACCGTTATATGAATATATTATACTGTAGGACAACCTCTTCGAGCCATCATCCTTCTTAAAGCTTAAATAGCGGAATCAGTAGATAGACTTGCAGCTAATTCAATATGTACAGCTCGGGTCGTTAAACATGTAAAAAGAGCCCCGTACTGTTTTTTACGACGTCTGCCTATAGTAACTAGCATTGGGCCAAAGTAATCTAAGCCACAATGACTAAAAGGACGTTGATGATGAGCTAACCGAGCAGGCGGTAAATCACTCATTAGAATATCAGTCGGCTTAGCTTTGCGTACTCGACATTGTTGACATGTTCTTTCTGTAGATTTAACTGTTGGTCTTAAATGTATAATCCAAAATTTCTGTCGCAGTTCATTAACTACCATTTCACAGCTGCAATGTAGAGCCTTAGCGTGATAATGGAGTACAAGTAATTTTGTATAGTTATGTCTTCCATCTAAAATTATCGGTTCTTTAAACATTTCATTAACATCAGTTATAGCGTTTGCTCGGCCTCTCAGTCTCAATAAGTTGTTTTTATCTAGATATGCATTTAATTTATATAAACGACTTGAACTCTTGATATCTATTCCCGATTTCATAGCAGTCGATTCTTGGCCAAAACTATCTTCCTAACTCTGTTTTATCCAAAGTACTTCAGCGACCTCAAAATGCTTGCGTTGTAAGTTAATATGTGTTTGGTTTTCATACATTCGGTAAATAAAATAACAAAAGCGGTGCTCCGAATTAATTTCAACCATCTTGAAAATCAAGAAATGTCTCGTAGAGGTAAGACACATTTTACTACATTCGTTGAGAAAACTTTCTTCGTTTCTTCTTTGGCATCAATCTTAGTCTTATAGAAGTTATTTTGTGGCCAATTATTTGTGATTTATAAAGAAATTCTGGACCAATGAACCATCGATGATGCGTATTTAAATCTTGTAACCCTCTCGTAGTATCATCGGCGACATTATATTCAGTTAGCAACCAGTTCCATTCATGATTTGGTAATTCTAGTATTTCTCCTAAACGATTAGAAACGAAAGTTTTATAATCTCGTGGATTTCCATTGATCCATGAATAGACAATTGAAGAATCTGTCCAAAAAAATCGTTTAGAAATTTTTAGGTCTTCATCTTTAGCAATAGAATTGGCTAGTCTTATTCCGAGAATAGCAGCCATTAATTTGAGTCTCGGTATTGTCAAGGTTAGGAGCGACACGGAAGTTACTTGCTATTAAGGAAATTCTTACTTTTTTGTCATATCCTGTGAAACGCCAGTAAGCTACGCACGCAAATGCTTTTTCACTTGCATCGCAAAATATGTGAAGCTCTATCTCACTATGTGAACAATCGACATAATAACATCTTGGTACTGTACATGTATATGACCTTTTCAGACATTTGAACCAGATATTCCATGCTATTTTCTCAGATTCCTTAATTTTTTGATCCCAGTCAACTCCATTTCGCCAAATATTCTGTATCAAATCAAATCAAATCAAAATTATTTATTTCAATTAGACTTTTTTGAAAAGTACTTTTGAAACGTCAAAAATTTGTCGGTCAGTTAGTTTGTTTGAAGCTACCACCAGCTCGGAAAGCAGTTTTCTGTTGAGAAGAGCCGGCCAGAAACTCAACAAAGAGCCGGCCAGAAACTCAACAGAAAAAACAAAATCTTCCCAGTGATGGTTAATGGGGTTAAAAGACCAAGTGGGTCGAATAAACTCATGAGAATTCTAAGAGCTTCTCTTTTAGTTGGAACTGAACTTTCATCAAGTATTTTTGGAGAAATTTTCGACATATTTAAATTAAAACCTAATGTATCATCATTTGGGTTCCATTTTAATCCCAGTATCTTTACATTTATATCGGAGTTAAAGTTAATTCCTCCTGTTCCTCTATTTTCTTCCTCAATATTTGAAAAAACGTTTTTACTATTTGACATCCATTGCGTTAATGTAAAACCACCTTTTAAATTTATATCAGCAACTTCATTGATTGTCATAATTGCTTGTTCTTCAGATTGAAAAGAATGTAAATAATCATCCATGTAAAATCGTGTATTTATAGCATTAGGGAACTCTGCAAATAAGCAATAAATAATAAATTCTTCCGCATTACGACGTAAAATATATATATTGCTGTAGTTGGTGAACAAACAGCTCCAAATATGAGGGATTTCATCTCATGTTCTTTCATTTTTATGTCTCGACTGAAATCTCTCCACAAAAATCTTTGGGCTGGTCTGTCTTCAGGTCGAATGCGAATTTGTAAAAACATTTCTCTAATGTCTGCTGAAACAGCAATTCTTCCCTCTCTAAATTTAAATAAAATTCCTAAAAGTGGTGTTAATAAATCAGGACCCGTCAAAAGCATGTCCTTCAGTGAAATTCCATTAACTTTACAAGCGTCAAAGACGATTCTTAATTTTTCAGGTTTATTTGGGTTCGTGACGCCAAAATGTGGCAAATACCACTTTTTCGGTGATTCTGTTTAATGACATGGTTCTGCGTAATCGCTTTCTATAAAATGGTCCATGTTTCGTTTGTATTTTAAGCCATATTCTTTGTTTGTATCCATTTTTTTCTCAATAAATCTAAGTCTATTATTGGCACTATTGAATGAATTTGGCATTGAAGTAAAATCATGACGCCATAATAAACCAACTTCCCATTTTTTCCTTTCATCTACTCTTTTCGCGGTCTGTTCTAAAATTTCCAAATCTCTAGAATCTTCAGAACTTAGCCTTTTTACCGAGGAAGTTACCAATGAATCAATTTTAAAATATTCTTCTACCAATTTATGCGTATCATCGTCTATGTTTGATTTTATTGATCCAACAAAATTTACAATTTTGGTAAAGGAATTTCGAAATCCATGTATAACCCATCCTAAAGATGTTAACGTAGCAACTGGTTCATTTTTCTTTCCACATCTAGTTTCTCTCGCTATAAGTGCGTGCCAATTATCTTGACCAATTAAGAGTTCTGGAGTAGCATGATCATACCATACATCTTTTATTGGTAAATCGCGCAAGTGTTTGTAACGAGTAAGATCGGAAACTGTCTGTGTAGTAAGTGGTAAATTTTTAACTGTCCGAATTCCTTCTAAGTGCATAATTTCTCTTGATGGGCCGACTATTTCTAAGTCTCCTTTCATGGAGTTCTGTTCTTGGGTGGTTGCATTTACTCGCAGGTTGCATTTACGCCTGCTAGGGTAAATGGTTCAGTTGTTCCTCTCATGCCGATTTTCTTTGCAACATTTTCTTTCAAGAGAGTTAGAGTGCTTCCTACATCTAGAAGTGTAAATGTATCTATTGAACATAAAGGTCTTCGTATATTTACCGTAATAATTTTTAGGAGGACCTGGTTTTTAGTAACACAATTGGTACATGTCGCAATTCCGTCCATTGGTGCTTTTGATTCATCTGTGTTATTTTCTTTACTGAAAGTTTAAGTTAAAGTTGATGTAGCAAGAGTAGCTTTAGCTGCATTTGCATGAAGTAGTCTGTTGTGCGACATGCAACATCCATTTAATCTGTGCCCATTTCCAGCGTTTGTCTACTGATACCTCTTTAAATTTATTACATTCGTAAACCGTTCTGTGTTCTGTGGACTTGCAGAAAGGACAAGTCATTTTTAATTTTTAATTTTGTTCATTTAAAGACGATAAGCAATTCTCTCGTTTGTACTCCTTGCAGTTATTGATTTCAGAAAATTCTTCAGTATAATAAGACTTTTGTGTAGCAAATTTCTGTGAATGACTAGGTCTTCCTTGTTCTAAAATCCAAAATTTAGAAGCAGTCATAGCTTCGCGGTGGAGGAAGTCAGACAACTTGACAATCTCCGGATCTCCGGCATTTTGGACTTTAAAGCTTGTAGAAGTTCAATGTTATACAAATGCTCCGGTTTATTCAAGGTTTTTATTGCAGCTACACAGTTTCGAATTTTGCAGGCAAATTTA
This sequence comes from Limenitis camilla, assembly GCA_905147385.1. Taxonomy (NCBI): domain Eukaryota; kingdom Metazoa; phylum Arthropoda; class Insecta; order Lepidoptera; family Nymphalidae; genus Limenitis; species Limenitis camilla. Next base: position 7,735,042 of record LR990245.1, on the reverse strand, counting down.
CATAATTGATCTGTAGAATCGTTCAGCTTCGGTAATTCCTTTATAGAGTCTATTTGTTCTAGTAGGATAAGTTCGGATCGTCCAAAACGTAATTCTAGAGCGTCAATTATTTCATTTGGAGATACATGTGTGTGTAATAAAGAGGCTACTGCTTCACGTGCATTACCTCGCAAACAACGACGTAGACGGGCGATATTGTCAGAATCTGATAGTTGTTTTTTTGTTTCTTCATATGCTGCTTTAAAAGATAGCCATTCTGAAATATTTCCAAAAAACGGTTGTAATTCTTTATTTTCTGAAGGTCGTCGAAGATAACTTATTTCTCGTGCTAATAGTTGGATATCAGATAATACATTTTCGCAATTATCATTTTGTTTAGATATGCATTTGTTTTTCGTATCATGTATTTGACATTCAATTGTTTAATCTTGTTGTTCTAGCCATTTTTGCACCTTGTGCTTAGATTTTTCAGTACTTGCTGATGAATGATCGTCATGTAAAGATAATTCTGCGAGTTCACCTTTTAGTTCCTTCTCAATAAGCGTTTTTTCAATTTCTATTTGCAATTGTTTTTCCTTAATTTCTGTTTCTAATTCAAATTGTTTTTTCTTAATTTCGAGGTCAGCTTTCTTTCTAGCAGCTCCTAATTCAGCTTTTTTCTTAGCTAGTATTATACTCGCATTTGAAGATTTCACACTGCTCCATTGAGATTTACTTTTAATCGATTTCTTTTCCAATGCACTCGTAATCTTTTCTTTCTCCAAATCAACATCTCTCACCTCCATCTCTTTTTTCTGGTCTTGTTGCTTCCATTTTCTCATGCTCCTTGTCTCTATTCCACCCAGAGACGACATCTAGTATGGATCGGTTCGGTTCTTATACTATGATGTCGCAACAAGAAAGGTTCGTGGACTGTATTATACCCTTTTGCTCGAAGGACCAACGTAGAGAATGCAAATGATAACTCAGTGATTAAGCATTCTATCCATTTTATTTTCCATATTTTTTTTACAATATTATTTTGACAACATATTTTCTAATTTATTAATCAAAACTTAATGTCATCGAATTTAAAGTTAAAAACATAAAATATAAAAAAGGTTAACTCTGAAGGAGTCTGTAACAATCGGTTCAGTACTTTTCGAGCCTATTCGCAACAAACAAACATACAATCATCATCATCATCACGACCCGTCAATGGCCCACTACTTAGCCGGGTCTCCTCCTCAGAATGAGGAATGAGGATGGTATTAGGCCATATTCACCGATACAAAGCTACATCCTTTTTGGGTAACATAGGCTATGTGGTGTTGCCATAAATACTCTAATTAAAAAAAAATGGCCATTTAAATGCCATAAGGTGGCCATTTTGTAAATTGAAGAGTTTCTCAGGAACTACAAATCCGATTTAAAAAATTTTTTCACAGTTAGAAAACTACACTATTCGCGAGTGACAAAAGTGATTTAGAGTTGCCATACACATTTTTTAAATAATAGAATATGGCCATTTTGTTGTTTATAATTCAATTTTAAAAATTCTTTCACTGAGAGAAAACTACACTATTCATGAGGGACAATATTCTATCACTGAGAGAAGTTAGTCTCTTTTCACTTTCTATCTTTCGATTATCTTCCTCTCTCTCTCTCTTTCTCTGTCTCTCCTTGATCTATTCAATTTTATTTTTGCTCTGTCCTCCCTCTTTTGTCATCTGTTGCTTTCCTTTTATTTTTGTTTCTATTACTTTTCTTTTTATAACTTTTTCTTACTCCCACTCTTTCAAATAATGAAAAACTATACAATTACAGACTGGCAATGTAAGGACATTAATTATAATATTGCTTTAAATACCCGAAGCGAAGTGAGGGCAGGCCGCTAGTATTTTATAAAGAGGTGAAATTAAACAAAATATAAAAAATAGATTAGAGAATTTAGATTAGTAGAATTTAGGAAGTAGCATTAAGATGCTGGTATAAGTTTTATCGTCGGATTTGCTATGAGCTGTCATCCATATTATCCTATTTCAGAAGGACTTTAGTCTACAAAATAGTATGATTGGTGTCATTTTACCTTATCATTAAATCCTATGTACCATTATATATTTACTCTATATTTCGTGCTATCAGAAATTGGAAACGTCAAATAGAAATGACAATAGGGTGAAAAATAAATTTATTTTGTAAGAATTTTAAAGGATTTAAAGGTTTTATTGTTAACAATGGAGGAAAAGCAACTTTATGGAGCATTAACGGTATATCGAGAGAGAGGGGGATATTTGCGGCGGCTCGAACAATTTGAAAAGGCGAAAGCTTCATACGACGAAGCTTTCAGGAATGCTCCAGATGATGTTCGTATGCTTACTGGCCGAAGTCAGGTATGTGCAGATGCAGTCCAGCCTATTCAAGCCTATTCCGATGCAGAACTAGCACTTAAATTAGAGCCTGCAAACATGAATGCTCGAAACATGCAATCTCGTGCAATGTATACCATGTCTGATTTTGAACGGTCAGTTGTTATGAATTACAGAGGAGCAAGATTTAGACGCCAGCCTCCATATTTTATAGAAGGCATTAATCAAGGTGTAGAAACTATCCAAGACTGTATTGGAATTAATGCCGGTAATGTCATGGTAGACTTTTTACCGCTAATCAAGCAAAATGAAGCCACGCGTATCGATGAAGATGAACCTCAAAAACCTCCCCATGTGTCTAGAATTCCAAAATCAGAAAAAAGAAGAAAATTGACTCAAATGGAAGCACGAAAACATTTAACGCTTGCTCGCGTATTAGCAATGAAATATTTAGGTCCTATGGCATATGATAAATTTTTTCTTCAAGAACTCATGGAAGACCCTCGGTTACAATCTGCTAATGCAGGTGGAAGTATAGAGCTAAAAGCAATCGTTAAAGAAGCTCTAAGATCTCTTACTGAACGACAAGAAATGTTACGAGCACAAAGACCTTATTATACAATTAAATTATCTGAAAAAGCTGAATCAATTCATCAGAACAAATACAAGGAGTCAATTTTGATTAAAGAACGAGAAATAGGTGCTAAAACAGCAGAAAGACTTTTAAAACAAATAGAAAAAAGTCTGCGTGAGAATCGTGTAATGGATTTGATAGCGCAGGCAGAGCGAATGCAATTATTTCTTGATGTTAAAACCCCGAGATCATTACCTGACAAGGAATTATACACAGATCGTTTATATCGTGCTGTTGGAGAAGCGTACTTGTTGCAACATCGTTTATCATACACTCTTAGCGAGCGTGGAAATCGACGTCGTATTGCTTTTCTAATGGGATTACCGATAGGACGTCCCACTTCATTTGATTCTGTGATGGCTAATTATCCATATAAATTTATTGATATAAAACAAGCTACTGCAAAAGTAATGGCCACATTAGAAATGTGTGAAAACTCTACTATGAAATGTTGGCTTATGTATGAAATAGCTCGTCTTTTATGTACTCAAAAAAATTATGCACTTGCTAAGTATTATGCCAAACGGTGCCAACGAGAGGCTCAAGAAATAAGTAATGTTACATGGTGGCTGAACGGCTGTTTCGTTCTAATGAGTGGTGACATGCAACAAGGAAATTCGAATGAAGTACGTATCCAAGTTGAAGAAGCCTACGAATTTTCAAAAAAATTGCCAGATCCAGAACGCGTTCAAGCATTCCTAAGTAAATGCGCTGAAATGGCGGCTGAAACGGTGACTGCAGACGAGAGAAAAGCAATAATTCAGCGTGAACGACAAATTATAAGCGTAATGGATGAAACACAGCGCGTTGAAACGCAAGTATTGTTCAAACGTATGTCCACAGTTCCTACAGGAAGACGCTTTTCTGTTTTGCCGCGTAAACCTGAACCTGGTGAAGAACGAGCAGAACGTAAACGCCTTCGTCAAAGAGGTTTGTCTATTATACCAGGTCCAGAACATGCTTTGCCTCCACCACCAAAGTCAGGCACGCTTGGTTTCCAAATATTCGATATTTAGTTAGTTATTTAAACATTACATTTTAGTTTTGGTAACAATTTATTAAAAATAAAATTATTTCATAATAAATAATACTTTTATTTACATACTGACATTCAAGTAAGTTTCCTAATATTAATGATGGTATAAGGGAGCAGAATACGAAATAGGAACAGAGTGAACTATAGGTGCGGAGTGGACTACTGGAGCAGCGGCATACGTAACCGGAGCAACCTTAGCGACCAAAGGAGCTACGGCAAGAGGCTCCTTGTGTACAACTGCGTTGAAACCATTGTGGGGATCGGCAGTATATTCAACGGTGCGCTTGGTACCGTCGGGGTCTACGAGAGAGTAAGAACCTTGAACAACATCTCCGTTGCGAGTCTCATGTTGACTCTTGGAGTCACCGGTATGACCATCTTGAACATCGTACGAAAAGCTATATTGAGGGTTGGCATCGTATTCTTCAACAGCAACTTTAGCAATAGGGGCGACGGCTGCAATCTTGGCAACGGGGGAAGCATAGGCGAGTGGTGCGGCGTAACCAGCATGGCTGGTGTAAGCAAGGGGCGTCGAATACGCGACAGGTGCAGCGGGAAGAAGTCCAGCGCTTGCCACCGCTACAAAGGATATGCAGACTATAAACTGTAAAAAAAAAGTTCTTTAAATACCTTTCCTTTTTGGGTTAGCTGTCTTATTTTATTTTATCAATAAATTCATCCTTCAAAACTCGAAAAGAATAATTTAAAACATAATCTAGATATATATTACAGTTTTTATTGGTAAAAACAGATATTCTCATAAATAAGTAATTATATTTTTTTTGTTTACACTACCTTGAATGCCATTTTAGTAGTGTCGTTGTTTCAATATTCAATATGAAATTGAACTGGCGAGTAAGATTTGTGCTCTCGTTTTATATTAGCCCCCTCAGTGACGTCACACATGTGGTCTGGTAATTGAACCCAGCTTTGACTTTCGTTTTAATAAGCTGTAGCAAGGTTGCGTATCGCGATGTCAATAGGAATGCGGTCATCAGCGCTGCTTTGCTCAAGCCGATAATTATTCCATAAAAACCATATTCTTTAATCCCTTAAAATTTTATTATTCTGTTGTCTAGTTAAACTATGCTGACACATGTTACACAGATTTATCTCAAGCACTTGTTGATAAGTTGGAGCGACTGCAAAATATGTATATTCGCTTTGTTTATGGTCTTAAAAAATTTGATCATATAACACAGTATCGCTCCCAACTACAATGGCTTACAATACGATATCGTCGAAATCTCCATACTGTTTCACTTCTTTACACGATATTATACAATCCTCAAACTCCTAATTACCTGAAAGTGCGTTTTACATACCTTGGATCCGACACACTTCTACATTTCAGACTTCGTTCCCAAGACGACAACAAATTAAAGTTTCCTACTTGTTTCCCTCAGAATTATAAAGAATCTTTTACTTTTAAATCAGTACAGTTGTGGAATGAACTTCCTAGGGAAGTTCGTGAGCCACCATCGCTATCTGTATTCAAGGCACTCGTCAAAAAACATTATTTGTCCTTACAAAATTTATAGTATAGTTTATATATGTGTATATATAGTATATTTTATATATATATATATGTGTATTTATAATATATATTTATGTAATATGTACAATTTATGTATGTAGTATAATAAAAGTTATTATTATTTACATGTTTACACATATTATTTGTACCAAAAACATATATTAATGGTTATATAAGTTGATACTGGTTTAAAACTGTTTTGCGCACCACCTATATTTTTGTTCGCTAAGGTTTCGTACGACCAGCAGGTTGCCTGAAAGAAATCACTTTAAGTGATAAAAGAGTAATTATTCTCGTCATTGTGTTTCAATGTGTGTGCAATAAAGTATTTTATTATTATTATTATTAAATAAAAAAAACTTTTATTAGTTACTATCAGTTTTCGATTACGTTTATTTTATTGTGTCCATTGTATGATAGTCCACTATGGTATCAAATAGACATAGGTAATTATTCGCTATAATATTAATTTATGTGGTAACAACCACATCATGTGGTGACAGAAATAATATAATATTAAAATAACGCCATATTTTCGCTTCCACAAAGCATGTAATTCTTAAATGCTTGGCATTCATTACATGATCCAGAAGGCAGATCAAAAAATCATCATTAACATATGCCACATTGGCTGAATTGTTCTGTTCGGGATTCATTAAATGATAAATAAAAAATACGTAGATTATAATTGACACTCAAATGATTTGCAAAACATATAATGAAGGTAAAAAATGGCTATTTTGAAAAGAACAACAGCTGTTGAGTTTCTTGCCGGTTATACTCACCTGGCTCCTGAGATTTGTCATATATTTATTAATTGGTTATGTATAAATTAAATACAATATAGAATAAATTCAATCGTTTTAATATTATAAATAACAAATATAAAAAGCCTTAATCATTAATAGGTATGTACAACAACACAACAAAATTGTATTAATTATCTACAGGTAGTAAGGTAGCCTCGGGGCTAGCAGTGGTGCGGGTGCTGGAGCAAAGATAGGTGCTCTCGCGACTACAGGGCCAGGAGCTACTAAGGGAGCCGGTGCAACAACCCTAGCCGGAGCAGCCACTACAAGAGGTTCACGACGGACGACGGCATTGAAACCATTGAGTGGGTCAGCGGAATAGTCTACAATCCTTCTGGTGCCGTCAGGATCCACAACGGTATATGAACCAGTAACCAGGTCACCGTTTCTGTGCTCCTGGTGGCCTTTGTAGTCACCAGTTAAGGCGTCCTGGACGTCATAGCCGTAGGAATATTGTGGTAGAGGATCAAGGCGAGCCACTGGCACAGGAGCCACGACGCTGCTGGAGGCTACGCCTACCATGCAAATGAATACTACAATCTGAAAAAAAACAAATTAAAAAAAAATCAATGTTAATGCTCTATAAAAATACATATTGGTTACTTAAATGGTAAACAAAATGATATTATACTGAATACCTAGACCTACTTCCCCATTTTCTACGTCATACGAGATAAACCACAGCACATAAAACAATATAGTTGCATAGTGGTAGTAGAATAAAAATCATCAACGAGCTCTTTATACCTGAGGATGACCATGTCATCCTCATAAAACGTCAACATCATTAGGGATAAATCAAAATGCGATCAAAATTTTTTTATTACATTGTCCTAATATAAGAATAATATTTTTTGTGTTTGTTATAACTAATCCAGTACCATGTGAGTCTTTCACCAGTTATACTTTTTAAAATGTATAACGATTTCAATTTTGTCTGTAGTTTTAAGGAAAATCTGTTAGCGTTACGAGTATCTACATAACCTTTAAGAGGTAGGACAATGCTACTAGCCTACTAACAATGTAATGAGCCATATGCGATCGATTGCGTAACACGTGAACATGAATTGATATTCACAGATTGTATAGCGTACTGAATACATGCACTCGTTGCGCCATGTTCCTGGTCGAAGAAAGGGTCACTTTTCGTAACTATCATACGTCGGGAATATTAATAGTTAGGTTTTTAAGGAAGGTAATGAATCATTTCTGCTTCGATTTTTATTAGAACCAATTGAGAGAAAGTTTTTTAATTAGGTTTTAGTTTTACGTTTTGCGTATGCCATTAATATCAATAAAAAGGCCGCTCAAAACGAAAATGCAGGAGATTAAGCAGTAGGCTTTACTATTACGTCGCAGTTGGGTTTCAAGATTTCATTCCTAACTATTCAGCAACACATTCAAAAAACGCTTGAATCTGTAATCTGCTCCTAACTAGAAAATTTTCCAAATCTTAAGGTGGATACTTAATAATATTAAAAGTAGTTATTAAGCAATGATTAAGATTACCTATATTTAATTTGTGTTCACAAATAATGTCATAAGTTTTAATACTTTATGATTGTACGAAAGCAAATTGAAACATAATATAATGTTTGAAGTCTTAATTTAATTGTGATTCGTGTAAATATATCAAACGATCCTTTATCAACTAAAATAAAAATTTGCACAATTCTCTTGTCATTACTTGCTTATATTATTTATTATATAAAATACAAGATGTGACGAATATAGTAATTGATATTACTTCTATAACATTAAAGTTTATATTTGCGATGTTTGGTATTGTTAATGGTAAGTAATTATTATCGAGGAATTGGAGTCTTTGGACACGGTGAAAATAGGGGATTTCTTTTTATAGAAAATGGCATTGTGAGCTTGTTAAGTTGTGAAAATATCTATGTACACCTAAATACACAGAAACTTAAAAATCCTTGAATTGTCGGTTATGTGATGAAGCAATTTTGCATACAATGCAACGAAAAAAATAAATATTTAAAAGTAAAAAGTAATGCTAATAAAATTACATTGCAAATATTTTTAATAAAAGTATTATTTTAGTAAAGTTTTGAAACCAAGGTAATATCGGCAACCTTTAGAGTTTCAATAATATTTTAAATTAATGTAAACTATATCTAAATTATCAGTGTAATTGGCGATAATATATGTAAGCTACAAGGGCATTCATCTTGGACGATCGTTAAGCGAAGGTGAATTGGAGAAGTTTAAGTTACGATCATGAATTTAATAAAAATATTAAATTAAAAAATTCATATCATTATTAAATATTACTCACCTTGTTGTTCATGTTTGTTTGCTTAGGGGATGTGCAGTGTCGGAGTTGAACTGTGTCTTCCCTGGAACATCACAGCGTTATATATACACTACTACGTAACAACAGACGTGAGCACAATACAGGTGGCTTATTGATGAAAGTTACGGTGTTACGCTTTATAAATTACTTTCTTTATATAGAACATGCATGCACTTTAATGTAAACCAGCCTTATGTCGGCTGCCTGATAAAAATACTATCATACTAGTCAAGTGATTAGGGTTCCGTACCTTAAAAGAAAAAAGGAACCCTTATAGGAACACTTCGTTGTCCATCCGTCTGTCTGTCTGTCAAGACCCGTTGCATTAGAAAGAGTGGAGGTATCAAGTTAAAATTAATATCAAATATTCAAGCCTGTGAACCCTTGCGACTGTCAAAAAATCAAACTTTTATATCCACGATGATATTTATTACTAATGCCATAAGACAATGCATGAAGCCTTGTCTTATAGCATTAGTATGGGGAAAAATACGTAAACTAGAGTAAAAGAAAAAATTAAAAGACTGTAATTTTCTCACTATCAACATCAATAGAAGATTAACTTTTTTGACTATTCCCCAATACCTTTTTTTCTGAGAAAAACATGAAGACATCAAGTTGAAATTGATACTAAGCATGTAAGTCTATATTCTCTTGAAGCTGTAAAAAAACCAACTTCTATGGAAATTAATAAATATGGCCATTTATTATAGGAATTTATAATATTCTATGTATCTAATATTATATTCTAGGAATTAATAAATATTGCCATTATACTGTATTCATTACAAGTAGTTTTTCTATAGGGCATTCCACACGTAGCGGACATAAAAAAAAGTCCTGGTTTGAGGTTTTAGTAATATTCGAATATATCATGTACTATACCTGCTCTCGATACAGAATCAAAATAATATTACAGTTTAAACTTTTGTTAACGAGTTTAAGTTTAGGAAATTTCAATTTAAAATATTTAAATTAACTTTATTTCAAGAAAGAAAAAAAATAATTTAAAATACAAAAATGTATTTAAAAGATTATTTAGTAAAGTATATATGCGATTTGTTTATTTCATAAATTTTCACTTTTTAAGTGTTTAATAAGGTATGAAGTTAGTCACTTCTTCCGATTTCTCAAATTTTTAGACATGTATACGCATAACATATTCGAATGTTAATAAAATCGCAAACATCGCCGTTTTTTTGTCCGTCCAATGTGAAATGAATCTAAAGCTGTATTTGACACGTAATTGCTGTTTTAAACGTTTTAAATTTTAAAGGCGTTAAATGTCTTGAAATGACAGCCTATAAATTATTTTTTAGCCATTTCAGAAAAAGAAGGAGGTTTTATATTTGGCTATACTATGTATTTATTAAATATTCTAGCTGAAACGTTGTCTTGCCATATAAATTTTAAAAAATCGGTGTAGGCCACCATTATCACTTAGGGGTATAAAAATAGACGTTGACCTATTCTCAAATCTACTGAATATGCATATAAAATTTCATAAAAATCGGTCGAGACGTTTCGGAGGAGTATGGTAACTATCATTGTGACACGAGAATTTTATATACAAGACGTTCACCGACTTCAAAACTATATAAGTGTAATTATTTTTCACTTTTTATTGTATTTTTCTGAGTTTGAAGTCGGTTAATTTTTTTGTTCTAAATGTTTTCATGTTTTTTTATATTTATTTTGTATATTATAAATATGTATATTGATCGTAAACATAAACTACATAACAAGGCGTTTGATTATATTGAAACACGCATTACTTATATCGGGAGTAGATGCCCCACTATACTACTTATGGTGATATTTTGACTCGCACACGATAATCATAATTTGATAGGAAAGGAACGGAGCACGAGAGATTTTTGCAAAAAAAGTAATAAGTTTTTAATATTTGTCAGTTTTTTTTTTTGTTTTATAGTTCGGTTGTGCTAGCATGTCGTAAAACCGGATCCACGGAATGGATGAAATTTTCAAACACTGACACTATAACCCGAATAACACGTGAGATAGATTTTATCCTGGAAAACAAAGTTCGTATGGGATATATTAGTATGTGATTCAGTTAAAGAGTTGGTTGGTGTGTAAGAGGGTGATTAAACCTATTTATTTATTTCTTATATTGGAAAACAAATAGCTTTTACTAGATACACATAATAATTTATGGTTAACAGTACACAAGCCACTGAAGCATCCACCTAAGTTTAAGCCAAATATGTAGGAGTCAACCAAATATGTAAAAATAAAGTACAATTTTTTCCGTAATACTCGAGAATAGTTCGACCGATTTAGCTAATTTTGATCTATTAAATATTTGTGTAAGTTTAAGTAAGGTTTAAAGGACGGGGCAGGTAGAAAGAAATAAATGATAAAAAATAGGAGGTTAAGATTTTCTTTAATAGGTTGTGCATCACGAGCCAGTAGTCCCTTGGACCCTTAAAAAAACCAAACTTTTATGTACAAGCAATAAAAAAACATAAATGTTAATGTGGAAACTGAGAGAATTATTCGGTACCTCCCGATGACCTAAAAATATAAAACTTAGCATGAAGCAAAGCCTTATTGCACAAATAAAGGAAAAATATTAAAATTGTAAATTACTAATCACATCATACCTCTTTTGACTATCACGCAAGACCCTTTTTCGTTTAGACGACGGTAGTGCCTTTTCTAGTATCTTTTCTCAAAGGTCTTCGTCGTTTCTTGAACCCTCATAACGTGAGTTTGCATTATACCAGATCTACAACATTTTCGGGATATGATATCAGTGGTGGACTCATTAAACATATAAAGTTTCAATGGCATATCTCTTATACTATAGTTTTTATTGATATCTAAAAACCTCGATTTCGTAACTGACTCACTGATGATCATCAAAATTCTTAGGGTACTTCCTAAAGTCCTAGAGAGCTTAAATTTGGTATGTAAGCTAGTATTAATACACAAACAACAAAAAAAATCTAAGGAAGTGTTATCCCCCAAACCCCTTAAATAAGTGTATCGAAGTTTGAATGATACTATATAAACATAATTATATCATAATAACAATCGCCTCCACTGCGTCGTTTCTCTTTACAAACCTAAGGGTAAGCTAACTTAAATACAACTTACGCGCTGACACGGCCATTCTCATTATCAAGGCGCACTCGCGTAGCCTTTAAACATCGTCAGAGTTTCGAAAAAAAAACGTAGCAGTCTTGATTACTAGTTTCATAGAGTAACTTTGTTAAAGCGTGACAGCTTTCAGCATTATTTTCATAAGACGTAAGAATTTTTATCGTTAACACAAAAACAAAGAACTTTCAACTCTCGTTACAAAAATTATCTTCATTTCGTAGCAAAGCATAACAACTTACAGCTCCAACCGCAAGGCTCAATAAGGACAATGCTTTCAATCTATCTCTTTGACAAAGCCTAAAAGCTCTCAGTCCACTAATAAAACACACAATAAATCAGGCTAATTTGTAATGGTATTGCGCAATAATCTTTATAAATACATTGATAAATATACTTCATATTGTTACGAGCTTGATTTCTGGATTGGAAGAAATTGATGGATGCTTTGTTGGTATAGGATTTATTTAAAATAATCATCAAGTCCAACTACATCGTCACAAAAAAAATAACCCTACACTACGATTTACTCTCGAGTTGGACTACTGGCGTGGCCCACTCCTAACACAAGCATTTAGCTTAATCGGAGGGGTAAAGGGAATACTAGTAGTAATCTTTAAAAAAAAAAAAGATCCAGAGTTATGCCCATCTCACTTGAACACATAATTGCCGTCTTATTCTATTATGACATTTTCTAGCAAGTTTGAATGAAAGCTTGTTCCAGGCTTGCGAATTGTTTTGATGTTGATTCGCAACAATATATAATTATTTTCTTTTTAGATACAATGCTATTATTTTTTTGTGATTAATAATAAATTATTAATGTTCAAAGAATATCTGTTATTATATATGTCGCAATAAAATTGTAAACACCGTCAGATTACAATCTATCTCGCGAGATTTTAAAGTTTAACTAACGTTTAACTTTACAATATTTCGATAGTTTAAAATTTACTCTGAGTTATGTGTGTTTTAAGCAATTAAATATTACTTGCTTTAATGGTGAAGGAAAACATCGTGAGGAAACCTGCACTCCTGAGAGTTCCCTAAAAGTTCTCAAAGGTGTGTGAAGTCTACCAACTCGCACTGAGCCAGCAAGGTGGACTATGGCCTAATACCCTCCTCATTCTGAGGAGGAGACCCGACTCAGGAGTGGGCCATTGATGGGTGATGATGAAAGATACTGCTGTACGAAGGCTATCACTGATAGGCCGGTCTTACAGTAGGCTGTTCTGAGTTCAAAGAGTTATGATTAGGAATGAAAAAGAGGTGTCAGTCAAATAAAAGAATAGTAACGTAAAGTATTTATTTATTATTTAGTAGATACTCAATACAATCTATTGAAAATAACCTTCAAATCGTGACTCAGGATGAATTTACCATAGAGTTACAAAACTATTACACAGGGCATATTGAAAATAGTTAAAAAAATTAGAATGAACAAAACAAACAATTTTATTTGTCCGTTTGAAAAACCCCACACAACCCATTTATTTCGCCACCATACCCTAGGTCACTTAAATCAACCTTCACGCAGACGCGTGAAGTTATGTTTTCGCACTGTTTTACGCAAGGCCGAAGGGGGTTACCCTTCCCATAGCGCCGGAGACGTACAGAACTGCTTAAGACAATATTATTGTCTATTATTATTATCTAATTTTTTACTACTTTTATTATGCCCACTGTAGTAGTTTTGTAATTCTATGGAAAATTCACAATTTAACGGTGTCATTTCAATAGATTATAATCTACAGAAAATTAAGGCGTTAAATTGTAAGCAGTATCTTACGGTTCACAGTCATTCCACAGTTCACAAAATCTTTTCATGGTGTTTAGAACTTTATGGTGATTTTACATAAAAACTAGTACATAAGGTAATAAAATCTAATGATAAATCAGACTTATATCATTACAATATACAGTGTTTTAAGGGTTCTGTACCTTAAAAGGAAAAAATAAACTCTTATAGGATCACTTCGTCGTCCGTCTGTCTATTTGTCTCTTTGTCTACACCCTTTTTGCTCAAGAATGCGTGATAATTATCAAGGTGCGTATCGAGTTCAAATTAATATCAAATACTCAAAAACTTGCGGCCCCTTGCGCCTGTCAAAAAATCACACACAAAACAGCACCTAATGGTTCCTATGAAAGTTTCCCTTTAGGTATCTACCATTTGAGGATTTCCTCATACTTACCGTTGAAAAGAAAAACTATGTATAGTATATAAGACTACTTATATACTGTACAGAAAATAACTCGTCACCACTGTAAAAATAACTATTTCGCTTCTCTATATTTTCTGTTATGTATTTTATTAATAAAATTAATAAATGAAAAAAATGTAATAAACAAAGTAATAATTTTATTAAACTATGTACATATCAAGTCTTTGTATGTGTATTAGGCATCGAGTAGAAGGTTTTCTTATGGGTTACGGTAGCCAGCTGCAACTGTTTCCACAATTTTCGCTGGCGCGGGTGCTGGAGCCACGGCTACAGGGGCGGCGGCTACAGCAAATCGAGCTGGGGCGGGCGCTGCGGCCGTGTATGCTGCGTACCTCGCTGGAGCAGCAGCTGCGTATGTTGTATAGGCGGCCACTTGGGCAGGTGCTGCGTACGCAGCAAAAGGTGCAGAAGCCGTATAGGTAGCAACAGGAGCGGCTGCAGTATAAGCTGCTGCTACAGATGCAGGATATGCAGCTGCTACATTAGATGTATAAGCGGCTACTGGAGCAGCATACTGGGCAGGAACGTAAGGAGATGTAGCATAACGAGCGCTCACAAAGGGAGTCGCGGGGGCGGAAATATATTGAGGAGAGGCAACAGGAGCTGCGGTGTATCTTGCAAAAACTGGAGCAGCGGGTGAGGCTACAGCGTAGCGGGCAGCGGGAGCAACGGCGTAACGAGCTGCGACTACAGGGGTAGGTTGGGCAACAATGGGAGCGATAGCGGGAGCAGCGGAGATACGCGCTGGAACGACTGCAGGTTCAGCAGCAACGACCGCGGGGGCAGCAGCTACAAGGGGCTCTTTGCGTACAACTGCATTGAATCCGTTGACAGGATCAGCAGCGTAGTCTACAACACGACGAGTACCATCGGGTTCAACGAGAGAGTATTGTCCTTGAACTATATCGCCATCACGCTGTTCCTGTTGACTTTTGTAATCACCAGTAAGTGAATCGGCCACGTTGTAGCCAAATCTGTATTGAGGTAATGCGTCGAATTCTTCCAACCTTGCTGCCACGGGTGCGCTATAGGCGACAGGAGCTGCTGCAATCGCCGCAGGTGCTACACTTCCGTATGCAAAAGCCAGCAGGCAAGAGAAGACCACGAACTATAACAAAATATATATTATATTAATGAGTCTATTCAAGTAAGATATAGTATTTTTAGATGATTGGTTACATTTTAATTTTGATAAAACAATAAAATTTGATATTGATAAAATTCTATATTGACTTTAGATATTTAGAAAACTCCTTTATAGGTTTTTTTTTACTATGTAACATATTCTAAATTTAATAAGCAATGAGTCGGTTAGATATTAATTCACTTTTCAAACACTTTCACGAACACAATATGTAGCCACTTCACAAAAATCCGTTGAGGTTCCGTACCTTGAAGACCATTTTGTATTATTTTGTTGATATGCACAGGGATGCTAGAAGCTGTGAACTGTGGTCCCTATAAAACTCTAACAGCATATATAGTCGAGTTTGCCATGCTCTTGCCTCATCCTGGTGGCATCTCCAAATTTAAATATATTCAAGTACGCACGTATTAAGCCTGGCCGCTGGTTCGGCTGGACAATGCCTACTTGTGCAATTCAACCGGGGCTGTGAAATATCGCGGTCACGCCAATTTTTCTAACAATTATTCTAACTTGTTTCAGGTGTTATTATACGATCTTCACGGTTCAGTATAGACTGTACAAAATAAATAATATTTTCAATGCACATAGATACTTTATAAACTGGATTATCACATGGGCTACTTTATCCCGAAAAAATTCAGTTCCTGTGTTTATTGTCGTATTCGCCTGAATAGTTGTTAAATTGAAAGTTTTTTTATAATGTAAGTATTGTATGTGATAAATTGGACCAAATTTCATTCGTCATCATAATAAATGGTGTAACTAACCCAAATTTGATTTCAATGAATCAAAGCCTATATTTTCTTGCAGTAGTTTTTGCGTGATCCGCATACAAACATGCTAATAGGCATTATTGGTAAAAAGACATTAAGTTTTCTTAAACGTTTTTTTGTTACTCTACTATTCTTATATATGTATAAAAATCTGTGTTTGTTATCGAACTCCTCCGAAACGGCTTGACCGATTTTTATGAAATGTTATATCATATCGTGTAGGTCTGAGAATCGGTCAACATCTATTTTTTGTACCCCTAAGTGATAAGGGTGGCCCACTCCAATTTTCTAAAATTTATATGGTAAAACAAAGTTTGCCGGGTCAGCTAGTACCATATAAAAAAATAATTTTTACCATATAAATTTATACAATATAAAAACAATGTTTGACAAGTCAGGTAGAAATATAATTAAAATATAAATTGTCGTAAGTCTGTACATAGAAGACAAACCTCGTCCTTACAATAATTACAAACTCAATAAAAATTATAATAGACAATACAATAGCCAAAACGGTGCAGCCTTCTAAAGCAATGTACGACATTCATTCGGCAATTGAGTTTTCTTATATATAAAAATAAACGGAAACTCGGAATCTGCTTGACCGATTTTTATGATTTTTTTTTGTATACATTTGGTAGGTATGAGAATATGGCGTGGGCGTTTTTATACCCCTAGGCGCCTACTAGAAATAATGAATATGGCAAAACAACGTATTCATCATATTACCATTATAATGGTGAAGTTTAAAATTTTTCAATATAACTTTGAGCAATCGATAAGAAACATTATAATGTACGGGTCGACATTAAGTGATGTTGCGTTGCACATAAATTGTAATAAAGAGTGCAAGTGATCCAGTTTAAATGTGGTTACACTTGATGACGGACATTTGAAACTTGTCCGAAGCGTGCCACGAATCGTTAAGTTGTGAAATTCCTTAAAACTTTTCTAGCGCTTTGTATAAGTTTTTGATTATAATACAATTTAGTAATACTCAAACTAATGCTTAAAATATTTTATTTTTTTTTGTTTGACTGGAGCTTCCATCGAGCTCTTAAAGCAGGCTTCAAAAGAGCCAACAAGTAATTCAACGTTGCACTTTTTAAAAAGCCATTGATAACATAATCAATTTTACGATAATATTATACTTCAGAGTTAAAGTTACTTATATTTTAAGACTTTTTATAGCTATCCTGTACAGAATAATGTTTTATCTATTCACATTTTCAAAGACTAAGCTCCATAAAAGATTTATTTTGTCTGTGGAGATCAAAATATGGAGTTGAAAATATGGGTGAATATTAGAAGTTTATATTTGTTTCTTGTAGAATAAAAAATATATTCTTTAGGATACCCAAGATCTTACTAATCCCTACTAATATTATAAATGTGAATGTAAGTTTGTTTGTTACGCTTTCACGCGAAAACTACTTAACTGACCATCACGAAACTTTGTACACATATTCTTTAGAGTATTAGAAGTAACATAGGATACTTTTTATTAAAAAAAAATAAATTATTTTTCACGAAAGATAAACAATTTTTTTCTGTTATTATATATATCCAATATAAAACTATTTTAACCAACATTTGAACGCGGTAAAACCGCGGGACGCAGCTAGTCCTACTAATATTATAAACGCGAAAGTTTGTAAGAATGTATGGATGTGTGGATGTTTGTTACTCTTTCACAGAAAAACTACTGAATGGATTTTGATGAAACTTTACAATAATATATCTTACACATCAGAATAACACATAGGCTATAAATTATAATGATTTATTGTAAATTATCCAAAATATAGCGGGTGAAACCGCGGGGCGCAGCTAATGTTCCAATAAATATATAGTTAGGATAAACGTAATATTTGAGGGAAAGTCTTGCTTTTTTACATTTTAAATAGTAGGAGGGTAGTATTCTCCTATTAGATACCTATGTCTTAATTAAAACGTCTTTTATTATTAAACTACTTGAAATTAAGAAACTTACTTTTGTCTTTTAATAGTAAAACCTCATCTTAAAACGTTTCAATTGTTTGATTTTGTTTAAATTACAGTTTAAAGCTTCTAATAATATGAACAATACTTGACATAGCTCGAAACGGTTTTGCAAGAAACAGAAACAATCGGTGTCGTTTCATTCTTATTGTCTTCAGAGTGACGAATATTTACGTGCTGAAATATGTGGAAACTGTATAAATATTTTTAATCACTTACTCTTGCATATTTTAACTCTCTCTTTACAAAAACTCAGCTGTTGATCTTTTATCCATAGTCTTTAGTTATACAAATGTATAAATATTAAGCTATCAAGTAAGATTATTATGTAAGTTATATAATTATAAGCTGTATAAGTTTCTTATAAATCCAAATTTGATTAGAAAGAAACTAGCTGACCCGGCAAACATTGTATTGCCATATAAATTTTCACAAAAATCGGTCGAGCCGTTTTGGAGGAGTTTGGTAACATACACAGCGACACCAGAATTTTATATATAAGAAAATAAAAAATTATAATAAACCGATAAGCAATATTACTCAATAACAAGTACGTGATACATGTTGGAAATATATAGAGCAGCTGGTCTAGAGCATAATAATTGCAATGTCACAAGGCTACGAGACAAAGGTCGAGAGTGACTCGCTGCCCAACCTAAAATTTCATACAGACGTGCCTCACATTAAGTTATATGAACTGTGAGTGTCCTTTGATTAGGGTTGTCAATAAATGAAAATTTTATGCCTTTAAAGACTTTATACGAACTAAATTCCACTAATTCATTAAATTCTTACTTATGAATATAGCCAATTGAACATATTATATGTAGTATAGTGTACTAAGTAAACGATACTTATTTTATTTAACTTATTCAAAACATAAAGTATATATCTTCATCATCACAACCCATTAATGGCCCACTGCTGCTGCTCTTCATAATGAGGAGACATTAGGCCATAGTCCACGACGCTGCCCAACTTCGGGTTGGCAGATTTCACACACCTTTGAGAACTTTTAGGGAACTCACAGGAGTGCAGGTATCGTCACGATTATTCCTTCACCGTTATAGCAAGTAATAATTAATTTCTTATAATACACATAAATAAGAAAAGTCAGAAATGTGAGTCTAGGATCGAACTCGGACCTCCTGAGTAAGACACCTATCTCTTAAACACTGGGCTGTCACTGTTTAATATAATAGTTATAAGTAATTAATGTGCAAAAATGATTTATGTACTTTTAAGCCTACCCCTGAAAATCCATTGGCAAACAATGCGATAATAAAAATAGGAAATATTTTTGAATTGCGCGCTCGCGTCCTTCACAAAACTATAAGTTACGCAATAGTATATTGTCATACTGAACACACATCTTACTCAGTGTATATAATAATATAATAATCGATATAATTATTCTTATGGCTAATAGAATAAACATTTTAATCCTGAATTGAAATATGTACATAAAGTTTAGTTGTATTAAACTTTTTAAATTAAAATGTATTTTACATACTACGTATTGAAACTGGTGCTACTGAGAGTTCACTTTAGTAATATAATACGTAAATATGTATAGTATTATTATAATAAAAAGGCGTAAACGAACTTTTCTTTTTTGTTAAATAATAATTAGAGTTGAATCGTCTTAACTGCAGAGTCGACAACATGCAATAAAATATTGTGCGCAATGCTCTATCCTGAATCTATTTGTTTTTTTAGCGAGTAAAACGAAAAAAAAACTATTTTAAGAAATAAGTAAAAAATATATAATTAAATCTATAATTAAAATGGTATACAGAGATGCAACAGGTAGGCAACCTTATGGTACAAAAGACTTCAACGCAAACGCAGCTTTTTTGTCTCAATTTTAGACCTGAAACGCGAATTTCACTGACTTTTCTTAAAGCACCTAAAACATAGAGTACGTATCAATATATAATCATTTTCGATACATAATATAGCTTTTTTTCTTTTTTTTTCAGTTAATTGCTAAAATATTTTCTAATTTTGCACATCAAATGGTTTTAACATGGCAAATTCCAAATTGACTTTATATTTCCCAAATTACGTGTAACTCAAATTGCATTTTTTAACTTGTTTAACTTTTCTGTACTGTTCAGATTAAATATTATTAAATAATTACTTTTTCTTCTTGTAATAAATAAAAAAAAAATTAAGGCATGCTATTTCGATAAACTTAGTGTTAAACTTAATTATTTATAAAACTCGATGATAACTGTTAATAATATTTTGTAAATTAATTGCTCAACGGTGAATATTCAGGTAGTAGTTTTTTAACTATTGGATTAGTTATTAGATTTTAAACTTTTTTTTTATTGTCAAATAAAAAACGGTTTGACGATCATTAACATTAGATCTTTATTGCATTACATATCTATTTCATCATTATATTCCCTCAGGTTAGCAACTAACCGTAAACTTGATATAACTGATGCAATTGCGTCTGTTCTGCATTCACTAAGGTAAATCTGATATGTTCTTGTACCTTTTACATCTGCGACCTTTTAAACTTATTCCAGTAGCGTGCGTTAAGTTTACTTCGCATATGTTGTGATGAAGGACTCTTACATGGAAACTACATACTAAATAATAAAGTTTACAACGCTTTGGAAAATATAAGATATTACAGCGATTTCCCTTGTTATACTTAACTAAATATTTATATAAATTAAAATTAAGTGCGCGATGGTCATCATGTGTCTTTAGCAGGGCTCACTTGACTATTTTTATAATTAAAATGGTAATAGTTTGAATTAATATCATATATAAATAAAAACTGAAATACAAAAACATAATTAAGACAATACTGTAATGCTAATACTGAAAAAAGGGACAATTACGAGCAAAAAAACAAACAAATAAAACAACGATTATTCGACGTCTGTGCGCTCAATGATTACCAGCATCATTTTAATTATTAAAATGATGAATAAGAAGTATAGTCTAGTCGACAAGTTAAAAATGGTCTAATAAATGACGTTATCTGAGCTATTAACTGATTATTATTAAAAGTATTGCAAGAATACAAAGTTATGTGCATGAGTCGCATACTTATAGGTTTAGGAAATACCTATAACTATACTGTAATACTTTAAAACAAAATGGCGGCAAGTCGCGCACTCTACTGTATTGAGTGTAAGTATGTATATCTGTTACAACTGTAGCAACTATTTTTGTATATGACTGAGTCGCACAATAGCGTCCAGACTATAGTTATCGGCACAATATTAAATTTTCTATAAAAATTTCTAGAAAAACAAGATTTAACCAAAAAAACTATTTTACCCATTATTACTAAGGTAAAAGAAATAAAAATTTGACATTTTGTTGTCAAACTAATTTGTAGTTTAAGTTTTACAATACAATACATCGCTAGAGATTTTAAAAAGATTTTCGAACATTTTCTTTTGAACAAACATTGCTCTGACAATAAAGAACACAACAAAAAAGAATTATACATATACACACATCAAAAAAGTCTAAGCAACATACATTATATTAAAATTTACCATTTATATTAATTAATTTCTAAGTGTTTACTCACTCAAAGTGCATAGGTAAGTAAACTTTTTATCCGATTACGAATTTTGTACACTATACTGCCTGGTTGTAAATAAAATTTCGATTATGTTTTGTTTTTTCATAAAATTCAAATGACTGCGAATTTGTTTGAATTTAAGTGCGTTTCAATTGCTACGTTTAGTCTTGATTTTATAATTTTACCAACCATTTAAATAAAGTTAGCGACAAAATTGAATTGTTAGATATTCTTTAAATCATGGAGCGACGTCATTTGACAGCAGATGAAATGCAAAGAGCTGTAGGGATGTTGCAAGCGGGTAGTAATCAATCTCAGGTATCTTGACATTTTGGCTCATAGAAGTGTTATTTGTCGTCTTTGGCAGCGCTACAATAATACAGGGGAACCCGATGAACAGCATCCAGGCCGTAAAAGGAGTACAACCACTCGGCAAGACCGATACATACAACTGACTGTAAGACGCCAGCCGATGTTAACCGCTCGGAAATACTGAAAGGCTCAGGAAGTTTATCCATACAGCGGCTCAACAGTTATGGTATGGGCGGGTATTATAAAGAACAGGCGAACTGAGCTCGTTTTAGTAAATGGAAACATGAACGCTGAAAATTACAGTGCATGACAATGCGCGTACACATACAGTTCAGCGAACCAGTGAATACTTGGGAACGGAGAATATCTGGGTATTGCCCTGGCCTGCACAATCGCCAGACCTCAACCCCATCGAGCACGCATGGGACATGCTCCATACACGTGTTTTGAAGGACTTGAACGGAGTGACAACAACCCAACAGCTAAAGTATTTGCTACAATTCCATTGGGAGCGAATACCGCAAGATGACATAAACAGTCTCATTAATTCAATGAATAATCGTTGTCGACAAGTTCTGAATAGCAGAGGAGGCCATACTTTGTATTAAATTGTCCTATTCTTTTACAATAAATTCATTTTCTTTAGAAATTTCATTTTGTAAAAAAAAAGTTTAGTTTCTTATGTATCTTAGTTTCTACAGTATATTCTAATATCGTTAATTTCTGTTATTAAAAGAACTTATAAAGACAACAGCTGTTATTTTTACATCATAGAACCCTAAAAATATTATTTAAAAATAAAATACAACGTTATAATGTGAAGAACCATCCTAAAATTTAAATTAGTACATGTTGCTTAGACTTTTTTGTGTGTGTATATTATTTAGATGTATTTTATAACATGTGTTCAAAGTAGGTATGTAACAACTTTGTTAAGTTTTAAGATAAAATAAAAACTGGCATTGAAATGGTCAATAATTTTTAAAAATTATTAAGTGCGTATTTAAAAGTCGAAATACAATCAGAAGTTTAAGCCGTTTTCACAGTTACTGCCAAGGCGATTGACGAGCATGCGATAATGTTACGATGCTAAGGTCGAATGAAAATAAAAGTAGTTGAGCAGGGTGGGTTGAATAGGAATAAATGTATTATCATATTGACTATATGTTCTTGATGTTTATAAGATGTAATACTACGTTTATATATATAGTATTTGTTATTTACATACGTTTATTATGTTGGATAATAGAAATGATAATCGTCTTCAATTTATTTTGACAAAGTTATCTAATGTTAAGACGGTGTTACTTTACATACAGAACTATAGCCGTGATGGCTTATTAACTATTGTATTTACTGTTCGCGATGAAATTTAAAAACATTCATCATCATCATCACCCTTTAATGACCCACTGCTGACCCCAGCAGCATTAAGGAGGAGGGATTAGGCCATAGTCCACCGCGTTGGCCTAGTGCGAATTAGCAGACTTCCACACTGACTGAGAACATCGAGAACTCTCAGATCTCAGGAATGAAGGTTTTCTCACGATGTTTTTCTTCATCGTTACAGCAAGTGATATTTAATTTCTTAAAACACACATAAGTCAGAGAAGTGAGAGGTGTCTACCCATGATGAAGTCGGTCCTCGGAGTGACGATGATGATGATGATGATGATGATACGAGTAGTCATAGGCATAAGACAATCAAGTATACATTTTCCTCAATACTATTAGTATAAAATTTATGTGAGTTTTTGAGACTTTAAATTGCAATTTTTCACATATCAATCGTATTCATGTTAGAAAAATAATCTTACTTGCAGTCGTTAAAAATTGTCTTACTTATTCGTCTAATATATATTATGTATAAGACAATATCACTTAAATTAGGACTGTGTTAATGTAGGCGGCGTATGAGCATGAATTAGCTAGGCTTATGTTTGCACAGATTAGATCATGACAGGCAATCAAATCATTACATACTTAGCTTGTACTTATAATAGAAAAGTTTCTTTTTTTTTACTATCTGCGCCCCGCGGTTTCACACGCTATATTTTGGATAATTTGCTATCATCACGACTCGTCAATGGCCCACTGCTGATCCGGGCCTCCTCCTCAGAATGAGGAGGGTATTACGCCATACGCTATCCCAGTGCGGATCGGCAGACTTCATACCTTTCCTTCCTTTGAGAACATGGAGAACTATTAGGAGAGCAGGTTTCCTCACTATGTTTTCATTCCCTGTTAAACCAAGTGATATTTAATTTCTTAAAGCACACATAAATAAGAAAAATCAGAGGTGAGTAAGACATTGAAGTTTCAACCACTGGGCCATCACTACTGCATCATCAATTTACACTATATCATTATAAATTATAACCTATGTGTTATTCTGATGTACAAAATATATGATTGTAAAGTTTCATCAAAACCCATTCAGTAATTTTTGCGTGAAAGAGAAATTCTTACAAACTTTCACGTTTATAATATTAATAGGATTTGCATCTGAAAATCGTATAGGTTTTGAACAATAAGTTTTGACGTACCTACCCGATATCTTGTAAATTTGCTAGAAATATTATGAACTTTTTTAAGAAATTCAATTTATTATTTTTTATCAGTTTTATTTTTTAGGTAAATAAGTTAATAAAGTCATCTTGAATTTTTTATTATTATAATTTTATAATATTGAATCAATTTTCATAAAAATTCCAAAATTGGGATTTGAAAAATTTGGATTTTCTAAAAAATGTATTGATTGCGGTTATTGAGTTATTCATTAAAAGCTGTCAGTAATATTTAATAAATTTTTCGAGCTCGATATAATTTTTATTCATTTTTATTTTTTAATTGGAATAATTTATTGAAGTATTGCTATAATTTTTTTGTAATAATTTCAATCATTTTAATTTCAAGAAGCTTCTAACACGATTACTGTGTAAAGCACTTTTGATGACACCAAAAGGTTTTTTTATGAAGTACCCCAGAAAATTGATCTCCCTGGGCATTAACACCGATTACAAATTTTATTGATATTTAAAAAAATTATAGTCAATTTTACAAAATCTTTATAGTTTCATAGACTGTAAATAAATTGTTCGAAAACACTACCAAGTGTTATTTGTTAAATGTATATATAAAAAATAATAGTTCACTTTTTATAGATTTCTCTACCGTTTTCTTACTCTACATATACAGCCTACGTATCTCGAGTTAAATAATGGTGTGTACTAGGTCATCGCTATCGAGTATAATGCCAAGTGCCAAGGCTATGCCCCTCATTGTTTTAAATAGATACAGGGGCTCGCTCTAAATCATTCAATCATCATATTCAATCCTGACATGACGCATTTATTACGTTGTATTTGTAATCTATTCAATTGACCAAGAATAAGTCATAATATGTAGTATTATTTAAAGCGACTATTATTATTTTAGTAGTTATTAATTCGGTCCTTGCTGGTCAGTGAACAATTAATATGAGTGAATTATATAAATGACGTGAATGATTGATAAAAAAATGCGTTTAAAAATATTGTACAATTTTTTTTAAATGTGACCAAGTGTGACTTTCGTATGATCAATGATGATGAAAATAGATATTGCAACGTAACCTGGTGATAAGATATAAAAAAAAAATATTGAAAAAAAATTGAAATTTCACTCAAATCATCACATACAGCGCTAAATTTTATTTATAAAAAGAAGAAATGTTATACAACTAATATGTTGTTTTTCGAAAGTAATATTAAGCATATAATGGAATTTTGCAAACACACACATGTTACTAAATATGTACAAAAAAGAAACTTGCTACACAATAATTATTAGTTTAACATTTAAATATTTTCGGCATTGCGTACCTATCAGGTATCCTTCTAACATTATAAACGCGAAAGTTTGTAAGAATGTATGCAAGTATGGATGTTTGTTACTCTTTCACGCAAAAACTACTGAATGGATTTTGATAAAACTTTACAATAATATAGTATACACATCAGAATAGCACATAGGCTATAATTTATAATGATATAGTGTGAATTATACAAAATATAGCGGTGAAACCGCAAGACACAGCTAGTTTTTTAATATTTACGATTAAATATAGTCTTATAGGGTTTCTAAATTTATGAAAAAAATCTATATAGTGACAATATAAAAGGACAAGCGATATTGTTAAGTTAATTATAATAAAATCTCGTACTCGGTCAAATGCAGTAGGAAAATAAATTTTAAAAACGTTCAATTATTATATAAAATATAATAATGTAATGAAATTTTAAAATTAATGAGATAGTCATGTATTTATTATTCATTCGATTTCTAGACTTATAAGTTTCAAATGACGACTCTACTCAATATAGAGTTCAATGAGCTTGTGTATGTTTATTGTTTTAGTTAATTAATGTAGTTATTCATATTATGTTACAGTACACAACGAATAAAGTTTCATTCAAACTTACGGAATTAATAAACGTGTACGATACGTACGGTTGAGCAGTGCTGAAAATGCGAAACATTTTGTAATTAATTTTCAGCACCTATAAATGTTAATAAGGATCTAAATTCTTCGTCTTCAAAGTTTTAATCATAGGCCCTTTGCTCGAGTGGTTTTCGTCATATTTGAAAGACAGGAATTCTGTAGTAGTCGTTAATGATTACCAATCACATCCATTCAAAGTCTTGTCAGGGTCTCATTTAGGACCTATTCTCTTTAACATTTTTATTAATGACATTAAAAACTGTTTCACAAACTCCAACTTCTACTTATTTGCAGACGACCTTATTCTTTCGCTGTATAGACACAAATAATGACGTTGCTCTACTTCAAAACGATTTAGATCGACTTTTCTCTTGGTGTGATAGAAATGGTATGAATCTCAATATTGACAAATGTTATTCTGTAGGATTCACTAGGAAAAAACAAGTTACACCGAGCAACTACAAACTAAAAAATTTAATTCTTAAACAAACTTCTGAAATTAGGGACTTAGGCGTTTATCTTGATTATAAACTTCGTTTTCGTTGTCATATTGATAAAGTCTGTAAAACAGTTTAAGTTTATCCATGTATGTAAAATAATGTTTTATTGAGTATTTTGTTGGTGTTAATAAATAAAAACAAAACAAAAAAATATATACATAGGAACTTTAAGTTATTGTAGCTGTGTAATTATTTTATTTTAGTTATATTAGAAAGAAAGGATGCATGAAAGAGGTTTTATAAGGGAATGATTGGAAAGATATAATGAAATAATAGTGTAAACTAACACGAAAAGGGCGTAACCATTTAGTAACCATATTTTACTTTCTTACATTATACTTCGCCGAGGAGTAACATCTCCTAGAACCCGATCACGGCACCGCTAACGGGACTCAATTATAAATCTTAACCATCCAACGACCGACTCAACGGATTTTAATTAACCAGCTTTAATTTTTTTTATTAACTAGATCACATTAATTAAAATAGACACGAAAATCAAGCATAAGAAATCGATTATATTTATTTTTACAAAATATATGTAACACTAGTTGCATTAAATGAGGCTACCGTCGTCGCGTAGTCATTGCCAACAAGCGCAAATATCGCGCTCGAGGATACATTAAGAAAGTATTCTAATCGTGCCTATGAGATTAATGTTATATATCCGGTTACATGTTAAATAATACTAATGTAGGCATATATTGTAAATCATGTTAGATCACCTTGAAAATATGGTTCAATTTTCTTATTTCGAATAATAATTTTATCCATACAAATAAATAAAATTGGAATGTCTGTAATATTAAAATAATCGCTTTATACTAAGTGCATATGGATGTATACACGGTACATATACCAGAATAATATTTTTTACAATTTTTACTCTCTGTCAGTCTGTCTGTATGTTCCGGCTAATCTCTGAAATTGCTGGACCGATTTGGACTTTCATTGGCAGATAGCTGGTGTAACAAGGAGTAACTTGGGCTATTTAACGTCTCGCTACGACCCATAGAAGCGGAGCAACACGCGAACGAAGTCACGCGGGTCCGCTAGTACGAAATAAAATGTTTAGGTAATCTTAGTACTGAAAATTAGTCAAAATGATTTGAAATACGCAATCCGATTCTATGACTGATGTCTGTCTGATGACCTCTAATAGATAGTTGAGGTATATAAATACATATATAAATCAGTTTAAGAGCATGCTTGTCGTATACATAATATTTACATATAGTCCTTTTTTTATTACATATATTCCTTATTTCTATTTTGTAACTGTTTTATGGTTGTTGTATGGTCTGAAATTAAACTACATTCTTGTTTGATCCACCCTCCATTCTCCTCCTCCTCTACTTCTGTGTTATATCCCTAGATTTGTCGGTGTATAATGAGACCGACTAAAATATTTATAAGGTTACCAAAATCACTACTCTCTTAAAAGCTTATTTTCTTAATAATTCATCCCAGGGAGTTTAGTTCTAGAGATTTTTATATATCAAAACTAAGATATCTATAATATCGAATTAACTATATAAAAAATATATCGGGCTGCTAGGGGAGCTTAATACGTATGCCCCTAGGGCTACACCTCAGGGTCACTCGACGTCATCGTGATTCTAAGTGAAAGGGTGAGCCCCTATTAGCAGTATAAAAGCTCCAAACACTCTCCATTAAATATCATTCCACATTCTTACACCAAACCAACACAATGGCATTCAAGGTATATTCACGATATCATACGAACTCGAACAGATCATATTATACGTGATATGTATTTTGGATTTTTAAGCAAATATGAAGTACAACGGTTTAACAATTGATCTTAATTTTCAGTTCGCCGTTCTTGCCTGTTTCGTGGCAGCTGCCAGCGCTGGTCTACTCCCAGCTCATCCCATCTCCTACGCCGCGGCTCCAGTGTACTCTGCCGCCCCCGTGGCCTACGCTGCCCCTGTAACCAAGTATGCTGTCGCTCCCGTGGCTAAAGTCGCAGTAGAAGAATACGACGCCCATCCTCAATACAGTTTTGCTTACGATGTCCAAGATGGTCTTACTGGAGACTCTAAGTCACAACATGAGTCTCGTGACGGTGATGTTGTCCAGGGCTCCTACTCAGTTGTAGATCCCGATGGCACCAAGCGTACCGTTGATTATACCGCTGATCCTCACAATGGTTTCAACGCTGTTGTACACAGAGAGCCTCTTGGAGTAAAGGCTGTTGCTCCCGTTGTTGCCAAGGTTGCTGCTCCCGTAGCATATGCCGCCCCTGTTGTCCACGCCGCTCCCGTTGCCTACTCTGCCGCCCCTGTTGTCCACGCCGCTCCCGTTGCCTACTCTGCCGCCCCTGTAGTACACGCTGCCTACTCCTCCCCATACTACCACCATTAAATAATGCCAAAACATAAGGAATTAAGTTATACTATGTTGTGACTACCGACTCATGAAGTTTAAGGTTTTTTTTAATTATTAAGATAAGTTAAATAAATAATTTATTTTACTGTGATTAGCATTACTTATTCTTTCCGATTTAGGTAAATACTATAACTCTACATAATACACTTTATTATTCTTTGAAATCAATTTTTTTTTAAATTATTACAAATGGTGTGACACAAAATTGTTACACATTCAAAATCATGTCGTATCGTTAAAGAGTTATAGATATTTTAATCCACGACTGCCCGCTTTTAAATTGTCAAAATAGTAAATGTGCGTCGTCGTGAATTGAACTATTTATAGATAGATATCTGGTATACCGGATAAACAGACAGAAAGATGTAAGCGGAAAGGAATTATTGATAGATGCTCAAAACGTCTGGATACTCCATGTTATCTTTTAATTTTCTAAGTTTAAATTTTTACTCATGTTTTAAATTTGGCTCTAATTAAAAATATCCTAATAATACATTTATTATATATTAAAATATAAGTAAAATTTCTCAAATATTAAAACTCAATCATAAGGTAACTACAGTCGTAAGGTGTCAACGGTCATATACCTACCTACACAACCTTGATATTTGTGTATTTCCCACGAATTGCAGTAAGGCTCCAGAAGCTTGCGCAACTTTATTCACCTTTGCACTGTCCTTAATCTAACTATGTTAGTATTATTTAAAAATTACGAGATATATCTTAAATTATATTTATTACTAGCCGACTCGCGCGACTTCGTTCGCGTGTTGCTCCGCTCATGTGGGCGAGATGTTAAATAGCCTAAATTACTCCTTTTTACATCAGCTGTCTGTCAGTAAAATCACGTCAAAATCGGTCCAGCCATTGTAGAGATTAGCCGGAACAAACAGATGTGAGCCCTGGTGGATTGAAATTTGATCTATCTATATGATAATAAATCGTTTATTTCTTTAGCAGGTTACAACGCCAAGAGGCAAAGCATCATAGAGAAATATAACTATACCTATAAAGGAACAAGCATCTACTAAGTGTGCGTGCTTTTTTTAATTTTTTTAAATAGGATGAGAGATAATGATATTATATAAGAAGAAAGAAACGGAAAC
The DNA here is from genome assembly GCA_905147385.1 of Limenitis camilla. Classification (NCBI taxonomy): domain Eukaryota; kingdom Metazoa; phylum Arthropoda; class Insecta; order Lepidoptera; family Nymphalidae; genus Limenitis; species Limenitis camilla. The sequence goes on along the minus strand of LR990245.1, from coordinate 7,704,720 downwards.
ACTATAGACCTTTTAAATAAAGAATTTAAAATAGAGATTTTTTTAAATCGGATCAGTAGCAACAAAATGGCCATATTCTATTAATTAAAAAATGTATATGGCAACACTAAATCACCACTCACGAATAGTGTAGTTTTCTATCAGCGAAAGAATTTTTAAAATCGGTTAGTAACAACAAAATGGCCATATTCTATTAATTAAAAATGTATACGGCAACACTGAATCACCTTTGTCACTCACGAACAGTATAGTTTTCTATCAGTGAAAAGAAATTTAAAATCGGATCAGTAGTTCCTAAAAAACCCTTCAATTTACAAAATGACCACTTTATAGTGGACTTAAATATCATATCTTTCTAATTAGAATATTTATGGCAACACCACATAGCCTATGTTAGATAGATAATTTTAATTTAAAAAAATACTGTACTCAAACTCAAACTAATTATATCTATTACTAGAGGGCTGCCCTCGCTTCGCTCCGGGTATTTAAAGTAATATTATAATTGATGTCCTTAAATTAGTTTTTAATTATTTGAAAAATTAGAGAAAGTAAGAAAAAGTTATAAAAAGAAAAATAATAGAAACAAAATTAGAGAAAAGCGACAGATGATAAAAGAGGGAAGACAGAGCAGAACTAAAATTGAATGGGTAAAGGACAGAGAGAAAGAGAGAAATTATCGAAAGAAAGAAAGTGAAAAGAGGCTAATCATTCTGAACAGATAAAAATAAAAATTAAAGTGAGAAAAAAGAGAGAGGATGAGATACAATGTTAGTATAATACGAGAAAGAGAGACAGAAATACTATAGACTTCGATCAGTAAAAGAATTTTTAAAATCGGGTCAGTAGCAACAAAATGGCCATGTTCTATTAATTAAAAAATGTATATGGCAACACTAAATCACCTTTGTCACTCACGAATAGTGTAGATTTCTAACAGTGAAAGAATTTTTAAAATTAGATTAGAAACAATAAAGGAGCCATACTCAATTAATTAAAAAATGTATATGGCAACACTAAATCACCTTTGTCACGCACGAATAGTGTGGATTTTTAACAGTGAAAGAATTTTTAAAATTAGATTAGAAACAACAAAGGGGCCATACACAATTAATTAAAAAATGTATATGGCAACACTAAACCACCTTTGACCCTCACGAATAGTGTAGTTTTCTAACAGTGAAAAAATTTTTAAAATCGGATCAGTAGCAACAAAATGGCCATGTTCTTTTATTTAAAAAATGTATATGGCAACACTAAATCACCTTTGTCACTCACGAATAGTGTAGATTTCTAACAGTGAAAGAATTTTTAAAATTAGATTAGAAACAATAAAGGAGCCATACTCAATTAATTAAAAAATGTATATGGCAACACTAAATCACCTTTGTCACGCACGAATAGTGTGGATTTTTAACAGTGAAAGAATTTTTAAAATTAGATTAGAAACAACAAAGGGGCCATACACAATTAATTAAAAAATGTATATGGCAACACTAAACCACCTTTGACCCTCACGAATAGTGTAGTTTTCTAACAGTGAAAAAATTTTTAAAATCGGATCTGTAGCAACAAAATGGCCATGTTCTTTTATTAAAAAAATGTATATGGCAACACTGAATCACCTTTGTCACTCACGTATAGTGTAGATTTCTCAGTGAAAGATTTTTTTAAATCAGATTAGAAACAACAAAATGACCATATTCTATTAATTAAAAAATGTATATGGCAACACTAAATCATCCTTGTCCCTCACGAATGGTGTGGTTTTCTCTCAGTGAAAGAATTTCTAAAATCGGATTAGAAACAACAAAATGGCCATATGCTATTGTTTAAAATATGTATATGGCAACACTAAATCACCTTTGTCACTCACGAATAGTGTAGTTTTCTAACAGTGAAAGAATTTTTAAAATCAGATTAGAAACAACAAAGTGGCCATATTCTATTAATTAAAAAATGTATATGGCAACACTAAATCACCTTTGTCCCTCACGAATAGTGTAGTTATCTAACAGTGAAAAAATTTTTAAAATCGGATTAGAAACAACAAAATGGCCATATGTATTAGGCCATATTATTTACAATATGTATATGGCAACACTAAATCTCTTTTGCCACTCGCAAATAGTGTAGTTTTCTAACAGTGAAAAAAATTTTTAAATCGGATTTGTTGTTCCTGAGAAACTCTTCAATTTACAAAATGACCACCTTATGGCACTTAAATGGCCATATATTTTTAATTAGAGTATTTATGGCAACACTACATAGCCTATGTTACCCGGAAAGGATTTAGCTTCCTATTGGTGAAAGAATTTTCAAAATCGGTTCAGTACTTTTCGAGCCTATTCGCAATAAACAAACAAACATACAAACAATCAAATCTTTCCTCTTTATATAATAATATAGATATAGATAATAATCGACGATTTTTGATATAATCTGTATTTTCGAATTTAGTGTTGCTGATGTACCGATAATTTTCCGTTTATTGGTTTCTTAAGTTAAAAACTGACCAGGTTTTATTTTGTTCTTGACAGCTATTTAAAAAAACGCTAATTTTTTTTTAACTAAATGAAGAAAAAATTATTATATGTATTGCTTGAATATATCACAATGATTTTCATCTAAAAGCTCTGCTGTTGGGTAAAATCGGTTGTCAGGTAATAACGTACTTAACTCATTGGCAACACTGAGTTTTAGTGATTTGTTTACGTGAAGTTTGTATACATTAGAGGCATATTTATTCATTATTTTATTCATTAAATATAGTTTTGATTGGAACATGGTATAGTTAAAAATCTAGGATATGAATGTATTTAATGCCTCATGTGGTTAATAAGACAGCAATCATTTACTAAACGGGGTGTGTCATTGAAAGAATTGTAAGTTCGTATTTAGTGTTTTAGGTTCAAAGTCATGTTGCCGGTTCTGTGATACGTGTTGTGCTACTTGTTATCGGTATAACTAATATTTTTTGTGATCATAACCCCGTGATGGTCTCAACTAGAGGCGTCCGGTATAAATTTAGTGAAGGAGAGCGTGTCTTGTGCTACGAACCCGATCCAACTAAAGCTAAAGTTTTGTATGATTCAAAGGTTCGTATTAAATTGTTATTTAAACTATGTTATAACTATTTTTCTAATAATATAGTTTCTTTGATCTGTAGTCTTTAAAAAAGTGTTATTAAACATAACCAACAACAGTATTATACATAGTCTAAATGATATACAAAAAATATTTTTAGGTCTTAGAAGTAATTGAAAGCAAAGATAAGCGTGGTCGTCGTACTGTGGAATACTTAATACATTTCCAAGGGTGGAACTCTTCATGGGACCGTTGTGTAAGTGAAGATTTCGTCTTGAAAGACACTGAGGAAAATCGACAGTTACAAAGAGATCTTGCAGAAAAATCACAGTTACAATTGTAATTATATTTATTACTCTATAATATTAAAAATCATATTAAAAACTATTATTACAACATGTAATTTGAATCAATATCAATTTTAGGGGTGCTTATCTGTATAGACGAGAACGTAAAAAAGGTAATAGTGCTAATTCAACCACGGGGACAGCTAAGAGGCCTAGACATGGATTTAGTGATGATGGTTCTTCTAGTAGTACACAACCTGATGCAGATGGAGATGGTCAGTAAATATATAATGGATATATATCTATTAAATTAAACAAATAACTAATTATAATGTAAAGTTTTATATGAGTTATTTCTATATTAAAATATTTACAGAGGTAGAAACAGGAGATACCGACTCCTCATCAGGTTCAGGTTCGGGGTCAAGTAATCAAGAGCATTCTCCATCCAATTCACATAGTAGTAGAGCTAGTATAGTGTTACCTTCTGCTTTAAGGTAAATTATATTTTGTTTTTAAAAAATAGATCAATTTTATATTTATGTTTATAACTGAAAAATATTAATTACATCTTTAAAAAAATGTGGTAAAGATGTGCCTTCACCATTTTATGTGTTCCATCCTTGTCAAGGGGAGTGCTAACCGTCTCTCCTTTCAATAGACACAATGTTCACTCTCAAGCATTTGCTTATATAGTTAGAGATTTAAGAAATGTTGATAGCGTGATTTAAAACTCACATGTAAAATCTTTATAAAACCTATATTATACCAAAAATATTTCTTTTTATGTTTTACAATCATTTGAAATTACACATTTATAATTTTAAAAAAATTTTATTACTAAAAAAGAATATCATTACTTAAATAAAATAAATTATTCAATTTTACATAATAACTTTCGGGTCAGCGCCATCTGTTGTGAAAATAAGAAACTATAACGACATGGATGACAGTTTGAGCTATACTGGTACAGAGGGCTTATTGCACTATTTACAAAATTATATTTTTTGTTTTAATTATATATTTATAAATACTGTTATTTTTAGTAAGCTTTGACCACATGATTTGATATTTTTTTTAAACATGTGAATCTATAATATTAGCAATAGTACATATAAATTCTCAAATGTATGTATCATTCTTATTCTCAATATGATAAAATGCTTATTAAAAACAATTTCAGAGACCGCCTTACTTTTGATTATCACCTGGTTGTGAAAAGAGGTCGCCTTTCTAGACTACCAGCAGTACCATGTGCAGCACAAATACTAGAATCATTTGTAAAATGGTTTGCGAGGGCTGGTGCATGGAATCCGCCCAGAGCACGGCATGATCCTCCCCATAAACCTGATATGTTAGATGTGTCTTGCAGGTATAAGAGAGATTAAAATATTTTCAATTTTAAAATAATATTATATACATCTAATATCTTATCCTATTAGACTAGAGTATTAAATTTTAAAATGTTATTTTCAGATTAAATTTACTAAGAGAAGTGGCAGATGGACTGAGAGTGTATTTTGACTTTATTTTAAGAGGACATTTGTTGTATAAACAAGAACTAGATCAGTACTTTCAAATTTGTGGACAATATATTGATGAGTAAGTAGGATACATGTTCTAGAAATTGAAAGAGTATTTAAGAAAACTTAACAAAGTACCTTGACCAAAAAGTTGATTTTTTTAAAGCTAATAATCTAATTTACTCCAAATGATGATGTTGATATTTATTAAAATTAATCTGAATTTTGGAAAAGCCTCTAAATATATGTAAATTGACACTGGTCCAATACTATGTACACTTTCAAAACTTCCAGAGTAGAGATAAAAAGAGAACCAGACGATGAAGAAGACGATAATCAAGACATGTCAGTGAATTCTGCTGATGTAAAAGTGAAGTGTGAAAATGAAGATGTGAAGAGTCCTAATATGCCCGAATATGCACATTTACCGCCGATACCACTTGATCACCTTCCTGTAAAGATGGAAAATGGTCAAGGTATTTAGACATTTAGATCACGTGACCAATGTGTTATACGAGCCTCACTTAATATGTATTAAGACTATAAAACTATACTATAAACTAATTTTGCTCGATTTATAGAAAACAATGACAACGATATGGAAGCTGAAGTGGAAGGTGAAGCTGAAGCGGAGATGGAGGCCGATGGGGAAGCGAATGGTGACACAGAAGCGGAAGTGGAAGCGGAAACAGAAGGAGCGGAAGTAGAAGAAGAGGCGGAAGAAGCAGATGAAGTTAAGGCAGATAATGGTGTACATGTGCAATCCCCCCGACCGGACAGAGAAACGCGTGCAGCTTCACGACATAAACTACTTGCTAGAAGGTATTTTGCTTCCACATTATTTTTAATTAAATATATCAAAGAAAAGTCTATTTTTCTCTTTCATAATAAACATAATTAGATGAAACAAATAGCGAAATAAATTATTGATAAATTGTTAATCAATTCCTGATAGAGTATTCCGTTCAAACTGTGTCATGTGTCCGATAACAATGGAACTAAGGAACCTGTAAGAGTGACCCCAAATATTATAAACTAAGTATTAAATAATATTCCTTCCCTTCTTTTTTTAATAAAATAAATTGTATTGTATATAAGTGTTTGTAATTAGATAATTTTTTACCAATTTTGATGCATATACAGGCACAACTATTTGTTTATGAACTGATTTAGGTAATTTTTTTTTGCCCAGAGACACCTTAACATAAAAATAATAATAAATTTTCTTTATTGTATACCAAGTAGTAGTTAAGGACACAAATTACATAGAATATCGGTAGGTGTACTGACAAAAAGAAAAGAAAGAAAATCAAATGACGTTTAAATGGGACTAGTCGACCTGCGTGACTTTGCTTACGTGTAGCTCAGCTTCTATTAGTCTTAGTATGATGATATATAAGCTATAGCCTTCCTCGATAAATAGGCTATCTAACACTGAAAGAATCCAATCGGACCAGTAGTTCCTGAGATTAGCTCGTTCAAGCAAACAAACAAACTCTTCAGCTCTTATGACAGGACAATTAAAGTTGGTTTAGTTTGATGTTTGTTGTATAAAATAGTTTTATGATGTTTTCAGGCTCCGATCACATAAATCAGCAGTGTCACAATCTGAAAATGAAGAACCAGCGCCGTCCACATCAACGGGTGAACAGAGGACTTTCGAAACACTCTCGTCAAGGTTAAATATTAATATATTTTTCAATTTCGCTTCAAACATGAACAGAACAGAAATAATGAACTTACTTTAAATTTTCAATGAGTTGACATATTGAAACGGTCAGGCGCTTTATTCTTAAACGACATCTATAAGGATATGTAAGGAGAAGCTGACTTAATGACTGACATATCAACGTAGGGCCTAAACTATAAGGATTAGAAACTTGAAATTTTACACAGAGGTTCCTTTTACAACGTAGGGGAGCAAGAAAGTATTTTTGAAAATTAACCCCCTAAGGGGGTAAAACGGGGGTGCAAAGTTAGTATGATACTTTGTCGTTTTTGAAGTTATTCAAATGAAATTCAGTATGAAGGTTCTTTATTGAAAGTCGTGAAACACGAGTAAAATATTTTTTCGAAAATCATCCTTTAAGAGGGTAAAGGGGGGTTAAAGTTAGTATGACTACCTCATAAAATTATTAAATATGTCTACAAATTCGCAAACGAAGTTGCGGGTGAAAGCTAGTCTTATATATAAAAATGAATTGCTGTTCGTTAGTCTCGCAAAAACTCGAGAACGGCTGAACCGATTCGAGAATTTTGCTTTTGAATTATTTGTGTAGTCTTAAACGGTAAGAAATACACGATTTTGCTAAATTTTTTACCTGGAGCCTAATACACCTCAGCGAAGCGAGGCCGGGTCAACTACTCCACAATAAAAGTATGTTAGTTTCGATCCTATGAGCCTGAATTACTCGATTGGAGTCAAATTTCTTAATTTCAAAACAATTTTAAGCAGTGTAGCCAGCAGTGAGTCGTCAATGAGCGAGGGGTGGGCGAGAGGGTCTCGCGCACCGCCTCCAGCGCATCCACCTCGAAATCACCTATCACAACTTTTAGATAAGGTAATTAATGAAATCAAATTGATTTTATTTAAACTTATATTTATTAAGTAAACATCAAAACTTGTGTGTTCACAATGTACTACTATTGTTTATAGTAGCGCCATCTATCAGAACTCGTACAAACTATCTGAGTGAAGCATACTACATAACTTTGTTCAACATAAAGTAATAAATTAAACACTATATACAAAATTATAGTTTTTATTCATATGAATAAATAATACGAATAATAAAAAATGAACCATGCAAGTCTCTCAACTTTTTAAAATGTTAGGTCTTCTCCTTTATAAAAATATTTATTATAGTTTTGCTTCACTATCTGTCTGTTTCTGAAATATCACAAATGACGTGTATATATCGCACATTGATAAGAAAAGTGACGCTTGTGTATTTCAGGTAGCAAGATGGCAAATAATACCCCGAGAGGATACTGAACATCTTCCTTGTAGAGTGTACGGAGCTATTCACCTCGCTAGATTATTTGGTAATGTCCTTAATTGTTTTTTAAACAGTAATGTTAAATACTTGACCATTTTAAAAATTATTGCTTTATTTTGTTTTAGTCAAGTTACCTGATTTTTTAAATGCAACACAGATGCCAGATTATAAATTGAAGTTAATTTTAAAACATATAGATATGTTTGTACAGTAAGTATGAATAAAATAATTATAATATTAGTTACTTTTACTAGTGAAAGAGCATTCTCCTCTTCACCCCCCTCACTACTCCATCATTGAAGTAGCAACCATCTAATCGCTCGTCATAAAAAAAAAAAGAAATCTAACATGATAGTCAATTTTATTATTTAATAAGACATATGAATTTGGAGAATCATAATCTACCGCATTAGATCATTAAAACTACGCAACGGATATTGATGCGGTTTTTCTTAATTGATAGAGTGATTCAAGAAGAAGGTTTATATGTATAATACATACATAACATAGTAGAGAAACAGATAAATTAATAAGTTTCTAATGTGATTTCGTAAATAAACACATTTGTGCGATACCCTACGAGATAGATCAAAATAATGTACTGCAGTATTGTACACCTTAAAAAGGTCTACAAAAAAGTCCGCGATGGTTTATGTCTATCTCTTAAGGATAACCCACATAACCATTTTTTATCCTTTACTTTTTACGAGAAATGATGTATCAGCATGAAATTAAATGTAATATTGCATGATATGTTTTGCGGTATTTGTAATATAAGTAAATATGTTTTAGGTTTTTGGACAAACACAGTGAGTGGTTTGGTGAAATGTACTATGTGTCAGACGGAGTATCCAGGTCGCACTGACCAGACGCATGAATATGAATTGTTAAATCAAGCAACGAAATTAATGGAAATTTGTTGGACATTTAGAGATTATGGAAGTGTACGGAGCTTTAAAAGTTGGATAACTAGATACCTGATCAGTGAAGTGTTATGTTTTACTAAGCGAACATACAGCCAAATAGAATTGTAAAAACTATGTACAATTTTATGAACAGTATTAGAAACTGTTAACATTAATTTTTGAAATTTCATTGTTATTATTCGAGGATGTTGAAAAAGCCTCAATAAGTCACTTCTACATTAGTAGTTATAGTTATTATTGTAAGCCATATCAATGGTGGAACTTTAAAGCAATAATTTTAAATATACTTCTTACCCTGCGTGATTTGACATAAATTACAATTAAGTTTTGGTAGAACAGACGTATTTTTACTAATCGCATGGGGGGTACAACCTAACCTTTTTTCTTGTAAGATGCCATTTTAATTAAGCGCCATCTTTAATGGTCGTATTATTAAAAAAAACATTATGAAATAGTTTACGTCCATGTGCATAGGTGGCGCTGATTGTATATTTGACAGTGCGTTCCACTAAGCTATCTCAATGCCCAAAACGCTCATTTGGCCATTCCACTTGACGATCGCGGGCGTTGTGTTCGCGACGAAAACATCATTATTGACGTCATAACTTGTGCTCTCTATATAATAATTATGATTAAATTAATTTATATTCATATTTTTTTATTGATTGTTTTTTTTAATATTTATAATTTAATTGAGACTAAAACTAATTTTACATAAATATGCGCTGCAAAAACATTCACTTCGACTAATAAATCTCTATCCGTATCAAATAAAGTTATATATATCGTCCCCATTTTGCCGCCATTCATTTTAAAACGCTCACAATGTCCCACGATTTGATATAGGTCGTCGTGAGCTTCGAGTGAGCACAAGTCATGGCGTCATTAATGACATCAACGCCCGCAATCGTCAAATGGAACGGCTAAATTGTGAAAAGATGTAATCGCTGTGAGAGTTCACAAATATTTTCTAAATTAAAACTGTAGATTCCTCAAAGGCTAGTAATTTAGGTTTAGTAGGTGACAATGTTGTTATTAACTGTTGAATTTGAAATAGTTTATTTCAATTGGACTTATTTACAAAGTATAGATAGTTCAATCCATGTACGCGCGCTTTATCTTGAACTGAACTATTTATACTATAGACATGATAAATGTAAATATAAGAATACCTTGCAGTGAGATAATACTTTTTTTACAAATGTACTTGTTTTTTGTAATATTAAGTATGTAAATAGCATTAGAACTTTAGTTCCTTTTTTGTGTGAAGCGGATTTCTAGTTAAATTATAAGTTTTATCATGTCCCATTTACAAACTATTTTTTTTAGATTTATTGACAATCATGTGAAAACGTCTGATCTACCATTCCTATATGTAACATCAGTTGTCTATGGATCTCATTTGAAGCTCATTTATTTTTGTAATAAAAACAATAAATCAATGTGATCAAGATTCATTGTTTTATTTACTCCACTTTTTAACCTTGAATATGAGATAAATAATACCAGTAAAGGAAAATATCGTGAAGAAATCGTCACTCCTGAGAGTTCCCCATAATGTTCTTAAAAGTGACTCAAGACTATAGCCTAAACCTTGTCATTCAGAGGAGACCCAGCTGAGCCATATGTTGATGATGATCTCCGCTCCGCAGAGCCCTAGGGTTCCACAATGTCGGAGCCCCGTGATATTACGGATCCGTGATGAACATCCACTTCTTGCCACGGAAGCATTAAAAATATTCTCCTCCCTTACCCTCCGACATAGTTGTCCGAATAAGCTTTTAGAGGTATAGAGATTTGGCGGGAGGGGGTTGGGTTATTATAGAGGTATTAAACGGTCAAGGCCGGCGACAAAACAAAAGGCAAGGCAACGAGTCTGAATATTATTGTTTCGTGGGGCTTGGTGTTCGTATCTATAATAAGATTCCACAGCCTATATTAGATTTGCCACTTCTACAATTTAAAACTAATAAAAAAGTGTTCAGTAAATAAAGCTCCCCCAACCAGATGGAAGATCAAGTGAGAGGCCCATCTTCAATTAAGTTTTACTCGGTTGCCAGAGACGCGATGAACAGGCACCGGTGGAAGCAGATTATCCAAACTAGGTTCCGATCCTCAGCCATGAGGGAGCGACCACAGAGAGAGAGAAATAAAGCTTACTACTCTGTACAAGATTACTTGAATGATGACAAAGCTTGGAAACAAAATGACGTTGATGCTCAGCTGAATGCTGAACAAAGGTATAATACCTTCGTAAAACACTGATGTAAAAAATGGCATTTTGAAAAGAGCAACTGTTGAGTTTCTTGCCAATTCTTCTCATCAGGAAACTACTTTCCGAACTGGTGATAGCTTTAGACTAACTGACTGATTGACCAATTTTGACGTGTCAAAAGTACTTTGTAAAAAGTATATTTGATTATTATATAATTTAAGATGAAACAAAATATTAATAAAAGTAAAGAATATCTGCACAAAGTTTTCTTTGATTACTTTAGGGCTCTTTTCCAAATCTTACTAAAATTAAAGTTATAAAAATAAAAAAAGGTTAAAATTCGAAATCATATTTTATTACATACAAGAAAAATGCACATATAAACTTTTTCAAGACAACAAATTCAAGATCAAGTATGTGAAATTATAACATGAGAACCTGCATATTAATTAACTGATAAGATTAAGGCACAGTTTATAGATTTACACAAATCAAATAACAAGAAATATTTACATTTAATAGTTATTTTGGTTTTAAACCGAAAAAACGTAACAATTTGGCATATGACATAAAAATATAATTTTAAAAATCAGACTGTCTATCTTAGAAAGCAAAAAACATTTAAAAGCATACTGTTTTTAAATTTAATTTAAATATCGATATTATGAGTTTAGCATTAATATGATATGAAATTCTGAGTATTTAACAAAAACATTTGCTGCTAAAACTGAACTCATCATCCAATTATTTGACGAATTGCTAAATAATTAACAAAATGACTGCAGTTAGCATATTAAAAAGAGCAGTCGCCACTTGGGTTGATTATTTATTTTTGTTGATAATGTCATTCAGTCTTTCTCCATCCTAAATATAACGCGCCTGTACTCATTTTCGAGGGATAAGTAATGTGACGATAGACGAGCGTGTGTTTCAGCGAGTCCACTAGACGTTAACGCAGCTGCATACTCTTCTGGTTTCAATACTTTTTGTAGCTTTTTCATTTCTAACTTTTTTTTCTGTAACAAGTAAGAAAATATTATTAATAATGACAATAATTTGTCGAAAACTTGAAATTATTTGTTAATTATATTATATTACTCTTTACGTCATACAAGTTTGAAAGAGAATGTTTACTAACAAAACACCGCCTAGCAACACAGTTATTTTTATTTAAAAGGAGGTTTTAAATATCCAAGTTAATATTGCAACACAGGCCTACAACCCCACCTGTGTTTATAGTGGTGAGATGAAGGGGGTATTTTGTATTATAAAAAGGATGACTTTTGCGCAATAACGTTTAGTTATTCTCGGAGCCCGTGAGACTTGTCAGTGGGTCGAGCGGTGATGCATTGTATCTGGATCTGGATTGCGATTTATAGTAGCTTTTACTGTTAATATTATCCTAAATATAATATATAAAAGTAGATGTATTATCATGTTAATTAAATTTTCTGTTTTACATTCATAAATATCAAAGTCATTTGTAAATAGTAAAGCAGTGGGCGGTAATACTGTAAAATAAAATGGCGGCAAGTCCCTTTATTAGTAAGATTAAATAAATCTAAATTTAACATTAAGAAGTCAGACTCAAAACTACTATTGACATGTTACTTAAAAGGCTATTGCTAGTTGTCCATAAAACAATAATAATAATAACTTAATTGTCCGATAACATCTATTTATACTGTTAAAAAAACCTAACCTAACTACCTAAATAAACATAATCTAACCTACCTAAAAAAACGTAATCTAACCTAACTACCTAAATAAACATAATCTAACCTAACTACCTAAAAAAACGTAATCTAACCTAACTACCTAAATAAACATAATCTAACCTAACTACCTAAAAAAACGTAATCTAACCTAACTACCTAAATAAACATAATCTAACCTAACTACCTACAAAAACGTAATCTAACCTAACTACCTAAATAAACGTAATCTAACCTAACTACCTAAAAAAACGTAATCTAACCTAACTACCTAAATAAACATAATCTAACCTAACTACCTAAAAAAACGTAATCTAACCTAACTACCTAAATAAACGTAATCTAACCTAACTACCTAAAAAAACGTAATCTAACCTAACTACCTAAATAAACATAATCTAACCTAACTACCTAAAAAAACGTAATCTAACCTAACTACCTATATAAACATAATCTAACCTAACTACCTAAAAAAACGTAATCTAACCTAACTACCTAAATAAACATAATCTAACCTAACTACCTAAAAAAACGTAATCTAACCTAACTACCTAAATAAACATAATCTAACCTAACTACCTAAAAAAACGTAATCTAACCTAACTACCTAAATAAACATAATCTAACCTAACTACCTACAAAAACGTAATCTAACCTAACTACCTAAATAAACGTAATCTAACCTAACTACCTAAAAAAACGTAATCTAACCTAACTACCTAAATAAACGTAATCTAACCTAACTACCTAAAAAAACGTAATCTAACCTAACTACCTAAATAAACATAATCTAACCTAACTACCTAAAAAAACGTAATCTAACCTAACTACCTATATAAACATAATCTAACCTAACTACCTAAAAAAACGTAATCTAACCTAACTACCTAAATAAACATAATCTAACCTAACTACCTGATATACTAAATACTAAAAATTAAAGTAGATCCCTTCAATTTATCGTCGTAAAATTTTTTGTATTGATTATAAACGTCCTCCCGCATATTGTGAAACAAAATTTATCTAAATTTAGTATATTAAAAATTTTTTTATTAAGAGATTGTATGAAAATTTTGAAAAATTTTAACATTTTATCTTATAAACAGTCTATTTCCCTACTTTAACTCTATTTTCTCGAACTCTTTTTATCTCATATTATACATAAACTATCCCCCTATATTATATATTAATTTTAACCCCTGTTGTATTGTGAAAATTTTCGAAATTTTCAGTAAAACTGTTCGATTTTGGTGAAATTTTGTTCAAAAAACACTTTTTTCGTAAATAATAGTTAGATTCTGTCATCCGATTTTCCTCGTTTATATATCGTTGAATAGCGTTTTTAATCACCTATTCAACGGTACCACTCTCAATAAGATATCTTTTATAACGAGCGAAAAAATCTGTGTGCACCATCCCTTCTACTCAGTCCGTTGCTATCTCTGATGAATCGATGCGTATACTTAAACGAGAACTCACTTCGTGTGTTAGAGAGGAGTTTAGTAAAATCACGAAAAAGTTACCCACTGTGACAGTTGAGCGGCAACGCGTTCCACTAAGCAAGGATGGCCCTTCTTACGCCCAAATGGCAGGCCGACCAAACACCAACTCGGTCCAAATCCAGCCTCTGGAGCGTGTGGCAGCTCAACCCACGTCACGCCCAGCTATAGTAATCACCACTAAAAACCCCACGACAACCAGACAGGACACGATTACTGCTCTAAGAAACACAATTAGTTTCCGAGAAGCTCACTATACACCGGCTCGTGTGCAACCCCTCTCTAAAGGGAAAATGCGCGTAGAGTTCGACAATCGTCAACAACGAGATGATGCTTTGGAGCGGATCAAGAATTCCCCAAGTGCGGAAGTAGAGGCAGTTGAGGCCAAGAGCCTCAAACCCATGATCCTCCTCAAGGGTATCTGCAAGGATATCTCCACGGAAGACCTTAGAGATATCATAGTTGAACAGAACGAAGGACTCAAAGAGCTTATCGACTCCCCCGACGATCTTGTGTTTAAGTTCAAGCGCTCGAACAGGAACGCCAATCTTTACAACGCGGCTTTCATCACAAGTCCTAAAGTTTGGCAATACGCCAACAAAAATGGCAGATTGGGGATAGACTACCAAAGAGTGCATGTTGAGGACTTTTGTCCATTCCTCCAGTGCCACTCTTGTCAACAGTTTGGCCACACACAAAAATATTGCCGCGCCGAAATGACCAGATGCGCATACTGCGCCGAGACATCCCATTTAGAGCCTGACTGTCCACACAAAAACTCGCCAGAACACATAAGATGTTACAACTGTCTTTCCCACAACACTAAATTTAATACCACTAAACATTCCGTCGAACATAAAGCCACCTCTGCGAATTGCCCAATCCTTAAAATTATGCGAAACAAAATACAAAACCTAATCGATTATGGATCACAACAGTAATAGAATAAATATTATACAGTGCAACACTGACCGTTCACAATTTAGCTTCCACGAATTTCTTAAATATTTCAAAGACAGTTCATACAGCATCGCATTAGTCTCGGAACCATACACGGGCTCTGGAGACACTGTGAGGCCGTTCGGAGGCATTAACATCTACCAACACTCTGGTGGTGGCCGTGTTAAGGCATGTGTCATCACTAAGAGCAACATTTCCTGTTTAGGTATTTCACAGTACTCCAACACCAACCTGTGCGTCGTCAGGGTTCAGTTCGGCCACAGTAAATTACATATCGCCTCGGCCTATATTGAACCTAAACAAGACGAAAGTAACACCCTCCACCGCATTGACGACTTCCTCCAGGATTCCTCTGCTATTCCTTGCATCCTGGGAGGGGATTTCAATGGATGGCACCAATTATGGGGATGCAATAAAAACAACTCACGCGGTAATGAAGTTGTTGACATGGCGTATGCTAACGATCTTACCATCTGCAACGTGGGAAATACCCCGACTTTCGAAACTGTCACTCATGGCAAAGAACGCACCTCAATCATAGATCTCACTCTTGCATCTTCTTCTATACATCACTTCATCAGTAACTGGAAAGTCAACTTAGACGCTTGCCCCTCATCACAGCACAATGCCATAGATTTCTTTTATAATCATACATTCTCAGATCG
Organism: Limenitis camilla; assembly: GCA_905147385.1. Taxonomy (NCBI): domain Eukaryota; kingdom Metazoa; phylum Arthropoda; class Insecta; order Lepidoptera; family Nymphalidae; genus Limenitis; species Limenitis camilla. Next base: position 7,688,844 of record LR990245.1, on the reverse strand, counting down.
GTTGCATAAGCCTCTCAACACTTCTACTTTTGTGTATAATACAAAGAAAGCCAACTGGAGCGAATTTAAGACCTCACTCGCTACTCAGATGACGTCTCACAATTTATTGGACATGGACATTCTCTCATTTGATACGTCTAAGTTGGAAGAGACCATAGACATAATCACAAAGATTATCCACACTGCTTGCCAATCGTCGATGCCAATAAGATCGGGCGCGGCAAGTGGTAGACCACTCTGGTGGAGCGATGCCTTGGAGGACAGGAAGAGACAAGTCATTGAACTACACAGAGAGTTACATGCTGCGAAGAAACGCAACGCGGTCACTAGCACAATGGCTCAAGAGATGCATAAAAGAAAGAGAGCATATGCAGATGAGCTTCGAGAGGCGTCTTGTGCTAGTTTCCGCAGCTTTTGTGAACTCCAGACCAAAGAAAATGTGTGGTCCTTGACCAACAGACTCTTGAAGGACACCAACCCAAAGAGACCACCGACAACCTTTAAGGTTGACGGCCACTACACCAACGACGAAAGGGAAACAGCTTTTGCCCTCTTAAACCATTTTTACCCCGATGACACACCGGACACTCTACCTAGGCACCACGAATTGAGACATCAAGTTCCTGACAAACCCGATTCAGCAGATGACCCCCCTTTCACTTCGGCGGAGGTGTTGGAGATCTTGAATAAAATGAACCCTAATAAGGCACCCGGACTAGACAACCTTACATCTGACATCTGCGCACAATTCACCCTTTCATATCATCAATTAATCACCGACTTATGCAACCGTTGTCTTGACCTCCAACACTTCCCCCGACAGTGGAAGAGAGCCTATGTTCGGATAATACCGAAACCAAACAAGGACGACTACACCCTACTAACTTCACACCGACCCATAGGACTGATTCCGGTATTCGGTAAAATGTTGGAAAAACTTTTTACCACCCGGATCACTTACACTGCTGGCCTCACTGGCAACCTCCATCCCAAACAGTTTGGATTCAGGGAGCAGACTAGCACAACCATGGCAATCGACTCAGCGCTGCGCACTGTTCGCGAAGCCAAAACCGATGGCTGTCTGGTTGTGTCTGTCTCCTTGGATATCAAATCGGCGTTTGATAACGCATGGTGGCCCGCGCTACTCCACAGGCTCCGAAAGATCAAATGTCCTAGAAACCTTTTTGGCCTGATACAAAATTATCTCAAGGACAGAGAAGTAGTGCTCGACCATGCGGACTTTCGCGTTTCTAAAACAACTACTAAGGGCTGCATTCAGGGCTCTACATGCGGCCCTGTGATGTGGAATTTCATACTGGACGAGTTGCTGAGTATCAACCTCCCGGAGGGGTGCACAATTCAAGCCTTTGCTGATGACGTCCTGCTGATCGCCCAGGCAAAGACTGTAGACGAGCTTCAATACGTCACCAATTCAGCACTGGACGCTATTGTAGGGTGGGGAAATAACGTCAAATTGACATTTGGGCCCTCCAAAACTAAACTAGTAGCATTTACGCCAGGTGTAAAGACCGCCAGTATTAAAATTGCTGGCCAGAAACTAACCTTCGACAAGGAATTCAAGCTCCTTGGCGTTATAATAGACGAAAACCTACTCTTTAACAGTCACATCGATTACATCATATCCAAAGCCACCAAAATTTTTAACAAGCTGTGCCTGTTCTGCAGACCAACGTGGGGTGCCCACCCGGAAAACATCCGGACCATATACCGGCAGGTGATTGAACCTATCATCACTTACGCTGCCGGTATATGGGGTCACGCGGCCTGCAGGAAGAATGTAAGACAAAAGTTACTAAGCGTACAACGATCCTTTGCTATTAAGGCGATTAAGAGCTTTAGAACAGTATCGACCGTCGCCTCTATCGCCCTCGCCCAATTTGTACCATTGGACCTCAAGGTAAGAGAGGTTCATGCTATAGAGATGACCAAACTCATGGGAATAACAGAAAACCTGCCTTCTGATGTCAATTTGGAAACACGCACTCCTCCACACAAACTTCTACACCCATTCGACAGAATTTCACCTCCTCATCTTGCATTCATCAAAGAAGACCAGATCAGCCAACACTGTCAACCCACTTCCAATCGCACAGTTCAGGTATATACGGATGGGAGCAAGCTAGAAGACGGCTCTGTCGGTGCAGCTTTCGTCTGTTTTGAAGGTGACAGACATTTAATCACCAAAAAAAAATTCAAGCTGCACGATAGTTGTTCCGTCTTCCAGGCGGAGCTCCTAGCCATTGACAAAGCATGCTCTTGGGCATCAGATCACTCCTATTCCAGATTCATCATCCTTTCAGATTCGCTCTCATCACTAAAAGCATTACAGAACCGCAGCAACACACATCCACTCATTGCTAACATACATCGCACCATCTATTCCATTAATAAATTTTCTGCTAAAACAATCGAATTCGCATGGGTGAAGAGTCACGTCGGAATTCCAGGTAATGAGGCCGCTGACGTTGCAGCAAAGAGCGGTGCAGCACTTCACCGATCTCCCGATTACCGGGAATTCCCCTTAAGCTTTGCGAAGCACTCCATCCGCTCTGGAGTGCGCACGGAGTGGGAAGATATATACACATCATCCGAACAGGGGAGATGGACTAAAGCCCTATTACCATCTCTGGGGGACATAAGGAAGCTTATGGCCAAAGTTAAAACTTCCTTTTATTTCACCCAATATCTGACCGGTCACGCTTACCACAAAGCTTATTTAAAACGGTTCTGTCCATGTGACCATTGTCCATGTGATAATATTTCTATCCAGACCCTACCTCATTTATTTGAGGAATGTCCAAGATTCGAAGCACAAAGACTGGAACATACAATTTGCTGCGATATAGCAGGAGTCTCTCCTTTCGTTCTGACGGAGGTGATGGAGAAGGAGAGCGCTTTAAAATCGTTTACAAAATTCACAGAAATTATACTGAGCCGTTTGAAGAAATTCAACGGCTCCTAATCCCGGATTTTACTGCTACTGATTTTATTGCTGTAATAAATTATAAATAAGCGAATCATTAGTTATGTGTATAAATTAAATTAAGAGTAAAATAATTAGTTTTTAGTTATATATAGTATTCTTTTATTACAGATTATATATTACACAAAATATTACATAAATATTACACAAAAAAAAAAAAAAAAAAAAAAAAAAAAAAAAAAAAAAAAAAAAAAAAAAAACCAATCTTGTAAATAATTCTGATTCACAAATTAGGATAACTTTACATTTTATTTTGACTCATATTACTTTCTTTTTTTTGCATAAAACAATATAAGTCGCTATAAGAAATCATCTTCTTCATACAGTCAACATAAAGTTGATAATCCCTTTTCGAAACGACGGTCTTTGCTGTATCAAATCGCAGCACTGGCCATCTCTAGAAAACCGGGTCTCATTTAATTAACTTATGGTCTTCATCATACTCCCAATGTGACATTAAAACTCAATGTGAATAAACTCATTTCAAAAAAAAAAAAAAAAAAACCTAACTACCTAAAAAAACGTAATCTAACCTAACTACCTAAATAAACATAATCTAACCTAACTACCTACAAAAACGTAATCTAACCTAACTACCTAAATAAACGTAATCTAACCTAACTACCTAAAAAAAACGTAATCTAACCTAACTACCTAAATAAACATAATCTAACCTAACTACCTAAATAAACGTAATCTAACCTAACTACCTAAATAAACATAATCTAACCTAACTACCTACAAAAACGTAATCTAACCTAACTACCTAAATAAACGTAATCTAACCTAACTACCTAAATAAACGTAATCTAACCTAACTACCTAAATAAACATAATCTAACCTAACTACCTAAAAAAACGTAATCTAACTTAACTACCTAAATAAACATAATCTAACCTAACTACCTAAATAAACATAATCTAACCTAACTACCTACAAAAACGTAATCTAACCTAACTACCTAAATAAACATAATCTAACCTAACTACCTAAATAAACATAATCTAACCTAACTACCTAAATAAACATAATCTAACCTAACTACCTAAAAAAACGTAATCTAACCTAACTACCTAAATAAACATAATCTAACCTAACTACCTACAAAAACGTAATCTAACCTAACCACCTAAAAAAACCCTAACCTACATAACCATTTATTTATTTCGTTATTTATCAGATAATCTGACGTCTAATTTAAGGACGACTACACACTTCGTATTTAAAAACTACTAAATAATTTTCATTGAATTTCATTTTTGTGTCACGAGGTGTAAAAATAATCGATGGATGATGTGAATGCAATGTGATGACTATTGACCCTAAATTCAGTTTGTTTTATCGAATTCTCTCTCAAGTTTCATAAGCTTTTCAATTAAGATGTTGGCAACACGTAGCATCCGGTTATTTGATGTTGGTAGGATTGATATGAATAGCATTTTTACTTTTTAACATTATTAATTTGAATTGGGTTTGGATTGTTGATCAATTTTTTTCTTATTTTCTTAGCGATTAACATTATTTAAAAAAAAATAAAGATAAATATGAAAACATACTTGAAATGGTGCATTAAGTCGATTCTTAACATCTAATCTGTAACTTAAATAAGCATTTTTGTCTGAAGTGTTTGTATTCTTCAGGCGCAGTATCTCGTAAACGCGCCTCACTTGCTTTTTGTTGATTTTGAACTTATTACGTGCCTGAACTGCCATTTCTGATGTATAACTGAAAAAGGAAAATTGATTGAATATATTAAACTATACAAGAAATTGTACTTTTTGGAAAAGCATCACTGGCAGATAGCCGATGTAACAAGGTGTAACTTGGGCTACTTGACATCTCGGTACGACCTATACGAGCGGAGCAACACACGAAGTAAGTCACGCGGGTCGCCTAGTATTCAATAAAGTGGACTTATCAATATTATACTTATACTTTAATTGTCAGGTTAATACATTTTAAAATGTCACACCTACCCTTGTACCACTTTGTCCGGCTGAAATGCAGGTAAGGTCTCACAATTTTTGGCATCCACATAGTCTCTGATTCGCTGGAAGTCTTGAGATGGATCCTCTACTGTTATATCAACCACTTCTGGCTGGATTATAAAATGTGAATAGATTGCCTGGAAATAAAATAAATTGGTAAATTATGTTTCTTGTTAGGTTATGTTTGTATTTGATGAAAAAAAGGTGCTACGATTGAAAGATAGTTAAAAAAAAGTTACAATTCATTAGAAACTCATTAATTTTTTATTTGAGAAATAGGTACCCACAATATAATGTTTTATAGGCTTCATTTATATAAAAATTATGCAAAAAAATCTGTCACTCCATCATATCGATAAAGAATAACAAAAAGTTGAAAAGAAAGAATAAGGATTTGTTATGATTTCTAATATTACCACAGTCCACATACCTGCAGCAAGTGCGCACAGACGCCCAGCTGCCTGAAGGGCGGTAGCGTCAGCACCTGCGACACCCTAGGGCGCGTGTGCTTGGGATATGCGTAGTAGCGGTATACTGTGGCGTACCCGGCTGTGGCGTATTGGGTTTCACCTTCACTTGTACGATACTTTTCAAATCTATAAACAAATAACAGTATAAACTGGGGAAAAGGACAAGTAGAAGTGTGCCATAGTGAGCATTAGGAATATAAAATTGGGACAATATTGGAAATAAAGCATAAATAGTGCATCCTACTTTTTCTTTGATATAATATATATGTCACGGTAAAATTTTCAGTAGATTATAAACTATCAAAACATAAATCAGGATGAATTTACCATAGAGTAACAAAACTATTACAGTGGGTATAATGAAAATAGTAAAAAAATTGTATGGACAATTTCCTGGTGACATAAATCTCAGACATAAAAAAATTACTTTGTAATTGTTAGAATTCATAGATAATAAAATTCTTAATTCTACAAAAGCCTAAACATCAGAATATCATTCCAAAAGAATCAAAAAATTGAATCAATCATTAATATTTTTTAATTATTAAAAGCAGCACCTATTTTATTAATTGGTTCTTTTTATTGACACAATAGCATTCATTGCAAAAAAAGTAAAAAGAAAAATTAATAATATAACTTACACTGTAAAGAATGTCCATAGATCATCATCAACATCAATAAACGAGGCTGCATCTACATACCAGAGCAGAAATGTCTGTAGACGCTCATGGTATTCCAAGAAGCCCGGTGTTGAGGTCTCACAGTGATACACCTCAAATGTTTTGCTTTCTTCATTAACTACAAATTGATATAAAGTCCTAATACGTTATTCTTTTTTTAATACAAAACAACTTTATTAAACAATCCAGAGTAAAATTTTAGATAAATAATATATGTTGTATGTCACAAAAATAAAACATTTGCACAATATTACTATTTGAATACATACTTGATTTAGTTGTAAATGAATGAATGAGAGTTCCATGTGGAGTGAAAAGTTTGTCTTTCTCCAACATTGAGACAAACAGATCTAAATTAGAGACATAACCTGGGGCTAAAACTTTCTTTAAAGCTCCTTCTACATCATCTGCTTTTAAGCCATCTGAATTATTTGGTTCAATCTGTAAGTAAACATTTATAAACTTAAGAGAATTTCATTTGCAATATATACAGAAATACATAATATAAATTGCTTAAAAGTTTTGTTTAACATCAAATTAGTTATCTATTATTATGTGTGTTGTATAACAAACAATTTACTTTATGTATTACAACAAAGTCTCTCCCATATTTCAACTCATTAAAAGATGTATGGAGGAAATTTCTTAAAGCAAGCTTTCACAGTTCTTTTAATTTTTGTCTCACTGCTATAATGAATGTCCAAAAAAGTATATATAAATATTTATATCAATAAATTATTGACAAATGACAAACCTTATCTGAATATTGAATACCAAGATATGTCTTCAAACTACCTGCAGTGTAATAGAGTTGAATTCTTAAATCTGTGTAACCAAAGATATTTTCATTTTCTCCAAATACTTGGTGGCACATTTCAGGTCCAAAAGTCGTATCATCGCATTCTATGTCTTCAGTTGATCTGACTATAGTATATATACATTAATATTATAGGAAAAGAAATAACAATGTAAAATTAGTCAACGATTCGTGTGTGATTCCCGAAACATTTCTGAGTTCAATTCGTTATTAAACAGTAAGTGTAAAAAGTTGTGTTTTGTACAAAAGCATATGCATTATGCAAAGCTTCATTTTAAAAAGTAGTGATAAAACAATAGCAAGGTATTATTTACAGTAGGTTAACTTACCTAATTTTATTTCCAACACTTCATTTCCATCAACAACCAAATGTTCTAGAGCGTCTGCCATTTCTAATTGAACTAGTTGTTAACTTAGAAATAAAAAAGTATTCTAATATGTTTAAAAGACGATTTCCATTAAAATAAGTCTTCCCGCGCAAAAAAAAACCGACGAATTTAAGACTGGTAATTGGAAAACTATCAAACTTTAGGCGGAGTGCCTACTGAGAATGAAAATCTTTATCTTAAAATTTCGATTTTACACGCCTACTATTTAATTCTATTATAGATTTAGTATAAGGATCACAAATTATTAAAATAATTCAGAAATTGTTTAACAGACAATAAGATCACAATTCTACTAGTTACCACAGTCCACAGAACACTTACAAATAAATTATAATTTTAAATTTACTACAAATCTAGTGTTGCCAACTGACCTATTATTTTTGTAGCTACATTTCTTGCAAAAAGAAGCCAAAATATAATTTGTAATCCTAAAAAGCAGCTACAAATAGCTTGAATAAAATAAAAACAAGAAAAACAAACATAATTATTATTATAACAACTAGTTCAAACCATAGAAACAACGTAATTTTAGAATTCCCATATTTTTCGGAAATAAAATATTATTTTTACAAATAAAATATTATTACTGTCTAGAATGAGTTAGATAAGTAAATAAAGAAAAACAATTTATTGGCTAAATAATCCAGCTCCTATTGTTAAAGGATATATTACAACAGCTGTGTTTACCTGAAAAGTAGCAAAGTTGGCAACACTGCTCTAATTATTTTCAAACTTCAAAGACCAACACAGATTACCGCAAGAATCAAGATTAAAATAACAGAAAACGCGAATTGAATCGGTCTACACCACAAAAATAACAACCAAACCTAAAAAAATTATACACATAACGAAGCCGAAAAATTTGAACGGATAAGCGGGTAAGGGGTGGTTGAGTTTAACTAAATGCAAAGATTTTAAAAGATATGTCATATTTGATCAAAAATGGGTTAATGCATGAGTGAAAGTCGCTAAAAGAATGAGCGAGTAAGTACGAGAGTTAAGTGCTTGAAGAGTGCGTGAGTGAGTGAATGATACGTTAAAAACATGTACATAAGAAACGAAGTACGAATGTAACGTACGAAAAGATGGTAATAAAATACAAACCAACTATTTTAAATTTGTAATATTTGTATGTTGTGTGTAACTCGGATATTGACATTTGTTATAAACTTCTTACACATTCTTTAAATAACCGCACACTTTTATATATCATCTTTGCCGCACACCGAAAACGAATTCTTCGTTACTTCTACGTCAGATAAAATATTATTGCAAAATTTTTCATTCATTATAAATTAATAAAGTTTTATTTATATCAATAATTATCTATAATATATTATGAAAACAGTTTTCATATTAATCTAGATGGCATTAAAAACACAAATCATAATTATTCTTTAATCTGTCAACACACGGCCATTATGTGACGTCATTATGGCCTGGTTGGGTTAGGTTTGCTTGGAAATTTTTGTTATAAATCTTGTATTTTATTGTAATAAATGTTGTGCTACTTATTTTAGATTAGTAATAATAATACCTCAAACAGTAGCAGTAGTTTTGGTGCCAAGAAGTGATTATCTCGGCGACATTTTGTGGCGAAAATGAATCGCCATGAAGGTGGGTAATGATAATCAAAATTTGTGCGATGCTTTTGTCAGTGTAAATTTCTTTGAGCAAATTATAAACAGTAACTTTTCAGCAGTTTAATTGCAATTTGTATAATTTTATTCTTTTTAACTAAATTGTTATTAAAATGTAGTATATTATTGTATTACCAATTCCAGGGGTCAGCTGTGATTCTTGTTTGAAAAATAACTTTAGAGGGCGACGATACAAATGTTTGATATGCATCGATTATGACCTATGTGCTGCTTGTTATGAATCTGGAGCAACAACAAACCAACATACAACAGAACATCCAATGCAATGTATTCTTTCAAGAAGTGACTTTGGTAAGATTTCTTTTGTCAATTACTTAACGTAATACAATTATTGGCCTACATTATTTTTTCAAGAAAACTAATGTTTGTCAAAATTGTAACCTTAAAAAAATAAGTTAATTCATTCATAAAAATGTGATATTGTTTTTAATGCTAAGATTTGAAAAATCTATTTGTATATCAAAATTTAATTTTCCCATGGGCATTGATAAGCAGATGCCAAGTAATGTTGACAAATCCTTTTTTATTAAATTAAATGTTTATTTGTTTTAATCCTATTGAAGTTACATAACAAAGTTGAATTATCTATAGTCAAGTAGTTGTTCAACATTGTCAGTCATTGATGAGATTGATTTATTATATTTAATATAAAAAAAAATTATAATGTTATCATTTGTTTACTAATACTGTTTTTTTTAAATCTAATATTAACATCAAAAAATACTACTATAAAAAAATAAGGCAGATTTATTATTCTGTAAATTTTTGTCCATCTGTAACAGTATTGTCTGCTTTTAAGAAAGATATAATGTATAATATAACATAAAACTTTAAATGTTAATTCAAATTTACAGATCTGTATTATGGTGGTGAAACACTTGCACTAGAACAACCACAGGCTTACACATGTCCATTTTGCAACCGCATGGGCTTCACTGATACGTCTCTCATGGAACATGTTACTGCTGAACATGCAGATACTAATCTAGCTGTAAGTTTTTAGGTTTAATTTATGCAAAGAAAATGTGGCTATGTTCATCTATTTACACTTAATGCAAAAATATATATTTATTATTTATTAATATTACTGTGCTAAGCCTCAATCTTCAGAGTGCAAAATTTCTTTCTGCAGATCAATCAAATGCATAAAACATAGCTGTTAAATTCTTTAATTCATATATTTAAGTTTAGACTCATTGAAGATGAAACCACCAGAAAAAATATGTGTCTCATCCTCAAGTAAAATAATTCTGTATATTAAAATTTTAAGGTGGTGTGTCCAGTTTGTGCATCAATGCCTGGTGGAGAACCAAATTTTGTGACTGATGACTTTGCTGGCCATCTCACACTCGAACATCGAACTGGGCCTAGAGATCTTATATCATTTCTGATATCCTTTTTAAATAGCATGTTTTTAAAAAACTTACTAGGATAAAATATAATTGAAAAATCCATTTTAAATCTTTGTAAAATGGTGACAACCACATATTGTTATGGTAACTTGGTACTATAGTGGACGCACGGGTGATGGCTCTGCAAACACTGAGTGCTGAGGAAGATAGCCAAGTGCGGTTGAAACTATAATACCAAGTTACCATAGCAATATGTGAGTGTCACCATTTTACAAAGCTTTAAAATGACTAATTACCAAATAAGTTTCTATAATATAAAAATCCATTGTTTTATTTCAGTGAAGTGAGGGCAGGTCCAACTTAAAAGTAAAATATTTAGAAATAACTTTCATCATGATGGCTAGAGACAATTTTAAAAATGTATTTTATAGTCATTTTGATTAACAAAATTGATCGATAAATGATTCATAACTTTCTTTAATTCTTCCCTTCTCTTAATTTTAGCATATGTGTTGATTATGTTGATAAATATTTAATGCACAATAATATCTCTTAACTTCATTGCACGATGAACCCAGTGGAATCCGACATGGAGGCGTAAGACGTATGCCACCTTCGGGGCGAGGTGTGACACGTGCACGTCGCACCAATATGCAGTTCAGGTACTAATATTTCTTACATGGCACTTTTACGGCGAATTAATCGCCTTTCTATAAATGTACTATAATACAATTGAACTATACCAGTTTCTGTTGGAATTGAACTCAAAAATTAAGTAATTTGAATATTTTTTGAATAAATTCAATAAGAACCAAGCTGAAGGACAAATAACGCTTCTAGTGACATACCGCTTTTGTTTTTCGGTAGTAGCAATCGTCAAAAGACACTTAAAAATTTCTGGATCAGTTTTTCTGTAAAAAAAAAACAACTTTTAAGCTCAGCAATAGCTTGATAAATGTCTGGGTGGATAATTGTCTATTGAAAATAATTGAGGTGGTATCCCATTAAATCCCCTATTAACCCTGAAAGTTGTCATGTCCGATTGCAAAGAGTGGTGGCAAGAGATCACTGGTACCCAAAAGATATCAAAAGGCCTATGTTCAGAAAATTTAGATAAGAATTACTTGTTTTCCAAGAGTGGTGCGTTTGCTATAGTGAAACAAAAACAACAAATTGATGATTTGAAGTGCTATTGTAAGATTTTACGCTTGAGAAAAAGGATTTTTTGAAGTGAAAGCTTCTTGAGCGGCGTTGTGCACTTTTGGGATGATTTTAAAAAATATTAAACTCGCGTCAGGACGGACAAGTGACATGATCGAAAATTCGTAAGTCAGCGCTTGCCCGCTTAATTGGTAGCACGTTTCATACAAAACTGAATTTGAATTTGTGTATGATAGCGCAATAGATGAATATTGTATTTAACCACATAAATTATACTACTTTTATATTGATAAATTAAGCAATTCGTGCGAAATCATTCCCTGACCATTCCAAAATAATCAAAAATGCACAATGTTCAAAAGTTCAAGTTTTCACTTCTGCCGGCACTATCCCAGTGCAACCCGATTTTTTAGATACAATTTTCATGAGACAGGTATTCTTCGTACAAAGACACCAAAATCAAGAGTTATAGCCCTTGCTGCGGAGTAATAAATAAAATGTGTAAGCTAAAAAAAATGTCGTCGTGTTCTTGGTTGTTGCCCTACACTTATTGATCCCGGTGTTGAGACCTTCTTCACCAATATGGAGTCTTTTCTAATAAAAGCTATTTATTAAGCCCTATGCAATTTTTTAATAAATGTTATTGAAACTTAAATAGGCTCTTATTAAAATTAGTCGAAAAGGAGAAGTTCGGGGAAATTTCAGGGGCGGTTCTTAAAACGATAGATGTTTGTGTGATGAGAATATGGTAGTAATTGTAACTCAAAGCGCGTATACCAACATGTCGTTCAGCACGAGCGGCGGCATCTCGTCGCTGTCGCCATCGTCGCGGGACGCGGTGGTGGATCCGATAGCGGAGCTCCTGTCGCAGCTGTCGGGCGTGCGGCGTGGTGCTCAGCCCGGCACGCCTAGCCAGCTACAGCAGCTTCAGATGCAATTGCAACTGGAACGTCAACAGGCTACGGTATGATCAATTTTACTATTCACTATAATTTATTACGAATTACAAACGCTGTTTAACATAAGGGTGCGGTCGCCTGGGGCGCCGCAGCAGTGCTCATAGGCGCATGATGATCTCAACAAGTTTTTTGGTTTTGTAACTGAAATAAATATCAATTACACGAAATTATGTGTATATATGTAGGTGATATAAATATAATAGTTTAGGGCTTTTTTTTTCGTCGTCAGTGTTATAAGTGCAACAGAAATATGCTTGTTTGGGTCGCGTCGATGGCTAAGACCGGTCGTGAACTATTGTATGTGGGTTTGGAAAATTGCCTTATATTATTTTTAAGTATTGTTCAATATTGATTTTATTTAAGATAAAATTGTAGTAGTAAGGAAAGCTGCATAAAACAGGTTGTATGTAAAAGTGGTTCGAAATTAGATCTCGAGTGATGATAATGGGTTTGAAAGAAGATAAAATGAGTATGATTGAAGATGTGAAGAGGAAAATACGGTATATTTGAGACATTTTTAAGTAAAGAAGGAAAAATAAGTTATTTACACTTTCTTACATGTATTATGCTACTTATTTTGTAGTAATTATTTTCATAATAAACTGAAACCTGTAGGCTGCTCGGCAACAGTTAGAGCGTCTACCAAGACGACCGGCGGCTGCGAGCTCATCTGCTAGCGCGCCTCCCCCCGCACCACAGCCTACTACTCAGCCTCCTCCACAACCCGATTCCACGGACTCGCAATTCCTTCTTGCTGGCTTTTTGGGTACGTATTTGTATAATTTTATACAAAGCATTTAAATATACATTAGTTAAATCATGGACATAAGATTTTTTTTTTAACTTATTAAGAACTTATCTAATAGTTATAATCAATTACTTTTACATTTACCTACAGGTGCGAATAATGGCGCGGATTCAGCCGAGACGGAATCCCGCGCAGCTCTACTTCGCGGCCTCATGCTAGCGTCCCTAGGGCGTGCACCTCCACCCCCTGCGCCCCGCACCCCTGCGCCGCCTCCTCCCGCCCCCACACCCGCGCCCGCACCTGCGCCTCCACCTGCACAGCCGCCGCCGCGCGCCAAGCCGCAACCGCGTACCAAGGTGGTATACTCATTGATTGCATATGTATTATATATTTTACAAGATTTTACATTTATTTTAATATGATATATTTATTATATATATGATTAAAAATTAATATTAGTTAAATTATAGAAATAAACACCTGATTATTTATTATTGAGAAATCACTGTCTTCTGTATTACAGAGTTTGAACACTCAAGTGATTGTCTTGCAAAAAATGTATGTACATCCGTTCTTAGCAAATAGAACAATAACCACGCAATAGCGGCACCAAGGAAATTGAGTGTTTAGACTTTGTTATTATTTGTTACGATGACTGCTGTTTTTAATATAAACTCTTTATTATACAGAAAAACGAAGATGATGTGATGGCAAGTTTTAATAAATAATATTGGTGGTTTGCAACATTTGCGAGAAGCAACGGGATTTAAAGGCGATGGAATAGTGGATTAGGAGAGATAATTTTAATGAATGTAAGTAAAGGTATGCATCCGTCGTAGGTACCTGCGCCGCCCGACCCGCCCGCCGTGCCCACGCGTCCTCGCCCCGTCTGACCGCCGCCCGTGTTGCAGGACGCGAGGGAGCGCCGGTAGTGTCGCCCCGCGCGCGCCGAGCACCCGCACGCCGCGGCACACGAGATGTTCGAACTTTAGGCGTTACGGTAGTCTATGTATCATTATTTGTCCCGCCCGTGGGGACCCGATGTAAATATGCAGGCACGTCGCACGTCACGTACCGGTGACACCGGTTGACCGGTTTTACTATTTTGTTTTTTGCTAACACTTAATAGTGGACGCTTATGTTTTTTGTTAGCTTTGAATTATCAGTGTGATTTCCTTTGTTATAGAAAATACTTAATACTTATGGAATGTTTAAATCGATTTAAACTATGGATAAGGTAAAAAACAGCCGTTAGTTCAGATAATTTATGAGAGAGGAGTCCACCATAAGTGATCCGCTAACATTTGATGTGACCAAAAGCAGTATTGTGACGTTTTTTGTTATGAGATTATGTTATGTTTGTCAAATATTTGTAGTTTATAATTATTAATAGATACATGTATTTTTATAAAGGCGATATCTCACACTGTATATATTGCTCTGACTCCTCTCTGACATAATATTCTTTAGAAAATCAATTGAAAAGCTACTTACACTCAAATTGTCACTAGGTATTCAAAAGTGCTTATTAGTTTGATCATTATACTCCAACATTAAAAAATGTTTGTATGTACCCTAATTATTAAATTCTATAACATTAATTAAATTCGGTTATTTTATTTCAGTTTTTCATAAACCATGATAAAATGTATCAATTTTAATGTTTAAAATGTATTTATTATTATATGCGTAATATGTGTGGTTATTGAATAGCAAAATGCCTACAGGCCGAGAGCTACATCAGTACACCTGACGCGTGAAAATCGTCCATTTATGCTTAACGTCATATTATATCATAACTAGCAAATTAAACAAATTTCGTTAATAATACCAAATTTATTTTAATAGAAAATTCATCACTATAGAACATATAACATAGATCCCGAAGTTAGATCTTATATTAACGAAAAAAACGATGAAGGTAAAAGATGAGTGAAAATAGTTGTCATTCCTTGCTTTTCTATGATGCCATTGTGTCCTTACAATCTTAAGCTTAGAACGTTCTTGAATGTATTTTTGAATAATCATAACTAAAAGATTTAAGGTAGAAAAAATAGTATTTCAGAATATCCAGCTACGAAGGGAATGACAGTCACAGTTTTGTATTATCTACATGTCATTGGTCAGTTTACGAAATCAAAAACAAATTGCAAATGCACTAAACGTAAAAATAACAAAATGAACGGCAGTAAATCAAAGTCATAGGTAAGAATTGCAGTTAATTGAAGTCATAGATAAGAATTAAAGATTCTGTGAATTTCATATTTTTGTCTCGCAATCAACATGTGCATTTCATAATGAGAATAGTGCAATTGTTTAAGTCTAGTCTGATTTTCGGACACTAGGTTATAAATTATAATTTTTCATTTAAATAGATAAGGGAGTCACCATTTTTACTAGTTAGCAACACTGCCTACGTCATATACTCTATCTCAGATCTCTATTATTTACCTCTGGTAATTGATATGCTCTGTGGCCAAAACTGACAATATTTTGACAAACGTTTATACTTTATATTGCGTTTATAATCTTTGGCAAACACTAACTAAAATAACAGCAAAGTACATCGTGTTTGTATTAAAAAAAATTGAGTTTTAATAATATACCTTAAAACAAGGAAATAAATTATGGCAGATTCTACAATGACAGATGTTAGTAAAATGAAAGTAGTAGATTTGAGGAAAGAACTCAAATCTCGTGGACTTTCTTATGCCGGAGATAAAGCGGAACTTATATCCAGACTGCAAGAAGCGATGGCTCAGGATGACCATGGAGATATCAATTTGGATTCAGACGAAATTGATTCTGATGGGGTGCTAGAAGATGAAGACGATAAAATGCAAAATGACATTCTTGACGATCCTGCAGTAGACACGTTGAACGAGGAACTTGCGCTGAAGGAACAATCTCCAGAAAAACAGATATCAGAGACTAAACCACAGAGAACTCTTAAAAGAAAAATAACAGCTGAAGCCCCAAAGGCAGCTGATAAAGAGGCAGGTGCCAAAAAAATAATTTTAAACAGAACAATTTCTCTTACATCTAATACAGAGAAACCAGTGGAGGATAAAAAAGAAGAAAATGACGAGAAGACAAAAGAGAATGATGACACTGAGAAATCATTAATAAACAACAAAATTAAGATTTCTGCAGAAATTGATCCAAAGACAAGACTGGAAATGCGTGCTAAGAGATTTGGTTTACCAGTCAAAATGACAGAAGAACAGAGAAAAGAGGCTAGAAAGCAGAGATTTAACCAAAATTCAGTGTCTAGTAGCAATTTGACTACAAATGCAACTGACCCTGGATCTTTAGCAGACAACATAGATAAATTAAAAAAAAGAGCTCAAAGATTTGGTCAATCCGTCTCCGCTATCATGACTGATATTGAAAACAAGGAGAAATTAGAAAAACGAAAAGAAAAATTTAGTGCTAGTAAATAGGTTTTTTATAACAATAATCTGTTGAAAGCCAAATTGTTGTGCATGTTGCACTAATTTGTTTATGATTAACATCATTCTTTGACTTTTAAAATATTAATAATTCATTTCAATTTTAAGAAGTATAAGTAAAGAACTAAACAAAAAATATAATTTTATTTATATATTTAACCAGTTTTTTACAAATATAATTCCACACAAAAAATTTCATTATTTTTTTAATAAAGAATACTAACACTATGGATCACACTACTAGTATTCCTTAACCTCTCCAACTAAGCTAAATGCTTGTATTAGGAGTGGACCACGCCAGTATTCCCATGGATACTGGACCCACCTACCCACTGGGACATAAATTTTTTTAAAAGAATTATTCTGATATTATAATTTAAATATTAAATATATACTTTTAATTTAATGTCTACATGTAAATTAGATGCCCATTTCAAAATCTCAAGATGTTTTTTTTTGACTCGGATCTAAAAATTACTAGAACACAACAACATTAACATTATTCAAACAATATGCTACTATATTTGCTGACAAGACTGACTGACTTTGTATGCATTTTGCAACATAATCAGTTTGAAACATTCCACCTGCTGTATAGAAATGTACTGAAGGTCGTGTAGGTTATAGGTTAGATATATTTTACAATATCCATTATGTTTAATAATAACAACATTTGTTTATTACATAATATATATAATTTCACACATCATTTTCTTCATTAAATGGCAGTTCATTAAAGTCTATAGAATTGAAAGATTACAGTTTGTATGATTATGCATTTCTTTGTTAATCTGTTTAAAATCTTGTGGTATATTTATATTTCCATCCATATAAGGCTCTTTATGCATAATTGCCCATCTATTGGCAATATCTTTATATAAAGATTTCCTAAATGCCATACAGTGCATATGTTTAAATTTTTCATATTTTATTCTAGAAAATCCTTTAGTGGCTAATGTATATCTCCAAGATTTCATTAATTTACAATTTGCTCCAACATGCTTTGAGTCTGGTGTATTTATTATTAGTAAACCACCAACTTTCAGTAGTCTGTATGCATTCTCACAAGCAACAATTCTTTGTTCTGAAGAGGGAATGTATTCTAAAAGAAAACAAAATGTAACAATATTGTAACCATTCTCTTGTAGCTGATGTACCTTTCCATCACAAGTTATGGTGCTGGGTCCAATAGAAACATTAAGAAAGTCACATTGATGTACCGATTTGTTAGCAGGATATAAGTCTATGGCTAATACATCCAAGAAGTCATATATTTTAAAAGGATTATAACAACTACCAACATCAAGAAGTTTATATGGTAATGGAAATTCTT
Source organism: Limenitis camilla (assembly GCA_905147385.1). NCBI lineage: Eukaryota > Metazoa > Arthropoda > Insecta > Lepidoptera > Nymphalidae > Limenitis > Limenitis camilla. Next base: position 7,670,829 of record LR990245.1, on the reverse strand, counting down.
CAATGATATTTATAGTAATGTCAATTTTACTTCCAATATCTATTTCTTTTTTATGATAATTCTCGAAACACTTATTATAAAAGTAATCATAACAAAATTCAGCCGACCATTTAATGCGAGATACTGCTGAGCTTTGCTTATCAGAAGAGTTTTCTTTCCAATGTATTGTAGCTAACTTTTCCATAAAAGAGGCATATTTGTTCAAAACATCTTTGTTAGAACAATGAATGTTCCATGCCTTGTCTGCTCCTAACAAAGCAGAGCATTCCCTGAGTTCAGAATGAACATTTTTCAAAAATTGGGCTAATTGCTTATGTTCTTCACATGCCATATTGTTAATTAATAATGTAATATTAAAAAAATCTAAAACAGAATTCTACAGGATATATTAGCTATAACTGTTAATAAATATAAACTAATTTCAATTCAATTTTAGGTGTATGGCTTTTAGGCGTGCCAGTAGAGCACATTTAACTCCGCCAATGTCACAAATATAAACTAATATTTAATTCTTTACTTTAATAAATAATTGTTGACATATTAATTATAATTTTTTCCTATAATGGAAATGGCAAAGGTATTATACCGTACAGCCTTAACACATTGACAATAATAATTACATACTTATTAGGCGCGCTCAACTAAGCGATCCGCGCCCCAAACGCTCATTTAACCGTTCCACTTGACGATGACGTTGTAGTCGCAGCGAAAACATCATTAATAACTAGTGCTCACGACGCGACGACCCGTGTCAAATCGTGGGTCATTATGAGCGTATAACAAAAAACGGCGACGATGTAAATAACTTTAATTGATACGACATGAATGTTTCTGCAGCGTATATTTATATAAAATTAATTTTAGTTTCAATTAAATTATAAATTTAAAAAATCAATCATAAAAAAATATGAATATAAAATAAATTAACCCATAATTATAAACTTAACCTCTTGAAACTATTGCTTTATAACTCGCATTTTGAATTATTTACGATAACGCTCAATTACCCGTTCCACTTGGGTAAACGATCGTAGTTGAACGGGAAAAACCGCGGTCGTGGGCGTTGAAATCGCTTAGTGGAACGCAGGGTTAAATTAATAGAACTATTTATTAGGCGGTGACTTGTCGAATTTTTAAAACGATTTATATCGTAAACAGAACTTATATTCTAGAAATTGAGATTCCAGTTTCCTGTAACGTATTTTTTTGGAAAATTAATGTATTAGGGTCAATGCCGATGCGAATGTAAATTAAACCTCTACCAAACGGCTAAGGCACATAACGCAATGGTGTAAAATCCTAATTTATAAAACTTTTTCCTTGTTTCTGGGAAAAAAGAACTCTATCCACGCGTTTACGAGTGGGTTAGTGATTTTCAACGCATATTGGCTATAATGTTAAATACAGAATTTTTGGGACAAGAAGAGCGTATTTACATCTCTGCACAAACGAGACAAAGTGTGGACACTTGTCAAGGGCTTATAACAAAAAACACGACTAAAAGTTTGTATTTGAAATAATAGGAAAATTTCTTCGGAGAAAACTGGTTATTCCGAGTCCAATAAACTGTAACACTGTTAAAAGCTTTACTGACGTTGACAGCCGGCTTGTGTTTTGCTTCTGTTCTACTTCTATTAATATTGTATTTCTTTTGCTTGATTCAGAATCAAATTGCTCGGCAATTTACATATAAAATATGGAAGAGTGGGAGTCTGATGATATTGTAGAGAAATGGCTAAGAGAAAACGATCAAATCGTCATGCCTTTACCTTCGATAGAGTCTAAACCGCACCTTCTTATATCAAAAGTAAATCTTGAATTTGCAATAGCATTTATAATTATTCTTATATATTTTTTACCTTTAAGGTATCAATATTTTTATGACTTACTATAATTAGTCGTCCTGCCTCAGTTTCGCACTTAGGTTAAAAAAAATTCAATTTTCACTTTTTTGCTATAAAAATCATCGGGTTCAATTAAAATATTATTACCCCGAAGAACCTTGTATTTCTTTTAGACATTATTTGCTTATGTGTTAATCCAGGTTATAATGCATCTGAGTGCCATTTTTCATTGAAATCTTTTCAGCCATTTTTATGTAATTGAGTAACTGTCATATTTATAATATTAGTAAGTTATATTATTAATTTATCACAGGTCCGTAAACATTATATGGAGTATCTTATTAAGTTACTGTCAATAAACTATGAAAACCACCAGAAGTTGTTGAATAAGAACATTTATCTTCCAAGTGCCATATGGAGATGTGCTAAAGTAATAGAGACGTCAGCAGCACAGGCTTCAATGGTTGTTCAACTATACAGGGAAAACATTTACAGTGTGGTTAGTAAATTTACTTCAAAAGAGAATATATTATGTATATATAGTTGACATAAACTTTTCTACCAACTTTTATCTATTTAGTCATTACAGCTATTGTGACTGGGATAAATCTAAAAGTTCAATCTCCTAAGTTTTGAATTTTATGTCATTGTCATCACAACCTCTTAATGGCCCACTGCTGAGCCGGGTCAGGCCATAGTTAACCATGATAGCCCGGTGTGGGTTAGAAGACTTCATACACTTGAGAATTTTAGGGAACCCTTGGGAACGCAGGTTTCCTCATGATGTTTTCCTTCACCAGTAATGTAAGTGATATTTAATTGCTTAAAACACATAACTCAGAAAAGTCAGCGGTGTGTGCCTGTGTGGGGGGTTTAACTTGAACCTGCCAAGTAATACATTCAAGGGTGATTCTTATATTATGCAAAAAAACAGATTTTTCAGTATAACTATCTTAAAATTAACTTTAAAAAGATATTTAAGAATGCTATATTATTCATAAAATTTAGTTCTAACACACCAACTATGGTATTTGTGGATATAGTTTGTTATTAAATTCTATTTGAAGAAAAACAGGCTTTTTTTCATTATCCCAGGCGTGTTTTTGGTAGTTACACAATTGTCGTTACGATTTTAATGCTAATATTTATTAATTCACATCAAACTAATATTTCTTGGTATTGTTGATAGATCTAAATGTCTTTAATTTTGTAACATGATTCAATTTCGAAGGGACAAAGAATCTAAAGAGTAAAATTGTAATTACATTTTATCCATTACCCCAAAAAATTATGAGTGCAACTTTTACTTAGTAGCTCCCTGCGCCCCGTAAACGTTACCCAAAAACAACAACAATCTTCTATTGTTTCAAATATTTATTTTATAAATGTTTATACATAAAATTATCATTCCCCTACACTTCGTTCCCTTTAACTAACAAGGAGAATGCCTAGGCCTATAAAAGATGTTATAAATTGAAAACTGCTGGGCCAAACTATGTAAAATTTTTATGGGACCTAATGGCAACAATTCCACATCAAACCAAAGAAGAATCACGTAAATCGGATCATAAATCTCAGCATATTTGGTGTATATAAGTACATTAAAAAAAAGATACCAATCAAATTGAGAACCTCCTCCTTTTTTAAATCTGTTAAAAACAAAATTTTATTGACGATAAGCAACTTATAAGTTTCAGAAGTTATATTATTTCATCATGTGATATTGCGATTTTGAATCATTAATTGATACATTTGTAATTTCTAAACCTTCAACATTTCCGAATTTGTCTTAATTATTTATTAGTCTGTAAGAATTACTTTTGGGATGCCACCCTTTTTATTAGATATGCAAGTAAAAGTTTTATTTAATTCTTTCATTTAATTTCATTTGCCTCACATGCAATAATTTTTATTGTCTTATAACTCTATAGTTAATTAATATAATTAAGTGCCTTATGCATAATATTTTATGTATTAAAACATAGAACACGATAGATAAAAAAACTTAAATATTATAAAGGTTTTTTTAAATCATTTTATTGCGTGATGTAAGAATCAGCCTCAAGTCTTGCTGGTTTAATTAACCACTATGCCATTATTGCTTTCCAATTTTATGTAATTATGCCAAATTAAAAATTTGTACCTCTTTTTTCCATAAACACAGCTTTTATCTTGCACCATGTAAAAGAAGTATTTAAAATACTTCTTTGCTATTAACTGACACTATATTAAATCATTCTGAATTTTCACTTCAATAGTGTAATATTTCAGAAATCAATTAATGGAGTGTTTGTACAAATTACACAATATAATCAATATTTTCAACATTTATGTACAGACTGACTTATCTTGACATACAGATTGATTTATTTCTCTTGTTAAAATGTTATGGTATGAAAATGTGGCTCTGTGATTGCTGGTCCAACATAGTGAAGAAATCTTTCTTAAGTGCATAAAATAAATGTTAAATATATTTTTTCTTACAGGTTAAAGAACTAAAACATAATACAAATAATGGCTTCCTATTTAAAAAATTATATGAATGCCTCCACTATGCTCCTGAGAATGAGAAAAAAACACAAACTTCTGGCAAATTTAATGATTGTAACTGTCAGTGTTCATGTAACCAAAGAAAAAAGACAAAAAGAAATTCACAATCTTCAAGAACAGTAGAACCCAATCAAAATAATAGTATTATCCTAAATAGCAATCCCATTCCGAATTTAACAACTGAAAATTTAAATGTACAAAATAATACAAATGATGTATTGTCGCAGAAAATAAAAGAGCAGCACTTGGAGTTACAAAACTCTGATGAACTAATGCAACAACTTGAAAAGTTATTCCAAGGAGATCCAAATGATGATGACTTATTTGATGATGCTCTATGCACTGCAGAGGATCATGAAAAGAATGAAGAAAACACTGACCAACAAATGAATGCTATTACTAACATTAAAGAAATATCCAGCAATGAACCTAAACAGAGTCTTGAAGATCGAATATCTTTAATCGGTAACTTTTTGGTGAACAAGGAAAGTGTATCTCAAGATAACAATAATAAAAGAAATAGAAGGCCTCGTCAAAGTAAATGGTTATGTGAGGAATACTTCCAAAAAGTTAAACTGTTTGAATTACTTGATCAAATTAGAGATTGTGATAGAGTAAAACTTGCAAGAGTAAGTATTTTATGAGGTACAACCACATTTAAATTTCAAATGATATTGCAGATATTTCTTGGTAATAATTTAAGAAATATACATATTTTAAATTATATATGTCGACCCGCAACCTCTATAATTCTGGTACCTATAATACCGAATGTAAAGTATACCATACCTGTGGCATTTTGGTATGTATGAAATATTACGAATATTACAACATTTGTAGGGATTGTATAGAGTAGGTACCTGGTGGTTCACTGGCAATGTGAAAATTTAATATATTTCAGCCTGTTTTTATCAATGTTACATCATAGGGTACCAAATGTGTTGACAGCAGATTGCAAAGGGGGAGAAGTCGATATAAATAAAATTACACATTAATTATATAATATACATTTTTGTATGGAACAGCTGATTATGTTTTTATTTTATATTACGCACATTGCCGGTTGCGCAGTTGGTATTGTATATATTACTAGCTGACCCGACAGACGTCCTGTGTTAACTATGAATATAGAATTCGAATTGGCTGTCAAAGCTTACATTAGAAAAGTTAATATGGTCGTTACATTTTCTTAAATTTTCTAATTTTCCGCGCAACTTTTTTAATTTTTTCTTCCATAAGAACCTTCTCTTGATAATAACTAACACAACAAAAAAAGAATTAGCGAAATCGGTCCAGCTGTTTAGCCGTGACCAAGGGAAATAGGGATTCATTTTTAAATATATAATAATAGCCAGCAGCTAACCTAAATAGTGGGGGAAAGTTGCGCATTGTGAGCGTGCTGCGCGCCTGTATTGGTAGTTCCATACATGATGTTTGCTGATTTGAAAAATTGCAGAAGCGCGAGAACTGAAACTTCACATACGGGTCAATCGCGTGTGCACATTCAAGGTCAAATCTATACTTACGTGCCGGTATCTAGACGTAGTATAAAATGAACAATATACATTACCTGAACATATTAGGTGTTCTGTACATTCCTGATGTAGTGTATAGAATATAAAATTAAACACATTGCTGGTAACATATACATAAAATATTTCACTTCCTTGGAATGATTGTATCCTTGGCAATTATAGGTTTTGGGAATGAGCAAAAAATATCTCAAGACATTATAGCTTTTACTTGATTCAGGATTTTTTTTAGTTTTTATAGCAAAATCAGAAGTTAAAGGAATTTTGTGATCCCTTTCATTTAAAATTTGTGATTATATTTCTTAGTTATAATAGTTTTTTTTTAAATATCTTACATTTGTTTTAGATTAAAAAGATGTTTATAGAACTGTTTGGTGAGGACAGTGATGATGAAGGTGTTGTGTCTCCATTAGAAGAAAACGCAGAATTTATCATGAGTTGCAAGGAAAGAATCTCACCATGGGTTGTTAAAATATTAACACCATACTATGTTAATGGAAGAATCAGAGGCAAAAGCTTGTTCAAATCGTTAGCTAGACATTTAATACGACTCATATTCCAGTGCAGCAAATACCCATGTAAGTATTTTGTGTATATTGCAAGACATTTTTTTATTTATTGTAATTAGCAACCCTGACTTTTAAATAGGTACAATCTACCACTCAATATGTAATTGAGTTTTGCTTCAATTTAATACATGATATGGAATATCTGTTTTCCAGTAAATGGGCCCTAAACTTGTAATTTATGAAAAACACATGTAGGGCAATAATTCTTTGCTGAGAAAGTACAAAGAGCAGTAGATTGCAAGTTTTACATTGTTTAGTTGTATCATATAATATTATAAAAGGCTAGTTGACTAAATTTGAAAACTTAGTTAATTATATACTTTAATATGGGATATTTTTAAATGCAAATCAAAGAACTTATCGCCAATCAAATATATTTATCATTTAAATAATGTTTACATCAAATAAATTATGTCACTGCAAATAAACCAATTGCTTAATAAAACTAGTACTAGAAATAATTAGAAAATATACATCAACAGTGTATTATATTTTTTTCCTCAAACGCGCCACAAAAAATTTGTTTAATGTGCAAAAATATGATTTTCACAGCAAATTTACCCGAGCGTCCATATCTAATACTCACACTTGTAACAATATAACTATTTTATATAAGCATTTTAAAACTTGCTGACTGTCCCCTGTTCTGTCTTAAATTATTGGTTAGGTTATGTTAGGTTAATCCACCCAGAAGGAGGAGCCCTCCGACGTAGACTGGCCCCTGTTCTATATTAAAATGTTACCGATTTGATTATGTAAACACACAACATAATAGATTTATTGTGGACTAGTTATTAGTAGATATGCATTCATAAAAAAACACTTTTATATAAATAGCAATGAGCCACATACATATATTATTCCTTTATTTATTTTTTCCTTTTTGCTCTTGGTACTGCTTGTATTTCGCAGTAATTCTGATGACGACGTAAAGTTCAGCCAAGTAGTGTAATATTTTTGTACAGTTCTTATTTTTTTTTTAGTTTGTCAGTTAATTTAGTAAGTAGGGTGACCTGCGAGCATAACTGTAGGACAATATTTTACACATAAGAACACCATGTGTGACAAGACATCACAATTTACGCCACATACAATAAATATATATCATCTTCCAACATAAAATTATTTATAATATGATAAAAGTTTACAATTTAATATTATTTAAATTAATATGTTTAATAAGGGTTATAAATTAAGCAGGGTTGTTAAGTGTAAGAATAGTTTGAATGTTAATGGGTCGAGAGATATTACTAGGAGTCATATAATGAGGTGGCATATTTAGAACAATTAAAAAAAATTAGATTATAATATTTTGAGATAACTATTTTGCTGTGCAATCAGTATTTTTGATTAGGAGTCGGATTTTTTTAAATATCTGTGTCAAGTGTCAACAGTGTATGAAAAGGTCAACAACAACAATGATATTTTGGGTGGCGAATTTATTTTCTAAATATATGAATAATGTTTAACTTTTATGAGAAATAGACTAGATGGTTTTTTCTTGTCTACGTCTCTTCATTTATAATTAGAAACTATAAACCAAGCAATTTGGCATTAGTGGGCACAAGGCTATTAATAGGTTTAAAACAAACATGGGATATCATACCATCGACATGTGTCTTACACATATTTAGTTCTTGTTAGCAAATAAATAAACTAATTTTTATAGAATCTAAAGCCATTGACGCGTTATCGTTTTGATTAACTTATATGTTCATCCAAGTTCTGGTTGTAATCTTTTTTTATTAAAATATTTCCTTATATTTCAGATGAATATCAAGTTTATAGTTTCATTAAAGACTTTTTGGAAAGTCACAAAATGATTAGGTGTGAAGCTGACTTCAAAGAATTTAGAATAGTAAATGTTTGAGTATCATTTAAGATAATTGTTGTTACATAGTTTTAAGAAGTACAATGGCTCTCTCATTCTGGGATCAACAAAATTATGATTTTGTTTATTATCTAAGTTGTATAGACCAAAGATGTCTCGAATCAGAGAACGACGAAGACAAAATATATTTACCTACTTGTGCGTGCGGTGTTAATAAAAACATAGTAATTAAATTCCGTTTTCTTATTCTGATATGATAAACAGTAACCATCAAATAATCTCGCTGAACGATTTATAAGTTAATGTATCCAGGTTACTTTTATTTGATTTTTTTTATTGTAAACATTGTCATTTATATCTCTAAATTTGTCGTTGTACAACTTTAAAAACAGTTGAAACTTGGTAAATATTTTTTATTGCACACAGAACCACAGGTTAGAAAATGCTTTAATTCATTGTCAATCCAAAATGATAGTTCTATAAGTTTAGAAAGTAGTTAGTAGGTCTAAGATATAGATGTTTTATTATTACTATAAAGTAGGTGGCCATAAACTTGTCAATATTATTTATAAGATATATTAATGTCTCTGATATTAAAAATAAGGTTGGAAAAACCTTTTTGTCTTATAAGTGCTGGATTCACTATTTTCATCAGTTATGATGACAAATGTTCTGACCAATAATTAAGAAATCCCCATTCTCATACATATAACATCTTATCTATCTTTTATAAAAACAAAATTTCAAACCATCATTTGGAATAATCAGGTACAAAATCCTTCATTTGGACATTCGTAATTCAGTTTTGATATATATAGTCTCCAAGTGGTGAGACAAATCTATTCTAAATGTTACTGTAAATGTTCAATGTTTTAATTGATTAAAATAAAACCAAATACAATATGCTTTATTGTTTAATTTTCTTACAATCCTCTGTATTTTCATCAGTAGATTTACGTTTTTGAGATGTTGCAAAGAACGAAGTAAGAGTTTTTTGTTTATGTTTATCTTCTGTTATTCGCTTATTACAATTTGTCGACTTATTGCGGGAATTGTTAACTTCTGTTGATACTTTGTGCCAAGATAATACTGTAACAGGTCTTAGATAAGTGAGAGCCATGTCTTTATCCACATTATTAGTATCAAGCCAAGCCTAAAAAATATTTTACTTAAACATAGTAAATATCTCCATATCTATATAGTAATAGTACATTTTATATCCTTACATCAATTTGCTCTTGGTTGTCCAGAATAGCAGGCATCCTGTGATGTAACCAACTTAGTGTGCTATTAGACTCCATAGTAATAACTGAATAAGAATATATAATTGTTTCTTCATTTTGCCATACATGATATAATCCAGCCATATGTAAAAGTTTAATTCCTTTCCAACCATCTATTTCATTGAATTCATTATTCCATGTATTTGGATCATCTACCTAAAGAGCTCAGCACATAAACAGATATTAAGTCCAAAAGATTACCCATAGAGGGAATGTAAATTGTAATACAGAAAATTTACTTTTTTACATACATACCTCAATATTTTCACTTTGTGGTGCATATATGTAATATGGTTGCTTTAATCTGCTCTTCAGTGTTGTTTGCCATTCATAAAACCCTTCTGCAATAATAACACATCTTCCTCCGTTTGTTAAAATTGGACTGTACAGTTTTGAACTCTTAATGTTTTCAATACGACAATTATTGGTGCTGATATTGTGGGTTTTGTAATTGCCCTAAATTAAAAGTTTTTTTTTAACCCAAGTTAATTTAGTTCTTAATTATTTTCATTTTAAAAAACTCAGTCACAACTTCTTAAATAAACTTTAATAAATAATCCTTTGTTGAACATATCCAAATACTTACTTTATGCCATGGTGGTATAATACCCCACATCATTGGTTTAATTGCTTTTCTTATGTGAATTCCAGTATCCCTTTGACTGCTAGAAATTAATACTGGTGTAACATCTGTTGGAGCTATATTATTTGATGGTGTGTAATCCTTACCATCATTATGTTCTGGAAGCCATTCAGGCTTAACGTATTTTCCTTCCACTGTTTTGTAGCTACTGGCGCATTGTACTTGCTCCCTTTTAAGGGACCTACATCATTTGAATTGTTACACATTTACAATATTATTATCATTACTATAAAATATTCATAATACTTACAAACTTGTTCGCCCACACATTTTAGTATAATAATAATAATTTAAAGACAATAAATTATTACATTCGTTTATATCAAGTTAAGATTTATCTTTAATTCGCGCTTTTTTTTACGTCATGTTTCGACTCCACAGATACACATTGCTCATACTCATCAAACATAGGAATTCATATCATCCCAGCACAAACGCCAAACGGGCCTTTTTGACTGAAGGTCGACGTTTGATTTGCCCTGACACTGACAACTTCCTGTATATAATCTTTGGTGACAACCGAATCGGACGATTCTGAATGGCCGCATGGTGTGTCTAAAAAATACAATATATATTACCTACTTTGAAAAAAAATATGTTATATTATTAGAAAATATATTTATCGTTAGAAAAAGTCTGAATATAATTATGTATTCATCGCGTAAAAAAGTTTGTGCCAGCTTTCAGTCATAATGACCCGTGTGTGCATGTGCATGTTTTAATGTATATTATCTTCTGGATAAGGATATGTACTCATATATGATAAAATGAAGGGTGGTTGTTTGGTGTGATTTGTTTTTTTTTTAAAACTTTTAGCCATTTCTAACACAGATTAACTAGAGATTCTAGTTTAATGGTTGACATTGCTTGTTTATACTTGTTGACATATACATTATAATATAATTTCATAACCATCTTCACAGTTGTAAATTGTACTATTTGCAGACTTGTTTATTAATTTGGTGCTGAGCATATATTTTCCACAATACTGTTGGTTTACTATTTGTTGATATAGCAAGATGGATGTGCTCTAGGTAGTTTTCGTAATATCGGATACAATAATCAATATTAACATGTGGAAATATGTTACCCGTCGAATTAGAGATACATTTGAAAGGAGTACTAATCATTTTGATAAGCGCAGTTCCACTATAATAAATCCTTCTAATGGCAATTTGAGTGAAGAGAAAAATAAGAGCACAAATTCTCCTTGCTGTTGGTTTATTTATAAAAAATGTGGAAACTCTTTTCGGAGTGGAAACGACACTAATAACAAGAGATGGAACTTCGATCAGTTGAATCGCACTTGGATTGGTGCCATAACATGGGTAATGAGATTGTTTCAGACTATTTTTATAGCGTTGATAGCCTACAAAATCTATAGAAATGATGTAGGATAACAATGTACATTATTATTAGTAAAAATATATTTAACTAGAAATTACTCTTTTAAAAAAGTGCCAAATTCTTAAATTTAAGAATTACACAGCTTTTTTAACTTTGAACCAACATATTTGAAAAATTAAATCATGTTTGTCAATTTTTATATAATTGAAATTGTTTCTCTTATTTACTTTGCTAAAAATTAAAAGTTCTTATTGATATTTTTAACCACTGACGATTGCTTTCTAATTTATTAGACTAATTTTTACCAAGAAGATAGAATTTTTATATTTTTGTACAAAATATGTGATTAAAACATACTATTTACTAACTTTTCCTGCAGCTTTTCTATAAATCTAGCTGTAGCTAAGTATTGAAATCATATATTAAGTAAAGTCTTATGATAATACAGGCATATTTTTTATATACAAAATAAATATCTTTAATATTAATTTAAAAATGTTACATAAACATTGAAAGTTGTTTGAGCTAGAGGTGGTTTGCTTTATGATACATTGACCTTTTATACATTTTTTTAAGGTAAGGTCAATATATCACTTGCTCAGTTAAAAAATATAAATTATTATTTTCTGAGTATTGAAACTGGAAATTTGAAATTCTTGTGTAATAAGCTATTTTTGTTATATTACAGAGCAGTGCCCTTGTATTTGGATGGTATACAAGTCAACTTCTCCATTTGAAGTTTAAAAATGAAAGTAAAATACATTACAAAATACCAAGCAATTGTTGGTTTGAATTTTTGCCTTTTTTGAAAAATAATGAAAACCATAAGCCCTTGACTATAAAAGATGAGTTAGAAAACCATGTCAGTAACATTTCTCCTATTGTGCATTTGATTTCAAATGATCATGTTAATAAAGAAATACCGACCGGGAGTAGTGGCACCAATTCTCAGAGTTCACAAAGTTCTGACAATGATCTAGGAGAAGTCCTGAATTCGATTGAGAATAGACTTGGTTTGGCTGCTATTGAAAATGGTCATCAGCAAGATGGACTTAACCTTTTGAGGTAGTATATAGCTCTAAATATTTTATTGTTCAATCTAGAGCTTGTCTCATGTTGTTATTTTGAAATAATATATTTAATAAAAGATTGGAAAGTGATAAATTGATTAAATCATTTGCAAAAATGTAGATACTGCTTAATCATTTGTTGTTACTAGTCTTTATATTGCTTGCCACTTCAGATTACTCTACCACAGTCAGATTAAGTTTAATTTTATCTTGAAATATTTTTTCAATTTAAGGTGCTTTGTGCCTTTACATGTTTAAAAAACTTTCTATTATCTCATGATTAAAAACCACTGATTTTGTTGACTAGTGCTATTATAAATTACAGTGGTGTGCAAAAGTTTCAAGTCCAACACCTTCTTTACGGAATCATTAAAATATTTGATTTCTCTATGCAATCTTTATTTAAATAATCGAAATTTCAATTTTGGTAGGAAGTATGTAAGACGTCCAACAGGTGATGATGTAAAGTATCAAATTCCTACTGTAAAGACAGTGGCGGGAATCAATTTGTGCAATAACATGTGGTGTGAGTCTGCCTAAAGAACAAATCTTGATAATGATTTGAGTCCAGTAAATAAACAAGAATTTTTAATTCCCATTTCGTTTTTTCTGACTGTTTTCAGGCCATAGTAGGTGGCCCTATAGTTTTGCACTGTGAATTAAAAGAAAGTTTTAACTATTAGCTATTTAAAAATAATTATAACAACAAACAACTCATTGTTATTAAATATAAGTAATAATATTACTATTTTTTTTTTCCCATGATCAATTATTCTGTTTGTATATACATATATAAAATATACTGATCTAAAACTTTTGCATGACACTGTAAATAAATTTGTTTTCAATTAAACTGTAAATATAAGTAAATTTCTTTTCTAGGTCAGCAGCAAATCGCAACCATGCTCCTGCTCTGTATAATCTTGGACTCTGCTATGAGCAAGGCTTGGGTGTAGAGGTGGATGAAAAAATGGTATAATTGATTACGAAATCTCATTAATATTATTATTCTTATAATGTACTAATTGACCCGCGCGACTTTCTTCACGTGCAGCTCCGTGCTCCGTGCACTTATAGGTCTTAGCGTGATGATATTCAGGGTGGATTTTTGAGACGGGTCAGTAAGGCCAGGTACCTTAACCGCTATAGTTACAGCCAAACTTTCTTAGGAATCTATCCATAACTTTTTAAGATATTCTGAACTGTATTTGCAAATTTTTGAGAAAATATGCAAAAAAGTACTATAATAGCGAAAAAGGTACTAAAATCCAAAAGTTTTTTTTATGCTTATCGATTCTACTTCGTATGAGGATCATTTTAGGTTTGAGTACTAGAAATGTCAGAAATCGCCAAAAACATTTTCCATACATTTTGTACTGAAAAACGAGAAATCAACTCGTAATATTATTATTTCTAATACTATTTCTAACTGTGATTAAAATATTCTTTAAGACCAACTGAAATTTAAATTCAAAAACTACGGTACGATACAACATGTCACACAAACTTTAAAACTCGCCAACTCGCAGCTCCGATCTAACACCTCACGATTTTTTTTGTGACACCACCGTGAACAAAAAGAACATCGACAGTTTTCAGGAGAGGCATTAACGAGGATTTAAAATAATATCCATCCAAGACAATTATCCGCTGCTACTTGCTCGGTACGAAAACGAATGAACGAGCAATTTATTTGGTAGAATCAGCTATTTCCCCTCCTCAAAAATCCACCCTGTATATAGTCTATAGCCTTACTCGGTAATTGGGCTATCTAACACTGAAAGAATTTTTAAATTGGACCAGTTCCTGAGATTAACATGTTCAAGCAAACTAACAAACTCTTCAGCTTTATATATTAGTATAGATTGTGTTATCCTGGAAATATCTTGTAATTAAATAGTTCCCAAAGGATAGAAGGAAATTTAATGTGTTTCTGTACAATATATTAGAATTAGTAAGACAGAAAGGTTGAATGAATCAATGTGTCTGAATGACTAAAAGAGTATACAAGTGAGTTTGTGAGAGAATGATTGAGTGAGTAGGTAAGTAAAATATTACTAAAAATGTGAATCTTTATATAAAAAAAAACATTTTTTTAGGCAATGGAGCTATACAAATCAGCAGCAGCATTACAACATCCTGGCGCCCTCTATAACCTAGCTATTTACTATGGACAAGGACGCGGAGGCTTGACCAAAGATAGCGTGACTGCAACTAGACTGTTAAGACTTGCTGCAATCCAGGGTGAAGAACACGCTATAACAGCATTGAAATCCATTGATGATAAAACCTCCGATTCATCCACAAATACTTGGACAGATAAGTTTGCTATGGAAAACCATAGCAGTACCATGCCAATGCATTCTGCACTTTTTATTGATAATGTTGCATTACACACTTGCAACTATAAATATCAGCCTGTTTTTTAAGTATTTGTGTATCAATTAGGTGGTGGCTAAATGCATTTAATGCAATTTTTCTTATAGCTATTTATGCAACTGTTGTATAATAAGGGGTATTAAAATACGAACGTGATAATAGTATCACATGAGTGTTTTAATACCTAACTAATTAACTATGTATAGTTACATACAAGACTTTATCTACAACTATAATTAAATCCTCTATAACAGATTCTGAAACGTTAGCTTATTGCTCACATTAAAACCCAATATCATCCATTGTTGAGTATATACAAATAAACTAAGTATTAATGAAAGAATCTTTTATTGTAGTTGTAATGAACGTTTTGTATAATGCAATTATTAAAATTCACTTAAAATTCACAATATGTTCTTTAATTTTTTTTGTAAACAAAACAATAAAAATGGCGTGGCTCCGAATAACATATTTTCTTTACGGCGTGCGACGTTCTAGTAGTAAAACGCGCGTAAATAGCGGTTCTATTTTTGAAATTCATACAGATACCACGCATCAAGCAGTATGAATGTGGCTGTCTGTTGTGTGTAAACCCTTTGCGCAGAAGGGATCGAAAAAAAAACAAAGGAGTGTTATTATGAAATTCAATACAACATTATATGATCCGTTTGGATGGTATAACGGTTATTAGGATATTGAGTGTTTTAATTGTTGGCAATAAGCGCGTTTGTTTTTTTATTAGTTATTGAATTTATTGATGATGACGAAACTGAAGATTCTTCATATCGGTGAGGCCAACAAAAATGTAATTTTTATAGTGATAACGGTGATAAAGCGAAATCTAATTTCGTAAACTATGTTTTCTTAATTCAATGAAATCAATCTAGGGTTTGTTTATCTTAAGGCGTAAGATAGTTTTAGATCTGTATGATAGTGTTATAAAAGCTTAATTAAATAAATATTTTAAAGACGAAACAGTGTATAATTTAAGTTATCCTTCTTTTAGGTTTTAGAATTATCACAAAATATTTGAGGTTAGTAAAGTGCAACCAGCAAAGTGATATAATCAAATCTCTCAGCTGTATGGTAATCAAATCCACAACTTCCGACCCAGTGGTAGAAAGGATTTTCTAACTCATTAATTCCTAGTGTCACTTGTAGGTGTCAGAAGTTTAACATTATTTTCTACCACATGGCAACATATTGCTCAATAATAGTCCACTCTACTATTATTGAGCAAAGCTAAATAGTAACATAATATTTTTTTTCTGACAACATTAACATAACGTTTTTTATCAAATTCAATAAAGTAAAATAATAAACGCGTTTTTCAGAACCATTTGCTCACTATTACATTTGGAAGACTCCCTCATAAAAATGTGAGTAGTTTATATGATTTTTATTTTATCTTTTCTAAATTTAAATTATTTTTACACTAATGGTTATCTTCAAAAACTTGGCAATGGGAACTAAAGAGTTAAATTTTGATCAAACCCGTACAAAATTCTATTCAAAATTGCCTTTTGTAACTTTATAATATTTAAAATAAGAATATAAAGCGCGCCAAGCATCTGCGCTGTCGTGCAAAGTACTCGTGAACTTCTATATTTTTTGACCCTGATTTTTAAGACAAGTAAAAATTCAATTGTCCTCTTAGCCCGCCAAGAAAATTGAAATATTGTGCTTATTGTTTAGTATGCGCCTTTTATATTTATGTGCATTATGTATATATGTAATCAAATGTACATGTATCTAGTAATCAAAGGTTTCGTGAAAGAAAACTAAGTTATTATAAGTTCCATTTATTTTCTTAGGTCTTAAGATAATATATTACAAAAGTTTGCGTACTTGTTATAATAACAAAAATATAATCATTCCGAATAAATATAATTAGCTTTTACCTTATGTGGAGGTAATTTTGATACTTTTTTTAAAACACCAATAGTGATAAAGACTTATGTAGAGTTATTTGATATTATTGAACAATGTACATATAGATGAAAAAATTAAGACTTTTTATAACTTTGAAATACTTAATTAAAACTAAAAATATATTTTCTTATACATAAAACTAAAATAAGACTGAACCCATTAGAGGTTACATAAATTCTAGTCCCATAATAAAACAGAAAATCGGAATTACTGCCAGATTATTGTTGTAAGTGTTCTTCTCAAAACAGAATTGATTTAGGATTATTTAATTACAATAATATTCTAATACAACACCTTGAAAACATTAATGTTAAATACAATAAGACAGTTTAATCTATTTAGACATTCTGTTGTTTATGGTTTTTAAAACTCTGTCCGATCGAAAAAGGTCATATGCCCTAATTACAGCCAAAAGCATGAAATATTTATGAAAATAACTAGTGTTAATTACGATGTTGGCAACACTTAAGAGTAGCATTTTTACTTGATGTTGGTAGGATTGATATGAGTAGTATTTTTCTAGAATGTTGGACAAATGATAAACACAAATCAAAGGCGTAGGGATTGAAAATGATTACGGCGTAACGACAGCCGAGGATTCTAGCAGTAACTCTGAAGGTTTGAATTATAATTCCCAGGAGGATACTCTAGTCAAGCCGTCATACTGTTAGTCTGCGTATAGACTAAAGCTTCTTTATATACAATATTAACACTGACACACAGACAGATATAGATCGGCAGGGTTTTAAAAACACTATACTTCTGATTGTAGCACACTTAACGAAATTTGTTGAAGTAAATATTACAACATTTGCAGTAAAAAAATTTATCCTATAGGAATGAAATATTGTATACTTAGCAATAGTGTTCCATGGAGCGAGTGAGACAGTGCTAATCTCCCTATAGAATATACACAACTTCTTATAACTTTAATAATTATTACTTATATATATAGATTTAAAACGGATGTCATTTTACAGAAGTGGTTGATAGTCGCTTCTGAAAAAAAAGTTTTAGTCAATTTTTTAGTAAAATATTTTACTTTTGCATATTCCATAGGTGTATATTCTTATCTTAAAAGTAACCTACAACCGTTGTTCTCGTTTTATTGATTACAGAATTAGCTATAATTGAATTATAAAGAGGAAAAACATTACTTGAATGAGAGAAATCTAAAGATTTTGTATAAAAAACTGTGCTTAGTAGTGCTGATGGTATAGTTACCGGTGGGATGTGTGTCTAGTACTTGCGCGGGTAGTCGCGGGCGGCGGGCGGGTAGCGGTCGGGGTAGGCGGCAGCCGGGGGCGGGGCGGCGTAGGCTGGCGGATAGCGCGCCTCGTATGCCCCACCATAACGCGCCTCTCCCCCGGTCCATGTCTCTCCTCCACTTGTGCTGCTACCTAAAACATTATATTTTTAATTGACAACACTTTATTATTTAAATTCTATAATCACTGTGACTTTTCTTCTTTTATCTTCTAATCATTCATACCCTTAGACGGGGCAGCAGCATCGGTATATCTGTTTGAAGCGTTCCAGTTCCTTGGTTCTGGCTTCCCTGGTGGCGACGGGCGGTATGAACGGCCCTCGCGCGCGTCGTATGATCGACTACAAAAATAACATTTAGTCAATACTAATTGTATGAAGTATGCTTAGTCAGCTTTGTAAAAGGTTCAAGACCAGTACCTAGGTTCCTTTGGTCTAGTTCCTGGAGGTAATTGTTGTCTGGTGTCTTCATTAGCACTGCCATTGCTTGGATATTTTATATTGTTAGCTGTAACATAAAATCATCTAATAGTTATTTATGCAACTGTTGTATAATAAGGCGTATTAAAAAACGAATGTGGGTTTATCACATGAGGTGAAGCAGTGAGTTCTTTTATATATTACGATAGATAATGTTATAGTGACTCACAGGAAACGTGTCTTGGATAGTCTCGTTTATAGTCGCGATCGCGTTCGCGCTTGTCAGCGCCTCGTTCATATGAAGCAGTCATTTCAAATCGTGGAGGCGGCGGTGCCTCGAACTGTCCACGAGTTGACGCCTAAAAATACATAATACATGGGTAAAAGTAAAAAAAAAATTATACTACTTTTTAATGTAATTCTATATTGTCAGTGATTATGTGGATATACACGTACCATGGGTGGCGGAGGAACTCGCTTGTGGCGCGAATCGCGCTCGTAAGCGGGCTCCGGTGGAGGGCTCGCGGCTTTGCGGTACGCACTGCTCTCGTAGCCTCGTTTACGACGCTCTTCTTCTAGCCTATAATAATAATATGCAAAATATAAACACTCATTGCTCTTATATAGATTATTTAACCTTTTTAATGATGTGATACAAACCTTAGCTGAGCTCTCTTTAGTTCTAATCTTTCCAGTTCTAACTTCTCACGCTCCAGTCTGTGTCTTTCACGTTCTAATCTCAGCAGTTCATTCTTCTCTCGTTCAATTTTTTCCCTGTGAAATTGAATATATATTACTGGACAATCTTAATAATCTAGATATTATACTATGTAAAGTTTAACCCATACCTTTCAGCTCGTAGCTTCTCCCTCTCTAAAGCGAGGCGATGTTTTTCTTGCCTCTGCCTTCGCTCCCTCTCCCTCAGAGCGTCCTCGGCGGCGCGCCGCCTGCGCTCTTCCTCGCGAGCCGCGCGTGAACGTTCACGCGCACGGGCAACGTCACGTTCTTTCTGCAAAATTACAAAAACAAACACTGACACACAATATTGTACAGAAACACCATATTGAAACAGTTATAGACAAAGAAATTAAGCCATTTCAGTTTATTCTTCTAGCAAGTACTAGCCAAAAGTGAAAAAGCAGTACATAATGTGATCTATAAACATGAAAACTATTTATTTAAGATTAAGAGGCCATAGAGACTGACTTACCCATATCTTGGAGAAGGACAGCACTTCTCTAGGTGACCTCCTGCGTTCACGGCTTCTAGAACTGCGTCTTGTCTTGTCCTAAAAAATAAATAATAAAGTTTACCTTTCCTTCTTTATCCTATGATAATGTTTCATTTAATAACATGTAGACTCGGTAGAGTTTTTCAAATAGCATTTTGTAACCAAAACCATGATGAGATTAAGTTTTTTAAAAGTAACCTTATCAGATCTATGTGATTTTTCACGAGTTCGCGATGTAGACCTAGTACTGTCTGCTCCAGAGGCGTCACCTTCCTTCTTAGGTTTTATTTCTCCGCCTTTCTCAGCATCTTCTTTCCCATCCTAGAAAAGGAATCTGTTAATATTCAATGAAAACTTACATAAGCGAAGGATCTTAAAAATATTGATTGGATACAATGAGCTTACTTGAGTCTCTTTCGCGTCATCCTTCCTGTCCTTGCTCGACCGACGCTCTGATCGAGCTGAAGGTTGTCGACGCGAAGATGATTCCGATTCAGACTTGGCCTTCTCTACTGATATCATACGCCCGTGAAGTTCTGTTTAAATTATATTTAATAATTATATAAGCCATTAAAACAATAACAAAATGACAATCCAATATTTCAATCACTATACATTTCTGATTTGTTTTTAAGGTTCTTTGGATGTACCATTAATTACTAACTATAGGGTATTGGAAGGTCCAATTAATAGCTATTTAAGATCATTTAAATTGATTCATGGGAAAGAAGTTTTACTTAAATATATCAATTAGAAAATTATAAAAACTAGAGATGGCAGGAATAGTGATTTGGCTGAATAGCGAATATTCGGCGAGTCTCTTGCCCGAAGCCCCGAATATTCGGCAGCACTAAGTATGTTTCGCGTGTGTTGTTTTGTTTGTTGATAGAACAGCAGACCCTTAAAAGTGGTGGTCAGCAAATGTAAAACAATATCATAACCTAGCAGAATTTTCTATGCTTTAGCGGCTATTTTCGGAAGCAGGTATAATTTATGAGAAAAAGTGGAATGGTTTGCAAATGCTAAATAGAATTGTTTTCATTCAATGTTAAATGAACTTGATGAAAACTTATAAATACAGAGCATTCTAATAGAAATGATTATTTTTCTCTATATTCATACATAATACGTAAGTTAATACCAGTTCTATGTAGGTTTTTGATGCAATTCTCAGCATCTTGAGAACTAGCCATGGTTACATAACCATAGCAACGCGATCCTGGAGTCCGTGCGTTAGTTACTACTTTGGCTCCAATTACCTATAAAGTTATATTCTAGCATGAATATAAATATACCAAAAAAACATAATATATTAGGGGATAGATAAAAGATATTATTATAGGTTAGGTAAAAGAAAATATTAAATAATTAATTATATGATGAAATTAAATGTATGTATGTATTTAATATAAACTAGCAATTGGTGGTTGTTCTTGAGATTCCACTGCAGAACAAAATACTCATTTTACTGGCTTTATATAAATAGTATAAATACCTTGCCATGCTTGCTACACAGTTGTTTCAAATCCTTAGCCCTAGTGTCTCCAGATAAACCACTGACCCACAAATTACGAGCCCCAGTATCTTTGCTATCATCTTTCTTTTCCCTTTTATCATTATCACCTTCCTTGTCTTTCTCATCTAAAACATTTAAATTTGATTAAACATAAACATAAACAAAATAAAAATAACATTCACATAAATAAAATGTAATTTACCTTTTTCCTCAACCTGATTATTTGTATCATCGCTGAAATGAAATAAAATTGTTTTAGTATTGTTTTACGTTGAAATAAAAACAATTTCACAACTTGAATGCATTTAAATTTTAGAATTTTGAATCTCATAATTAAAACACACATCAACTACAAAGTTTTGCACCAGTATTTCCACTGCAGCTTCTCTTCCATTGTTGCCACCTGTATCTTCCTTGAGTTCGCTGTAATGAAGCCACTTGGATATTCACTGATGCATACTCGTCGACATGCCTGTGCCAGTATTCGTAGCCATTAAACTTGCAATCCATGTTGGTTTGTGAAGTCATCTAGTGGTGATGAAGGCGCAGCATACCCCGAAGATGTTGCTCGAGGCCATACAATTGGTTTTTCATTTGTTTCCATGTATTATTTGGTGCAAAACTTTGTAGTGATAAGAAGTAAAACAATTTGACCGTAGTAGTAAGTATAGCTCGGAGGCGGCGTTGCGACGACCGTTCGATGATCACCAACCTAGTGGCTGTGGCTTCGGTGGTTACTTGTTGATTTTCGGATGTTGCTGCATCAGTTGTAGAGTCCTGTGCTGGCTCGTCGCTCGAAGCACCCACAGGTTCCTCCCGGTCTGCATCATCTACGTCAGTCGTACTTGTCAGCAAAGTTTATCAGCACAGGTCGCTCGTAATGAGCAACCTGTCCTGCATTTCTTTCTTCAGGTTTATAAAGATGTCTTCAAATAAAATTTGTAGATAAATATCTTGACCTGAAAACTTGATTTGACATTAACACCAGTGCCTCTATAACGCACGAAGCATAATGGCATTATTCCAGTACCCATTATCGGTTTATTAAAGCTGGTAATTGAGATGTGATAACCCTCATAAATGACTAAAATTGAACAGTCACTGTAATAATTTATTGGAGATATTTGAATTCAATGAGCAATATTAGGATGATGACAAACGTGGGCCCCTCTCTAAAAGATTTTCTTCCTCGGGTACTTTCTTGTTGATCCATAATGCTGCCATTGTCAGGTGACATTTTTGACTTTTGATAGCCCATGTCATATAAACTTTCTTCTCAATATCCTTGTTGAAAAGTTTCACTTCACATTACATCTCATTAATATATTTAAATTAACATTATTGATAAATTTATTAGTTACAATTATCCAATTAAAGATATGACAATGATTTTATATAGTAGTAAGTTTATACAATTTTTCCCATATTAAATATTTATTCAAAAACAATGTTTTATTAAAAACATACCTTTTTTAGTTTTAGCACTGTTGTCAGTCTGAAATGGAAAATTTAGGTGTTAGATTATGTTAACATGATACTAGAGAAATGAAATATGTTTAAAACAATTGTTAGATCATACAGACTATTAAAAAAATAGAACAATTTAATAATACCATATTTTATTTCAATAATAGCCCATTTTCTCCAAAAAATATTTAATCTATTTCCATCAGAAATCCATTTGAAACTTTTGTTTTATCTGAGGACAATTTAAAACTCACTTTGAAGAAATAGAAACGTACCTCTTCATTTAAAAGTTCATCATCACCAATATCCAAGTTAATACTGTCCTCAGCATCTGTATTGTTCTCTGCTTTGTGATCTTCCTCATTTTTATTATTTTTATCAAGGCATTGTTTTTTAGCTTGAGTAGCTTCATCTTCTTCCTTACTCTCACGCTTTCTATTACTTTTATTAGGTTCATCTATATCCATTTTTTCTTCTTTCTTTGGAGAATCTTTCGACAAACTTTTCTTCTTTTCCTCAGCTTGATCAGTTTCTTCTTCGTCACCAGCAGTATCTTGAACAATCATATCTTCCATAGCAGGGGTGTCATCTGATTCTGACGCTTCTAAAGAACTTTCGATATGACGCGACGTTCTCTTAGGCGTTTTAGAAGTTGGATCGGCAGCACCAAGTTCAAAAGTAAATGTAGCTGGATCATGCCCTTCCTCCTCTAAATGCTACAAAATACAAATAAAAGGTTGACGCCGCTCATATTTGATTTACAAATAATATTATTTACCATTTAATTACCCTTTACCTTTGATAAACGTTGTAAAAGCACATTGCGCACGCCACTTTTATCTAAATTACGCTTTTCTAGTTCAGCGCGTAAATCTATAACTCGCAGATCTTCTATTAAACGTTTTCGGTCCGACATCGCACGATGTTATTTCGGGCGAAATTCTATTAATAACCAAAAAATTCAATTTTTAATATAGTTCTATATGAGAAATTCAGTAAAATCTTCCTAAGCGATGCGAGTTGCCAAAGCCAATTTTTTAAAGATCGAAAACAAAATGGTGGCTTAGCCGAAGTCATAGATAATAAATAGTCAATAGACAAAAATATTTCTTTATATCTATTGACTGTTTCTAATGCAATAATAATAATAATAATAATTGTTTCAGAAACTTGAACCATCTATCAACGTCTCGGCCCAACGACTGTCCGATCAGGTGCGGATCATATTACGTAATCACAGGCTAAATGATACCGTACTTGAACGGATACGCTCAGAAGTGCATGATAGCCGTGTCATTCCTTCTTCGATACAAGCTACGCTACCAGGGCCATCACCACCTAGTCCTAACCAACGTGATGAAGAGGAGGATGACACGACTATTACTGCAGGTAAGAAGTACGACGAGTTATTGAGGAGTGCACTGGAGGATGCGATTCGGGAATATAGGTATACTTCAGACGAAATAAGACCACGATTACCACGTTTGCCTATGCATAAAAAAAACAGAGCGCTGGTGTGCACCCTGGATTCACTGCTACCAATGTATTTTGAAAGTAGTGAAGATCTTAAAGATACGCACTCAATTCTGTTCTGCGCAGCTGTGGCGGTCTGTCGTGTAGCTCATGTAAAGCTAGTAAACACTGAGACTACACGACCGAAACCTGACGTAGCAGCTTGGCAGAGCAGGATTGAGCGACGCATTGATGAGACTAGGGTGCTCATCGGTAAACTGTACAGCTTCAGAGAAGGCAACACTCGGCCAAGAGTTATGCGCTTCGTAAGGCGGGCGTTCTCGGGGACTGAAATTTGTCCACCAGAGTATATGGCCCGTGTTACGGAGCGCATAGACACCCTGAAGCAAAAAATTTATGCATGGGCGAACCGTATTCGTCGGTACAGGCGTCGGGTGGACCGCTATTCCCAGAATCGCATGTTCCAGAAAGATCAAAAGTGGGTGTATAGAACTTGGGAGCGTCCCGATCAGAATGTGGACGACATTCACCGACCGGATGATGATGATACCAATAAATTCTGGCGCAGCATCTGGTCGGTTTCTGTTGATCACACTGAGGGTGACTGGATGCGAGAAATCAGGCAAACGCGTGAGCCTTTGCAAGCGATGGAACATATATCCATCACTTGCAAAGACGTAGCCGATGCATTACGATCTGTCCCTAACTGGAAATCACCGGGACCAGATGGACTGCACAACTTCTGGCTAAAGTGGCTGCGCAGCTCGCATGCTTGCCTGGCATCTCAGTTTCAGTCGGCTCTTGAGTCGGGGTCGCTGCCACAGTTCCTTACCACCGGAATCACCCACTTGCTCCACAAATCAGGCAGTACCACAGAACCAAAAAATTATAGACCGATTACATGTTTACCGACGGTCTATAAACTTCTTACATCCATTTTGAGAGATAAGATTGATAGCCATATAACCAAAAATGCTATTATGTCTGTTTCTCAGAATGGATGTAGGAATAGGTCACGTGGTACTAAGGAGCTACTCCTCATTGACATGACCATCAGCCAACAGGTTCGTCGTTCTCGAAAGGATTTGTCGACATGCTGGATAGACTATAAGAAAGCCTATGACTCCGTGCCGCATGGGTGGCTCATGAGGGTGCTGGAGTTGTATAAAGTGGACGCAACTCTTTGCGCTTTCTTGGGATCGTGCATGAGGCAATGGCGGACGGTCCTTCGTTATCCAGGGTGTCGACCAATCCAGGGAAATAATGAACCAATAAGGATTAAGCGGGGTATATTCCAAGGCGATAGTTTGAGCCCATTGTGGTTTTGCCTAGCCCTGAACCCTCTTAGTACATTGCTGGAGAATTCAGGGTTGGGTTATCGTTTGCGGAGAGGTGGTCAGGTAATATCTCACTTGCTTTACATGGATGATCTAAAACTGTTCGTTCCTACCAAGTTACAACTAATCGAGTTACTAAAAATAACCAAAATTTTTAGTAACTCTATTAGAATGGAATTTGGAGTGGATAAGTGTGCGGTCATGCATGTGAAGCGAGGGAAGATTGAGGAATCCGAGGGGATCCAACTGTCGGATTCCGTAAACCTTAGATCACTCTCTGCTGACGAGACCTACAAGTACTTGGGTATGTCGGAGGCGTTAGGGATTATCGAGATTGACATGAAACAATCATTGCGGGAACGCTTTCTTGCCCGCCTGAGAAAAGTATTGAAAAGTCTTTTGTCAGGAGGGAATAAGGTGCGCGCCTACAATGGTTGGGTCATGCCAATTCTCATGTACTCCTTCGGCATACTCAAGTGGACTCAGAAAGAACTAGACGACTTGGATAGAAAAGTTCGTGCATTGCTTACCACATATCGAATGCATCACCCTCGATCTTCGGTAATGAGATTGTACATCCCTCGGAAATGTGGGGGTCGAGGCTTTTTGAATGCTAAGACTCTCCATAACCGGGAGGTGTGCAATCTCAGGGAGTATTTCCTCCAAACCGACGTGGGAATGCATCGGGATGTGGTTGCAATGGACAAGGGACTGACCCCGCTCTCCTTGGCAAAAGAGAACTGGCGCAAACCTATAGTACTTAGCACCGACAACCGCAAGGAGGTATGGAAGAGCAAGGAGTTACACGGACGCTTCTACCGTGCCCTTCACGGGGACGAGGTCGACTTTAAAGCATCCGTATCTTGGCTACGGTTCGGTAACCTATTTGGGGAAACCGAAGGTTTTGTCTGTGCAATTATGGACGAAGTTATCATGACGAGAAACTACCGGAGGTATATTGTGAGGGATGGCACGGTGGACATATGTCGGGCATGTCACAGTTCGGGCGAATCACTCAGACATATTATTTCCGGTTGTCCTCGTCTTGCTAACGGCGAGTATTTGCACAGACACAACCAAGTGGCCAAGATTATCCACCAACAACTTGCTCTTCGATACGGCCTTGTGGAGTCTGAGGTGCCGTACTATAGGTATGCGCCCGACCCAGTTCTCGAAAATGGTCATGTCACGTTGTACTGGGATCGAACTATCATCACTGACAGGACTATTATTGCCAATAAGCCTGATATAGTGGTGATAGATCGATCGGAGCGCTGCACAATGATTGTTGACGTCACCATCCCGCATGACGGGAATCTCGTGAAAGCTGAGAAAGATAAACAAATGAAATATCTTGATTTAGCTCATGAGATTGTCGACATGTGGGATGTGGACTCAGCAGTCGTTGTGCCGATTGTCGTGACGGCCAATGGCCTAATAGCCAAGAGCCTCGATCAACATCTTAAGAGGCTCGCGTTGGATGGATGGGTCAAGGGCCTGATGCAGAAAGCGGTACTACTGGACACGGCACGTATCGTGCGGAAGTTCCTCTCTCTGGAGCCCTGACTGTCGGTAGCTTGGACCGTGTTCCCGCTACCGGTTGGCCTCTATTTTTTATATTTTTAAATGTATTTTGGTTTTTTTTAGATATATTTAAAAATGTAAATTGTAGGAATAGTAGAGAAATAAAAAAATAATAATAATAGATAGCAAACATCGGTCGATATATATGGAAGCCAGCGACAAATAAAATTCTAAAATATTATTTTGTTTGTAATAAAGTATATATCAATGAGACAATCAATCAATCTCATAAAAAAAATTGAAAAATATGTTTGTTACAGCTAGTGATTAATCAGATAATTGTTCAATTTCTTTATTAATATTATATTAGTCAAACTGGTAATGTACAAAGTGCGTTATTGCGAGATGAAGTATTTCGTGACCTTACTGTATAGTCAATATTATAATTACATTGTCTGAGGGGTAGTGGTCTCCGTAGACATACAAATTCAAAATATCGTGTCGCAGTGTATATATATGCATAATATATGTCATATTTAAACGATGTTTGATTCTTTCATAGAGAAATTGATAGAAAGATTTACCGTTACCGTTTTACCATCAAACATTTTACGCCAAGGTAAAAAATATTTAAATACTTTTAAACTGGAACAACATAAATAATGATTATCAACAACTTCTCGAAGTAATACTTATTTACTGGTACCGTGATCTGAAATCTCCACCACCAATATATACAGTCATTTTGTTAACAATTTAAATAGCTACACTATATATTATGTACAATATTTGAAATGTGTAGCTAAAAATAAGACTAACGTACGATTTCTTTTCTTTCGATTGTAGCAACACTAATCTATGGTACGCCTACGGTCATACATTATGCAGTATCTTTAATCTATGCTTTGATCTATGCTACTGATTTTTATGAATTATATATCTGTATACATTTCATAAAAATAAAAAAATCAATGAATTTAGTAAATGATTTAATACCTAATAGCTAATAATTACTAATGAAAAGTATTTTCTTCGGAATTGGTATAATTCCACAAATTTAATGCTGCAGTGATAGTGTATATATGATTTAATAATATTTGCAGTAATATACAGGTGAACCTGTTCGAATTATGGATTCTAAATTTGATGAAGGTATTGTACCAAAATGATTACTGAATAAAGGAAAAAGACTAAAAATTTAAAATAAAATGTTGCGAGAATTACAATGCAATATTTTATCACCATCTATTCTCGGATTTTCAGACAGGTTAAAATTAATAATTTTGATAAACATTCATTAGTTTGAGGGTAAATACATAATCTTAGGTTGATTCGTCTTAATTAAATTTTATAGTGTGGGTTATCTATAAGTGTAATTAATGCTCCAATTCATAAATACTATTTATATTTACATCTTTGATAAACTTCAACTTAGAAAGCTTTCTTATCAAAGTATTGCCTGACTTTAGAATCTATTCTGTTCAAAAATTAAAAATAACATTCTATTTTTTTCTTTTATACTTTCTAGTCCATTCCTTCTCAAGTAATTTGGAGCTTTTTATTCAGCTTGGATTAAATATGATCAATAAAAAAATTGGAATTCATCACTTATTAATGAACTAGCCTGTTCTATAAATAACGATAATTAAAACGATAATTTCTAACATAGTATCCTAAAATTAGGACCGAGAAAAAAATGCGAAGACATAGGTTAACATTATCATTTGAACTTTATCGAAGGAAGGTAGTAGGTGTAGGAATTATCGTTTGTACTTTAATAATTGTTTAAAGCTTCATCATCACAACCTATTAATGGCCCACCACTGAGTTGGGTCTCTTGCATTGAATGAGGAGGGTATTAGACACGCTGGCCCAGTGTGGGTTGGCCGACTTCACACACCTTTGAGAACTTTAGGGAACTCTCAGGAGTGCAGGTTTCCTCACGATGTTTTCCTTCACCGTTAAAGCAAGTGATATTTAATTTAGTAAAACACACATAACTCAGAAAAGTTAGAGATAAGTGCCCAGGATTGAACTTGGACCTCCCGAGTACCCACACTGGTTTCTATTATATTATGATTTATTTCAATCAAAAATTTTTCTTATTTCAGTTTGTGACATGGATACTGTCTGTGATCTATTAGACAAACATATTTTAAGACAACTACATCTTATGGAAGACAAAATGAGTTGTGAATTGAACATTGAAACAAGTATTAATTCTGGAAGCATTCAATTGGCAAAATCCAGGTATATCATGGGCCAAAGTTCTGTTAGCAAAGAAAAACTACCAACAGGAAGTAGTCCAGAATTTTTTGCATCAACAGTATGTGAAACAGTTGAAGAAGATAACGTAAAGCAATTGAAATTAACTGAAAATAATGTTACCTCTGTTTCAAATCCTATTCACTGGTTTGGCGTATTAGTGCCGCAAAATTTGCACAAAGCAAGGAGTATTTTCCAGCACGCTATCAATTTTGTTATTGAATGTGCTAATATTCAGTTACAAATACTTGATAATTTAAAAAACATTAAAGTATTAATGAAATACAAGAATAGTATAGAAAAAACTATGTAGTTCAAAAATAAAAAAATATTTACTGTATTCATTTAATTTATTTAAACATTGACACCAACTGCTATTTAAGTATACTTAGGTAACATGTTTATGGTAGAACTGTAGTAGCATGATTTCAATTTTACCTAATAAAAATTAAATAATGTACAAATGCATTCCAGGTATTAAAAATATTTTTAAGATTTGAATTTGTTATTTAATTAAATACTTATTATATATTCTTATAGAATACATATACCAATAAAGCCTACATGAATAATAACATCTTTAGAATTAAACTGACCTAACACTTTTCACAAATTACAAATTCTTGTTCATTTTGATTTTCTTATAAAATAACCATAAACAGGCTATCTTTAAAGAAAGAAAAGAATCATAGGTTATAAGGGTGAGTAAGTATCATAAGTCTTATAACAAAGCACTCAAATTTATTCAACATTTTATGCTTTTTAAAAGTTTTTTTTT
This sequence comes from Limenitis camilla, assembly GCA_905147385.1. NCBI lineage: Eukaryota > Metazoa > Arthropoda > Insecta > Lepidoptera > Nymphalidae > Limenitis > Limenitis camilla. The sequence continues at coordinate 7,640,572 of LR990245.1, read as the reverse complement.
GCTCTACTCTCCCACAAATTACAATTTTCAGTTAAGTCACTTTAATTATAAGCATGCAATATGTTCTATCTTATTTTAGTAACACTGAACCATGTGTGCACAATGTAACCAGCCTTGAATAAGCCTCCATTGTTATTATTTTGCTTTAATTTTTTGCAAAATAAATATTGCGTTTTTTGGTATCCATATTTCATTTACAGGCTGCTATCAACATGCAAATTTTTATCTAATAGAATTCAGAAAAAAAAGTTGTCTTGCATTCATTTCTATAACTAAGTTTTGTGGCTGGACAGCTCTGAAAAACATATCGTTAGTAAGTTAAATATTCTAAAAGATTTAAACATAACATAACAAAAACATAATACAAAACGTGTTACACGCAAACCATGAGTTTGACCAACAGATTAAATTGAAAGGTGGTTTTTAAGGTAAAAATAACGTCGTTTTGTACAACAAGTAACAAATAAGCAGCTTAACTTAAACCCTTAATGCTTAATACAAAATAAGGCATAATTTTTAGCCTTACAATCGCTTTTGATACATTTGTAATAAATACTGTTGGTCATACTCATTATAAAATGTAAAGTAGATATTTACAAAATAAATAATTAGCAAACTTCTTAAAGAAGATAAAGTTTTAATGATAAAATTACAACTAAACTTGTGCTAATATTTAAAAAATAACAAGTATTTGTGCTGAATCCTACGGTAGCGCCATGACTAGACACATGAGCTGGATTTTTTGGGACAAATAGAAATATTAAATAAGTACATACTTAATACAACCTGAGCGAAACAAGATAATATAGCAATAAATGTAAAAAAAGTAATTATTATTGAGGTCACGATTTATGGAATGCCATAGAACAAAGTCAATCTCAAAACAACAACATTTATAATTATTAAAAATACTAAGATAATAAGATTAGCTATATAAAAGTTTATATTTAGAATATCTGAGGAAACACAAATTATAAAATGAATAGGTAGTCCTTGTTTGCCGTTTTATCAACGATCTTTTCGAAATAGTTTTGAAATTCATTACCATTTAATTCCTTAGTATTAATAAGATTCATTAACACATCCAGAAAAAGAGAGATACTATTCTTGTCTTAAAAAATACATTGTAAATAAATATCAAGATCATGTGTTAATCTTAATAACTTGATAAAAGACTCGACTATGTCTTTATGGCCTCAATATAATAATATATAATACTATCAGAAAACAACTGTTACACATTATAGAATTAATACTAAGAACTTGCGTAAAATAGTTTTGTAATAATTATTAAAATTAAAATATGGAATACAAATTTATATACAATAAAAAAACATTTTGAATGATATACAACACAAAAATTTTTTTGGATAAATTCGTTTTTACCCTAAAACTTAACAGCCTCGAGTCGTAACAAATGAAGTAAATCTAATAGTTTGTAGAAATAAATATGTGAAATGCAGGCGACTTATCAAATTTAATCATTAATTAATTAATAATAATTGATCTCCGTTTACTTGGAAAGCTTTATTTTGCTGATTGTTTCTTACATTTATCTACATTCACAACTACTATTTTGTGCTGACGTTGAAATGAGATCAATTATTATAATACTAGAACAATCTTTCCTAGGATTCGTCTAATTACTTGATCATCAGACAATTCAACTATATTACCATCTAAACATTTTAAACAGTACCCACCAGAGGTACTCAACATGGACAATACTGGACGCGATTGCGAATTTACCTTTAATATAATATTATTTATATTATATTACAGTCAGGTGCAAATGTTTATAAACAAAATAACATTAAAAAATCTCGTAATTCGCAATTCATATCTGAATTATATCGATAATCATATGTGTTATATATAAATAGCTGACGTGGATCATGTTAGTTATAAATTATACTATTTATTTTTACGGAATATCGATATAACAAAGTTTGAGCTTAACATGTCTTTTACAATTGCGTTGGTATGAATTGTGGAATGTGGTTTTTCCTAAGTAGCCTCTAATCATATCTTAAATTACATTGCATATTCTCATCGATCTCCTTTAAATATTATGTCAGAGCGTAATCAGTACTCGCACTGCGATTAGTTGTGCGTTGGACAACGCAATGACGCGACAAAGCTTATGGTGCGTTCGCGTTGTAGGAAAACGCCTATGTTAATTTCTTTTCTTATTAATAAATAAATACTTATTGTACGAGCACTAATGTGCCGGGCCACGTCGATGACGCGATGACGCTTTACAATTTAATTAAGGTGGGTCTCGTACACTGCGGGTTTCTCGAACAGATCGCCAGTCGTTGCGTGTGCAGGCGCCGTCGCGCCACCACGATTGAACGTCGGAATAGTGCGCGTTGCGTTGCCGTTGAGCGTTTGCGTGTACCATCGCGCATACGCGACAGAAAAAAAACGTGTTGATAAACTCACCCGTACCCTGCAAGATAATTTGTTAAAATTTATATATTTTTTGCACTGTAAATAATTTTTGTTTAATTTAAATAGTTAACGACAGATTAAAACGTAATTTTGCAATTCAAAAATTCCAAGCTTTGGGGTTGTGAGTCTCAAACGAAAGCCTGTATTAAAAATAAGGTTTTCTTAGGTTTAGGTTTTCGTCACGTAGTCAATATCTTCCAGGGACATTTCGTGCTTTTTCGAGCTTTATTTAATTTAATTTACTAGCGACCCTCCCAGGCTTCACACAGGAGCAAGTATTATAAATATTACACATATCACTATCTATTAAAAAAACCGCATCAAAATCCGTTGCGTAGCTTTAAAGATCTAAGTATACATAAGGACAGACAGACAGCGGGGAGCGACTTTGTGCTATACTATGCGCCAGAGGCGCGCAGAGTTTAGCGATTTTTAAACTCACAGGTGGCAACACTGCCGTACATATGAATATAATATAATGTGTCACGAAGGATGGATATGAACCCTTAGTTGGAAGTGATAAGAATACTAGTAGTTTGTAACTATAAGTACTAATTTTAAAAATGCGGAAGTGTATTTTTGTTTCTTATTTTCTTACCTTCCACTTAAAGTACGAGTTATACAGATTATCGTCTTCATCTAATCGAATTAAATAAGCTGCCAGTTCTTCTGGACCGGCAAATTCTTCAACGTGAATATAAGAATTATGTGGCGCTACGGCTGCGTATTCTGATGGACGTGCACCCATTACTATTGGTAAAACATCGTGCCTACAAAAGATACATTAAAACTATTTATTTCTTATTTATAAGATATATTAGCTCAGTTCAGACAGCATTGGCAAATAGAGTTAGGTACATTTACAATCATATTTGTACATAGAGAATCTTTGATCTTGGATTTGGATTGGATATGGTAATTGAGATTATTTACGATTTATTTATATACCTACTGAGGGTAGATTTAACAATTTGAAACGATCGACTGGTGAAAATTTGTAAAGAACAAAATTTACTATTACTTCGATGGCTTGTTAGCAAAGATCTTTTAAACTCTTTTAAGTATGATAAATATGTTTTATAATAATAACATTAGAAGTATATCTTAATCAACCAAGTTATTGTAATCATAAACGTTCTATGCTTGACGGACCCTTCTTATCGCAGTTACCTTGAAATAACAATAAACTCGATTAGTTTCTGATAACATAAGTGGCAAGAAAAATATTTAAATATAATAATTTAATAATATAATTTGTTCGTTACAAGCAATAGTTACTCTATGAAGTCTTGTTACATATTGTACTTACTGAAGGCCATTTACAAAAAACTTTTCTGTAATGTAATCTTTGCAGTTGGAGTTTTCAAAAGCAAGATAGAACTTGTATTCTTTGTCCAGCATTTCTAGGCAGTTGGGATCAGTGCGTGGGCAGTGATGTGATCCACAAGCTCCATAAATGTCGACAGAGATGAATTTAGATAGCTGTCTGGCATATTGTAACCGGCGGTTTCTTGCATGACAATTGGAAACAAACCACGCTACCTTAAAAAAAATAAAGACTACATTATTAAAGACTATATTATTTTTTTAATGACTACTGTACAATGGAATATGCAATCAACGTATTATAATTTTAGCATTGCTATCTTGGTGATTTAGACATGATTCATAGTGTAATTTAAATTGTACCTTCTTAGTTTTATTGGCTGCGTAATTGCGTTCAGGCTCTTTCTCCATATTAAGTGGATCATGGTATACCCATCGTTCATAAGGAGCTACGATGTCCGAGTCCCGGCGATATGTCGCTGTCCAGTTAAATACATCTACAGAAGTGGGACGAAGAGACGCCGTGTGGTATGGACATTCTAAGTAATAGAGTATCCAAATCTAAAAATTAACATCGGAATTATAAGCGTCGTACCCTTAAACTTTTATGAATGTGTAAATCTAACTAAAATCAGGTAATTTCCCGACATTCAATCAGCCACACACTACCAACGTCGAGTTTTTCTGAATAAAATGCTTTTCTATGTTTATAGATATTGTATAAAAGTTTCATTTTTACTTTCTCAACTGTACGAATGAGATATGTATATTTTGTATATTCCTTTCTAATAACTTTACCAATCATGAGTATTTCTTTCTAACTGCCTAATTACTTCATGGATGTGTAAATATTGTATTAGATTCGCTGTTTTAATACGAATAATATATATATAACGCATCGATTTATAATAATTGATGTCATTAGTCATGCTATATTATATTATTTATATTTAATGATGAACTTACCTGATTAATTGGCCTCTTTACATTAAACGGCGTGAGATGATCTTTGTATAAGATAGCGTCAACATTTCCAGCCTCTCTCGTATCTGCTGTCAATGTGCACCGATCAACGGGACATTTGTTTCGAATAAACTCAGTTCTACCTCCAGACGCTCCCCAACTCCCTAATCCATTTGCCACTAATATTTTTTTAATAGGCACTTCCTCATCATTTGGTAAAGTATACATTAGTTGTTCGACGATTCTGTTTAAAATAAAAATATACTATTAATAACAAAATTAAAAACCTAACAACTATAGAAAAGGCGTTTTATTCAGTTACAAAATCTTGAGCGCGCAAAACCACTTAAAATATATTAGGCGATTTCCTCGCGGCTGGCGTTTTAATTATTTTATCTACTATCATACTTTAAATCCTTTATTTAAAAATATTCTGAAACAGTAAGCATATTGCCAACATTAAAACACCCAATGTCCTTATAACCATTATATCATCCAAACAGATGATATAATGTTTGTCATGTAGTTGTGATTTAAAAAGAAATAAAGCTTGTCTTTGGTTTGACGTTAGTTTACGTAGGTATTGTATATACCTTATTACGAATAATATGTGTGCCTTTGGAACAAGTGAGTTAGTGTTTTGTTAGGAAATAGTTTAATGTTGAAAGTGCATTAGACTCATTATGTATTAGCAAGAAACAGTATTATAACAATGTTATACTAAATTTCATAGTAACACTCCTTTGTTTTTTTTCGATCGTTTCACTAGCATAACGCCGCGCGCCGTAAAAAAAAATATGCTATTCGAATCCCCGCCATTTTCCTTTGATATTTTTAATGTTTTGTTTACAAAAAAATGAGCGATTACCTTCCAACATTAAAGAACATATTAATCAGTCAATCAATTGTATATAATCAGTAATGGATGATGTTAGGTTACTAAGAGTGGCTGTTGTAATGTTAGCAGTAAACTAACGGTTTCAGAATCTTTTATAGAAGATTTAATTATATTATGGGTGTAGATAAAGTCTTATATGCAACTATTGATAATTAGGTATTAAAAACACTCATGTGATACTATTATCACACTCGGCTTCACCCCGTATGATAAACCCATTCATTATAGGTGTTTATAATACCCCTTATACAACTGTTGCATAAATAACTATAACAAATACGTGTTAGTTGGCATGAGTTGTTAATTATGACATCAAGACACTACTTTTAGTTAATAAAAAGTAAAGTGCCTTTAAGGAATGGAGCGTAAGGAACTGACGACCACATCGCCCGGTAGTCATGTAACTTGCATGGACCCGTGTGCTAACAAGTAACATGCCTACTGCAGTCAGTCATCGCTGGGCAGCTTGAGTAGCCGCCGCACGGACCTGAGTGCTCCCAAGGGAAGGTCCTGTTGCTCATCTCCAGCTTGCCTTTCTGGCCGAAATCAGAGTGGAGCCGCTACGACTTTACGTTCTAAGGATACATTTGTCACGTAAGTAGTTAGTAGGCACGTGAGGTTCTCCTCGGGAGGAATTAATGATTGGGTAAAATATTGGGTGCAAATCCCTATCCTTAGGCGCTCAATAAATGTTACTCTATAGTTGCAACGAACAAACAAGTGTCCCTCTACCCATTTTTTAATGTATAGAAACATTGTCGGGTAGGCGCCATAGTTTCATATAAAGATGACATGGAATATTAAAAGTTCTGTAATTGTGTTTATGAAAATGGAGAAAAGATATGGATGGGTGATGAGGAGATGAGGACATAAACAGCTCCTTGTTGGGCCCCAGTTTGGAGACAAAAGGAAAATGACATCTTTTAATAAAACGTTTACATTGCTGACTGATTAAATATAATTTTATAAGAATAATATTGATAAACTTTGTGTAATTAATTACTTAGATATTGGAATATCCCAATGATAATTGGTATATAAACGCAATTGGTAAGGAGTTTTTATTTCTTTCTTTTTAAATAATACTTATTTTGAAAAAATATCACAGATATGTCAGTTAGAGTAGTTTCACCTTGAATAAAATAGTATAAAATAAAAAGTGCGCTATAAATATTAGTATTACCCTTATTGCACGCATAGAAAATCTTAGAAAGGATCAAAGGAATAAATTTCACGCATCATGAGAAAATAATTCTGTCACGATTTCGCTTTGTTTCTATGAAGCATGAGACGCTATAAGTGACATAAATTTTATTTGTAGAATATATATAAGTACCTACTTACTTATATACATAATATAATGCCGTGAAACTACTTTAGTTTATGTACTACTTATACAGTTTTGTTATATATATATTTAATATATAATACATTTGTTGTTATTTTATGTACTTAATAATATATAAAGCTGAAGGGTTTGTTTGTTTGTTTGTTTGATCGCGCTAATCTTAGGAACCACTGGTCCAATTTGAAAAATTCTTTCAGTGTTAGATAGCCCATTTATCAAAGAAAGTTATAGACTATATATCATCACGTTAAGACCAATAAGAGCGGAGTATCACGCGGACGAAGCCGCGCGGGTCGACTACTTACTTATGTAAAATCGGATAAGGCAATGACGATTTTCGACATTTTTTTACCATCTGAGTGCCACTATATTAAATTTAAAACCAGTCCTAGCTTAAAAAATATTATGTCATACGTATATATTATACAGTGTAGGTATATTGATTTTTGAGATTGTCTATTTAACAGTGACTTGACAACCGTTGTGACGGTGAGACTAGACAACCATCCATTGCCTAACTTTTCAGAGGTCTCGAGCCCTTATGCAATAATATTTAAATTCTTCATATAAATACGCAAAGATTTACCGAACGCGGGGTCGCGTTGGCAAAGGTCGTTGCAATCTATACTAATATTATAAAGAAGTAAGATTTGTATTTTTGTATTTTTGTATTTTTGTATTTTTGTATTTTTGTATTTTTGTATTTTTGTATTTTTGTATGTAACGAATAAACATAAAAACTACTGGACCGATTTCAAAAATTCTTTCACCATTAGAAAGCTACATTATCCCTGAGTAACATAGGCTATATTTATTACAAGAAAAAATTAGAGATCCTTAGGAAATCTCACGGAAACCAACCCAAGGTGCCAAAAAATTTGCCATAAAATATCTTTCATCGCATGCGCTGCAAAAAGTATTGATGATAGAACAAAAAAATGTTCTACAATATTATAGAACGTATCAATATCTACAAAAAAGTCCGCGAGACCATATATCCAACTATTATAGTTACGTCACTATAACTACTTTTTTACATTTTAAAAGTTGATAAAAATGCCTATCAAAATCAGACCATGTTTTCTATAACTTTGTATTAATCCTTATTCAAATAAATTATTTCGTATTCAAGACTATTTCAATACCTGTTAATTACTTTTTGAATTATTAAAATCGGACTTTCCATTCAAAAGATATTACGAAATTAAAAATATCAATATAAACAAAAAATACACGACGACGCGACGGGCCAGTGTAGTTCCACGCAGCGCAGCGAGTAAGCGGCAAGAGAGGGGGCACCGAAATGCGGGAGGGCCAATATATTTTTAAAAATAATATTTCACCCGCGCGAAGCCGGGATGGGCCGCTAGTATAGAATATTTTTGGAAAATAATTTAATTAGCGCTATCGAGTTTCAATAATATATTTACACGTTTAATATGAGGTATACCAGTCGAGCGTAAAGGAAAATAAATGTTGATGTTTTCGATTTTAGTAATATTTGAATGTGTTATACCTGCCTGCCTATACACGTCCTCATTCAATCGTATATATATAGTATAGTAATATCTACCTGTCATCACCGGGAGCGTCTTCTGGAAATATTTTGGCTTGTGGATCATGGCGCCAAGGACGCTTTTCACCTCCAGATAAAAACCATAATCGTTTCGATACAGCATCATCATCTTCATTGAAAACGACTTCATTCTCAACTATCAAATTCTGTAACAAAAAATTGCTTCGTTTAATTTCTGTTACATAAAGTAGAAATAGGCGTTTTGTTACTTAAAGTGAAGTTATTTCACAGATACTTAAATCATTAACACAAAAATTATTTTTTTTTATCGTTTAGCTTCAGTGCTTATATTATTTAACTAGTTGACCCGGTAAACGTTGTTTAGCCATATAAATTTGAAAAATTTAGGGTTGGCCACCCTTTTCTCTTAGGGGTATAAAAAATAGATGTTGACCGATTCTCAAACCTACCCGATATGCACAGAAAATTTCATAAAAATCGGTCGAGCCGTTTAGGAGGAGTTTCGTAACAAACACCCCGATACGAGAATTTTATATATATTAGGAGATGAATTTTATAGTAAGTTTTGAATTTCCTAGTACCTGAGTAGTGTAAACGATAATAGTAAGGAAAAGATAAAAAAGATTTTTCTCTAAATTATTTTGGTTAAAGAAATCCAGATTTGAGACTAAGGAGTTACAGTGAAAATTCGTGTTGATATCAAGATCTTGTTGACAAATTATACAATTAGTTTTTTGTGCCTTTAGGATGCTTAAGTGTTTGAAAAAATATTGCAATTTCGTCGTGTAAGTAAATAATTTAGGTCTATTTAGTTTTAAGATAAAAAACCTCCATCTACCAATAGTAAGTCTGGATAAAAATATTTTACTCAAATTTAAAGAGCCGTTCGAATAGTATAACTTTATCAAATTTCTAAAAACATTGACTATTTGGAAATACCTGGATATGATTTTCATCTTTAACGATTGGTTGAGGCGGTGGAGGTGAGGGCAGCCGCGTCGCGCTGTAGGGTGGCGGCCGCGGCAGCAGCAGCAGCGCCAGCGCCGTTAGCACCAGCGGCAGAAGGAGCGCCACGCGCCGCAGGACCCGCGTCGCGCGCGCCCACATACCTCACGGGAATTTTGTCGCCCTTATGTACATTGTATTCTCACTATCCCGTCCCGCTACAACGTCCGAACATCTGCAATCATATTTATATAATTATAAACTAGCTAACCCGCTTTCTTCTAAGTCAAGATTCCTTTGGATTCCATATGTAACCATAACCAACAACAAACACTACCGACGTCTACATCCCAACCCTTACTTTATTCACTTATCTACCTACCTCTACTTATAAAATACCACTTTCGTGCAAATGAAATAAACAAGTTGACGAAGTTCTTAATGTGTGTCAGAGCTTAGTTCAATCATAAATTATAAGATAGCCGCAATTCCCGTGTAAGAATTTTAATTTTATTAAAAGCGACAAACCTATTAAATGTACGTGTAAGTTTTTCACTATTTATCTCATGATACTGAAAATACTAGTTACGTTTAATATTACATGATTTAATATATAAAGATAACAAGAATTTATCATAAAACTAACATACGAATTTAGAATTTACAATTCCTGAATTGGCCATTGCCCTGAAAGGTGTCTAAATTCAAGTGTCATTATGCCGCCCGAATTTATTTTTTTGTTTTTGGAAGGAGGATATGCATAGCAAAGGCGGTCAAATTTAAATGTGATAAATTTTTATTACTATAACTGATGACCTCCCAATCAGCTAAGCTAATGGTTACGGGGTCTCATGGTCAGAAAAGTATGATAGTAAAAGGTAGGGTAATTGTATCAGATTTCTTTCAGATTTCTCAGTATTATAAATACTTTTATTGTTTAACGCATACTGCACCTGTATTGAAATACTAAATATGTATATATATAAATTTTACCAAATATTGTAGGTAATAATAAATGTTAAAAGATCCACCTATATTCACAGCCTTCTCTGACCGGGGCCCCCTTCGGGCCCCTTCTCGTATTTTGCCGAAATGCCTCCCTATCGTTACGCCACTGGTGCGAATAGATGAAGGGCGTAATTTGTATTAAAAAAGGATGAGTTTTACGCAAGAAGGTTTAGTTGTTCTCGGTATTCGTGTGACTTCAAAGTGTTGTGTATTTAAAGACAGTTTGCTGAATAGTTAAATAATTAGTGCGATTGCTGTTTTGCTGAAGAATTATTAAATATTAGGGAGGTCGAGCAGTGATGGAGAGTGTTGATGCATTGTAGAAAGGCCTTTTATTCCTGCATCCGGGTCGCAAGCCCGGTACTGCTCGGCTTCCGTTCAGATAGTATATTATTGTAGTGTTTTGAGTGACATTGTGCGGTTGAGCTAACGTGTAGCTTACAGATGAGTCTAATTTGCATTTGAATATCTCTTCTCAAACTTCAACGAGTAAGCGATCTTGTAAAGTTCACAAGATCGCTGAAATGATCACTGGTAATATTTGTTTGACATTTGGATATGGGATAAAAATAAGTTTGATGTAGACTGGTGTAGTGGTGTTGATGTGGCGAAATACCGCTACACATCAAGGGTTCTTGAACTTGACAATATTTATTAGCAAGTAAACTAGCGGCGACACTGCAATGTTAATTTGTTACCGTTTTATCATTGTACCAGTTTCTACCGCTATTGTGTACATATAGTACACAGAATGCTATCACGTTATTTGGCGTAATGAAAAAAAAACTATTACAGATACACTGTATTTTAAACTGTTTTTAATCACTGATATATAAAGGTATAATTTAAATACTTTGTTAGAACGAGACGTATGCTTGTTATGATAACATATGTAACGTGTCAATGTAGTAATCCTCCATGATCTATCAGACAATACGAATATGAGTTTTTAATTGCCCTCGTTTTTGGTAGGAAATTTTATTTGTTTTATATGTATTCTAAAGATCCGCCCAGCATCGCCTGGATATTAAAATGAAAAGTGTAAAAAACAGTATAAAATATATCGTTGTATTTGTCTCCGTCTCGAAGAGCAGAATAAATATTAAAAGCATTGGAAAATTGATGGAAAAAGAGTTGATGAGTTTCGTATCTGACAAAAATATTTAATGTTCATCCCGTCGATACGGTAAACTCTCTCATTAAATTAAAGAACGTATTTAATTAATGGTTTCATATCGATAAGATATATCCACAATATTTGGATAATGGCGTATTTTAGATTTAAAAAATGTAGAATAATGCAAGTAATGAAAAAGGATTGACATATATATTGGTTGTCAACAGTTCAGCTAATCTGTAACACAACATTCATTGACTATTAGGCGGTACCAAGTTCGCCGGGTCAGCTAATAACTATAAAACACGTTTCTGACATTCTCAGTAATTTTTCGACTGAGACAGATCAGTCTGGCGTTTTATCAGTGTAGTTTAGGAGTTTTCTAGCTCTTAGTCTTAATATACTGTTCATGTACTATATCTTTTTTAATTCATAGATCTTTCTGCATATTAATAAATGTGTATATTAATGAGTGTATATTAGCTTTTTCTTTTAAGCTGTAACAGAGTCAAAGCGACGGCTGGACGCGAATTTTTTCATAGGTAGCTAGAACCTAAAAGTAACATTACTTGTTATATAAAAATAACTAGTTTATATATAAAATGTGTATGTTATACAATTTTTAAATGCGATACCACATTTATTTCGCATAATATCAGCTTGTTAAGATTAATTCATGATTATTTGTGGAATTGCAATTAGTATTGTTCGTGTATATATAATGATCGAATATTTTAACATTAAGTGGAACAGGTTGGATTTTTATCAACTTTCCAAGTGATAAAACTTACAGATAAGCGCAGTTATCCAAATCCTAAAGTTAAGCTATGTTGACGCAGAATGTGCCGTTTAAATAGACAGTATTTAGAGAGAAAATGATAACAGTTTATTAATCATTACAACATTTTTATAGTACGAGAAAAATATAATTCTACCATGTCTTAGTTTTAATCATTAGATTTTCTTACGTAATTCATTGATATGATATAAAGAAGGAACTGATGGATAGATAGAAGTTGTCTTGGATAAGAATATTATAAAATTACTTCGTTTAAATCAGATATGTGAAAATTGTGGCGTCATTTACGACGATAATTCGTCTATTCATTACAAAAAATTAGGCAAAAATGCGAGTATGGAATTCGAGCACGAGGGTTCCGTACATACGGTACGGTATCGTACCGGCTTTGTAGCGGCAGTGATTCTGTGGTTAGGGCGTTAGATTCAGGATCGTGAGTTTAGATATCGGTCATTTCACTACTGCTAACGTAAGCCTATTATTGACACAAACTTTTAGCTTAGTTAGAGGGATTAAGAATACTAGCACCTAGTTACTAATCCTAACTGATAAAAATATAATCCTACAATTTGAAGTCAATTAAAATATTTTATTCTTTTTTTCAATGACTGAAGCCATCAAGTTAAAATTAATATCAAATATGTAAGTACAGTATTGTTAAATTGTGAAAAAGTGTTATTATCTGCTTTTTAAGATTATTTTTCTCAATAGCAAGAAGGAGTTCAAGTATCAAGTTGCCATTAAAATTAAATAGTCAGATCTACAGTTTCTTTTAGATCGAAAAACATTAAACTATTATTTGTCAGTTTATGCCTATTTTCATACTCGCATAGATACGTAACGCATTGGGTACTTTTCGTTGACCTAGAATCATGAAATTTGGTGAGAAGCAATGTATTTCAGCAATATAATCCAAAAACTGTAAACTAACTCTCTATATTTAACTACAAAAATATTTTATTATCACATATGGGGACAACAGTTTTCCGATCGTAAAATTAAGTCGCATTCGCACTTAGCCGAATTTGTTCATTTTGCAGAACCTTAAAAAGTAATAACTGCTACCCGTGAGTGAACGGGTAATATACTATGCTCTGCCGCTGGGAGAGCATCTCGTAAGAGCCGAGTAACCCAGGACTCTTTTGGTGGTAGGGGATTAGTTCCCCGACTGGCATGCGAATCCGACCGCTAAATGTCATAGACGCGTTCCGGTCGAGCCGCATGTGGGCCAGACTTACCCCTTCGCTCTCCCATCCCATTAATGCTGCGGATCTAGTGGACTCTGGGATCTTGCTCAGGGTCCGCTGAAATTACAGCATTTTTTTCTTCACTTCCATTTCCCACTCTATCTTCGAGGATGCAACGCATCACAAACGCAACGCAAAACAAGAGGCTATCTCTTGTTTTGCCGATGTCCATGTGCGATGGTGACCACTTACCATCAGATGGACCATCTGCTCGTTTGCACTTCATCTACCATAATATAAACTATGCAAAGCTTTTCGAAACATTGCCAGATTCTGGTTGGATTGTAAATGGATGTCGTATGGGGATTAAATAAACAAATGTTTCTATGTTTAGTGCATAAATATTTCTGTTGCGATTTACGAGGAGAAATAGGTAACTTAATTTATGGTGATATATAACAATAGCACCTATATTCCTTTGCACCATTATGTCATATCGAAGTCTATTATTTTATTTGTAACTACTCGTCCATTTGTTAAGGCTTTGATCTCATTGATTTGGTTTAAATATGACATGCCGGATGTCAGTTACATCAGGGCAATTTTATATCATTAACACGTATGACTACATTGTATTTTATAAATAATAGTGAAAAGCGGTTGTTATGTATAAGTATTTATACCTGCCCAAGTTATAAATTTATAATATTTAAAAAGCATGGCAAAATTTTTAGCAAAAATCGCAAGACCTTTTTGTCATAAAAACGTGAAGACATCATGTTGAAATTAATATCAAATATTCAAGTGTCTAGTCTCTCGGAGTTGTAAAAAACCAAACTTTTAAGTAATGAAAAGATTTGGATTATTTGGATTTCTCACAAGAATTAAAATTTCCAGGTCCTTTGACCTCGGTAGCAATTTTTGGCAAGGTGATATAGCACTTGTATGGGGATACATCCGAAAACTAGAAATTTGTTGTTAATTAATAAAGGAGAAGAGAGAAAGTTGTAGTCTATACGCAGACTAACAGTATGACGGCTTGACTAGAATATCCTCCTGGGGGTTATATTTCAGATTTTGAGAGTTACTGCTAGGAATACTGGCCATTACTCGACATGATTTGTGTTTATCATTTGGCCAACATTCAAGAAAGTAGAAATGCTACTCATACCATCCCTACCAACCTCAAAAAACAGGATGCTACTCAAATTATAAGTGTTGCCATTATCATAATTAACAGTTGTTATATCATGAAAAAAATGATCTTTTAAATATTTTTAAAGTATAAACTTTGGTCAACGAGTTTAAGTTTAGAAAATTTCAATTTAAAAAATTGAAATAAGTTTTATTCCAAGAGCGAAGGAAATAATTTAATATGCAAAAAAATTAAAACGATTATTTAGTAAAGTACCTATAAATTGGATATATTAAATTTTTACTTTTTTAAACTGCTTAATAAGGTTTGAAGTTAATCACCTCTTCCGGTTTCTCCAATTTTCAAAGTCCTCTAGCATAACGTTAATCAGGATTTAAATCTATACCGAAGACATGTATATGTATAACATATATGTTGGATGTTAGTAAAATCCAGAGATGAGACATTTTTCATTAAAATTCAAATACTAGTATTTGAAATACAAAATATCTATTTCCATTTTGTGTTTAATTACTTTTTTTTAAACATTTTGTATTTTTTTATTTGTAATACCTTTTGTGAGATAAGTTTTGTCATCATCAATAAATAATACGATAAACTATTCTCACTATGGCTACCTTGAACTGATGGGTATTAGATGTTCGTTAATTTAATATTTTATAGTCTTTATAGTCATTTAGTTTAAAGTAACAAACTTCGAATTTCATTGATGTATTTCCATAATAGATAGCTTATCTCCCCTAGATAGGTACAAAAGTAGTACAATTCCTTGGGATTCGGCGCTGGTATAATTATGAGAGAACTTCACGTACAGGTAAGTTCGTTTAATTATTTATTATACTTGCGCCTCATCCTCGAGATTAGTATTGAAGATATTATTTAACACATGTAGACAATAAGAATACCCAAAGTTAAATAACATATATTTAAGACACATATCTAGTAGAAATTAATGTTTTTTAAATTATCAAAATCGGTATTCCCGTTGCAAAGTTATTGACCATTATGTATCGACTGATTTTTAAAATAGCGGTAGGCGACCATGCGATTTTGTACTAGAGAACGGATTTTGTCCTATGCCTCAAAGTAAAATAGAATAGAAAGTCTTTATTGCACACACATCAAAGAAATAAAACATAACAACATAGATACAGATTAAAAAAGAAGAAGGTATGCAAAAGCGGTCTTATTGCTACAAGTTATGTCTTACAGACAGCTCTTGGCAGTAAGGAATCTTTATAAATAAAAACGAGACAGTGCAGACTTACTATTTGTAAATATAATACATATACGTACATAATATATAATAAAATACATATTTATAAATATATGTATACATAAATATACATAATACAAGTACTTATATAAATACTATAAAACTAATATATAAATAATTATATAAAACTTCAAAAAATACCGTACCAATTATTAATAATAAATAATAAAATTAATTATTAATTTTGATTAGATAAAAAGTGATGCTTGAGACGACTTTTAAAAATATTAAATGATTTCGACTGACGAATACCGGTTGGGTGTTCATTCCAAAGTAGCGAGGCTTTCATCGTAAAGGAATTGCTGTAAAATTAGAGTGACAGATTGACAATTTAAGACGATTGTCACTCCGCGACCTAAGCTCAAGTTGCGTTTGAGAATCGGAGCCAAGAAAAGAAAAACGCTCTTTTAAATAGGGCCCCTCCCTACTAATACTTCCGTTTAAACATCCAGTAAACGGTCTTTTAGTATGTGAAGAGATACAAAAAACACCAAAAGTAGGGTTCCGTATAAAACATGACATGTTAAAACAACAATTCTAATGAATAAAGGAACATTAATATTATCAGTATCTACTAATGTTAATAATGGTTTCGAAATTTTTTATCTATTTGCTAATAATATACGATAAATATGTTACGATAATAACATTTTTATACGGATTTATTTAGATTTAACATATGTTTCAGTATGAACAGGCAGTCAAGTGAGACTTTTAATTTTTCTTTCCATTGATGCCGATCAGTTTCTTATAACATTTTCCTTATACAGTTTAGAGATTGACTAGTTGGAGATTGATTAATCATGAATTTTAATATTTTGGTCCAAAAAGAGAGACAGCATATAGTAGAAACAATGTTGAGTAATTATTATTCAACATTAAACATTTTGTTTAGAATATTTACAAAATTTTACTAGATTTCCGAAATAAGAAGAAAATTCGATGCGATGAACCTTTTTCTTGATTTGTCTAGGAGTCAGCGCAACAAAGACTCTACTAGAGTAGAGCTATGTAATATACTGTGTTTATTATGTTCTTAGTAGAAGAACACAATAGATTTTTTACTGTCAGATATTTTTCAAACTAAATAAGTACTAAATACAAAGGATGCGATATAACATACGAGTCAGTATGAATATCATGTAGGCAGGTGAAATGTGTATTTTACCTATGCATAATCTGTCTACTTTTACCTATGATGATATATATCATTATATCATGCATATGAAAAGATGCCATTTTTAAGCTACTAGTGGCTTTATTCAATCACATGGTCTAGGATGGAACACGCCTTGAACATCTGGATCACCCATGCCATGATATGTGAGTGGTGCATTTTTTATTGATAAGACTAGCAAACAGTTGTAGCGACAATTTAGGTAATATACCTACGTAAACGCGAAAATAAAAACAGTATTTCGTTTTCGCACCAATTCTAAATTGATTTAAAGCAAATTCAAAGTTTAAAGAAGCAAAAGTATTGTCACTAACTTAGGCAATATAAAACGCGAAAATAAAAACAGTTTTTTTTTGATGAGGATGAGAGGCAGGTATAATTGATATTATAATATGACGTGAATAAGGACGTCATTGTGTCATTAATAAATGATTTTAGCAGTTTTCGTAAAGCAAACTGTTATAAGAGTTAACTAGAACTTATCACCTGCCATATAAATACTCTACAATAAAGATAGTCTTCTTAAAATGTATGCAAGTATTATCTACACCGGCCTAGCTTGGCACCGATAGAAAGGATTTTTTCTTATGGTGCGGTGGTATAATTATGACTTTATGAGAGTACACAGAAATTAAGTTTTTTTAATTTAAAGAGTTATTTAAATTAAAAAACTTAATAAAATAAAGGCAAATTATTTTACAACTATAAAAGTTTTTTATTTGAATAAAGTATATTGGATTATTTGTAACCGACTTCAAAATTATTTATTGAATTACACTTAATGAAATTTTGTACTCGGTAATTTTTTTTTAAATTTTTTTATCGTGTTTTCTTATATATAATACATTTTCTAAGTAATTGTAATAATGTTCATTGATTGAAAACATAAGCTTTATATAGAAAGACGTTTGAATGTATAGGAACGCACATTTCGCACACGAAAATCAATCAAAATACTCTTATGTGTTTGTCCCTTAATTGAAATTGTACGGAACCCTCAGTGCGCTAGTTTCACACTTGCATTTGGCAGATTTGTTTTTTATGCAAACGATTCAGTTTCACTTCAGAATCATTTCATTATATCGGAGGAAAAAATTGGAACAGTAGAATTTAATAAAATGTTTTATGACACAACATGTGTAAAACAGTCTCTTTTGCAGTCATTTTTGTCTTGTTGTAGTGTAGGCAAGCAAGTGGTAGTGTTCTTAATATAAATAATATATAGTATCTACGAACAATAATTTTTTTTATGGAGTGTCGTCTTCTTTAGAATCTTCAGTTCCAGAGGAGAGCTTGTAATAAATAAATGAGACTGTGTGTCTGAGTATAAGTGATTCGTATTTCCCTTTATTGTTTTACTTAGACTTGCTAACTTAAACATGTGTGCCGGTCGGGTTTAAAATAATTTTGAATAGATGAGTTTACAATAAAATTTGCAACGATGACACGACGACTACGCGCGACCTATATATCATTTAGTAGGTGTTTTGTTTGTATGGCAAGTGATGCGTGTGCTGTAACGCGACTCGCGACCACTGTAGTTGTGACAGGACAGATGTTGCGGGTGATAATAACAGTGAAAGCCAGACAATATACATCTGTTTTTACGCAATATCACCTTATTTATAATTATAAATTAACAACAGTAAATATGCTTTTATTTTTTAAGTTGCTATTAATGTGTACATGTAATGTGACAGTAATGATACCAATACTATAGCTAAAAACGTACGTTAGACACCCTATAAAAAATCTAAATAAACTAATTAATAATGTTAATGACACAGGTGATCAAAAATTTATTATTATTAGTAGATGGCTACTGTACAATTTTCACATAATGTTACATACAAGACATAATGTTGGCTAAGAATCATGATCAAGCTTCCGTTAGAAAAGGTTGTCTGGAAGAAATTGCTTAAAGCGATAAGACCGCCTTTGCACACTCTTGTAAAGTAATATAAGTCTTATTAAGTCTGTAATACTGTATTTATTTTGTGTGCAATAAAGTATATATCAATCAATCAATCAATACTTATGACATAAGTAAAAGTTTTAAAAGTACTTAAATTTCAAATAATAATAAAAATTATATCACTATACACATTTTAAATGGGTTTAGAGCTCAGTATTTTCTTAGAATCTAATCTGTCACTCAAAATCGATAAATAAATAATGCACAGTGTAATCATACGTACCAATAGATAAGAAATATTTTTATGCATTATCGTATAGTATCGTATTATCTATCGGATTTCACAAAGAATGTGGGATTTATTTACCAGACCATTTAATTATTCTAAAAAAATGTATTTAAAAGAAAAAAATCGGCCAAGTGCAAATGTGGAACTCGCGCACTGAGGGTTCCGTACAATTTCAATAAAGGAACAAACACTATCAAATTATGATTTTCTTGTGCGGGTTAAAATATTATCAAAGGTAGTATTGTGGGACGTTTACCCCCGAAATTAGTGATGCGTGTTTCAATTGACATATTTATAATAATTTACTAAAAGAATATGTATAAGAAAACCTGATAAAACAATTTTAACAGAAAGAAATTAACCGACTTCTTACTCTGAAAAATGCAATAAAAAGTAAAAGTTATTACACTCAAATAATTTTAAAGTCGGTGAATATATATTAATAAATAACATATTGCCAAATATAGAATCTCCTTTTTTATTGGAGTCGCTGAAAATATTTTACAAGTTGTCATTTAACAACATGTTATGTCGTCAACAGCCGTTGCTAATATATAGCTTTAGATTCATTTCACACAATGCGATCACAAAAACGTCGACATTTGCAATTTTACTAACATTCAAATATGTTATACATATACATGTCTTTGGTACAAATTTATGATTAACGTTAAGCTAGAGGACTTTGAAAAATTGAGAAACTGGAAGAGTTGCCCAAATTTAAAACATTTTTGATCAGTCTAAACATTAAAAATTTCATAAATTAATTAATGGAATTTATATTTTCCTATTCTTTTTAAATATATCTACAACAAAAAAACATTTCTTTCTTTCTTGGAATACATTTATTTCTAATTTTTAAATTTCGATTTCACGAAATTAAACTCTTTAACCAGAGTTAAAACCGTAAAAATATTATGTATCTGTACCGAGGGCAGGTATATTGTAAAACATATTCGAATATTACTAAAATCGCAAACATCGACTTTTTTCACGTCCGCATCTGTGGAATGCCCTATAGAAAAACTACTTATCATGACTTCAGTATAAATGCCCACATTTATTAATTCCTTGCTTAGAAGTTTTATTTTTTCACAGCTTCAAGATACTGTAGACTTCCATGTTTAATATAAATTTCAACTTGTAAACTTCACGTATTCTTCAAATTATGCGTCAAAACTTAAATATATAAAAGAACTTTTTTTTCGCGATTTAACAACAAATTGACATTATTAGGATTTTTCCTAATACCAGTGCTTTGAGACCTTGCTTCTTGCCAAAAATCAAGTTCGTAGGTCAAAAAACGAAGCCTCGGAATTTTGATTTATCTCGAAAATCAAAATTACAATACATGAGATAAAAGCGGCTGCGGCTTTTCATTAAATTGTCTTAGCAGTTTGATATTTTTACATATTTGAGGTACTAGAGATTAAAATATTTTGTATGAAATTCAACTTGATATATTCTCGTTTTTCTGAGAAACAGGGTCTTGCGTGACAGTCAAAAACAGTTAATTTTCTAGTGATGTAGAAACATTTTTATAGTTTTTTAATTTTATCCTTTATTGGTGCTGTGAGACTTTACTTCATGCTAAATTTCACGACGCTAGGTCATTAGGAAGTACCTCATAATTATATGAGTTACCACATTAACGGTGATATCTTTTCAATGCGTGAACTTAGAAGTTTGATTTTTTGCCAACCGCTAGGGACCGCAGCTCAGGCTTGAGTAATTGATATTAATTTCAATTTGATACCTCCACGCGATTCTGAGAAAGAGTGTCTTGACAGAACGACAGACAGACAGACAGATGAAGCAGTGATCCTATGAGGGTTTCTTTTTTCCTTTTAAGATACGGAACCCTAAAATGATCCCTAAATCGATACCTATGCGAGAATCCATATCTAGGTGTATCTAGTTTATTAAGTCTCTTTAGTGGTGTACAATAAATAAAATCCAAATATTAATATGAGCAATACGTCTATATTACTGTATCTTCTGATTATATTTATTTAGATATTTGTTTTTTTTTCACAGCTTCAAGAGACTATTTTGATTTGAGTATGTAACTATATCGAGCTAACTGTGTAAAATATATACATAGAATACATAAAAATATAAATAAATAACGCAAGAGGAAGACGGCAAGTCAATAACGGTTAATAAATCATTTATAAAATATTTAATTAGGCATGTGATCATCTAGTTAGGACCCTTAATCCGTTGTGTAAATAATAACCATCAAAGTTCTTTTAGAGTATCAGAGGCATGAGTTCAATAGGTTATCGAAGAAGATAACTTAAACTTAATAAAGATCGATTTGCATTTTATTAAATTAATGTAATAACGATGTTGTGATGACGCATAGATGTATAATAATTTTATAAATAATGACATCAGAAGGATGTTAGTGATAAAGAAGATAGCTGAAAGAGTCTCTCCCTTCCTCTTATAATATTTAAATATAAATGAGAAAAGGGGTCGGCAGCCCCACACCCGCCACCGACAATGGGTTCCAACCAAATCGTGAACCCTCCAGGATAGAAGGTGGGAGCTATTTATAGTGCGCCTACACTTTTGATGCTACATTAGCAAGGACCGAAGTCCGGGTAATACAGTCAAGACTGCAGTGTTGAAAGTCGAAGCCTTAGTAAATCAGCCGAAGCTGTAATAATAAAAAGGCGTGAGCCTTGTGATGGAAATGAATCCAATAAAACAGCAAAGCTGCAAGGTGTCCGAAGACAAAGGGACAAGCCCTGATTATAAATAAAGTGATAAATAAATCACTGGTTCAAACATCAGTTCGTAAGAACTCACAGCACTTAGGCGGCTGATTGCAAGGAATGCACATATTCATATTCACATAAATGTGTTATCGTTGCCACCGGAGTGGATATCGTTGCAGCCGTAACTGATAATCGTTGCAGCCGGAGCTGATAAAATGTTGCCACCGAAGTGGATATTGTTGCAGCCGGAGCTGATAAGTAAAAACCACCGTAGTGGATAAGTCGTTGCAGCCGTAGCTGATAATCGTTGCAGCCGGAGCTGATAATCGTTGCAGCCGTAGCTGATATAAATATGTGTTATGGTCCACCTTAGTGGAATGTGAAATATGATATATGTACAACTCGCTTACAAAAAGCAACACTCCCATCGAGCATATGAGTCAAACAAAGAGACGTAATACGCCAGATCATTATTTTACGTGGCAAGCCACGGAAGTAAAGAGACAAAGTAGTCCACACTGTCCTATATGCTAGTAAACATCCCATAAGGATAATTCACCAGATGCCCTAGCACTATGACATGCTACAATGTCTATTTAAAAGTACTAAGCTAAGGGGCAGTCCTGACAAGGACTATTGATGCCACTTACAATGTCCATAAACAAAGTCCACGGACAATGCTCGTGGTTGTACCCAGCATCGCTAGAACGTACCACTTTGGCTTACAGCCTCCGCACCGCTCAGCAGCTGGATACGTTGGTGTGATAGACACAACGATATCAACTGAGACGCCAGGACGTTGAAGTATCAAATCACAGTGAGAGTCACAAACAACATCGTCTGAGCCACGAGAGACCTCGGAGTATCAAATCATAGAGTGATAGACACAGCGATATCAAATTGGACATCAGGACGTTGAAGTAACAAATCACAGTAATAGACACAAACAACATCGTCTGGGTCATCAGAGACCTCGGAGTATCAAATCACAGAGTGATAGACAACAGCGATATCAACTAGGACATCAGGACGTTGAAGTATCAAATCATAGAGTGATAGACACAAACAACATCGTCTGAGTCACCAGAGACCTCGGAGTATCAAATCACAAAATATTCAAGACAACTTGTCATGGGGGTAGTCTGCTAGTAGCTGATGTAGCCACAAAGCCTACAAACCAGTCCACAGCGCATCGTCAAGAATAAAGCATATCCGGCACCGTACACAAGAATTCTCAAAGTAGAACTTAATCATACTAAGAGGCATCTCGCGTCCGTACCACCAAGATACGCAAGGCTCCAGTAACAGACAGATGGACTTCTCAAAGACAATCAAAATCATCTAAGAGTCACCTTCCGTCCGTATGCTAAAACTCGTTCGAAATATGGCGGTCCTGCAAGACTACTCTCGCAGAACACTTTTGTAAGGAGGCTGATCTAAACACATGCATCACCATAACATCGTAACTACATAAGATATTGTTATTAAAACATATTTATATTCATTATTTGAGAGGTTCATTATTATTACATGTATCGCCCCTATACATGTATTGCATTGTTATAATTCTATAGATGGTCACCCACAAACCATCTGTGATAAATACTTTTTATGACCTCTTATTATATCGGTATCATATGTAGTACATGAATGTGAGATGCCGTGCCGACAATCTCACGATGCCTCCCTATATATGCTGGGCGATCGGTCAGACTATCGGCAGTTTCCATACATTCCGATACTTTCCCCATACTAGCTAATACACGAACCGTCTTCATAATACACGAACCGTTTGCATTATTTTTAATATGTCGGAGCATAGTAAAAGATTATCGATTAATCGAATCGTTATCGTTGTCTATGGCGTTGGAGTGGGGTAGTAGTCACTTCCGTTGTTTTGACAGTATCTACCCTCGACCCTTTATATGCGATCGACAGTCTAACTGAAGTCTTAGTCGTGCGCGGTTTCTCAAGAAGTGAACATCATCTAAGTAGTGCTAGTGATAGTGATAGTGTCAAGTGTAGTGTGGAAGTGCTGTCCAACTAAGGTCACATAAGTCCTTACAATGTAATTGCCACGTGGTTAAGTAAACACAATGTTAGGTTAGGTTAGCCTTGTATTAGATTCGGTTTATGTGCGTTTAACCTTGGGTTTAAACAGAGAGCCTGAGCAGTGGAGGCGAGTGTCGTGATCACTTAAAGGATATCCTTAAGCCTACACCTTGGTCACAAGTCCAAGGCACTGCTTAGGTTTCTCTCGTGATTGTTAGAGATCATTTGATAATTTATCGGTTCAATAGGAGTATCTACGTTGCGTTTACCCAATATTCCATTCAATACCATCACCCCCTTTTAGTGTTCCCCAATATTCCCATCTTCCTCCTTCCGTTTCCTTCCACATCGTTTTAAAATCCCCGACATATATTTATTATTGAAAATTATGATCAATTATTATTTCTAATGTATTAAATGACGTTTTAAATATAAAATAAATTACTTTTTATGTTTATTTGTACATATTATGTTATAATATTTATTAATTACTATTTTATTACCTCTTTATATTATTTATTATTATTATTATCTTAAATGTTGAAATTTACTTGATGTAAAGTTTATAACCGTCACAAGTATTTGGGATTAAATTTAATTTGAAACTCTCACGTGTTTCTGAGAAAAAGGAGACGGTCAAAAAAATTTAATTATCTACTGATTCAACTACAAAACAGTTTTTACTTTGCTCGTGATCTATGACACTGGTTTTTTTAATGTTACTAGTTTATCAGTAATTTAAAACAATAATACTCAGATAACTTTAGTGACATTTCTTTACATGACATTTCTTTACAATTATCTCACAAATGCTTATTTACGAGTTTTTATTGACCCGAGGTTGTTTAGTCCAATTTACTAACTTCCCTTTGTAATTTGATTTTTTTGTCAATATCATTTAGACAAAAAAAAAATAAATTAGTAGACTCAAAGAGAACCTCGTCTATCCCACGAAGGGGATGTATAAATGTATTTTCCATAGTAAAAAAAAGTTTACTTTACACACAAATCTGCAGTATCCCATCTTGTTCACCAGAATAATTACTCGCGATCTATTAATAGATAACCGTCACCAGTGAATTTATTGGGCTACTGCCTACTCCTAAAAGTAACGATAAATCTTATCAAAATAGAAGCTACTTTGACAAACGTCAGTCATGTCACAACTGAAGTCATGTTCAAACGTACAGTAAATGTGTTTACTTTACTACGGAAGTTTAACAGTTTTGAAATTCATATAGTAATATTTCACAATAGTATTATACAGACAGTAAACCATTATATAAGTAGTATGTAAGCTTTATTTAAATCAAGACATTTCCGCTAAATCATCCAACTAATATTATAAACGCGAAAGTTTGTAAGAATGTATGGGATGTGTGGATGTATGTTTGTTATTCTTTCACGCTAAGACTACTGAATGGATTTTGGTGAAACTTTACAATAATATAGCTTACACATCAGAATAACACATAGGCGAAAGTGTGAATTATCCAAAATATAGCGGGTGAAACCGCGGGGTGCTGCTAGTATTTATATAATAACTTAACTTTATATACCGATCAAATACTTCAGTAAACACAATATTTTTTTTTACTTGATTGTTTAGATTAGAATCAATTGTAAGCATTGATTCGGACTCACAATAATTATAAACAGCGACACCGAAGCATGCGAATGTTGTTTGACCATCGTAAACATTTCTTAGCCATTGAAGCCACTGTCATAATGTTTATACGAGTACCTACTCTATGCATGTTGTGAATAGTTCACTTCTATTCTCTAATTAACAATATAGCAATTATTGTCTTAATAAATAATAAAAAAACATAAATATTTAATTGGAGACCATATTTATATTTTTAATTTGAAAATAATGTACTTATGTAAGTACTAAAAATGTGTGTTTTCCGTCGTATATTATGAGCGGGATTAAAATAAAATTTTGTTTTTAATTAACAAAACTAATGAATTAACAAACACTTAAGTAATTAAATTTGAAAAAAATGTATTAAT
Source organism: Limenitis camilla (assembly GCA_905147385.1). NCBI lineage: Eukaryota > Metazoa > Arthropoda > Insecta > Lepidoptera > Nymphalidae > Limenitis > Limenitis camilla. The sequence goes on along the minus strand of LR990245.1, from coordinate 7,614,383 downwards.
AAATTTTATACTTAAATATTGTGATGAAAATTAATTTTTAAATGACAAATACTTCATTTAAATTATGATATGAAAAAAAATGTTATGTAAGTAAGTTAAGTGACTTACGTGTTCCACGATTCAGGAGTTAATTTTGCAGAATAAATTGTAACTGATATGTTTTTCACTAATGTTCACTGAATTTCCACAATGACTCGGGTGGGTGCATATTTTTTAGTGCGTCGATAGAGGCGCGCGCTTGCCGCGTTTTGTGACGAGTTATTGGCGGCGCGTGGTGGTCTGCGCGCGCAGTTCGCGCCGGCTGCGGAGTGCGGCATATCTCTGCATTGACGTGACGTACTGGAACCGTCACCAGGAGTAGAGAGCACAACCGCAATTATAGCCATTCATACTTTTACCTGCAATCCATGAGGGAGTTTATATTATTTGTAGGTGTCAAAACATCCTACTCTCTTGCTTCTCACTTTGATTAGGGCCAAAAAATATTCTAACAAGTAGATATAGGTTAAACTCAAAATAATTTATGCCAATTAGATCAGTATGGGGGCGTCCATTAATAACGTGAGGTGTTCTAAGGGGGGAGGGGATCAAGCTAAATCTTTCTAAATCTCACTTAGGGGGAGAGATAGAATAAATCTTTTCTAAACTTCTGTTTAATATTTATTATTTAATTTTATGATTTTAAATTACGCTAATATTCAAAAATTTGCGTGAGATTAGTGGATGAAGTTGAGGAAAATCTTACGAAACCAAGAGGTCGAAAATTTTTCAAAAATGCCTCACATAATTAATGGACGCCCCCTAAATTTGTTTGAAGTGACTAGTTTGGAAGGTACTATATAGTTGAGGCATTTATGTATTTCAAGGACATTTTTTTAGGTACCTTGAAATAAAAAAAAAAACTTTATAGACTTTATAGACCAAATACTTAGGTCTGTAAAAGATACCGTCTATGTACATATATTTTGATGATCGTAAGGGATTCGAAAATTAGGGCATGTCTAATTACATAAGTACGTTAGATAGTTCAATCTACAAAAACGCGCGCTTACTTTTTCTCAAAATTGTAAAGTAGTGGTTAGCGAAATGTAAGCGTTATGTTTCGTACCTTAATAGGTTAAAATAGAACGTTACGATAACTTAAAAACAAACTTTATATACTTTATTTTTTCCCATATAAGTAACATTACTACAGATTTTTGAAAAATCGGCCTAATAGCAAAACGGTACAAAAGTAGCTTTTTTACCCGATTACGGCGAAGCCAAAAGGAAGGGTAATGTTTTTGGCAGTCTATGTATGTATGTATGTTTATAAGTTCCACTCAAGCGCCTAAACTACTGAACCAATTTTCATGAATGAGGTGTCAATAGATGCGTAATAATGGCGCGGGTGACATAGGCTGTATAAATTTTTTTAAGACTCGAAAAAAAAATTCGACTGAGGAGGAATGAGAGAGAATTAAAGTGAGGATTATCTCACGTGTTTGGTGTCAAAAGAAAGGTCTTGGCGAACACATTACAAATATGTACATATTTCATATTGTTTAAGTCAAGATATATATCTAAAATGTGGTGGTACGGGTGCGACCACGGTTCTGCCTTGACCATTTTTATAACTATGCATTTCTGGGTTTCTATCTCAATTATTTTCTTATTTCGTACTTTTTAGAACACTTTTTTTACGTAGTCGGGTTACAGTTTTTTACGTATGTCCAGAAATCCATAATCTTTTTCAAGAAAACTGTTATTGGATTAAAATTGTTACATTAGCCTGATAAAGTGAAGTTCATTTCTAATCCATAAATTTCATAACTTTTAATACTTTAATAATGAAATCTAGTTTTTTTTATGATAGATAAGGGACAAACGAGCAGAGAGTCCACCTGATGGAAAATGGCCACCGTCGCCCATAGACATCGACGAAACTAGAGGGTATCTTGTTTTGTCCATGCGTTGCCGCCTCGAAGATAGAGTGAGGAGGAGGAGCGAAGAGAAAACTGCTGCGGTTTCAATGGACCCCGGTGTTTATTGGAACAGCAGCAGTAATGGGATGGGAGAGGGAGGGATAGATCTGGCCCACATGCGCCTCGGCCGGAACGCGTCAGACACTTGGCGGTCGGATTCGCATGTTGGTGGTCGCAAGCCAGTCGGGGAACAAATCCCCTACCACCAAGGGGGTGCTGGGTTACTCGGCTTTTACGAGATGCTCTCCCAGCGGCATAGGGGAATTGTATTCTAACCCGTCCCCTCACGGGTAAAATAAATTTTAAAACATTTAAAATGATTGTCGATCAAGCTTTAATATTGATAAATAGCCTTAATAAAATTATGATTATGTTCTCAGCGTCTGGAGTTTCTTTTTTGAAATATTTATTTAGAATGAAAACATTCAAATTAAGAGATTTTAATTTATTTTTAAGAGATTTTAGGTTACTTTTATTTCGATTTATAAATGAGACTTGATACAATTTATTTACTTTTAAATATTGTATTAAGAACTTTCTAGATCCATAAACTAGAATAATATTTATTTTTTAATTTATTTTATACATGGTGAGTTAAGTTCTAAATTATTGTATTCAGTGCTCCACTAGAGTGATAGATTGTAAAGTAAAATCCAGTTTATATATTATTTTTATTACTGACCCCAATATCTGACATAGTATTATCGCTAATGTCATTAACCAATTTTAATATTTAATGGAAATAGAAACATTGTAATCTTGTTACCAAAACTAAGATAAGTGACAAATAAAATATTATTATTATGCCTTACAATTAAATTTCCTAAGCATTACTAAAAACTTCATAAATGTTTGCACCAAGAATCTTCAACTTTTCATTTAATGTAAGTTGTTGTGTAAGTAGATCTGGAATGTTAGTGTTGCTCTTACAAGTATTTTTAGTTATAAGTTCATTTACAACCGGCAATAACTTAACAAAGTGCATTTCAACTTTGTTTACATCAACAAATTCATTCCCTAGTTTTAATGCTCCATTTGTGACAACATGATCTTGTACTTCCAAGTGATTCTTCTTTGTTGGCACCCATTTTGCTGCAAATAAATTGGCAACTTCATCAACAACAGATGAAAAGCTGCGATTAACAATTGACATTGCAATCGATGTAACTTCATCACTCTCCAATATATCCATAGTTTCCTTTACAATGGTATCAAATTTAGCTTCATTAATTTCAGTGTGATTTACCAAATACTGGACCATTTTTTTCACTGGGTCACCATCAGTTGTGTCTGTGCATAAAATTGTCTGTATTGACCAAAATATTTGTTCTACTTCCTGCAAACTGATTTTCTTTTTCAATGAAATAGGTTCTACAACTCTCTTTACAGCTTTTTCTATTTGTTTAGATAAATCTTCAACACCAGGTCCAACAAAATGATGGCAGAGAGATAAGTATTTAGCTTGTAGTTCGCTGTCAATTAGTGGATCATCTTCATGCATAGAGTCTTTATACAAGTAACCTCCAATAACATTTAATTGTACTCGTAATGTCACATTTAATATAGACAATGCATATACAATGACACAGATTCTGGTAAAAATCATAATTTTCATTTGTTCCCATAACTTGAGTTTATTATCGGGATTATCTTGCAACTTTTGGATAATCTCTTCCGTATTAAGTATGCTCATAATACTTTCTGAAACTATTTTAGATAAAGATAGTATAGTTTGGTTACATGTTCTTTCTGTGCTTTCAAAGTGTTGTTTTTTACGAGTCATTTCGAAAAACTTTTTTGTTTCCTTTTCCTGCCATTCTCTAAGTCTTTTTTGAGCATAGCCCAAAAGCAAATAAAGGGAACCAAAGACTGCACCAGTCACAAGAAACTTCCTCCTATGACGAGAAACAAAATTTTTGATACTGGAGAACATTTTGATTTCTTTATTTATTATTTTATAGCAATATATGTCTAATTTTGAAATTCAAGAGGAGTGTCAGATCGGTACTTAGTTATGTTCATAAGCCGCTTAGTTATGAAAGTAGTTGCATCTATAAATCGATCAACACAGTTCATTATGCATACTTCAGTTTTAGAATCCAAACGGATAGAAGGTCTTTCCATGCATGTGTCCCAACAAGTATCAGTAAGACCATGCACTAAAACCTGAAACATAAAGTTTTTTAATTGAAATAATAGAACCCAAAGGTGCAAAGGTCGTTACAAAGTACGTCTGAAATAAAAAAATAATTAAAATATAATATATGACATACAAAATATTACTTTATATGAGTCCTATTTGCAAAACGTAAGTATCAAGACAAATGTCAAATCAAGACGAAATAAACGCAGGAGGAAAATATTATCTCTATTTGAGCAAGAATAATAATAAGGCAGTCTTCGTACACAATATTTACCTGAAATCGTTGTTTTTGAGTTTCAGTAAGAATAAAATCTTCTAGTTGTGGATCAACACTCTGTGTTTCATTCATAATCAATTAAAGACACCGTTAATAAATTTTCCTTCAATAACGTTTTTGTGAATTATAATAACAGGAAAGAGAATTAACAATCGAAACGAAAATTAAAAATTAACATGCCAATCAAAGATGATATATAAAAATGTCAAATGTCAATTGTTAAGTCAAGAGACAAATTCATAGATTTTTTATTCCATAATGGAAAAGGCAAAGTATTACACCGTACAGCCTTGTCTTCAGTAGGTCTTGACGTACGACAGATCATCGATTGTCACATTTCTCCTGCGTTCCACTTAGCGATCTCACAGCCCACGCTCACGACCGCAGTTTTTCAATCAACCAGAAGTGGAATGGGTTATTGAGCGTTTTGAGCGTTAACGTAAATAATTCAAATGGCGTGTTATAAATCAATAGTTTCAAGATGTTAGGTTTATAATTATTGATTAAATTAATTTATATTCATATTTTTTACTAAATACTAAAATTTATTTTATAACAATATGCGCTGCAGAAACATTCACGTCCACTAATAAATCTCTATCCGTATCAAATAAAGTTATTTACATCGTCGCCATTTTTGTTGTTTTTAAAATGCCGCCAAATTTTGCAGCCACAGATCACTAATTAACAGAACGCTCACAACCTCACAACGACCCACGATTTGACATGAGTCCTTGTGAGCTTCGAGTGAGCACAAGTCATGACGTCATTGATGACGTTTTCGCCGCGACCACGACGCCCGCAGTCGTCAAGTGGAACGCTCAATTAGTGCGTTAGGGACGTTGCTTCGTTTCGTTTAGTGGAACGCGCCTTTCGTGTTCATTACGACACGAATATAGACATGAATTACTTATAGGTACTAGGTTTTATTTTTTTATTTTGTTTGCTTTTTATTTTGTTTTAATACCAATGTGACAAGAGTGAATTAGGGATATTGAAATTTTAAAGAAACGATATATCCTATATCGATATTTAAAAAAGTATCTGTATATCGAAAAGATATTTTTTTTGCCTCAGCAAAGACGACATTATCCGGCTTAGTACGAGTTTGTAACTCGCGTACTGAGGGTTCCGTACAATTTTAATAGAGGAACAAATAATCAAATTTTGATTTTCGTGTGCGAAGTCAAAATATTATCAAACTCCCGACATTAGTAATGACGGTACATACAACACATGCACTAAAGACGATAAACATGTATTAATAAAATACATATTTCAAAATATAAAACTCTTTTTTGGAGTTGCTTAAAATACCAGTTGTCGTTTAACAAATTGTCATATCGTCAACAGCTATTGCGCGCGATTCATAGATAAAACATATTCGCTTTAGATTCATTTCACACGATGCCGCTGACAAAAAGGTCGATGTTTGCAATTTTACTAACATTCGAATATGTAAACTCGTTAACCAGAGTTTAGACGGTAAAAATATTATTATCTATATTCAGATATAGTTATACTTATATTGCAAACATACCTACTTATTATGCTTATATAATACTAGAAATAAAAATAAACTTGTAACGCCGTACTATCGTCTCCAGAAAGTTAGTAATAGTTTCATGGGGCTTGGTGTTCGCATCTATAATAAGATCCCACAGACTATATTAGACTTGCCACTTCAGCAATTTAAAACTAGAATAAAAAAGTGTTTAGTAAATAAAGCTTACTACTCTGTACAAGATTATTTGAATGATGACAAAGCTTGGATTCAAAATAACGTTGATGCTCAGCTGAATGATTATAGCTTTGTAAAACAGACTGATGTAAACAATGGCATTTTGTAAAGAGCAACTGTTGAGTTTCTTGCCAGTTCTTCTCATCAGGAAACTTCAAACTGCTTTCCGAACTGGCGGTAGCTTCAGACAAACTGACTGACTGACCAATTTTGACGTGTCAAAAGTATTTGTAAAAAGTCTATTTGAATAAAATATTTTGAGTTTGAGTTTATATTGCAAATATACTTTAATTGCAAACATCGACTCTTTTCATGTACGATATGTGAAATGCCTTATAGAAAAAACGAATTGATATCAATACAGTATGCTGTATAAATGACCATATTTATTGGTTCTTTGCACTTAGAAGTTTGATTTTTTCACCGTTTCAAGAAACATGTTTAATATTAATTTTCAAATATTGCGTCAAAACCTAAATATATAAAAGATTTCGTGAAAATAAAATAAAAGTGGCTTTATCTTTTCATGAAGTTGAATCCGAGTGACTAGAGACTCAAATATTTGATATAAGTTTAAGCTTGACATTTTTTAAGTTTTCCTGAGAAAAAGGGTCTTTTGGGACAGTCGAAAAAGTTAATTTTCAAATGACGTAGAAAGAAATTTACAGGTTTTTTTAATTTTATTTACTTTTGCTATAAGACCTTGCTTCATGCTAAGTTTTACGATTCTAAATCATCGGGAAGAACCATATAATTTTTTGAGTGACCACATTAACGGTCATATATTTTCATTGCGTGACCTTAGAAGTCTGATTGTTGACCGCCGCAAAGAGTCGCAGGCTCAAGCCCATCTTAATTTCAACTTGCACTGCACGCGTTCCTGAGAAAAAACGTCTTGACAGACAGACAGGCGGAGAACGAAGTGATCCTATAATTGTTCCTTTTTTCCTTCTAAGGTACGGAACCCTAAAAAAGAAAAGCTTTAACCCGACCGCATAACAGTATTTTTACATTTCCGTAATCCGTAAAAAATGATTCGATTTTTATATCGATGTCTAAAATAATATAAGATAACTGTCAATAATATCGATATTTTTTGACAAGCCTAGCGTGAATTGTATTAATTTGTTTTGAATTTTGTGTTTGAATTCTTAACCTAAATTCTCTTAGGCTTAAAATTAGCTTGTGCAGATAATAGTATCTCCTATATTGAAGGAGAAAGAATAATTACAAAAATGGATAATTGCAGTATATGGAAATTCTTAGATGAATGTTCTTTAAATGATTATACATTATTGATTCCAAGTGTTGCTGTAGGAAATGTCGCTCAACTTACTTGTGACTTGCTCATTTCGTCTTTGAATATGAAGAAAATAGCATCTGTATACAGTCCAGCACAAATACCAGTCATAGGATATGATCCATATGATTTAAAATCTACCAACCTTTCAAGTTCATGTGAAGTTTATAAATCAGAATTAAAGAAAATATGTATTTTACAAGTTAGATCTCCACTTGTATTCAAATATGCTAAGATCTTTTTAGAAGAAATAATTGATGTTTTTAAAAAGAAGCAAATCAGAGATATTATAATATTAACTAGTAGTTTTGCTCATGAAAAGAAGCACATTCTGAGTTCCCAATTTACTTGTGTAGTTAGTCGAGATAATGAATTTTACAAGGAGAATATAAAAGCAACAGATGTGACTGTAAATCAAGATAATGATGGTGACATAAAAATTTTTGGAGGAGGATTTGCAGGTTTACTTTACAAAATATGTGTTATAAAACATGTGCCCAGTTTAGTACTGTTTAAGTACTGTTCTGAAGGAGATAATATACCAGATGCATATGATATGATTAGGAATTTGTCAACAATTCATCTACTTTTTTCTGAAGAAAAAGATTTGTATTCACAGTTGACACCGCCAGTATCTTGGAATTATTTGTTTGGCAGACCAGCTCCACAAGATATTTATTAAATACATATTTTTTTGTTATTACAATGTTTTATTCATACTTTTTTTTATTTATGTACTTTCCTTGACTTGAGAATTACAATATTAATATAAATGATCTAACGGGTTAAGCATATGAACACTACACTTGTGTCTTATAAAGGGTTCTTACCCCGTTTTATAGATTTAATCTCACACCTCACTCAAAGATATCTTCATGACTAAATATAATAATATATATTTTTTTGAATTTTTACAATATAAGAAACTGTAGAAAACTACAAGTATATTTTTTGAGGGTGGTTTCTTTCTTGTCTTGTTGTCTTTACCAACCAAAGTGACACCTTTTGTGAAAGTGAATTTTGTTAGTTAGGATTGAATTGGTGGAACATACCTTATAAAAATAAAAATCAATCACACATTGATAGTTATTTGAAAAAGTAAATAATTTTAAGTAAAAATATACATTTTTTATTATTTTATGAACAATATTATGAAAATAAAATATTATTGATTTTTATTATCATAACATTATTGATATACTTACTGATTTGTGCTTCTCTTATTACTGTTTTTTATGTGTTAGGTTTTATTAAAATATTAATACTACAAAATATTTTTAACACTACTAGTAATGCTGACTTAATAATTATTAATATTAGAGAGAAATGATACTCTGACTTCTGATGATAACAATAATATATTTTTGTAAACTTAAGACTATGTGGCGTTCATATTTCTGAACGCAGCTGTCATTTTGACAGCCCGCCAAAAAGAGAATAGTGAGGATTGACAGATTGACCGGGAACGCCTATGTTTATAGTTTAGATAAGTTAAAACATTTTTTACATGTATAGTTTTTGTTACAACAAAGCTTTTATATGTGAAATTAATAAACACAGTTTTAAACTACCAGTGTTGTTAGTATTCCCAATGCACAAGACAATCGACATCTACAATGGTGACCCGCTTCTCTACATGCAACCTACGAGTCTCCGAGTTTTTGTGATGTGACGTGACCATCAGAATACTTCATTCACCGCAAAATACGTGCCATCATCGAGGTAGAGTCATCGACTATTCGAGAGAGACATATTCACTCCTTCGACGCCTCCCGTGGTCGTGAATTTGCGCTTACGAACTTCGAGGTCATTACGATATTTCGATAGCGACATTGTCACTTCTGCAGCGCCTTACGCCATTGGATAAATTCATAACCTGTGCTCTGACCGCCAAGAACAAGCTTTTTCACTGGGCAAGCTTCATAATAACAATTGCATCTCCAAGCAGCTTACTATCCTGGACCTGGTCCAGCACATCATTCCTCATCCTGAAGCAACACGCAGCAGCATCCTGATGACCTGTGCATGCATGTACTCCTGTTCCATTTATTAACAGTTGTAAAAAAAAAACATTAACTTTTACTTGGTGATTGGTGGTAACACATTAATTTTTTAACATTTCTTTTAAACTAACTTGGTGATTTCCTGTTCTAATATTAATTTAATTACTTGTATATTGCAAGCTTTCATAGCTGCATTAATTATTCTAATACTTATAGTTAATTATTAAAAAAACAAAAAAATTTTGTGTGTGTAAATTTATTTGTATATATATAGTCATGCGACCTGAGCCCGGCCCTGTCCTATTCACTAGATCCGCTGACTAGGCGTCTAGCCCATATCCGTGCGTCTAGTGAATTCTTAGAATAAGATAAGATGTTCTCGGTGGGCGATATGTTGCCCTGTAGTTATTTAAGTTTAGATTTAATTCATTCCTTTGTCAACCTTCAATAAACTCACTTGTATAATTTTATAATTAATTTTTAATTTTTAAAAAGTCGCCCTCGAGCTCCCAAAGTAAAACTGGCGATAGGATACCGTATATTCTACGGCCGTGTTGCTTGCCATTCGTAAAAACTCAAAAATCGGGTTTTGGGCGAAAAGCGCGGAAAAAGTAGATCGGTATCCTCGAACCAAAGAAATAAGTTTTCGGGACGCGCGGCGAAGACAAGTGAGTGCAAAGGGATCATCATTGGAGGAGTATGGATGGCTTGTGAGTAGTCCAAATTCACTATTCCTTGTTTCCATAATCTATTCCTTTTTATTTGTATTAAACTAGATTGTAGAGGTCCAAAATTACCTCTTAATTACTGGTTAACTGATTTTCAAGGTAATTGCACAGAAAATAGGTAATTACACGTAGCGTACATCGTGTTACATATTTTATTTTAATTGATTGCCTAAAAATCGGCAATTATATGTAGAGTTAGTTTTATTAGTTACGTATATAGAGTTAGATATTTTAATTTTAATTAATTGCACAGAAATCGGCAATTACTCGTAGTACTTAATATTATTTTATTTTAATTGTATTGCACTAAAATCGGTAATACGTTATACTACATTTTATATTATATTGTATTTAAGTTAGATGGTAGAAATGGCTACAACTCTTGTTTCAATTCCACAAGAAATATCGTCAATTATCCCTAAGTTTGATGGAGATGAAAGGCTTTTAAATTTATATATTAAAAAATGTGAATATGTTATAAGATGTTATAGGAGGGAAAATAATCCAGCACAGGATTTATACGTTTTTCATGTAGTTTCTAGTAAATTAATCGGTAAAGCGGCCCACTTAATTAGTGAGAGGCCAGATATAGAATCCTGGGCTGAATTAAAATCTGTTTTAACGCAACACTTCGGAGATCCGCGTTCGGAAGAATGCATTGCTATTCAATTAGAAACATTAAGGATTAAAAATAACGAATCCTATTTAGATTTTTGTAACCGTATACAAAACTATATATGATAATATGGCACTGAACGTATTTCTATATAATTTACCTGAGGATTTAATTCGTATAGTAAGGCTCAAGGGCACTAATACACTTGAAGATGCCCTCAGCATTGTCCTTGAAGAAGTAAACTTCAAATTTCAGTATGAAAAACGTAATAGAATGTTAAGACCATTAGTTCAAAAACAATTTTCACAGCCTTCAGCTAACACTAGTAACCCTTATGTAGAGAAATTTGGTCTTAAACCATTTATTACTTCGAACCCTCAACAGAACCAGGGATTCAGATTTGGTATACCTAATCAAATCCGCCCGCAGGTTCAACAGCAACCTAATTTTGGTAATCAGCAGTTCAAATTTGGCATACATCATAATAATCAGAGAAGACCTCAATTTGGACCGCCGAATATTCAACCCAGATTCAATACCCCACAAATTCCTCAAGGTTATAGACCAGCGTTTGGCCAAGGCCAACAATACTACAGACCACCTGTTAACCCTCAACATCAGTTTAAATTCGGTATACCACCAGTACAGCAAAAGAATCCAAAAATGGACACTGATGTTACTATGCGCACTGCATTACCTGCTCGTAATCAGGCTCACCATAATGAGCTACAAGTATATTCACCTCCTCAGACGGATGATGATTGTTATTATGTTCAGGACGCAGATGATAATTATTATAACGAAACTTATGAAGGTCAGGAAGTCGCAGATCAAGTTAATAATGATATTACAGATGAAAATTTTTATCAAATAGCCTCGGACATGAATCCACCGAATTAATAAATTTAAATTGTGAAAATTTTGCAAAGCTTCCCTACATTTATTTACCAGAAATTAATTCAAAATTTATGATAGATACAGGAAGTTCTCGCTCTTTTATAAGTCCTAAAAAGGCAAATGAATATTTTCAGCAGTATAAGTTTTCAGTTCCTTTCGAAGTAATAAGCACACATGGTCGAAGTTTACACGATGAGGCAATTTACATCCCACTCTCTGAAATCTTTAAAACTTCAGATTCACACACTTTTTACATATATGAAGTAGACAAGGACTATGATGGACTTATAGGATCTGATCTATTATCACAACTTGACGCTAACATAGACATGAAAAATCAGATATTAAGGACTCGTAATGTTGACATTCCTATTGTGTATAATCCCCAAATTACAGTTAAATTAGAACCGCGATCTGAAACCAAGGTAACTCTACCGACTGACCTTAATAATGGTACAGGAATAATAGAACATCGTACATTCAAACCAGGTGTTAGAATGCCTTCTGCACTTGTTAATTGCACCCAGGGTCAAGCTCATACTATTATACAGAATTCTTTAGATACAGCTGTATGTTTGACAATTAACCAATTAATTCCAATTACTCCATACGAACCCCAAACATGTGAAATCAACGCAGTATCTGAAAACGACCTTGACATCGATGACTATTTGAAGGAAAACTTAAACAAATTAAGACTTGACCATATGAACACAGAGGAAAAGAAAGCTATTAGTGACTTATGTTACGAATATAGAGACATTTTCTACTGTGACAAATTACCATTAACTTTCACAAATAAAGTAAAACACCATATTAGGACTAAAAATGAAGAACCAATATACTTAAAACCTTACAGACAGCCACAGACCGTAAACGACGAAATTAATAGACAAGTTGACAAATTACTCAAAGACAATGTTATCCAAGAGTCTTTTTCTCCTTGGAATTTTCCCGTTCACCTTGTGCCTAAAAAGATGGACGCTTCTGGAGAGAAAAAGTACAGAATGGTTATAGACTACAGACGTTTAAATGACATGACTATCGACGATAAATACCCGTTGCCAAATATATCCGATCTATTCGATAAATTAGGTAAAGCCAATTATTTCAGCACGTTAGATTTAGCTAGCGGCTATCACCAAATCGAAATTAGTGAAGCTGATAGACAGAAAACTGCTTTCAGCTCTCAGGCAGGTCACTTTGAATTCCTACGCATGCCCTTTGGCTTGAAAACGGCTCCTGCGACTTTCCAGAGAGTCATGGATAGTATATTACGAGGACTAATAGGAATGCATTGTTTAGTATACCTGGACGATATAATTATATTTTCATCAAGCCTTCAAGAACATATAGAAAAATTACGTAAAATATTTGAACAACTCGGGCAAACAAATTTAAAAATACAGCTAGATAAATCCGAGTTTTTAAGAAAAGAAGTTCTATATTTAGGGCATTCAATAACGCGAGAAGGGTTAAAACCCAATAACGACAAGATAGATGCAGTTCTGAAGTTTCCTCTGCCAAAAACACAAACTGAAATTAAAAGCTTCCTCGGTTTAATTGGGTATTATAGGAAATTTATCAAGGATTTCGCTAAAATCACACGACCTTTAACAGTTTGTTTAAAGAAAAATCGTGGTATAACAATTAATAAGGAATATGTAGAATCATTTGAAAAATGTAAAGAATTATTAACAAACGCACCGCTGTTACAATATCCGGATTTTGAGAAACCATTTTTATTGACAACAGATGCTTCAAACTTCGCTATTGGTGCAGTATTGTCACAAGGACCAGTAGGAAGTGATCGTCCTGTAGCATATGCGTCACGGACTCTTAATGAGGCTGAAAGTAGGTACAGTACCATTGAAAAGGAGGTACTTGCTATAATATGGGCCATTAAACATTTTCGCCCATATCTTTACGGTAAAAAGTTCACCATTTATACCGATCATAGGCCACTTTCATGGTTACATTCGTTCGAAGAACCCAACAGTAAAATCACGAGATGGCGATTACGGTTAGCGGAATACGACTACGACGTAATATATAAAAACGGCCGTCAAAACACCAACGCTGACGCTCTATCAAGAGTCAAGATAAATGCATTAAGAAAAAATATTAAAGATAACAGTTCAGTACAAGTAAATGTAGATGAAAAGGATTTGGAAATTCAAAAGCAGTGTGAAGAAATTACAGAGGAAATATCTAAATTAAGTAGGAATAGGAGTCCAATCCCTATTTCACCAAATTCAGAAAAACCTATATCACTCTCATCAGATTCAGAAAGCACAGGAAGTAGACCCAAACGTAAGCGTTCACCCTATTCAATTCCAGGACCTTCAAGTGGTACCATTACAGCATCTGAAACAGAATCACATGTAGGATCTGAAACTATTCATTCTGCACATAACATGGATTCCACAGGAATCCCTATATTAAAAGAAGCCGTCGATACTAAACCGAACCAAATTTTAATTCACACTTGGTTTAGGGATGAAATAGCTATCAAGAATATTTCTAACATAAAACAAAAGATTTTAGAAGTGCATTTGCCATTAGAAAGACCTGATTTAATAAAAGACTTTTTGAAGAGATACATCCGTACTAAAATAAAATACTTTATCTATTTTGAAAATCCGCAGCATAGATTAGAGTTTACAAATGCCGTTTTAACACTGTTCAAGAAGGGAACAGTAAATATCTTGGAATGTACCGAACGAGTTGTGTATGTGGAAAATGAGGACGAACAAAAGGAAATAATAGAGAAATATCACATAGGTAAAAATTGTCACAGAGGAATTAAAGAAACTGTAGCACATATTAAACGAACATACTTTTGGCATAACATGGATATAACAGTAGCCGCAATTATCAATTCATGTGAAACATGTAAAAGGTTAAAATACGACAGAAAACCAATTAAGCCTAAAATCCAGTTAACTCAAACACAGAACAAACCTTTTCAAGAAATATTTATAGACTTATTTAAAATTGAAGGAAAGACATTCCTTACAGTTATAGATGCCTTCAGTAAATTAGGACAGGCTTTTGAGATTCCCAACAAATCTGCACCAGAAGTGGTCAGAGCTTTGATTAGATACTTTTCTTTTTACGGGACACCTACTAAAATTAGTTCAGATTCAGGATCAGAATTTAATAACGCACTCATTAAAGAACTCTTAGACTTTTATAAAATAGAATTACATTTAGGCACCCCCAACAACCCTAATTCAATGGGTCTCATAGAGAAATTTCACTCCACGATAACAGAAACTTATAGGTTAGCGAAGTATGAACGTAAGCTAACAGATGCAGCATCAGTGATGACTTTTGCTTTATTAGCTTACAATCATAGCATTCATTCTGTGATAGGACTAACACCATTTGAAGTGGTATTTGGGCATACTGAATCAACAAGTCCCTTTAACGTAAATTTTGATAGAGAATATATGCAAGTTTTGATACGTGACCATAAGAAAAGAACTAAATTTCTTTATAAAAATTTAACTAATAAAATGTTACAAATAAAGGAAAATATTCAAAACAGAGAAGGTGGTGAGACTAATTTTAACATTAAACCTGATGATGATATCTATTATAGGGGAACAAATGTAAGGAGAGGTAAAGATAAACCTAGATATGATAAAGGCAAGGTTATAGGTGAAGTAGATAGGAATGTAGTAAAGATAGCAACAAAGAATCGCGAGACTAAGATCCCCATTAAAGACATAAAACGTCCTTCACAGGATCGTCCCAGTCTTGTGGTTGGCCCTAGCTGCAGCGATCCAGGCCCTTCAACTGCAGTCTCTGGAAGGTAATCCCGGTGTGTTGCCTGTAAAGGAAGGAACAGCTGTCATTAGTTCAGAAAAATGGACAATTATTAAGAGATTAGATTTAAATTTAATATGCGACGATATTAACGTCAATATAGCTAGGTTTAATGACCTTAATAGAATTATAGAAGATAACTTTCTTTTATTTTCCGACTATAAATCACAAACCGAATTTGCCATGAATTTAACGATAAATAAAATTAAGCAGATATTGCCTAGATATAGAGTGAAAAGAGGTCTTATTAACCCATTGGGTTCAATTATAAAAATTATTTCAGGAAACTTAGATAACGAAGATGCAATTAAATATGACAACCTCATAGAGAATGTTCAGTCTAAGCAAGAGTTTTTGAAAAATAAGCTAACCCTGGTCTCCGAGGTAGTTCAAAATCTGTATAATATCTCACGAAATATTAAGGATAATGTTTTACAAATTGATCTTAAATTAAAAGAGTTTCAAAATGGATTAGATAAGTTAAAAGAAACAGAACAGAGACATTATTTAAATAATATAATAATCAATGTGTATTCCATGATTTTACATAATTTTCAAATGATAATAATAAAATTAAATGAAGTAGAAACAGCAATGGCCTTCAGCAAGCTCGAAACTCTACACTATTCTATAATAAACTCAGATACTCTCTTAATTTTACTGAATAAAATTGAACTTACCGAAAGATTAATTTTCTCTGCTAGGCCTGAAAATCTTGTGAAAATAGAACAAACCATTTGTGTTAAGTCATTTATTAAAGAAAATCAGTTAACCTTTGTTATGGAAATTCCGTTAGTGTATAAAGAAACGTATGTATACTATAAATTGTATCCTATTCCCATACTCCATGATCATAAGACTTATATTATCCTTCCAAAGTATCCTTACCTATTAGTGAAAGGACTTACCTCTGAGCTTTTGTCTACACCATGCCAGCAAACGGATATCAATAACTTCGTCTGCTTCAGAGACGTCTCGAACATTGGAAAAATTAATGAAGACACTTGCATCTCAGAATTGATGCAATTTGCTAAAAATATTACTTCATGCACATTAATATCTGTAAGATATAAGGGTGTCCTTGTCCAGCGCATTCAAGCTAGCCGATGGATCGTGTTTTCCGAGGAAAATTCAATAATTAGGAGTTTCTGTCCTAACGATGTGTACCAAAGGAACATTCAAGGAACATACATAGTTACGGTAGAAGATGCATGTGAAGTAAAAATAGACAAATATTCATTAAAATCACACCCCCACAAGATAATGAAAATGGATTACGTAAGACTGCCAACCGTGAACCTGCCTCACATAAGTGAAATAAAAATGAAGCAAGGAAAACCCGTAGAACTAAAAGATATGGATCTGGAAAATATACAAGAGATAACTAATTCTATAAAATTCAATGCCAAAAGTGAAGATGAAATAGTGAGAGTAAATAGTGTCAGTGTTTGGACGATTGTGTTATATTTAATTATAGTAGTTTTCGGAGGAGTTATCTTTTATATTAATTTGGTAAAATTAGGTTATACATGTAATTTTCGAGATTCTCCAGAACATGTAATTTCGGATAATCTCGAATCTCAGGGGGGAGAAGTCATGCGACCTGAGCCCGGCCCTGTCCTATTCACTAGATCCGCTGACTAGGCGTCTAGCCCATATCCGTGCGTCTAGTGAATTCTTAGAATAAGATAAGATGTTCTCGGTGGGCGATATGTTGCCCTGTAGTTATTTAAGTTTAGATTTAATTCATTCCTTTGTCAACCTTCAATAAACTCACTTGTATAATTTTATAATTAACTAGCGGCCCATCCCGGCTTCGCGCGGGTGGAATATTATTTTTAAAAATATATAGGCCCTCCCGCATTTCGGTGCCCCCTCTCTTGCCGCTTTACTCGCTGCGCTGCGTCGCTATACTGGCCCGTCGCGTCGTCGTGTATTTTTTGTTTATATTGATATTTTTAATTTCGTAATATCTTTTGAATGGAAAGTCCGATTTTAATAATTCAAAAAGTAATTAACAGGTATTGAAATAGTCTTGAATACGAAATAATTTATTTGGATAAGGATTAATACAAAGTTATAGAAAACATGGTCTGATTTTGATAGGCATTTTTATCAACTTTTAAAATGTAAAAAAGTAGTTATAGTGACGTAACTATAATAGTTGGACATATGGTCTCGCGGACTTTTTTGTAGATATTGATACGTTCTATAATATTGTAGAACATTTTTTTGTTCTATCATCAATACTTTTTGCAGCGCATGCGATGAAAGATATTTTATGGCAAATTTTTTGGCACCTTGGGTTGGTTTCCGTGAGATTTCCTAAGGATCTCTAATTTTTTCTTGTAATAAATATAGCCTATGTTACTCAGGGATAATGTAGCTTCCTAATGGTGAAAGAATTTTTGAAATCGGTCCAGTAGTTTTTATGTTTATTCGTTACATACAAAAATACAAAAATACAAAAATACAAAAATACAAATCTTACTTCTTTATAATATTAGTATAGATTTTTAATTTTTAAAAAGTCGCCCTCGAGCTCCCAAAGTAAAACTATATTGTACATATTTTGTTTTAGTTAAGGGGGTACCTAACTTTTATGATATTGTAACATAATTGGGCTACATATTTTATTTTTTTTGCACTCTTGCATTACTGACTTAATATAACAAATTGCATTTCTTAAAAAAGAAAAAATACTTTTAGGGTGTTTGCTAACTTAACATTTTGTGTCGAAACGGCTGAATTTTACAATTTTAATTCTGCTTTTGTGTGTCTTGTATTTTATGTCTTCTATTTTATTTTTGTGTTTCATCTTATTGCTGTGTGTGTTATTTATTTTTTTTAACTATTTTTATTTAGCATGTTTAAAAATACCATATTTTTAAGATAGGTTAGTAAGGTTTCTTTTATATTTAAATTTATTTATTTTGACATAAAATGGAACCACAAAAGAAAGACACACACCCCGTTGACCCCCATACTTTTTCCCAATCCCCCTCATTATATAGAGTGGCCGTTAAATTTCCACCTTTTTGGCCCGATCGGCCCGCATTATGGTTTGCACAGGTGGAGGCACAATTTACCATTTCAGGTATCACTGTGGACCATACAAAATACAGCCAAGTTATCGCTCAGTTGGACGCCCGGGTGATTGCTGAGATAGAAGATATTGTTCTCCAACCGCCTGCTGAGAACAAATACGAACAACTAAAATTGGAACTCATTCGCAGACTTTCCACATCCGAGGAGCAACGTGTACGTCAGCTCGTTAGTGATGAGGAATTGGGTGATCGTCGGCCTTCACAGTTTCTTCGGCACCTTCGGTCACTAGCTGGGAACTCCCTCACGGATGAGAATCTGCTCCGCCAACTTTGGATGCGTCGACTTCCACAGCACTTGCAGGCAATCCTGGCAGCTCAATGCGAGCTCCCCCTTGCTAAAGTCGCTGAATTAGCCGATAAAATATTGGAGGTCTCGCCTGCTATAGCTTCTCCAGGACCATCTGTCTTTAGTACTACGGTGACGCCTACATCACTGGATGTCATCACCCGGCGTTTAGATGATCTGTCACGCCAAGTTGCTGCCCTCGCCTTTGACCGCAGCAGGGATAGGTCCCGCGTTTCCTCAAACCACCGAGATCGTTCACATACCCCTGCCAGGGTCAAAATATGCTTTTACCACCGCAAGTATGGGGTCAAGGCAGCCAAGTGTGTCAAGCCTTGTACTTGGACAGCACCATCTTCTTCGGTAAACTCAAACGGCAGTCCGTAGCGACGGCGACAGATTGCCTTCCAAAAAGTCGTCGACTCTTTGTTACCGAAAACGTTTCTAAGCGCCAATTTTTGATTGACACTGGCTCCGACTTATCCTGCTATCCTTACCAATGGCTAGCAAATAAGCCGACGCGGTCAAACTACACACTGGCGGCAGCCAATGGTAGTGAGATTCACACCTTTGGTTTCGTTGAACTATCTCTTAACTTCGGTCTGCGTCGCGCCTTTCAGTGGCGATTCATAATCGCCGACGTCAATACCGCCATTATTGGTTCTGACTTTTTGGCACATTATCGGCTATTGCCAGATTGTGCGGGTAAAAGGCTTGTTGACAGCAGTACCGGTTTGTCATGCGTTGTCTCCCTAGCATTTTTAGACCAGACTAGCGTCAAGGTGGTTTCTGCCCCGACTTCCGAATTCAGCGCGCTTTTGACGGAATTTTCGTCCATCACTAAGCCACCTGGCCTTATTCGGGAGCCAAAGCATAGCACTGTCCACCACATTTTGACCACTGAGGGCGCCCCTGTTTCATGTCGTCCTAGGCGATTAGCGCCTCAAAAGCTTCAAGAAGCGAAAAAAGTTTTTGATGACATGGTACAATGTGGCACAGCAAGGCCATCGAAAAGTTCATGGTCCTCTCCCCTACACATGGTCCCTAAAAGTGACGGCACCTGGCGACCCTGCGGAGACTATCGCGCATTAAACTCTCGCACCATCCCCGACTGCTATCCGGTCCGCCATATTGGTGACGTGGGCCATAACGTCTCTGGTTGTACTATATTTAGTACAATTGATCTTGTAAAGGCGTATCAGCAAATTCCAGTCGCGCCCGACGACATTTGCAAGACGGCCATCATCACGCCTTTCGGACTTTACGAGTTTAATTATATGACGTTTGGTTTGCGCAATGCGGGCCAAACGTTTCAACGTTTTATTGACGAAGTTGTCCAAGGTCTGGACTTCTGCTTTGCGTATGTCGATGATATTTTGGTGTACTCCTGCGATGCCATTCAGCACGCTCAACACCTTCGTACTCTCTTCAAGCGCCTTGAAGACTACGGTATCGTCATCAACCCAGGCAAATGCGTTTTTGGTGCACCTGAGGTAACCTTCCTTGGGAATCGTGTTTCCGCCAATGGAACGTGTCCACCACACGAACGTATTCAGGCTTTGAAGGATTTCCCTTCCCCAAAGACCGTACAGGGACTCCGCCGGTTTCTTGGGATGGTCAATTATTATCGCCGATTCTTGCGAAATGCTGCAGAAGTGCAAGCACCGCTAGTTGAAGCCATCGTGGCCACCAAAGGCAAAGGTTCCACCCCGGTCTCCTGGACGCCTGAGCTCGAAAAATGCTTTCAGGCCTGTAAAGACAGCTTATCTTCCGCCACTCTTCTGGCCCATCCATTGCCAAATGCTGAGTTAGGGCTTTTTACCGATGCATCTAGCTCCCACGTTGGTGCCTGCTTGCAGCAGAAAGTTGGTGATGCTTGGGAACCGTTGGGTTTCTTTAGCAAAAAGCTGAAGCCCCGGCAGTCCCAGTGGCCAGCTTACTACCGAGAACTTCTCGCAATCTACGAGAGTGTTCAGCATTACCGCCATTATCTAGTTGCGCAGCACGTTCGCATTTATACGGACCATAAACCGTTGGTTTACGCATTTGCGCAGCGACGCGACAAGCTTCCTCCGGTACAGCTGAACCAACTCTCTTTTATCTCACAATTTACGACGGACATTGTCCATGTAAAAGGGATCGATAACACGGTAGCGGACGCTTTGTCCCGCATCGAAGCTGTTAGTTTCCAGGTTGACCATTCTGCCCTTGCTTCGTGCCAACATCTTGACGACGGGTTGAAAAAGTATCGTGATGATGCCAATTCTTCTCTGAAACTAGAGAACATCGTTGTCCCCGGTACTAACACTACCTTGGCCTGTGATATGTCTACTGGACGACCACGCCCATTTGTTCCGGAACCAATGCGAAGAAAAGTTTTTGCTCAGTTACACAATTTGAGTCACCCTGGCGCCCGAGCTACCATACGGCTAGTCTCCGACCGTTTTGTTTGGCCTGGTATTGCCAAAGACTGCCGCCGTTGGTGCCAGACTTGCGTTGCTTGCCAGCGTAGCAAAATCACTCGGCATACACATTCTTCGCCCGGACACATCACCAGCCCTACATCACGGCTTAAACATGTCCATATTGACATTATTGGACCACTGCCATCATGTTCTGGCTTCCAATATTGTCTCACCGCAGTTGACCGATTTAGTCGTTGGCCCGAAGCTTGGCCAATGACCGGTATAACTGCGGAAGAAGTGGCTAGTATCTTTGTGGCTGGTTGGATTTCCCGATTTGGGGTCCCTGCTGTCATTACTACTGACCAGGGGCGACAGTTTGAGTCTGATCTTTTCAGACGCCTTACTGACTGGTGCGGTACCAAGCGTATTCGCACTACCAGTTATCATCCTTGTGCCAATGGGCTCGTTGAGCGCATGCACAGGCAGCTTAAGGCGGCTCTAATGTGCCACGGCAATTCTTGGCCGAGTGCATTACCCTTGGTCTTGCTTGGGATGCGCTCTGCTTACAAAGAGGATATTAAGGCAACTGCAGCGGAATTGCTCTATGGAGAATCTTTGACGCTTCCTGGGGAACTATTAGTGTCCTCCGGAAAATCAGGTTTTGAAGACCCATCGGACCTGGTCTACAAATTACGAAAGCACATGTCCAGTTTGAGACCCACTCCGGCTTCTCAGCATTCAAAGTTATCTCCCTTTGTTTTCAAGGAGCTCGCCACCGCATCACACGTCATGCTTAGGGATGATACAGTTCGACGTTCTTTACAGCCTCCGTATTCCGGCCCTCATAAAGTTCTTTCCAGAGCTGAGGACGGTAAGACGATGTCAATAGAGGTCAAAGGCAAGCCGATGACGGTAAGTGTCGACAGACTCAAGCCAGCTTTTGTCGAGCATACGGGCACTTCAGATTCTCCAATTTCGGCACCATTACCACGTGTGGCTGTGCCTCAACCTATGCAAACGAATCTTGCTCCATCCCTGCCTTCCCCTCCTGTGCTTCCTTCACATACGCCTTCTGCTTCTCCCCAAGCTACACCACAATATACCACCCGGTCTGGCCGTAGAGTCCATTTCTCCAAGCCCTTCGACTTGTGAAGTTTTGTACGGATTCTCCTTCTCCGTAGGGGGGTGGTGTGGCGTTCATATTTCTGAACGCAGCTGTCATTTTGACAGCCCGCCAAAAAGAGAATAGTGAGGATTGACAGATTGACCGGGAACGCCTATGTTTATAGTTTAGATAAGTTAAAACATTTTTTACATGTATAGTTTTTGTTACAACAAAGCTTTTATATGTGAAATTAATAAACACAGTTTTAAACTACCAGTGTTGTTAGTATTCCCAATGCACAAGACAATCGACATCTACAACTATATATACAAAAACTTAAAACTAAAAAAAATTTGATAAACCAATAAAAACCTTAAAATTAAATCTGTGAACCAATAAAAATATGTATATTGTTGACATGTTAATTGGTAGAAAAAACATTAAAAATTATTATATTTACAAATTAGATCAGCGAATAATAAGGGCTGTATTAATTACTATAACCAATCATAATAGCTATATTCTTGCGGGGAAGAGAGGAGAGCGCATCTGGAGTTGCGGTGGGTTGTCGCGCATGTGCATTAGCGATCTCACGCTAGGCGAACAAAACCGTCGCGCAAGCCGTTCCTGCGCAGTGCGCACATTCGGCTGCGGCTCTCACCGCGGGAGGGCGCTGGCCGGATGTCTTGCTGTTTCATACGTACACCACGTCAAGTCTTGTTTCCTTTAAGTAGCTCTCCTCAGGACTCGGAAAACAGCTCTTCTAGGAGCTACTCTATTCAACGTTTGACGTGATGACGCTGCTACATATCTATAATTAGAACAATTTGATCAATATCTCTATTATAGAATATTAACTTGGCAACACAGGCCTACGGCTACCACCCCACCTGTCATTGTGTATGTGGGGGTATTTTGTATTATAAAATTCGGCCAAATGCGAGTGTGGAACTCGCGCTCTGAGGGTTCCGTACAATTTCAATAAAATCCGCACACGAAAATCAAAACACTATCAAATTTTGATTTTCGTGTGCGGGTTTAAATATTATCAAAATAGTATTGGGGGCCATTTATTCCCGACATTAGTAATGCGTATTACTTACAAAAAGAATATAAGAAAATATGATAAAACATTTTTAACAACAAAAATACAATAAAAAATAATTTTACAAAAAAAATTTTACAGTCGGTGAACATATTATATCAATAAAATATGAATTGTCAAATATAGAACCTTCTTTTTTTCGAGTCTATTAAAATATTTTACAAGTTGTCATTTAACAAAATGTCATATAGTTAACAGCCGTTACTAAGATTCGCGGCCCATTAGCTTTAGATTCATTTCACACGATACGACGATAAAAACGTCGTGAACCGTTTTGAAAATTTGAGTAAATGGAAGAGGTGCCATATTTTAAACCTTATTCCCCAGTGTGAAAATTAAAAATTTAATAAATTATTTAATGAAGTTTATATTTTACCAAATAATCTTTTTAAATACATTTTTGCATTGCAAATTATTTAGAAAGAAAGAAAGAAAGAAATGCTTTATTAACAGACCTTAATATCTAAAGATACAATATATTATAAGTACTAAAATAAATATACATGGGCGTCTGTCAATCGGATAACCACTCAGTATTGTAGAGGGAGGGAGTGTATCCCCCAACTGATTTTCAGTGGTTTCCTTGTATGCTGCGCGAGGCGCGGTGTTAGCTGAAGGCCTAAATATGCATTGTAATTAGCTTAGCTTATACGTAAATATATATGATTAAAATAATAATGATAATAAATGATAAAACAATAATGATAAATGTACATAATTAAAAATGGGCTAATATATAAAAAGTAAATTTATATGGTATATGATATTTGTAGTTGTAATTTTTTAAATAAATAAAAATAAAAAATGTGTGAAGACCATATAAAATCTATTTAAAATGTATGACTTATTAATGCAAGTTAAAAATATATTGTGTTTAATCTGCCTGCTTTTGAGATTTTAACAGATATTCCTTAAATTTTGTTCGGAAAACATGAGTACTCCCCGAGCATCGGACTGGAGGTGGCAAATCGTTCCAACATTTTGTTGCATTATATTTGAAACTTCCTCGAAAGCAGGCGGATCTATGTGCTGGTGTATTTAGCATATAAGATTGGGCTCTAGTTCCGTATGAGGTATTTTCTTTCTTTCTTGGAATAAACTTATTTAAAGTTTTTAAATTTCAATATCATAAAATTGAAACTCGTTAACCGGAGTTTAAACGGTAAAAATACGGCCAGGTATATTATGTAACATATTTGAAAATTACTTAAATGTCAAACATCGACTTTTTCATGTCCGCATCTGTAGAATGCCCTATAGAAAACTACTTGTTGTCACTTAAGAATAAATGGCCATATTTATTGGTTGCTTACACTTAGACGTTTGATTTTTTCACAGCTTTAAGATACTATAGACTTACATGTTTACTATTAATTTCAACTTGATAACTTCACGTGTTCTTCAAATAATGCGTCAAAACCTAAATCTATAAAATATCATTTTTTTCGTGATGAAACAACAAATTGGCATTTTTAAGATTTTTCCCCATACTAGTGCTATAAGACCTTACTTCTTGCCAAAAATCATGTTCCTAGGTCAAAAGACGAAAATCTCTTTTCGACGAAAATTTATCTCGAAAATCAAAATTACAATACATGAGATAAAAGCGGCTGCGGGTTTTCATTAAATCGACTTATCAGTTTGATATTTTTACATATTTGAGGAAATAGAGGTTAGAATATTATGTATAAATTTCAACTTCATATCTTCATGTTTTTCTGAGAAAAAGGGTCTTTCGTGACAGTCAAAAAAAGTTAATTATCTAGTAATGTAAAAAAAAATTTACAGTTTTTTAATTTTATCCTTAGTCAATGTTGCCTCCAGATCCTACAAGAAGCACATTGCCAGAGTAAAGCTTAAGCACATTCGAGGCATTAGCTATAAATTAATAAGCTTTCCCTCAGGAATTTCCCGTTCTTTGTCCGGCTAAAGCCATCGAAGAGAACTTCTGTAAGCCCTGTTACCTTCTTTGCACGGTCCTGCTGATTCGGTGGCACACTCCGCAAAAGAGAAAGCTGATCTTCTGTGCAGGGCCGCGCCGATCTCCCACAGCGCATGTGTGCGAAACCTATGAAGCGCTTCTTTTTTTCACGAATCTTCATGTTTCAACTTATTTTTTTTATTATTTGTTAATTTTGAACGGAATAAATGTTCTCCAGTTTTATACATGTACTTGTATAATATTTTCCTAAAAAGGTAAAACCAGTCCGCTTCCGCTTGCCAGTAACTGCGAAATACGAATTAAACTATTATATACTTTATAAAAATCAATGCGCACCTTGCACACACTTTCGATTGAATGTGAGTGATTGTTCAATTGTTTTGGCTGATTGGCTCTCTCATTCCTTAAAGTCGGAGAATCCCCGTGACCCTACCCCGCTTGCGTCACACGCTAAATTTTTTTAAGTTAACAATCGTTTAACTTGTTGAAAAATTGACTTTTAGTAAAATTTCCACCGTGAATTAATTTTTTGAAGTTTTCAGAATACACCATATTTTTTTTATATTTAAAAAAAATCAATATGTCGTACTCGCTTTTGACGCCGCGGGCGAAACCTAAAAATATCGCGCAGAGACCTATTTTCAGCGTTAAATTAACATTATGAATAATGGAGGTAGGGTTCCGGGAGCAGAGTTTTTTTGTTGTAAATTTCTTTCTCTTTCAGAATGTTTTTTATTGAAATTTCTTTAATACTAATAGTCAATTAAATATTGGCGAAAAAAAAAATGTCTGCTTTTCTTCAATTTTAATAGTTTATAACGTTTGCAATTTTTTAGGTGCTAATTAATACCCGTTTTTAGCATATATTTCTAGGCGTCATTCCGGATCCAATGAGCTATCACTCATAATTTTAAGATCAGTATGTCTATTTTAGTCCATTTTCATAGGCGCTTGGTTGTCCTCGCAATCGCACGCGTTCTATCTATCATAACTCGTCTACCTTACGAAATAATAGTTAAGAGTAGTGATGGACTAAGGAGCTATCGATAAGTTTCTATCGATAGAAAACTCCTTAGTCCAATCATGGACAAGTTTTTGACAAGATCTTCATCGATACCTAACTTGGTCAGCAAAAGACCCCGCGAGGATGGGACCTGTGGAGATCAGTGGCAACAACCAAAAAGGTTTGTTGCAACCTCAAGAATGCAGAAGGAGAAAGTAACTCCTACTAAAAATAGTTTTAGTAGCCTTCCGGTGGATGAAGCTATCCTTGAATCGTACCAAAATGCCACTAAGAAGAAAGAAGTCAATAACACTCCGCCTATCATTATTGAAGTAATGGGTGACTTGACGCATAAAAAGGTTAGGAATACTATTGAAAAATATTGCAAAAACTTCCACCTTCTATTTAGAGGAAAGAACATAGTCAGAGTTCAATGTTATTCGGCTGAAAATCACCAGCTTATCAAAGAAGGTCTTCTAAAGGAAAATGTAGCTTTTCATACCTATACTCGTAAAGATGAAAAAGTTCCCAGAGCTGTTATTAAAGGTTTACCAAGATCCGTCATACCCAACATTTCAGAAGAACTTGCATCAATAGGTTTTACTGGAACAATAGTATCAGAAATAAAAACACCATTTGCTTCGGAATGCCCGCCAGTTCTTGTTCAACTGCCTAACGGGTCTGATATGGTCAAATTCAAACAAATCAAGTACCTATTTAATTGTGTTGTAGATATACAGCGATATAAACCCACCAAAAAGTCCGGCACACAATGCTTTCGATGTCAAGATTTCGGTCATGCCTCCCGGAATTGCAATAGACCTGCTCGCTGTCTTAAGTGCGCCCTAACACATCCTACGTGGGAATGCTCCAAGAAAGATAGAAACGAACCTGCCCGCTGCTGCAACTGTCAACAAGAGCACCCAGCCAATTATGCACAATGCAACGCACGTCTTCAGTATATTGAACGAATCCAGTCTAGACGAGACATATTACGCAAGGCGGTTGAAACAAATCGCATAGCACCGAAAGATTTGAGCAACGCGATCTGGCCAAAACTTCCTGCAATTCATAATAAAGATAAACAACATGTTGTAAATCCTCAATCCGAAGCTATAGAATGCCCCGTAAGAAGCACTTTAAATGTTCCACAGCCACCCACACAAACCCTACAATCACCTGGAACTTACACCTCACTTGAAATTTCAGGGGATAAAACGTCTTTTGACTCTGAAACGAGTGAGATGCTTAAAATTCTTACAACAATAAGGACAGTCAAGCAAGAATTTGTAAAATGTAAAACATTCATGGACAAAGTAATACTAATATTAACCCGACTTGGACATTATGTATAGTTCCAAAAACCTTCGTATATTATACTGGAATGCTGATGGCGTTCGTAGTAAGCAACAAGAACTAGCAGATCTAGCTGTAAGTAAACTAAATATTGATATTATTGCTGTATGCGAAACCAGGCTAAATAATCGTCATCTTTTTAATATTTCTGGTTTTGCTTGCTATCGCTTAGATAGTCGTCCTGACGGTAGTGGCCAAGGTGTGGCCATACTTGTTCGGTCTGACTTAGTTCATAGCATAGCACCTACGCCAATTACTCAACATATAGAAGCTGTTGGTATTTCCCTGAATCTTACCAGCAGTTCTCTTTTAATTTACTCTGTTTACCAGTCTCCAAATCTTCCTCTACTTACTAATGATATCGAATCCATTATGTCCTCTGCCGATAAGATCCTCGCAATTGGTGATTTAAATGCAAAACATCCAATGTGGTCTCCCGGACCTTATAATACTCGCGGTAAAAAGTTATATGAACACATGCTGAGTTCTGATTATATTATCCATGCGCCAAAAGATTGTACTCTTGTGCACTATCGCCCTGAACACATGCCTTCTATTCCTGATTTACTCCTGAGTAAAAACTTTAACTGCTTGGATGATATTGTAACTATTCCAGCATTATCATCGAATCATTTTCCGGTCTTAGCTACGTTTGATGGCACATTTAATCGCAATCCAATAATAAAATTCAATTACTCTAAGGCTGATTGGGTCAATTTCCGTGAATTCTTAAATAATAATGTTATATTATCTCCTGCCTTTTTCAATACTCCTAATGAAATTGACAAAGAAATTAATAATTTTCAAGAAATCTTACTAAAGGCTAGAGATTGTTATGTTCCAAGAACTGTCCTGAAACCTTGGAACCTATCCTCCTTACCGCGTCACATTCAGAGACTAATACGTCAGAAAAACCGGCTCCGAAGATACGCAGCAATTGAATCGAATATCTTGATACGTAAATTACTAAATATTAGGTTGAAACAGTTAAAAGTTGCGATTACTTTTGCTATTAACAGTTATAACGATCGTCAATGGGATCTTAAATTAAAAAGAGTTGATAACCCCGGTTCTGACCTTTGGCGGCTTGCTAAAACCTTTCGCTCCAATCCCATGTCAGTTATCCCTGGTCTTATATCCGAAAATGGCTCACTGGTTACTAATCAGCAAGAGAAGTGCGATGTTTTAGCAAATGCCTTTCTTGACAATATGTTGTTAACGCATGACTGGTATAATGATGAGATCCCGAATATTACCCCTATTATAAATTCAATAATTAATTCGACACCTGCCAAATCTATTAATCTAGTCCGACCAGCCGAAGTAAAAACAATTATTTCAAGCCTAAAACCTCGCAAAGCTCCCGGGCCTGATCTAATCACAAACAATCTCATCAAAAACTTGCCACAAAAATCTATTGTGCTTCTAACTAAAATATTTAACTCTTGTCTCATGACTAACTACTTCCCTTCGATTTGGAAAACTGCAAAGGTAATAGCAATTCATAAGCCAGGGAAAGACGTTGCAGTTCCAACATCTTATCGACCAATTAGCCTATTGCCATGTATAGGAAAAGTCTTTGAAAAGATTATCTACAAACGTCTATCACGTGTGTCTGATCATTTGCTCATCGACGAGCAATTTGGGTTTCGTCATGAGCACTCAACTGTTCAACAGCTTGCAAGAGTTGCTGAATCAGTTTCTCATAACATGAACCTACACAAATCCACGGGAATGATCCTCCTAGATATTGAAAAAGCTTTTGACACGGTTTGGCATGAAGCTTTACTTTATAAACTTATTTTACTTAAACTACCCACACACCTAATAAAAATGATCCATTCCTACCTTTCTAATCGTAGTTTTCGAGTTCACATATTAAATTACTCCTCAATGACTAAATTGGTGCCTGCAGGCGTACCACAGGGCTCAATATTAGGACCATACCTTTTCTTGTTATACCTTAATGATATTCCTGTCCAACCTCGAACTAGCCTTGCTTGCTTCGCAGATGACACTGCGTCGTTTACATCTTCCACTGACATAGATTTAATAATAGATCGTCTTCAACTTTCTATTGAGCAACTTTCTGCTTACTTTCGAAAGTGGAAACTTAAGATTAATGCATCGAAAACCGATGCAATACTGTTTACAAGAAAACGATCATTACCACACAGAACACTGAAGATTGATGGGTTCAATATCCCCTGGAGTAGATCAGTGAAGTATTTAGGTACCATTTTGGATAGTAAATTGAACTGGTCTGAAAATACTTCTCATCTCCGTATCAAAGGTATTAAAGCACTGAACGCTCTAAGTCCTATATTAAATAAAAAATCATGTCTTAGCCGTAGCACTAAACTGCGTGTATATAGTACACTTGTTAGGCCTTGTATTACGTATGCTTGCCCTGTGTGGAGTAGCACATGTCAAACGAATTTGAAAAAACTTCAAGTACTACAAAATAAAGCTCTCAAATATGCTTTCAATCCTCCGTTACGTACTAATCTTCATAAGCTACACTACAGAATTGGTTTACCAAAAATTGACGCATATATATATAAACTATCCGAAAAATTTATATAACAAATAATAATAGTAGTAGTCATAGAAATAAGTATATTGCCAACTTATGTAAATCTCGTAAAATTAATCTTCCATATATCGATAATTATTATCGATACAAACTACCGCATCACTTGTTCTTAGATCTATGAATAGGAACACTGGTCAACACAACTGCAATCTTAATTGTCTCTGCTAAGCATGCTAATCTCGGCCCTATTACTAAGTATTATTAAGAGCCAATATCGCAAGCGCGGCGCATGCAGTCTGTAAGTACTTGTGTGATGTTCTTGTTGCTGACTACGTACCGTGCGTTAGTCGTATTGTAATTTATAACTACCGCCCTAGGTGCATTTTTTTTTTTTTTTTTTTTTTTGTCTTACTAAAATTATATTATAAATGTAAATTAGTTAAAAGTTTACATATTACTAATTCAAATTTTTACTACTAACTATTTTATATTCCTAATGATCTCTTTTTATAAGTTTTATATAAGTTAGCATACTTTAAAACGTTTTTGTATCATTAATTTGTACTTCTAGGATTAACTCACACTGGAATTGTACAAACCATATTTTTATGATAAATAAAGATCTTTTAAAATTAAAAAAAATTAGTCCATTTTCAACTTGTCGACTAGATTAATAAGCGCAATATCATCATCACGACCTTTCAATGGCCCATTGCTGAGCCGGGTCTCCTTCTAAGAATGAGGAGGGTATTAGGCCATAGTCCACCATGCTGGATAGCGCAATATATGTTTTGGTATTTACAAGGCATATGTTGCGCCTATTGTACCTACTTATTTATCGATACTCCACTACCAGGAATATGTTGTTGTGTAAGTGTCACAAATATAATTTCGATGGCGGCGCCCCTATTGCCTCGGGGCCTGTGGCGGCGGCCCTGCTTCTGTGCACTCTTTTTGCGTCGAGTTCAAATCTTGACGATGGGGGAAAAGCACGGCCTACTATTCCGAGATGCCAATGCTCTATGCAAAATGTCCGTTTCACACAAAGCGCGGTTCGTCGAGAAATCCAATGGACCTGATGCAATCCCAAATATCATTCTTAAAACGAGTGCTCCCGTGTTGACTTCAGCACTAATACGCTTTTTTTCTCGTTATACCACCGGAATAGTCCCAACTCTCTTTGAAGGTACCCATGGAGTAGATATCAATTTCAAATTGATACCTCTACGCGTTTCTGAGAAAAAGTGTCTTGACAGACAGACCGACAGCAAAGTAATAAGATCAGAGTTTATTTTTTTACTTTTAGTATACGGAACCCTAAATATTATCATTTTAGTTTCTATTGGTGTCATAAATGTACAGACTGTTTCGTTTTAATTTTCTTTCTTGTTAAGATTCATAACGTTAACTAGAGATAATTTTAATTATCTAAACGCGAATACCAAAGAATATCCCTCTTATCAAAATTCAAGGCACATTGGTAAAATATATTTTAGGTTTTAATTAAGACTATATTAACGAAGAGAATTTATTCATAAAGACTAGTAGTGTGTTCGATGTCATCAACTCATCGTGTTTGATGTATATCTGTCTTTTTGCGTTTAACGCTATGTATATGAGAGAGATATGATACCCATTACTGTACAGCAATACGTATACACATGCAATTTAGACTGAGGCGAGCGGTGCCTGGGGCTTGAGACCCAGGAGCAGGTTTAAAGAGTTCTTTCATAATATATTAACTCTCACCTCCACCACTCGACCTCGCTAACGACAATAGATAATAAAGTAACCTTACGTGGACCTCGAGAAGGGTAACCTTAATCACGACACTATAACACTAACTTCCATGTTCACTGCACGAAAACACCAGAAAGACTGAGACTAATCTATCGCACTAAAGGTTATATAAAGTCTCCACGTCGGTATACTCGAAATAATATAAAATGATATACCCGCTACTACTACTTTATAAACAGTGTTGCTAACATTAATAATTTTAATTTTGTACGTTTTATATTTTTGCAGTTAAATTTTGATAGATATATTTATTTGCAACAATATCGTGTATTAGATTTACTAATCGTAAGACTACGATCGCGTGTACTTTTACTAAACGAAAAGTACTTTTACTAAAAGAATTCAGCCAAGTGCGCGTGTGGAACTCGAGCACTTAGGGTTGCGTACAATTTCACTTAGTTCTTCACTTTCAAAAAGTTTCTTCGCATTTTTTAAGAATATTCAAAACATTTTTTAATATAGTTTATTTACATTTAACTAAAGAATGAGGGTACCATTTTGTTCGATAACTTTTTGCCATCTTGTGGACGTGATCCCATTGCTATAGAAATTTTGGGGCTTCTGATCAAAAAAACGGGACAAGTAGTCCTCTCGTGATGTTAACCTGACACTGCCTAAATAATTCTGAAGAGACCGAAACAGGTGGAAATCTGAAGGTGCAAGGTCAGGACTATACGGCGGTTGCATTACCTCCCAGCCAAACTCTCTTAATTTTTGCTGAGTAGCTAAATATGTGTGAGGTCTAGCGTTATCATGATGAAAAACCACACCCCTTCTGTTGATTCATTCCGGCCGCTTTCTCTCAACTTCTTGCTTTAATCTCATCTGTTGTTCGCAGTAGAGTTCAGAATCGATGGTTGTGCCTGGTGGTAACAGCTCATAATGAATAATGCCCTTCCAATCCCACCACACACACAGCCTCACCTTGTTGCGAGTTAACGCATGCACGCTTAATTGGGAGCACGTTTCATACAAAACTGGATTTAAATTTGTGTATGATAGCGCAATAGATGAAAATTGTATTTAACTACATAAGTACTATTATACTGATAAATAAATCAATTCGTGCGGAATTATTCCCTAACCATTCCAAATTATTCAAAAATGCGTTACGTTAATGTTCAAGTTTTCACAATTGCTTGCACTCCCGGAGTGCAACCCGTTTTTTTTCGTCATGTAACAAATTGCTAGTTTTCGGATTTTTCCCTTACTAGTGTTATAAGAACTTGTTTCTTGCCAAAAATTAAGTTACTACGTTGACAGATATGCACAAGAGAAACAGCCGGTAACATGTAACGCACTGATTTATTGTACAGCCGGGGCGGCGTGGACGCAGCCACACAGACAAGTATACCTAATACCTACATTCAATTCATAACATAGGTCAAAGGACCAAGCATGTGAATTTTAATTATAGACAACGAAGTGATCCCATAAGGGTTCCTTTTATTCTTTTAAAGTACGAAACCCTAAAAAAGTGCTTTATAATAGAACTCAACAGCTACAATCTGTGACTCAGCTGGGTGAGATAAGTAGCATCATTATTTATGTGGAAGTATAAAACGTGTAGCAGCGAAGCTTCAGTGAGGGCTATACGCAAGTGTTATAAATTGCCTGTTATCGTCTATGCAATAACTCTTTTATGGCCTCAATAAAAAGAACTTTCTACTGGATTGAGAGATTTTTGTTAACGACCGCAAATCTTATGCTTATTGTATTGAACGCGAAAATAAATATTTATTTCTTGTCAAGAAAAGCGTTTATATTAATAATGAGATTAAATTTAATAATAAAACTTATGCATTCCAATCGCCTGCATAGCCTCAGTGTCCTGGACAGTCAGCCCTAATTTAAAGTCCTACATACGTAAGTCATGCTGGTTGTACTATGCTTTAAGTGCCACGTGATAAGAACTCGCCTATTTGGTAGATGGATTCCTCAACATAAGCTGACCGCAATACATGCTTTTTACGAGGTGTTTTCAATACAATATAAATCAGAAATTATACTATTATCTCTAAATGAGATTTCATCTCAACGTCTAATATACAATCAGCATGATTTTGATTTTAGTAACTCGATAGACATTTTCATTTTTGCTTAAAAAATAAAAACAAAACCAGAATTTTAATAGAAGAATAATATTATCGTATATTCGTATCTCGGAATTGCATTAGGACGAGCTCGCGTCTCTCGGCTGATTAAACTGCTCTCATTCTGATTACTAGTTCATTACGTTTTAAACTCACCGCTCGTTTGGTGCGCCATCTTCTCAGAATTACTCTTACAATTTCAGCACACCCATGTTCTCAGTTGTCCCATTTCAATACTGCCAAATCGGATATTAAAGGTCTGTAGGTATATTAAGTACTATAATTTTATTGTTTATTAACTGCAAAGGCTAAGAAGTTCTATTAAATATTTATTATTATAAAGTTTGTTTTTCTCAGGGGTATAGTTCATCAGGAGTGCAAAAGACTAAGTGAAATGTAATTATCGCCAGTTCCTACAAGTTTTAATTGGATCGATGCAATACTTTGATCACAGTTCATTTTTAATTTATTTTTGTTCTAGACAACGCGCCCTACCGTCGCGTCGATGGGATGAAACATCGTTTACATGACAGTATTTTTTCTTATTCATTCGATTTAAACGAAACGAATTTTTAAGCTACTCCTGCAACAATACAAAAGTAGACAGACAAACAAAAATTTTAATAATACCAAAATTTTTATTCAATATTTTTAACTAGCGACCTTCTACGGCTTCACACGGTCCTTTCTCTACTATAATATGCGTGTATTATACGTATAAATCTTCCTCTTGAATCACTCTATCTATAAAAAATCCGTCAATCATTAAAATCCGTTGCGTAGTTTTAAAGATTTAAGCATCACAGGACAGACAGACGGGAAGCGACTTTGTTTTATACTACGTAGTGATTGTTTAATGTATATACTTTAATATCACCACACATTTAAGTTCTATCTCATTATTTGATTAACTGCATTGGTCATGGATTGCTGTGGTAATCATTTAGACAGCTTCTAAATAGATGACCTCAAAGTAATGCACAAAAGGGCAGATGGAGGTTCGCCGACTTATTCAAGGAGTCCAAAGGATGATGCTGACGCCTGTCATGGTGTTCTTTGAAAACCATGTTAAATTATGTAAATTAATTATATATATTACCGGAGTAGACACTACAGATAAAAAACTTTAGTTATTTAATATCTAATTCTTCGAAGTTAGTCACCATTCTTCAA
This sequence comes from Limenitis camilla, assembly GCA_905147385.1. Taxonomy (NCBI): domain Eukaryota; kingdom Metazoa; phylum Arthropoda; class Insecta; order Lepidoptera; family Nymphalidae; genus Limenitis; species Limenitis camilla. The sequence goes on along the minus strand of LR990245.1, from coordinate 7,578,972 downwards.
TTTAGAACACAATTCAATTTCTATATATAGTTAATATTCAATTGGTGTTCTCCGATTTGTGTGGGGATACCGTAATGGACGAATTAATATTTTGCGTACACCTGTGTGGCATATATAACAGCTATCAACATTATTTAACTCATTTCTCTGGTATGTAAGAATTTAAAAATAAAACCTATAAAATAACTAAACTTCCGATTCTAGTAATCTTAATTACTTCTCGATAACCTAGAATAATGAAAAGAAAAAATTAAAAATTGTAAATTTATTTCTACCTCAAAAAAAAATTAACTTTTTTTGACTTTCACGCAAGACCCTTTTTCTCAGAAATACCTAAAGGTATCAAGTTGAAATTAATGTCAAATAATCTTTCATAACAAAATCAAACTTCAAAGTCAACGTAATGAAAAGATACAGCCGCTTTTATGCCGCCGCTCATGTTAGTAGAGTGAACTAGGGTTTCTGCATTTACCTGGTCCCTACTTCCCGATTTCCGTGTTCAAAGTAGTAAGTTTATATTAGTAATTGCGATCGTCTGCTAATCAGTTGAAATATATATCAAAATTAAGGCAATTATATTGCAAGTATAGTGGTATAGAGATGTCCGCAAAAATCCGGTTCAATAATAGAGTTGCCAGGCTTTTAAATAAAAAATTAGAGCAAGCAAATATGTAGACAGAGAGGCATTGCGCGTACCTACTATTTTTATGTGCGATAGAGGAGGACGTAGTAAAACCCATTCTGTCTCTTTACTCCTTCTTTTGCAGTTTGGCGGTAACGCAATTAATATAGGCCAACAACGAAAAAACTGTTAGAATAATGTGTATAGATGGAGGTGTAAATCATAACAACAGTTTTTCACATTTGAATATTAAGTAACAATAAATTATATTAAGCCTGAAATTGTATAAAAAAACTACACGTATAACTTGATTTTATACCTCAAACTTATTATTTCAGAATATTGCAGAGATGGAAAAAAAAATCAACAGCAGTTGAATTTCAGAATGATGGTCACAAAAAATGATCTTTTATATTTATAGGTCATAACGCATTATTTGAGGGAATACGTGAAGTAATCAAGTTCAAATTATTATTAAACGGCGATGATTACAATTATAGTAACATTCGAATATGTTTGTCGGAAACTAAAAGAAAGGAATGGAATGGATGGCCGATCATGAAAGCTATACGCGCGCAGACGGACGGTCAGGATGTAATTAAACACTAAGATCTCGTACTGTTCTGACAGGAACCCAAGCAGTGCCTTGGACTTGTGACCAAGGTTTGGCTTAAGGAATTCCTTTACTCGATCGAGACACTCACCTCTACTGCTTAGATTCACTGTTTAAACCTAACCTAAGGCTAACCTAAACCTAACTCACAACGACATGTTCTTTGAACTCTGGTAAACTCTAGTTAACGAGTTTAAGTTTAGGAAATATCAATTAAATTTTTTTTGCAGTTTTCAGTTTGAATTCGGTTAATTTTTTTATGTTTTCTTATATTTGTTTTGTAAGTAATTATAAATATTTCAATTGATTGTTACCACAAGCTGTACATAGATAGTCGTTTTATTATATCAAAACACGCATTACTAATGTCGGGTGTATGAGCCAGTGCTGCCAGTGCAGCTTCATGTCCAGGCCAATGTCCCGGACACTCTGTTAAAAGGAGAATAAAAGCGAAAAAGGTATATAAACAGGACTCACCCTTAAGTACTCCACCACCCTTCTGGAATACTTCTGGAGACCTCCCAGCGTTTTCCTTGTACATAAAGCGTGCGAGCGTGAGCGTATACGTTCGACTGTCTTGTCGCGTGGGCGCAGCCGAAGTGAGTGAGTAGGGAACGCTATGGGCGTACGCAGCGTGCGAGTGAGAAAAAAGGTTAAGGGAACAGGTGAAAGAAGGAGACAGAGCGAGTGGATGTCAAGGTAGGAATTTTTAACAAAAACGTTAAATTTCACTGGCCCGAACATCGGGAGCAAAAGCCCCACAATACTACTAATGATGATATTTTGACCCGGACATGAAAATCATAGTGTTTGTCCTATAATTGAAACTTTACGATACCCTTAGTGCCCAATTTCCGCCCTCGCACTTTGCCCAATATTTATCTATACAACAGAAAGTTATTCGAAATCCATACTTATCCCTACTAATATTATTAATGTGAAAGTAAGTGTGTTTGTTACGCTTTCACGCGAAAATTACTTAACCGATCATCATGAAACTTTTTACACATACTCTTGAGGGTATTAGAAGAAACATAGGATACTTTTTATGAAAAAAAAAAAAAATTTTTACGAAAGATAAACAATTTTTTGATTTCTATTGTAATGATCTCTGATACTTATTTAATGGCTTCAATGCGAGCGAAGCCGCGGGTAAAAGCTAGTAGTACATAAATTCACGTAAAAATATTTCATAGTAGGCGCTGCTTGCAAATTTCCAATACAAGAAACGTTTTAACGGTAATTGGATTCACTTTTACGAGTATAATACTTTTACGTGTTTCTTACAAATATTAGAATCCTCTCTATATTTATTTAGAATCAATTTTTCACCTTCACGTATAAGAAAGAAAATTCGTGGTAATACGAAATGAAATGAATACATGCATATTATAGAAGAGAAACCGTAACTATTTTATATGGATTACAATAAAAAGCTCTATGTTTATGTATTACAGGTGAAAATAAAATCTCATGCAGCGTACCTATATTTCTTTACCTATTAACTTAATTATAGATTATAAGATAAAGTTATATTAAAATAATTATGTAAAAATATGAAGATCACATTTACAATAGAGCTACGAAGTTGTAAATTTGTTAGTCTGAGAGTCAGGTACAGTTCGTATGAAGTGAACAAACGTAATTATTACCGGCATATGACTGAGCTCAAGTTTTAATTGGATCGACGCAACGTTTTGATCATCATATATACTTTATTTTAAATAAGACATTTTTGGGATAATTTGACTTTGAAATATTTAAGCTTTATTAACCTATTAAGTATTATTTTAGCAATCATTGATTTAGCGTTAGTAATAATATTACTTTCACTTCTACTGCTCATAAAGGCTTGAATTTCATAATAATAATTCCTAATTTAAGTAATTAAAATGAGCCTAATACATGGTTTAGAAGATATGACCATTTTCGTATTTTATACATTAATTTTAGTAAAATTTCAATACTTAGTAATTAGAACATTACTACGAGAGAATAATCGGCATTCGGCCAATTCGGCCATTTTTTTTACTATTCGGTATTCGGTCGAATATTGGGGATTATTCGGCCTAAATTAATTCTGGATAAAAAAGAATGCATAATGTTACTCATAAATATTTTTATTTTACCAATCACTTCTTCTGCCGAATCGCCGAACATTATTAGTCCAAATTACTATTCGGGCATCTCTAATTACTACCCTTTAAATCAACAGGATTTTGTTTAAACAGAGGAACGGTAAACAAAAAAATTCTAGTTTGTTAAGATAGCATTTTTTTCGAAATTGTTGTATTAATAAAAATTGGAAGAACGATAGATAAAACGAATTTATCTCTCTCGAGTTATATCGTTCTTAAAGAAAAGTAATTAGACACAGTGCTATACAACTTAATTCCCCACTTCCACACGCAATCATTAGACGCCGTCAATCTAAGAAATCATTAAGGACAAGCGAGCAAATGAAAGCCATTATCTAATAACTGATGAATAATATGGGGAATGGGCATTTGGATACGGAAATTGCCAATTAACGTATCCACCCCTCATCCACCCTACATCCTTTACTCACCTTTTTCTGTGAAAATTATTTATCTCTTTCAAGGTTATATTGTAATTACAAGGATGTATTACTTTAATTTCAAATAAATAATTGTCCCGTATTGCGGTTTTAATTGTTAATGTAAATTGATACTATAAAAAATGGAAAGCTTTCAATTTTTTGTAAATATTGAGTCACTTCAAAGAAGAAAATTATTACTAAATTTATGTTAAACAGAATTTGTATATGTATAACAATACATTTAGAGAATAAGATAACCTAGACCTCAATTTAAGTTAAAAATAAGCGAGAATAATCTACTCAATTGCCAAACAATCCACTGAGTGACAGCTTGTTACCATTAACATGATACTGATAAACCAAGTCACTTTAACGACACGTGACAGTTAAATACATTAATTAACCATCTCTGTTTTTGTAAGAAAGATTGTCATTTTAGTTAGTATTTAAACAGCAATGTGACTCAAACAAGGAGTTTATCCCGCTGTGATATTCTCAAGAGAATAAGTATTAGTTCGAGAGCTCTTTCCGGCAGCGCTACGGTAAAGTATAAAGTTTGAAATAAATCTTATGGAAAAGAACATTATCATTGGTGGTAACGATAAACTATTATGAAAGCTTAAAAAAACTCAGAAAATGCTCAGAACTGTTTAAGGTGTCTAGCAAAGTGTAAAAACTATACTGTCTGGTATTGTAGGACCTATTTATAGTATGAAATTAAATCCACACGTTTTTAGCCGATGTCTCTTAACGCCACCATCACTGGTTATTCATAAAAGCCAATTGTTACCTCCTTTCTGTGGTAACATGTTGCCATAGGAAAATTGTCACATTTTATTTTACACTTTACCTAGGTCAAGCTACCGAGAGCTCTCAGACTACACCGTCAGATTTTGCAGCCTCTCTGTCGCTACGGTAGTCGCCTCCCCGACGTAGCTGTAAGCGCTACGTGTTAGCTACGTCGTAGCGGTTTCGGAATACGCGGTGAATTCTGTGAATTTTGTGTAATTATAGGTATTCAATACATGACTAGTGACATAATATTAAAATACATAATATTTTTTTTAATATTTTAATGTATCAAGTATAATTTCTTTCTTTAGTTAGGAACATATATATTTGTTAACAATAATAATATTACTGTTTACTGAAACATCAATATGAATTCAGCTGTAGTTATGCATCCTCTAATTTTATTATAAATAAATCTCATTAAATTTAGTACATAAATTCTAATTATATATTGAGATTAAAATTTAAGATACGTTTAATATTACAGCACAGCGTTATAAATTTTTTGCTAAATGTTAATTGTTCGACGGATAAGACAAAGAATAATTAACTTTTTATTAAGGAAATGTCGGAAAGGCGGTAAAAGCTCAGCTGCCTAAAACAAATTAAGCTACTTAATGGTTTCAATTTTCTAAACAAAGAAACGATTAAATAAATGTTAGTACTTTAGCGATTTTGAAGAATAATGTGCGCTGATGCGAGAATTATACACAATTGTTTTTCAGGCGCTTCGTCTCATAAAAACTCTTTAGTAAATTGAAAAAGGTCTATAAAAGTGTGAATTGACTGTAACTGAATAAAGTGTTAATGAATGTTAAAATGTATTCGTTGTTGTGGATTTTAAGCATCGTAGCGATGTTTGCGGCGGACGTGATGACTGGTACTTTGCAACAAAAAGGTGAGATATTAAATTAAAACGATTGATATGTAAAACAAAGTCGGGTTAATTTTACCATTTATAACCAAAGCTCAAGAACGGCTAGACCGATTGTTCAAATTTGGTACAATAGACTATAGCTTGATAAATGACATAGGCTACATTTAATGCGAAAAAAGGGCTTGAAAGAGTTTAAATAGCGGATGAAAATTTATATGGGAGTTCGTCATATTATATACTAGCTGTTACCCGCGGCTTCGCTCGCTTTGAAGATTTAAATAATCAGAGATCATTACAACAGAAATGAATTGTTTATCTTTTGTAAAAAATATTTTTTTTTCATAAAAAGTATCCTATGTTACTTCTAATACCCTCAAGAATATGTGTACAAAGTTTCATGATGATCGGTTAAGTAGTTTTCGCGTGAAAGCGTAACAAACAAACTTACATTCACATTTATAACATTAGTAGGGATGACAACACGGGGTAAATATGTAATTGTATTACAAAGATTACCGTTTGGATATGCTAATTTTTATCTTTCGTAAAGATACGCTATTATTTATAGTACTTAGTAATTGAATATTATTAAACTATTTTTAACTTTAAAATCTTTGTTTGCTTAATTTGAATATTTAAATTAAGCAAATAAACATTTCAAATTAAGCAAGCAAACATGAAGATCATGTAAGAAAGGTATATAATCGATTTGTTTTGTTTTATGACTATGAGAATTATCTGTCTCATTTATATGCTGGAGAGTAGATGATGCGAACCGATTAAAAATATATTTGGGATATTGATTGTTGGTTAATTATAAGAACTAGGCCAGCCTTTCAACAGTGTTTGTAGTACAGAAACATTCTTTATTCAGTCTCTATTTCTTTAACTTTTAATAAGTTCGACGCCGTAATGACATTTTATTTGATTGTACGGTAAAAGAATAAGCAAAATGAAAATATTACCATCTATTTCATAAAATGTAATATTGAAACCCAGTGGTTTTCTTTAAAATATTTTTTTTTTATGGTAGATAAGGTGCAAACGTGCAGATGGTCCACCTGATGGTAAGTGGCCACCATCGCCCATGGACATCGGCTAAACAAGAGAAAAGCACTTGTTTTGCCGATGCGCTGCATCCTCGAAGATGGAGTGGGGAGGGAGAATGAAGAAAACAATGCTGCGGTTTCAGCGGACCCTGAGGAAGAGCCCAGAGTTCACTAGATCCGCAGCATTAATGGGATGGGAGAGGGAAGGGGTAAGTCTGGCCCACATGCGGCTCGACCGGAACGCGTCTATGACACTTGGCGGTATGACAATTCGCATGCTGGTGGTCGCAAGCCAGTCGGGGAACAGATCCCCTACCACCAAGGGGGTGCTGGGTTACTCGGCTCTTACGAGATGCTCTCCCAGCGGCAGAGGGGAATAGTATTCTAACCCGTCCCCTCACGGGTTTTTTATGGCATTTTCTACAAGTAAAAATATATTTTTTACTTGTAGAAAATGCTCTACAAAGATTGGTAGCCTCTTAACAATACAAAAGCGACAAGAACCCTTATTCAATAAAGTGAGATTTGCTCTTGCTTGAACAAGGTCAATTGTGACTTGAAAAGTTATTGGCAACTATTCCAATTTTATTATTATTTGAAACTGATTGTGCCTATTCAGAGTTTTGCACGCTATATTGCTTGTAGATTTTGTGTAAACGACAAGACAACTGATTTTGAAAAACTATCCTATAATAGTTGAGAGTAACTACTGTTGCTAAAAATTATTATTTCCGCAGAAATTAATTCAAATATGCCTTTTAAATAGTTTGAAACTCTCTTCAGTTAAATGATAATCCATGATATCATTCTTTCGTTTGTCAGCTGCCTATACATTATATTGTATAGTTAGTTTTATTTAATACTTCACTTATTAATATTTAACTACCCATGCGTAAGAAATAATAGAATCTCAGTTCCGATGGATTTGAGGCAGTTTTCAAAACTATCTCGCCCGGTAACAATTGAGGCTCTGCAAATTATGTGGTGTGATGCTGAGACTTCATTATAATGGATTCATGTGTTTGATTTTATGAGCTCAGTTTCCGTTTAAAGTGCATAATATTATTGTCTTTTGCCTGTTACTTTTTGATTTGCCGAGGTAATTAAAGTACAACAAAACAAAATGACGTTACAAAGTCATGATGTCATTTCGTCGATCGGCGTCTATATATATTAATCGAAGGTATAATTAATCTCGTTTATATTTTAAACGTTAAAAGGCATTTATAATATTTGCAATTTACTCTCGTTAAAGTATATTCAGAAAACATTGGTTTTATCAACATATGAAAGATTTCATGTTGGTAGAAATAAGGTGTGTAGTGTATGCCGACCATTTTTTGTAGTGCTCAATATAAGCTGCTTAGGAATAAAAGATTTGTTTAAACAAACGTTAAAAAACTTTTTTTGTAGTTGGAGAACAAACCCATTAATCCCGTTCTTTTTCTTCTCGCGGCGTATTATTCCCATTTTCGACGTGGGAATGGTAACTGTGATACTGTATATTGCATGTTATATAAAATAAAAATGTCTTATCCTTTTTATTATAAATCTTATAGACATCCTGCATAGCCTATTCCACTCGAAAATGGATGTGTAAATAAAATATAATAATTAATAAATATTCATTTGTATTTGACGCAATAAACCTAATTAAAATTTAAAAAATACATTACTAGCTTCCGCGGTTTCACTTGCTATATTTTGTATAATTCACACTATAAGATTATAAATTATAGCCATTAGTTATTATGATGTGTAAGCTATATTATTGTAAAGTTTCGTCAAAATCCATTCAGTAGTTTTTGCGTGAAAGAGTAACAAACAAACATCCATAAATTAGACATCCATACATCCATACTTTCTTACAAACTTTCGCGTTTATAATATTAGTAAGATTTGGTTTTTGTAAAGCGAAGAAGCATAGTCCATGTGATTTTTAAATTTTTTTAAATTAATGATATGATATTGATATGCAATTCCGGAAACACAAACATTAAAAATGTATATCTTTAAATTATATATTACGTTAAATAAATATGCAAATTTTATCTAGTCTATTTTCTTACTTTTCATTGGAAACATAAGTACCTACTTATATATATATATATGTATTGTAATTTATTTAATACTAGCGGTTATTTAACACATGGTTTCGAAGTAGTGAATGACAATTTGTCTGATTCCGGATGGCGGTTATGTAGAAAATGGTAGAGAGGTGTAGAAAGTAGTAGAAAAAAGTATTGAGTTGTAAACGGCGCGGCGGAAGAAAATGGTAGTCAGTGATAGGCAGTGTTAGACAGAGGTCTAATATTTTACGTTCATTAACTTCTACTGTGCACTGTCTGTAACTTACTTTTCTACTATATATAGCTCTGTCAACTTTCCACTGTTTACTGTCTAAATGTTCTAAAGCGAATATCAGATTGATATGCTATCGAGCACAGTACAGTGGAATGTAAAAAAGGCACCTTCTTTAATATCTACCAGAGCCATAAGATGTAAAAAAAACATCCAGGACATGAAAATCACTTCAGCGCACAGAAGAATTTAATGAATGTAAAATAATAGACTACTGCCAATCATACATTTAGTATGGATAAATAAATTCCGCCATCTTGAATTTTTTTTTCTAATATTCATATAGATCTTGAGGTTTTGATCATCTTTTTCCAAGAAACCACTCTTCCATCTTGTATACTTTCTGAGATAGACGCCGACGAAAGTTGTATGGCCGCCATCTTAAATCCGCCATTTTGGATTTTTTTTCCACTCATTGTCAATTGGATAAGATTTCAAATGATATTTGTTCGAGCACCTCCCACCTATCTTAAATATCCTGGCTGTGCTCTTCCCCCGTCTCTGAAACCCTCAATCATCAGCTCTCTCTTTATTTTTCCTCTGAATGAATTTTTGTCCTCTATACGAAACCATGAGTAAAAAAAATTTTTTTCATACAAAATTTTACAGGTAGAAAATGGTAGACAGGGGTAGAAAGAAGTAGAAAAAGATAGTGAGTTGTAGACGGCGCGGCAGAAAAAAATGGTAGTCAGTGATAGGCAGTGTTAGATAGTGGTCTACTATTTGACATTCATTAACTTCTACTGTGCACTATCTTAACTTACTTTTCTACTATCTATAGCTCAGTCAAATGTCCACTTTTTACTGCCTACATATTCTAAAGCGAATATCACATTGATATGCTATCTTCTTTAATATCTACCAGAGCCATAAGATGTAAACAAAATCCAGGTCATGAATGTCACATCGGCGTTTAATTCGTAACATGATAATACAATAGTAGGTACTTAGTGTATGGAGATATGCAACCATTTTATGAAACTACTATTATGATTCCACCATCCAGAATCCGACAATTTGTGAAGTCCTTAATCAACACTTGTCAGAATAAATGTTCTTCTATGAACTGTATCAAAGTCTCTTGCATAGTTTCCAACTTGTAGTCTCTTGAATATTTCCATGCATTTAGTATGGATAAATAAATTCCGCCATCTTGAATTTTTTTTCTAGTCATCATATAGATCTTGAGGCCCTGATTATCTTTTTCCACTCTTCCATCTTGTATACTTTCTGAGATAGACACCGATGAAATCTGTATGGCCGCCATCTTAAATCCGCCATTTTGGATTTTATTTCAGCTCATTGCCAATTGGATAAGGTTTCAAATGAAATTTATTCGAGCACCTCTCACCTATCTTAAATATCCTGACTGTACTCTTCCCCCGTCTACGAATTCCTCAATCATCAGCTATCTCCATATTTTTCCTCTGAATGAATTTTTGTCTTCTATACGAAACCATAAGTGAAAAAAATTTTCTTCATACAAAATTTTACAGGAGAGGTGATCAATCAGTCAGTGAATCAGCACAAGCAGCTATATATATTAACTAGTATAGCGCGTGGCTGCGCGGCCCGCTAAAGCGGACCGCGTGAAATAGTGAATGACAATTTGTCTGGTTCCGGGTAGCGGTTATGTACAAAATGGTAGAGAGGTGTAGAAAGTAGTAGAAAAAAGTAGTGAGTTGTAAACGGCGCGGCGGAAGAATATGGTAGTCAGTGATAGGCAGTGTTAGACAGCGGTCTAATATTTTACGTTAATTAACTTCTACTGTGCACTGTCTGTAACTTACTTTTCTACTATCTATAGCTCTGTCAACTTTCCACTGTTTACTGCCTAAATGTTCTAAAGCGAATATCAGATTGATATGCTATCGAGCAAAGTACAGTGGAATGTAAAAAAAGGCACCTTCTTTAATATCTACCAGAGCCATAAGATGTAAAAAAAACATCCAGGACATGAAAATCACTTCAGCGCACAGAAGAACTTAATGAATGTAAAATAATAGACTACTGCCAATCACTGACTACCATTTTTCTACTACTTTCTACCATTGTCTACCAGCTCCCTGCCAATTGGATGAGATTTCTAGTATTTTTATTTGAGCAGCGCCCACCTATTTTAATTACCTGGCCGTCCTCCATTACCCATCTCTGAAACCCTCGATGAATCATTTGACAGAATGAAAGTTCTTCTATAAACCGTATCAAAGTCTTGCATAGTTCTCAACTTGTAGTCTCTTCAATATTTTCCATATACTTAATATGGAAAAATAAGTTCCACCATAATGATTTTTTTTCTGTTTATCAAGTAGACCTGTATACACTGATCATCTTTTTCCAAAAAATCACTCTTCCTTCTTGTATACTTTCTGAGATGGATACCGACGAAATTTGCATGGCCGTCATCTTGAACCATTTTGGTTTTTTTCCGTTCCCTGTCAATTGGATGAGGTTTCGCATGATTTTTGTTCGAGAACCCCCCACCTACCTTAAATACCCTGGCCGTGCTCCTTCCCCGTCTTCGAAGTCCTTAATCAACACTTGTCAGAATAAAAGTTCTTCTATGAACCGTATCAAAGTCTTGCATAGTTTCCAACTTGTTAGTATGGAAAAATAAATTCCGCCATCTTGATTTTTTTTTCTATTCATCAAATAGACCTTGAGGCCCTGATCATCTTTTTCCAAAAAACTAATCTTCCATCTTGTATACGTTCTGAGATAAACGCCGACGAAATTTGTATGGCCGCCATCTTAAATCCGCCATTTTGGAAATTTTTTCGACTCATTGCCAAATGGATGAAGTTTGAAATGATATTTGTTCGAGCACCTCCCACCTATCTTAAATATCCTGGCTGTGCTCTTCCCTCGTCTCTGAAACCCTCAACCATCAGCTCTCTCCATATTTTTCCTCTGAACGAATTTTTGTCTTCTATACGAAACCATAAGTGAAAAAAAATTTTTTTTACAAAATTTTACAGGAGAGGTGATCAATCAGTGTCAGTCAGTGAATCAGCACAAGCAGCTATATATATATTAACTAGTATGGTGCGTGGCTGCGCGGCCCGCTAAAGCGGACCGCGTGAAGGAGTGAATAACAAATTGTCGGATTCCGGATGGCGGTTATGTAGAAAATGATAGACAGGGGTAGAAAGTAGTAGAAAAAGGTAGTGAGTTGTAGACGGCGCGGCGGTAGAAAATGGTAGTCACTGTTAGACATTGGTCTACTATCACACGTTCATTAACTTCTACTGTTGACTGTGTGTAACTTACTTTTCTACTATAGCTCTGTCAAGTGCCCACTGTTTACTGCCTAAATGTTCTAATGCGAATATCAGATTGATATGCTATCGAGCACAGTGTAATGTGGAATGTAAAAGAGAGACCTTCTTTAATATCTACCAGAGCCATAAGATGTAAAAAAAACATCCAGGACATGAAAATCATTTCAGCGCACAATAGAAGTTAATGAATGTAAAATAGTAGACAACTGTCAATCACTGACTACCATTTCTCTACTACTTTCTACCATTTTCTACAAAACCGCCATACTGAATCTGACCATTTGGAAATGTTTATTCAGCTCCCTGCCAATTGGATGAGATTTCTTGTTTTTTTTTATTTGAGTAACATCCACCTATTTTAATAACCTGGCCGTGCTCCATACCCATCTCTGAAATCCTCGACGGATTTTGTCAGAATGAATGTTCTTCTATGAACCATATCAAAGTATTGCATAGTTTCAATATTGTAATATTCCCCATATATATTTTATATGGAAAAATAAACTCCGCCATCTTGTATTTTTTTTTCTGTTCATCAAGTAGACCTTCATACACTGATCATTTTTTTTTAAGAAAATCACTCTTCCATCTTGTACACTTTCTGAGATAGACACCGACGAAATTTGCATGGCTGCCATCTTGAATCTGCTATTTTGGTTTTTTTAGTTCCCTGCCAATTGGAAGAGGTTTCGAAGGATTTTTTTTTCCTTAATCAACACTTGTCAGAATAAAAGTTCTTCTATGAACCAAAGTCTTGCATAGTTTCCAACTTGTAGTCTCCTGAATATTTCCCACACATTTAGTATGGAAAAATAAATTCCGCCATCTTGATTTTTTTTCTATTCACCAAATAGACCTTGAGGCCCTGATTATCTTTTTTAAAAACACCACTCTTCCATCTTGTATACTTTCTGAGATAGACGCCGACGAAATTTGTATGGCCACCATCTTAAATCCGCCATTTTGGATTTTTTTTCAGCTCATTGCCAATTGGATGAGGTTTCAAATGAAATTTGTTCGAGCACCTCCCACCTATCTTAAATACCCTGGCTGTGCTCTTCCCCCGTCTCCAAATTCCTCAATCATGAGCTATCTCCATATTTTTCCTCTTAATGAATTTTCGTCCTCTATACGAAACCATGAGTGAAAAAAAATTTTTTCATACAAAAGTTTACAGGAGAGGTGATCAATCAGTCAGTGAATCAGCACAAGCAGCTATATATATATTAATGTAAGGAATTTTTTAAACAGTATAATTATGTACGATATCAGACATTGATAGACAGTTCATTAATCTATATCTAATATACAAAGTTGATATAGGTAATATATAATAGTGAAATCTGAATCTGAAATCAATATAATCAAAGCCCGGAATAGGAAGTGCAATTTACATAAAGTTAGTAGTAGTGGAGTGGCTCTATTAAAAGCTGCGCTACTACGTCATTAGTTTGCGGGAGATATTTGCCTTTAGTAAGTCCTAGGCAAACTTCGTAAGCTTTTGGATACCGACTCAATGTTTTGTTACATCAAAAGTACTTTTGTTACAATGATTTAATATAATGGAAACTAACTTGTAAAATAACTTGCCTTATTCTTCATTTAAGTTGTTTTAAACATTGTGATAAAAATACTATACCAGCCATGTACGTTTAGCTATAGATAATAACTGAACATCAAAATTATTCCGCAAAGAAATTATAAAAGAATAATTAAACAGTGATTGATTAACATATATAGCACTATTTTAACTTGATTTTGTTATTCCTCAGATTTATCACCCCGAAGATGTCATCACTGTGGTCACAATTTGACGAATTGCGAACTGCCCGGATCTTCCGTTGTGTGTCCAACTGCTCAACCGTTTTGTGCAACAGTTGCCAGGGCACCTAGTGAGTAAAAAGTATACTATAACTAGCTGACCCGGCAAACGTTGTTTTGCCATATAAATTTGGGGTCGGCCACCCTTATCACTTAGGGGGATGAAAAATAGATAGTAGCCGATTCTCAGTCCAACTGAATATGCATATAAAGTTTCATAAAAATCGGTCAATATCGGAGGTCGGAGAAGTATGGTAACTAACATTATAACACGAGAATTTTATATAATAGATATATATATATTTCATAAAAGAATTACTTGTTGATTGATATTAACGCATAGCCCAAACTCTACAGACCCTAGTCTAAGACCATGATAGGTTTCCTTGACACTGCAAGTGACCGATAAGGAAGGATTTTTGCAAATTTAATTTCTAAGGGGGTTAAAAGTGGAAAAAACAGTTTTTATGAGAATACGTAGTAATTATAAAAAAAAAAATTAATTTAAATGTTTTTATAAGCCTTTTCGTATTTATCCATAAATTTCCAGTTTAATTAATGCCTCATGGTGTTGCCTTATCTTAAAATAACTCTACTTTATAATAAAATTAAATATCTTGAACATTACTTTCTTATATCGTATTTCTAATAAAACGTCAAATAGCTTAAAATATATTTAATAAATTGTTCTGAAAATAAGAATTCTTTCTTATAAGACGTTAAATAATAGCTAGTAAGGCCTAAAATCCTCAACAGTACATCATACTGCCAAAGGTTCAGATAATACTAAAATATGGGCTCTTTCGGCTTGATAAGAGTTGTTAATGGTGCAATCAAGGTCCGAGCCAATTTTATTCCTATGTTGAAACTATCGATAACGGAGACCTAACTAATATAGAAAACGGTATAGACATATTTTACGACGGATAAAACTTCATTTTTAAACATATCGATTTTACAAAGAACTGAAATGTATGTCATCTAAAAATATATTCTCTTACAGATTTTACATCCACACTAACGTGCGCAGTTGCAAGCGAGCTGCCGTGTTCATTAACGTTTAATTCGAAATTGGCCCTGGAGATGACCTGCATATGCGACGACCATCTCTGCAACGCGCCATATTCTGCAAAACTACAAAATGAACTACTCAATTTTTCAACGAAAAACCCAGCGAATAATACCGAGCTTACTGCAATGTTTTTTGAATCTTCTGTTTTCTCGAACGTGACTAAATCGGAATTGTATAGTACGATAACTAAAGTTAGTGCTGCTACTGAGAACCCGCTCTCACAGTTAACGATTATATATTCTGAGGAACATGTACCGCGGGCAGAAGCCTTAAAACATGAAGCAACTGTTCCACCTGATGATGACGAGGATGAGGGTGAGGGGAGTGGAACCTTTGAAGAATCTAAGTCTCAAGCAGCTCCTGCTGCACCCAGTTCTTTCCTACCAGCAGAAGAGAATAGGGTTCCCTCCCTAATATTAAATCTGTACCTATTTATAATATCAGTATTATTAAACTCGCTCACTATCTTGTAAGATACAAATTTCTTTTTCATAAAGAGATATAAAAAAACAAGAGAATTTATTATTCATGATAGATTAACTTTTGAATATTATGTGCATAAATGTGGGAACAATATTACTTCTCGATCGTTTTTGTCATTCTAATATTTTACTTAAGATTCCCAGTTTCTGAAGATAGAGATTTAAAAATAAATTTGAATAAGATAAAAGTTTTAAGTAACTAAAATAATGATGTTCTTGTTTCAGTTTTATTTTGAATTATTATAACAAAAGAAGTAGTAAAAATTTTTAGATACTTAGAGATTCTAAGCACAATTCCTCAATACACTTAAGTTAATTTACTGTAGACTTAGAGTCAATTACAATGTATCTTAATATCATCGATTCAGCCGATGGTTTGTTGTGATTTATTAAATAAATTAAAATAAAACATAAACAACTCATTTTATTTACTAAAAGCTGCGCCCCGCGGTTTCACCCGCTATATTTTGGATAATTCACACTATATCATTATAAATTATAGTCTATATGTTATTCTGATGTGTAAGCTATATTATTGTAAAGTTTCATCAAAATCGATTTAGTAGTTTTTGCGTGAAAGAGTAACAAACATACATCCATACATCGTAAAATCTATCATATTCTGATATATATGTCGGGGATTTTTAACTATGAGAAGGAAGAAGGA
The DNA here is from genome assembly GCA_905147385.1 of Limenitis camilla. Classification (NCBI taxonomy): domain Eukaryota; kingdom Metazoa; phylum Arthropoda; class Insecta; order Lepidoptera; family Nymphalidae; genus Limenitis; species Limenitis camilla. The sequence goes on along the minus strand of LR990245.1, from coordinate 7,562,775 downwards.
GAGGGGAATATTGGGGAACACTAACAGGGGGGATGGTATTAAATGGAATATTGGGTAAACGCAACGTAGATACTTCTACTGAAACGATAAATATGACCTCTAACAATTACGAGAGTAACCTAAGCAGTGCCTTGGACTTGTGACCAAGGTGTAGTCTTAAGGAATTCCTTTAAGTGATCACGACACTCGCCTCCACTGCTCAGGCTCTCTGTTTAAAGCTAAGGTCAATCTCACATAAAACTAACCTAACACAAGACGTGGAAACTAGATTGTAAGTTACTCACGTGACCTTGATCGGGACAGCACTCCTAAGCACTAACACAACACTTCACTAGCACTATCTAGAGACTACTTCACTTCTTCAGAGACCGCGCACGACTAAAACTTCAGTCAGACTGTCGAAGGCATATAAAGGGTCAAGGGTCGAGACTGTCAAAACAACGGAAGTGACCACCACCCTACTCCAACGCCATAGATACCGATGACGATTCGATTATTCGATACTCTTTTACTATTCTCCGACATATGGATATAAATTATTTTAATTTTTATTAGGGTCCCGTAATTTAAATAGATATCTTTTAGGATCACTTCGTTGTTCAACTGTCTGTATTTGACCTTTTTTCTTAGACATACATGGAGGTCATCAAGTCTTTAGTCTTTTAGAGCTGAGAAAAAACTTTTAAGTCAACGTAATCAAAATACACTCTTCTATGCCGTATTTCGATTCTCCCACAGGAATGAAAATGTTTGAGGTGTTTCTCGTTGGCCTAAAACATGAATTTTAAGGTCAAGTGTAGGTATAAACCTGTAAAGTGTAATTTTGTAGTTACATCATGAAAAAGTATTCTTTTAAGTTTGCAGTTCCCGGTCCATTATTTATGTAATGCGTAAAATTATAATGCATAAATTATTTCAAAAGTAGAACAACAGTATCTTAAGCTAGGAAAAAAATCAATTTTCTAAATGAATAGAATCAAAAGATACGTGTACAGCTGTTTATGCAAATTTTGACACTTGCATAGGAATCGTGCTTTTCGTTTATATAGAATCAAGAAACTTGGTAAGAAGCAATGTGTTTACGTTAAGGAAACTGTAAAATTACAAAGATAATATTAAATTTCAGTGAGGACAACAGTTTTCCGACACTAAAGGTGAGTTTGTCCCTAAATTGAAATTTTACGAAACACTCAGCGTGCTCGCCCCATTCGCACTTGGCCAGATTGATGTCTATATTCACTTGATTTAGACAAAACGCAAACGACAATTCCCATGGTTTGTGACAACCTGAGAAATAGTTAGAAATATAGTTTATTCAAACTCAAAATAGTTCATTTTAATTAGACGTAGAGATTACCAGCTCAGAAAGCAGTTTTCTATTGAGAAGGACCAATAGAAAACGCCATTGTTTATATTGATCTGATATATAATTAAACATCTGTAAATTATTCAGCTGAGTATCAACTTCATTTGGATTCCAAGTTGTGTCATCGTATTTCTGTAAATTTTAAGTGAGCCTGTACAGCCTGCCTTTATCATATAGAGGCAGAATCATTGTCTCAAATGACTTCAATAGCCTTAACTTTACAAAGTACGAATGTGTTTTTGATATTAAGTCCGAGACTTTCAACTTTAAATATAGCTTTTTTATCTAATTTTAAGTAATATAAACTTAGGATACAGAAAATAATTCAAAAACTTAGAAATTTAAGCATTTAAGAGCTCTTAACTGCGAGTACCACCCCTGTTATGAATTCTACTATGCAACCGAAATTTTGACTACAGACTGTTTCGACGCTACGACCACTACTTTTACCAATATTTCATTGGACGTTTCAAATATATGGTAAGTACATGTGACGCGATAATTTAAGATTGACAATTTGTTCTATCCATAGGTCACTAGGCTTTTTAAAGTGACTAACTAATATTGCTCGTCCCTAGTGACGCGACTGTATTTGTACTTTATAAAGGATGCGAGGGCTCAAGAGGTTATAAAATTAATGCATATAATATAAAATAATTTAATTATTATATTAAACTGCTCAAAACAAATTATATTTATATTATGCATACATAGAATAAAATTAAAACTAATGTCTATGAATAATTTGTATAAAGTATACAGTATTATACTAAAACATTAAATTAATTTTATCGAAGTGTGTATTAAATGAAGCATTCTTAGATGAAAAATTTTTCTTTGCTTTTATTATGTTTAAAATTGTTTCGCTTTGATTGAAAGCATCGCTTTTTAATCGGTTTTTATTAAAGGCTCAGAGGAAGAGAACAACAAAGTACGTCAAAGGGAATTAATTTTAAGCCCGGGGATTAAAACAGTGCTCATTCCGTTGCTACTTGTCTATATCCAACGAGGGTATTGTAATTGAAATGGGTTCGTGCTGCGGACATTTGATTCCTAGTTATTTGGGGACGAGGTGATAAATGGCCGAGGTTGTCATGGCCTATGGGTTACAAATATTTCACTAACTTTGACAAAGGAGTTCTGTTGTGTTTGTTTTGAACAGTTTTCAATTAAACATATTTATTGCGTTTTATTAGGGCTATGAATCTACTGAAATGATTTAATGTCTTTCTTTAATATATTACACAAATTCAAGTAGCGTTTGGCAAAAATGTAAATATATATTGTATTAAAGTATTATTGAGTTTTCTTCCATCCAGTAATCTTTCTTACACTCCAGTATACAGTTTAATTGGATGGGGTTATAAAAATGTAAATCGGATCACAAACCGAACCTTACAATTCCGTAGTTTTTGAACAGGAACCCAGGCAGTGCCAAGTTGGACTTGTGACCAAGGTGTAGGCGTAAGGATATCCTTTAAATGATCATAACACTCACTTCCACTGCCTGGTCTCACTGTACTGTACACCTAAGGTTGTGTTAACACATCTAAATACAATGTAAGTACAAACAACAAGTTTGGCAAAAATGTAAATATATATTGTATTAAAGTATTTATTGAGTTTTCTTCTACTTTAATAATGGCTTTTAGGTGTGCAACAAGTATACTTTCCCTTTACAACCCCTTTGTTACTTGTATTCATAAATACTTATACGTTGTAAATTTCGAACATTTCTCTAATCTTGGTAAAAACTTAGCCGAAAAACTTATAAACTCGCGCTCTTTTGCAGTAAACAATAGTCTATATAAAATATTCCCCCCAGTAAACTCTTTTGCTCTTCTTCATACGGATCCTTCTGAAATAAATATAATTATCAACAGTCTGGCAAATGACTCTGCGCCAGAATTCGATAACATTCCTACCACATTTATCAAAAAGGCGAAGAATAACCTTATTCCAATTTTGTGTCACATTTATAACCGCTGTCTCACACGTGGTTGTTTTCCCAAAATATTTAAAAGGGAAATAGTAACACCTATACATAAGGGTGGGAATGAATATGATGTCGATAATTACAGACCTATATCTGTACTTACTGTATTTTCTGAAATCCTGGAAAAACTGATCAACAACCGCTTAAAACCTACTTTCAAAGAATCAATTCGGATTTAGGAATGGCATTTCTACTGAAGATGCGGTATTGGCTATGACAGAAGAAATAAGTAACCATTTGGATTTCTGGATCTAGCTAAAGCATTCGACACTGTATCCATTCCCATCCTACTAGACAAGTTATACAATTACGGAATAAGAGGTTTGCCCCATGCAATGATATTAGAGTACCTTATCGACCGTCAGCAACTGCTTAAACTTGGTGAACATGTTAGCCAGCCATCAGATATTTCCTATGGAGTTCCTCAAGGTAGTGTTCTAGGGCCTACTTTGTTTTTGATTTATGTGAACGATCTCTGTAACCAAAATCTTCTCAACTCCAAATTATACACATATGCCGACGACACTGCCCTAATTTTTAATGCAAAATCATGGGAAGAGCTAAAGGTTACTTCTGAAACAGGGATTCGCCATTACATATAAATAAAGCTAAGCACGTTAAATATAAATAAAACTAAATACGTAACATTCTCAATTCGTAAAACTACACAACCCACTTCTCAATTTACTCTTAAAGTACACACATGTAATCCGGGAACAGCTGATTGTTTATGTGAAAAAATAACAAAAGTTAATGAAATAAAATATCTTGTCATTATTATTGACCAGCATCTTACCTGGAGACCGCATATAGAGAGCACAACTGATAAGACGAGGAAACTCATATGGGTATTCATAAAACTTAAACACGTAGCCAATGGTAAAACACTTATAACTGCCTATAAAGCCTTAGCACAATCAGTCCTTAGCTATTGCATTACAGTGTGGGGTGATGCAGCTAAAACACATCTGATAGTCTTGGAAAGAGCTCAAAGGTCACTGTTAAAAGTAATGTTTTGCAAATCATTTAGATTTCCAACACATGACTTACACAATATGCATAAGTAGCTAACCACCCGTCAAATTTATATAATAAATTGTGTTACTAAAACTCACTGTCACTTACCTTTCAATCCTCGTCAAATCCCAAAGCGTAGAAATAAGTCTGTTTGTCCTATACCTACTATAAAAACTATATTTAAGTGTTTAATATATTTAAGGAATGCGCGCGCGGCGGGGGGGTCGTTAAGTAGTGTTAGCCCAGACGCCGGCAGGGGCAGTCGTGATGTAGTCATTGAGAGAGGTGCACGCGCGCGGTGTGAACCCAATGTTTAAGCAACCCCCCCACCCGGTTGACCCCTTTATTGATTAATAATATGTAGAGTCCTGTGTGTGCTATATCTCCTAAACGCTAGTTAATTGACCCTTCCCTGACGAAAACAGACTGACGGTTAAGTGCGAACTATTTAGTGGTATTATGTGTTGTGGACTAATGGACATGCCCAAAAGAAGATTAGAAAGAAGATAAGAAATCATCAAGAATTTGTGAGTACTGTGTGCCTTTTTATCTCATAACTGGCAAATAGATAACCCTTAATTTAAAGAAGCTGAAACCGGGCCCAGCCAGCTTCCACGTATGTGGGGTTTTGGTCGCCCCATTAAGAAAAAACAATATAATTATCAATCCTCATTTCTTTACAATAAGCTAAATTGCAGACTCAATATATACCCTCTTTTGAAATCAGAACTGAAGTGAGTACTAACGGAAACCTTATTAGCGTTAGACTATGACGAACGATTACTAATAAATGAAACTACATATAACTAGATTCTATAATGTATTCACACACTCACACACACACACACGCGCACACACGCGCACACTCGCCGACACACACACACACATACAAGGTATTGACTTTAAATGGTCTTGGTGGATGAGCGGGGTACCCAGTAATACGGGCTTGCGCCTAGTACAGGGGCTCTTGCAACTAGTTTGAAATGTAACATTATTTAAGTCAATAAAGATTTTTTTTTTAAATTTATATTCCAGTAATCCCTCTTACACTCCAGTATACAGTTTAATTGGATGGGGTTATCAATATGTAAATCGGATCACAAACCGAACCTTACAATTCCGTAGTTTTTAAACAGGAACCCAGGCAGTGCCAAGTTGGACTTGTGACCAAGGTGTAGGCGTAAGGATATCCTTTAAATGATCATAATACTCACTTCCACTGCCTGGTCTCACTGTACTGTACACCTAAGGCTAACCTAACCTAAGGTTGTGTTAACACATCTAAATACAATGTAAGTACAAACAACAAGTCCTCTTTACTACCACACTACCCTAACTACAGCATCATTAACAATAACAAATTGGTTTCAGTTGCTTAATTAAAAAAAAGTCTATAAACATTTCATTTATAAATTCGAGTGCAAAATAGAGTAATATTGTGGTCTGCTGTGGACAGGTTTCTAAATAGCCGCGAGACATAGACTAAACTGTTCGCCAGCGGCAACGGACTCTCGTTACCTGAATTGATGCACAATCCAGAGTAAAATGCTTCTAATTTCATAATTAAAAACGCTATGATTGCCTCATATTATGCTTATGACTATATATAATAAATGCTTATGACTAATTAATTTATAACTGGTATCATTATAACACAAAGGGTAAAAGATCAATTTGACAGAAAAATTATTTTGGCTGCTAATAGCTTTCAACTTGTTTTTCTATCTGGTAGCTTTTTCTACGTTTAAGAAATGCTTTACTTATACCTACAAATATCACCCACCCTTAATTCGTCTGTGGGTACATCAAAAATGAAGCTCTATAATATACAGTTATTGGAGAGAGCGGTTCAAATAATCAATAATTACCGCTTTCGACAGACCGTTCTAGCTTTTAGATACAGACAAGTTATCAAGTGGAAAGGGAATGAATAATTTGCTTATAAACTGTACATAACTTGAGTAATATATGTCGAATTAGGATTAGATATAACTTAGAAGATCTTCTTCGTATATTGCCTTCTATTAAGTTAACAAAGTCAAGGCTGCTGCACCTTGAACGATGCTGCTCGGAAAAACCTTGGGACCTCTGAGGTACTCTTTCAGAGCTTCTAGGCCAGGACTTTGTAAGTAATATGATGTAATTTATTATATTATAATTTCTATTACAATAATTAAAATGTCTTAAAAGTCTGCATAGACTCTCTCGCTATGTTTATTGATCATAAACGATATTATTAAAAGGGTTTACGCCTTAAAAAAATAGTATTTCTTTATTTCGAACAGAACCATGAAATTGCTTTTCATATGAGGCGAACATTTTGTCTTGTTTACACTCTGTTTATTGGTGCGAGATAATTTTATCCATCAGTATGAAAGGCTTTTACTGGTGAGCGAGTTAGCTCACACAGCGGATAAAATATTCACACCGCAACTCGGCTTACCTTTATAAACTTTCAATTGCATTTCAAATTTTATGAAGTGCTAAATTAATGTACTCATTTAGAACCAATGATAAAACAGTTGTTTCTTCCTTGAAATTGTTGTTCGAATGAACTTTTACTGCTTCACTACGTCTTTCTACAAGTCTTTTCCGAGATGTGATTTGGATTCATTTACTAATTTATTTAAATAAAGTTCTGTATAGTTTTAAAGTAAATCTACTTGCTGCTTTTAAAAATCTGTGGATAGCTTTTATTCCGCTCATAGATTATCGACTCAATGATTGTACTCTGCTGCTATATCTAAAGTAGTTTGACGTGTGATTTCATATGAACATTGTGTAAAGATGTGCAAGTATTGTAGTTCAACGGGGTGGTGCTAAGTCTTCTTTATTGAATACTAGCGGCCCATCCCGGCTTCACGCGGGTGGAATATTATTTTTAAAAATATATTGGCCATCCCGCATTCGGTGCCCACTCTCTTGCCGCTTTACTCGCTGCGCTGCGTCGCTATACTGGCCCGTCGCGTCGGCGTGTATTTTTTGTTTATATTGATATTTTTAATTTCGTAATATCTTTTGAATGGAAAGTCCGATTTTAATAATTTAAAAAGTAATTTACAGGTATTGAAATAGTCTTGAATACGAAATAATTTATTTGGATAAGGATTAATACAAAGTTATAGAAAACATGGTCTGATTTTGATAGGCATTTTTATCAACTTTTAAAATGTAAAAAAGTAGTTATAGTGACGTAACTATAATAGTTGCACATATGCTCTCGCGGACTTTTTTGTAGATATTGATACGTTCTATAATATTGTCAAACATTTTTTTGTTCTATCATCAATACTTTTTGCAGCGCATGCGATGAAAGATATATTATGGCAAATTTTTTGGCACCTTGGGTTGGTTTTCGTGAGATTTCCTAAGGATCTCTAATTTTTTCTTGTAATAAATATAGCCTATGTTACTCAGGGATAATGTAGCTTTCTAATGGTGAAAGAATTTTTGAAATCGGTCCAGTAGTTTTTATGTTTATTCGTTACATACAAAAATACAAAAATACAAAAATACAAAAATACAAAAATACAAAAATACAAAAATACAAAAATACAAAAATACAAAAATACAAAAATACAAAAATACAAAAATACAAAAATACAAAAATACAAAAATACAAAAATACAAAAATACAAAAATACAAAAATACAAAAATACAAAAATACAAAAATACAAAAATACAAAAATACAAAAATACAAAAATACAAAAATACAAAAATACAAAAATACAAAAATACAAAAATACAAAAATACAAAAATACAAAAATACAAAAATACAAAAATACAAATACAAAAATACAAAAATACAAAAATACAAAAATACAAAAATACAAAAATACAAAAATACAAAAATACAAAAATACAAAAATACAAAAATACAAAAATACAAAAATACAAAAATACAAAAATACAAAAATACAAAAATACAAAAATACAAAAATACAAAAATACAAAAATACAAAAATACAAAAATACAAAAATACAAAAATACAAAAATACAAAAATACAAAAATACAAAAATACAAAAATACAAAAATACAAAAATACAAAAATACAAAAATACAAAAATACAAAAATACAAAAATACAAAAATACAAAAATACAAAAATACAAAAATACAAAAATACAAAAATACAAAAATACAAAAATACAAAAATACAAAAATACAAAAATACAAAAATACAAAAATACAAAAATACAAAAATACAAAAATACAAAAATACAAAAATACAAAAATACAAAAATACAAAAATACAAAAATACAAAAATACAAAAATACAAAAATACAAAAATACAAAAATACAAAAATACAAAAATACAAAAATACAAAAATACAAAAATACAAAAATACAAAAATACAAAAATACAAAAATACAAAAATACAAAAATACAAAAATACAAAAATACAAAAATACAAAAATACAAAAATACAAAAATACAAAAATACAAAAATACAAAAATACAAATCTTACTTCTTTATAATATTAGTATAGATATAGATATAGATTCCGTGAGTCGAGTTTAGCGTGCATAATATTATTATTTCTATACTATATTGGTATCATTTCTAACTCATTATAAATGTTTAAAAGTAAACATGCATTGTACTTAGGCCAAATTTTAGCAGAATACAACTGCTACAATGCAAAGAATTTAGCTTCGCAACTGAAAGCATACTTTTTAACTTTTTTCTCACACACGCGTTGGTATTTAAAACTGTTTTTTACTTTATTTTCATTCACATTCATTTTGGACAATCATTGCACGTTTTAGAAGGACAAGAATATTTATTTATTTAGGTATATTTATTTGGGAAACATAAAATTTTATAAAACTAAAAACTAAACACACAAATCAGTGAAGTTTTCACTAACAAAAGTAACACATTAAAAGTATCTAAGTACTCGGTTAATGATTTTAGAAGATTTTTTTTTCAATGAATATTCAACTTTAAAATTACTTGAAAATCTTATTAAGTGATTTCACTAAATTAGGAGAATTAGGAGAAATTGAGCTCCATCTCATTCAAATTACTTTCAGAGTTCAGTAGATTGCAATGTAATTCACTATAAATAGAACGAGTCGAGATGTCGAGAACGAGATGTAATAGAGCTGAAATTAGCATGAAATCAGTTTATTCAGCCAATACCCATCTTGATCTGATGCAATTACTGAGTGCGATACAGAATTCTAGTAAAACATATATATAGATGTTCTTTTTTGTTGAAATAAAAGTCAAAATTATTTTATAAGTTTTTACTATTAATTTTTTAAAGCCTCTATTTTTTCTTATTCAGTTTTATCTGTCTACTTTCTAATTAAATTGAATGTTTTCATGCATATGTTAATAAGACGACAATGCTATATTAAGGAGCATGACATACATGTTAATAAGATAGAAATAGTTATTTAGCGTCGTGAATTTTAAAAATTCAAATTTTAAACGAAAATGATAATTGAAGGTCCTGAAGCCAATTTCAGAAAAGCACTATGTAATTGAATAATTATAGTAATACTGCACTAGGTATTTATATGCTTCCGAAAAATAGACAGACTGAACCTCTCTGATAAATTAAAGAAAGGAATTAAAGCTAGATTCGGCTTAAGTTTCTTGGAACGCCAAAAATTGAAGGGCATAGAGATTTTAGAGGTTTAATTGAATTGAGTAACATTTAAAAGGAACAACAGTCTAGGTTTTTAATAAATTATGATTCAGAGTAATGGCGTCGGGAAAAAATTAGATTTGCATTACATTAAGGCAAACAAAATTTTAATAAATTGTTGACAATATAAAGTTATAAAGTATAGTTTAGTGTAGTGGAGAATTATTTCCTAAATAAAAATCACATGAGTTGTTATATAGTTAAATGTTGATGGTACGTAAAGTAAAGAGGCCAGGCACTGGTCTTTCTGTCTGAAGCGTTGTGTTATCGCTAGCTGTAACATCGTTTTTAACGGATATAAATAGTACAGGCAGGGTTTCTACACTCTCTCTTCCATTGGTGGCTGTCGCCGAGAACCTTCTGATCTACTCGGTGCCCGAGCGAATGACTAAATTGTAAACTAACGAATTTGTGCAACACCACACTGTTCTGTTACTGACTCATACACTACAACTGCTAACGCGGGGCCTGATACCCGCTACTATCATTATTAACTGTTAACGCGGGACCTGACCGGCTAATGGCCTCCAACCCCAAGCCTCGAACAACTGACTACTCGTCTGATCACAGTATTGCTCTGATATACTGATAATACTGGTATGAACTAATTTAACTGGCACTGATTTACTACGGCGTGTATCTGATACTGTTTTCAGATGCCTCGCTTATAAACTGACTCTGAAACACAACCGCTCCAATTGGCACTGATACTGCTCTCACATGCCAAACTCACTACTTAGACCCATAGCGACCGACTGCTCCGCCAAAGGTCCGAATAATAAGTTAACTAATATTGGAAAAACTTTTTTTATATACTTTACTACCCTCACTACCACTCTCCCAAATTTTCTAGATATCAATTAATCTATTCGCGAATATTTTATTACATTCGCGACTGTGGCTGTCATGGAAAACGAATCAAGTAGTAAGAGTATCAGTGTAAAGCATTTGTAATCGAGTCTAAGTGAAATATTATTGGTATATTGTGAGCACTGAGGATGGTAATAAAAATATATATTTTATTTTAGCGTTTTCCTTTGGTACTTGTGATCTAAGTCTGATTATATACTAAAAGGATTGCTTGACTTATTAATAAATGTAAAACAAGTAATCTGTTTGCCTTCCATAGTTATATTATTAGTCATCACTGTACAGTAATAGATAGCATTTATTTCAAAATAGTAAGAAATACTATTATAATATATCGTATCTAAATATTAATAGATCAATTCGATACAAATTCGTCAGGAATACCTAGATATCAACAGGGGTGTTGACTATGTTAAAAGTTTCCTGATAAATTGTTCAGGGTACCAGCTCCAAGATTTTGTCTTTGATAAAAACAAATGTCTGAGTTTAACTAATTTAAAGCGAACATAACAACCCCCTTAAATAAGTAAAAATTAAAAACAATGATTTGTATAAGTAATTTTCAGCGATCTATTATATACAAACAATATACGTGTTGTAATTTATAAAGTACCTAATCATGTTGAATGTTGGTATTAATAAAGTTATAAGTAAGCAAAGTAATAAAACAACTAAGAAATTTAATATTATTCGAAAGTCAAGATATCTTATTAAACAGAAATAAGAAAAATAAGACGAGGCTCTCGAAACAAAGCGATTAAATAAGTTTCTAGGTCACAATAAAATATTTGTTTAATATTTTTGTTTGCTGACCTCCCAAACTTTTGCAGGTTTTCCCTGAGGCAGTATTAAAGTTGCCATTCAGAATGTGCTCAGTGAATACAATAAGTGGAAAACCACTGAGTGCTATATTTTGACGAAAATGTTGTACCAATTTGTATATTTAATACTACAAATTAATATCGAAGATACGAGTGCGTCAATCGCGCCCACCAGTTGGAAAATAAGGGCAACAAGACTTTCCGTCGCCCACACACCAGCTCGTCATGATATCTATCAACTATGACTGTAACATTTGTCACGACAGATCAGAGGCTAAAATAGGTAATTTTACTGTAAATTTAAAATTTACAGGAGATACACCGTTAATAGTAAATAATGATGTATACGACAACAGCCTCCAAAAGAATTTTTGCGGCATCTGAGTACCATAGATAAGTAACTAACTCTAAATAAAGGTTAAGGAAAATTGTATCGGTGTAACGAAAAGTAATCTACGACTAATATCGCTGGAAAACGCATACCACCTGTCACGGTGACGAGGTCTTTGGGTAGGAATAAAAGCGGAATAAAACAACCGGTGGAATAGTTTTTTTCTGTTTCAATATACCAGAGTAATAAGCGTGAGAAATGGCCGAATTACGTTAGTAAATATTGCTAGCGATTTTTAAATAATGTATGCTTCAAGTCCTATAGTGTGGTTTATCAAGTGGTAATCAAGAACAATTTAGATGTATACTACAATGAAATGGTAATGATTCAAATGTAATAATTCATATTGATACTGATGGGTTCAAACATAAATGTGCGTATAGATCATTTGATTTGAGCCGTCAATCTCAATTAGAGGTTTTCATAGCAATAAATATTTCACGTAGCAACCGACGGCAGCCGACAGCGCTGCTATCATCCATCGCATTGACAGGGGGATTACGATACTGACGAGAGCGAACCGATAAGTTTTGGACGACATCGAGGGTAAGGATGATAGCTGACAAATTAGGAAAAGGTTGCCAACGTTAAAATAATAATAAAACAACGATATTACTATAGATGCATCTGGAATGGTATTATGATAAAAACTAAACAATATTTGAATCCACGTTTCCAAAAGACTGTTGCACATGATGAGTGCACAGATCATAACTACCTAAGTTGTGATCTGTAGGTGGGTACGAGTTTTATGGTAAGTGGTCACATAGTAGTGGTATTATGGCGACCAAACAGAGACCGCAAACCTATATCTCACGCACTTTTTGTCGCACTCTTTTAAAAGGTTTAATCGCGTCAGGGGGTTGTTAAAACCTATTTAAATGTCTGGAAATTGTTCATGTATTTTTTTAAGTTTCTTTTAATTTAAGGGTGCCTCATGTATGTTATTGGGTATGTTAATACAAAAACTAGTCTGGGACTGTTATTTATGTTTTATATATAGATAATACGACCGATCATTCAAAAGCACCCATAGTATTACTGTTTTTTTATTATTTTTAAGATTTAAACACATTCTCTAAATTTGTCACCAGCTCACGGACCATGAGGTATTGACACGACACTATTTAACCGCGGCTTGCCACGGTAACAGAATACTTTTCATTACTTTGCAAAATAAATCATTAACAAAACTTTGTCTCCATTTGGTTATTCACTTTTATTAATCTATATTTTACATTATGAGATTTTATATTTATGATAGCTTGATTTCTCTTCGACGCTCGAAGCGCAGACAATAATCATTGGAAAAATTTCATTCAAAATTAAGTATCTACAATCTCTCACGGAGCGAAACAATCTTAGAGTGAAATTTCATTCTTAAACAAATTTTGAGAATAACCTTTTATTTCTTCCTTTCTCGTTTGGCAGCTATAAAGACAAAAAAGGGCAAAAATTTTAAAATATTACATATAAAAACTCTCTATTATTTCTTATGCTGTGCTTGTCCCTTATTTGATTTCAGAAAAAATGTTATATTCGTAATTTAGTTTGAATGCTCCGATGCTTATATCAATAAGGACCTAATATAAATAGGGTTTCCTAAACACATCACACACACCCCACCACAAAATTCACTTTAGGCAAATCGTTTCAAATCATTGATTACCTTTTTACTGCTCCCCTTCTTAAATTTCATTAGAGTTTGAATTTACATGTTGTATCGATTTTCTCCTCATAGATAATACCTATTTAAATTTATTGAATCTGTATATTTAATATTATTGTTGCTGGTCTATCTTTTAATCTTTCTTTGGCGAAAATCACTCCACACTACGGCTATTTAAATACAAATAATAGGTTGGGGAAAAAATCTTTTCGCATTATAGTATGTATGAACTTGTAATTAAATCTCTTTGGCTATACTATTTGTATTTGGCTGGTTTTGGTATCATTAAAAGTACAATTTTAAAGAAGATAAGTCCAAATTCAAATTAGGAAAATGTGTATTTTTAATTTATTTTTCGTACTGTGAACACGAGTGAATCTAATGAAGAAATTCGATACATTTTAAAATTTTATAACTAAAAAAGGTAAAAATTCATCGCAAGGCGCGAAAAAAATTTGCGATGCTTATGGACCTAGTGCAGTATCTGTGAGAGTAGCACAAATATGGTTTAAGCGTTTTCGATGCGGAAATTTTGATGTCGAATATGCACCTCGGTCTGGTCACCCTATTACGGATAAAATGAATGACATTTTTGAAAAAGTGGAGCAAGATCGGAATATCAGTAGTTACGACGTAGCTGAAGAACTTGGAATTGTCCACAAAACAGTTTTGGCGCATTTGAAAAAAACTGGGTACACAAAAAAGCTCGATATTTGGGTACCTCACGAGGTCACTGAAAAAAGCTGATAACTGGTGATGAAAAGTGGGTCACGTACGACAAGAACGTGCGAAAAAGGTCGTGGTCAAAGGCCGGTCAGGCTTCACAGACTGTGGCGAAACCCGGGTTAACTCGCAACAAAGTGATGCTGTGTGTGTGGTGGAATTGGAAGGGCATTATTCATTATGAGCTGTTATCACCAGGCAGGACCATCGTTTCTGAACTCTACTGCAAACAACTAATGAGATTAAAGCAAGAAGTTGAGAGAAAGCGGCCGGAATGAATCAACAGAAGGGGTGTGGTTTTTCATCATGATAACGCTAGACCTCACACATATTTAGCTACTCAGCAAAAATTAAGCGAGTTTGGCTGGAAGGTAATGCAACCGCCGTATAGTCCTGACCTTGCACCTTCGGATTTCCACCTGTTTCGGTTTCTTCAGAATTCTTTAGGCAGTGTCAGGTTAACATTACGAGAGGACTGCCAAAACTACTTTTTTGATCAGAAACCCCAAAATTTCTATAGCAATGGGATCATGTCCCTACCTACAAGATGGCAAAAAGTTATCGAACAAAATGGTACTTACATACTTTAGATAAATGTAAATAAACTATATTAAAAAAATGTTTTGACTTATCTTAAAAAATGCGAAGAAACTTTTTCCCTAACCTTATATACTGATAATAATAATTATACTAGAGTATTTTAAATTCTCATTGTATCTTGCATTAATAAATCGAATATGTCGTGTCCTGCTTATGGTAAGTTATGGACAGCATAGTCTGTATGCCTAATGATATCTATATATAGTTGGTGCAAACGTAAATGTAAAGGACAACAACATCTTCACCCCATACAAGTAGGTATATCTACTTACTTCAAGTTATTATTTACTCTTAAAGTCTTTCTTCCACGATTAATTAATTCTCAATACTTTAGTGTTAGTAACACCATTGATAAATTACTATTGGCAGGTTGTTCGGTAGCCCTTCTTGAGGCGCGTTCCACTAAGCGATCTCAACGCCCCAAACGCTTATTTACTTACGTTCGATCGCGGGCGTTGTGGTCGTGGCGAAAACGTCATTAATGACGTCACGACTGAAGCTCATGACGACCATGTCAAATAGTGGGTCGTTGTGAGCGTTGCAAAATAAGTGATATATGGTTGCAAAATTTGGCAGCATTTTTAAAACCACAATAGTGGCGACAATGTAAATAACTTTATTTGATACGGATAGAGATTTATTAGTGGACGTTTTTCTGCAGCGCATATTTATGTAAAATTAATCTTAGTTTCAATTAAATTATAAATATAAAAAAATCAATCAATAAAAATATGAATATAAATAATTTTAACGAATAATTATAAATTTAACCTCTAGAAACTAATTGATTTATAACTCGCCATTTGTCGCCACTATTTACGTTAACGCTCAAAACGCTTAATTTTCCGTTCCACTTCGGTTAACGATTGTAACGCTCGCGGACAAGTGGAACGGGAAAAACCGCGGTCGTGAGCGCGGACGTGAGATCGCTTAGTGGACGCAGGGTTGAGGTCCACGTAAGTTTACTTTATTATCTACTAGCTTTTACCCGCGGCTTCGCTCGCATTGAAGCCATTAATTAAAAATAAGAGTAAGACCTAAAATAAATAATATTACCTAAACAAAAAATGACATCTAACTTCAAAAATTGAAATAGTTTTATATTGCACTAGGGGCCCATCCCGGCTTCGCACGGGTGGAATATTTAGTTTAAAACATTTTGGCTCTCCCGCATTTCGGTGCCCCTCTACCTCGGCGTTACTCGCTGCACTTCGAGTATCACCGAGATAGAACTACACTGGCCCGTCGCGTCGGCGTGTATTTTTTGTTTATATTGATATTGCTATAAAGCTACATTATCCCTGAGTAACATAGGCTATATTTATTACAAGAAAAAATTAGAGATCCCCAGAAAATCTCACTAAAACCAACACAAGGTGCAAAAAAATTAGACATAAAATATCTTTCATCGCATGCGCTGCGAAAAGTATTGATGAAAGAACAAAAAAATGTTTTACAATATTATAGAACGTATCAATATCTACAAAAAACTCCGCGAGGCCATATGTCCATCTAATGTAGTTAAGTCACTATAACTACTTTTTTACATTTTAAAAGTTTATAAAAATGCCTATCAAAATCAGACCATGTTTTCCATAACTTTGTATTAATTCTTATCCAAAAAATAATAAATTCGTAATGAAGACTGTTTCAATACCTGTTAATTACTTTTTGAATTATTGAAATCGGACATTCCAGTCAAAAGATATTACGAAATAAAAATGTCAAGATAAATAAAAAATAATACCAGACGGGCCGCCGGCGCGGTGTGCAGTGCCTCGCAGCGCAGCTAGTAACGCGGCGATAGAGGGAGCGACAGAATGCGGGAGCCAAAATGTGAAAAAAAAATTATCCACCCGTGCGAAGCCGGGACGGGCCCCTAGTATTATATATAATAACAGAAAAAAATTGTTTATCTTTCGTAAAAAATATTTTTTTTTCCATAACAATTACTTCTGATACCCTCAAGAATATGTGTACAAAGTTTCATGATGATCGGTTAATTAGTTTTCGCGTAAAAGCGTAACAAACTTACATTCACATTTATAATATTGGTAGGGATTGTATTTGACGAAGTCGAGCGGTGTAGATGAGAGTTAATATATTATTAAAGAGCCCTTTCAAACTGCTCCTCAAGCCCCAGGCACTGCTCGGTTCCGTCTTAATTGCATACGTATGCGTATTGCTGTACAGTAATGGGTATCACTCCTCTATCTCATTCTATGACATTAGTAGTACGGGCTTTATATAACACTAGTTGAGTCTCGCAGTTTCACCCGCTATATTTTGGATAATTCACACTATATAGTTATAAATTGTAGCCTATGTGTTATTCTAATGTGTAAGCTATATTATTGTAAAGTTTCATCAAAATCCATTCAGTAGTTTTTGCGTGAAAGAGTAACAAACATCCATACATTCTTACAAACTTTCACGTTTATAATATTAGTAGGATTCGTAATAGTAAGTAAGTAAGTATACATATAGCCGATATCATAAACCAATTGATACTAAATTTCATTCCTAAATGTAAGCTTTTCGCACACATTTGGATGGTAGTAAAATATGTCAGTAATAATTTTTATTTGCTGGCCTGCTAAATTTTACGGGTTTTCCCTCTGGCGATATTCCAGTCATCGTTATACCGAGATAACGCAATTCGCTCGGAAAATAACCATTAAGGGTTATATTGTTTAGCGGGAACACTAAAGAATTACGATGAGTAATTGGGTAATGTTGGTATAGACGTTAAATTACTACATAGATTCATATTCTTTATTTTTATTATTTTACGTACCGAACATGTATGTCAACAGCTTCTTTCGTTAATAATAATTTGATGTTCTATGATATACATTTTACCATTAAATTTTCTTAATAAAAAACTTAAATTAAATTACAAATAAGGAAAACTAATACATATATATATTTTTTTATGTCCGAAAAATCTATGGCACCTTTTGAATGATAAAACTATATTGTTTTCATAATATACTTACTAATATTATTAAATCGTAGAGTAGGAACGCTTGTGGTTGAATTTTGAATAATTGGGCCAATTTTCAGTTGACCTGACCTAGTTCAATGACAGCATATATCTATTATTATCTACGCGTAACTTTTTTATATTACACAAGTTGAACTTTTTAAATTAAATAAAGCTTAGGTTAAATAAGAGTACGTAAGAAGTTTGTAAGCAGATGCGTAGATATTTAAGTCCCCTTTACTTTCTGTGTGTTGTCTTGTACCCATATTCCAAACTAACCAACCCGGGTGACTTCGATTTTTATATATCATCTTTGACTTCGATCGCATGTTGTTCCGCTCCTATGGATCGTAGCGAGATGTTAAAGCCTTAGTTACTCCTTGTTACATCAGCTATTTGCCAGTCTCGCCAAAATCGGTCCAGCCATTCCAGGGATCAGCCGGAACAAACAGACAGACAGACACAAAAACTGTAAAAAATTTTGTTCTGGTATATGTACCGTGTATTCCATATGCACTTAGTAAAAAGCGGTTATTTTAATATTACAAACAGACACTCCAATTTTATTTATTTGTATGGATGTGGTAGTTTCAATATCGATAGAGGTTATTTTTATTTACATGTTATTATACTATCACCTCTGTGCAGTATAGAATATAAATAATATGCAGTCAGTGGAGTGTAAAATTCACATTTTCGCTCTATTCAAGCGGACGCTACAGCGGCTACACGTCGTCAGATGCCCCAGCCGCTGAATTAATCTTCAGCAAACAATATCTGCAGTGGATCGATTGTCCATTCGCCACACGTTTTATTCTATAGGCCGATTATAAATTGCGTAATAATATTCATGTTAATTATTTACTTTATACTAATAATAACATTAAAGGAGATCTGCAAAAGTTGTTGTATGAATTTTGTACTTAATGAGTTCTATATACGCATATAATTAGATAAGTTTTGTAGCTTCGTCTATATACTATATTTTATAAATTCCTTTGCATAACTTAATATATAAAACAAAATATTCTTGCTCCTAATCTTACATTATTATTATTTTTTGGAACTTTTATTATGATTTATTTTTATTTCTTTTCGATGTAAGTTAAAATAAGTGATAAAATATAATTAAAAATTTAATGTAAACTTTAATTTATATATAAATTATAATATACAAAGTATATTTTTTTAATCTTTAATTGGGTAGTTTGCATATTACAATGCTGGCAGCACTGAAAATACAGTAATCAAATTATTTATTAAAGACCGAACTGTTAACTTTAACATTTATTTAAAGGGATGTTTTGAATATTAACTTAGCAACACAGGGTCAGGAGGGCGAGCGGATAAGGAGTTTTTACTAGTAGCAGAAGGGCCCTTTAATACTGCTCCTGCATCATGTACTGCTCGTCTTCCGTCTAGATTGAATGTTATTATAGTCCTTTGAGTGTTATTATGCAGTAAAGCTTCTGAGTAGTTTCAAAATGGTCCTTATCCGTGGTCAATGGCAATTATATTACATTAAAAACCTTAATAAGTTATGAATATGTATATGTAATTACTTAATGCATTAAAGAAATACGATTTATTACTACTATTTCATTGTCGTTGCATTTCACGTGCTTGTAATAACACTAAAAGCTCCATAAATAAAGCTTATATGACCATATAATATTATATTCACAACAGACATCAAATTTAATAGCTGGGAAGCGTCATATGGCTCTGTCACATAACACGTTAGTAAATAATTTAAGCCGCGATGTTAACAACATTATAGAACACTAGTGGGACTCGTGACCTCGTTTACGTAGATAATCAGAAATTATTTGATTTTTTTTATGCCAGTGTGAGCTGCAATCCGTCAATAATGGCAAATGATGTAAGTGCAGACACAGACCAGTACTCAGGTCAAACTTTTATTAGGAATAATAATTACGGATATCTTCATCTAAACATATATCTTATCGAAACGTGTTAGTATAATTCTTAAAATATATAGAAAGTTTATGTAAAATAATATTTCATTACTACTTATAATTAAATATTATATTACATATGTCGATAGGTACAGCGGAGATAAAACTATTAACCCCTGGTTTCAAAAAGTTAATTATAAAAAACATTATTTTTGCGGTTATAAATTAACCCATCATGTTACGTTCCCGATGTAACCATGAAATTAAGTAATTTATTATTCATCATGCTTATTTACAGTTTACTTATTATTTTTTTGGCTTGGAAAACGTACGAAATCATACGAAAACAAAAACATAAACATGTACAACATACATAAAAACCACCATATAAATAAACAACATACATACATCCAAAGAAAAAACCATATAAACAAATACACGTACAGAAAATCACAAAAAAATATATATAAAAGCGGAACAATTTGCGGGTAAAGTCGCGCATGTCGCATGAAATCCATTACAATGCATTATAGTGGGATAATATGAAGTAAAAGGCACACGTGTTATGGGTTCACAAAAACAGTGTGTAGTAGTGCCTCTTTACGCGCAAGTGTGTTAAAATTAGTACATTATGACACAAGTGTGCAAAGTTGGTCATATGATGGCCGAGCCGAGAACTGTATTAACCAAACCGTTCGACATTAATTCGACGTTTTTCAACACATTTGCGAGGAGGAGGAGAGAGCCCTTCGCCCCTCTGGAAAAAAATCCATTTGCATTCTAGAAAACGACAGAAGTGAAAACTTATTACTATTTTGGAATGGGTAGAGAATTGCTTTATTAATCAGTATAAAAGTACTATCATTTATGTGGTTAAATACAATATTCATCTATTGCGCTATCGCACACAAATTTAAATTCAGTTTTGTATGAAACGTGCTACTAATTAAGTGTGCAAGCGCCGTGTTACGAATTTTCGATCAGGTCACGTGTCCTGACGCGGGTTTAAAATTTTTTACTCATACAAAAAGTGCGCAACGCCGCTAAAAAAGTTTTCACTTCAAAAATGTAACCAAATCGTAGAAATTCGATTAAACTCGTTCTCATCTTAACAAACTTGCTATAGGACCAATGCTAAAATCACGAAGAAATAAGCTGTTCCGTATAGAAACGTCAAGGACATCTGAAAAAGCGGATAAATCTCACAATTGATACTTTTTCATAACTTTCCTCCCACCTCAAGGCAAACGGTTCGGAATATATAAACACAAAATGTCATGTCTAATGTCAAACTGGAGAGATATTGACAGCTTGTGTGAACTATTCTTCTGCTTCTTTGTCATTTGTAAAGTGTCGAGTATATGTTTCTAAGAAATATAAAATCAAGTTATATCAAAGACAAGGCCTTTTGTCTCCACCTAAAACCCTTCCCTAAAACCTGATGCATAACGCCCCTTAGTAAGACGAGGTTTTGTGAATTAGAAGAATATAAGAGTAAAAAAAGAAATAGATTTCTATTAGCCTTCCTTATTTTTGTATCTATCGAGTCTCGCTGCCTGTCACCTTCGCGTGAAACATTAATATGTTTGTCATGGCGTCGTCGATCTTATTTTATATTGCCTCTATAAGAACTTTAAGAATATAATGTATAAATTTTCCTTACATCAATGGACTTCTCGTGACACTTGATAAAAGATTCCGTGAATTAAATTTCTAGACGTCACGGGATCTCATCTCATAATAATAAACTAATATATTTTGTGAAGTTTGAAGGAATATTGTGATGAAAAATATTATTTATATTTGATTTGATTTGAAGATTGCACTAACTCCACACTTCCGACGGAAGTCGGATCGAAGTCGGCTTAAATAGCACAATTTTTGCTTCTTTAACATTTGCGGACGTTTCTTAAACAGTTTTTAATAAATCTTGCCGTCAATATACCGCCATAAGTGATTTTTTTATTACTTCACCAGTAATATTTTAGTGAACAATGTATTTATGCAAATAAAATAATAAATAAATAGTAGAATATAAATAATGTCGTTAACACTCAAACGAACTTGCACAACTTAAACCTATGGAAATTGACAAGTGTCAGTAAATACACTAATTAGTAATAATAATACAATACTAATTAGCTGAATTATTTGATTGTTTTAATCCATAAGTGAGTTACGAGTACATTGTTTGATTATGAGATTAATCTCTATATGAGAAAGTCGCATGGAATTGGATGGGCCACTTTTTTAATTTGCGGAAATTTATAAATATCAACATATAAATTATCATAATATATTCAATTTCATGCGGAGTTGAAGAAAAGCGTTTCTGACGATTACATATGATTCTTATTTAAAAGAAATTTTCTTATATCAACCGGGTGTGAGCTGTAGTTTGTTTCACATATAGATGAGTATAACTCATGGTATTTTAAATAACAATATGAGAGACTTTACCATTTCATAGAATAACTCAAAATGCAACATTAAGTCCGCTTGGTCCCCGTTGCGGTCTGCAGTTCGTGAGATTTTGGCGAGCATCCAACTTTATAACCGATTTGTAAAGTTAACGAGTCTACAGAAACTTGCTCCTAATTGCCGGCTAAAGTTCAGCGATATGTTACCTTGACATACCAAATGTTTGTTGCTACTTAATCACCAAGCGAATTTATCAGTTAACTTTATATCATTTAAGTTTAACAACACTAATAAGTATAAAATTAAATTTCCGAACTAATTGGACCTTTCAAATATATCATAATAAATTATTTTCAAGACGCCGGTTTATGAGCATACTTTATAAACAAACATACTTTTAGTACCGAAATAATAAATGGTGGCTTAGAATAAAAATAAAATTGATTTTCAAGTAGAATCAATACGAACTAATTTGTAAAAGTCTATATTCTGAAAAGAAAAATCTTAAAATATCTGTTTGGTTAAAAGCTCTTCTTAAGATATTATATCCGAGCTAGTGGTTTCTTAGTGATGTCTTCAACAAAGACGACGTTTTATATTGTAATAGACTAAATCCTGTTTAAAAATTTAAATATAATCTAGTGGACGAGAAAAACATCCGCTATTACGTGGAGACTGGTACTTGATCGTAGATCTGCGGAACTGTCGACATTAGTGAAGTGCTCGTCACTATCGGCGTAATCCCTCTGTCAAAGGCTTAGTACTACGAATGGCGCCTCGATGTCACTCTCTAAGGTCATAAATATTATAACAAATTAAATGGAATCGATTATACTTACATTGATAAATTATCATAAACTTGAATAAAGATGACAAAAATAAACGAAACGATTCTTTTCTAATCATTTTTAGGGCTCCGTATCTTAAAAGGAAAAAAGGAACCATTACAGGATCACTTCGGTGTCCGTTTGTCTGTCTGTATATCTATCTGTCTGTCAAGACACTTTTTCTCAGGAACGGGTGGAGGTATCAAGTTGAAAATCATATTAAACATGTAAGTCTATAGTCTCTTGAAGCTGTGAAAAAATCAAACTTCTAAGTGAAAGGAATAAATGAATATGGCCATTTATACTGTAGTGATCACAAGTAGTTTTTCTATAGGGCATATGAAAAAATCGATTTTTACAATTTTAGTAACATTCGAATATGTTAAACATATACCTGCCCTCAATACAGATACAAAATATGCTTAGAGTTTAAACTCTGATTAACGAGTAAGTTTATTATTTGTAATGCAAAAATGTATTTAAAAAGATTATTCAGTAAAATATAAATTCCATTAATTCATTTATTTTCATATTTAATTTTTGGACTGGTCAATAAGGTTTGAAGTAAGGCACTACTTCCTATTACTCAAACTTTCAAAGTCCTGTAGCTTAACGTCAATCAGAGTTAAAAACTGTACCGAAGATATGTACATGTGTAATATATTCGAATGTTAGTAAAACAGCAAACATTGACAATTTAATCGTCCGTATCATGTGAAATGAATCTAAAATTATAATGGGCGCGTAACTTGGTAACGGCTAATGACGACATGAAATGATACTAAATGACTGCATGTAAAATATTGTAAGCGAGTTCGAGAAAATGTTTTATCATATTATCTTATATTTATTTTGTAAGTCATTATAAATATGTCAATTGATTGTAAACAAGCTGTACACAGAAAGCGTTTGATTATATTGAAACACGCATTACTAATATCGGGAGTAAACGCCCAACAAATATCAAAAGTATACTTTTTATGATAATTTGACCCGACAGGAAAATCTAAATTGGATAGTGTTTGCTTCACTCTCACAATTGGCCAAATTTTCTTTTGTAAGATTAATTAACATTTCAAATTTGGAATCTATTTTCAATCTTGGTTTGGATTTGTTTTTATGTTAGACAAGGTGCAAACGAGCTGATGGTAATGGCCACCATCGCCTAAAAAAACAAAACAAGAGATACTTTTGTTAACAAGAGATACTCTTGTTTTGTCGATGCGTTGCATCCTCGAAGATAGAGTGGGACAGGAAGTGAAGAAAAAAATGCTGCGGTTTCGGCGGACCCTGAAGAAGAGCCCAGAGTCCACTAGATCCGCATCATTAATGGGATGTGAAACGGAGGGGATAAGTCTGGCCCACATGCAGCTCGACCGGAACGCGTCTATGACACTTGGCGGATCGGTTATTAATTGCGGCTGTAAGTATTGTTAGTTGTTGGCGATGTATTATAAAAGTATTGATTAGGTTTACGTTTTGTTTTCGAATTTGAAAGGTTGTTCAAATGTATGACCAAGAAGGTGGACATTTTAAAAAATAACTTTAATAAATCTAATATTCGCAATAGGTCACAGACATAGGTAAACATTAGCCTATTAGATAAAAATATTCCGTCATAGATTTGTACATACGACTATAAACATGAGGGTGTAAAAATGTAATTGGTATCTGACTTAATATACTATCTAATTTCAAATTTCAAATTTTAGATTCTAAGCTAAGCTAAAGCTTAATATTTAAATAAGGGCCATTTTTTTGCAACCAATTGCGTATACCTATATTTTTAGCATTGCTTATGATTTTATTATTACATGAAACTAACGCATTAATTATATAGTTCCATTCTACTTTATTAAGAATTCAATTAATTGAAACTAAATACATGGCAAACTCTAGTTGCCTCTTCGTTAGTCAGCCACGTGATTGCTCAATTATCTCGTTAATGACATACGCTAACTATATTAGCTAACACAATTGTGTATATGAAAATAATATTTACTAGGACAAATTCATAATTAAGCAGTTACTGAGACATTTAATTTAATTGTATTTCCTAACTGTTATTAATTTAAAAAAATAATCCTTCGGTCTGACAATTTAATATGCCGATGTTTTCCCAACAACAGCCCAATTTAAATTTTTACGGCCTGGTTTAATGAAAAAAGCTGCAACAAACTTAACACATTAAACCTCGATTAACTAATGTTTACTTTAGATTTTTAAATAAATGGTTTGTAAATACTCATAGACTTTAAAAAAACATAATTGATATTTATTTGTTTATAAAAGGTAAGAAGGGTAATGTAAGCTTGTTTAAAGATAAGGAAATCTAGTTTAAAGCAATTACATACGTTTGGGTGGAGGGCAAATAGTGCGCAGCGGAGCGACACGAGCGTTGAGAGCAGCAGCTTTATTGCTCTCGCTCTGCGGTGTTTTGCATTCAGCCCGCTGTTTGATCGCCTCCAAGACACTATTGACATCACGAGCGAAAATATTGGATAAAGCGGAGAATATTATTCACGTCAACTGCATATTTCCTTATAAATAGGAAAAGATAAGCGGAAACTCATTTGATTTTCTATGCTAAAAGAGACTAGTAGGGATAAGGTCACTAGAGGTCACGACTGGTCTTTGCTATTTATTAATTAGTAAGGAAAACTATTTACATAAAAACCTTGACTTTAGTATTTGAATTAATAGAAAAATATAAAATTTATACTATGCATAAAATGGGTTTTCTCCCTACGTTCGCTAACGCTAAACGCTCTATATGTTACTCAGCATAACATACTAAACATTCCTCTTTTAACTACAAATTATAAAAGACTAGCGTCACACAAATAGGTCAATTAAACATAACCTAGCAAAACTGGATAAGACAGTAAAAGTAATGGGTTCAGACTTCAGAGATATTGAACGGGATTCCTTTGAATATAATCAGTGACCATGTTTAATTGCTATTGTGTTAATTTTCTTACATAATATGTTCCATTAATTATGCATTAGACCTGTAAAAATTATTTACCAAGTAAATTATGATTACTAGATTTTTATATCTCAGTATTATAATACTTATTGTTTGGTCAAGATATCACATTAAAGGATTTTTTATAGTTTTATACGAGCGGCCTGCCCTCGCTTCGCTCCGGGTATTTAAAACAATATTATAATTTATGTCTTTAATAAAGTTTTTCATTTTTAAAAAAAGAGAGAGTGTGAGACAAAGTTATAAAAAGAAAAATGATAGAAAGAAAAAAAAGAAAAGCGACAGATCATAAAATAGAGAGGACAGAGCAGAATAGGTAAAGAAGAGAGAGAGATAATCTAAAGAAAAAAAGTGAAAAGAGACTGATCATTCGAACAGATAAAGATAAAAATTAAAGTGAGAAAAAAAAGGGAAAGGAGAGAACGATAGTATATAAGAGGAAGAGAGGCGGAAATACTATATACTTCTCATAGTGAAAGAATTTTTAAAATCGGATCAGTAGCAACAAAACGGCCGTGTCGTTTTAATTAAAAATGTATATGACAACACTAAATCATCTTTGTCACTCACGAGTAGTGTAGTTTTCTATCAGTGAAAGAATTTTAAGAATCGGATTAGTAGTTCCTGAGAAACCTAAGTCAATTTACAAAATGGCCATGTTATGGCACTTAAATGGCCATATATTTTTAATAAGAATTTTTATGGCAACACCACATAGCCTACGTTACCTGGACATAGCCTATGTTACCCGGAAAGGATGTAGGTTTCTATCGGTGAAAGAATTTTTAAAATCGGTTCAGTAATTTTCGAGCCTATTCGCAACAAACAAAAATACAAACAATCACATCTTTCCTCTTTATATAATAGTGTAGATATAATTATTTCCTGTTGGTAGTGACACTTAAAATAAATAAATTTGTGTTAGCAACACCGTTTATAAAGTAGTATTGAAGGGTAGATCATTTTATGTAATGACAAGTATACCGACATGTAGACATTGTATAACCGTGCAGTGAACATGGAAGTTAGTATTATTGTGTCGTGACTAAAGTTACCATTCTCGAGGTCCACGTAAGTTTACATTATTATCTATTGTCGTTATCGAGGTCGAGTGGTGGAGGTGAGATTTAATATATTATGAAAGTGCTCTTTAAACCTGCTCCTGGGTCTAAATTGCATGTGTATACGTATTGCTGTACAGTAATGGGTATCATATCTCTCTCATTTTATGACATTTGTAAAATGTTAGTTATATTTGCGAAATAAATATAATTTTCTGAATAGATATTAGATTCTGATGAATCTGAAATTACAACTGTTAATGTTATGCAATTAATGAATTGACTAGGGCGTAAGTGCTGACCACTTGCTATTGCTATAATCCAAACAGTAATTCGACTGTGTTATTATCAATTATACATGGTTTCGATCATATAACTTGGTAGAGTGCCAAAACTACAGACATTTCAGTCCCTAGAGTGCTCATGAACATACAATATAGGTCATAGTATTGTATCAGCGCAATTAAGGTTTATTTTATTATCTATGTATACGTTGTAATCGTTAATTACTTAGGACAGCTTTTTTATTCCTGTTCCTAGATGGAAAAGAAGCTTTTATTTGGCAAAAACGTTGCCAAGAGTTCAAGAGGGAGTAAAAAATTTCAATGAAATACGTTAATCTTGAAATAAACCTGTAGAAGCGTTCTTTCAAACAACAAACAATCAACTTATCGATATTCACAAATCTATGCTTTTGCACATTCTCATAGATCCTGTGGGATTAACCTAAGATGTGGTTTCTCTTAATTACTAAGCCAGGCTATTGATAAGATCATTATGTAATTATAACCTGCTTGCTACTTGAGGAAATAAATTTTTTTCGTTTCATTTCAATTCGATGTCACTATATCTAGCTTTAACTGTATGTAACGCCACCCAGTAGTGCAGGGGCATTGCTACTTGCTAACATCTTGACTTTTTTTATTCGTATATAGTGGACATTATCTAGAGTAGTGGAGATTATCTGG
Source organism: Limenitis camilla (assembly GCA_905147385.1). Lineage (NCBI taxonomy): Eukaryota > Metazoa > Arthropoda > Insecta > Lepidoptera > Nymphalidae > Limenitis > Limenitis camilla. Next base: position 7,534,485 of record LR990245.1, on the reverse strand, counting down.
AGTGGTGGTGAAAGTGCAGTGTAGCAGTACCAAAACACTCTCTTATTAAGGTTATGTAAGTACCTTACAATGTTACCACGGGATTATGTAAACACAACGTTAGACTAAGTTAGCCTTGTGTTGGGTTAGCTTTATGAAAGCTTATATTTAGGATTACACAGAGAACCTAGACAGTGGAAGTGAGTGTTGCAGTTGTGTTGACGAGCTCTTTAAACCTATGTTCTTAGTCACAAGTCCAAGGCATTGCTTGGGTTTTTATCAGATTAATAAGAGATCGTAATGTTTAATCAGCGCTTGACCGTATCGCGCCCGTAGCTTTCGAGATAGGTCATCCGTTATCGATTCTCCGACATATGTAACATTCACCTGAACTGCATAAGCAACTTTTTTTTGTTAACCCTGAGGAATCTGCTCAACTCTGTCTTGGGTATGCTATGCGGGGTTAATGCGACTGTTTCTTATGGAGACAGTCCAAAACTACCTCAGAATAAAGCAACCGCTAATATATCCGGGATATCTCCTCTGCTATAGTGATTCCGCGACCCCATCATCAGTTGTTCTCAACCGGACCGTCATCTGGGTGACTAAGGTGGTGAGTCCCCCTTTAAACTCCGCATATAGTTACCCCGAAACACGGCGGTGCGCGCGAGCTCACCGCCGTGCATAGGGAGCAGGATCCTCCGTTCACCGCCCAAAGTTTAGTCGTCGACGGCGCACTATCTAAAATCTATATTACGTACTTACTAATTGTATCATTTGAGAAGAGAGGCTTAACTTATAAATCTTAATAGAATAGGTTCGTTCACATTATACCAACTAAAAATACTTATTTGAAATCTTAAATTATTTAAAACTCATCCTATTATCAACTGTTACTACAAATACATAAAGAGAGAGGTGTAAGTACAAGAAAATAGGCCTCTCAACGGAGCACGTTCAAAGGTTTATGATTAATACAAAACAACGATATATCTATAAGGCATTAAATACTTTTCCAAACAATATTTAACATACCAATATTTACTTATTAATAGATACACAGATACATTTTATATTTATAATTTCAAATTTTTTACGTAACACATTTTGCTCGATACTAATATAAGTATATAGAGCACCTCATTACACGGTAACGTATTCCGTATACCCTCGATGTCAGATGAAATTAATTCGTAGCACCTCTCAAATGAGAGTCACTAGAAGCGACCGCTTGCGAGACGACACAAAATTATGCGCAACATTACCAATTCAAAAGGGTCTCCTCACTCCTGCCGACTAAATATAAAAGGATCGATAGTTGCGAAAATATAAATAATCGCTTGTCGACTTTCGGTCTGTCGAGCATCACATTGTAATGTCTAAACTCATATATGAGGAAATGGATCGTTTACGGAAGAATTGTAATTTGTAAAATAGGCTAAGGTGTATTCATAGGAATCCAGTATTTCTGTCTTTTTATTCACATATTGTTTATATAACCTTAGAGCTTTATACTAGTTAGAATACATATGGGCGCGTTGCATTCGATTCGATTTCATTTTCCAATAATAGCGATTCCAAATGATATCTTTAGATCATTTGAGAAACATACTAGGTAACGGTCAGTAAATTTATTACTTCGTTTTTAATAGGTTAGAAGGATTTAAAGAGTAATAAAGTGTAAATTAGAGTTTGTTCTATAGTTTACTTAATAGAAAATGAGATGAATCGGTAATTACGTAATTTAGAATGGTACTGAACAGTATGTCTTACCTTGATCACTAATCCCACGTATTACTTAGTTTCCTGTAATAATAATAAAATAGTAATAATTAATTCATCCATCTTCTTTATTGATACGATTCACCCATATTCACATTTAAACTATTTTGTGTTATTTATATATAAGTAAGTTAACAAATATTGCTATAGTTAAGCAAAATGTACCATATGCCATGCTTGAGAAAGATCGTCTTCTAAACATTCGGTGCAATTTGATAACAATTAGCAAACATATAATTCATGCAGTAAAATGTATTCAAACCATAAATTGTCTGGCCGTCATACGATATGAATCATCCCTTCGACTGGTGTAATTTAGTTAAGCACTTAAACGAGAAGGGTTGGTTAATAAATTTAGCAAACGTTGTAGCTACTAAGTTAAAATAAGATTACCAAAATATATTTGATCGGATTCTGGATTATATAACATCGTGGATGGTATTGTGTGTACAGTGTCTCCTGTTGTGATTCAGGTGTTGTTATTTTTTTACAGTTATTGTTATAATTAAATTGTTTTAGTTTTCAGTGGGTGCTAAAATAATAAAACATTTTTATCAAAAAATTTAACCGACTTCATACTAAAAGATGCACTAAAAAGTAAGAAATAATTCCGTTATTTATTAACCTCCCTTTATTAGGATAATAATATACAATAAATGTTATTTGTGAAGTCGGTGCCAGCCAGACCAGCCAGGTGAACAAACGTATACTGAGATAGAATAGTAATAGATATATCTATTGAAGGAACCTGTAACGAAATAGTGAGTACGATTGTATTATTAAACTAATACGTACTATACTATTGATGGCACCGACTACAAACATAACAAAAAAAATATACCTAATATGATTCTAATTTTAAAAAGTTGGTTCAAAAAGCGCATTGAGCAAAGCGGCCGCTCAACAGTTGCATATATACTTTAAGGACTCTTAACTTAAAATATAATAAGAAATGATACGATAAAAAAGTTGGTTCAAAGGGCGCAAATAATTGTATACAGGGGCGCACAATACAAACCATATTAATGTAGACGAGCCTACTGACCGGCGCATAAGAACTTGGCCGTGCCTGCTCTCATAATAAATTATATATTTGTGACTTAAAGTAATTCAGACAGGAGCGCCAAAAAGTACTAGAAGGGGTGCAATCAGATTATTGTAGGCAGTTAAAAGAGCTTATTTACTTAAAAATCACGATTAAATCAATAGATAGGCGCTCATGAGTATTTGGCACGACGACGCATAAGATGCTTGATTCGTCCTCGGATACAGTATATCTCCTATCATCCTATCATCAAAACTCTGAAAATATGCTATTGATAATATATGTTCGACGTCTTTCTGAATCGGTTATTATAATCATTTTAGCCAATCGTTTTTCTGGTATCACCAAAACCAGCTCTCTCAATAGATACTAAGCATACTAGAATAATAAATACAATATAGAACAAAATAATTCCCTTAAACTAAACTTTATTCTGTTACAAATGTATGTTATAATAGAATGGAAATAATATTGTATTTAGAGCAATTATTACTTATTTGTGTAATGTTCAAAAACTTTCAACACTCACGTCTCCTCCCTATTCTGAAACTCTGAGAAACATATAGTTATTTCTCACTACCTACAAAGTTATTAATTATTCATTGTTATGTATCCATGTACTAATATGTATCCAAACTTAGTCTTAAGTAACTTTGGGAGTTCATTATTTATTTAATAAGAGTCTTGCCCCAAGCTAATCACTAATATAAAGTATTTCTATCATAACTATAGCGTGTTAATAAAAACCTCGAAACGATATATCCATAATCTTAACTGTGTGTTGTATGTCATTAAGGTAGAGCTTAATATAAAAATCCTTATAAATTAAAGAAAATTTTATATTTTATTAATTCAATTTGCAAAAATGCCAAAATACTTCTTTCATTTTATAAATTTTTTCGTAGCATCCAAACAAACATTTAACGAAGGCAGATTAAGGAAATTTCCAACATCAGTAATTTGATTAATTTCGGCTTTCCTCATCTCAATGGAAAACTTAAAAATGATTTTATTGAAGTAAAATAAAGCTGGCGATATTTGAGCTCCAACGTTGTGGGTGTGGCCCGAGGGCCGATACATTCAATTTATATTAGTAATGAAAAATTAATCAGCGACAGAATTTTATGGTTTCTTCATTCGGAAAATGTATTTTATAATTACCATACTGAAGTTTAATTATGAAGACATTAATAAAATAATTTTAATCAAGTGTAGTATTGGTATATTTTATTGATCTGAGTAGTCTTAATAAGGGACACAAGTGTGAGCTGTGGAGTGTAGACTGTCACTTAGTATGTCGCGATCGGGAGCGCTAGACATTGACATTACTTACTTCAATTAGAGCATGAATAAATAGTTCACGGTAAATGTTCTGTTTATTATAGATTAGCTTTATAAACCTGCACAAGATTTCAAGACATAACATCTACATAATGAAGATTAGTTACCTAGAGCATATATTGCTTTTGCTAATATAATGAAGCCATAATTCTCTAGATACTAAGCACAAAGAAGAACACAGAAAGGTTTTTTTATAACTGTAATGAATCAATTAACTTACAATCGTTATAAAAATGTAGTTTTAAACGGCTTCTTTTTCTATTAAAATAAAACTACGTCTTTAGAAAAGGAGACGAAGTTTTTGTTCAATTGATTCAAAAAGTTTACCTGTCTCTGTAGACTATCCTTGGATTCCTCATTCGATACTAAGTTTCTCTTACAAGCTAGACGGTTTTATGTACTGGACTTTTAAACTTAGTTGTAAGCCTATTTGAATGTACATTTAAGTTAGAACTCGCAAATCGCAATTATATTTAACCAGCTGTACCCGCGACTTCTTCCGTGGAATAGTGTCTTTGGGTAGTATTTTTAATTATTAGGCTTATTATTTAACAAATAAGACACATACTTAAACCTAAAAACATTTACATAAACCTTACATATTACATTCCATACAAACTTTCATTCCCTATTTCTTATTGTTATTTTACAGTCTTTTACAAACTTTGAATGTCATATGTATTTATATCGAATCAACAGCCTAAAAAATAAGTTTCAGGCTTCTAGTTTTTAAAATTGACGATACTTCCTTACAACTTCTTTCGACCCCTTACAACCGTTTTTTCGCATTAAAAAGTAACCTATCTCCTTTCTCAGGCTTTAGGCTATCTGTATACCATATTTTATTTAAATCGGATCAGTAGTTTTGCGTGAAAGTGCAACAGACAAGACAGAGTTACTTTCACATTTATAATATTAGTTAAAAATAATTTAATAACGTAGAAGATTGCTTAGCTAATTTTAATATTTGTGAACATAATATTTACTATATTTAATACTTATTAGTTTTTACTAGTCTGTGATAATTAATTATACACAGTAGTGGAACCAATGTTGGACATGGAACCAATAATCAACAAAGCAGAACAAAACTTATAAATTAACGAATAGTATCAGTCATAACTTTAGCATAAACATTTATCGTGCACTGAAATTTAATGTCTTATTATTTTCCATCGCTTAGTACAAAATATTATTTTTTAACAGTTTTTGTTAAGAAATTCATTAGAAGTATCAAGGTTTTCCCTGTTTATATGTTATTGGTGTATTTAAAATAGAACATCATGTGTTTGTTGGTTTATCCAGGAAATTAAGATGATAACAGAGTGTATTGTAATTGCAGGAAGTTTGGGTTTCTTGATATTTTGCCGATATTCATTACTAGGTCACTTAAGTTCAATGGTACCCAACAAAAGACAAATGTACCAATTTCTTGTATTACTTTGAAGTATGATAACTACATAAAAATCTAATTCTGTATTTCTGAATTGTACATGAACAAAGAAACAGTCAGTTGTTTTATGTCTTGTCACCGTTTACTTATAGTTTGTTCTTTTCTATAAAGGGGAAAGAGGGACACTTAATCTACTTTTGTTTATGAGAGTCAATAAAAGTTTTGAAAGAGTGAAGAACCTTTACCATTCATGGAAAATGATTTAATAGATCCGAAATTTATGATGTATCTCATATTCTGTGAGATTTGAGCTAAGTCTCTCATACAATAGTATACCATGTATATTTTTAAACTATTTAAAACGCACTTCATCCAATCAGTTTAAGCGTGAAAGTGTAACAGACAGAGAGACAGACTTTCTTATTTATAGTATTAGTTAGGATGTGTGAAATATTCACTCATAAGCGTATGAAAAAGTTCTCCTAAAAACATCATAAACCCGCCATATGTAAACTGATGTATGTAATGAAACGTATTATGAGAGTTGTCTTTATGACACAAAATCTACTTGTAGACTTGGAAAATAATTAATATGATTAGTTTTAATATCGCTAGCTTAAATAGTATTTTAATACTACTATACCAATTCTCTATTAAAAAAGAAGTGACCTATTTCCACTAATTAATATTAAATAATATATTCTTCAATGCACTTGCTCGTAAAGGGGTCCTTATTCCACTGTTCTTTTGTACGTAAATATCCTCAAACACATGCGTGCTGTTTATTTTTTGTTTACTTTACATTATCGCACTAGTGCGGTAATGGATTTATATACGAGCTGCGCGACGTTTGCCAACGTGATGCTCCGCTTTTTGGAAAAATTCTTTGTACGTAATGTTGGTTTGTATAGATGTTTCTCTGTATGTATGTATTTAATTATGTTTCTTTATATGGTTGAATACTTGTATGGTTTCGTATGTTTTAATGTATTTTCGTTAGCTTTCAAATTTCGCAAGTTTTCGTATATTTTCGTATTTCTTTTGCCCATGAGAGGACGGATTAAAAAACAATTCCCCTCTACCGCTGGGAGAGCATCTCGTAAGAGCCAAGTAATACGACTAAATCCCATAGGCCTATGGCAAAACATACACACAGGAGTCCTCACACAAAACTATGGGAAGAGATATGGTGAGCTCTCACCCACTCCTAACAGCACCTAGTGACAAGATTCCCAAAAGACAAATATTTGATAGGAAATATGGAATATAACTGCTTGATCATCACCAAGACCATTCGAAGACACTTGAGTACCATATATACACAGATGGCTCTAAAATGGATTTAGGTACGGGAGCAGGTGTCTTCTCTATGGATCTGAATATTAATCTATCACTAGCATTGGGCAACCACAGCACCATTTTCCAGTGTGAATGTGTTGCTGTTTCCCATGCAGCTAATGCAGTCTTTAAAAGAGAAATCACAGATTCCGGGATCCGGATTCTCTCTGATAATAAGGCTGTTCTCCAAGCGCTTGGCAGTAATTCTATCACATCAAGCCTCATATACGAATGTCACCTAGCACAGCAACGCATGCAGCAGATGAGCCGGCGAGGAGAGGATCCATGACTACTGTGGTAGGCCCTGTACCACACTTTGCTCTATCTTTTAGCACTTTTCGCTTATAGCTGCGTCATTCACCCTAGATAGGCACAATGCGAGATGGAATAACACAACAGACTGTCGACAGTCCAAACTAGCCGTCCCTGCTATGTCAAGGACCTTGTCCTGAAAACTACTCAGTTTGAATCGCATTGATCTTCGTTTAATAGTGGAAGTAATGTCGGGACACTGCCCGCTTAACAAACACTTATTTACTGACAAAGACTGACAGTCCTATCTGTTGGGGTTGTCTGCAAGCAGAACTTCTGGAAGGAGCTGGGCTGGCTCTTATAGCTAGTTATCCCTGTACGCACAATGGATCAATATAGAGTCTAGTTGCAGAAACTGGAGCCCACTATTACAATACAATACAATACAATACCCCCTTGGTGATAGGGGATCTGTTCCCCGACTGGCTTGCAACCAGCATGCGAATCCGACCGCCAAGTTTCATAGACGCGTTCCGGTCGAGCTGCATGTGGGCCAGACTTACCCCCTCCCTCTCTCATCCCAAATGCTGCGGATCTCCCCTCCCCCTCTTCGCTCCCCCTCTTCATCTTCCAGGGTTCAACGCATCGACCAAACAAAAGACTGTCTCTTGTTTCGCTGATGTCCATGTGCGAAGATGGCCACATACCATCAGGTGGACCATCTGCTCGGTTGCACCTTATCTACTATAAAAAAAAACAGAAAAGATACAAAGCAAATTGTAATGGTGCCAGTACATTTATGTAATTATTATTTATGGTAATGCGAGGACCCATTGCTTGTGCCCCTTAGGAATTCATTTTCATAATAACGACATCTTCACAATGACGCAGCGAGACACTTTCATTTTAGGGCTTGAGGTTACTGCTAAAACAAGAGAATTGTTTCTTCATTAATATGCAAGCGAGAACGCTCCCCGTACACCATTTCGTTTATCGCAGCGTCTGTGTTGAGCATACTCTAGTGTTCACGAATCTTAATCTTTTCTCCTTAAGAGATTAAATCTAAATCTTTGTAATACCAGAAAAAAGAGAGATTTCAGAATCGCTATGCAATATTATTATTATCTTAAAAGCCAAAATATGCTTAATATGTACAGTGATAATTTAAAAGAGACCTTGAAGACTTTTCGAAGATCGAAAATTCTTACTTCCTTATTATATTTACTTATTTCATTCGCTATTAATTAATATTTAATAAATGAGTAACCTATATTTTTTCTTTTATTATGGCCCTATCTGTTAAACTTTATTCTAATATCAATAACACAACTTTTATAAGCATATGTTCTATTTCTTTTTCCCTATTTCTTCCTATTTAATTTAAAATACGTTCTCATATTTATTACAATTATTTAAAAATACTTGTTTTAAGAAATATACTTATAATGGAGTTGATTATTTTCTTTACTCTTTTTATCTTATTTTTCAGAAAGTAGTTGCTTATTGTTTGCATGTAATAGCCTCTTTAAAGAAAAGCTTAAAGTACTCATCTAAGTAAACCACTTAACTTTTATTTCTATACAACACAGTGTATTTTTCTTTTTTAAAAAAAAAATACCGTTTCACTTACCTTAGATACGATTATAAATTAATGATAATGATATTGAATAATTTCATTTCAAAATAAGAAAAAAATTAAAAGACGTGTATTTTAAATACGATATACATTTAAATATATGAAAAAAAAGAGACCGCATTTCATTATTTTTACCTTGATATTAATAACAATTATCAAGTGAAGTGATTTGAAAGAAGGCCCCCTCAAAAAATCAGAGAAAAATAAATATGACGTCATAGGTATAACAAACATCAAAGAAAATTCAAAAAGATATTGAAGAAAATATTTGAGAAAATTTTAAACCTACATGAAATTGGTCATATAAGTAAGTTTTTTATTTTCTTATTAGTCTTAGAAATATCTAACCAGACAATTTGCACTTAAGGTCTTAATACTCTACATACAACGCTCTAGAAATAAGCAAGATTACAATGTCTTAAATTTTTTACGTTACAAAAGAATAATTCATCAAAATTTACGTTGAAAGTAGTTTTTAGTTAGTTAATCAAAAATATTTTTTGTATTTTCTATTATTATATAGTATACATTTATTTATAATGAAAAATATAAACCATCAGGCAAGGAAGTTGGACGATATCTACAATTATCTGGCTGTCACAATGTGAACTACGAGTAATAGGAAATTCCATTCGGGGATACCTCCCAGATGCCATGCATTGCGGAACAGTGACCCAATTAGAAACCTCTGGAGCACCGCCAGACCTTTGAAACATTACTCATATCTACTACCTTGTTATGGATATAAATCTTTCATAACAATCAAACTTGACTTTATCCTTTTGGAAAAATTTATGTTTAGGAACTAAACCTCCCTCGTGAATTACTTTATCCATTGGTGAAAACTGCATGAAAATCTTCTGAGTGGTTTGGGTTTTTCGTGAACAGACAGACTCAGCGTAGGACTTCAACTAACATTTTTTTATTGATTTAATGCATAAATAAAAAAAAAATTAACATTCTGTATTCCTTCTCTGCATAAACTATAAGTGTGGGTACTTCTCCATCCGCGAAATTTTCGTAAAAAGGGGTACAAAATTTTTGCTTCACGTATTAATATATAGAGAAGTGATAGACATATAAATTTTGACGTCAAATTATACAATTACCTTTAAGTTTAACATTAACCTCGAATCATACTAGCAAAGATTTCAATAAAATTATACAGAAATTGCTAAATGCGAACCCTAGCCCGTGACATGCATTGTATTATTAGAACAGCTGACAAGGTCGAGTGTCGCTCGGACGTCCTGCTCTTGAGGCACATTTCGCATCCTGCATTTATTGCACTGATACAAGCGATGCTGCACAATTGCACATGGTGGTGTTGCTAAATAAAAATACATATATTAAAAATCTTATTTCTGATTTTGACACTAATAAAATAACTTTTTGAATCTATTGATATGTAGAGCTTAGTAGAGCAACAGTAAAGAAAAATAAATATTTGAACGAATGACGAATTAATCTGAAGCGGCCTCTATAATTATATTATCTATGCCCGGAACACTTGTCTTTACTTTTCCTCTTCTACTTTGAAATCACAAAGTGGAATATAGCCAGACAACGAAGTAGAAATGTATTGAATCTGAGCCAGAGGCGTTTACAGTGTTCGCTACATTACAAATAGTTAATTAAATAGTTTTTTTTTATTCCAAGACAGATATAACCTCTGTTCCGATAGACTTGAGGCAATTATCAGTTGTCGAACGGAGCTCGTATGGTAATTTTTTCATATTGATTACATACTCGGTTTCCCGTTTAAAGTGCATATATTGTCTTTTGTTACTTTAAAAATGATTCTTTTAATTTTTTAAGGATTATTAACGGTAAACACTCATGTATTGTTGTGTACTATAGTTTCAACCGCATTCGGTCTTCATCAGAGAGTGGACTCGCGCGCGGTCGTAGCTCGGCGGCAGAGAGTAGTCATATAAACGAATATTTGCCGAGTTACTAGGATATCATTACTAAGATTATAGTGTATTTAAAAGAACTCATAAAACGGACTTAAAGCCATAATAAATAATATAATAGATAAAACTAATAAATAACGTTTATTTGAATAAATAATGTTTTACATATCCGCATAAGAGAATGTAAGAGTTGGATAGCAATACCCAAATCATCATGACACCGGTCCCATTGTTCTATAAAAAGCGTATCATTATCCAGCTCTTTTGACAGACTTTATCAGAGATAAATGTACTCACATTTGCAATAAATGTATAAGGCTCCATGCATCCACCTCTGAATATGTTGGCCGTGAGTGCTACAATATTTAAGCAGCTCAGCACTATTACTGTGATATAAATCTTATTATATTATGTAAGAAGTTATTACTTTACAGAAAACTAAAATTAAGCTGATGATTCAATACAGTCTTAATAATGAAAACCTCAAACCAATGCACTAAAATACAATACTTTAGACAATGTTCACTGTATGAGATCGACGACAAAAGTTAAATTTCTTCGAGCTAGTGGAATATTCTTAAAGTAATTCATCTATACGAACTACCTGTCCATGTTAGGCGATATCAAGTTTGTTAAATAACCTAAAAATGTACTCGTATATAAGCGTAGACGTTTGGAAAACTAAAACTGTACTTCTTTTTAAACCCTGTGAATTATATTTAGTTCACTTAACTAAGACATAAACTCTCGACAATACTGTCAGTAGATAAGTAATAAGATTTGAGATTTTTTTGGGAAATTAATATAAAATACTCAAGCTCAAAGCCCCTAGGTGCTGTCAAAAAATCAAACTTCTATATCCACGCAATCAAAGGGTAGAGCTGTTAATGTGGTTATTCACAGATTTATAAGGTACGTCCCGATGACGTAGCATAATAAAGCAAGGTCTCATAGCACAAAAAGTAAAAAGAAAAATACTGAAAATTTCTTTCTACACCCCACGCTAGACCCCTTTTCTCAGAAAAATATAAAGTTGAATATTATAGCCTCTTATATCTCATATATTGATCGCACATGAATCAAAATTGATTGGGCCTTTGAACTAGGACCATGATTTTTGGCAAAGTGTTATTAGCTCCAGAATAGGAAAAAACCATGAAAATGGAAATTTGTTATTACATAACTGAAAAAAATCTATCGATTATGACGCATTATTTGAGAAAAACGTGAAGTTATTAAGTTCAAATTAATATTAAAAATATAAGTCTAGTTTCTTAAAGGTGTGAAAAAATCAATCTTTACAAGAGTAAGGTTCCTATAGGATATTCCATATAAAGTGGACAAGAAAATAAGTCAATGTTTGTGATTAACTTTAAAAATTAGAAAAACCGGATGAGGTGCGAAAAAAGAGAATGAAGAAGAGAAGGAAGAGGAGGAGCGGAATCACTAGTGCAGGAGAACTCTTTCATTTGGCTCAAGACAGAGGAAGATTTGCAGAGCTGACGGCCAATCTCTAGTAATAGAGAGGCACAGTAAGAAGAGAAGGAACTTACTTCAAATTTTGTTAAAGAAAACATTAAATCTTATAATAAAATAGTAGAAGAAGTTGGGAAAGACGCGTGAAATAAGTAACAAAACATATAAAAGTTTTTAAAAATTTTGTCTTTTTTATCTGTTTGGTTGTGCACTCGTCAGGCTTCATGCATTCAAGGGATATGAGCGAAATTAATGAATTAATGCATGAATCAACAAATAGGATACGTTTATCCCAATATAGAAGTTGCTGTGGTTTGTAAGAATTGGTAATATAATATAAATTAAATTGTGTACACATATGGTTAGTATATCGGAATCTACACATAAATTTTTTTTATCAAGAATAGGAGTTCCTGTGAGATAGAAGGGTCTTAGACATGCCGTGTATGTACATTAGAGAATTTTGAAAAGAATAGTGGATGTCGTGCTAAATATCGTAACAGACTATATAGAAACAGTTTTTAAAGTTTTTGTCGGTTTATCTATTTGTTGGTTTGTGTACGCATCACGTTAAAACGGCTGGACCAATTTGATTGAAATTTGGCACATGGTCCCGGAAAAATACGTAGTTCCTGTGGGGTTTTTTGAGTATTGTACATACAAAAATATCTAAAAGGATATAAGTAATGGTATGACGCCTGAATATTACGGAAATAGTAAAAAATATTTTGTTAAGTTATTATTAGTAAAGTTTCTAGCACTAGATAGAATTATACAGTGTCTGGCCTTGAAAGATCAGACCATCGTATATTTTTTACAGATTTTACTTTTTGATAATAATAATCATTGGTTCAAGCTATTTCATTGATGATATAAAATTAAATATCAGAAGAACTTTTCAGTCACAAAAGATGTCATATAAGACTTCCATACGACTTAGTCGAATATTAAATATATGGATGGGTACTATAATTGTAGGAGTAAAGAAACAAATCCAGTTAAAATTAATAGTATAATTTAAAGGACGAACCGCTGTCTCCAAATGACAAACACAACCCTTTTGTCTCCCGTCCTAAAGGGAACGAATGTACTCACATCAGTAATAAATATATAAGTCCCATGTGAGACTGGGATATTGTGACCGCGGATGCGACAACATTACTCACTGTTCAGGACAGCTGTTTTTGGATATGATGTTTGAAGGGCAAAACTTCTTAAGATAAAGAGCAAATCCATTCGAAATTAAAATTATAAGGTTAAAATTATAAAGTATTACAATTCCGGGATAATTAATTGCTTTAACCTAGCTTTAACATAAGTAAACCCAATATTTTGTAAACTTGAGTTTAAATACTAACCTAATCTGGATATAAATGCGAACGAACGATAACACAAGTCAACAAAAAAAAAACTTTTTTTTGTGTCTGTTATTTAATGACTATTGTCTGAGTGTTTACATAGAAAAATAACCAAAAACTTAATTTATGAAGAAATAAGTTTGCTTTTGTATGTTTTATATTGATAATTAAGTTTTAAAGTTCTTAGTGGAGAGTAAAATAATAGTTGGTAATACTTTAAAACAAAATGGCGACAAGTTGCGCATTCTACTGTATTGAGTGTATGTATGTCTATTACAAACTGTAGCAAATACTTTTGTATATGACTGAGTCGCAGAATAGCATACAGACTTTACTTGTCGAAATAATATGAAATTTTCTATGAAAACGAAATTTATATAAAAGCAAACTTTATTCAAAAAACCTATTTTACCCATTATAAGTAAGGTAAAAGAAATCAAAATTTGACATTTTGTTGCCAGACTCAAAATCCGTGTTGACCGGTGTAATTCATGGATCTTTGAGGACAAACAGTGAAAACTGAACTGTTTAAGTTTTATTTAACACTATGGAAGATAATGTGGATAATCTTAATGACAGCAATAATTACATTAAACATTAAAAAAATACTTGGAGAGATAATCAATAATGAATCGGTCTATGAATGTGTTGCTAGAACGGCTGGACCGATTTGGAGGATTTTTTTCAATTATTCGTTTCACTCTCAGGAAAGTTCTTGAAGGTATGAAATGAAGATGAACATTAGAAAGTGTCCCAGATATTTTTTAGGATTATTAATTATGTTCTCTCTCTCACGACTAATTCTCTCACGAAAAGTAAGATTTTTCTTAATAACTGTTTGCTTTGATGTCTAAGGTGTCAGCAACACTGTTGATATCTTTTTTATTATTCGCCTTGACTATCCTGGCCCTGTCTCGATATATCATTGGTAGTGTCACGAAATATTTCATATTGAGTGAATTTGACTTTCATATTTAAGAGTACCTTCATCTACATATATATTATTCACACACAATTTGCACATCACAAAGTCTGCCAGACTGACAGCGTCACTATCTGTCTCATTCTATCACATTTGTTCATTACATACAATTGAGACGCCGATCTTAGAATACAAAAAAGTATTAAGTATTATTTTTTAAATGATGTCCATTTGCAAAAGAATGAGAAATAATATTTTAAAAGTAGCAAGTATTGCACCATTTTGAAATCGTGACTAATTGGGCCATCCTTTTAAATAACTTGCCAATGGTAAGTGTAGTACTTTTTTTTGCTAAATAAAATGTTAAAGTTAACAGACAACTTTTTTGTAAATGATGCCTCAATTAAACTTAACTCAATTAAGTTTATTTTACTAAAATACACAATACTTAAAAATGCGACCAAATGTGTCGGTTTTCAACTTTTTTGAAAGAATGGCAATTATCGCTTAACTAAATGACATGGTTTTTTTTTCTTATTTTTTCCAGAACTGGTATGACAGCCTCTCGCGCGGTACCAGACTATCGTTCAGTTTTGGGACACCCGTATATGGCAGTTCAACGCTTATTGAGGACTAGCCGACCTACGCGACTTCGTTCGCGTGTTGCTCCGCTCTTATGGGTCGTAGCGAAATGTTAAATATCCTAAGTTACTCCTTGTTACATCAGCTATCTGCCAGTGAAAGTCCCGTCAAAATCGGTCCAGCCATTTCAGAGATTACCCGGAACAAACAGACAGACGCACAAAAATTGTAATGTACCGTGTCTGAATTCATATGCACTTAGTAAAAAGCGGTTATTTTAATATTACAAACAGACACTCCAATTTTATTTATTTGTATGGATTACGTAATTCGTTAAGCAATATTATTTGATTTTGTGGAATGTTCGGTAGCGAGTTGTTATTATTTGTATAGAATTAGTGAATAAGCCATTACCAGTAAAATTACTGAAAATCATGTCTAAATAAATTAGGCTAATTTACATTGGTTAGCTTGGACAAATGTACGGCCAGTCTATTCACAATTCAGTATTGCAGATTGCTGCTATTTTACTCCGCAACACCCTGCCTTTATTACAACAATTAACATTTTAAATAGTGTGTCTGTTTACATAACAGCATGCGAGAGTGGCTAAACCTTTGTGCATTTTAGATCTCCGTAATGTTTGTAATATTTATTTTTGTTAGCACACTTTTGTATATCCATTAAATATTTAATAAATTCAGTTCGCGAGAGCACCAGACCGCTTGTTTAAGTTATAACCCAACTTCAACTCGTTTATTTCTGTCAATTTAGGACAGGCACAAAGAAAAATTACCTTTGTCCGCTGAAATGAAAGACTTGGCAAGCTCGGGGTAAAAGAAAAATATAAAATAAAATAGCGGCGAGAGTTTATTCTTGGCATAACAACAGAGCACGCTGGGGCGATGGGGCGATGGGGGCCGCAATAATGTAATCACGGACTTCATGGTCGACAAATAAATGATTTGCATGTGCGATTCAGAACGATCAATTGAACAATGTTTGTGCTCGTATAGTATGCAGCGGATGTCCTTTTCATATTGCACGTATTTCAAAACAATGTCGCTAATAATTTAGTCAATAATAGACCTGATTATTTTGAAAACTATTCTTCTATTATTAATATTGTTAATAGTTATATTTAATGTAACAATATGACATTTATTCGAGCAGCAGTTACTGAGTGTCTTTAGAAATAAAGAAACTTATTTTTGTTGCATAACTTGAGCAGTGTATTTAAATTCTTTTTTTTTCTTTTTCTAATTTTGTTAAACTTAAAAATTTTGTATATAAGTGTAAACAATTAATAAATATATAAATCTGTATCTTTTAAATAATATGATATTGTATTATAATTCATTTATTCAGTTAGATAAGGACAGCTGCAAAGGTTTTCAAATTTTTTTTGGCATACAAAGGTCTTTTTAAGATACTACTCAACTAGTACGATAGTTATCGTCTTTGAAGTTGTTCTTTGAAGTTTCAAAGAACAAAACCTTTCGAGTTAGAGTTAGGCATTAAAAGTAATAATCACAATTAGAGTAGTACACTAAGAAAGTGTTAATAGTAGCATTTTTAATTTAATAAGTTTAAGTCAAAACATAATTACTCATTAGTCATTTTATTTATCGAATAACAACACAATGGGTCGTTTAATACTATTTAATATTTAGCATTGTGTTCTCCCAAATAGTTTAGTCTTACACGAGAGATGTACGTTCTTATCAAAACTATAAACATCGTTCTAGTAGAGGAGAGAACATAATATATTTACGACATTAAATATTCAAATTATAGCTATTGGTTGTATCTTGAGGGAACGCCTATTTTATGGCTCAATATAGATACAGGTATAAAGCAATAGACATACGTAAGTAATAAGGACAAATTTAGTTACAATATTTTACTTTCAATAATGTTTATTTTATTTTATTTTTGTATTTAGACTTTACTCTTTTTCTTACCTAAAGGAGGTATGGTTCCACTCCAAGTGTGTATCGGTATAATTTATAATGATAATGATTCTTTATTCACTCAGAATATATTATTTTCAACGTTCTTATGGCTTAAAATTAAGTTCATGCATATTCTGTTCATTTTTGTCATATATGTATAAGTAAAAGGCTAGATAATTATGGTTCATTAGGGTTCCGTACCTTAACAGGAAAAAAGGAACCTTTATAATATCACTTCGTTGTCTGTCTGGCTGTCTGTTTTTCATTCCTTTTTCTTAGGAATGCAAGAGGGTATCGTGCGTGTATATTATATACACAGTGTCACGTATGATATCGATCGTCAATTTATTCAAATGAACCTTGAATTAAACCTAACCCAGTGTATAAATATTGTAATGAAATTCTATACAATATTTCGCATTAAACCAAGACTAATTTCGTATTAGGTCTAAAAACTATGTTTTTTAAACTAATGTTTAAAAAAAACATTTTTCAGTGTCTATATAGTGTTTACACTCTTAAATTAGAAAAAAAATTGGAACGTCGATAATATAATTTATCGAGTGAACAAATTACTCTTCCATTTGAGAATGAATCAAAATATCGATATTGCCTGCAATTTGCCAACTCCAATCGTATAACCATATCGGCTCCCGCAGGCCCTCGGTAGATTGCAAATCTATACAAATAGAGGCATTTATTCCAGATGGCGTAACACCCACAGTGTCACCCGGAGGTGCGTGGAATCAAGATGGAATGTACTACTACCTAACCTTTAAATTAATCTCGACACCCCTCCTCTTCCCAAATATCACAACCCCTTTTACAACTTTTCGAGTTTGTTTTATACATGTTTAAAGGATTAGTGGCTCAAATTTCAATAAATTTATATATTTTATCTAAGCATCGCATCATCCTAAAGAAAGGATCATTGTTCAAGAATCATTCAAGAAATCATTGTTTTACCTACACTTTTCTTCATTAATTTTATTGTAAAATGTAATACAAATTTTAAACTACAGTATAAAATCTTATCAAAATCGTTTCAGCATTTATCACCATTTAAACTTTCCACGGACTCCCACGAAAATTTCTAAACTAAAATTAGCTAAATCTTCCCCAAAACAGCAATTACACTAATTATTTATATACTAGTCGACCCACGCGAATTCGTCCGCGTGATGCCCCACTCCTAGTTGTTGTAGCGTGATGATATATAGCCTATAGCCTTCCTCGATAAATGGGCTATCTAACTCTGCAAGAATTTTTCAAATCGGACCACTAGTTCCTGAGATTAGCGCGTTCAAGCAACAAACTCTTCAGCTTTATATATTTTACTATAAGATTCACCATTCAGCATTATTTATATATCTTTAAATACACAACAATTTGAAGTCCACGGGCTCCGAGAATAACTAAACCTTATTGCGTAAAAGTCATCCTTTTTATAATACAAAATACTCTCCTCATCTCACCACTATAATGGCAGGTGGGATTGTAGACCTATGTTGCCAAGTCAATATTTAAAACTTCCCTTTAAATAATTTAATAAAATTTACATACTAATTGTCTTATTTCTTATAATTTTCCAGTTATTATGGATACATAATGTACCCGCCCAGCTGCACGCGGGTGTAATTTCCACTCGACGGGTGAATATGCTTAACAAAAATCATAAAAGTTTTAGTATATTTTGTTAATTTTGAAATATCAATTAACATGTCATTTCATCATTGCCCCTTAGGAACTATGATTTCTTTGGAGATAAAATATAGCCATTGTTACTTTCAGGGCCTTATTCCACTACACAAAGAACATGATGATCCGTCGATCTGATACAGCGTGAATGAAAGGTAAACTAACTAACGCCGTTTGCATTTATAATACTTCTCGTATGGAAGTAAGGATTGAATAATTTATTGTTTTTTACACCGAACTGTAAAACTGGTTCTAACAATAGTGGTACTTAATTAAAAGAAAGTGCTCCAGGTAACAGTACAGACAGTTACAAATGAAAATTTTATGCAACGTGGCTGCAGTTAAATCTACTACAAGTGTTGCGACATAGTAAGTCCATTGAGATAGTAGAAATTCTTTGTAGATAATTATGAATGATGCGGCGGCAAGTCTGTAAGGCGTCGCAATGCAGGCTGGATGCGCCGATGACCTACATCACAATACATACTCGTAACTTCACAATACACTGTTACTATACCATCTAACACAAAAATTCTCTAAAAAACACTAACTTCAATCCATATTCGAAATGAAAATATGTAGTAACTTTTGAACCCATTACAGTTTAAGTTCTACTATAAATAACTATCGCAAATTTTTACCAAAAATAAAATAACTTGTTTATAAAACTTGTTGATTAAAAAGACGTTATACTCTATACCCAGATCAACAGAGTAATGGCTTGGCTTTTATCCTGTTGGGATGATACTTTAGACTCAGACCACCAGAATTACTGTTAGAATACACAACACAATAACATAATTAACAACAATGTAATAGTCGGGTTTGGTTTACTAATTAAAAAGTGAGCTTAGATTAAGCTTTGTGAGGCACCAAGAAGAATCTTCGTCCACTCTAACGTTGTATTAACTACACTATACAGTAATACGTGAGACACATGCTTTTGATCCAGGAGCAGATTTAAAGAGCTATATTATTTACTTAACATTTAAAATCAACAATTCACGTGATCTTCAATAATAATTACACGACTTTCACACTTCACTTTATGACACTGCTGGTGACCAATAGATCACTTCTAAGCTACAGAACTTACATGTTGTCAAAGTAGTAGATTACTTTAAAAATAAACAATAGGAACTACTCGACAATATATTGAATATGTAGTTATCAACAGTAATGTTAACAATTACTCATTACAAGGCTGACGTGTCACTTCACCATCAGCAAATTTAAAGGATCAAAACTATTAACACGCTTGCCCGGGTCTCTGTTAACTGTTACCCATGGCCAATTGAAACACGTGTATAGAAAGCAATTGACCACGTACTCCAGAATGCACCACGTGGAGATAACATATATGCAGTCTAACTCGAAAGACCAGGATGTAATGCGCAACGGAAGCTACTATACAGAAGGAATAAATTAAGTGAATATGTGTGGTATTTATAGCGTGCACGTCACCGTCACCACGGGGCTACGTCACCTCTACGAGCTACAGAGCGCAGTCCGCGCGTAGCCACGCGTGCGGTGACCCATCACCCATTGTCCCAATTCACTAAGTGATCAATTGTAGCAGGATATTGTTTGCAAGGTAAATTATTCATATCAAATTATATCTAGCATTAAACATATTATAGAAAATATCTCCCTCGCTTTTTTATTTTTAATTAACTGTAACTGAAATGCATAGTAAATCAAAAAATTTATGTATATAAATTAAATATAAAATAGACCAAAAAAGTAAAGCATAAAAGAGAGAGAAAGCAGAGAAACTGAAAATAAGAAATGCTTTTTAAGACCAGGAATACTTTCAAATACATTTGTTTTCTTCTCTCTACTTCTGAAACCGTTAAAATACTTAGAAAATAGCAAGTAGAAAGAAATAGAGAAATTTTATCCACTAAGAATTATTCTTATTGTTACTTTGTATGTTAAATTGTGTAGATTCCAATAATTATAGTCGACTTCGTTCGCGTGTTGCTCCGCTCCTATGGGTCGTAGTGAGATGTTTAATAACCTAAGTTACTCCTTGTTACATCAGCTATCTGCCAGTGAAAGTCCCGTCAAAATCGGCCCAGGCATTTCAGAGATTAGTCGGAACAAACAGACAGAGAGACAAAAATTGTTATTTTAATATTACAAACAGACACTCCAATTTTATTTATTTGTATGGTAAATATCTCGATCTCCAAATCGAACCACTAAAAATTATAACATGTTCTATAATTCTTTTTGACTTTTTTGCGGGTATTTGGAAAAATACGTTGCAAATTTAATACTATCAAGAAAATTAGCAACCCTATATCAATCTATTTTACATCAGCTTTAGTCCATTAAATTTTATTTCAGAAAATACAGTATTGTAACTTATTCTTTATAGTTTATTGACTGAGGTACATGTTTAAGACAAACAGGATATTGTCAATGAAAAAATTAATTTCATAGTAATGCTTTGGTATCAGATGGCGCGGGCGGCGACAAAGTTTTGTGGTCCATCGAGTAAATTGCTTTTACTGATCGTTCCGGCCTTCATTATGTTAAGTGGTAAGTTTCTAAGCAATTATTAAGAAAAATGCTAAAATGTTTTACAAACTTTTAGCGTTTTGATATGATATTAAGGTTGTTTATTATCTATCGATGTGTATGAATAATAATTGTAAGAATTTTTTTTCGTCACAATATTGCGAACTGTATCATAATATCACCTAAAGTATATGAAACCTGAGAGTATTGGCTTCATGTGTCTATTAAAATAGCTTTTAGCGCGAATGTAAAACTATGTGGTAATTCGGAATTTTTTAACTGCTTTTTAGGAAATTTATTTTAGGGAAGGTATACCTGTCTCATACCGTATCAGTTAAAAGAATTATACACATTTCCTTGAAGTTATATACAATGACATTAACACTGTAAAAATAAATGAAACGAACTATAATTTTTAATATTAAGAGAAATCAATTTCGATTAGCAAATCTCAAAAACCTACGGTTGCTTATGAATCTAACATGCCGGTGCTGCGTATAATAAAACGAACACGAAGGAGACTGAGTGGTATATTTATTATGTAATGATATGAGTACTTTAGCAAAGCGATAACAGGACGCCGGAGCTGGTAAACAATAAATAAGAAATAACCAACAACCAAATGCGAAGCCGTTTATTTGAGTAAACTGGCGTAACTAGGTCACATCGCTCTCACATAAGTCAAAATAACAACTTAAAGTATGTACCATTTATAAACATGTAGTATATATATACTACTACATGTACTAATTCTTTTTGAAATTCTATCAATTTCATTAATTCCTACCTGTCATCACCATCACAAACCATTAACGGCCCACTGCTGAGCCGGGTCTCCTGCTCAGAATGAGGAGGGCGTTAGGCCATAGTCCACCACGCTTCCCCAGTTCAGTGCAGTTCTTCTCAGGAGTGCAAGTTTCCTCACGATGTTTTCCTTCACCGTTATTATTCCTACCTGTAAACCTTTCCAATAGAAGCCAAAACTTGTTATTATAATTTTTGTTTATCTGTCTATTCGCATGTTTGTATGCACATCACTCAAAAACTAATGCACAACATCAGATACGGTCTTTACAATTATATTGCTACTAACTTAAAATATTATTAATAGGCTTTGCTTATTTTTATTCAGATATCAGGAAGAAAGATTAAGATCTTAATTAAGATATTTTTAGCCAAGGGAAGCTAGTGATCACGTCTGTATGTTATAGAAATGGTTTTATTAAATACGCTACTAACTTGATATTTTACCACTTCGTTTATATAAGTGAATATTCTAAATAATCAATAAAAATAATTTAAAACTCACTAGCTATAAAAGTTTAACATAATAAACCAATTGTTATAATTTCTTTGATACATAAAAATATTAATGTAGCGATACTATCGTCTATCACTAATACCTATTTCTATTTCAATATTACAAAAACGTCCATCATTACAAATACATTATCTTTTAACAATAAATACAAATACTATTAAACAACATTCCTATTATTATTAAAAAAACAAAATCATAAGTAAAGAAAATAGGCGATTAATTTCGCAAATTTGCATTTTAATTAAATTTTCTCGATTGATTTTCAAACATCATTTCTTTCACAAGGTTCGTTTAGTATATAAAGAAAACAAACGACGTACATCGTTAATATTTAATTCGATTTCATACCAGCAACCTTCGCAACACATGTTTATTCTCATAACTATTTAATTACAGTTGGACACTTTATTTTGCGCAATACTAATAAAAATTCCAATTATTTGGGTTAATAATATTGACAATACTTTATTAGAACGCAAAGCCGGTGGAGTGATGTCCGTCACTTTCAGATACTTTATCATTAATCTGTGGTTACTTAAGTTCTAGCGATCGGGCGCGCTTGACGTTATAGTAGTCGACCTGCGCGACTCTGTTAACATATAGTTTCGCTCCTATTGATCTTAGCGTGATGATATGCGATGAGCCTATAGCCTTCCTTGATAAATGGGCTATCTAACACTGAAAGAATTTTTCAAATCGGACCAGTAGTTCCTGAAATTAGCGCGTTCAAACAAACTCTTCAGCTTTATTTATTAGTACTAGCTGACCCAGCAAACGTTGTTTTGCCACCGTGGGCTACCGTTATTATTTAGGGGTATAAAAAATTGATGTTGACCGATTCTTAGACCTACCCGACATGTACACAAAATTTCATAAAAATCGGTCGAGCCGTTTCGAAGTAGTTTGGTAACTAACATTGTGACACGAGAATTTTATATATAAGATATGGTCACGAAATTTACGATTAAATAGTAATTATGATTCTGACAATTGACTTTCAATAATATCTTCAATTTTACGAACAATCATAATAATAAGAAGTAAAAAGTAAGAAACACAAAGTGAAACTTCTATACACATAAAATTTTAAATTATGTAATCTTATTTATAAAATTCTCGTGACACAATGTTAGTTACTATCTCCGATACGGCTCGACCGATTTTTATGAAATTTTATATGCATATTTAGTAGGTCTGAAAATCGGCTACTATCTATTTTTTATACCACTAAGGAATAAGGATGGCCCACCCTATATTTTTTAATTTGTATAGCAAAACAACGTTTGCCGGGTCAGCTAGTATTTTTATAAAATCAATAAACTGTTTGTACTCGAGACGTTCTTTCAGACTCAGACTATTGATCTCAGTCGGTATTTTAAGTATTTTATAAGTACTCTTAGTTATATAATTTCTACTAGTCCCGGAGGAATTTTCGTCTTAAATGACACTATTACTTTTAAGATAAACGCTAGAGTACTTGGTGGAATTTGAACCTACATCCCGGGGGTGTGACACGTATTCTTTTGAACAGACTTTTATAGCTGGTATCTTGAACAAGATAAATCTATTACTAAACTTTTGAAGGCACTTTCTTGAAATAAAGTTGTTTATGATCGTAGAGCTAGCAAATATTGTTTGCATAGCTCAGAATCTATAATATTAAGTTTTTACCTGGGCTTGGAGCAGTAAAATACTGTAACAAAAAAAAATTAAAAAAAATAACTTCAGTCAATGTATGTACTGTATTGTAAAATATTCATAATAATATTGAATACGACCTTTCACGGGGCCCATTGATGATTTGGCAAGTCTCCGTCTACCCATTGTTCAATGTATAAACATTGTCGGTAGGGGATGCCATAGGTCATCAATAGCATTAGTTACCGAGTCTACTATAATCCCAATCCATAGCCCAGCATTAGTAGTTTCCATATATTGCCATAGTCCTACACAAGCCGAGGATTGTCCTTGGGAGCATTCTCATAGTGCATACAGGGATAATCGCCGGTTTGTGTCACATCTCATATTAAATTAAATTGTCTAAAGGGCCTCTACGCGTTAACTACGGCTCCATGCACGCCTTTCAAAGGTCCGGGTCACTTATGACCCGTAATTGGAAAAGTTATAAATACGAATTTGTCTATGTCAGTGTATTAGTTTAATTATAAACATCGATCTTGACATTTTTCTTACCCTTTAATATTTAATTTTAGCACATATTACTAACATATTCCTTTCTGTTTAGGTAAATGAGGACTAAGTAGTGGTATTTGTATTTCAGGTCATGCCGCCCGTCGCCCCAGAGACGGCGTGGCAAAGCTTGTTCAATTTATTTTCAAAGTGCCAGCCGGAGCCGTTATAAAACATTCACGACTACTTGCGCCTACTTTCGTGTCAAGTGTTTGCATAGTGTCTCTTGAAATAGATTTCTGTTTCTTCATTATATTCAATTTACGAATTCTTTAGTCAATTTCAAATGAAAAAGCTTTTCATTGGGAGTTTTTAATATTAACATTGTTTTCACAAGAAATATCTTAAGTAATCCTAATTGGAATACTCAATTATTCCAATCTTCTTGCTATTTATTTTTAGATAGGAACTGAGAATAATGCCAATTAGGACAAAAACCTACTCTACTTTTGATAACGAATTTAAAAGTTAGTTTGTCTATCGTAAATCTGTAAGATGTCGGTACGCCTGTAAAGGTTCACTCTACGCCCATTTTGATCCGGAGCACATTTTCTACATCACCTACGTCTTTTAGCTGATATAACAAAAAAGTATTTGAAATAATTCTTTTTTAAAATAGATTTCCGCAAATAAACTTTGGCTTCTATGGAATTTTTGGTTTTAATAAATGTTTTCTTACGCAGATATTATTCAGAAGACTGCTCAACACAATCACGATGTCTCAAAAGATAACCTTCCGTTAGCCTAAAGCTAAATTTTTTTTGAGTTATAACTAAGATTACAAATGACAATTACACATCAAAAATATGATGCACCTCCAGTCCTGCACTTTTAGCTCATACTTTATTCAACATTAAAGCCATAAAAGAACAATTTATAGTCCTACGTGCAGCGACCGCAATATGAAACTCAACAAACAAAGGAAATAAAATGGGTAGTGCAAGTCGAGCTCTTTGCTTACAAATATTTTGTATAAATACACTAACACATGTTTCTTTATTAATATATTTAAGAGTAGTGCCCTTTTTAGCGTGCACACCTATAATGGTTTATGTTTTTATGCCAAAAACAGTCATCCGCTTCGCTAAGGAATTATAAAGACGATTAATATTCCTATAAATAATAGCTAAATGAGATACATTTTACTTAGCTGAATATTTACTAGTGGCTGACTCAATAGTCGAAACTCAACTGTGCAGTGTGTCGGAGAAAAAGGGGAATATTGTAAACATGATATTGAACGGACTATTAGGCAAACGCAACGTAGACTGCTACTGAACCGATAATTAATCAAACTTATGATCTCTTCCAATTACGACAGGAACCTAAGGAATTCCTTTAAGTAATTACAACACTTGCCTCCACTGCCCAAATTTTATTTCACACTCTGTTAGGTTCATTTCCTATCTGTTTCTCTAAATCACTGTATAAATTGAGTTTCGATAATATTTCGCGGTCCCGTAGTTGTTAAATAATACTGTTCATGAGGTGTCCAGTATAGATAGTTCAAATCTACTGATTTAAATTTGAATTCTACTGGACACAAAATGCCATTTCTTAGCCTCGTAATGAAAATACTTCAGTCCAAAATCTCTCATCTTATCATTTCATATTATATTGTAGAAGCCGTAGTAACAGAGAAGACCGGCAGTTGCTACTGGTGTGGCCCTCTAGCTGAACAAGTACACCGCAGCCGCCGAGCGCCCCCTTGCGACGCCGCTGGTAACCACGTCACTACCTGCGACCCTGATCTGCCACATTGTGCAATCGTTGCTACTTCACCACGTAAGTGTCACGTAAAAGTTAATAAACATACAAATTGTCTATTAATCGTTCTCTAATATTTAATTATCATTGGTATAAATGTATATTAAAAAATATTTTTCTTTTTTGCTCTTAGCCTCTCAAATGTTTTAATATCGTAAAAAAATGACGCTGTAGCTCAACTTTAAGAGCTACACTCTTTTAATTTCCCATATACCATATAAAAAAATATATAAAGTTGAAGAGTTTGTTTGTTTCCTTGAACGCGCTAATCTCAAAAAAAATAATATCTAATCTTTTAAAGCCATCTTCATAATGAAAATTTTTACGACGAGTTAATTTAAGAGGATCTTCTCAGAATAAGTAGAAAGTTAAAATGTTTATTTTTCGACATTTGTAACCCTAGGATAAAACCTAGGCTTTACCAAGTTGTAGGTTGTAAGAATAACAGAACATTTTGGGCTTTTACCATTCAGTGTTGGTAAATGTATTCATAACTTTTACAGTAACTTAATTATATACGACGGACCCTAGCTTAGTTAAAGTATGAATAGAGTTATATTGGCTCATCATCATCATCAGAACACATTAATGACCCACTGCTGAGCCGAGTCTCCTCCTCATTCTGAGAAGGCTGTAGTATAGTCTAACACGCTGGCCCAGTGGGTTGCCAGACTTCACACACCTTTGAGAACATAAGGGAACTCTCAGAAGTGCAAGTTTTCTCACGATGTTTTCCTTCACCGTTAAAGCAAGTGATATTTAACGATCGAGGGATCGAACTCGAACCTCCCGAGTAATACAACAAAAGACAATGATGTCATACTCGGGAGCGCTGTCACTGCATTTCGTATATAACATTGATCTTTGAGGTTTAAAATATCAGTAGTTTTAATTAAATTTTATGATATCTTTTCAGCATATGTGGAATCAAGGCTCTGCGTCAAAATTTATCAAGACGAATGTTATCCACTGTTTTGCAATTCAACTAAAACTTGGAAAATGACATGTCCTTGCCGTGGCGACTTATGTAACGGGCCCAACACTCTACGAGAAGAAGAAGCTTTTGCAATTCTCGCTAAATTGGTAACAAAGACACGAACTACGCGAATTAAAAAGCGAACACAGCAAAATGTAGCAAAATTCTTTCCAATAAATGATCAAAAGACTACTATTATAACTAATGTATCTGAAGTAGAGAATAATGAACTAAACGACAATTTACTAATTAATACGACCAACGATGATATAACTCAAATAATGCTAGGTGATGCGCCTATCAACAGTGACGAAGAAAACGAAAAAATGTTAGAGTCAACAGAAGTATTACCAACAGCTGATGGTATCCTAGAAACGACAGAAAAAATTGAAGTTAGCAGAATAAAATATATTATGACTTCTTCAGATACCAATGACGATATATTGAAAGGTCTTGAAGTACTAACTCATAAACTTATAAACAACCCAGTGAAACCTAGCGAGGAGTTGCCAACAGCCGAAGCCTTACAACAAAACTCGAGCCCAAAGGCATCCAGCGAAAAGACAGTAGTGACAACAACCACCCTCGAAACAACTATAGACACTACAACTGAAGCTAGTGTACAAACCACCAGTCCAGATTTTGAATCTAAAAATAACGGACAAGATATATTGTATAAAACCTATGTTTTACTTCACTTTGCAGCTTTTTGTCTTCATTATGTATCATCGTATTACGTTATGTAGAAAATTTGCTATAATATACAATTTGATCTCTGAACTAGTTTTTTAATATTAGTGCAAGTAGAATTGTGATATTCACGTTTTCGCTTATTTTAAATCTTCACACTGTATTTAAGGTCAATAAAGAAATAATACAGTCAAATAGAAAAACGATGTCCTTTATTTATTTTTAAATCCTGTAGTGATAAGTCTTCGGTAGCTCAATCACTGGCCATTCTCAATTAATGATTCATACAAAATTTTTCTTTAACTTCAAGAAGTAACAAAAGCTTTTTTTTAATATTTGAAATTTCCAGTAATACTATAAACAGTATATTTACATATTTATAACAATAAATATCAAAGAAAATAAAGTCAATCAAAAGTAAAGTCATAATGACTCGGTAGCTTTCTGTTACTCTCTTTATGTTCTAAGCTTTTAGTACCTTGAGCCATTGCTTCACTCATATTAGAATTAAATGGTTTGTCTGACCTTACACGTTTTGGGACAGGCCCATAGTAATCATAAGTTGATGGCGGCGCTATTTCAGCATGATCGCTACATTCTCTTTCTTCAACTTTATATTTCTCTTCATTAACTTCATCATTAATAGGAATTGGTTCTTTAGGAACAAAGTTTTTATATTTCACAACTTTCTCTGGATTTTTAGTGGAGAAATATAGTCCTGGTTTTGAAATTTCTCCTATTACAGGAGGAGAAGGGGTCCTTACTGGCCTTACATCAGACCAAGTCATTTCTGTTCCAACTTGTTTTCCCTGTGTATCAAATTTATACTTCGATCTTTCATTGTCTATTACCTTTGGTGGTGCAAATTCATCGATTCTCTTTGCCCTCTGCTGTTCAACATATTCTTCTTGTGTCATTTCTCTAAACTTTTTTACTTTATCATCAACACCTTCTTTACCAATATCCCAATCTCTAATGTAAGCGTCACGTAATTTCTGTCTCTCCTTCTCTTTTTCCTCCTTAATTTTCCTTTCTTCTTCTTTTATTTTCTTATCGACTTCATTCTTTTGTCGATTCAACAATTCCAATAGACATGTAGTAAACTCTTTTTCTTTTTCTGCAATAGAAAAAGAATTATGTATAACCCAAAGAAATGAACCCTTTTCATAGTCATTATATTTATTTCTTGAAAATCAACAAAATACGTCAAAACTATTCATTTTGATTCGATCTAAATGAATAGCTTGAAGATATAACAGATGACATAGTTTGATAAAATTAAGAGGTATAAATGGATGAATAAATAAATCTTGTACAAACCTTTAGGATCTTCAGGTGGCAACCCTGCCCTAATCCTCTGTCTAGCTCGTGCAGCTGCAACCCTGTCAGCTATCAATTTATCCCGCTTCTTTCTTATTTCTTCCGCTTGTTGCTGAGCCTTTAAAGTCTCCTCACGTTGCTTCATAAGTTCCTCCATCTGCTTGTTACGTTCAGTTTCATCCATGCTGAATGAATAGTAGCCGACTCCATGGATTCTTGCCTCTAGAATATATATTTTAATAAAATTGACGCATCAAGTAAAGTGGAATAAATAAAAACATTAATTTTAAAATAATGCAAACATATTAGTCACAAAAACAGTGTCCAAAAGTCCAAGGACAGTCTACTAATCAAAAATCAATTACCGTCAAAAAGTAAGTCTTGATAATGTATGTCCTTTTCCTTAGCCAACAACTCCTTTTCTTTTTTCTCCCATTTCTTACGTAATGAGTGAAGGTAGTCATTGGTTTTTTGTACAAGAAGCGGCTTTAGTGATTCCGAGTTGTCTGACCTCTAAAAGTTAGCAAAATTATTATGAGCAACATTTTTATTCATCATAAAGAAGTTGTATTGAATAAGTAATCATATATCAAAATTTAAGTATACAAAAATATTTTTATAAATATTGCTGAGTTTAAAAACGCATAGATCTATAGAGCATACTTTACAAACCGTGTAACAGAAAAAATATTATAAAATTGATAAATAAATGCCATGGAAAAGGGAAGAGTTATTAAGTTGTATCTAAGGATGCAAAATGCAAATGTTATATTATTCAGTTTTGTGTTATTTGCTATTAATGATTATACATATTATAAGAATATAGTCATATTCTTAAAACATGAAACATGACTGATAAATTTATAATATGAATTACCACTTCCATAGATTCTTCATTTTTTTGTTTTTCTGTAATAACCCTTACAAGCTCTTCATCTCTTTTCTTATAATCTTCTAAATCAGATTTGAGGCATTTTCGTGTTCTACCCAGAAAGTCAGTAAATTCAATCCTGAAAATTATAACATGGTAAGAGTTCCATTAAAATATAAGAATTCTTATTTAATTCTCCAATAGTTCTGAAATTACCAATCATTCTCATTTTCTTCGTATGGTGGCTCCTCTGTGTCTTTTAACACATTGACAGGATCCGTTTTAGTATTGATTTTGTCCTTTTTATTTTTAAAGTCTACAAGGAAATGGTTGGCTAGCTGTGAGTTGCCTGCTTCATCGGATAAATAGTCATACAGCTCTGTTTTCTTTTCTAAAGCTAGTCTGCAATTTAAAGTTTTAACTGCTAAAAAATTATCAATAAAATGGATGTGTATTATATTTGACAGGTAAGTAAACAGTAAGAGGTAAGTAGGACACACATATAAATAATATCCAGACTACAGCAAATACCTGTATTAAACCAATACTGTCATTTTTATGGATATAGAGTATTTAACTACTTCTGTATTGAAGTTAGATTCGCTAAACATTCTACAAGATTAGCAGTTTTATCACAGAAAAAATATATGGAGAAAAATAATTATTTTAATTTATTTTATTAGCACACCCACTTCTAAAGTTGGACGAATAGATGACAGGTCAGACAATTGTTGTTTTTATTAGTTAATTACTTTAAACATAATAGATAACTTACTTGGCTTTACGACATGCTTCAATTTCCTCAGTATCAACAGCTTTTAAATTATCTTTCAAACTTCTCTTCAATTTATGTTCACTTTTATCTTTTTTATCTACAGGCTGATGAGGTTTAAAATTATTCAAATTATGTTGAGGTAAATGTTTCTTTTCCTGTACCTCTTCTTGTTTTTTTAACAATTCCGCTTTAAGACTTAGTAACTGCAATAATCATTTTATTACTAACTTACATTACATAAATGATTTAGAATTAAATATATAGTATAATTAATACCTTACCGTTGACTTATTAAAAAGAATTTTCTTTGACGTTTGTTCATTCATTTTATAAGATATAATGATAATTGATATAACAATGTATATTATATTACTCAATACTCATTGAAGACTGCTCATGTATTACGCATCACATTACTCTTAACACTTAGATAGTATCTTGTAAGCCAAGAAGAAATATTTAATTATTAGTGTTTTGCATGTTGCATAAAACATCTGTGATTTTAATTTTATTGAATAATAATGTATACCAATTATTTGTTTTTTTTTTTATAATTTATGGCTTTGAATGTGCTTATGCACAAAGCATTCTGCTAGTGTCACGTATAATGAAAAAAACACGGAGGAGACTGCGCGGTAAATCGTGCCAAAAAGTTAATGAGATTATTGGTAATTATGATAAAATGTTGATGGATGCTACGATACAGGAACAACCTAAAACAATAAAATGATATAAAGCAGTTGTACACAAGATAAACAATAAGAGCCAGAAACGTAGTATTTATGAATTATTTGTTAATAGTTATCAGTTTATCAAAATCTCAAAGTGTCAGTCCTTTCCTATAATACTAATTTATTTTATCCACAGATTAAAAATTATTTATGTCACTTATCAATCTTATGGTTATTTTTTCTTAAAATAACCAATAACTACGAGATTTATAATATCATCTATAGTAGATGATAGTATATTTAGTTTGAAATATCAAAATCGTATGGTTGCTATCTTTTTAAAGGAAGAGCTCTTAAATTACTTTTATATTATAATGAACTTAACTCATCTGATCTGATATGAAAAATTACAGGAACAAAAATATGGGTAAATCGAAAAATAAACATTTTTATTCAAACATCTCATAGCATATTTATTTCTAAACGCAATACACACCATAGACAATTGAACAAGCTACACCATTTATGGCTTTTAAACATCATTTGAGAAATGACACAATTTCCAATTTGACATCTTTGCATCGCAGTGATCTCAGTACCTAGTTTTTTTGCCAATTTCATGGTCAGCCTGACAACCCTTTCATTGGTGGTGACGAAGTCTTATTTTGCAAACAAAGAAATAAACGCTAGTTGAACATAAATGATCATATATTAAAGAAATACAAGTGGATAACAACCATCCTTTAATACTAAGCAATTGACCGTGTAGTGCAAAGTAAAACAAAATGTCAACTCCTGCCAGAAGACGTCTGATGAGAGATTTTAAACGGTTCGTATATTTGGCCTACATTACTAGATATTTCGTCGGACATTAGTTTAAACATGTATTACTGACAATGCTGATTCATCAAATTACATCATCCTCACCTTCATCGATTTCTATTTTGTTCTACATATTTCTATATTAACAAATCGATTTTTTAAAACTGAAATGTTAATTTTAGATTAGAATGTTTTAAGTGATTATAGTATAGTACTACTTCGTCTTATTTGAACTATGCAGTCTGGCATCAGACAAAATATACACTAATTATAAAATTGTTCTTTATGTATTTCAGTTTACAAGGTTTAAATTATACCTGTAAAAATGATTACTGCAAAAAAACACTCAACACTCATTTAAATGTATTATAATTTCAATCTATATTATTTTCAAACTATTATAAAATAATCTAATATTGTCAAATTGGTTTTTTATATATTTTATATTTGCTTGGTGTTTTATATTACCGATTTGAATTGAATTCATTTAATGTTAAAGTATGTCAAATGTCAATTCTATTTAGAATAGGGTTATAAATTATCACTTCTTTGTTTACTATTTGTAATGTTGAAGATATTTTAAAATTTTAATTATTTCTTATTTACAGCTTACAGGAGGACCCACCTACTGGCGTTTCTGGAGCACCCACTGACAACAACATCATGATCTGGAATGCTGTGATATTTGGACCTCATGATACTCCATTTGAAGATGGAACTTTCAAATTAACCATTGAATTTACAGAAGAGTATCCAAATAAGCCACCCACAGTGCGGTTTGTTTCTAAAATGTTTCACCCAAATGTTTACGCTGATGGTGGAATTTGTTTAGATATATTACAAAACAGATGGAGTCCTACATATGATGTGTCAGCAATTTTAACTTCAATACAGGTAATGCTAATATGGAACGCATTTATTTATGTATTACACAAATATTTGTAAAAGAAAAAATTAAAGATACAATACAATCAAATTTCAATGAAATATTGCTAATTAGGCAATAATGTTATGTACAAAATATTTCACATAAAAAATATAATGGAATAGGAGTATCTGTTTAATATAAAAAATTACTATTGTTAATTGTTATGCATCATGAGGACATATAAATATGTGCATAGTTACATAATTGTATGTGTGTTCTATTCAGCTTGGCATGAGACAAGATGTACATGTAATTTATGTAAACTTACTGTTTTTATTTCAGTCATTATTAAGTGACCCCAACCCAAATTCACCAGCAAATTCAATGGCTGCCCAGCTATACAAGGAGAACCGGCGAGAATATGAAAAACGGGTTAAAGCATGTGTAGAACAGTCTTTTATTGATTAGTGGGGGGCAAAGGTTTCAAACATTGTTTGAAAAATCTCTGATGCTATTGGCCGACACCTCCTTACATTTGGGACATGTGTGTAAATTGTATCTGTAACTATTTAATATAACATATAGCAGCAGTCTTATTATACCACTGGCTAATAGAATATACATAATAAATAATTATATTGTTTTAATATCATTACTTTAGTTTAAATTGTTAGTTCAAACCAGCTTATCAAAATTTCTAGTAATTAAAAATACATTTTGAGAACCATTATTATATATTTACAGGTTTGTAAAACAATTCCGCATTTTATTATGACAAAAAGTGTAGTTTCAGTCATTATATGCTACGCAACTTGAAATTGTTAAATGTCTCATCTATACTATTATAATATATTAAACATTGCTTTTATCATTATTGCCACTTTATTATATAAAGAGTACACTCATTTTCATCATAATAATTAGGTACCATGTTATTTTAATTAATTGATCATCTGTAACTGAAAGAAATAAATTTTTTGAAATAATTAAAAATTTATTTGAATTTCAACTATAATCTTGTTGGCTAAACAAAATTACTATTGTATGTACTTTATTATTTTACACACATAAAATTGTCCCAATGTGATCTAGACCAATGTTGGAAATGAATATGGTCTACAGTTTCAATATTAAGGTGTGTTTATAATGTTTGTCTTCTAGTAAATATTATTTTTGGTTTTAGATTTGTGTTTTAATTACATTATTCATTTATACAATAAAAGTAATAAACAAATGAAACATATTTATTTTCATATCTTGTAAGATTAGTATTTATTTGACATATTGAAACCTTAGTAAAATACATCAAGTCCCTGTAACTGTATATGTCTAGACCTATACAAAAGGTAAAAGGGTTAGAAATAAAAAAAAATGTATCACAAAATATTTTATATAAAAAGATCTATCACACCTTTTATATGAATTAACTGTTTTATTGCTATAATCAGTAAAGCTTATTAAATCTCGTAAATCTTACTCATTTTACCAATTAAATTAAATAAAGCAGGAAAATAAATCCGCTCGAGATAATAATATCCCAATACCAAGTAAAAATAAATTATAAATTAAGAGCTAGGTAATATTAAATTAAGGATTTTTTTATATGTGCATGCAATTGTTTCGTACTTTAAAATGTACATATAGTAGATCAAACCTTCACAATGCACATATTAATTAAATAATTGTATGAATATAATTTGAAGTCCATTGTATAAATTAAATGAAAACAAAATATTATCAATATTACATATTATCTTGCCTGATAAAACCACTATTCTTCATCATCTCATTTTTAAATCTTCCTTTACTTTATATTGTATAAGCTCCATACAAACTGTTGCATCTTCAGCACTGTCATGGCCGTCAACGGAATTTTGTATAATTTTCTTCAAATACTCTGATGATAGATTTCTTAAAGCTCTTTTAAATGGTGGGCCCATTTTATGAGGAAATAAAACACTTGTATCTACAACTGTATCATGAATCAACTTCAGGGCTTTAAAGTCAGATTCCAAACTGTGACCTATTAAGATAGTTTTGCTATTAAACATAGTGAGCAATGTTGCCTGCACTTCTAACAAGGTGGTTTTCACTTGTGACATTTGTTCCTCAGTAATACCTGAATATCTGGTATTGTAATCAATGATGGGATGCAAAGGCTTTATAAGTGTTTCGTACACTACTTTACATGCAGAATCAATTATGGTAACCCTAGTCAAATCTAAGCCATGTGTTGTGTAACACATCTCGCAATCTAAAGAGTACACACCATAATCTTCCATGAATGTTTCAGGAGGCAAAGTTTTTACATAACCTTTTAAATTCTCAAAATCTACATATTCATATACATGACTTGAAGCAATACAACAGCCATCCGAAGTCCCTTCTTGACTACAGCACTGGTAGCGAACCTCTCCACGAATCCTATATTTATTATTGGGATGATATATACACTCTTCTTTGATAGCTGCAAAACCTTTTTTATCTACTGTGTAATCTTTCTTGCACCTGCAACATGTTCTTATATAACCTTTAGGTGGGGTTTTTTTATTTTGTCCATATATAATTGCTCGCCCCTTTTCACCACTACTGTGAGGCCTTGGAAAGCCATTTTCTTTAAGTTGTTCTTCAGTCATTATCCATTTTTTAATATTGTTATATAATTTGGAACCAGTAAACTGATTTATATCCTCAAAGTTTTTATTACTTTTGTTTACTATGCTCCATGAACCAGAGGAACCAGATTTAGTAACACTTTGTAATGTTTTTTCAACAGAACAATCATCACCAGACTTTTTTACACCATTGCATTCTTGTAACTCTTTTTTTAGTCTACTTATAGTGAGAACAGCAGAGTTCTTATAAATTTGAACTGTAGAACATTTTTTACTAGTAGTTAATTCTTCATGTTGTGCTCTAGCATAAGCATCTGTAGGTGAAAGATAAATTTTGATGCAGTGATCAATCATCATGTTTAAATATGTTGAGCGTATATTTGCAGGAATCTTTGAGCCAAGTGGTTCTAGAACACCAGGTCTATCAATAAATTTTTCATTTGGTATATGGGCTACCCTCTGGACACCTTTTTTCACAGTTTGTACAATTGTCGTACTAGAGGATGGATCGTCATTTTTTGTAATATTTTTGGGAGGAATATCTCTTTTAGCAGACAATAATGTTGATGCATATGGAACGTGAGCAATGCGAATTTTAGAACTAACATTACTGGGTAAGTTGATAAGTGTTTTACTTGAGATTGGATTAATAGAATCAGATGAAGATTTTGATGCATGAAACTCTCTAACTTTAGCTAATCTTTCAGCCATTGCTTGAGCAGCACTGACTTTAAAATCTGGCTTTATGGGAGTTTTGGGAATCATTTTAATATTCTTATCTGTTCTAGAAATCCTTTTTTTACCTGGTATATACTCCTCATTTTCTGTTTCAATTCCTGGTTTGTCAACAGGTTCTTCTCTTGCAACTTTTTCTGTGGGTATATACTCATCAAAAATTCTTTTACATTCTTCAGCAATTTTATCCTCATCTGATTCAGATAGTTCATGTAACTCATCCTCGTAATAATGGTTATCTTCATCATCAGAAATCACTTTAGCTTTCTCTTTTTCACTTTTCTTCTTGTGATTATCTCTTCTATCTTTAGATTCTTTAGAACTTTTATGTGATTTGTGATGACTGTTATCATTATGTTTTACCTTTTTATCATATTTTGATGAACTGCTACTAGAATGCTTGGAGCTCTTATCAGAACTTTTATCACTAGAATGTGATTTCTTGTCTGATTTTTCTTTATTATCTGACCTATTTTTCTCTTTACTGGAGCTTTTATGACTGGATCTTTTATCAAAACTCGATTTTTTATTAGAATCTTTTTTGTCCTTACCATTTTTGTCATCCAGTCTATCTTTTGACTTTTCTTTTGATTTTTTTTCAGACTTCTTGTCTCTTCTGTTTCTATCAGGTGTATGATTAGAAGATTTTTCTCTTTCAGTACTTTGCTTATTATTTTTACTACTACTACTACCACTTTCCTTGGTTTTTTTAGGTTTATTTGAGCTAATATTTTCACTAACTTTTTCAGTTTTCTCTTCATCTAAGATTTGATCTAATATATCAAACTCAGGACCTAGGTCATCTAATCCATTAAGGTCACTTGAAAGTTTTATTTTTTTAGTGTCAGGTTCATCCTCATCACTTGAAAAACAAGGAACTAATGATTTAGGTGTTGGTTGATATTTAAGGGAAGGAACTCTTGTTTTAACTTTTGCTGGTTTATATTCCAATATTTTTTTCTTATTTACATTTTTATCAGAAGGAATATAATTTACCTTGGATTTTTGTGTCTCATCAAGTGTGTATTCTTGTATAGCTGTCTCTGAACCTGGCAAGTATTTTTCATTTGATTCTATTGAACCTTTAGGAGTATATGTTTCAAGTTGTGCAGTTTCTGAGCCGGGAGTATATTTTGCAGGAGGCACATATGTAAATAGTTTGGAACCATTAGTATCTACAGGCCTCTTTATTGGCAAACTAGCTGGTTTTCTAGGCGTATATGGTACAGGTATGTGCCTTTTCTTTTGTTCATTTACATCATCATTATTCTCTGAATCCGTGTTATTTATTTTATTAAGTTCGGATATGGGCGTTGGGTTGTATGTAACTTTAGATGTTGCTTGTAAATTAGTTTTTTCGGCAACAATAGTTTGAGCTGACGAGGTAGCGTTCGTCTCGTTTTGCTGTAGTACCTTTTGAACTGCAGCAGATACCAATTTTTGAAGAATTTGGCCATTTTCAATTCCTTCAGAAGAAATGTTTTGTGATTCTTTTTTAACATGACGAAAATGGCAATAGGGACGTTCGCATAGTCCACTGTCGTAAAAAGGACAATTAATTCCTTTAAAATAGCCCGTGGAGGGTAGCATAGCAAAATTACTTTTTTATTTAATTCATGAAAACTTGAATAATTATTTAATTCAAAAGCAAAAACTATTATGTATGTGTTACCAATTTGTTAATTTTATCAAGCACATGCCACAGAGTACCACAATAAGTTGACACTTGACATTACATCATTTTTTTCCTCTGTTTTTATTCCATAATGGAAAAGGCCGAGGTATTATACCATACAGCCTAGTCTTTAATAAATTAATTCTTAATTAATTTTATAGTAGAACCGAAGAAATGTCTTGACATTGCATCAAATTACATCGTCGGAAAACCATTTCACAGTCTCACACTACATATTGTTGCCAGGATATCGCATATATGAAATAAAAGAAATTACCAAATTATAGGCTTTAATCAACAAAATTTCATTACATATTTTTAGACAGATTAAGACATTAATGACATAGAATATTATAACATTATTTTATATTTAAATAGTATGCTATACATAAAAGAGGTTTTATGTCATTCTCCCCGACCAGTTTTATTAAAGATGATAATCTTTAAGATAATGTGGTTGTCGACAAATTCTTGTAGACCGCTGATACTGAACTGGTGTTTGAGTAGGAGTTGACCAATTTTCAGAAACTGGAGAATGAATGTCTGTATCCTTAATAGATGTATCATTACTTTGTTCATGGTTTGAAACAGTCATTTGACTCTCATCTGTGCTGATATCCAAATTGAGACTTTCTATATCAGGGATATCTGCATCACCATCTCCTAGTGGTGCTAGGTGTCTATTGGAGACAGTCATCTCCCTCCCGTTGGAAAGACGAATATGAGAGTAATTCGGATTAGCTTCTAAAAGTGTCACTTCCTCAGTGATTGGCTAATACTTATTTGTACGATTAAACTTTTTCATCAAAACTTGCCCAGAATTAGTAAGCCACGATGGGATTGAATCCCCATTGGTAGAGCGTCTTGTATGCTTGAACATTCTCTCGTGTGGTGTACAGTTTGTACTCGTGCAAAGAAGTGACCTGATAGAGTGAAGAGCCTGTGGTAAAACTTTTTCCCAGTCTTCTATTGGGTAATTATTTGTCCGCAAAGCCAACTGAACAGCTTTCCAAATGGTCGAGTTGAGTTTTTCGACCTGACCATTGCACCTTGGATTGTGTGGAGTAGTCTTGCTAGTAGCAATACCTCTTGAATGCAAGAAATTCCTTACTTCTTGAGACATGAAAGAAGTCCCTCGATCAGAGTGAATATAAGCGGGCATGCCAAATAACATAAAAAGATTATTAAGATGTTTGATTACGGTATTAGCGCTTATGTCAGAACATGGATATGCAAAAGGAAATCTTGAGAATTCGTCAATTCAAAGGTCCAATTCCGTCTAGAACTACTAATAAATACATTTTAACAATGATTGACGAATTCTCAAGATTTCCTTTAATGAAGGCTTGTACAGTTGCCTTTTTTAGTGGTTTTGGTGCAGCTGCAACAATGGAGGCTGTATTCAATTCAGTAGTTACTGCGTTAGTCTGTTTTTTACTTCGGCATACATTCGCGAAATGACCTTTTTTAGTACAGAGTTGGCAAATTTCATTCAAAGCAGGGCAATTAACACGTCGGTGTACCCGTCCTCCACAGAAAAAACATTTACGGTCAGAATTTTCTCTTACCTCCTCTTTAACATTCGGTTTATTAATGTTTTTACGAGGTGAATTAGAAATAGCGTTAACTGTAGTACTAGTTTGAAAGCTTAAGCTATTGATTTCTGCTCTTTCCATTGCTATGGCTTGGTGATAAGCCTCGTCTAAAGTAAGAGATAGATTCTCTAGTAAACGTTGGCGAATTTTATCAGATATGATTCCAGAAATAAATGCGTCTCGTATATTATCGTTTCGGTTGGTTTCAGCATCCACAGCAGTAAATTCGCAATTCTTTGATAGTTCTTTCAGGTTTTGTAGATATGTATCAATATTTTCGTCAATATTTTGTTTTCTTATAGACAAAATATGTCTTGCATAAATAACGTTACGTGGTTTTATGTAGATTTTGTCCAAAATTTGAATAGCTTCATCGAATGATGTGGTTTCGTTTATAAAAGTATATACAGTAGGAGATATGTGATTAATCAGGAGTTGTAATTCAATCCGTGGCCATTCTTCTTTATTAGATACAGCCTCTACGGGTTGAGCTGAAAGAAAATTACCAAACGTCTCCTTCCAGTGCTCCCATTCCTTCGATGCATTAGAATTATTTGGTTCTAAATCGAACCTGTCTGGACGCAAATATTTTTCCATTGTTCTTTTATTTTGTTGATTAAATTGAAATAACAGAAATTACCAAATTATAGGCTTTAATCAACAAAATTTCATTACATATTTTTAGACATATTAAGACATTAATGACATAGAATATTATAACATTATTTTATATTTAAATAGTATGCTATATATAAAAGAGGTTTTATGTCAATATAGTTATACTACTTAAGTAAGCATTTGTTGTTGTTCATTGTCATCTACTTATTTATTTACAAGTGGGGGGGTTAGAATACAATCTCCTTCTGCCGCTGGGAGAGCATCTTGTAAAAGCCTAAGTGGTAGGGGATCTATTCCCTGGCTTGCGACCACCAGCATGTAAATCTGAACGCCAAGTGTCTTAGACATTTTAAGAAATAAGGCCTAAAATAGGTGCCTCGCAATTTAAAACAACACGCTAAGACAATGGAGACACTAGAGTAATAATGCTAATGTGCGAGTAAATTTATCCGATTTTCGGGTTATTCGCAGTAAAAAAAAAAAACAATTATACATTAAGTTTCTGCTTAAATTTATTTTTTATTTACTATTCCTAGCATCTTGGTTGCCTGGAAGAGATCGCTCTTAGCGATAAGGCCACTTGTTGTGCGCCATTTCTTGTATGTTTGTATTTCATGGTGTACAATAAAGTGTATTTGTTGTTGTTCTTTTGAATGACTACGACCGGTCTGCCAAGACCGTATCGACCAAGAAGAAGTTGTTGTTGTTACTAGTAGATCGAGAAAAACGGATTGACAATATTGCATATCGGTTACTGATGAAGTCCGACGACAATACACACGGTCTGAACCTGCCATCAGACCGCTGGTGTGTGCTGCATTATTTTGTAAAAAGTGAAAACAGGTTTTTGCGCCGCTTACTTTACTATCAAACTTGGCGCTTCTACTCTACAAGCAAATAATGTCATGGTTATAATGATTGCAAAATTTACTGCGTTTCAAAAAAATGTATTATTAGTAATGTTAAAATATTGCTTGTTACTATGGAGATTTTCATAAAATTCCTACATATAATTCCTTTTTCTTTTGAAGGATTGTCAAAACTTGTGACAGATGTTCTTGATAAAATAGTGAGCTGTTTGGAATATTTATATCCTGATTTTGGTGTTTAATTAATAATACTATGTTGCAACAAACTGTTAACGATTATTCAGAATACTTCAAGCTCGATTTGACTAATGGTTTTCAAACAGTACAAGAAGTCATTGATAACATGATCACCAGACTTGAAGAATTAACCAGCGTAATACAAATGATCAAATTAAAAAATAATGACTGCAGCATTGCCGTTACTGATGATATATGTCGATATAGAAATGAAGTTACAATACTTTCGAAAAAAATACTAACATTAAGTGATGTCGTTATGAAGTTACAAACAAATGTGGAAATTTTAGAAAAGCAAGTAGAAAAGGCAGAATCTGATTTCGGAGTACAAACAGACAATAAATTTACTAGCTTTCTCAAACCATTCCTAAAAAGAAAGGATGTTATTCAATCTGACACACCATTTACTCCGGGTTCTCGGGAAAAGATAGTGTTACCCACTGTTTTAGATAATTTTATAGAAACGGATACATAGCCATGCTTACAAAGCAGGGTCACACATAAACTTAAATAAAAACACCAGTTTAACTGATTTATAGTCAATAAGGAAAAATAATAATATATGAAGATAATAAGAAGAAAGATCAACAAAAATATATGACAACAGTAAACAAATATATTTTTTTTATGAAGATAGTTTTACAATATTACTATAAACTAATACCTTAAGCAATATAATTGTAATAATGAAAGTTTTATTTCACTCGTATGTTACTTATATTTGTGTAAGATAAAAGTTAACCCCCCATTATTAATAAACTTCACCATAGTATGTATGAATTGTGCACTTTTAACTTGGACCTATAAAATGCTACAACTATTTTAGATAAAAATATGAGTAAAAATGAATATTAAAGTTTAAATTTATGGAACTGCCGCAAAAACACTTTATGTGATGGTGTAGAAGATGATGTCACATGCAAGTAAACAATGTTTGTAAAACAATGCATCAGAATGGAAATTCATCAATTTTCTTTTAGTTTATTGTACATAATAGTGACCTGTGAAACAAAAGCAAAAATCATGACATGAGAAATTTGCAACAACATAACCTACCTTAAAAAAATTACCTTACCTTAAAATCAAAAGCTATGCATAATAAATATAATTTTCATATTATATTTATTATGCATAGCTTTTGATTTTATTTTAAGAAATAAGCTAATGAAATAAGAAATCAACTGTAAATTCAAGTATTGTTAAACTGTTGGAGAATTCACTCAGATTGAATAAACACCCAGTAAAGATGCGAATAACACTCAGTCAAGGAAGCAATATTTACTTACATGTGATGTCACAACCGATCAAAGGGTTTTACTGACCATCTCAGATAGTTTTAAAAAATATTGTATTTATTTTGTGTAATCTCCAAAAATAAACATATTTTTGTTTAAAATAAAGAGAACTATGTCATTTTATACTATCTTATTGAATGATCATAATTTGTGGTATATTTTTAATGTTGTCAAATAGCCTATTTGAAATCTGTAAGACAACATCTTGACAATTGTTTCAGGCCCTATTTAGTACAATAATATCGAAGCAAAACATAATTAACTTTTCTTTCAGTTTTCAAGCTGTTTCAACTGTAGTTGAAATTGAATTTAGATGACATGCCTTTAAAACAAATTGCCTTATATACCTTAGCTATACTTACCCAAAAAAAAAATTACATTTAATAAATTTTTAGTAAACATTCTTAAATTTATACTTTGTAAGAATAATATACATAAAAAGTAGTTTCTAAAACATTTTTATTGAAAAAGTATCTTAATAAAGTAATCTAAATCACAGCACAAGGACATTTTATTGTGTTCCAGTTGAACCAAATCCTCCA
This sequence comes from Limenitis camilla, assembly GCA_905147385.1. Taxonomy (NCBI): domain Eukaryota; kingdom Metazoa; phylum Arthropoda; class Insecta; order Lepidoptera; family Nymphalidae; genus Limenitis; species Limenitis camilla. The sequence continues at coordinate 7,490,834 of LR990245.1, read as the reverse complement.
TCTGCCCTCTGAGTTTCAGATAAATTTTTAACTTCCATCAAATCAGGATAGAAAATTTTTTCACATATGAGTTGAGCAATTCTATCTCCTTTATTTACAACAAAGTTTTCATTGGAATGATTAAATAATACAACACCAACATTTCCACGGTAGTCTTCATCTATAACACCAGCTGTAAATAAGTATAAGAACATTAATAAGTAAAAATAAATTGTTACCAACAGAAACAATTTCCATATTTGCCATACATGAGTTACACGGAAATACAAGAAGTTTTTTAAAATTCAATCTACCTAAAACAATTTCACCTATATAACCCTATATGACAATAGAAATTGTCTACAAAAATAATGTAATAAAAAAACTATTAAATAAGACATTACATGACTATAAATCTAAAATTTAAGTAAATTAAAAGTCCTTTGGCAATAAAAAAAACCTGTAAAACGTAGTATGATAGGTGCGGCCAAAATGTATAAATAATACTTGATGGGTTAAATTTTAAGAAACAGGTCATAAGCTACCAAGACAAGAAGATCCAAGGACCAAACTCCTTAGCAATAATCCTTTACTAAGGACACTACTACAGATTTTAAACAGACTGCTGATTTATTCATTTTCATCCTACTTAAAAAAGGAAATATATAATTGTTCATCATAATCATTTATTTTGGAGGCTGTATGAAACTTATTTAGGTAAATTAAAATTAGCTTCATTAAGTAATTTACCTCCAACATCTATAAAGTTTTTGACAGCTAATCCAGATCTGGGAGCAACTCTGCCATAACATCCAGAAGGTAACTCAATTTGTAAGTCTGTCTTTATTACCTCCTTTCCTCGTGCAGGTACAACATAATTGTAGGCACTGGAAAATGCAAGAGATTTTATTACATACTACTCGACCCGCCCTGTCTTTGCACAAGTTAAATATATAAGGTTTAACAAAAAACATTTTGCATATATTACTATATAAATATATTCAGGTGTTCCATAAACATTTATTATTATTATTATTATACGAAAGGAACCATGAATTTTTACGGGATAACAAGTTGACTAAGTGATAATCCAGGTTATAAAGCATCTATGTTCAAAATATCATTGAAAATTTAAAAAAACAGATTAATATATACCTCTTCAAATCAAACCCGGCTGCTTTATCGGAACCTTTCACTGGTGAAAATGCATTTTCAGTAATGCGGGTAAATTTTAATATGTTAGCCATAGTTGAATAAAAACTAAAGCTCAGTACTAGAATAACTTTATATCTTAATGCTTACACTATGCAAAAATTACAAAATAAAAGTAGGAAAGAATACTGAACAATGTACAAACTATAAAACGCAAGTTCTTTCTTTGGCAATCAATCGGCTTTACGGTTAAGGTTTTGACGGTTATTGGAAAGATTGGCGCCAATAAAAATGTCATTTATATTGTTGCCATTTACCCAAAAAGTTCGTTGAAAATTTGACCCATCTTAAAAATATGTGCCAAAATAAGTTCTAATTTGTAAAGAATAGAGAGAGATTTTTATGTAAAAACTATTTAATATTTTATAAATCGCTGATTTTTACAACCATATGTTTCTGACAAACAAACTTCGAGTACAGTATAATTGACATTATAGGTAGGTAGGTATTTTTTATTATTTATTTCAGTTTTAGTTTGAAATAATAAATAAAAATCGAATTCGAAAATGTAAACCGCTTTATTGTACTCACGGTCAGTTGCAGCTGAGGCTCGATGTGGCCTTGAACGGGCACAATACGTCCGTTAATGTAATTATTATTACTAATAAATAAAGCTGAAGAGGTTGTTTGTTTGAACGCGCTAATCTCAGGAACTACTGGTCCGATTTGAAAAATTCTTTCACTGTTAGATAACCATTTGTCGAGGTAGGCTATAGACTATATATAATCAAGTTAAGACCGATAGAAGTGGAGCTACACGCGGATAAAGCCGCGTGGGTTGACTAGTTTTATTATAGTTAATATGCATCATGTAGTCTTGTCGTTTTTTTTGTGCTATATTGAAATAAGCCGAGGTAGCAACACTGACGCTCATACGTCGTGGATAACATACGGCGCGAGCAATATCGTTACTTATCAAAATTAAACTTCCTCCACCATCCGCGTTAAATCGTGCGAACACACTCAACAAAGTATAATTATCTATATTTATCATCATATGGTTTTTACGGATCAATGTTCAGAAATACATATATATATTAAATTTGCTAATAAATTCTTCGCCACCTAACGCTTACATATGTTGATGAATAATATTAATGTCTAAATGCTTTCATTCTAAATCTACTGTGTATGGTGTGTACACGCTTCTTATAAGATTCAAGGTCATATCGGGCATTAGCTTCTGATCATAACGGCCCGTGAGTGCTACTTTTTTGTTAATATCTTTATTGTTAGTACCTAGACTGTCGTTACAGTATTAAAATTTTTCTGGTTGCTATTTTTATTTTATTTTGCAGCGTTGTCGATGTTTATTTTGTGATGTACTTATTTTACTAAATACGAAATCAAATTTATTATTTGATGGATATTATTAAAAAATATTTCAGTAGATACTTAATTTATTTTTAATTTTTAAACCACGGCAGCTTAAAAAAATAATATCCTGAATATAAATGTTCAAAATTTCAATACCAACGCCCCTAATTAATCAAGTGGTGTCGAACTAGGTAGCAATTCTTACGGGCTTCACCAGACTATAGATGTTAACTAGGCCAAAAAAGTAAACTTTCGGCTTTGGCCGGTTTTTTGATCTTACAAAGAAATAAAAAACACAATCGTCATCTTCAAAATTATTACAGACACTGTAAGACAGTGTCTAATCTTTTTTTGGCAGGGGCACTAGATAAATAAATTGCAACCCACAACAAATCATAAGCCCCGCACTTATTTAATTTCTTATTCTATTTAATAATAAACAAAATCTATAATACATCAGTATCACAATCAATACGTATACCGAATATACCTATAGGTATAGGTTTATTGTAGGAGTACCCTTGATTTTCTGATTAATAATCCGTAGTTACTATTGATTTTACGTAACCTAACTAATGGTACACTACTAGATGGCGCTGGAGGAAATAAACCTATTTAATCTCAGCGGAGCGAGAGCAGGTCAATAAGAAGTAAGTAATTTAATTTAATTGTAAAATTATATTTCTTGTTAAGTCCATTTTCATGCAGTTGTGGAGTAAAGATAATATACATAAACGTTAACAGTATGGTCCCCCACGCGTCTCGCCGCATCTGGTCCAGAGTTCCCTCCTCCCTTTCATTATTAATGCTGTAGTTATTTATTTTCAATAAAACACTATTGCGCTAAATTAATATTTATTTTTATCTTAAAAATATTTTGTAAATAAATATAAAACTGAATGTCTTGTTGATGTCGATGCCGCTGCGCCCCGCGGTTTCACCTGTCGGCTGTTTATGTTGGATAATTCACACTATATCATTATAAATTATAGCCTGTGTTATTCTGATGTGTAAGCTATATTATTGTAAAGTTTCATCAAAATCCATTCAGTAGTTTTTGCGTGAAAGAGTAACAAACATACATCCATAAATTCTTACAAACTTTTCCTTGTACAATACGTTTTCAAGCTGGGAGCTCAACCAAATTTGATTAATTTTAGTAGATGGGACTTTGGATAATATATAAAACAATAAAATTTTAAATTTTAGATGATAGATTGTTTAAATAAAATACTAATGTAATTAATTTGAGTAATTTTAAACTTCAGACTTCCCAATATATTCTAAAAATAATTTCATCGCACTTAGTTAAATGACTATATAAAAAACTGACGCTATGACAACGGAAGCGAGTACAATCGATTTTTGCGTAGGCAAAATGTTGATAGAGACTCATACCTGTTACTGAAGAGTGCAAAAGTTTACCTCGCCAGTCAACCGGTCATAACAGTAAATTATGATGACCTGTCGTCGTATTACAATCAAAATTAAGATATTTTTGATAAAGCATGATATTTAGGTATGAATCATTAATTTTTTTACCTACTCTAGTAAGCCGAACCCAAATAATACAAAAAACTACTACCTGCTTGCCGAGGGTCTGTCTTACATTTTGGGCACAATACGAATAGTTAGTAACTGATCTACAGCGATCATACTGCTTCTCAATATCGTTCTCACTCTCAGCCCTTAGGGCTCAGTGAAAAATGTCTACCGACGGTGGGAGTCGCGTCGATCAATATTTTGTTAATAACACGGAAGTTAGCATCATTTTTCGCTACCGCCTAAATTTAAATTCTATTTCGCAAGTCTACGCAATAAAAAAGTTATTTGCTTGCTATTCTTCGCCGAATTTGTTAAAAAATGTTGTCTATAACTAAATACATTTTTAAATGAGTGTGATTCATCCGGGTGAGCCCCCAGAAGGGGAGTTTGTCCATTTTTATATTTACATCGTGTCCCTTGCGGCATGCGCGCCGCCTCGCCGCCAGTCTCGCTACTACAGTTACACGCACGAACACCAGTGCAACGAAACTGATGTAAATATTACTCCTACCACAATATTTACACGCGAATTATTGTTTACTGAATTAAGATAACACTAGTTTATCGAGTGTGAGTGTCTAATGCTAAAATGTTGTTAATTTTAAGTGAAAACTATCCAAGATTGTGACCAAAGTGTAGGCAAACGCTTCGATCGGAATCAAATCTGACGAGGACATGCATCTCTGTGTATTTCAGGAAGTGTTTCAGCATCTTTCAACAACTTTTTGTTCTCCTAACTAACGCTAGAGGTCAGTATGTAAAATAACATAGCGCTTTGATTTAAAAATATATCAATTATACATATGTATACACTATACATCAATCTATAGGTAGTTGCTAGGGCTGAAGTACCGATGCTCTTCCCTTTTGCATCCCTTCTCCGCCCTTTACGCATGATCGACCGGTTGAGTTTAGGGGTACATTGTAAGTAGGGTGCGAGTGACTATAATATAATATTGTTATGTTTAGGTTGCTATGGTTAATAGGCAACTGAATGAATATATACAGGCGCCAGACATTATTTAATGAGCTAAGAGTAAAATATTTAACAATCCGACGAAGTACTTCTACTTTGGTATTAATAATTAGTAGGCAGCTTTTTTTATTACCAAGATTAATGTTAGGTCGGACCTTAATAGCTTATCATTACATACTCATTGTTTACCAAAATATATACTAAAAGCAAAGCAACAATACCATCATCAACCTTAGCGATGGACACAATCCATACATCCATATTAAATAAATAAAATTCGAGTGTCTGTTTGTAGTATTAAAATAACCGCTTTTTACTAAGTGTATAAGGATGTAGTTATATTATATACAAAAACGATACGATAATTTTATATACAAAAACCACTTTTTTTTCTTCAAAATTTTAGTTTGTCTGTCTGTTTGTTCCGCCTAATCTCTAAAATGGCTGGACCGATTTTAATGGGACTTTAACTGGCAGATAGCTTAAGCTATTTAACATCTCGCTACGACCCATAGGAGTGAAGGACACGCCAACGAAGTCGCGTGGGTCGGCTAGTAGATATGTAAATATTGATCTTAATAATTTTACTCGATGAGACCTTTTTGCCGTCGTCACTAAGGGGTCACACTAATAAACATGACTCGCCTAGGGCGCGTAAATGCTTAAGAGCACTAATTTAAAACTTACGAACGTGTATTATTAAAATTGACAAAATAAATATTATTTAGTCGATTTAAATGAAAAAACCGCATCGAAAGTTACGAACGTGTATTATTAAAATTGAAATAATAAATATTATTTAATCGATTTAAATGAAAAAACCGCATCGAAAGTTATTTGCTTGCAATATTCTTCGCTGAAGTTTTTGAATACATTTTTATTATAATCTAAATACATTTTTATTATAATCCAAATACATTTTTATTATAATCTAATTACATGAGATGCGGTGCCACAGACATACACACTGTTTTTGTGTCGAGGGTTAAATAAAAAAATATTGAGCTCAAGTTGTTTTGTTATGGTTATTAAATAAAGTACCTAAATCTATTTTAACATTTTTATAAGACTGAATCGTAACATCAGGTAATTCTTTGTTTAGTTTAACGGCCGTATAACGTAGTATGTGTTTTAAACGCTTTATTTTACCAATGATCTATAACGAAATAGATATGTTTTACAAATTAAGAACAGCTTAAACTACATAGAACTAACAAGGTTAAAATGTTTTCGAAATATAGTAATTATTGATCCGTCGGCAATCGCGCAGATTGACTGAAATTGTAAGATGTATTTTATTGATAAAAATACAAAGAGTGATGTGACGAGCGACGCGTCTATGTATGCAGATACCAATTTACCATATAGAGCAAGACGTCGCCGTCGTACTCGGTACTCTTTACGAACGACATATTAACGTCGCGATTGGTTCAAAATCCATAACTGGCCTCCGAGCACCGAGCCACCGAGTAGTAACTAGTGAAGTAGTAAGCAACCGAGCACCGAGTGCCGACTGCCGAGAGCCAGGTGTCGTTCACACCGCGGCCTCGCGCGCCTCGTCTCGTTAATCACTCGTGTTCGCTATTGTTATAGCGCGTCGCACAGCCATCTTTGTCAAATTACAACCGATTCATTTTAATAATTCGGTTATGTTAACCAATTTAATCCGTATTTACGAATAAACTTGCCGAATGTGATGTGTCGTGCGATAGAAACTAGTGCATCGCTACATTCTCTTTTGTTTTATAGCCGACGCTCCGTTGAATGGAAGCGTTACGACGTTTCGACATAACGATCAGTCTACCATTAAAATGATGGATGATGTCGTCTTTTGCAAAAACTGTGTAAAGTGTTAGTTATAATGAATAATGTGAAGGGTGCCGATTAAGTGTTTATGTTCGATCGTGCATATGATGAAAACTGCGTCGTAATTTGTCGTACACATTGCATAAAGCATAAATGAGTGGATGTGGAATGGCGTTGCGGAGCGCGCGGGCCGGAGCATGCGCGCCAGTTTCCTCGCGACCGCTGGGAACGCACTGAGTGTCCTTCGTTTATGTGCATATCAAAATGGGAAGGTCTAGGTTCCCCGGGAAACCGCTAAAATTCCAGAACAGAAAACGTATCAGTGTCCTATCGGGCGCAGTGTATCATGAAACTGCTCCAGAGAATCACTCGGCCAGCCGAGGCTCGGGTGCCACCGATTTTACTGGGGAGAAAGAGGTACAGCACATTACTAAGCGTTTTTGTTTCTTTAACAATGATAACTGTTTAAAATTAGAATGTTTTTGGAGATATGTTGTGTTTACGTAATAACGACAGGCGCAGGTGAAGCGTCAAGCGCAATGAAGCGCCCATACGCTATACGATACGTTTAGTGTATTTTGACATTCAGCTTTTATACAGTGTGTGGTGTCAACAAAGAGATTTGATCCAGTATTAACTTATAGGCAAAATATTTTGTGTACAAGAGGATTCAAAACATAATAAGAATGTTTTCTTGCAAAACTTTACATTAGAATTTTGATATAATCTTATTCCACATACTTAAATAACCATTAGTTACTAACAACTGTGTGTGATTTCACCACTTAGGACTAAATTTGTATAATAAAATTTTAGTAAATATAACCTTGTTTTTGGACAATTATTTGTTGACATCACAATGATGTGTTGAAAGGAATCTGTACAGGATGAATAGGATAGGAATAATTTAATATATGAATGATTGTAGTATTTTTGTTTACTGTCTGTTATTTATATCTATTTCATATTGATATGTTAGGAATATTGTTATGATAATCCTAGGTGTTTTAATAAAAAAGTTAAAAAATTTTAAGAAGTTTTACCAGTTAGAATATAATTTAATTTGTCGATAGTATTTAGCCATTAGTTTTTATTATTAAGTTTGTAAATTATGAATTACACAAGTAAAGTGACATGTCCTTCTTATCTTAATGTCACACAATAATTTTTATATTAATAGATTTGACCTAAATAAAACACTAACTTATATTTTTTGCGCTCTAGTTTAAAATAATTGAAAAGTTTATAACATTGTATTTAAAACAATAATTGTAATTTACATAAATTTTCTTATATTTGTGTTACTTTTTCAGGAAGAAGAGAAGAAGGAAAATAACAGTGAGAATGAAACAAGTGCAGTCAGTGAAAATAAAATAACAAATAGTATTGTTAAAAATAAAGAAGAGAATTTAGATAGTACTAATAATTTATCTAAATCTCCTGTTCGGACAAGATCACAGAACAAAATGGACATTCCTAAAAGTGAAAAACCAAAACCAGTAAAGAAAACAGTGACATTTGGAACAGTAGAGAGCTGTGAAGATATATTCTTGCCACTAAAGAAAGTGCCAATAAAACATCATGCACCGCTTGTATCCATCATTAAAAAGAAGTCTTCTCTTAAACAAACAGAGTATTCCACATTCAACAGTATTTTAAAGCCTGCGAAATTAACTGATTTGAGTTCCAAATCTTCACTGGAACACCAGGAAGGTTATCTTCGCAAGAACTTAAATCCTCTTTCTAAACCTACAAACAAATTTTCTCAATTTAGTGACAGTCGTAATAAATCACCTCCTCCCAGAACTACATCACCAGTAGACAGAGAGATCAGTTTAGCTAAATTTGTGTTGCCTGTAAGAAGTAGCCATTCGTCAAGAGTTATTAAACCAAACAAAAGATTTATTGATGGAGATGAACAAGCAGTGATCCCAAACCACTTATCTTCTGGTAAAGTTCTTAAAAGACCAAAATTGAAGAGACTAGTCTTTAATAATATACATGATGATGAAGATAGCCCAGAGGAGGAAGAAACAGAAAAGCTCAATGATATAGACAAGGCCAAAGATAAGCCTGTACTGGCACCCAGCCTTTTCAAGGACAAAACATCAAACTCATTTTCTAACCTCACTAATACAACTTCTAGAAAAGTGGTACATGACTTCTTTTCATATGAAAAAGAGCAAGAAGCATCCTCACAAGATGAAAACTCAAATGTTGAGAGTATTGAGAAATTGAAATCACCAGAGCAAAATAAAGAGGACAGATCAGGGCATGCAATGAGAAAACTTATGGATATTTCTGATGCAAGTAGTTCAACAAGTAGCAGTGGTTCTGAGTCTGAGGAAAGCTGGGAGAGTGAGAGCTTAGAAGGTAGTGGCGAGGAAGCAGAAAAGCAGCCCCCAGCTAGTCCTGAAAAGGATAAGACATCAGCATCACAGCTTCTTAGTGGAAAGGTTATCATAAGAGAGGCCAGGCTACAGTTAACTACTCCAGCCCCCTCTACTACTGGCCTGGATGGACCATTTTCTGCACTTACCACTGTATCATGTAAGTTTATAATATTACACCTTAACTAAAGATTTTAAGTAATCTTAAAATTTTACTTATGTGATTTTATTTTTTTAGCTAATAACCCTCCTGCAACAGTTACTTGTGGAGTTTGTGGAGCAGTGCGGTTTTATAGATTTGTACGACAGGCTCGGAAATTTGGTATCTATTCTTGTGAGTCTTGTCGCAAGTTTATTTCAAAATTATTAAAAAAAGACAAAATGGTATTACGAACACAACCTGTTGTTACACATTGTGTAAGGGGTGAAGGTAAGCAAATGTATTGTATACACAATTTTTATACAACTTTTAATGCCATATTCTTAAACTTGTATATCTATATATATATATATATATTGTTTTAAGGAAACTGTCATGTCCCACCTGTTGTGAGATCACAACAATGGAAATTACTTAAGTGCACCAACAAGTCTCGATGTCCAGCTTGCTGGTTGAAATTGTGTCTAAAAGCATTCCAAGTTCCACCACATATAAGAACAACTTTAACAGCGATGTTGCCACCCTACATGAGGAGTGGGTCTAAACCAGGAGCTTCAGCACAAAGTCACCCCCTAAGGATAGGCTCCAACAATACTTCTGCCACTCAAACAACATTTAGTGGACTTGTTACAGAAAATGAAAACAATATTTTTACAATCAAATCAACTAAAAAATCTTCTGAAGAAGTTGAGAAAGTTGAGGTAAAATTAATTAATTTGATTTTTAATAAAATTTATATACTGAAATATCCCGATTTTTAATCCCTATGAAAAAGGAGATATTTAAAAATAAAATCTAATATTATTTAACCATATATATTTGTAAAACTTAGATTCCAATATGCTTGTTATTTTATAGGACAAACAACAAAAAGAACATGACAACGAAGAATCATATGAAGAATTTAGTAGTAATAGAAAGCGTCGCATAACCAGGATTAAAGTACGAAAGAAAGATAAGGGAGAATCTAAACAAACAGAAGATCCTAAACGCCAGAAAATGGAACTCAAGGGTCCTAGAGTTAAACATGTGTGTCGAAGTGCATCTATAGTACTGGGTCAACCTATTGCAACATTTCCTACTCAAGAGGAAAAAGAAAAGGATAAACCAATGCTTACAGATGATGATAATTCTATTCTTGTCGATGAGAAGAATAGAGCCACTCCTGACTTACCAAATTGTGATCCTGAGTTAGATACTGAAAATAAACCATTGCAAATAGTAACAGAAGTTATAATGAAAGAGACTGACCAAGAGGTTCAAGCGGAGCTCAAGAAACGAAAGATGGATCCAACTGTTACAAAAATGCAAAATAAGAATGACTCCAGTGAGGATGAGACTGTTATGGATCTGGTTCCAAAGAAGACATTAAAACCTCTTGCAAATGTTACAAATGTATGTGTAATTTCACCTATATTTGTGTATAAATTAATTTAAAAATAATTTAATTAAATAAGATGATCTAAACTTAGCCACATGTTAAATAATTATTTTTATTTTAGGTCCGTGGTCGTGCTCAGAAGTGTGGTCAGAATCGTCCAGAGTTAATTTGTGTGGACTTCTGGGAAAGCTATGACCCAGATGAAGTGTGCAACTCTGGCTTTGGTCTTATTGGCACAACTCCATTTACATTAGCAAAGCTGTGTTTCTTATGTGGCAGTGCTGGAAGAGAAAAAGTAAGTTTAATGTCATGTTTCGTTTTTTTTATGTTTTCATAATACAGAGCACTATTAAACAGCATCTACCATATTAACTAGAAGAAAGAAAGAAATGATTTTTTGTAAAGCAAATTTCTTTTTCTTATCTTATTGTTTAATTTCTTATAAATTATTTGAGCACTTTCAACCTCACCTTCATTCACTGAAGGTCGTATTTTAAAGGTGGATGGAACCAAACATTACCAGGAGGGTATCTTGAACTTGAACTTACAATAATTTAAGTCTTTTGTGTATATTTAAGAGAGAATACAAAATTGATAGCAGTAATTAATTTGTTTATAACAATATTTCAGATGTTAGTGTGTGGAAGCTGCTGCGAGTGGTATCATGTGTGGTGTGCGGAGGAAGCGGGCGGTGGAGGTGAATGGATGTGTGCGCGCTGTGTGTGGTGCGCGTCATGCGCGAGGCCCGCTGCGAGGCTGCGTTGTCGGACTTGTGCCAAACCCTACCACGCTGCTTGCTTACCAGCAGCCCCACCGGACCATAGAAGTGATTGGCCACAGGTAAGAGTTATGTTGAACTATGTTATGTTGCTCTCAGATAATAAATTCACTATTATGAAAATTACTCTTCAAGTGAAATTCTGCACATAGGGTGCAAAACTTTCAAATCTGATCTAATTACAAGACTAATTTTCTAATAATGTAATAAAAAAAATATTGATGGGTTATCTGTTATTTTTTCAAATTATTAATACTTTAATTTGACTTGTAATATGTACATTATATTACAGATCTGCAGTTCATGTCTAAAATGCAAGAGTTGTGACAGCAGCAAAGTGAATAAATTTGTAGGCAGTTTGCCGTTCTGTAGACCATGCTTCAAGCTGCGTCAAAAAGGAAATTACTGCCCACTCTGCCAGGCATGTTATAGAGACAATGACTTTGATAGTAAGGTATGTGTATGATCCTTTGAACATTTCAAACCATTAAGCTCTTTTACTTATTGTTTGTTGTATTGATTGTCAATATATGAAATGTATATTCTTTATCGCAGATGATGGAGTGTGGATGGTGTGGGAGATGGGTCCATGCAAGCTGTGAGGGCTTATCTGGTGAAGGCTACCAGCTGCTTTCTGCATTACCACCATCTATTGAATACATTTGTTGCAAATGTATGCCAAATGAGCCACCTTGGCGAAAGATGATAACAGAACACCTAAAGGGAAGACTCCTGCATCTACTTAAATTACTTGCAAAGAATAAAAAAGCTTGTGCACTTCTTAAGTTGACTCCTCATAAAAACACGCCAGTGCCCAATAAGCCATACCGACTTATGTCACCACAAGCAATAAGAAAACTACATTTTGACAACAATGATGAAGCTATGAAAAATACAACAGAAACTAAAGTTTATAGAAATACAGCGAGGGGCCGGCGAAACAATATTGCCCAAAATAAGTTTAATGATCCTAATACATCCCAAATATGGCACTGTTCATCTTTACTATCTGATGTAGAAATTGAGAAAGAAGATATTCCTCATACTTCACATAAAGTTGTAAATCTTCAAGAGCCACTAATGCAAAACAAAGAGATATGTTTCTCTACAGGTCTTTATAACAATAAGACAGACTTCAATGCATCTTGTGTAGAGGTCCACGAAAATTATTCTCCTCTGAATAAGTTTGAAAAAGCAACCACCATGTTGCCAACAACCATACATGATGAGAAATATGAAACAATATCGGATGATGAAGAACCAGCAAAAACTTTTCCTCAAGTCCGTAGTGAACAGGATCTGAGTCCAGCTATTATCAGGCAATCAAGTATATCACTTGGAGTTGACCTCGAAGATTTGAGTAGACTAATCTCACCTTCACTTCTTGATATTAAGAAAAGAGTTAACAGTGATGAATATATTTCCCTGAAAGATTTTAATCATGACATGAAAGATGTCATTGAAAGAACAGCAAGTATTGATCTTAAGACAATTTATAAGGATCTTTTCTCTGAGACATTTCCCTGGTTTGATTGTCAAAATAATTGCCTTCAGCCTAATTTAGAAGTCGAAGGTGAACAAGAAGATTCTGAATCTATAAAAGATCTTGAAATGACAGATACCAAAGGATTTAAAATTACTATGCAAGTGGAAAAGCCTCATGATCAAATTGTACCAAAGCTTGAATCTGAAGGTCAAAAGGAAGAAGAAGAGTTGCTAGATTTTTATCCTATGATCGATTCTAGAATTTGTGTACTTTGTAAAACTACCGGTGATGGATTACCGTCAATAGAAGGACGGTTGCTCTATTGTGGGCAGAATGATTGGATCCATGCTAACTGTGCTTTATGGTCTGCAGAAGTATTTGAAGAAATAGATGGATCTTTGCAAAATGTGCATTCAGCAATATCCAGAGGAAAGATGATTAAATGTGCTGAATGCGAATTGAAAGGCGCTAGTGTTGGTTGTTGTGCTAAAAACTGCAGTGAAACATATCATTATACATGCGCGCGTAAAGCAAATTGCGCATTTATGGATGATAAGAGAGTATTTTGTCCTACCCATGGAAAGGATGTACCAAAAAAGAGCTTGCAAAGAGATGCAGATTTTGAATTAACAAGACCTGTTTATGTAGAGTTAGACAAGAAAAAGAAAAGATACAGTGAAATTAACAAAGTCCAATTTCTTATGGGCTCTTTGACAGTTCATAGTCTTGGCAAGATTGTGCCATCTGTATCAGATTATGATGACTTTTTGATACCTGTTGATTTTTCTTGTAGTCGACTATTCTGGTCTTGTAAAAAACCCTCAAAGATTGTGAGATACACAATAAAAACTAAGTTAATATTGGCTGAACCAATGCCTGGATTCGATTTTGGAGTAAACATTACTGTTGATCATACTTTGGGTGTCCAAGTAGTAGACAGAGTAATGGCTGAAATAGGAGCATGGCATGAAAGCTTAGAAACTGGATGTAGTAAAACCGTTCTTATGTTTAAAAATGATAAGTCACCAATTAAGTTTGGAAATACTGTTACATTAGAAGACTTGGCTGTCAAACAAGTTGTTGAATACTTACTTGATAATGTTTGCAAGCAAGAGCAACAAGATGAAGAAGAGCCTCAAAATACAGCTGATCTTCTACCTCCTGAAGTTAAAGATGCAATATTCGAAGATTTAAATCACGATCTACTAGATGGAATATCCATGCAAGATATTTTTCCTAAATTAATGTCGTATGAAGATTTAGTAGCAATGGACTTGAAAAGTGAATTTATTGGAGCAATAAGTCAGTCAGATGACAAGTCCGATTCACGTTCAAGTGATTTTCTTGATGAATTATTCAATGCTCGTTTAGAATCTAGTAACAAGGAATTAAAAAGAAGTAAGTCAGAAATGTTGCTTCAAAATCACAATCTAAAATCACTAACAACTGGTCGGGGTCAACAAAGGTCTACAAGTTTAACCTGGAATAATAAATTCGACACAAGTTTATTGTCATCCACCATAAAAAGATGTAAAATGGGTAAATCATCTACTATTACTGGTAAGTTAAGTCCAATTCAGAGATTATCTGAAATTCCATTGGAATCAATTAAAGAGATGGATAAGAAAGCAAAAGTAGAGACTGTCACTAGCAGTGACATTTGTAATGAGGATCCTCACACTTCTGGCATTAATTATTGCCCTACTTCTCCAAAACAGAAGGATGAATCAAACTTAGATAGTAAAAATGATAAGACAGATGGATTTTACCCGGATGTTATTGATTTCTATACGAAAATACATTGCAGTCCAATATCACAATTAGATGGTGCTGCAGATTGGTCAGGATCCGAAAGTAATTGCAGTTCTCGACCAAGTAGTCCTCAAGATGATTTCACTCCTATTCAACAGCTAGATGGCGCGGAAGACAATCATCTAGGAAACGATAATACTATAAAAAATCAAACAAACCAATTTATGTATAGAGCGAGTGGAACTGAAAGTACTTATACTGTAACTATTTCTGGAAATTCAATTAATGGACAACCTGAACTGGTCATGAGGCAAATTGATGACAGTTCTGGAACACCAGGTCAAATGGAGCAATTAGTAAGATGTGATAGATGTCAGTGTACATATAGGAACAAAGAATCTTATGACAGACATATGCCATCTTGCGATATGATGTCAACAAGTGAAAGTGAAAGTGAGAATCCAAAATCTCCAGAGAATAGGACTTTGACAACATTACAGAACGCATTTCAAAATGCTTTTGCACAGCCAATGATTATACATACTGGAGTGGTTAGTGGTGCTGAAAACACTGTAAAAGCGGAAAGTATTTCTGCTAGAAGAACATCTATAAATACACGCCAAATTACGATTAATGGTACAATTGTAGAAACGCCTTCACCTGGACCTACGAATGAAATGACTATGACTATTACAGAGCAAATGAAAACAGGTACTGTAATATTTGACCAAAGTAAAACAACTAATGTGCAAGTATCTGCAAATCAACAAGTCTTGTCATCACCACAAATTGTTGTTACACCACAAATGTTACTACCTCCTAAAACTAGTTCTGCTGCAGGTCAAAAGATAATGGCCCCCCAAATAATAACACAACCTGGGATCCTTCCTTATAACATATGTGTTAAACCAGGAACTGGAAGTGCAAATATACAGCAAATACAAGGAAGTGCTGACATGACTCAATTACTGGCAGGTGCAGGAGGAATTCAAGTGCTTACTTCTAATTCTAATCAAGTATTGACAATACCATCAAACCAGCATGGAGGTATTTCACCCATTATTCAAGGGAAAAATCAAGTCGCCAATTTCCCAAATTTGGCTAGTGCTTCGATTGCCTTACCAGTAAATTCAATACAGGGTATGCCAAACACTTCAATTATTCAAAATATTCAGCCAATGATTCGGCCACAGATTCACGGCAATCCGACGATTGTTGTTCCAGCTATGACTGCACAGAGATTATCTTCTCCAAATACTCAAACTAAACAGCAAATCATACTTCCAAGTACACCACAAAAATCTCCAAAGAAACATCCTGCTCCCGTGCAGCCAAAACCAATCTTTCAAGCTACAAATCGTGGAAGGGGTAGACCAATTCCTAAACCAACAATAAAGAGACATACTAAATTAGAGAAGACTTATACAACAATTAATCAGGCTCCTCTTGGACAAGGAAATACTGTTATACAGTTGCAAACTAACAACCAAACTGGTCAGCCTTCTATAATAGTGCAACCTGTTGCAAATCAAAATATTATGTCAGCTTATGTTGAAGCTCTCTCACAGCAACAAAATCAGAACATGCAATATATAGCTACGATTGCACCACAAAATGAATTTAAAACTGGACCAACACAGTTTATATCTCAAAGTGGTCTAGTACCTCAGACATTCCAAATACAACAAACAGAATCTGGTGGATTAGTTGCAGTTCCAAGTGGAGGTATTCCTGTACTGTTACCACAGGGCAATGTCGGAATTTTACCACAAGCAATTCAACAAGGTGCTACAATATTACCACAGGGAACAATTCAAACTCAAGGAATAATTTCACAGGGTCCAAACGGAACAACTATTTTACCGCAGGCAATACACACTCAAAATGGTACCACTATAATACCTCAAGGAGCCTTACAAGGTTTAGCTTCGGGTAACTTAACGTCACAAACTGCAACACTTCTTCCTAATAGTACGTTACAAACTGCAGGCGCAACAGTAGTCCCGCAAAGCGGTATAAGCAATGGACAAACCACCATAATACCAAATGCACTACAATCTCAAGGTAATACAATAATATCTTCTGCTCCTGGTACGACTATACTACCTCAAGGAACTATACTGCCACAGTTTTGTAATGATCAAGTAATATTAGGATCTACACCCACATTGGAAATGGTAACAGATCCATCTGGATGTATGTATTTGACAACCACACAACCAGTTTATTATGGCTTAGAGACAATCGTGCAGAATACGGTTATGTCATCACAACAATTTGTATCTACGGCGATGCAAGGAGTACTCGCACAAAATAGTAGTTTCTCAGCAACAACTACACAAGTTTTCCAAGCAAGTAAAATAGAGCCAATAGTTGAAGTACCTACAGGATATGTTGTAGTGAACAATGTAGGCGACGCTGTCGCTACTTCGGCGGGTAATGTTGTTACAGGACAATCAATACAATCATCATCTCCTGCTATCAAGAATGTGAAAACATCAGTTCCTAATTTGACATTACAACCATTGCCAGATAAACAGAACTGTAATCGGCAAACTCCTAAAGTGATTCAAATGAGTCCTCAATTTACTGTTGGATCTCAATCTGCAAATATGTTAAATACTAAATCTAATGTGAATCCAATAACTTCACAGATCCACAGTATGGCATTGTCAAATACTGGTCAAAATATCCAGAGAGTAAATATGTCCAAACCTAACAATGTATCGATTTCGCCAAATGTGACCCTTGTATCATCAATAGGACAGCCTGTAATGGCAATTTCTCAATCTGTTCCTAATACAGTAAATGCATTTTCTATGCAACCTCTACCATTATCCCAGCCAATTGTCTCTAGTTCAATAGCACCAACCAATAAAGGTTCAATGAAGGTTGAAAATTCACATGTCATTGAGATAAGTGGCAATCTTCACGAGAGTTCAAATTGTTCTAGCTTACCTACAATAAGCGTGACACAAAGTCTTAAGTCTCCAACACCCTGGAGGATAACCGAAAATAAGTCACACAACCAAGATATGCACAATATTGCTATTAAAGCTACCACACAAAACTCTTCTGTTCAAAACAACATGTTGAATGCGAGGCAGATTTCACATAGTGATCAAGGAAAGGAACACCAAAATTGTTTACTTTCTTTAAATAATCCTGGTAACTCTATGTCAAGCGGTCTCCACTCTCAACAGTTTGACTCTAATATTAATGGCAATCATCATTCTGCCAATTCCACTTCTAGTAATGTAATACAAATAACTGCTGGAAATATTTATCCACCTTCCTCAATCCAACCTACTACGTCAATAAATAATAATTTTGATGCTGACACTACGTTGAAGCTGAGTAAAATAAATGCTCTTTCAAAGGCAGAAGGAGGTCACTTAAATTTCTCACAGGAGATAATGGCA
This sequence comes from Limenitis camilla, assembly GCA_905147385.1. Classification (NCBI taxonomy): domain Eukaryota; kingdom Metazoa; phylum Arthropoda; class Insecta; order Lepidoptera; family Nymphalidae; genus Limenitis; species Limenitis camilla. The sequence continues at coordinate 7,472,630 of LR990245.1, read as the reverse complement.
TCACATACACAACAACATGCTCAAAATGATAAAACTTTCCAAAATATGGGACCCAGTGATAATAAACATAACATGGAGCAGAACTCTATAAATATTCATAAGTTGAGCAGTTGTCAAGTAGCTGGAAATATGAACTCTCCATCGATTAGTATTATTCCACAAAATATGATGCGACCCCAAATGCAAAATAATCAAAACACTATTAATGTCACTAACAATCAAAATCAAATGTGTTCCATTTCTAACAATACTTCGCATGGCCAAGTTCAACTAATGAATTCTGTGAACACCTCAATGCAAAACATTAATATGTCATGCCAAGAGATCGTAAACAATCGCGTAAATATGTCTGTAACGAGTGAAAATAATCTCCAACATGACATGTCTAATCCTTCTACATCTAACTTGGCACATGGAAATATGCAAATGATGTCTCATGATAATGGACAACTTTCATCTGCTAATCAAATCCACATTATGAATGGACAGATTCAACATAATCGTCACACTGAAAACAACACCCAAATGCAGCAAATTAATCAAGGAACTTCAAACAGACCGTATCATGATAACCTTATTAATGGGCAGCAAAACCATAATCACAACAATATGATATCCAACAGAAGTACACCGGATAATAGTAATATCCTTAATCAAAATATGAATATGCACAGTATGGCAAATAATCACACAATGAACAGGAGTGATCATAATGACATGAACCATATGCATGTAAATCAAACTTTGTCTAATATGAGCAACATGCAGAACAATAGGATGATAATGGATAACATGCAGTCTCACGCGTTGAACAACGCCAATCATCAAATTCATACAAACAGTCGATCTATGGAGTCTTTACACAATCAACAAATTCATTCAATGCAACAAATGAATCACCATATGACTTCAAATAACAATCGAACCCAAATCGATAATAACATGCATATGAATCAGCAGATGTCAATTCAACAAAACAGACAAATGGACAACGTTCACCATCATCAACATCAGATGTCTAACCTAATGCACTTGCAGAACAATCGTCAACATATTGATAACAATTTGCTGGGAATGCATCAACATGTATCAAATCAAATGCAAAACAGACAGCAAATGGATAATACTATGCACATGCATCATATGCCAAGTAATAATATTAACATGGGCCTCGGAAGTCAGTTAGATAATTCTGGCGTTATGTCGAATATGCATAGTAATAGACATGAAAACAATTCCATGGGAATACAAAATTTAAATAGTATGAACCAAATGCAAAATAACCGGAACTCGATGGAGCACAATACTCTTATGCAACATCAGATGAATAATATAAATTCTATGAACACCATGAATATGCATAATAATTTGAATAACTCAATGTCAATGTCCAATAATCATCAATCTTTGAGCAATTCAATCATGCATATGCCAAATATTCCTGATATTAAGAATGAAATCCAAAACTCATGTGGTGGCAGCTGTTCAAGTACCAATAATCAGTTTAATAATAACCAATCCTTTGAAATGTGCTCTAACATGAATTCCAATAACAACATGAGTATGGGGAATAGTCAAAATATTATGCACGGTATAAACATGAATAATACTGGAATATCTAACAATATAATGATGAATAATGTAAGCAACAACTCAATGTTTGGCTCAAATAACCAAAACAATATAATTGGCCATGATATATTGATGAGTTGCAATAATTCAACAGATCATAGTGTTACAAATATGTCAAGTAACACGAGTCATATGATGTTAAACAACTCTCAGTCACATGCAAATAGTAATCAAAATCAGATATTAAATAATCAAGTTCCCAGTAATTCACAAGTCAGTATTAATAGCTGCAGTTTAAATGCTAATAATTCAAGTCAACCCTCTATAACCAACATTGAAAATCAAATAAACAGGACTAACATGCCAGTACATGATCAATCTAAATTCGGTCAGGAACCTGTAAGAGGCAAAAATGTGATGGGACCTCCAGCTACACCTAACATTCCTATGACTAATATACCTAGCAGTGACTGCGCAAAAGCGAATATAGTTGGAAATAATGAACAAAAACCGAATCATACCATCTCAGTCAGTAATCAAATTGGTTATATGCAAATGAATTCACAAAACAGTAATAGAGTCATTAATCTTCCAGAAAGAAGCAGAATAAACAGTTCAAATCTTGATAATAATATGAGTCAACATATGACACAACAACATAATATTCGTGTCGTCACAAATAATAGTAATAATAACGTTACTGGAATATCAACTGATTCATTGGCGTATCAACAAAAAAGTGAAAGCACTATGATTAATGTTCCCTTCCAAGCTATACCAAATAGTGCACCAATGAATATTAACGTCAATTCAAGTAACAATACCGTCAACATAACAGTACAAAATAATTTAGTTGATCCGAAGATAGCTTCAAAATCTGCAGCAGACTTAAATTTCCCTCTTCAAACCAATTCTAATCTTATACAAAATCAAAATAATGCAAATAATATGATTTGCATACCAGTTCAAAATGGGACAATAAGTTTACCGACACAAAATAGTTCTAGTATTACTCTCCCTAAAGCACCATCTACCCAGCAATCCGGTATACCAACAAATGTTGTAAACCCAATGTCGATGAGGCCAATGAATAGAGTTTTACCTTTACATAGAGATGGCCAGGGTAAGGCAGCAAAATCAACCGGTAGCAAAACCACAGCACCTAAACATAGGCCAGTAAGCCATGATATGCCAGATTTAAATGTAAAGGATGAGACTGTCGATAATGATCTAGAAAAGGCGATTGAAGAATCTAAACGAATGATGGAACTCGAGAAAGCAAAAAGAGAGAAAGAAGAACGGGATGCAACTCGAGCTATACAACTGTCCAGTGACATGCAACAGCCCACTACAAGTTCTGCTTCATCAACAAATTCTGCAGCCCGCAATACTGAACCAATAGAAACTATCCCCAAGACGACATCTTTACCTAGTTTAGATGTAGTAGCAGAACCAGCAAAAATTCTCATCGAAAAAGATATTAATAAAGCACCCGTTACTGCTAAATTACCGAACCTAGCTACAAAAGTGCTGAAACGTCCATTCTTAGACAAAAAACTAGATGCGGAGGCTGTGGTGACAAAGAAACAAAATAAAGTTCTCAAAGGCCAAGAAAACAGGGTACTACAACCCAAACCAGCTCCTGAACCACCTAAAGATGATGGACCAAAACTCATATACGAAGTATCCTCGGAAGACGGATTTAACTATTCTTCGTCCTCATTGACCGATCTCTGGGCCAAAGTAATTGAAGCTGTACAGAACGCCAGAAAACTTTCGGGGCTACCGCTTATTCAGTACAATTTACCGTCTGCTTCATCCGGAGCACATTTACTCGGTCTAAATAATAATGCTTTGAGATATCTTATTGAACAATTACCAGGTGTAAGTATTTTTTTAAAGTTTTCATCTAAATGAAAATAAATATAGATGTTTACCGACTCCGTATATTTACAGGCTAACCGCTGCACAAAGTATAAGATACGCCAAGGACGTCCACTCAACAGCTGGGACAATGATTTAGATATAAGCGAAGGGTTTAAAGAAAGTCCATGGGGTAGTGCGCGAACAGGTCCTGTCGCGAGGAAGCAAAATCACGATATGTTCAGTTGGATGGCTTCGCCGTTTAGAGAAGAACCACCACCGTTCGGCGGACAGGAGGGAGAAAGTTCTATTTCAAGGTAATTACTAAATTGACAAGTAATTATTAATAATTAAAATCGGTAATTTAATAAATACATACTAAATTCAAACTTTTGTGATTTCATAAATCTCCTTTGAGAAGTGTCAGTAGATCGAACAAAGGATATACCCACGTCGTGGGTTCAAATCCCAGTCAGTCAGACTACTGACGTGGCCTAATACAAGCATTTTAGCTTACCTGGAGGGATTAAGGAATACTAGCAGTATGTGGTACTACTGCTAGTAATCTTTAAAAGAAAATAAAATAAACTACTAAACCCTGAAAGTTTCTCACAGGGACACAGTGAAACTTTCAAGTTTTATAATAGCGAAGGTCTGATCGTCGCGGATTTTAATACATAAATTCTACACTATGTTTCGGACTTTAGAAATGGTGGAATTTAAAAATTCTCAGTCTAAATAAGTCTTAAAAGAAAAAAAAATTATATTGATGATAAATAAAAATATTGTTTGATAAAACAACATTAGTAAATTTCACATTACATCAAGAAAGTTTCAAAAATTTTATTTACTTTCGTTTCGACTTTCATTTTAATAAAATAGTTTTTATTCTGATTGAGTGATTTACAAGGGTTTTGAAATGACTAGATGACTAGATAATATAAAGCGTGTTTTTTTTTCAGACGTTTGGCTACCTTACCACCAGCGATGAGATTTAGACAGTTAAAAGAAACTTCAAAAGTGTCTGTAGGCGTGTACAGGTCACATATTCACGGACGTGGCTTGTTCTGTAAACGAGATATTGAAGAAGGTAATAATTCTTTTACCCAATTTTAGGATTTTGACAACTTTTTAATTAAGATTTATCAACACTGAATCGATAATTTTGGTTTTAAAGTGAAAACGAACGAAGATAATTTTGTTCTTTAGCGGCGTTGTGTACTTTCGGAATGGAAATGACCGACGGGTTTAAAAGGACACGTAGCCTGATCGAAAATTCGTAAGACGGCGCTTGCACGCTTAATTGGTAGCACAACGTTAATGTTCAAGTTTTCACTTTTGCCTTCTTCTGGTTTTTTTCTGGGTTATTTATTCAAAATTTTCTTACTGAATCTGTTTAGTTTTTATTATTAAAATATTTACAAGGTTATAAAATATTTTTTATAGGTCAGCGTTTAACCTTGGCTTACTTGTTATAGACGTGTAAGGTATCATTGATTTTTTTCCCCAAACCGATATTTAACTGTCTTTAAAAAAATAAATATTCCCATATATTGGCAAAACTTTTGTTTTCTTTTATAGGGACACATATACAACTTTTGGTTTTTTCTAGGTGACATGGTGATAGAATATGCCGGAGAAGTGATTCGCGCTGTTTTAGCAGATCAGCGAGAAAAGAAATATGAGGCAATGAGTGGAAGACGCGGCGTGGGCGGCTGTTACATGTTCCGGATAGATGACAACCTCGTCGTCGACGCCACCCTTAAAGGAAATGCTGCAAGATTTATCAACCATTCTTGTGATGTAAGGGTTCTTAATCTAAAATCTAATGTACAAAAATTTCGTGACACAGTTTTTGTTATCGAACTCCTCTGACACAACTTCGGATTTTTATGATTTTTTTGTGTATATTTGGTAGATCAGAGGTTGTAGGCTATTTTTTATACCCCCACATCTCTTCTTAAGAAATTAATTTATATGGCAAAACAACATTTGGCGGGTCAGCTAGTTAACTTATACTATTTAGTTTTGTAGAGTAGTAGGAAATCACCAATCATACCAGGTAATGTATTAAATCTAAAAAAATCTCGGTAAGGAAAAAACAGCGTTTTGAAGCGTCAGTAGCTCAGTGGCTCGGGCGTTGGACTACTGGTGTGGCCCATTCCTAATACAATCATTGAGCTTAGTTGGAGGGGTTAAGGAATACTAGTAGTATGTGATCAATACTGCTAGTATTCTTAAAAAAGAACAAATGGAAGTAAATCACCGCATATTTCATTTGCCAAATTTTCTGCATAATTTTTGTAAAAACAGGTATGACAGAATGGACTTTATATTGGAGAAGTGATAAGTGACGCTTTGCAAGTGAGTCAACTACTCCTGAGGATGCTTCGGTTACGAAGAAGAAAATATATAAAAAATATTCCGCGGAGTAAAGCAAAGTAACCTTTTGATTACTTTTAGAAGTGATAATGCCTCAGGCAGATAAAAAAATATTTTGTATCCGTATTATTTTTGTTAATATTAAATATTTTATTTCAGCCAAACTGCTATTCCCGCGTTGTCGATATCCACGGGCACAAACACATACTGATCTTCGCTCTTCGCCGCATCACCATCGGCGAGGAGCTCACCTACGATTACAAATTCCCATTCGAAGACATCAAAATACCGTGCACGTGTGGCGCTAAGAAATGTCGTAAATACTTAAATTGAACAGTTCGCCCGTAACTTGATAATGTCAATTATACTGATGGTGGTCCTTACCACCTGAATGTTTTTTTAAACAGATAAAGAAACCGTTTACTCTGGATTTGACGACTCGCAACGTATTATGGACACAGTCTGGCATATCATTCCACAGTTTCGCAGTGCGAATCATAAAAGTGGTTTTGCAGCATTTGGTACTTATTTGAATGTGTAGTGAATTGACACTATAGTGACAAAATATTTTACAAGCATAATTGATGTGTATCATAATTATAAGTACATTACTAATATAGATTTATGGAGAAAGTGAAACGCTAGGGTGCGGATTGAAATACTGGGTCGAGCACAATTTACATGTACATATAAGACAATAAGTCCAAATCACATATCGTATTCCCACCTCATTGATAGTGCTGTTGTGCCCCTACAGCGAGTGACAAAGTTTTCATGAATCTTGTTATGATCTCTTTTTGAATCTACCCAGTGTTTAGAATTGTTGGGATATATATTTTACCCAAGCGGCAAGCACAAAGTGGGTTGGTGATTGGAATTATACATCAGCACGCTTTGTATTACCTTTTGACATTCAATGGTAGGGTTGAACTTTTTTTGTGCTCGCCACTTGGACTAATGACTATTTTAACTTTCATCTTGACTGTTATTATTTAATTGTAACGGCAGAGCCCCAAAATATCTGGAGGTTGGAAACAATGATATTTTTACATATTGCTTATTTTGTAAAGTGTTTTACTGTAAATATTTTTTAAATTGTATTGTTTAATGATTAGAACAGTTGATACGGAACGGTAGAGTGTAAACGTTGACTGTTTATACTTAATTTGATGTGATATGGGTTAACCCAAAGTGGGGTATATGAATGGTTAGTGGTAGTATATTTGTTCCTCATTTGTTCTTATTTTTACTTGTGATCAGTTAAGTCTCGACTAACATAGTGTACATAGTAACAGAGTAAGTACATTCGAATAATGAGTAGCAAAGTTACGAGTACAATGTTACTTTTTTTTTAATAATTTAAATTGTATAGAGAAATTGTAAATAAGAGGAATTATTTGTCATAATAATGTGGTTAAGCGACAAATCGTTTTATTTTAGTCATAGATGTAAGGTTTTAAAACATACTATGTAAATATTAAGTTATTCGGTGTACGGGCGATCGCACTCGCTGGAAACGATTTGAAATGAAAAATGCACATTTTTAGCTTTAATACTTTACAGCACAGCTTGAGTTTAAAACTAAAATTATTTTTTATTTAATTTGTTTTTCGTGTGTTAACAATAGAGCCATTAGGAACTAAAGCATCACATTATCATCACATACAATTACTACTTAGTGTACCAGTGGTTTTTCCGACTTTTACAATTTAGTTATAAGGTCTAGATTCAGGAATGATTGCAGCATTAGAGTTAGAACAGAGATGACTTCATCTGTTAAGCAGTATTAAAGTATTCTATAGATAAAACGAATTAAACTAAATGATTGTTATAATATTTGTACAGCAGACGATGCACCGGTTATAATTTGTTGTAGTGTATAAACAGTACTAACATATTGTCTGTTAGGCGCCTCATACACCTACAATATTATTCCACTATTGAATCAAAAAGAAATTTGGACTGTAAATACTTGAACCTTACAATATTTATATCCAATTTCATATAATTTTCGAATTAATTTTCTTGAGTCCTTTAGACCATTCTTTATATCACATTCGTTTCTTTTTTTTCAACAAAATCACTCACGCATATGTATCAAAAATTTTACTGTCTAAATATTAGAACGTATAGATTCTAAAGATTATACAATACTATTCGACCCGCTTGACTTCATCCACATGTAGCTCCGCTCCTATTGGTCTTAGCGTGATGATATATAACCTACAGCCTTCCTCGATAAATGGGCTATCTAACACTAAAAGAATTTTTCAAATCGGACCACTAGTTCCTGAGATAAGCGCGTTCAAGCAAACAAACAAACTCTTCAGCTGTATATTAGTATAGATTACTGTAGATATATGTGGCGTCTAACGTATCGCAAAGCTGCTTTTTGTTAAACTTTAATTTCAGGTGCATACAATTAAGGTATCTCTAACTTTGTACTAGTAATTTTTATACGGCCCTTTTTGATGCGATCGAATTTCCGTCTGATCTATAGCTTTATCACTGTCGTATAATTCTGAGCCAATTTTACGTTTCCAAAATTGTTGAAATTAGTACAACGTAGTCTGAGAGCCCTAGCCATAGGTGTAGCCCGGGCTCCCGGACTATCAATTCACTTGGTTATTTTTGATGCACTACCATTTTGAAAGAGAAACTTGTGGACTAGTCTTTAGAAATTATACGAGTATATTTTCATTAGGTAATTGTACTATGTATTTCCAATTTGATCAATAACTTGTAGAAGTTGTACATCGAGTTACGATAATAAATAAAGTACAGGTAATATTAATGAATATGGATCATTAACATATATTTTTAATATAAGTTTTTTATTCAAATAATATAAATTAATGTTTTTCGTCTGTACGTTCTGTGTAAGGTAATCTCTCGACTCCTCGTGTTTTCCAATTATTTGTAAGTTCCAGTTGTTTTGATTGCTTTTAATGAAGCGCATGTGCATTTTATTAGTCCTCTATAAAATATAAATTAATGAAAAGACCAAATCACTAAGTGATTAATGATTGATTTCGTTAGATATTTTAAGTGAAAATGTCTGCACTTGATATTATTTTATGTTAAAAATAATGCTTTTATTTTTAATGTTCACATGCCATTTTGCCTAATGTTATTATAAATTATATTATATTGCTTTAAAAGCACCAATTTTACAATGCATAGTTGTATGACCTGTCTATACAATTTATTACTTTATTTATTTCTATCATTATTTTGTATTGTGGTAAATTTTACCAAAAATAAAAATACTAAAATGTGCTTTATTCTTGTAGTTTTATTGCGGATTTATTACTTCAACCATATCTAGCTTTAACTACTTATTTATTTTTTCTATTTTCGAGAGGAAAATATACGTAGGAAAAACATATGCTAGCAAACATATTTTAAAATACATTATTCTTTTGCATGAAATCTTCAACTGACAATTCCACGAATGGACTCGTACATTATTTCTGTTGAGTCGGCGTGGCTTTTCCAATAACTCGATGGTTACTATATCTATCATATCGACTACGTTGATATCTATTGTCGCGTACAAACCACGCAACACAACAAATTAGACGCTAACCTATAAGAGGAACTTTGACAGATACGACTTAAACCATCGATAAACTAGGGACCGCCCAAGGAATTTACATACTAACTGAAATGTATGTGCACTTAACGTTCCGAAGAGTACAGCCACTACAGAGGATTGCATCTCTTTCTATTAGTATGATTATGCTTCAAGAGAAAAGTTAAATATTGTGTTACTAATAACATCAACTTTGCCTATTTAACTGCTTAAAATTATTTCTATGGCACATTGTCACAAACACCCTAAGAAAACGCTGTAAGAAAGAGAAAAAATCCTCTTTAGATCGGTCCTACTCGGAACGATTTTTACTCTTTACGTGTTGGAAATAAATGTCAACCTTATGCTAGTTATTTCAAGTTGCATATTTGAATATACAATATTTTTAAATGAGCGTTCCATTTATAATATAAATTTCTTGGGATCATCTAGGTTTAATGTTAGTCTATGGTTTATCGCTAAACCACATTTTGTAATAATTCTGGGTTTTAAGCTAAACCATGTTTTGTAACAAGACTGATTAAGTGAAATTAAAAATTTTATACTTATTGTATGAAAGGAAAGGAAGACGAAATGATGAAGAAGATAGTTTTGTTTATAAATCATCTAATTTTTTAGCTGATCTATTTTCTACGACACGCAAGATAAACAATAAGTTAAATAAAATTATATATTAAATTTGAAGCGCAAGTGCCCATATATTAACTATGCAATACATATACTTATTTTCCCAACGCACTGTACACGTCCCATCCGTGGAGATATCCCAAAAGTACGCAGCTGCGGTATGTAAGCCAGAACCATTTTTCTGTGTCACAGTCATTCTCACTAAAAATATAATAGCATCAAACAAACACTTCAAGAAGTTTTTCTTTAAATTTGCATTTATATTGCAGATAATAAATTTCATTTCATATCTATACAAATAAATAAAATTGGTGTCTCTTTGTAATATTAAAATAACCGCTTCTTACTAAGTGGATATCGATGTATGTGGATACGGTACATATACCAAAACCACATTTTTACAATTTTTGTCTGTGTTTATTCCGGCTAATCTCTGAAATGGCTGGACCGATTTTAACGAGACTTTAGCTGGCAGATAGCTGATGTAACAAGGAGTAACTTAGGCTATTTAACATCTCGCTACGACCAATAGGAGTGGAGCAACACGCGAACGAAGTCGCGCGGGTCGGCTAGTATAAATATAATGTTACAAAACATAATCCAAGATACAGAATCTAGTAGGTAATTAAAAAAGAATGTAGACGCAAATAGAAAAATGACTAAAATAAATATAAACTTACTGATATATTTAAAAGGCTTGTTAAGTTTATTCAATCTTGCTAAAGTCTTTTCGGTTATTACAGTAATCCATTGTGGTGCTCTGGAGTGGCTGTAAATGTTTCCGCCGAGACAGAACTCTATATTATCTCTTACGATCTTTTGAACTTCTTCCACATTGAATGCAATATCCTATATATTACAGTCAGATCCTTATTAATATTATAAATGCGAAAGTAACTGTCTGTCTGTCGCGCTTTCACGCCAAAACTAGAACCGATTTAAACGAAATTTGGGATACAGATAGTCTAGAGCCTGAGAAAGGACATAGGCTACTTTTTAATGCAAAAAAAGATTGTAAGCGGTTGAAAGGGGGGATGAAAAGTGTCTTATTTGTTAAATAATAAGCCTAAATAATTAAAAATACTACCCAAAGACACTATACCACGCGAAGTCACGGGCACAGCTAGTCTACTATATGAGCCTCATTAAGGCTTCTCTATAAGTTATAGTTTTTATTGAAAAATAAATAATATACCTCTTCATCTTCTTCTTGAGCCATATTGATTTGTTTATAATTATTTTATGTACTTTAGTAAAATATTTAGATTTTTTTAATAAATAGAAATGAAAATTCGACTTTCAAAGACAGATTACAAAGGCAACGACAGTTTTCAATATTATTGTTTTAATGGTCAACCGTGTGCTTAGAGGTAGTATAGGTTTTATAAAAATGGGTAGGACAAAAATATTTATTCAATTATGTTCCTTAGAACGAGGCTTGTCTGTCATAGTTCGAATATTATCGTCAATATATGGAATTAGTTTAATGTTGCAAAGGACTCGAGTCCTCGAATCAATCACACGATGAATCACAAGACTTGTCGCTAAATACGACTCCAAGACTAAACGTAAAAAAATCTTTACGAAATCTCGAGCGTTTTAATAGAACTCGCGTCGCAATGGAGACTCAAGTCCTACACGAGTCTCTATTAATTTTTCCAAGAACTAAGGCACTGATTGTGAGTCTATTATTAATATCGATGCACTAAAAAGTCACATATTTATATAAATCTTAGTATAACTAGGTACCAGGATAATATAATGTTATAGGAGGATATCAATAGAAGAGACATGTCTTATTCTTTATCCTGGTACCTCGAATTATAATTTAAACAATAGTATAAGCGGGTGTAACACTTTTTCATTAAAAACCAGAAACTATTACCGAAAAACGCGTTAAATAAATTTGTTGCAATTATTTGCTACCCTCAGGACTGGAGTTTTTGTAAAACTCAAGTCTTATTACATTTAAAGCTCGAGTCGCTATCAAAATACTCCAGTTCGTCTTAATTTTAGACTAAGCGTTTTAGCTCACCCAGTCTTTACAAATAAGACTCGAAGACTCATCACTCGAGCTCTTGCAACACTGAATTACACGTCGTTAAGTGGAGTAGGGTGGCGTCGAGTAGCAGGGGGTAGGGTGGCGTCGAGTAGCTGGGGGTAGGGTGGCGATATAATACAGATGTCGGCTGTGATTCCAGAATGTTCCCCGTTCAGTAGCTTTATAATAACAATTTAATCAATATTAAGGCGTGATGATACCTGTTCACTTGGGTGGGGCTCCTTTGTTACTTACTTAGGATAACTTGTTCAATATTTTATGTACATAAAATATTTTTATACATTATGGCGTGTTTAAAATAGCTGTGCCCGCGTGGAATAGTGTCTTTGGGTAGCATTTTTAATTATTTTACAATCTTTGAATGTCATATTTATTTATATCGAATCAACAGCCTAAATATTAATTTTTAAAGCTTCTAGCTCTAAAAATGACGATACTTCCATACAACTTTTCATCCCCTCCTTTCAATCCCTGACAACGCTTTTTTCGCGTTAAATTGTATACTGTGTCCTTTCTCAAGCTTTAGACTATATGTATACCAAATTTCATTTAAATCGATTCAGTAGTTTTGGCGTGAAAGCGCGACAGACAGACAGTTACTTTCGCATTTATAATATCAAACATATTAATTAGGCTATTCTTCTAGTCACTTTTAAAACGCTCGGGAGATAGTTTATTATTTATAAATAAAACAAACATAATTCCTTCTAATTTTAGTATATTTTCTAAAGAATATACATATTGTCTATTAGTAACCATGCAGAGTAATACAATGTATAAATAAAATGTAGGTTACACACATCTATTTTATGATTCTTGAATACATTCCAAGTTTTGTTATCCAGGCCATATGTCTACATGTTTGTCTATAATATTGCAATGGCTTATATTTCCGACTAGATTATTATTATAATTACATTTTATATATTTAAGTATATGATAAATATATGACAGTTTCTTGAAATCTTTTCAAACAGTTTTGGACATATAAAAATAATGGTAAATACAATTTTAATAAAGATGCTCTAATGGCACAATTTTATTTAATCTATAAAACTCCCAAACTTATAAATATAACAATTTTAATTTGTTTAACAATAATATTAAATGCTTTCACTCGACGTGAATAATCCAGCACAGAATTGTTCACTCTATTAAATTAAATTCTTTAATACGGCAAGATATAATTAATACTTTTCTAATAAACATAAAACAGTTTGTGACACTCGTTAAATATGACACTAATTTGAACACAAATCTAATAAATAATTAACTAAACTAATTGTATATAAACATTCACACACACTATGGCAGTAAGTACATATAAAACTTCACTAAAATAACACAAAGCGTACAACTAAGGATTTAAATAAGATATGATCAGATGTATCCTAGACCCAGACTCCGTGCGGGTTTTTGTTAGTAGGAGCTGCATTTTCTAGCTGTCTCGGTGATCCTATAATTCTGCGTGCGCTTCCCGCTTTACACAAACCTGAAATAAAATCCATTTTGTGTACAGTGTAATTTAATTTGTAATTTCTTCACAAATTTCTAGGTAAAAGACGTGACAAAATATTTAAGTTATGATTCTTTGATTCAAAAAATGGCATTTTTTGGTGGAAGAAATAAAATTTCAATCCTTATTAATCTAAAGTTTCTCTGACATTAAAGTTGAAGGTTCGTAAAATAATTTATGTTATTTCTTTCATGGATGTGAAATTGGATGCTTTTGAAGATACACCAGATAACTCAAAATGATATAGAAAACAAATATTACTGAAGGTAGAGTTATGAACATGATAATATAATCAAAGTTATAAATACCATCTAGAGGATGTCTCAGTTCATCTACACTGCCAGTGAGGCTCTGCAGGTTGGCTTCCTTCATCTCTTGCACTAGTCGCTCCACCTGACGTTTCTTTTCCATAATCGCGTTCTCTAAAACCCCCACCTTTATAAAAAATAAAACAGTGTAGCTAAACTGATAATAATTTCAACACACAGCACAAACTCCTGGACTGGTTTCTTTGATATTGTACGTAAGTTTAAATGGATTTCTCAAAATTTAAATTCAAGATTGTAAAAAGTAATATGTTTGTAAAAATCGGGAGTTTGTGAATACATTATGGCATAATTATAGTCATGGTAAGTATTTATTTGTATGTATTTATGTATATTTTTTTGCACTAACGCCCCCCTGCTGTATGACATTATGTCTCACTTCCGTAGGTCGAGATAAGTTCCCCTTTGTCGCCACAACCTTTTAAACATTTCGTATTTTATTTTATACTAGCGATCCACCTAGGCTTTGCACTCTACTATATTATGTATGTATTAAACATATAAACCTTCCTCTTGAATCACTCTATCTATTGGATTGAATTGGATGAAAACTGCATTAAAATCCGTTGAGTAGTTTAAAAGATATAAGCGAACAGACAGCAGGAGATTTTATATTATGTAAAGATTTCTGTGCAATAAAAAAATATTATATAATATAGTATGGATTTTTTTGCCAATCTGTTTCCTATAGAGTAGGTAAAGAAAATATAACTTGTCTTAACCTCTAAGTAATCAAAATTTAAATTATCTGTTCACTGTAATGTAGTGATTAACGTACATTTTTTGCAATAATGGTAAATGTAATAAAAAAATACCTCTCGTTTCAAGTTCTCAGCTGTAAGGTGGTTAATTTCAGTGGCGTGTTTAGCTTGCTGTATTTGTGTTTGTAGGTTCTCCACTTCGGCTAACATCGACCTTTCTAATGCTTGTCTAAAACAAGTAAAAAGACATTCCTATTGATTAGTATTTTCTATCTTATACTAATATATAAAACTGAAGAGTTTGTTTTGCTTGAACGCGCTAATCTCAGGAACCACTGGTCCGATTTGAAAAATTCTTTCAGTGTTAGATAGCCCATTTATCGAGGAAGGCTATAGGCTACATTTCATCAAGTTAAGACCAATAGGAGCAGAGCTACACGTGAACAAAGTCACGCAGGTCGACTAGTTTGAATTACATTTTTATCGCGTGACATCAAATTTTTGGTATGGCTACCGGCACGTAAGTATAGGTTTGACCTTGAATGCGCAGAAGTCTTATTAGGGTCTTTTAAGTGGGGAGCACGGGGGGAGAGCAGCGCTTCACACGCGATTGGTTCTTGCAACGTTTCAGTTCAGCACGCTCACAATGTGTAACTTTCCCCCACTATTTTTGCTCAGACCTAAAGTTAGCTGCCGGCTACTATAACTCTAATTGTGGCAAAACCAATGCTAATGAAACTATTATCAATAGAGACAATTATTCAACACGTTATGACGTCATTCAGTGTTTTCAAAGTACACTAGCTTATTGTGAATATTTGTTTGCTTGTAGACAGATTCTTTTTCTACTTTCTACAATGAAATGATTACGGAATACCTAAATCATTTTCTGATTGGATTACAAATATTTGATACTTTGCCAGGATCGTAGACCTCTTTAGATCTCATCTACCTCAACTTCTTTTTATTTTACGTGGTCTCCTGTAACTAATCATCGATTCTTTGGGATCACTGTGAGTCTTCTTATGGAATCACTATCAAGGGAATTGGTCAAACAATCTCCGATAAAAACGTCAATTTCAACAAATAAGGAGAATCTATACTTGAAGATATTTAAGAAAACTTAATAAAATATTATTGGTGCAAGTCTAACATAAGCTACTTTGCTTTATTGAAATCCGAAATAATTAATTTTGTAATGATAATATTTGAAAATCACCTATTTTCTTGGTGACGGGTATTAATAACACGTTGCTCATTGTGTATCTCCTCCATCAGTTTCCGTATTTTGTTCTTGCATTGCAATAACTCAGTTTCACAGTTTGCAAGTTTCGACCTCACTAGAACTATTTCAGATTTGAGAGTTTTCTCATTTTGTTTTGCTATTTCACTTTCCTCTTCTACGTAATTTAATGCTTGTGCCTGGAAATAAATAAATGTATACTAATAATATAATGTAAAAGTGTGTTAGTTGGTTTATTCATTATATCTCAAACTTATTTGAGTGAGCCTAGATCTAGAAATAACAAAAAATAGTTTTTTTCAAAAATATCGTCTTGGGTTGTTACAATTGAATCTAGATTTAAATAAATAATTCGTAGTTGATTTAATTCCTCTTCCTCAAACTAATTTCTAAAACAACCCTCTCTAAGAAAGTTTAAGTCGTAGAAATAGTAACTTATTATATTTATAATAAGATTCACAGCCTATATTAGATTTGCCACTTCAGAAAAGGCAAGAATGCTTGGAATATGGATAATGCTGACTTTCAGTTGAGTGACATGTAGAAATGATTGTAAACACTGGCTTTTAGAAAAGAACAACTGTTGAGTTACTTGCCGGCTCTTCTCAACAGAAAACAGTATTCCGAGCTGGCTTCAGGCAAAGCGACTAACAGATCTAATTGAATAAATTTTGAGTTTGAGTTTATAGTTGGCAACTCTACATATGGTCCCATATAACAAATGAATTATGTAAATGTATATATTTGTCAGGCAATATATATTAATTAACATCATAATAAGCATACCTGTTCAGTGTTCATCCGTAGCTGGTTGTCAGCAGAACTAATTTGTTGTTGTATCAACTCCACTTGTCTCTCTTGTTCGCGCCCTTTGTTCTCCCAGTAACCGATCTCAGCGTCATACTGTTAATAATACAATATTTTATTAGTAAATAGAAAACATTCAAGTCTTTAAAGAGAAATTTTGAAATTAAATCTAATAAGTATAATCCTGGATTACCAAATTAAAGGCTAATTATTTTATATGTTATTGATTTTAAATATATTGCTATATAAAAATATTCAGAAGTACAATAAATATGATTTATTATTATCCCACAGGAACTATGATTTTTTCCGGCATAAAAACTAATCCGGGTTATAGTCTGCAAATGATCCTATAATATATACATTTTATAATTTTATTTTTCTGTTTCTTTACTTGTGGAATTGAAAATAAAACTATAAGATGCCTATTTTTAATGTTACATTAATCTATGCTTTATTGAATTGGATCTATAAAAAAAGACCTTAATTTTCTTAATTATTTCTATTTAAGATTAGTTTTTAGAACAAAATGCAGTTAAATAGGAACAACTAAAATGAATAAAACAACTACTATAGAAAAAATATAATGTGAAATTCATTTATTTATGGTTCTTATTTTTTTTAGTATTGTTCTTAAAAATTTTAAACATGTAGACTTTTTTAAGGCTGAAATTTTATAAGATTTCTCATCTTAAAGACATGAAAAATTAAAAAAAATGATATAACCAGTATTGCCTTATTTATGTAGAAAATATACTCTGTTTAGTACCTTAATAAGGTCCACCTGCTGACTCGACAGTTTCTCCCTCTGATAGTTAACTAGCGACACCAGCTCTCTGTACTGGGTGTTGTAGGTGACTGCCTCAGGCCCCTCTGTTTGCTCTGGCAGGACAGGGGACATGTGAGGAGGCCTACGTATTGTGCGGTTTGGGGATTTCCTTATACTTGCAGGTGGTGGGGGTGACCTATACGGCGGTGGTGGATCTCTGGTAAATGTTAGGAAGCATTTGTTAATATTCTTTCTACTTTATTATTATTTTTTTCAGTTTTCTATTAGACATGTTTTGTTTGTGGCATGTATTAAGTTTTGCTTGGAGATGTGTTGTTACCTAAACCTTGATAATAAACATTAATAAATTTATTACATCATATTATCCTAACTATGTAAAGTTCAGAAAAACTAAGTCATCGTTTTCCATTAACAAAAAAAAAAGGAAATGGTTAAGAGAGGTATATAAAGGGTCTGAATAAAATCTAATTTTCTTAGGTATGACGGCCAAAAAGTGTTGTGAATGAGTAAAAAAGCCAGTTGTTTAATTTATGTGGATTAAGGAGTGTAGCAATTAATTTTATATTAAACCTTACCTATAAGGCGGAACATCTTTAAGCACTGGACTGTTAGATTCAGGGGATTTCTGCTGGACCCCCTTCACCACACCCACAGGGTTACCAGGGGAAGTGTTATTTACATTTAGTGGATTTATCTGACTTGGTGAACTTTGCTTATCTGCTACTGAGTTAGTATTATGGCTCCTGTTGAAATATCAACCATTTTAATATTTAACTAAGTAACCATCTATGTATTAAAGCAAACAAAACAAAAATCAATTGAAATTGTATTAAATTTTTCTAAGACATTTTACAGCAATTAATTTTTATATATTGAGACTTTGTATCTTTGTCAAGGTTGAAAAATGTTGAATGTTTTGGTTTGAAAGATAAGTTATGAGAAATTATTTGAATTACCAAGTTTTGTTCAAATAATGGAAGTGTGTTGTGAGAAAATCAGATCTTAATAGATGTGAATTGTGTTTCAATTGTTCATAGAAAACTATAAGAGAGAGTGAGTTTACATTGTCCTGATTTCTTTCTAGTTTTTTTACGTAATGCAAAAATAACAAATATGTATACAAACCCATTTCCAATAGGTGATCTAGAATTATGAGTAGGTTGAATAGGTTTTTGGTTGTTGCTGCTGTTGTCAGATCTTCTTAAAATAAATTGTATGTCATTTGAGTATTCACCCCATTTCATCAGTATCTACAATACAACATTTTCTATAATATAAATTTTTTTTATATATATTACAACTTTTTTTATGAAGAAACATGATTGAAATCTGTACTATGTAGAAAAAATCTCTAATTTTCTATCCTTGCTTAAAATCTAACTTAAAAAGGTTCCATTCTATTTTGACATAGGAAAAAAGTGCACTGCAGTGATGACCCAGTGGTTGAGACTTCTATGTCTAACTCGAAAGGTCAGAGTTTGATCCTAAGCACACACCTCTGACTTTTCTGTGTTATGTGTGTTCTCCATGTTCTCAAAGATGTGTGAAGTCTGCCAACCAGAACTGGGCCAGCGTGATGGACTGTGACCTAATACTCTCTTCATTTTGAGGAGGAGACCCAGCTCAGCAGTCGGGTATTGACGAGTCATGATGATGATGATAGCAAAAATTTAATATACTCATTTCCAAAATCACTTTTAGAAGCATAAGCAAAAAATGAATTGAAGGACTGTGTGATCTAAAAAATTAATCTATCTTTCTTGTATCTTCAATCTCCAAGTTAATAGATTAATATTGTAATATTTTTTTGCACTAAATACCTTTAATGGATATTCCTGTGGGGCCAAGAGTCTTTCATTATTTCTCCATCTCTCTATTAGTGTGAACCTTCCCACTTTACCAGTGGCGTGCGCCAATGCAAACACTACATCCTATAACAATAAGATAATGTTATTAATTAGTAATCCTACTTAATTTTATAATTTAGCAGCAGTTCAGTTGTAAGGGTATTCAATGCATGCATCGTATGGTTTGAATCAATCACAAAAAACGGCTGAACAGATTTGAATAAAATTTAGCATACTTTAGTCTGTTAGTGGGAGAGTAATTGAGTCTAGCAATTCATTTTGGACACAATAATAAAGATACCGCGGACGAAGTTTCTACAAGTACTTGGGTATAAACTTCATTTCATAAAGCAATAGCCAGAAATGTATGGAAAAGGATAAATGATCCGACTGACCTGACAAGTGGTCGTCTCCGTCACCCCACAAACAATCCTTTGTATCCCTTCGACCCAGACCTTCAACTCCATTAATTGAAAACGATCAACTCAACTCCTAATGCCGATGAGTCTCACCACCATTATATTTTATCTTACATCCGTAGACAACTTTTTTCTAATAATATGAATGGAAATACAACATAAACACACCGATTTTAAAATAGAAATTAAAAGTCAAGTACAATATAGGGAAGAAACGTGATCGATTTCGATTAACTAAGAATCGATCTTTTAAACTCGAACAACCGATAACAAATAGATTGATATTTAAAACGAAACCGATCTCTACATTATAACTAGATTTTAACTTAACTACTTTTATGGTATATATTTAAATTTATAATTAAAATGATAAAAGAAATAATAAATTCATTCATTAATTTAAACTCTAGAAATGGTTGATGTTTTTCTCTTATATTACGGAATGGACTTACCATTCATTAATTGAGGTAATTTTGACGATTTAAATTTCAAAAAATAAATAAATTCTTTTTTGGCGATAAAAAAAGAATTGAATTCTACCGATCAAAAAAAAAAATTAAGATAAATTCTCGGTTTTGGCGCACTTCATTTACATCTTTTAAAAAAATGTGTACATCCTTATTCTAAAACCATCTCGATCACAGATTATTATTAATGCCTAACATAAAATGTTGCCGAGGGATGTTTTAAAAAAATTTGCGAAATTTGTGCAGGTTTAATATAGAAAGAAAAATAATATATTTTACTTATGTATAAATGGGAAATACAGCATCTGTTTGATGCTGATACAATATAAGAAAGAACATTTTTAATATTTTTTTAATCTAAATGTATTATTTGGATATGCAAAAGATATATTACGATTTAATAAAAATATATCAGAAAAAAGTACCGGACATTAAATCTTGTTACTTCCATATTATATAATAAAAAAAAAACTAAAGAAATCACATATTTTTTAAACTCTGCCTAAGTTCAAGGTGATTATATCATATATGTATGTTTACAAGATCATTCAATCTTTAACTTAGAAGTCTTGACGCGCGTAACTTTTAATTCAATTAATTTTAACTTAAAACTCTTATAAGTCAAAATTAACATAAATTATACAAACATATAAATATATAATCTAGAGTTGGAAGTAAATAAAAACAGCATATAGTTTTTAAGCCTTATATTTATATCAAGGAATTAAATCTGTTAACTTCAACTGTATTAAAAAACTACTTCCTGTACAGAAATATTATAAGTGCGTTTATTTAACGCTGTACTTATTATAATATTATGTCATGCGACTTTCGCAAGGAAACAGTACTATTTACAAATTGCCAATATTAAATAAAACAAATCCATTTCCAATCCCTATTGTTCTCCTGGCAATAAAGTATTCATTTATTCTTTTAATATAAAATCTCAATAATATTTTAATATTCATCACATTGTAAATACTTATAAGACAGTCCGTTTTGTGAGATGACGAACCAATTTCACTTTAATTCATTTGATTCAATATAATAATGTACTTGTCAAACACACCATAAAACTTTTTAGGCAGAATTTCCTCACATTAAATTCTCCACATATTTTAATCAAAATAAATAAGAAAATAAGCTAGCCAAACAAAATGTTACACATTACACCAAGTAATTTTTTAATATCCTGTTTAAATCTTCAGGAAACAATTACATTGGAATTACTAAAAAAATGGACTTAAATATCAACATATTATTGTATGATGAGGTATGCATTTAAACAAAACCATATCTTATTTAATTCCTATAGAATTGATTCCAGCGATTACCCATTTTGAATAATCCCCAAACTCTCGCAAGAGTGTTGGTATCCCTAGTTGTTACAGATCAATCTACAAAACTCACAATCATTCTCAAGTGATTGATTTAAGCACGTCATTATATTGTCTAATTATCGTAGAGTATGTCACAACCAAAACAAAAAATCAAAATATTTGATTCTATTTATCCAGTACAGAAGCCAGGAACCATTTCGTCATCTCACTTGCATTGTGACTACTATGCTTTCTCTTCTTTTTCTCTATTATATCTTTCTAGTTCTTTTAAGAATTGTCCTTTAGGTTTCATCACATTGGGACGATCCCCACGGCACTTGGGACAAAACCACTTGCCTTTTGGCTTAGTTGTTAAAAATACGCACGAAAAATGAAACCATTCTATGGGGCACAAGTCGTTATCGCATAGAATCATTTCACCGTAAGATATTTGATCACACAGGCAATAACGAGGCTCATCAGGGTCGATTGCGTCGGTTTCTTCTGGTGGGGTCTCTGATCGTTGTGCTGCTTGGCGTGCTTTGCGCTTTTTCTTCTTACCAATACCTAAATAAGGGAAATAATTAGTATAATTTTTTTTAATTATTTTTAATATTAGCGTTGATCACTATGAACATTTGTGATGATTTATGAACTCAGAATCTACATATTTTCTTTTAAATATTCAACTTAGTAAAATAATATTAAGCTGCAATGAAAGAGCAATGAAGCCTCAAATATTCTTAAAAAATAAATTCTTTTTACATATTGTTGAATTAATTATTCTACTTCTGCTAATACATATCTTCAATAATTCAAAAGATTTAATTTACCTTTCTTATGTGTAGTATTATGTGTATGTCGGTCGTTATCACGATCACCGGAGTCTCCACCATCAGTTGCAGCGCCAGCTGTTGTTCGTGATCTTCGAGCTCTTTTTGACCAGCGTTCACCTATAAATTAAATTATTTCAATGAAAATCATACAAGCTTTAATTAAAGTATAACTCTTTATTAAACCTAATATGGAATACTTGTTAAAATATATTAACACTTGTATACACAAATTCATACTTTGTTTAATGTAAGTTTCTATGATGTTGAGCTTTGTATTTAATAGAAATTCTAGTACTAGGTTTGTGACATCATAAAATTTGTTCGTTATATGATAAATTTAATACAATTCAAAGACAAACTGCAATAATTAAGGATTTTAAGAAGATTTATAAATAGTAAACATTAAAGTATTCTCACCTTGTAGCCAAATATTAAAAACATTTATCTTACAAACGGGAAACAATATTGCTGAGTTTATTAAGGTGATTACTTACTGCATAAAATGATAAGGGACCATTTTATTTTTATTTTAATTAAATAAATTTAGAAATTCATCATTGTAGCAGTGGATTTTTCATTTAACTTATGGCAGTGAGAAGTTAAAGTACAAGTTGTATGATAAATTGTTCTTTTTCCTAGATTAAAATAAGCATTCGCCTATTCCTAGACGCCAAAGGAAATAAATAAATTGATTGATTGATTGATTGATTCATAGAATATGACTAATTTATTCACAGTGGAGGAGTCAAGTTAATTACAGAATAATATCTACAAGTGGGCTTTTTATAAATAATTGTAATTTAAGCCAGCTCTGTCTTATAATTTTAATTACCTCCTGACTTTTCTTTATCAGTCTTCTCTTTTTCTTTCTCGTTGGATCTTTCTGGTGTTGGAGTTGGAGCCGGTGTATGTTGTTGCTGCACTTGTGTGTTAGATTCTTTCTCTGAACTGCGAGACTCTAATGTCTGTGGTGATGTTTCTTTAGTTGTGCCATTGGTGTTTACATCGAGACAGGAAACTAAAAGTAGAAAATTTACCTCTATGTAAACAACTAACTTTTCAGATAAGTTACTTTAAGTAGTTAAGTTTGTTGTAAAGCTTACCTAATTTTTTGTGATCCGCATCAAGTGATCTTTGTTTATTATCAATGAGATCTTGAAGTAATTGTACAACTTGAAGTTTCTCATCACCAATTTCTTGAGCTGCCACTAGTGCTGATTGAAGACGAATTGCTGCTTTTCCGCGACGACGTTCCTCTGTGTTAGGCCCTATACAAGTTGCTAAAGATGTTTCTGCATCTCGGAGGCACTCTATGAAAAATAATATGAATATTATTGAAATTAAGATATGTAGCGATATTTTGGGGCTAATCATTTAAAATGTGTATAAAATAATTAAACTTTTACTGAACATTTTAATAAAAGATTTTATATGAAAAAATCAAGATATGATAAAGAAAATGAGAAAAGGAAAGTAAAATTGAACAAATTCTACCTAAGCGTCATGCATACATTACAATAAGCTTGGAGAATGGATTTTGAATGAAAACGTCAACAACTAATTTTGTGACTTTTGTTGATCGTTCAAATGAACTGAAAACTAATAGCATTGTTGAGAATGTTATTAAGCATGATAAAGCAAGAGAAATAACATAAATTATACCTCTGTAAGTCACGTCTAGCTCTCGCATACGCGATAAATGTCGTTGTAGATCATTGGGTAAATTTTCAACGCAATCTAAGTAATTTTCAACATAGGTCGCTGAAAGCAGCGCTTCTGTTGAGGTTTGGTTCAACATAGTTTAAGATTTTACACAGTTTTCATTATCGAAGCAACTATAAACGATTAGAATTCAATTAACTTCAGAAATAACAAGTTGATACAATCCAAAACCCAAACTCCAAAGCCGTCAAAACTCAAATTTCACAGATTACTAATAAACTTGAACAATAAGTATCGATGTATCCAAATATCGATATTATTTTTAAAATACCGATTGATATAATCGATATTTTAATTTGATATTTATTGCCTAACATTTAATTTAATTTTTTAAGAACTTAGTATATACTTCGTATAATATTACTTATATTATATCGAACTAGTTCATCCTTTTTTAAATACAGGTATATTTTAAATATGATAAATAACACCGGTCAACACGGATTTTGAGTCTGGCAACAAAATGTCAAATTTTGATTTCTTTTACCTTACTTATAATGGGTAAAATAAGTTTTTTGAATAAAGTTTGCTTATATAGAAATTTCGTTTTCATAGAAAATTTCATATTATTTCGACAAGTAAAGTCTGTATGCTATTCTGCGACTCAGTCATATACAAAAGTACTAGCTACAGTTTGTAATAGACATACATACACTCAATACAGTAGAATGCGCGACTTGTCGCCATTTTGTTTTAAAGTATTACCAATTATTATTTTACTCTCCACTAAGAACTTTAAAACTTAATTATCAATATAAAACATACAATAGCAAACTTATTTCTTCATAAATTGAGTTTTTGGTTATTTTTCAATGTAAACACTCAGACAAGTCATTAAATAACAGACACAAAAAAAAATTTTTTTTTGTTGACTTGTGTAATCTACTAAGCGTTAAACATACTACCATTGAACTCTTTTTTTTTTATTATAAAACTCAAGGGTTACCAACTCTTAAAAATATTTATTTAAAAGAAAAAATTGTTAATATTACTTTAATATCAATAAAGTGAGAAATACCGTAAAATATTAGCATTGTTAATTTTTATGATTTTAAATTCCCCTGCAGCTTTATAGTTGCGCCATCTAGGGACACATCTTAGACACAAAAGATAATTTCATTCTTTCTTATCGTTAAAATTCTCTGCCACCACCATTCATTTGAAGATGTTGTAATATTATATAGATGAAATAATTTTATTACAGAATGTTATTGTAACGACGCGATGTTGGAGAGATTCGATGAGAGGGCACGATGACCAAGCGGGGCGCAAGTCTGTCGTTGGCTACACGATGATGATGAGGAAACCCAGGTTGCAGCTGATGGTGGTGAACAGTGTTCGTGGGTGTCTCCTGCAGACTGAAGCGTTGTCGATTGCTGCCGCTGGATTAGAACCGGCTAAATTGGTCACCGAATTGGATCCTGCTGAATTGGACAACGACCGCTGGTAACAGCCGCCGCTATAGGATTTGAAATTTAATAAAAATGCTAGCGCGAATCAATTAGATGATGGCCCAATGTAGTTTAATTTTGTTATCTATAATATTAATAAGTCTTGTTACATTATTATTTTTTTATAATGTAATTAAATGGATAAAAAGATCCAAAGCGACTTCTAGTGCAGAGTTGCACATGAGCGCTGCGGTCTTAGGGGCATCGAGCACCACTGGCCTGTATATGTATAATCTGTGCTTGCCGGGGCAGCAAAAAAAAGTTTTGACATTTTGCTACATGGGTTAGAGCCTTTTATGTATCATCTTTGCTAGAGCCGCCCCTGAAAATGTCTTAAAATAGGATTAGTGTAAGGGTATTTTTATTGTAAATAATGGATAACTGATACATTTACAAGTTTAAATTATTTACTTGGAAACTATTAAGGCACTGTTCAAATAACGCACAGGTTTTTTTGAAAGCCTTTAGATGGAATATAATTAAGATATACTTATAAAATTTATTATTGCACTAGCCGACCAGCTCTGGCTTCGTCCAGGTGTAATTATATAACCAACTCTAATACTATTACTATACTATTCATAATCTTTTGCTATATCGCTATTAAATATGTACCAAATTTCATCTTAATCGGTTCAAAGTTAATGTCAAGCGTTAGAACTCTGCACAAGAAACCAATAATAGCAATAACTTTTAAAAACAAATTTAGTATTATTAAAAAAAAATCTTTATTCCAAAGCTTTAAAAAAAACAACACAATATATCACCATTTACGATAAAGAAAAAATATAATGTAGTGAATGTAGTTGTCTTGTCCGACGCGAGCCTTGTTTGCCCAGTTTCTATTTTTTTGGAATGGATAATAAAATTAAGAACAGTTCTATTAAAATACAGAAGTATACCTACAGAGTGTCTTTTTTTTTGACTGGGACAGTATGGGGAAATCTTAAACCGTTGGAGATACTGGGAACTTCTTAGGAACCATTAGGTGCTTGTTTGTGTAATCAATTTTGGCATTTTTTAAATTTGACTAACTGGTTCTCTGATGCAATGAAATAAATGATCCTGATATGAAAATGGGTCGGTATGCATTAAAATAAAGTTTTGACCATTTCTTCAAACTTGACCAAAAATTGACTATGCCAAATTAGATTTAAAAAAAAAGCACCCAATAGTTCCTAAGAATCCCTGTATCTCTAACGATTAAGGATTTCACCATATTCTCATTTTAAAAAAATCACTCTATTAATACAAGATGTATTTTGGTATAAATGATCTCATTAACGGATAGCAGAGTACTGCAGACCAAAATAATAGTTAAAATAAAGGAACAAAGGAAAATCATAATTCTAAATAATAACAGCTAACTACCATTTGAGGTCGACTGAACACCTACATTTATTTCGCCCACATCTTTGTCATAAACATAAAATGTGCGGCGACAGTTCGCCTAAACACGATCTAACTAGCACGCGATATATGCTCATATTTTTACCATATTTTGCATATGTATGAATTTTCTGATTTAACTCTAATTTACTGAGTTTTCACAAGGGTTTTGTTGCGTATTATTTTGGTAAAATTCAGTAGTGTGTAGTGTATCTAAGTTTTCACAATGCCTTCAACTCAAATTTTTGTCGGACTACCCCAAGATTCAAAGAGCTCCATAACAATGTAAGTGCTATTTTATAAATTATGGACTGTCAAATTAGCATAAGTTTTTTATATTATTACATTTTTTTTACTAAATAAATTTCGATTACTCCTTAGCAGTAAATGCTAATGCCGTTTTAGTTACATTAATAATTAAATTTTAGTCATCTATACTAATATATAAATCTGAAGAGTTCGTTTGATTGTTTGCTTAAACGCTCTAATCTCAGGAAATGCTTGAAATTCTTTGAGTGTTAGAAAGCCCATACAACGAGAAAGACCATATATCATTACTCTAAGACCAATAGGAGCGGATAATCACGGGCACGAAGTTGCAAAGGTCTGCTAGTTTACTTATATATAACCATTTGACAAAGTTAAGCAATGGGTCTGTTCTACGCCTAATACTAGTCTTACGCCGCCGCCGTCTGTCTACACAATTATATCTTACCTTTTAAATCAGTCTTAAAAACATGAAATATTACCGTGGTTATCCTAGAAATAATAAGAGAAACGTGTTCGTTGTTAATTTAGTGAATCTTGTATATTTTTAATATCATCATAGTCACCATTTAATGGCCCACTTCTGAGCCTGTCACTGCTTTAAAATTGAATTTTTTTATATATCGGAATATAACTTAAATAGCCAAAGGATAAATATAAAAAGCAAGATTTTCTAGTCTATGCACTTTTATTCTAAATTTAATAGTCTGTGTGGGTTTTATTAGATTTATCTAGATGGTGGTAGGCGGTATCTGTCTTACCTTGACTTTTCCTAAACAGACATCCTTAGTTATTTGAATTGGTAAGGAAACTACTTCTTTATCCGTTTGTCCGTCTTTTATGATACATTGCAGAAAATAAAGTTGAAATTAACATATCAAACGAAGAAATATTCGTGTAGTTTACCTGCCCAAAAGATTATTAATTGTTACAACAAGTTTGTTGTTTTCGAATTTGTGCTTGTTGTTTAATTGTCGACATAAATTGATACTAGCTGTGCCTGCGACTTCGTCCGCGTAGAATGGTGTCTTTCCCTTTTGTTATATCACACCCTTGAGGGTAAAACTTTTATAAACTTTTAATGTCATATTTATTTATATCGAATCAACAGCCTACAAAATAAGTTGCAAGCTTCTAGCTTTAAAATGACGATACTTCCATACAACTTTTATCCTTCCCTTTCAACCCCTTACAACCCTTTTTTTGCATTAAAAAGCCTATGTCCTTTCTCAGGCTCTAGACTATCTGTATACCAAATTTCATTTAAATCGGTTCAGTAGTTTTTGAATGAGGGTGGTTTGGTTGGGTGAGTTCTGTTTGTTGTGAAGGTACAAAGACGCCCTACTCTATGAAAAATCTTTACTACCCCTATGATTATGATAATTGCTCCATATTTATAAGAATAAAAATTTTGTGAGAAAGATATGATATTGTATCAATATACCACGAAACGTAGCAAGAGATTTATTTTGTGTTTTCTCAAGATGAAATTAATTACGTAGGTAATACTAACTAATTAAGAATACAAACTAAACAAATGAAATTTGGTACAGAGATAGGTTAAAGCTTGGGGAAGAACACAGCTTTGATTTCGTTATGTTTGGGAATTAGTCCTATATAAATTACATTGGTCTTGAAAATTAAAATGCAAAATATAGCGATAAAGCGATTAAAATGTGAAATTAAACCTAAAGGGTACCTAGATGGTAAACACGTGGTAAATAGTAATAAAGAATAAATAATATACCCAATACAAACATTGTAACGGTTAGCGAGATTAATCTAGTGTGCGCTAAAATAAACACCTCTAACAACATCGTATATCATAAAGATTTAACAAGTTCATTAGCACTTCAATATCTAAACGTTTATCAGTGCTATAAATTGATCGAAAGCTTATGACAGTTACGCTGCACGCACACAATGGTGGCTGCGGACGGCGCGCCTCGCGGAAGCTGCACTATTACATGCTTCGATACATTCGTCATACCTTCTGCTTGGCTTGTTAATAATAGGAATGTTGATCACCAGATTATAGTAGTTCTGTAAGTAAGATTGTGAAATTTATTAATATGCACTAACATTACTACACTAAAAAACGAAGAATATAAAACTAACTTACGTAGTATAATGACTAGATTGTTCGGGAAGAAACCCCTATCATCAGGCAAAGTTATTAGAAAGGATGATTATAATAGAAGTCTTGCTCCTTGTCATTAGTCAAATTGTATAAAAACCTTAATTCCTCTATCCATTTCTCTAACTCTGAAGTTAGGCAAAGTTAAATTATTCACCATAATGCAGTTGCTGCTTTTGTGATAATTTTATAACAAATAATAGGAGTATGAACATCATATGCTCATTTTGATACAGATTTAAAATTATTTTTAAAATCATGCATTTTTTCTTGTAACGTGATGGAATTAAACAAGTATAAAATAAAATATTTTTTCCCCTATCTCGGAAAGAATATTTTTGCTCTTCGATATTTGAGTGCAAAAGCCGTTTTTATCAGCTAGAGGATAAAGCTAAATTGAATTTAGAACATCGTGTGCACTAAGTTTGTGAATTCAAAACATCACTAAACCAATGTACCTCTACCTCTACGGTGCCGAATTTATCATAGAACCTTTTTTAATTAATTAAAAATTTAAACTCGGAACCTTCTTGGTGTACTTTTTTTAAATTTGCTTTGCACGCGTCATTTTATTTTCACGTCATATTGTTAAAAACAAGAAACTTGAAAACTAGTAAAAAACCTAAAATTAGTGATTATAATTTAAAGATTATTCTGTAATACTTAACTATCATAATGTTTTGTAGTTAATACCTAAAGTGAAATAAAAGTATCTTGTCATTTCCTCGTTGAGGTGGGATGAAAAGTTACGTGTTGCACACGAGTGCAAAGATTTTTCACCTCGTTCTCTTTTGATTTCCTCACTAACACTTCACCTTCGCTTGCTCGGTCATCAAAATTGAGCACGTGGTTAAAAAGCAACTTGCACTCTTGTGTAACAAATAACTATTATTATAAAAAATTACGTATAAAATGAAACTTTTTCCTTCCTTTCACATCGGTACCGTAAAACAGTAACACTGGCTGGTGTGCGACTAATAGAATTTTAGGCAATTACTCTCTATCTCTATTAATAACGTTGTACTACACAGATGGCGTACCTTTATTATTATAAGGATGTTAATGATAATTAATTATTTTGTTCAAAAAATTCAATGCTACGTCACTTAGCTCGTAAGTTATAGAGTTTCCTGGAATAAAATATTATAGCTTGCGTGTAATGTTTCAATCAAATCCTCATAAATTAGAAACCAGGTTTGGCATAGGTGTGATGTCCCACTGACATCCCTCTGGCATATATGGAGTTGCCGCACGCCAGCCGAGTGCTTGTTTGACATATCTCGGTCAATCCATTTAGCAGCTCTGACATTTCTTTATATATGATATTACTAGAAACTTGCCCACATAGTAAGATTTTCTGATCATGGAAGTAATATGTTTGTATCATATCATTCGTCGTTGAAAACTTTCTTTTGAAATTGATAGACCTTTAAAGTTGTTCACATCTTCTAATATATAAAATTCTCGTGACGCGGTGTTTGTTACCAAACTTCTCCAAAACGGCGCGACCGATTTTTATGAAATTTTGTGTGCGTGTCGGGTAGGTCTGAGAATAGATTAACAACTATTTTTTATATCCCTAAGTGATAACGGTGACCCACCCCAAACTTTGTAAATTTATATGGCTTATTAATGTTTGCTTGGCCCGGGTTTCGTTTCTGCTGTTTTTTGTCTGGCACTGAAAAGGAGCCAGAGTTAAAAACATGCCAGCTATAGCCGTGCATGCACGTTGGGTAATGTTTTAACATCGATTCCCAAAAGTCAGTAGGTAAAATAACACTCCGAGTTTGTACACGATGAATATATTACACTATTACTTGATTAGACACTATAAAATAATAATAATTTGTTCTTACGTTTCTATAAACACGTGAGCGAGAATCCTTTTTTCATTTTCTTTGAGGAACAGGCATATTACTACATTTAGATATTATTATAGTTTTCTACTGGCCATTTTTAGTACAGTTACGCGTCTATTTATATATGTCATCGGATCACATGCCGTACATACTTCAACATTCGTTGATTCTATTGATCCATCCCATTCTTTTCCTCGTAGCTGATGCTTCATTCGATCTGGATGAGTGTTTTGACAGATAATTTATAAAACAAACAAGCGAGTCAATAAACTTGTCCAAATAGAAAGTTTTATTTTATCAAAGATATTTCAGAAGTGAATTCGTCGATTTCTGATGGTAAGTTCGATTGCATTGTTGGCTCAGCTCTCGTCAACAGTTGTTGGCCTTCGGGCTTGAAGGATCGTGATTGTTCGTTCACCCCATCTCCGTTACGATATCTGTTAATTAGTGTTCTTGATAGTGAGCTATAGAAATCGACAGATAGTATCAATTAGAGAGTGGGTGATGGGGGCTATTCATTTATTTGACCACAAATTGGTAGAATGAGCTATAAATGAAGGAAAATGTTTATTGCTGACAAATTGATTCCTGGTTTTATAGTGTATTGTATTGTTTATACTATGACAAAGGTTTATTTCACCTGCCGTCTGTTTATCTGTCTGTAACAAAATCAAGTTATTTAGACCCACTTTCTATTTTCTAAACTGAAACTTTTTTTTGCAAATAATCATAAAAAAATCTTAAATCAACTTTAATATTTTTTTCTGACATTTAATATTAGACCATTAATATTAAAGGCAGAACACATAGTGTTAATATTAATAAAAAATTTAATTGAACTAGAATCCATTCACATGTGGTGTTAACGATTTAATTATTTTATTGCGACCCTATTGCGGCAAAGTTCTTGTAGAATTATGGCTAATAAGGAAAGTTATGAGATGCCATCCATCACGAGTGTTTTAAACCTGGTGTTGTACACGTATAGTGATTGTAGAAATATAATAATGTGGTTTTAGCCACCACCAAACTTGTAGTGCTGTAAATAATAGTGAAGATTTTATTCTTTATATTACATAATGGAACTTAAGGCTTAAGTTGACTAACCTTGGGTTTAAATAGTGAGACTGAGCAGTGGAGGCGAGTTTTGGAATTCTGTTAAAAGACGTTTATGCCTACATCTTGGTCAAAAGTCCAAGGCACTTCTTAGGTTTCTCGCGTAATTGTAAGAGATCATATTTGATTATTTATCATAGTTAGTTTAAAATCATCATCCCTTGTAGTGTTCTTCAATATTCTCTTCTCCTCCTTTCTCTTTATATATTTGACTTCATATTATTTTGTTTTTAACATAAATTACTATAGCATATCTTAGCTAAGTATAAAAGTAGCCTAACATCGTTCAATCAGTCTAGAACTTCACACCTATGTAACTTCCTTTTGCACTTAAGAATTTCTTCATTTCAAAGTAGACTGAATTTAAATCAATTGAAGTTTAAAAAGGGGGGAAAATATAATTGTTTCACATATCTAAGTTATCATTTCGCTCATTGTTTTAAATTTTATGCATCATATAGAAAATATTAAAATTGCATAAATGTTTACACCTAATCTAAATTATGTTACGGTAATTTGATTATTGTAAAATACTTTAATAATGAGAAGGTTTAAAATAAAGATTTCGAATTAGAATTTGAAATGTATCTTTGACTGGCTTGATAACTTATAAGCTCTGTACTGACAGATCATAGAGTGAGTAACAAAAAAATATAGTAAAGTGTGAAGTGTAACCGGTATCAAGGATTACGTATGACGTCATCTTTATAATGTTATAAATTATATCGGATAGCGAGATACAATTAAAGGCAAGCGTTATTGTAAGGCAAAGATGCTTCTTAAACCTACTTCTGGTACCTATTATTATTGTATTATGTATTACTGTGTATAGCTTAAGTATGTAAAATATCTATTTTAATTTACAAACATGTTTAATACTTTCAGAAATGTGTAATAATAAGCCTGTTAAAAAGAAGAAAAGCTTTTAATATCAATATTAAGCATTCGAGCGGGACGTGAATTTCTATTTTTCACATAAACAACATGAAATTATTATTACTTTTTTTAGTCCACATCAGTAGTCCAATGACTATCATTTGAACCCACCTATCGATCGTGGATCCAACGCCTAAACCACTGAGCTAGTGACGCTTTATTTTTGGTATTTTATATCTCATTAGTAGAATCGGTCCACAAAAGGAGTATTTGGCGGCTGACGCTTTTTATTACATAATTGTTGTTTTAATATTAAAATTCCCATAAACAAACATATACTTTTAAAAATAAAACTTTATTGGCTTTTGTAAAATATTGTGCTGTATGTATTCCTAAATAATAAAAAAATTATTATACTTTAAAATAAAAGATCTAGAGTTGGCTTACCACTCTAGATCACGATATGATATTACTTCCATTCATTGACTTGAGTTTTATTTATATAGATAGCTCTTTGTTTATATAGGCGGGCTTTATTTATACAGCTCTTTATACGGAAGATTTCAAGTAACCGTGACTAGCTCGTAGCTGCCGACGTGGCGACCATTAGCAAATGATTGCTAGTAATTGATTTGTGTCCTCTTTCCTCTGGTTTACTCGTTCTAGTCAAGCGAAATCTCATTTTCTTGTATTCTGTTACGTGCGATGACATTTCAATTATTATCTGGACATATTTAGGAAATGGTTACAGCATAGAAATTATTTACTGAAATATGAATAATCTGTCTATATGATACGATAACAAAATATTATTTTTAAAAAGTTTTATCTAAATTGCGTTTGCGCTTAGCATGAGAGTAGACATTTTTTTGTGGAGAATAATATTTTTTTCAGGAAAGGCAATGTGCAGATTACAAGCAAAAGCTTTGTGGGGGCCTTTAATATGATATTGGCGTTTGTCGAACTGGCCATTTCGATCACAAATAGGTGGCTATGTGGCGTTTGTTAGAAATTCCAAATTTAAATTTATTGCAAATTTAGGCTTGGATTTTGAATTTAGTGATTCATTTGTTTTCGTGTTATTTGATGCGGTATTTTTATATCGTTAAAGTCTAGCTACTATTTTTTTGTTAATTTTGAATTTACCAAGGCGTGACGTCATGTGCATGGATATTGTTGTTCTAGCTATTATGGCTATAGTTTACTTAATTAATTTCTTTGTTTTGATAGTTAATTTTTTAGAATCTCTTTAACAAATGTATTTATTTAATACTGTAATCATATGTATTATATAATGATAAGAATCTTCTTTATGTAGTATCTCATAATAAAATAAGTAGATTATAAGTACATGACATTGAGGAAAAGTTTAACCGAGCACGAAATGAGCAAATCGTCCCATCCCCGACTGGCACATGGCTCGTGGCTCGTCCCAATTTATTGTCAGACAATCGATAGAATACATAATGTCGTGATTGATGATGGACTGACGTACGCTGTTATAGGATTGTGATCCGACCTACTTTTTATAATTACCAATCTTTTTTGCCTTATTATGAAATTCGCTAAACTTATTGAAGCCCTTATATACATTATACATAATCTACATGTCTCTCTAATTTATAATGTAAGCACAGCTAAGTACACCTATGTATAGAATGAAATTAATTTCCCTCCATGATATTTTATGAAAATTCTTAAGAGTTAATGTTTTAGACCTTTCCTTTATGTAAGTACATTCTAGAGGATAAAGATGATAACTCGATAGGCGCTTTATCGAGGATATATTAACCACTAGTAATTAATCCTCTTCCTGTATTAAAAGATTCATCAATTGTGAAGAGTAAAAGTCAATTGATGAATGCTGTCTACCGGTCTATTATGACAAGAAATAACTCGATTTTAAATAGGAAAAATCTCTTTATTACTTTTATTTTTTTAAGTACTTTACTAACTAAACTTCAATATAATTACTAAAAATTTATAATTTACTAGATATAATAATTTTACTTGCAATATTATAACAATCGTGTCCGTCATGTCTTTTTCGGCAATAACTTATACGATTCCTAGCTACTAAAAGTCTATTAACTCTTTAATTATTTTTCTACCATAGAGAAACATTATTGCTTCACTCTACTATTATTGTAGCAAAGCTAAATAGTAACACTTTTTACTATTTTATTCTAGCAACATTAACCATACGTTATTTGCAAAATTCATTAAAGTAAAATAATACCCAATGTCCACTGTTACCTTTGGAAGACTCCCTATGAAATATGAAACTGGTGGGTAATTTATATATTTTTTTTAAATTTATTGAAAGAGAAATGGTATTCTTTAGAAACTTGGAATGGGAATTGAAGAGTAAAGCTGCATTGACAAATTTCAGGCATCATACAACAGAAGTTATATTGCATATAGAGTCATTTTCTTCGAAAGTATAGTGGACCTTTTTTTGAGCCCAAATTATGACTAAAAATATATAACCTGTTTTTCATATTATTAAGGAGGCATTTATGAAAAGATGATAGAGGAACTTTTATCAATTTCTATTATATCAAGTTACTAAGTTTTTTTAACCTTTTTTGTTACTCTCTGATATTGAAATTTTAAGATCTCACTTTAAATACATAGGAAACATATTTTTTTTATGTTTCCTATGTATTTAAAGTGAGATCTTATTAAGAATTATCGAATATACAAAGTGGAAATGATTTATAGTCTATAACCGTGTATAACATATATAACCTGCAATATTGTCACTCGTGACCATCTTGGAATATTTGCTGCACAAAATATACCATCGCCCGCAGGCAAATACGATCGCACTCTCACCAAGAAATATACACTTCAAGTATTTATAAAATTGCACCTTATACCATGAGTTATATACATCCATTTTCATCATTTGCATTAGAAATGTGCACGCATTGTATACGTTACAAATGTAAATCTTCTATTTTCAGTCTATAAATTCTGATGGAAAAGCCTCGCGGGATATTTTACGGCGCTCCGAAGTGTCCAACGCAGTTTCTTGTGCGTGACGTCACGATTTTAGCAAATAATACATTGATGAATGGATGAAGTTAACATAGCAAGTGCAGAGAATTTATGGACTTGGAAATAGACATATTTGTGTAATGCTACCTTGAAGGAATTAACTGTAATTTTAAAATAAATAATCCAGAAATTGCATGTCGTATTATTGGCAGCAAAATCTTTCAAATTCAGTTGCAAATGCCCTAATAATAATACATTAGTGATTTAAGTATCACTCGTATTTACTTAGTTTGAACATTACATTTTTTTTATCTAACATAAATTATGTAATGATAGATAAGATTTAAAAAAAAAATATGTTATTCTTTTAAAATTTAAAATAAAAGCTTGTTTTTAAAGAAGTTTTTTTTGACCTTTAATTTATTTATTTACTTTTTAGTTTTCGCTGGACAGGTTTCTGAGTCTGTTCTTATCATTCAACGCATTATTGCCGCAAGATCATTTGCCGGTTCATTTCCAGCATTCTAGCTCTTCAATAAGAAAACCTTTTAACTTGCGTATTCTCAGCAAGTCCTTCCATCTGATATTGTAGGAAAACATAAAAACTTAGAAAATCTTTAGAAGTCCGCCATATTGGATTTAGAGTGATTCCACTTTATTTTTCGAGTTATTCTTAACAAGCCCTTTCATTTGATACCCATATTATAGGAGTGCATTAAAAATAACTAGTGCGCCATCTTCGGTGTTCCGCCATGTTGGATGTAGAATGATTTTACTCCGCTAACCATACTTTGTCATCCAAACTAAACGTGTATACTAAATTTCAGCTCAATCAGTGCTAGGATATGTGCTTCAAAATTGACTTGCTAGATTCCACGCAACAAACAAACATACATAATATGTACATTGCAAGTTAATAAAAACCTTGTAAAAAATAATAGTTATGGGTTACGTGCGTGTCGCGTGGGTTAGCGCAGAAGCCAGCAAAAACTACATAACTATTTTAGTCGCTAATATCGGATTCATCAAGGATATTTTCCTAATTTGGCAGTCACGTAAGTTGCAAAATCGTGACAAAAACAGACAGGTAGAATAAAGTAATCGTTTTCCATATAAAAATTTGATCAAAACACATAAATCAAAGATTAATATCTCTCATCACGACCCTTCAATGGCCCACTGCTGAGCCGGGTCCTCTATGGACTCCTCCTCAGAATGAGGAGGAGACCATAGTCCACCACGCTGGCCCAGTGCGGGTTGCCAGACTTCACACACCTTTGAGAACTTTATGGAACTCTCAGGAGTGCAGGTTTCCTCACGATATTTTCCTTCACCGTTAAAACAAGTGATATTTAATTGCTTAAAACACACATAACTCAGAGTCAGAGGTGTGTGCCCAGGATCGAACCTCGGACCTCCCGAGTAAGACTTGAAGTCTCAACCACTGGGCCATCACTGCATCATTAATATCTCTAAATTATTGTAAATAGTAGGTTTTTATTATCATCAATAGATTTTTATAGGAAAATAAAACCACCGTTTTAGATGAATAGACAATTTTAGAAAGGTTGGCGTTTATACTTGAAATCTGATCAGCGACAGTAAATCTATATAACATTTTAAGAAACGTATATAAATGCTATTTATTAAAAACTTTAACCTTAAAGTACAATTTGAGATTGCAAATAGTAAAATGTTTAAAGATCTCAGATAACTAGCAATATTCTACAGATTATAACAAAAAAAATGTTCATTAAAAATTATGATAAGAGTACCAGGCACGAGTTGTCACTATTTTTTTTGGTAAAAAGCGTGACAGCACAAATAACGTAATAAATACAAAACTCTACTATACAAATGGTTTAAATACTCTTATTTTAAGTATTAATATCTTAGGGTTAATTGTTTTACTTTTCACTTTAAACATTTTCATAAAATTTAATGTAAACCTAAATAAGTAATCTTTTGACCTTTGACAATTGTACTAGGCTAGGAAACGGCATTTTAATAATTTTAATATTAATAATATAATAGGTTGGGGAAAAAGTCTTTTCGCATTATAGTATGTATGAACTTGTAATAAAATCTCTTTGGCTATACTATTTGTATCTGGCTGGTTTTGGTATCAATCAAAGTTTAAATTTTAAACAAGATAATTCCAAATTCAAATTAGGAAAATGTGTGATTTTTATTTGTTTTTCGTACTGTGAAGATGAGTGAATCTAATGAAGAAATTCGATACATTTTAAAATTTTACTACAAAAAAAGTAAAAATGCAACGCAAGCCGCGGAAAAAATTCGCGATTTTTATGGACCTAGTGCAGTGTCTGTGAGTGTTTATTGGAAAAAGATAATAAGAGCCTCAAGGTCTATTTGATGAATAGAAAAAAAAATCAAGATGGCGGAATTTATTTCTCCATACTAAATGTATGGAGAAATATTCAAGAGACTACAATATTGAAACTATGCAAGACTTTGATATGGTTCATAGAAAACATTCATTCTGACAAATTCATCGAGGATTTCAGAGATGGGTATGGAGCACGGCCAGGGTATTCAAGATAGGTGAGGGGTTCTCAAACAAAAATCCTTCGAAATCTCATCCAATTGGCAGGGAGCTGAATAAAAATTTCCAAATTGTCAGATTTTGTAAAAAATGATAGACAGTGGTAGAAAGTAGTAGTAGCCACACTAGTCTATACTATTATATAAAGAGGAAAGATTTGATTGTTTGTATGTTTGTATATTTGTTTGTTTGTTTGTTGCGAATAGGCTCGAAAAGTACTAAACCGATTTTGAAAATTCTTTCACCGATAGGAAGCTACATCCTTTCCGGGTAACATAGGCTATGTGGTGTTGCCATAAATACTCTAATTAAAAAGACATGGCCATTTAAGTGCCATCAGGTGGTCGTTTTGTAACTTGAAGAGCTTCTCAGGAACTACAAATCCGATTTAAAAACTTCTTTCACTGTTAGAAAACTACACTATTCGTGAGTGACAAAAGTGATTTAGTGTTGCCATATACATTTTTTAATTAAAAGAATATGGTCATTTTGTTATTACTAATCTGATTTTTAAAATTCTGACACTGATAGAAAACTACACTATTCGTGAGTGACAAAAGTGAATTAGTGTTGCCATATAAATTTTTTAATTAATAGAACATGGCCCCTTTGTTGTTTCTAATCTGATTTCAAAAATTCTTTCACTGTTAGAAAACTACACTATTCGTGAGTGACAAAGGTGATTTAGTGTTGCCAGATACATTTTTTAATTAATAGAACATGGCCCCTTCGTTGTTTCTAATCCGATTTCAAAAATTTTTTCACTGTTAGAAAACTACACTATTCGTGAGGGACAAAGGTGATTTAGTGTTGCCATATATATTTTTTAATTAATAGAATATGGCCCCTTTGTTGTTTCTAATCCGATTTCAAAAATTTTTTCACTGTTAGAAAACTACACTATTCGTGAGTGACAAAGGTGATTTAGTGTTGCCATATATATTTTTTAATTAATAGAACATGGCCCCTTTGTTGTTTCTAATCTGATTTCAAAAATTCTTTCACTGTTAGAAAACTACACTATTCGTGAGTGACAAAGGTGATTTAGTGTTGCCATATACATTTTTTATTTAATAGAACATGGCCCCTTTGTTGTTTCTAATCCGATTTCAAAAATTCTTCAAGCCTCTTTTCACTTTCTTTCTTTCGATAATTTCTCCCTTTCTCTCTCTCCTTTACCCCTTCAATTTTAGTTCTTCTCTGTCCTCTCTCCTTTAGCATATGTCGCGTTTTATTAATTTTGTTTCTATTATTTTTCTTTTTATAACTTTTTCTTACTCTCTCTAATTTTTCAAATAATTAAAAACTACACAATTACACAGTGACAAGTTAAGGACATCAATCATAATATTGCTTTAAATACCCGGAGCGAAGCGAGGGCAGCCCTCTAGTTATATATATAAAAACTATGTATTTCATGTGATTTGACATTGAGTTATTGTTATTATATATTTAATTATAATTGCTGTAAACGATTGACAATTACAATACGGAACATTATAAATAATAAAGATAATAATTTAAATAATAAGCTAAAACGGCAATAATAATAGTGTCACAATTAAATTCTGTTCGATAAATAACGTTACAGAAAATTTTAGAATTTTTCGATTAAAATGATTCAATAACATTTAATTTCTATAGTACTCTAACAATACTAAAACATTTTTTATGACTATAACTGCTTTTAAAGTAATCAAAACCTCAATTTTAAATTAAAAATTATTGTTTGGGTTATACGACCCCTCACATTAAATTTTATTAAATATCTCCTATGTACAGGCATTCCATGAGTTCAACTTTTATTATTATATATATAGGTAATGACTAAGCCCCATAATTATTATAAAATATAATTTACGTTTATCCACGTCTGTACTTCAGGTTGCAAGCTTCTTATTCCTCTTTATGAACATTTATTGCTGTTGGATGGATTTAAATGACAGTCTCAGTCTTAAAGATTATTTAAATGGCCCGTGAAGAAGGTTTTATGCTTTATAGGAGACGGTTTTAATGATGTATCTGCTAAACCACTTTATAGGATAGATAGTTAAGTAGTATAGCCTTGATTGTCTGCAATTAGTCACTCTACACTTAGTTGTATATTATCCTTCTGGTCCTACTTCTATAATAAAAGTGATTATGTAGTTAGCCAGATATAGACAATAAGTGTTAAATCGGAAAAAATACTGCAAATTGAGAGACTATATTTATAACTAGTTGACCCGGCAAACATTGTATTGCCATATAAATTAATTTCTGGAGAGGGCCACACACACAAACAAAATAAACAAATATACACAAAAAAATTTATAACCTACTACAAAAGCCGTTTCGGTGGAGTTTTTATACATTTTGATTACAAACACTGTGACACGACGTTTTTTCATATATAAGACGAGGCCATAGGTTATGGAGTGGTGTCATTTTATTATGGAGCACCTATCCTACGGCTATCGTCCGGCTACATTATAAGATCAGTTTCATGTTATAAGAATATTGTCAAAGGAAAAATGGTCAAATGTAACTTGTCTAATTTGACTACAGACAGACAATAAAGGTTAAACTAGTAGAGTAATAAATTGGTTCATAATATAATCAGGTGCAAAAACAGAACAAAAATTTCTATCTCATAGGAATTAAGTTTTATGTAAATGTAGAAAAACTACATTACGTAGGTGATAAGATAGAGATTCTAAATTAAAATAAATTATTCGAATCATTTTAAAAACTTTTGAAAGTATACAATTATTGTTGTTTATTAACTCTACACTGACATATAACTAGCAATTATTTTAAACACAGTGTTTGAGTTATAATATTTATTACCTAGAGCCGATTTCGTCTTCATCTACTAATAGAGTTCTAGGAAATGTTTTAGATGTGGGTAAGCTGCCTCTTACATTTAAATAAAATTTGTTTATTGCGTCTAAAAGTGAAATTCAAATCTATTTTGAGTACTAGTCGACCCGCCCTAGTTTTAATGGGCTAAAACATGTCTAAATGTTAATCCTGTATCAAAAATATAATATCCGCACTTATATACATACATATATAAGTGCGGATATTAGTTTTTACATGATGTGCGTACAAATATACAAACAGACAGAGGAAAATTTGAAAAATTATAAAACATAAATTATTATATTATAAAGATTTAGAAAGTAAATTCGAAGGAAAAATAAAAATAAGATTTTTTATCTTAATTAAGTTATTCATTAAAATATTGATAAGAAATGAACAAATTGAAAATGTCCCTCTATTCTGGAAGATATTTACATTTAATTCAAAAGAAATAATGTCGTTTTTAAAGGATATTTAATA
Organism: Limenitis camilla; assembly: GCA_905147385.1. Lineage (NCBI taxonomy): Eukaryota > Metazoa > Arthropoda > Insecta > Lepidoptera > Nymphalidae > Limenitis > Limenitis camilla. The sequence goes on along the minus strand of LR990245.1, from coordinate 7,430,548 downwards.
TTTTATTACATTGTTATATTACTATTGTTGCTATTTGCTTACTTTAGTATAAGCTTAAATATCTGATTATTATTATTATTACAATATTAAAAATATGTTCTTTTGGGCAGAAAATGTTGATAACTGATTTTGTCTGAGTATAATTTATGCAGAATAATAAAATAACATTTCTGTTTGGTTTATATCTTGATTACAACGAATTTAAGATTTACAACCATGGAGTTTCGTCCGCGACAGATGATTTGCTTTGATGCGTTTGATTGTTTGCGCTACGAATAGATTTCGTCTAATCAAGCAAGTTTTAGGATTACATACTGAAACTGGATGAGACATATTATTTGATATATCAGAAATCATAAAAATAATTATTGATTACTCATGATAAGCAAATTTATGAGCCCAAATTCTAGCAAAATCTCTGCATCAGTACTCTATCATCATACCAGCTCGCTAGTACTATTGCATTTTTACATAATATGCCTAATCATTGTCATATAATAGGCCTTATTCGTTGCTTCTTTAATTTTATTGTATGATTTTCCAACAACGTGCGACATGTTGTCATATGAATGAATAATTCAAAATATTATTGCGCTATTCATTTAAACATTAAAACACAATGCAACTTATTATTCTAAAGCATTAGTTATCCAGTTAATTTATTACTCACTAGTCGCGACCCAGGGTTTCACCCGCTATATTTTGGATAATTCACACTATATCATTATAAATTATAGGTAATGTTTTATTCTGATATGTAAGCTATATTACTGAAAAGTTTCATCAAAATCCATTCAGTAGTTTTTGCGTGAAAGAGTAACAAACATCGATCCATACCTTCGCGTTTATAATATTAGTAGGATTGGTTCTAATTTTCTTAACTACTAAATTTAATCATTATTTAAATTTAAATAAACTAACTAATATACATTATGTTCCTCTAAAAGCCAGTAGAATTTTATTAATATTTGCTACATAGATGTTATAATTTCGGCATAAGTAGATGTTACAAAAGCTAACGGGTTACCATCCACAAATCATAGCAATCTATGCATCTGCAAGTAAGCTCTACGACCCGAGCTGATTTATTGGAACATCGCCTCTGATCCGTTCAATTGTATGAGTATTAACTGTAGCACAGTAAGTAGAAAGAGCTTAATACATAACGGATACTAATACATTGTAATTGGTTCTAATCAATGATTTTGTTCCTCGGACCTTTGGACTAAGTAATTTTTTAATAACAATATCTTGCTGTTTTATTAACTTTTCTATTTTTATTACTTTATGTTAAGTAAAATTAACAACTCAGGAAAGCTTAGATGTATTAAGTTAAAAGGTATACTTATATATTTTTTTCTGTCTAAATGCCTGTGGATGATATTTAGCATACGCAGACTCTACGGGACGCAATGCTAGCTGAGTATCACAACTACAATCAAGCGCCTATAAATTATTCTAATCGTTCTAATAGACACGCATAACTCATGACCAATAAATTATATTTTCTCGTTTCTAATGATGTATCGTGAAATAGTACATTCTACTTAGGATCTTGCTCACCTTAGCAGGAAACAATATACATGCATTACTTTGCATTAATAAAAGTGTAGGCAAAAATAATTTTGTATGTCTTTATTCGATCGAGGACATTACACAATGAGAAAGATCGGTAACAATATTGTGTAATTAATAATCCATAAGAATAGATAATAGAAAAATAGAATAGATAAAAATAATTTTATCAAACGACGTATTAATTATATAAACAATAACAAACAATAAATTTATGAAATTCTAGTAGACTGCCCCGGCCTCGCATGGGTACAGTTTACAATGTGTACTGAAATTTAACAAAAACTATTTAGTTTTCAATATATTTCTATATAAAGATATTCAGGTTTTCAAAAAACATATTTTTTATTATCCTGCTGGAGCTATTAACTTTTCTAGAATAAAAAGTAGCCTATCTATTAATCCAGTTTATAAAGTATAAGTGTCCTAAATGTCATTGAAATCCGTTCAGCCATTTTTGCGTCATTGAGTAACAAACTTTCACATTTATAATATTAGTAAGATCACATATATAATATCTCATGAATATTATGAACTAAAACCATGGTGGCTGTTGTCAATACGTAGTTAAAATTGTATGATTAAAATTAAAATATGGTACATATTTTTTCTTCAAATATGAACCAGATAAATGCATTGACGATGAAATATAGAGCATGCTTTAATGTTATGCCCTTTGAGATAAAATTTTATTGCATCTTAAGATAAATGGCCGGATATTAAAAATACAATTCGGTCAAGTGCAAGCTTTAATTGATTGCGATCGGGTGCCATAAAAATGTGCATTTAACTATGTCTGCGTCTGTTTCGTTTCCTCCATAGTTTGACTCCTTTTTCAGCTTTCGATGATGAAAAACTAGCGCTGTGGAATATAAATAAGTTAGAAAATTTTGATATAGATAGATTTAACATTTAACTTCAGAGGATATAGTTTATTAGTAATACTAATAAAGTTACATTAAAGTATTCTAAACATGACACGATTTCATAACGTGGAGCAAGTCATTCGCGGAAGCATCCGCGACCCGCCTAAACAGTCCATTGGGTTCCGCAGCTATTTTGGCCTGCTGGACTAGGAAGCGGATCGTGCTATTTCAAAATAGCTAGCCCTTTGTTGGTCCGGTTTATTTCTGTTTTCGTGTTTCGTAACTTTACGAGCGAGTCGGATGCGCCCGCGCTCGCTGTTGCAACCGTAAAGTTATTAACGGCCACCCCGAGGCAGTTCAAATAGCGAACTCTGGTTAACGTTCTTTAGTCCGACAGTTCGCCCGTCAACGTATCATTCTCGTTTTCGTTTTAGACGCGCCTTTAAATAATTGTTTCTGTCGTAATTCTAAACGATATGAGTTCCTTAATTGATGTACTGCATCGTATAAGAAGCGTTTAGTGAAAGCAAAGAAATTAAACCTAAATAAATTGTCTTTGATCTTAAGATCTTTTATTTATAATACTTACGAAGAGAGTGAAGACAGACATATCACATACTACGAGTACCACGAATAAATAAAAATTTAGAAAATGAAAAGATTAAATACAACCTTTTATTTCTTCCTTAGATACCAGCCATTTGTCACTAGGTAGTTTCAATCATTCCGACCCGCCTCCATCATCAGATAATTTCTCTGGTACCATAAATTTATATATCACGGTACCTGACTTAAGTATGCTAAATTTTAGCTGAATCGAATAGTGAGATACATAAAATCGTCTATAGCAAGTACGCTGCACGGCTGCTATGTAGATTAAGAAACATGGTAATATTGATTGGTCATTAGTTTGTATCTCACGGGAGCGAATTACCGACCTCTGCCCCTTTCCCACATTCAATTCGAGAGGCGAAAGCTATCAGCGGGTACACCGTAGACATACTGGCCAATGATAAAGGAGTTATGCACAAGATTTTGTTGCTTACAAATTTTAAATAGTAAATGCCCTTTGACGTGTATATAATAGTTTTTAAAACAATTATTACAAAAAGGATATAATATAGTACAGTTTAGTACTGTGAAATTATTTTAAAATATATTTTCTGAAGTCTGCAATGCGTATGTTATAAGTGTGTGAATGGCAACAAAACATTTTTTTTAATAAAATAATTTTGACTTATCTAAGGATTATATCGAATTAAATTAGTCTTAAAATTTAAATAAGTAAAGAAATAAGAAATCTTAATGCTGAACACGTGAACAGAAACATGTCATATGTTTTATATCATGGTATCAAATTGTAAATAAGTTGCATCTAATAATTTTCTCATGCAATATTCTACAGTAAGTAATATTATATTAAAATAGTTGCAGTTTATAGCCATTCTTATGCATCAAAACGTAATCTATGTTTGAATATCTTATGCGGGCCTATTATACTGTTAGTCAGCTTTGATCGAGTGCAGCATTAATAAAGTCGTCCTCTCTATCGCGGATTTCCTTGATCCGTCAGAGATTACTTTCTTTAGACACTGAACTAATTAATTTACAAATGCACAAAGGCTTTAATGTTATGCAAGAGGAAATCCTTTTTCGGCAATTACCTACTAAAGTATAAAGTTGTGTTATAGAAATTGTATGAATTTCAATGTGGCCTAAAATCATAAATTAATTTTGGATATTAGAACACTTTTTAGCTATAGGTATATTATTAGTTACTTAGTATAATATTTTATTTAAATAGACTATATTTACATGTTACTTGGCATTTGAGACAACTTAAAGAGCTAGCTATAAAAGTTTGAATTCTCTGTGTACATATAGTTAGTTATCATGATGGAAAATGGTACAAATTGAATTAATCTATTCTGCCAATAAAAACATAGAAGAGCTAACTAAATAAAAACGCTGCCAAGATAGAAATCATTATTATTACATTGCGAGAAATCAAGCAGTAATTCTGGAGCTCTGTGTCTAAAATGCCACATGAGTAATATTATAGTCAACGTGCCGTGATTCTGTTGTCTCTCTGTGTGTATATTTAGCACTATATAAATGTACTTCTGATCTACATCTCTAAGTTTGAGTTCTTTATTAATTTAGTGATAATAAATAAAATCTAGTCATCGACGACAAATGTCCCTGCGATGACACCACGGCACAAACTACGGAACATCTTATACAAGACTGTCCGCGTATCGAAAGCAATAGATTAGACCACATTCTATGTGAAAATTTCGCAATTTCTAAATTCATCATAAAAGACTTTTAATATTATTATTTACATAATAATAAGTAACAGATGGACAAAAACATAACAAGTTATCTTCCAATCTTATGTGCTAGATTGTTAGTCGAAAAATGTTGTTCCGATATCGAGATACAAATAAAGTAATTAAACTTTTGCATTTATAATACTTCCTACTTAAATTATGCAAAGATAATAGTAATGAGAGCTATGCTTTTTACAAGCTTTCTAATTTCAATTGTAGTGTTTTAAACTTTTTATCAGTTATGTAATAGTCTAATAATCGCGACTGAGATACCGCTGTGACTTATGATTTATCGGAATGAATTGTTAATGTAATGGCACTTCAGAACATTTTATTTCTGTACTACATTTTGATAGCAAAACGGAAATACTGACTTCCATCCACTACAATATACCAATAGAAATATTTTTTAATACAAATTATTAGCAAAGAAAAGATTGCAGTCGGAAAACTTCTTCTTCTTGTGATGATTTTCATTGGGATAAATGGAAACAAAATGTAATAAGTTCTATATATATACATATATACTTAGTGGATGAAACTGATAATATTTTAAAACGTTTTGGGGTTTCATTTTAATAAGATAGTGGTTGTAACTCTTTCAGTACTTGAAATGTACTCCTACAAATAGAACTGATAAGTCGCATTTTACAAATCAATTCCTTAGTCTTGCAACTTTGATTATTCATTTCTCTAATAATAATAGGAGATGAAACTGCTATTGAATATCTAATATAATCTTTATACCAAGCGGATTTAGTGAGCGTAAGCCTTTAATGCTATTCATCGTAGTTTCGTAACCGGGCAAAAATAAAGAATCAATATAGATCGGCAATTTGATTTTATGATCGAAAGTACAGAGGAAAGATTACTGTGCTTTGATTACTAGTAATTTATTGTTATGGCAAGAGGAAAATATGTAATGATTAATAAGCAATCTGCCCCTGATTGGCTTAGATTATTTTTAATGAAACTTTATGAGGTTTTTATGCAATTTTATCAGTTTTGTCTTGTCTGGGTGGGGTAAGTGTCAAGTATATTAAACGATAAGATATACCAATTTCACTTACTGTAAAGTTTATTTATAAAATTGAATCATTTCTTAGTTGTATTTTCCGAAATTAATGTACCTATTGTTTATTAATTCATTAGCAACACTGTTTATAAAATAGTAGTAGCGGGTAGAGCATTTTATATTATTTCAAGTATTCCGACGTGAAGACAATGAATTAAATTGCATGTATATATAAACGTATTGCTGTACAGTAATGGGTATCATATCTATCTCATAGTACATAGCACAAACTGCATTAAAATTCGTACACCGACAAAACCGCAGTAAATCATAAAGTCTTTGTTTGTTTAATGCTATTTAATTTTCTTTGCAGAGCACTGACCTTAAGAAATTTAAATTTATAGTTATTTTTGGTTGATAAATAAGATCATTTTAAGCACCTTGGATAGCTAATTCCTCGTTTGAATGATATAGGTTTTATTACTGAATTTGTGTAAAAACGATTTGGTGTAGTAGACAGCTATATATAGTCATTAATTAGTATACCTCGTAGTGTAAAAGGATGAAGTGTTCAATTTGTTGAACAAACGTCTTAAAATCGACGTTAGCTCATTTTACACAAGAAAGCTCTTATGCGAATCGCTAGCGTGGATTGCATCGTGTACAGTTAAGCGAAAATAGCAATCATAGCACACAGCGGATTGAGAAATTATTTAATCAAGTCTAGGGATGCTATCCGTCCTTCAGAGTTTTCCCCGGATTTGTCCTATTTTAGAATGCGGGCGGAAAGGTCTGCACAGTATTTAATAATATTTAAAAATGCGTTAATAAATATATACAATACATACTGTATTATTAAGGCGGCAAAAAGGTTAGGAATGACGATATGATTCGAAAATAATGATTATTTTGAAAGAGCAAGTGTTGAGTTTCTTGCCGGTTCTTCTCAACAGAGATTCCAGATTAGCAAATTGTAGAGTTGGCAACCCTAACTAAGTGTATTCACAGCCGAAATAGCTTACTAGCTACGACTATGTAAAATTTAGCTGATTGTTTGTCACTTTCTCCTTGGTGATACTTTGTAGGTATTATGTTGACAAGTGTTGACATGTAATGCATCAAATTGTAAGATACGATCTTTAATTCTTAGCAAATTAATAAATAATTTACATCCTGGCAAAAGTACCGCTCAATCTCCTTTGTGACTTTTTCTTTATGTAATATTACATTGGCGGAATATTTTGTAAATAAATACATTTAAAAACAAAAAATATATATTATATACTGAATGACATAAAGAAGTGTATTAATTTAATTGATATTTGTATATTATATTGTGTTTAACTTTTCCGGTTTGTGCATTCAGGATTGCATATATGTAATAACAGAAACAGCTTATTTTTTACTACATTGTATAGTTTTTTGGTTTTAATTCTTTATAATTTAAATCATATAAATTCAATTTTCGTTACATACCTATTATCAGATTTTTAAATTATTAGTCTAATCGATTTAGATATGAAATATAGATACTATTCCGCAAAAGAGTTGGTTAATAATATAAATTTACATTATTATACTACAAGCTAATTCTATTGCAAAATATACATCATATGTGTCTGATCCTCGATAAAGCACCACCTTAACCCTCTATCCATTTAATGCGGTTTAGCGGAAAATGCAAATCGTAGCGTATCCTAATGATTATTATCTGTTGGTGAGAATATGGGACATTTTAATTAAAAATTTATTATATTATATATTTGTAGATTAAATTACACATCAAGATCAATTCTTATAACTATAAACAAACTTTTTGTTTAAATGCTTTACTCTTGTGAACCTTAGTAGTTGGCAGCTAAGTAAAGGTGTAAAAAAAAATTGTATTGGCATTACATTTACTATTTTGACAAATAGCAGACGTGCAGGAACTGAAACGTCGGATACGAACCAATCGCTTGTGACGCGCTGCTCTCGCCCCACCCGTCACGCTAAAAAAGCCCTAATAGTAGACGCAATTCTGCTCATTCAAGGTCAAACCTATATTTAGGTGCCGGTAGCTATAATTATCTTTAGGGTAATAAATAACTTGTCAACAGATGTTAGTATTAGACAATAACAGATCGTTGAAAATTCTGCCATAGAAAGAGATGAAGATATATTCTAGATTTGAAAATACGACCCAACGTCAGTAACGTAGGGTATCAGATTGGTCCACAGATAATGTTATAAATTACCACATCTGAGTAGTTAGTTTGTGTTTTGATAGCAATAAGTTGAATCAGTAGCGGTGTTAGGTTAGGACAGTGCCAGCCTGGGCGACATCTTAGGACGCCAGATATTAAAACCAAGTACATAGCAGCCGCTTAGATTCAAGTCGGCAATTGATGATTCTTTTTTGTCGTCCATGCCTGTCAAAAGTGACGCCAGTAACACATCTTCCAGGGCGCTTGGAAGGCTAATGCCGGCACTGGGTTGATTTATCGATGGGTAGTGAAAGAAGAATGTGAAAAAGTCAGGAAAAGTTCGCTCAAGTAAATAATTCGGAAATGTCATTCGATTTACTATCGTATAAAGAACGAGCGGCCTGCCCTCGCTTCGCTACGGGTGTTAAAAGCAATATTATAATTGATGTCCTTAATTTGTCAATCTGTAATTGTGTAGCTTTTCATTATTTGAAAAAAGAGAGAGAGAGAAAAGTTATAAAAAGAAAATGATAGAAAGAAAAAGAAAAGCGTAGTTTTCTCTCAGTGAAAGAATTTTTAAAATCGGATTATTAACAACAAAATGGCTATATTCTATTAATTCAAAAATGTATATGGCAACACTAAATCACCTTAGTCACTCACGAATAGTGTAGTTTTCTATCAGTGAATGAATTTAAGGAATCGGATTAGTAACAACAAAATGGCCATATTCTATTAATTAAAAAATGTATATGGCAACACTAAATCACCTTAGTCACTCACGAATAGTGTAGTTTTCTATCAGTGAATGAATTTTAAGAATCGGATTAGTAACAACAAAATGGCCATATTCTATTAATTAAAAAATGTATATGGCAACACTAAATCACCTTAGTCACTCACGAATAGTGTAGTTTTCTATCAGTGAATGAATTTTAAGAATCGGATTAGTAATAACAAAATGGCCATATTCTATTAATTAAAAAATGTATATGGCAACACTAAATCACCTTAGTCACTCACGAATAGTGTAGTTTTCTATCAGTGAAAGAATTTTAAGAATCGGATTAGTAACAACAAAATGGCCATATTCTATTAATTAAAAAATGTATATGGCAACACTAAATCACCTTAGTCATTCACGAATAGTGTAGTTTTCTATCAGTGAAAGAATTTTAAAAATCGGATTAGTAGTTCCTGAGAAACCTTTCAATTTACAAAATGACCCTTATGGCATTTAAATGGCCATATCTTTTTAATTAGAGTATTTATAAACAAACATACAAACAATCAAATCTTTCCTCTTTATATAATAGTATTGATATAGATATAGATATAGATAAATTAATATTAAGACAACACTATTAACACATCTCACTATTCCTTATCCTTTAAAATAAGTAATTAACGTGCATAGTTAAATTTATTACGCTTAATATATTACTGGTTTGTTAATGAGTCGATAAGGTCAGATGGCAACCGCTTTGGGCTAAACTTTGTTTCATTACCTAGCACAGGTGTATGGAATTACATATAAATAGGTAATATTAACGATAATATCTGAATTTTATTCTTTCTTTCTGTTTTCTTGAAATGTTTGGTTCTAATCGAGAAACGAAAAGATACTTCTATTTTTGTCATAATAAATTAATTAATTTAAGCAATTAAATATCACTTGTTATAACGGTGAAGGAAAACATCGTGAGGAAACCTGCACTCCTGAGAGTTCTCTAAAGTTGTCGAAGGTGTGTGAAGTCTGCCAACCCGCACTGGGCCAGCGTAGTGGACTATGGCCTAATACCCTCTTCATTCTGAGGAGGAGATCCGGATCAGCAGTGGGTCGTTGACGGGTCGTGATGATAAAATTTTTAATATTTTTTCGTCCTGTTACAGTCAGGGACTTGAAACTAAAAAAAAGCTCTTCACCTCAGCGGGCGTAAATAGGGCGTAATTCGTTAAAGCCGTGATGCTGTTTTGTTTAGTAGGGCAATTATTTAATTTGTAAATGCAAGGACTTAAACAAATAGTTGAAAAAAATCGCGATCCCTACTCTGCCGGCAACCCTAAGATTGCGGCGCCCGTGTGCATGCATTGCACACTCTGCGCTATAGGTAAAGCCGCCCGTAGTTACAGTAGAGGTGTCATTCTTCATTCTATAAATTTTAAAAGTAAAGTAATTAAAACATTTACTTTACTTTTCGTTGCCATCTTACAAACATGCAAATATCTTAGGTTTAAACTTAATTCTATATTTGATACTGGTGCAAGAAGAATTGTTTTGGAGATCTGTAGTCTCTAGATCTAAAAGTCCGCATTTATCGATTCCTTGTATAAGAAAGAGAGTTTATATAAGAAATTGGAAATAACTTTTTAAAAGTATAAGTAGCACTCGTACTCGATCGGTTTTATTTCACAAAGATGGATGTATTCATCTTGGCATAGCTTTATCGCTCTTAATCTAGAATGGGCGTTGTACGGAGCGAAGATATTATAAATCATTGTCGAAATTCCACGGGTATTGTGCACTTTCTTCTAAATATTTACTAATTGTAGTCGTTATGGCCGCGATCGCTTATCTGTTCTGCGCCCGATTTGTTATAAAGGTGCAACTATACTGTGCATTTAAATAAAATCTTAAATTCTTAATGTAGATATAATAGTTAATATTGCTTACGATACATTTTAAATTACAGATGTATAAAATACTAATAATTTAAATAAATGTTTTGCTTTACGTACACTTTTTAATGTATAATATAAAATTTTAATAATCAGATACTTTTCATAGACATCGATTGGTTCAAAAAAAACACACAATAAGACCTATATTTGAAAACTTTTCTTTACGAATATAATTGAATAAGGCAAACCTTACTTTTATTTTCTGTATATTATTTTTTACTAGATTCACTGACAAGATAGTGTAAAATAGTTTTGAGTTTAAAGTCCCAATAACATTCCTTTTTGGATTAAAGTAGCATCGTCATGTCAAGATTTAGGTAAACCAGACATTTTGAAATCGTTAAACTCTAGTAAACACTTTTCCTCAAAATGATGGATGATAATCGGTTAACCGATGAAAGAGACATCGTTAGCCGACTTATGGTTTTTTTTTATATTGTATTTTGTTTAACGGCAATTATACAAAAATATTACTAAATAGCTTTTAAACTTTCTTCTTCATCATTGTTTTGAATTTAACTAATAACCGTCTGTGACACCTCCTAATAATTACAATCATTTCTTTTATACGCATGATAGGGTTGACAACTAGTGTTAGCTACTACAAATATATTATTAGAAATTGTTAATAATACTCCTAACAGACATTGATTGGCTAGTGGTTTCTAATACCTACCCTAATTTCCGATAGATAGATAGCGGCAGTTTGACTATCATGGTCTTTGTGTTTTCATGTACTCTTTGATTGTTGTTGGTTAGTTAACGATATTAAGTAAAGCGAAAAGGTATTCATAAAGAGCTTTTAAATCCTGCATGACCTAAAAGTCTAAGATGAATGTTATTTTCTAGCTCAAATTAATAAAATTCAGGAAAAATAATAATTTTATTTTTACCGTTATGTTTAGTACCGCTCTACTTTGTTTTGTCTTTTGACTTTCGCAAATGATACGATACGTATCCGTACGTAATAAATAAGATACGTATTATTTTCTTTATATTAACCAAGCTTAGATACGACACATAAATTGACTGCCTAGATACAACAAAATTGAAATACCGAAAAAGTATTGAAAAAAATAGCACGATACTATATAATTATGTAAAGGTGTCAACCCTAACAGCGGCGGCTGTGGTTTAAGTGTACTTGCCAAATTACTGCATCTTAGTTTACACTCTTATGTAACAATATTGTGATTAAATTGTCTAAAAATAATATTTAGATAATTGCAAACCTGAAAACGCAAGTCAGTTCGCGGTTTAAAAGCTTTCATAAGAAAAATGAAAGTTCGGTGATGAATATTACTTTCACGTCGGTATTAGACGTACGTCGTACATGCTTTATGGCATAATTGTATTCTTATGAAGTGAAATTAACTATTCACGTTTACTCAAAATGGGCTTATGTAACATTATTATCGTAAAATATTACTTTTTAAACACTTACATTTTATGCACAATTACAGTTATGTTGTGTATTGTTTCTACTTCCTATTGCCAATAAATTTAATTAGTTATACGTCTCTAAAGTCTATGTAAGCTGACCTGTGTCTAGTTTTAAGGATACGAGGGCTTTTAACTAAACCATATATATAAAACAAAGTCAGGTTTGTAACGATATTTATCACTCAATAACGGTTGGACAAATGTTGATGAAATTTGGCACAGATTGGACTAAAGCTTAAATGGCACAGGTTAACTTTAATCACCAAAAAAAATCTTAAAGGGATTGAAATAAGGATGAACTTTATATAGGTACAGCAAAATATTTAAACAAAATTAAAACTAAATACAATGGCAACACTAAGCAAAAGTCATTTATCAATATCATTTATTTGATCCACAGATCCCAACTACCTAAAAATGTATAATTCTAGATTATCTTATCCAAATGTATTTAAGTTATTTTTGTTCGTGGGAATTTAGGATTTAAGGTAGGGCAGGTTTTTCCTTAACAAAACGAGGGCGGATTAATAAACAGAATAAATAACAGAGAAGTAATAAAACTCATATTAGGAAGAGCATTAGTGTGTACATAACGTATTACAATAGTTATATACCAATCGTCAGTTAGACTAATGGAGAGTACTGTCCGGCTAAGTTACGAGCGACTGTTGCACGAGGGATCGTGCCTAAGACGCGTGAGTCGCTGAACGCTGAGTGCTGCCCATTGTTGACTGTCGTTCCTAAATTTATTGCCACCAGTAACTACGGCTTGTGCAATCTTAAGATAGATTTTCGGAAAAACATTTCGTTGAGGAATTGCTCAATTAGTTTAACAAACTACTGCCATAACGATACATCTTTCTCGCCTTTAAGAAAGTTTAGTAATCAGTTCTGGGTACATTTTGTTAAAAATTTAATAAACGTGAAAGTTTGTATATTCGGATGTTTGTTACTTAATCGCACAAAACCTGCTGAAGGGATTTCAATGAAATCTAGCACACAGGTACTTTATAACCAGGATTAATACATAGGCTACTTTTTATCCCAATAAAATCAGAATTCTTGCGGGATAGTGATAAAATATGTTTACTGCCGTATACGGTTGAATTTCTTTATTTAGCAAGCAAGCAATATGTTGAAAATTAAACGTTTTTTTCTAAAATAGAAGTTAGGCTGACTTTTGTCTTGTTTGTCTTCTTTCGTCACACTTGGATATTTGTCTATTAAAAATTAAAACTGTTTTTAAGTAACACTGACAGCCTGGTCTAGAATTTGGATTTTTAACCTACTACAAAATACGTAATAGAATGTAGTATTACTTCTTACTGTAGATCTTTTTGCCTGCGGTGAGATGAAGTAATAAATAAACTCAACCTGGATAACAATATTAACCGGTTCGTAGATACTTTAATACTTTCCGGAAATTACTAAATTGTTCTTTAAGTTCATATCTGGTAGGTAAAAGGTAAAATTTAATTTAATTGTTAAAATTTTGAACCTTGCACTTATATTTATAGTACTCGTATCTATTGATATATGAACTAGAAGTATATTAGAATATTTAATACTTACTGCTATTGATATATGATATTGATCATTTTCCCTAACCGGACATATTCAAATAGCTTAGCCCTTTGTTTTGACAGAGACTTCCGTTGAGGTGGTCATCAAATACTAACTAGGAAAATGTTATTTAATACCATAGGGAAGCTCTATAAAAACTAACTATCTATTTAATAGATAGAAAATATCTATTTCTAAATACTGGTATAAATTTTGTAAGAGTCGATTTCGATTTTGTGGTATGGCAAAAGCGACAATTTAAAATTATCTTTAGTGGTAACATTAGTTTCAATGTGATCGGCTAATGATAAATAATACGCGCTCTTTTCTTTGGCCAATCAGATTATCAGAATTTTTACCGCGTAGACGATTCAAAAGTGAAGGTTTTTGATATAAACGTATTTCTGGAATGTATTCTAACAATAGGAACAAGAAAAGAAAAAAGTGGTTAAGAATTTAGTAAAAGTACTGATTATGACAATAATCTGTTATACAAATAAAATAGATTGCCTTTATTCATATACACGCATGACTTCAGACCACTGCACGAAATTGCATAATTCTTTTTTTGTGTTTGTTATCGTAAGGAAGGAAGGTTGATTAAAATTAAAATTTCCAAAAATGGGTAAAGGACACGTATATTTAGCTTAGTGACATTATTAAAAAGTATTAAAAGAGCGCATTTTTTGTAATTATACTAACTTCGACATATCATTTACATCATTAAAAGGGAAACTTTTAAAAGCCAAAATTAAAAAAAGGATAAAAATGATGATTTTTAAGTTTTAGAGCGCTTGCAAAAAATTATTTTTCTTGATCTTGAGACAATCAACATCAAAATCTAAAATTTCTGTTTGATTTAAAATAATACCGATACAAAATTAGCACGTTTAATACTTTTAATAATAGCATTATCTAATATTAAATCATCCAGATGCAATTAATAGACAGTTATCTGAATTAGATTTATCTGCAGTAAACATTTGGACGGTCGGGCGAGAACGCGCGGCTCACGAACTCTATTGTGTCGGATTTCACGCCTGCGCCTGCGCCCGATTCGAAAGCTATCTAGCCACAGCTAGGAATGCGATTAAAAAGACTATTTGGTGCGATTACGAGCGAGAATGTTTGTTTAATTGGAATGTTAGTGGAATCGACGCTTTAACATCCAACATTCTTGTATATGATGCAATCTTTTTACGATGTATATTTCTTTTAAAACTAATAAGTTCATAGATGGTTTATCTGCATACTATAATGATAAGAACAAAGTTATATAATTGTGTCACATTCAATCAGTCACTGCAATTCGTGGGGCATTCAAAAAGTTATGAGGAACTAAAAAACAAACTTCTATGGATAAAATATTAATTAAATTATTTTTAAAGAACTTTCCGCCATTTTTTTCTCCACCTTCTTTCACGGCCTACTCGAACGCTGCTAGCGCGTCTTCCGGCGATGAAAACTGTATCCCTATCAGCAGATTTTTTATTTTGGGAAATAAAAAGAAGTCACACAGTGCCATATGAGGACTGTAAAGGGGGTGACCAATACTCTGACCAGTGTGTTGTCCAGGAAGTCCCTTGTTTTGAGCGCTGAGTGCGCGGGCGCGTTGTCATGGTGGAACAGTTCCCCGCGGGGCCTGGTGTTCGGTCGCTTGTTACTCATTGACAAAAACTTCTGGCAAGCATTTTGTGGCTTGCCTTTCGACGTTGATGCTGCTTTGATATTGTGATGGAATTGAAACTGGACACCCCGTGAAAGTGAAAGTGAGAAACTGGATAAAAATTTTCCTTGCGCTTCTCAATCGCTTCACTTTCGTAGGCTTTGGTTCGTTTTGAAACAGCTAAACTGTCGACTGTCGCTTTGTTTCTGGATCGTATTGACAAATCCAGGATTCGTCACCTGTCACAATGTCGTAAACGCGCCAAGACGAGCCTGCTTCAAATTTTTGAATCATATCATGGCACCACTCCACACGATCCTGCCTCTGAGTAGGGTGAGGTTGTGAGGTACCCAGAGCAAAACTATCATCCTCTCTCTGTAGAATCTTGTGAACGTTTTCCGAAACAATCTGCAATGTATGCTGAATCTCTTCGTATGTATTTCGCTTGTTTTATTGAATTAAATTATTTACTGCCAAAACACTTTCTTCCGTGACAGCCGTCGTAGGACAACCACTCCTTTTTTCATCCCCCAAAGTAAGGCGACCGCTTTTCCAACGATAGATCTGCGGTTGTTTTTGAAGGTCCTTCATCCATAAAAACCATTTGAAGTCGAGCAAATGACTCATCAGGTTTTAGGTCATAGTTCTCGATGCAGAACCATTTTTAAATAAGACGCGATAATTTAATTTGGCTCTCGAAATAATGTGGAGAGAAATTTGAAATTCGAACAATGGTATTTTTACTTTTAAATAACCAAATTTTTACATAATGACAAGTGTTCACTGCCTTATACATAAAAACTTTTTTTTTACAAAACATTCTGAGTGGCCTGGTACAACAGCAAATGTCGCTACTATACACTCTTTTTAATTTGTCGAAAAAATAATTCTTGCGTTTATAGATACTAAATTTACACTGCTACAATAAAAACATATTTCACTATTTATTACATAATCTGTTAGTATTATAAGAATAATATTTCGTTTCAGTTATGTTAAATTTTATATTTCTTAGATCATAAGCAAAGTCCCAGTAACTAAATATAATAAACTTGGTACGGTAATACTAAGATTCCACTAGCCTTTTCAGTCTGTTAGTTTTTGTTCATTGAATTATAACGGTGTTTGATAAGAGAAAATCTAATTATATACTAATATCCATAATATTAATTAAAGAAATTTAATTATAATTTATTTTATCAACCTAAGAGCAAGGCTAAGTGTGAATCGGTTTTGAAATAAGGATCCTGTATTATTTAAACGAGTAGCAGAATTACATTTAATAACTTTAATAAGTTCATTATTATTCGTTTTTTTAGATTATCTAACATAAAGAGTTCTGAGCTCTTAAAGAATAAATTAATAACATCTGGCTGGTATTCTTTAAAATATTAATAATTTTAATATAGTTTACGTTGATAACATTTATAAGATTAATGGCCGATATAAATAACCCATTTCTATTCAAAATCTTTAGATTATGGATTGCAAATAATATCAAAAATTAAATTTGTACATATAAAATTAAAATTTGAAATCTAAATTTAATCTGTAGTCTACATATTGAGCTTGATTGGCAATTTCAACCGCAAATATACAAAAAGTATCTAAACTACATACTACTACTCGTAATAGTTCGATTTAAGACAAAAGATTAAAGACCTCTCCAATGATTCCCGACTTGATATAGTTCATCAATATTTTGAACAAAATGACGCCATATTGAATTTTATTCTAATAAAAATTAATTGACGAAAGCATTATCAAAACTGGGTAAATTGTCTTAAAAGAACTTACTTACATAACAAAGACATCACCTTTTTTCTCTTCGCGCAGTCTGGAAAAACAGACGAAATCATTATAAAGCTAAAAAAAACGGATTGCACTGTGGAAGTGACGGCAGAAGTGAAAACTTGAACATTAACGTTATGCATTTTTGAATTGCTTTATTTATCAGTGGTTAAATACAATATTCATCTATTGCGCTATCGTACACAATTTTAAATTCAGTTTTGTATGAAACGTACTACCAATTAAGCGTGCAAGCGCCGTCTTACGAATTTTCGATCAGGTGACGTGTCCTGACGCGAGTTTAACATGGTGCGGTGTTATAACCTTTTAGAATTGCACGTTCCCACAGCAACACATTGTCTGTTCATTAATCACAAACGAATTTTCTATATCTAGCTAAAGACTAATTTAATTGTGTTAGAAGATGATTATTAATTGCATAAAGAAATTATGATAGATGAAATTCAATATAATTATTAGGAAAGGAGGTCAATTTTAATGTATCTGAAAGTACATGAAGAGTCTCACGGTGTTACGTAGATTATATTAGGTCAGTGTTGCTCAAACTGTTTTTATACATTTTATAAATAGCGCTGTTGTCCACTCATCAGATGAAAGCAGCAAAAACATACATCAATTATTGTTTTTAACATATTCTATTCTTAAGTCGCATTTTAATATTGCCCTTATAATAATGCTACTCTGCTACAAATTTTCTAAGATTTTTTGTATAGAATACTAGAAGAATGAATCACATACTAATAGTATTCCATAACCCCTCCAACTAAGAAGTGGGCCACGGAAGTCGCAAGTAATCCAATGTCTGGGATTTCAACTCACGACTTATTGATGGTGAATCCAACGCCTCGACCAATAAGCTACTGACGCTTAAGATGACACCCGAGAGAAGATTTTGCTAGTGAAATTTTAAAGATAACTAGCGCCATCTATTGACGAAGTTAAAGAATTTATCTATAGGTAATAATAATACAAATAATAAAAAAATTAACTTATCGGATGTCTACACATATAATAAATTTAAGAAAATTAAGTGTCAACAAAAGCCAAAACATTAAATTTAAAAAAATGTTTGTCTGTTTATATAAAATATAAGCAAATATAAGCAAGTTTAAAAAAGTTATTGTCTTTTGAGTAAAAATGTTTTAGCCCAGCGAAAAGTCGTAGTCGTAATATAACACAGTAACATCTGTTTAATTGATATCAATACTCTGCGAGTACAATATGCTAACGCCATTTTATGAAATTGACAGATCGTTTTTTAACAAAAATTCAGAAAACCTAATCGTTGTCGTTGTTTGAAAATAACTGCTCTACAAACGATACTGAATACATACACCCGTGCGAACGTCGTACATTGTTAACATGAGATTGGCGAACGATCTGACTGATGATCAGACACATCATTTGTCAATGGACAGATATAGTTTGTGAACATTTGATAGTGTGTAGTAATTTAATATACTTACTTATTGATACATCGAAAGACAATGAGAGTTATAATACTTCTAAAATTTGAACTTCTAATATCTTAGAGAATGATATCTAATAAATTATGTTATAATTACTTTAATTGTATTTATTATCTTAACCGTACCGTACTTAAGGGTTGCGCACCAATATTTGGCAAAAAATTCACGTTTGTTGTATGGGATAGGCCCCCTTAAATATTTATTTTATTTTAGCTTTTGTTGTTATAGGGGCAACAGAAATACATAATTTGTGAAAATTTCAACTGTCTAGCTATCACATTTCATGAGATACAGTTTGGTGAAAGACAGACGATCAGCGGAGTTTTAGTAATAGGGTTCGGTTTTTACCCTTCATAGCACGTATCGTCTATCTCTAATATGTTTTGGAGTCATGACATCTAAAACTGTTGTTGATAATTGACAGCCTTGCCTAGTGGTCGAAATTAATACTCAATCTCAATCCAAAATCATTACACATTAAAAATACATTCCAAATCTGGAATGGATGGATAGATGTTAGTATTCTCAGTGGCATTCAAATAAAGATGTGATCTATAAAATGTATTTATTACATACTATATCTCCACAAGAAGAAATGTAAGATAAAAAGTTAAATTACAGTCAATCTTGTATAATAATACAGGAAATTAAATTCCTTAAATTGAAAGTCAGATTTTCCTTATACGCGCAGGTATTCAAGAATTCTTTCGTAAAACGTAAAAAAACTGTAAAACTTATAAATTAAGTTACGTCTATGTGTGTGAAGCCTTCACACCAGTTTTCACTGGACTTTCAAATTGTAGTGACGCACTCTCGTGTTAACGTCTCGTTTGTTTACGGATTCCTAGGATATTTTATTTCTTTATAAATAGTCTCTATAATCCAAAACTGTCATTTCATTACAATAAAATATCTAACCATTCGAAACTATTATTTAACGCATTGAACTAAATTATTTAATGCACGTAATAAAGTAAATGGGATACATCCGATCCGGTTCGCTTTCCATTAGGCTTATAATTACTGACATAGTAGAAATTGCAAAATGCTGTAGTACTTTTTGCTTCCTCTGTAAAAAAGGAAAGGTAATGATACGATGGAACTTTATCTGCTTTTAACAGGCTAAATATATTTACTCATAATATTAATAGTTCATGTTTAATGATGTGGTAATTCAACATTACTATATAATAGTTTAAACTACTGTCTTTGGTACAATGTCGATCGATATATTGTTATGAATTGTGTTAGTAAAAGGATTAAAAGTATAATTTTATAAGTGTTTTATTATATCAGATTTATATTGATGCAGGGCATACTATATTAAAAAACATATTAATTAGTTTATTATGAGAAAAGTAATAGAATTCTTCTACTTAACGTCCCAGATAAAATCGATTTTATCTATTTAAATCAACCTCAGTCCTAAATATAATTTAATAATACAATACAATGTTAATTTTCCTATTATTATTATCAAGTAACTAACTTTTTTTACCATCTTTCTTATCCTGATTTCCGAATTAAAATGTTTCTTAGTTTTTCATCTCTCTCCTAGAACTAGAAACGTTATATTTCGATTGTTTAAATAGAAAATGTTCTGACTTCTGATTAGCCAAGAGAAAAACAAATATACAAATGAAATAATACTAAATGTCGTAAAAGTTTAAATAATATATTAAACAGTTAAATGCAAGAATTAAATAAAATATATTAATTCTTATGAATAAATGTAACAATTGAAGTTTTACGAGTTGTTTACTCGTTTCCCTATTTTCCGTATTCCTTGTATTTGAATGATTTTCCTTCTTAATTTTAACTTTCAATGACTTCTGTTCAAAAGATATGAATGGGTTTAAAAGCTATGAATAATTAATTTTTTGTTATTTAGTTACTTAGTGGTATTAAGAAAACAGATTGGAAATGATTCCTGATGCATGTTAACCAATTAATAATTAGATGTATAGCGAATTTAATTCCTAAAACAATCTGACGCCTGTTACTAATATGATATATTAACGAAGTTATAAATTATAAGCGTTCTTGATCAGATATCGCTGATATTACAAGTTTCCATGACTTGGAAGTAATCAAGTTTGACTTCATTAAATAAGTCCCAGATAACTAGCGTGCGGTAGGTGAATACGGCGGAAAGATTAAGATAGGCTGATTGAATAGCACGATACTTTTATTAGTTTTAATTGATCTACTCTTCATAAATATTATATAAAATTATACGCAACATTGTAGTTAACAAATTTTACTATCACATCAAAATTTAATTTGCTTTACCTTCGTATTCTTCCTTGTAGATAAAAATTCAGATTTGCGTCTCTTCCAAGGGCGTAGCTACCGCCTTATCAATGATACGGGGTCCTCCTCCCGGAGATTAAATAACATTGTATTTAACAGCTTCCCGGAAGGAAAAAAAAATATAAAAAAACTGTCATACATGCCTATAGAGTGTTCACTTCGGAAATGACTAAAATCAAAAAAAGCAATTTTCTTTTTTCACGGGTTAAGCATGCGCTCAAAATTTGGTAACAGTACATCTGTTCTTGCGGAATTCCCCCGTTTAAGTGAATAACTTAAACGGGAGAATCCCGCCGTAACCGGGGCTCCTCCAAGGCACGCTACGCCACTGGTCTCCTCTATATTTTTCGCTTCTTAAAAAAATAACGTAATATTGTGGATATTACGTTATTTTTTTAAGAAGCGAAAAATATTCTATAATGAAATTTTTGTTTTTATCGTCTAAAAATAATGTTATTCGTAGCATTGACTTAACTATTACTGGTGTAAGGACACGGACACGGAAGGCAGAAAGTGTCATCAGTAATTGGAGCCTAAAATAGCGATTTTGGGTCAATGCGTCTCATTAATTATTAATTAAATGAACAAAATTTTATAATAGCCATAATTTGATAATAGCAATGGCCATTGACGACCTGTCACCGTACATGAAAACTTCAAAATTTTTTAAATGCTTTACAATGATAGTTCGTACGGGTTCTGACAGTTCTGTTTGTTAGTTTCTGTTCTACTATTTTGTGTATGTAAAAAAAATATAAAATTTTTGACCCTTTTTTGTGATTTATATTTTGAAATCATTTTTCTATACTTATTTAAAAATCTCCATTAACTACAGGCTTACAGCGAAGTGACGGCTGGTCGCTTGTTTATCATAAATTATGCGAATGTACATTCATGTCAATTAAAGTTGTTAGGTTATTGCGAATATTGATTGGCAATGACTTTAACAAGTATTGAATTTTCTGCTTCATGTGCGCTAACATTTTAGAAATCTTTATTTTCTATTTAGTAATATTATATATAATAGAATTTAATCGTGAAGAAAATACCGCTCAGTACTGCTTGGAGACAAGAATTATTATTTTCTTACTAATATTTTATTACAAATACGTTGTGAAAGTATGGATGTTTAGAAGTTTGGATGCTTGTGACTCATTCACTCAAAAACGGCTTAACGGATTTCAATAAAACCTTTACTTGTCCTGGTTTAAACTCATATGCTATTTTTTATCCCGGAAAAACTTATAGTTCTTGCGGGACAATAATTAAATATGTTTATTGCCGTAAGCGCCTGAATATTTTTATTTAGCAACAATTTGTTATTGCTATACGACATAAATTGCATAGGGCGAAGCCAGGGTGGGTCGATTAGTATCTGTATAATTTTAATATAACTTAACTTTTAATATTAAAATTAAGTGTATTATATTGCTAACCTTATCCACTTACTATATCTTGTAAAGAAATATTACTAAAACACGTTAGGTGACACATCTATTGTATTAGGAACAAACTTTCTCGAACTTTGCTTTGTAGCTAATGTTTTTGTTTCTTTGTTGACTAATCGTAAAATGCACTGCAACACGGTGAAGGTAATATTTCTAAAATCTCGATCTAAAAAATACTTGCCATGTCTGTGATGTGATTTTCCAATGACAACTTTCACATCTTTTACTTAAGATTATCAGCTTAATTTCCAGATATTATTTTTTTATACTCAATTTACTTAACTCTTACTATTAAGACGTTTAAGACGTTTCATTACATACTCGAAATAAGTTTCATAAAACCAAACTTACTTGACCCGGTGAGAAATTGTACTCAGAATCCTAAGTGCATAAAATTGTTTGAAATTTCATTTCGTAATTGGCTAAGCTCTTTTTAGCTTAAATAAATGAAATTTTGCGAGTGCTTTCAGGACATCTTTATCTTGATTTTTGATTTAATTATCAAGATAAAGATGTCATGTGATGTGAAGAATGTCCAAAAGTATTAAATTGAATCAGGCGTTACTTTGCGGAAATTCATTATTTAAAAGGAATCAAAAGGTTACCTTGCTATAATTCGCGGCAATCTGAACAACTAGACTCGTATGGTACAACCCAGAAGAGCACCCTGCCCACATAAAAGTGAGACGCGCGAACCCGAACCAAGACACACTACACAAGTAGGTAGCTCGACGATCTAACAACCAGACTCGTACGGCACAATCCGGAAGAACACACCGTTCAAAGAAAAGAGTTACGCGCGAACCCGAACCAGTACACACCACACAAGTAGATCGCGATCGACAATCGACGTACGTTTCGCTCCGTAACCGAAGCATCTTCAGGAGGCAAGACAAGCACTCTCTTAGGAAGTGATGCTCTTCCGGTGTGTTTCTTTCGGGATAAAAAGTACTCTGTGTTTATCCACCTTCTAAATTATCAAATCGATTCAGCCGTTATACGTGATGTGTGTACAAACAAGGAAGCATCAAGGTTTTATTATAATACTAAAAATAATAAAAATGTATGGTTCAAACTTTCCTTAATACATTTTTTAAAATTGAGTCAATTACCATAAGGAGAGTGGATAACTACTTTAAACTCGTTTATGTAAGACCAAGAAAGCGGAAGATATAATACACAATGCAGGTTAAAACAAATTCGTATGTAGCCGGAGTTGTAAGCGTTTATCAGTACTAGAAAGGTTAGCAACGACATGCTGTCCTGTGTCATTCGCTCCTTATCTCCGTATTTGCGAAAGTTGATAAAACTCGCAGACATATTTTGTCGAGACTTCAGATACTAGTTGTCTGTCTTGTCTTGTCTACGATGAATTTTAGATAATAAAGTTTTAAATATATGTTCTATGATTTCATCGAGTGGAATGTCTTTTAGCGTATTTTGTAACAAAGTTTTTATCGCTTAAACTCTATTTAGTATTTTCTATTGGAATGGAATGTCGTTGTTCTAAACGTTTATCTTCCAAGTGATTAAAACATTTTGTTAAGGCTTTAAAAATGAATGTTTTAATATGATCAACAATAGATTCAAAAAATTTTTTACACCTTGGGTTGGTTTTAGTGAGGATTTCTGAGGATCTCTAATTTTTTCTAGTAATAAATATAGCCTTTAATACTCAGGGATAATGTAGCTTTCTAATGGCAAAAGAGTTTTTGCAATCGGTCCAGTAGTTTTTAAGTTTATTCGTTACATACAAAAATACAAATCTTTCCTCTTTATAATATTGGTATAGATATAGATGACTGCGTGCAAGAATATTCTGTTTTACATTATTTGTTATTCAGAATATTTAAAATAAATATTTCTAAAATAGCTTTTTCTAACCTCATCTTTTAAGTACATTTTATAATATGCAAAATTCATTCGAACACATTCTAATGCTATTTTGGCGGATCTCCTTTCTATACTGACTTAGGACTAAACTATCTAGATTAAGGTAGATAAAGTAATTAAATTTAACAGCTTCCGTAATTTTAAAGTTCGTGTTAGTGCCTCATTACCTGGTAGTTTACTATTAGTTTTATGTATACATCGACTTTACTATTAAATTAAGTTTATGTCTATTATTACATCTTATATAAGACGCGAATAAACATTATGCACTCATAAGTTTAACTAGTGTCTAGCCCTCGCTTCGCCATCATCTTTTTCCTGTAAGTTTTTGACCTGATATTCGATTAAAGTAGGTAATTTATTTTGTAAATTATAGTTACTATTTAATAGATTAACATTCACAATTCTAAGGTTTAGATTAAGTTGTTCGCAGTTTGTTATTTAAAATTTGTTTTTAAATATTGGATTGTTTTAAATCTTTTTTTTATCTATGCGCTTTCAGTCACTTCGCTCTTTGCAATATAAATTGACGATTTTGCAACTATTGTATAGACATTTAGCTTATTATTTTTTTGTATATAGTTCATGATAAATCACATATTCATACGAAAAACATGAAGTTTTATTTCTTTGGCTGTAATTTCCGATTTTTCTTTATGGTTTCTCGTGTGCACCTTGTCTAGGTGCAGATGGTCCACCTGATGGTAAGTGGCCACCATCGCCCATGGATATCGACAAAACGAGAGGGTAACTCTTGTTTGCGTGCGTTGCTTCCTAGAAGATAGAGTGGGGTGGGGAAGTGAAGAAAAGAATGCTACGGTTTTAGCGGGCCCTTAATGGGAAGGGAGAGGGAGAGGGTAAGTCTGGCCCACATGCGGCTCGACGGGAACGCGTCTATGACACTTGGCGCTCAGATTCGCTATTTAATTATGTTAAAAGACCTATTCTACAAATGAGTGATAGAAAAGAACCTGAATATTGTAACATCGGTCAATTATTTTCCAAAGAAGTAAGCAAAGGTATATTTTCCGATGACTTTTTCTTCAGTTTCCATAGATTGCAATTTAGAATCTTCTCTATCATCCTAAGGGTGCGATCATGATTAGTAGATATATTTATAAGAAGTTAGGCGTTTTATTGGGATAAAATTGCTTATTCTGTCAGAAAAGATTGCCTAGCATAGATGGGTCACGAAGCTTTTGTTCTAAGTCGTTGTTACGGTCAAGTTGCACTCCGCGTACTTAGAGCTTATGCGACCTCGTTCCGTTGCTTGTTTTCCTTCGCTTTTATAAGGGAAGATAAAATTATCCATATTACAATGTTGCATTATCTCCGTTGTGTTTCAAAGGTCGTATTGATGTAATTATATTAATAAATTTGTATACCAAGTATCGCATTGTTTTAGGGGATTTGAACCAATGATTTATTGTCCATTAGCTGTATTAATTCTTAGGATTTTGGTCCACCAGTCATATAAACTTTGGGGACTACTACACGCAACTACATTGATCTCATTTAGGCTAACTATGCATGAGATGTACTTGAAGACTGCTCTGTAAAAGAGGAGAATATCCAGGAGCAGCAATCCTTGAACCCAGGGTACTGTATAATTCCAGAGATAACAACACCGGCAGGGACACTAAATATCTTTGACTTCATAAAAAAAAAATCCAAAACCGAGATTTTGAATGTATATGTTGTGGGTTCAAATCCCAGTCATTGGACTACTGAAGTGGTCCACTCCAAACACAAGCATTTAGCTTAGTTGGATGGGTTAAGGAATACTAGTAGTATGTGATCCATTCTCCTGGTATTTTTTTTTAAAAAAGCTTCCTATTCTTCTTCTTTCTGTAGTCTGAAATAAATGGATTTTACATAAAGAACAGTTGCATTAAAATGAAATTTCTCTTAATCTAGTGTTAGGATATTTAAAGATAATACAAAATAATTTTACCTTTAAAATATACAATATTTTTTTATTAATATATCAAAGCTTTTCATACGTACGTACGGTAAAAAAAGTGTTTTGTCCTCGGTGCGAATACGAAATGATCTAAAGACTAAAGTCATATTGCATACCAAAAAGTTATTTTTTGGAACAAATTATTTAATAGAATTTTTCATTCAATATAGTAAGAAATACATTTATAAACATTGTATAGTAATAATAATAACTCATTTAGCATTATTTCCAATCGACAAATACGATTTATTATGGATAGGCGATCATTCATAAATAATAATCAATTTGAAAGTAGAAAACAGAGATTATTGTATCAATATCTGCAAATGGATGTTTTCCGGCTGTAGAATAGCTGTGGATATTTTTATACCCATATTAGTGTCATGAACATAGCTTAGTGTCTCTGTGTTGTGTGTGTTCAGCATCCTGTAGAATGTAAATGCTAAATAATATTTATTAGAACGGAACACAGATTACAGATTGTTAATTTTTTAAATATTACCTTGGCTATTTTCATAGTTACTTTCACCAATTTTATGCTTATACTTAATAAGCATTCTTAATGTATTTGGTTATTGTTTGAATAATCTCTTTCTGAGTCTTAACAAGTAGATTTAACAACAAAATATTTTTATAAAATTTTGGCTGGTTTAATATTAACTAGCTGACCCGGCGAACTTCGTACCGCTTAAGAGTAAATATGCCACTATCTGAATATTGTGGATAATATGACTCTGATATGAGTTTACCGTATCGACGGCATGAACATTAAATATTTGACAGTTACGAAACCCATCAACATTTTGTTTTTTCTTTTATTTTTTTTTTAATATTTATTATGCTATTCGGGATGGAGACAAATACTACAAATAAAAAAACCATGAAAATTGGTTCAACCGTTCTCTAGTTCGAACAAACCCGACTCTGTTTTATATAAATAAATTATTAGAATTAAGTATACAACATTTCAAATGTAACGATACATAAAATTCCTAATTTTATGTATCATTTTTTTTTTAAATACTACCTCCTCTCAGACAAAAAATATTTCTTTGGGTTTGGATTACAATTATGTTACAAGATTTGTACTCTAAATTTTAACATAATATGACTTCTCAAAGCATATGACTCCATCAGGAACCTTGTCACATTTTAATGGCTCCCTCTTCTGCTATAAACATGGAGAGAAATATGATACCCATTACTGTACAGCAATACACATGCAATCTAGACTGAGGCGAGCGGTGCCTGGGGCTTGAGACCCAGGAGCAGGTTTAAAGAGCTCTTTCATAATATATTAACTCTCACCTCTACCACTCGACCTCGCTAACGACAATAGATAATAAAGTAAACTTACATGGACCTCGAGAAGGGTAACCTTAATCACGACACTATAACACTAACTTCCATGTTCACTGCACGAAAACACCAGAGAGACTGAGACTAATCTATAGTACTAAAGGTTATATATTGTGTTCACGTCAGTATATTTGAAATAATACAAAATGATCTACCCGCTACTACTACTTTATAAACAGTGTTGCTAACACTTCTACACTTAATTCCAGTTAAATAAGGTTTATAGTTTGTATGAATGAAGATTTCACGGTCTAATATGTTGTGACTTATTTACAGACATAATAATTAAAATGTAACATAGCACAACAACACAGAACATATATAGAAAACTTGTGTGAGGGGAAGAATTATTTGTTAGTTTGTAAGTTTTTATGCACATTACGAAATAAATATGCACGAAATTACTCAAAATATAGTATGTGTTTAAATCAGATGTCAGGATTAAAGGCCTAGCGAAGCTAGGGCGGTCGATTAGTCATTAATAAGCAAGCAAGGGCAGTTTAATTACAATATGATGAATTTATACCATAATCTACTATCTGAGTAATATTAAATTTTACTCTCATTAAGCTGAATTTGCTTTGACTAATGAAGAGGGGAGTGAAAGTATTGTTAATCGCAATCGCAGGCCTTTGTTTGATATTACCTTTACTTTCATATTTACTTAAAGCAATTCAGATCTGTTATGGTTAACACTATCTTTTATATTTGACGTATAAAATAAGGAAAGTTGATAAGATTTCACAAAAAGTAAACTCTAATTTTGCTGTGGCATTCTGTCTGAATGGAAATAAGTATCTTAGGTAGAGATTAGAGAGACTGTAAGCGTTATTTATAATTATAAGAGAAATAGATATTATTAGTAAAAAGTAGCATTTATAAAAATGCCTATTTTGACCACTAAAACTCTTGAGTTTACAAATTTTTTACCCTAACTTACGAAGAAGCCAGATTTGAAAAAGTCACAGATTAATAATAAGGAAAAGGTTAAACTGTTCTATTCGATCTTATAATATAAAATATTGTTATTTACACTTTAACAGACAGTATCAAGCACATTATGATATAAGCAAACTTTTTTTAAAAACTTTTTTATTAAAAACAACATAATAATTTGAATGAAGAGGTGAAAATAAAATATAGTACGAATTTATTTTTAATCAATTTAATAGTTTAATTTTCTTTATGATATTGTAGACCTTAAGGTTAAACTACCTTACTGAAATTATAAATTATTATTAAATATATTTATTAAATTTACTTATGTTGATGTATATTATTTTTTTACAATATTTATTAGTGTATTATATTTGTATGTATATAAATTATTGTATATATGTATGATAGTTATGTATTGAGATGTAAATTTTTCGAAACGAGGGTTGAGACTGGAAGAGATGGCTAATTAGCCATAAGACCGCCCGTTGTACTTCACAGGTAACTCTTTAAAATTTGTTATATATCTAGTTTATTAAGTTTTATTAGTGGTGTACAAAGAAGTTATAAAATAAATAAATATAAATGTGAATGTTTGTGTATTTAGATGCTTGGATATTTGTTACTTAATCACGCAAAAACGGCTAACCGTTCTTGCGGAATAACATAAAAATATGTTTACTGTCATAAGCGCCTAAATATTTATTAAAAAAAATATATTCAAAATTAAATGTTTTTTGATAAATCTACGTATTCCTGATAAATTTCACTCGTACGAAGCTGAGGCAGGTCGACTATTTTAAAATAATTATAGAAATCTAACAATTCAATTTTTAATTAAATAAATAATTAACTAACTGTTTCTTCATCTTCTATATTTTATTGTATAATGGTATTATCTGTACTTTATTATTTTTATATATTATAACAGCTACAAGTTACAATTGACTTAAATATAATACGATACTAGGATTGTGTTAACTATGGACGGCACACTAACCTCTATTAACTATGTAATTTTTTGTATGTGTGACCATTAGAATCTATTTTTACAATGGGTAATAATAATACTCGTTTTTAGATATATCGGCACGGAAGTTAGGCTTGAGTTAACCAAACCGTAAGTTTAAACAGTGAAACTAAGCAGTGGAGGCGACTTCTGTTAAAGGACGTCTTTCAGCCTAAGCCTTGGTCATAATTGGGATATCATAATTTTTGGTTATTTATCGGTTCAGTAGCAGTATCTACGTTGCGTGTACCCAATTGTCCATTCAATATCATCACCCCTTTTATTGTTTCCTCTCTTCCTCCCTTCTCTCTCTCAAATTTCCGACATATATTAGAAAGTCAACCTAAAATTTTTCATACCTGTGCAAATAATGATTTAAACAGATAATTAGATCTGATACAAAATCATTTTAAAGCGGCAGTAATTTCGGATTGTGGGTCATTTTACCGCTTATGGAAAGTGTCTTTATAGAGAGTTTATGATATATAAATGCATCACAATAGAGCACGCTAATAGTCATTACGAGCATCGCTGCGGACAATTTGGCTTTTTTGGAGGTTTCACTCTCGTCATTAACTGTAATTTTACAGCATTTTAGAAACCGTTACACGTGTATTTTGGTAGACTGCAATTTTGTGAAGAGAGCAGCATCGTTTTGACTTTATGTTGTGGAATGGGGACTATTTTCATTATTTTACACATCTTACTGATGTCATTACGCAGAGACTTCAAATGTATAATGTCAATAAAACTCAATTGCCCAACGTGTTAAAGTGCAACAGTTCATAAAAACTGCACTAATTTTGTTATTCTTTGTTTTACTGTCAGAAGAAAGAAAATTTACTTGGACAGTTCTACTCGTATTGACAAATTCAGGTGGGTACTTTTAATATGATTGGTTGAGTTCATTTTCTTTTGTAGTTGCTAATGATGTATTGAGACATCAGTTTTCAAGGCGAATTCAAATTTTACTCTCAATACAGAATGTACGGAACCGTCGGTGCACGAGTGTAAGACTCGCACATGGTTTCATGTAACAATCCTTTCAATTTTAAAAATGTTTTACGGCATGACTTTCCCTCCCAAATCGCTGTCATTGTCACAGCTATGATTACAGTAATTGTCCCGATGTCATATTGTGATGAATCTGTGTAATTAGAGTAAAATGCTACTAAACTGTAATTTGGGTGAATTCCACTGTTTAACGCAGCATGTAACTTTCTTTTTAGAACTCCGTCCAAGAGGTTAAATAGACTGTGAACTAAGCTGTAAACACTGCCTGTAGAAAGCGGGACTAATTTTTACCTAAACAGAAAAAATAAGATGAAGATTATCTTAGGTAGGTTTTTAAAATTTCTGATAAATTATTCTTTAATTTCATGGAAAATTTTAATGAAAACAACGGAATAATTAGTTTTTTCTATGCCACAGACACCACAAAACAGTTTCCTAAAAACTTTATTCGAGTTTCTATATCTCTATAACAACAGAATTCAGTTATTTAATGTTTATCGGATTTATGTAGGAAAATTAATTCTATAACCACTACTTACGACAAAAAAATGTAATAAAATATAAATTATTATATCATTTTAGGGAGCTTATTTTACAGAATTTAATTGTAAACTTAACCATTAATACTTAAAGTGACACAAATAATTTTTCGGAGACTTCATAATCTTTACCCGTGAGGGGACAGTTGCATTCTGTCGCTAGGAGAGTATCTCGTAGGAGCCGAGTAATCCAGCACCCCCATTGTTGGTAAGGGATTTGTTCTCTGATTGGCTTGCGACTGGTGGAATGCGGGCTCTTCCTCAGGGTTTACTGAAACCCCAGCATTTTTCCCTTCATTCCCTCTCCCACATTATCTTGGTTGCAACGCATCAGTAAAACAAGACGTTATCTCTTGTATTGCCAATGTCCATGGGCAACGGTGGCCTTTTACCATCAACTGGACCGTCTCCATGTTTGCGCCGTATCTACCATTAAAAAATAAAAGTATAGTTAATATTTAAAAAAAATATCGTGAGAATTAAAACGACTATTTTTTTATAACTTAAATGCTTCGCTGTTCTTCTTATTCTTAATAATATATATATATATATATATATATATATAATATATATATATGTCTGGATGTTTTTTATTTACTATTTCGTTGAAAAAATATTTGTAAACGAAATTTGTACAATATTTTAAATCATTATATTATGTTTTGTTTTTATGTTATTTTATTAAATTTATACTTTGTTCTCTTAACTAGGACAATAAAAAAGCATGCAAATTATCGCCTAATTACGAAATTAGTACCTACACTGGACGATATAAATTGGCAGTGCTTTAAGTAACTATTACTAGAACTCTCAAAGAAGGTCGATAGAGAAATTGTGATAAAGTTTTGTTTACATCTGTAGTGCTGTACTGTCGCTCACACAATAGTTAACTATTATAAGCTATATTGAGATTGAAAGCTGTACAGTGCCTGGTGCTTATGACCCAGGTGCATGATTAAGGAGGAGATAACACTCGTCTTTACTACTTAAGCTCGGTATCTAATATCTATCAAAAAATAACATTAACGATTACGTGATATTCAAAGGGTTAAACTACACTATATTTAAACGTCACTATGTGTTAGCAATACTTTTTTATAGCCTTTGATTGGCAAAGGTTCCTATATATTTATTTGAAAGTACCCCACCGTTTTCAAGGGACTTCAAACAGTAGACATTGTCTAAAGTAATTCAAGTAGTGAAGTTTCGTGTGGTGGCTAGGCTTTCTCTAATAAGGATCACATGAGTAGCTTTCTTACTTTAACTATTAAGTTTAACTGTGAAGATTGAACAGCATTAGTGAGTTACAATTATGTTAAACAGCTCTGCAAACCTGCACCTGGGTCTCAAGCACCAGTCGCTGGTCGGCTTCCTTTCTAAAATGCATGTATATGTACTGTAAAGCCTTCGCTACACTATTAGTAGTGTAGAAAAAAAAAAGATAGTAGGTAGGTAGTAAAAGATAGACGAAAAAAAGGGAGTAGTAGTGGTGGTATTGTAGATTAAAAAAAAATAAAAGAGAAAAAAAATCGTATTCATCTAACTTCGTTCAACATCGAGAGTAGTGTAGAGGAGGCCTAATGAGTGAGGCTCTAAGTTGTAGAACCAGTGCTCCTAACAAAATTATGAATAGTATTTACTAAGTTAACATGCACCTAAATCTTGATATAAGTGTGTCGCGTGTGTAGGAACCATTCGTTGCTGCACCCGCTATCTCAGTCGCTGCTGTGATGTTGTCTTCCACAGCCCAACTTATCCATTTAAATATCTCCACTACAAATACTATATTTGTCTCGATTACTGTTAGATCTTCTAAACTACTGACAACATTGCGGAAACAACGCTAAAAGTCTTAGTCATGTAACTTTCGAACCTCCTATATTTATGTACATTGGTAAGCAATACTTGATAACTTGATATTGGCGAGTACTTCTTTGTTTTATTTCAAGGATACCCACAGTCTTAAGTATATGTAACATTTGACTCAAAAATCAGAGGCTAGTGCTAAACTATTGCAAGTAGTATAGTTTAGTGTTGTGTTGGTCTTCCTTATAGAGTATCATGTGAGTTATGTTCATGTTTAATTCAATGTTAGTATAAAGCTGGAGCAGTTGGTCACAAGCCCCAGGCACTGCTAGGCCTGTACAATTATAACATATTTTTCGAGTTGTAGAGTATAAAACAAATCTCTTTTTAGATTCTCGAGATTAATTAACTATATATATAGATGATTTTAAATAGTGAAGATGAGCTTCAAAGCGCATTACAAGTGGTCTTTGTGTTATGGTAACACTATAATAAGTATGCAAGAGATGGTTTATAATGATAATGTTATTATAATTTAATTAAATAGGAGTAAGGCAGTCCGAAAAGTCCGTAAAGGCAGTCCGCAGTCCGATATGAATCTGAGTAAAAAGTTATATTTTTTAATGAATCATTTATAGGTACTTACTGTTACTTAAATTAATCAACAATTTATATTAAAGCAATATAACTCTAAGATTTTATCGACGATTGCACTCCGTAATTATTGCAGTAGCTTATTTAGCACGATTAT
This sequence comes from Limenitis camilla, assembly GCA_905147385.1. Taxonomy (NCBI): domain Eukaryota; kingdom Metazoa; phylum Arthropoda; class Insecta; order Lepidoptera; family Nymphalidae; genus Limenitis; species Limenitis camilla. The sequence goes on along the minus strand of LR990245.1, from coordinate 7,396,907 downwards.
TATTGTTGTAAATTTGTTTGGTCCGTTATAGACAGTAATTTTCCAATATTACCTGTTTACTGATACCACTGTTATGGCTAGCAGGATATTCTGATACACTATTTAATTGTACATCTAAAACTAGATAGTTATTGACGCTTTTATGATGACATTTGGATTGTAATAATTGCAAATTTTATAAAATCTACTAATCTTATATATAGTTACCATTCAATTTTACTTATCATCCTCCTCCGAAACGGCTTGACCGTTTTTTTATGAAATTTTGTGTGCATATCGGGTCTGAGAATAGCTCAACATCTATTTTTTATACTCCTAAGTGATAATGGTGGCCCTCCCCAATTTTTTAAAACTTATATGGCAAAACAACGTTTGCTGGATTAGCTAGTTTTTTATGTAATAAAATTCGGCTCCGTAAAAACAAAAATGAGAAAATAAAATTGAGAAAATTAGTATGCAGGTACAAGAACTCATACATCACATATCTTGCTTGCGTTTCACGTGATATCACGTTTCATAATAACAATTAATGGTGCATTAATCAGTGATATATGGTTAATCAAAATTTAGTATTTTAAATATAGCAGAAATTAAAATCGAACTATAAATAACCACTGTTTCTGCTAAAAACTACAAAGTTATTGACATTGTATTGCGTACTGTGACGTCACATTCCATAAGACCAATATTATTGATACGCAGTATTCAACTACTTTAGAAAACCAGTCTTTGCATTTTTTTTGAAATTGATAAATGTATTATTCTGAAGCAATAGTGATTTTCTAAAGAATCATCTCAGACGCTTACTTTGTGACTAATTGGTTATTAATTTAACGACAAATATTGTTGTACTGAGATGTCTGATAAGAGCCGTTCACGCCACATTAGGCTAACAAAGCGATGCTTAGATAACAATTACATGTTGCTGAGATATTGTGGCAGCACTCGATTGTCTCGAATGTTGCACAACACACTCGGTACGCGGTGCCAAAGCAATAGATAACGAAATTTCTTCCACTTGGACCTAACATATAGAAAGTTCTTTTTAATGTTTAAGTACTATAAAGAAATAAGGTTAGTATGTCTAAAAGAACACATTTTTATTTAATGAGCAAGTAACTTACAAAATTGATTTTAAGACCAAGAAAAACGATCTTCCTATCGATCTGAAGCACTAAAAGTTCAGATCAAATCGTAGTGAGAATCGCGAGAATCACATCCTTAGCGCGTACAATGACAACAGCGTCAGGGGCACAGACAAACTAGAACTAAATCTTCTTCGTAGATAATTGCACAGATAAACAAAAGTTTTATAGGTTAATAAAAATGAATTTGCATAACTGGAGCACCGAATAGTCTTTATAATTTAATCATTTCCGTTAGTAAAAGCGTCCGGTGTACTCGTATCTACTTTCTATCCATATTCCTTGCACTTATATCCTTTTAAACTAATAAACTTAAATTTTTATTATCAATTTTTAAATCTCGGTGACTTAATCAAAGATAATTATTATCTCACGGTATTAATAAATTATTATTCATCATCATCATCACAATCCGTTAATGATCTACGGCTGAGCCGGTGTCATCTTTCTCAGAATGAGGAAGGTGTTAGACCATAGTCCAGTGCAGGTTAGCAGACTTCATACACATTTAAGAACTTTAGGGAACTCTCAGGAATAAAGGTTTCCTCGAGAGGTTTTCCTTTACCATTAAAGCAAGTGATATTTAATTGCTTAATTTTAAGTCTTAACTGGTCCATCACTGTTTAAATTATTATTAGGCACTTTTATTTAGGAAAAATATGTAATAGAAATAAGATTTTTTTTATAAGTTTTTTTTAATATAATATAAACTCACGTCCTTTTTAGTAAAAATATTAAGCTGTATTAGGTATAATGTTAGTAGAACAAATCTTCAAAAATGCTGAGATCTCGCGCATTGTTAATCTCCAGAGCGGGTAGACAAATCATAAATTATAAGTACAATTTTAACGAAAAAAATAATCATGTCATAAAAGAAATCAGTTAAGTGTTAGAAGATTTCACTTAAATAAAACAAATACAAATGAATACGATAAAGAAATCTCTTTATAGGTAAGAGGCTTCGTCCATTGGCAATAGGCATAGATATTAATTCTATAAAATATTATTTTGAATCTTGTTGCGAAACGAATTGAATTATAATTTTTAAAAAATGATTGTCGTGAAATTTTTTATGTTCCAAATAATCCTTGTATCAGTAGTAGAAGTAGAATTACAAGGACATGGTCGCTTTTGTGTCAAATAAAATCTTACTAATAAAGATAATAAAAAATATAATTTAATTAATAGTACCTGTAGAGAACAAATCATTAGTAGGTACTTAAATAATCATCGAGTGCATTTACGGAGTGCGCTCGCACAATGTTCGTTATCGAACGATCTCCACAACGCGCTTTAGTACAGACAATTTGCTGTTGAAATGTCCCGATAGCGGCCAATACATTAACGCGTTTATAGCTAGAATACATTTGCTTTCCATTTTCCTAATCCCAATCCCAATCCTTATATTATTTTAATAACTAGCTGACCCGCGTGATTTCTTCCCAGTGGAATTTAGGACCCTATATTTTAGTTCATTCTCTCGGAAACTTCTACGATATAATGTCTATTGGTGAAGTGAGTGTCCATGAAAATCCGCTCTAAGTATATCGCGAACATACAGACAGACGCGGAGTGGGATATTGTTTTATAATATATAGTGATATTAAAATTCAAAAGGAGAAGTAAAGTTACCTGAGAATGTAAAATGGAGTGTCGAACTTAATGCTAACCAAATATTAACTAAAATCACTTCGGAAGGAGTCCTGAATATCTTAAATTTCTAATTAATCTATTACGATTCCTCCATAAAACTCTTAGAATACAAATAATAATACCTACAATTGTTATTTCAACGACGTTTAAATGGAAGTTCAAAGCAGTAATAGTAAATAGCTGTTAGACATGCGTTTGTCTGTGTAATTTTAATTTAAAATACATTTGCTTAACATACAATTATTTTGATAGAATACAAGGGTTATAGGATATAACCAATCGGAAACTCGGTAAACGTTTATTTTAACGAGCTCGATTATCGGCAGGAGAAGAATCAAAGCAGGGTGGAAATTAATCGGTGAACACAATTTGTAATAATGCTATCTACGAGCTCATTGCACGCAGAATGCAATTACTGACGCACTCCTTATAATCGATTAAATACAAGATAGATTGAAAATGCTGTAACAAGTCTGTGAAACGAAACAATATTACTTTTATAATCGCAATTTTTTTACATAACTATGACAAAGTGACTACAGATACTCAATTGAAGATAACTTTGATTAAAAACTTAAAAACGTATGCACAAGTTTGTTCTTATTATTTTTAGGCTTTTAAACTTTAAAGTCTTATCATAATTTTACAGTATTTTTATTTATTTTTTGAATAAAAATTAGAAATGTAAATATTCTATATAATTATTACCGATTTTCTTCTTTACTTTAAAATAAAAAACTCTATAGTAGAACTTTTAATATATCTATATATTTTATTTCTTGTAAACAAATCTGGTGTAGGTTTATTGGTTGTGTGAGTATATTAGTTTAGATGGTAGGTATATAATATATGACGAGAATTTTTCCCAAATTTGAACTCATAATTATGTATAAATAACAGTTCTCTTTTTTCCTCCAAACTTTGTGTCCGTTTATATCAGAAAGTAATTTAATAATTGTAAGCAATAGTTTAATTTTAATAAGCGAAATGTACAATTTATCAATAGCCCTTAAATGATCAATAGTTTGTTCTAACATGCTAAACAGATTGTAATTAGGGACCTAGAACTATAATTCTTTGACCGGGTTGTTGGCGCTCAAACAATTGAAAGGTAACCACAGCTATTATAAGGCACTTAGTCACGGAAATGTTGAAAAGGAATTACAAGCTTTATGTTAAGAACTGAGAACAATAGTCTGTCTGTTTTGTTGTTAATACAGTGTTATCTCTGCATATTGTTTTACATGTTTGTGAATTAATTTTAAAAAAGGTCTAATTCAATTCGTTCTTATTTTCGCCAAACGATGGTTATTACCTTTTAACACTAAAAACATGTTCTTTATTTGTTTATACTATTCTTTGTAAATTCATTATTTCGCATATCAGTTAGTCATTAAGTAGTTACACGTTTTTGAGTTAAAAAATTGATGAACATAATGAAAGTACATTTGATTATCTAAAGAAAGTTATTATTTTAGGAAGCTATTTCTATTTCCCGCTAACAGTTAAGATCATATTTATCTGTCATCCATTCCTTAAAGCCTATTTTTCCATATGTCATTTTATTGAATTCCTATTTAACATGTCAATAAATACAAATTGATCCTTTCCTTAATTTATATTACAAATGCTAATTATAGTTTTAAAAAAACAAATAAACAATTTAGCAGCAATAACAAATAATTAGAAGGCACTTAATAGTCATGTTTAAAACATAGCATAGGTTTTTCTATTAGATATCCATTTAAAGGCTATAAAGAGCATTCTAACAGGTCTTAAATCCGACGTAATTGAGCTTGTTACTGTTTATGTTTTCCAATAAAGAATGGCATTAGCGCGATTCCTGAACAAATATATTTCAATTACATCTTGTACTACCAATGTATTTAGTGCGAGCATTCGTGCAAATGTTCACTTAAATTGCAATCTTAATAAAATTAAGTCTTAGAGTCAGTAGGTTTTTATTATGTAATAAATACACATTATAAATTTTGCAATCAATAATTTGCACAGAATTACGCAATATTTTGATGCTATTGTTGGATAATTCGAAAAGAACAAACACATGTAGACAGAGTAAATCATCATTACTCGTTAATAGCCCACTGCTGAGCCGGGTCTCCTGCTCAGGAGGACTTAGGTCATAGTTCACCATGTTGGCCAAGTGCGTGTTAGCAGACTTCACACACCTTTGAGAATATGGAGGAGTGCAGATTTCCTCACGATGCTTTCCTTCACCGTTAAAGAAAGTGATATTTAATTGCTTAAAAATACACATAACTCGGAAAAGTCAGAGGTGTGTGCCCAGGATCGAGCTCGGACCTTCCGAGTCGACAGACATCAACGACAACTAATAATGGCGTATTTTAGATTTAAAAAAATGTAGAATAATGTAAGTAATGAAAAAGGATTGGCATATATATATTGGTTGTCAACAGTTCAGCTAATCTGTAACACGACTTTCATTTACTGTTAGGCGATACAAAGTTCGCCGGAATACTAGCTGGAATATTAAAAAAAAGACTTTTTCAGTTTTCGTCTGTTCATTTGTCACGATGACGTAAGAAACATTTAAACATTATTTATATAATCTTTCCGTCATTTCAGGAGTCCCATTGTATGTTTTTTACGTACCTACATATATACGTAATTTAAAATAAAATATCATCATTTTAATGAGAAAGGTATTTTTCATTTAATTGTATAGATGATTCATTATGAATCTGGTGCTTAAACCCGTATTAACTATATACGACATTATAAAACAAAACAATGAAAAGGCGATGACTTTAACTGATGAGATTCAAAAAGACGACACATTCTATTGTTTTTTCAATACTTAAAAGAACATTAAGCGTCAAAGAGATGCGAGGACATTTGAATAGCTTTCCCTGACTCGTTTTAATTTGGCTCCAACTATTAAAGTGTCGACATTATGATATGGAGGAAGCGTTAAGTATTTACCTCTATACTTAACTAGTACCTTGTTCTAATGTATGTAAGCATTAAATTGCTCTGTCATGTATAATTCTCGCGATACAAAGCATTGTTGATTGAATCCATGGCGCGGGCCCTATTCAAATATGTCTATTGTTTCTTTCGTGTTTAAAAATGAAACTCTTTATAAGGCGGACGGTAGAAAAATAAGGGCTGGTACAATCTGGTGGAATTTCATAGTTGTATCTGCAATAGAATGCGGTGACTCTATTGGTTTCAGACAAAAAATCAAAATTCGTCGAAACCACTGCACTTTAAGGAGTAATTGGAACTCTTCAAGAAACATTGATAGTTCCATTAGTACAATAATGATCGTGAGCTATATGGGGAAAAGTTCTTCTTTGATTCAAACATTTGGTAAACCAATAAGCCAATACACAAAAAATAAATCATTGCTAAAGTCTACTTAACTGACGCTATAGTACAATATTATTATTACAACAACTCTAATTGCAATTTCTCCGACGTAGTAAATAACTTGATATTTAGCAACTCTGTATACAGCCCTAAATACAGGGGATAGACGTGAGAAACAACTGTCGACCAAAAGAAAGAGAGAACCGTTAATCTCATTATTAATACGCATATATTATGTAAAATGGACGAAGACGAGGACAATGAGTAACTCAATTTAAGATTCATTGAAAAAAAATTAGATGTAATCTAAGACACACATTTCTATGGTACTACTACAAAAATAAATTACAATCATACATTCGTAAATAACGTAATGATAATATAATAGAATATTTTATTAATATTTTTTTTTAATTATTATATATGTCAACAATCTTTTAAACACTGTATTTTCTTATATTACTGTGCAATAAAGAATAATTTCTTATGTCAAACTTAATTTATTCTTGAAAATCTGTTTTTCATGTACATCGAAATAAGGTTTCAATGGTATTCCTGAGTATTTTATTTTACTTTCAACTCGATATCTGTCTGAAAAACTGTCTTAATAAACACAAAGTGGTAGGTAGATAGACAATAAAGTGATCCTAAAGGATTTCCGTTTTCTTTTGAGGTATTCTGTATCTTGATAGAGAGGTAGAGAGGTCACGTTATGAACTTCTTAAATAATAAAAATTCTTCTAAAATAATAAAAGTCGAATTTAGTCGAAAGTAAAAAATTTATGAAATGCTTTGATAATTTTCAGTGCTAACAATACGTTTATTTTCCGCATTGAATAAAATAGATAAATTATATTTTGAATAATCTATATACTTACTAGCTGACCCGGCAAACGTTGTTTGCCATATAAATTTGGGGTGGGCTATCCTTGTCACTTAGGGGGATAAAAAATAGATAGCAGCCGATTCTCAGACCTACTGAATATACATATAAAATTTCATAAAAATCGGTCGAGCCGTTTCGGAGGAGTAACTAACATTGTGACACGAGAATTTTATATTTGAGATATAAAAGAAGAACCCGACTGAATGACTGACGTATCAACGTACAGCCATGGGCTAGGAATCTAAAAGTTAACATTTTGGACCTTTTTGGACTGTAAACGCGCTTTAAGAAAGAGAGAGAAGAGAGTTTTTGAAAATTCAACTCCTTAGGTGGTAAAAAGGGGCGTGAAAGTTTGTATGAAAGTCTGTAATTTTTTAAAATAAAGCTATGAAAATCCGTATTTAGCAATTTAGAAAAAAATATATATACCGGGATATAGTGATAAGGGATGATAATTTGGATGGGAATTCGTCATATTATACACATATTTAACTGAGGTAGGGCACAGCAGGAAACTTCCTGCTCAAATATGGAGCAGCCCGACTGGGGTAGTACCTCGACCTTACAGAAGATCACAGCTAAATAACACTACTCTAAAGCAGTGTTGTGCTCCTGTTGGTGAGTAAGGTGACCAGAGCTCCTGGGGGGAATTGGGGATAGGGTCGGCAACGCGCTTCCGATGCTTCTGGTGTTGCAGACGTCTATAAGCTACGGTAATCGCTTACCATCAGGTGAGCCGTACGCTTGTTTGCCGACCTAGTTACATAAAAAAATATATATAATAAATATATATATATATATAATAAAAATATAAAATTAAACCTAAATTACACCCGAACAAAGCCGGGACAGAGTGGCTAGTCCACGTAACGCAATATTTATCGTAGATTATTATTGTCAAAATTGATATGCAATTATCAACTTAGTGAAAATTGTACGGCATCACCCTTAAGATACATTTTTAAAATCTATGACTAGAACTTTACTTTTTTAAAGTTTTGAACTGATAAGCCAAATCAGTTGCTAAGTGCACATTATTGTTGCTGAGTCGTGTCACAGATAGGCCGTACTTGTCGCCGGAATTCCGAGATGGAAATCACGATGCGTGCGCACGCATTATAGATAACGCTTTTTTCATAGATTATCTAAAACTCAACGACTCTGAATGTATGTTAATGTATTGCACCTTTCGAAATTAAATACTGTATCGCAATAATTTTCTCATAACAGATCACTCCAAAAGACAAAAGCTTTAATAAACTTCTGATGTTTAAATTTTCAGACAGTTGATAAAATATTTTCTTACTTGCATTTATTTTAACATCCTGAGAAGTATTAAATTTTCAAATAACAAATAATAACTTACGTAGTATTTTTATATATTTTTTTTTCAGAGGTTATAAACATTTTCTTCAAAGACTTCAATTCAAATGTATGTTCAATTCAAACCATACACAATATATTATTTATAGTGAGAAATTTATAATCTAAAAATACTAAAAAATCCTATCAATAAATAGAACTTTTTGCGTATAAAATACTTATCGATGAATAATTAATATTTAAGATTAGTTTCGAAAAATGAACTTTCCGACCTCATGAACTTACCTCTCAATTAGGTTTTTTTTTTGTTGTGTTTTTGTTAGGTTCAATTTAGCTAAATGATAGTAAAAAACATTACAATTTGACAGAAAAACATTAAATGGATGAATGGGGAATTTTCCTGCAAGATATAGTAAATAAGCTGTACCTCTCGTCTAAGAAAAAAACCTCATTTTGTACTTGGTACAATTGAAAGTAACACAAACACTTTTCTGTTATCTGTGTTTGTAAAGAACTGTGAGATTTATAGTCATATTTACAGCTCTTTAGCTTTTTAAATTTCACTACAAAAGAGATATCCAGATTGCAATTAACAGCAACAAGAAGTAAGATATAATGTGTCACTATGTTTGCAGTAAGCCGTGCACTTAAATATTAAACGATTATGTGTCTGACCTGTACGTGGGAATATCTGCCTTTACCGTGTTAATAGTCTTAGTGCACGATAGAGCTTAAGATTTCATATTAACACTGGCGAAACTTTCCCTTTAAATTTTGTTCTTCATTAACTAACATGCTAAGTACGGAAAATTTAATTTAATTTACCTTTAGAATATTTTAAGATTTATCGTGTAATTATTTTATTTTTTGGTATGGCATGGGTGTTAAATTTATATTTTTTTGTAGTGCTAACAGTATAGTTAGTAATAGATTCACTGTTGACAACATAGGGTTACTCCACCAAAATATAGGGGGAAAAAATCTATACAGGATTTTAGAGGGTAAATTTGTTGGGTTTTTAGGGATAAAATTTCAGTGGTATTTTTATTTTTTATTACAAGTGTGAACTAATTAATGATACACACTACTGTAACAGCTGCTCGATGGTGCTAATGCACATGTCTTTTCAGGTTTCCCAACTTCCAAAATTTCCCCCAATTATATAATTTAGGTAGGCTTATAACTGAGATGGATTTTTTAAGGGCGTTATATTTTTCCTTAAATTTTCATTAAGTAAAATGTAGGTAGTTAAAAATAAAGTAATTCAATCTAACCAATCATATTTATCTATTGGCCTATATTTTTCTTTTCAACAATACTTTTACAGGCGGATTTTCAAGTAATTATTATGATTTTAGGAGACTTAAGTTTTAACACGAAATTTTAAGAGTTGTTAACACTAATTTGACTAGCCATCAAACGATCTTTTGGCCAAAAATTTTGATGTTGATACTGATTGCTGTTTAATACAGAATATAAAACTAACCAGAGGTAAGAATGAACAGAATTCCAATTTGTTACGAAGTGGAAAGTCAACAACAAAATAGAAATTATACAGATTTTAATTCAACTCATTATTTCTATAATTCCTTGACTATTTAATATATACAGTTTATTTTATAAGCAAGTCGTTTAAATGAATCAATTCTTTAATATCTGTATGTAATTTGCAAACTTGTTTCAAATATATGTCGGAAACTAAAAAAAAAAGGATATAGATGGATGGCCTATCTCAAAAGCTACATGGGCGCAATAAGGTCAGGATATAACTAAACGTTACGATCTCTTTCTATTATGACAGGAACTATTATGACAGGAACTATTATGACAGGAACCCAAGCAGTGCCTTGGACTTGTGACCAAGGTGTAGGCTTAAGGAATTCCTTTAAGTGATCACAACACTCGCCTCCCTCCAATGCTTAGTTTCACCGTCTAAACCTAAGATTAGACCAACATAAACCCAACCCAACACAAGGCTAACCCAACCGAAACCTAACTCACATCTCCGACATATATATATATATATATATATGTATATATCTCGGAGATTTTATGATGATGAGGAAGGAGATACCCCCCGTATTTAGAAAACACTACAGGGGAGGGACGGAGGGCGGGGCGGTGATGATATTGAATGGACTATTGGGTAAACGCAACGTAGATACTACTATTGAAGCGATAAATAATCAAATATGATCTTTACAATTACGAAAGAAACCTAAGCAGTGCCTTGGACATGTGACCAAGGTGTAGGCTTAAAAAGGCTTTTAAATAATTACAACACTCTCCTGCACTGCTCAGGCTCTCTATTTAAACGCAAAGTTAGACACATAAAGGTTGCACAAGACGTGCAACTACATTGTAAGGTACTCATCAACTCAATGTACATGATCTTAATCGGACAGCATTCCCAGCACTAACATAACACTGCACTTAACATTTCACTAGCACTACTCTAATATCTAATCCTTGAGAGACCGCGCAAGACTAAGACTGCAGTCCGACTGTCGACGGTATATGAAGAGCCGAGACTGTTAAAACGATGTAAGTGACTAGTACCCTACTCCAGCGCCATAGATGGCGATTTGATTATTCGATAATCGTTTACTTTTCTCCGACATATATTTATGGGGAAAGCTGCTGATTTTTCAGGTGTATGGAAAAGGTTTTTAGTATCATAGAAAAACATTGCTTTATTCATTTATAGGTTAAATCAAGACTTAAAACAATGATGCCGGGTACGTCTTTTGTTTGTATTTCCTAATTTGAATGTTTCTACTTAATTCAAGTGGAAGATAAACGGCTGTAAGCATGAAATAGATTATCGTAAGCACGAAAATACTTGCGAGTAAAGCAGAGTTTAATAGAGAATACTCAGTCTGTGTTGGTCAAGTTATAGAACATATAGAAGAATCTTTACTTAAGTTCTCACCATTTAATTGTTCTATATTTTGTCTGTTAAAACTGCTAGCTACATTATTAATAATGTTTGATTAGTTGGTCCACAACTTATAAGATTTACCGAAAGTTCAACAGCAGTTGATGATCACAATACTAAGTCTATACTATTATTTTGTCCTAACTTAGTTAAATTGAAAATAGAGAGTTTCAATATTATGATCAGTACTCCATGATTTAAAGATGCTAACATTTTGCGTAACTAATAGTTTTACATTCTCTCTTCAATTATACATTTTGTATATAGTTTCTTGAGACCTACATAATCAATAGGCGATAAAACCAGAATAAATTTGAATGGTATATGAAGAGAGAATAGGAATATAATTTAAGATAGCTGTTCACCCGCATGCGAGTACAGAATGTGAAGTCGGGCGAATCATGCTAATGTACGCAGCTATGCATTTTACGTCAAAATATACATATGTAAAAATTTATTAGGTGTCAAGTTTACTGCAAAAAATGATGCCATGTTTATAGGCCATTTTTATTTTATGACACTGCTTTGAAATAAATATGAAATATCTCTTATAACATCATTTCAAGATTGAGTTTTATTAACATATTTGCACGAGATGACTGTAGATCACGCAAAATAATAATGTTGTTAAGGCCAAACGTCCAAAAAGTATAACTTTTAAGCACCCATATTCATTCTACAAAATCTTTCGTCATCACTGGCTCTAATCTTACTGCATCATATGAGTTGTGCAATTAGCTATATATTCATTTGTAAAAATTAATAAATTTGCATCCAAGACGAGTCAAGCTTTCTCGAATCGCTTCATGGTTTTAACATTTAGACTTGGATTATACCAGATCTACAAAATTCTCGGGATATAATGTCAGTAATAGACTCATTAAACAAATAAAGTCTCAAGTGCATATCTCTTATACTTTAGTTTTTATTAATATCTAAAAAACCCCCAATTCGACAGCGACTTACTAATAATCATCAAAAATCTAAGAGTACTTCCTGAAGTCCTAGAAAGGGTAAATTTGGTGTGTAAACTAGTATATAAATTTTAAAACTTAGATATTTAAGCCCCGAAACTCCTTAAATTATACCCTATTCCCTATTCTAGCATAATTTTCCTTATCTAAAGGTTATCTGGAAGAAATGGCTGGCTGGCATTATATTTAATTTTAGTTTTAAGTAATTTGTACATATGATATACGATATAAGATATATGTATATAAGATAAATTAGGGGATGGAAGTTAGTATAGTATGAGTCTTCCGCAAATTTTGATGCTAGAAGTCCGAAAATATATATATTTTGACTAAGGTGTAAAGTTTGTGAAGTTAGGGCTTGTAGAGGTAGTCTCGTCTTGACAACATTTTGGTTACATGAAAATGTTTTTGGTGAGATCTAAAATATCAACATATTGCAAAATCTAACGAAAATAAATGATTACAGTGAAACATAATACCTTTAGATAAGAATAAACAGGATGGAAAATTATGAAACATAGAGTATCTTTAAAGTATAAGTTTAAGTAACCGAGATAAGTTATTTTATAGGTAACAATTGTTTTGTTTACAAAAACCATAGACTGTAATGATCTATATCTGGCAGGAAGCGAGGTGTAAACAATCATTTCCGTGAAAGCTAATGTCGGTGCATTTTCAGATATTTGTAAACGCAATCATGTGCGTGTAACAAACCATCGTACGCCATAAACATTAATTACTCGTAAGGTTTAGAGTGCTTTGTATCTAAGTTGGATATAAGTGAGGTGCGTAAAATAGTCGAACAAATTGTGTGTTGTAATGGGTGAGTGTTGAAACTGGGAAGCTCTCGATTGTTTGACGTGCGCCGCGCTGAAGATAGATGACGGCCATACTGACATAAGGGTTATTGATTGATTTAGAATAGCTGCGATTTCTATACATATCTATAATAAAAGTTTTATTTCCAGTTATATATTATTGTTATTCAACACAAGTTGATATATTCTTGTTGTAAGTTTATATATTTTGGTTTTTTAACTGGCATAGTAAAACACATGTCTTTATTATTATTTTTTTTTAATTGCAATAGAATAAATTTTAAAAGATAATTTTTGATTTGTCACTTCAAATAAATAAAATGATATAGTTGACATTTTTATTTTTATTTATTAGAATTTTTTCAACAATTCCCAAAGCAGTTTTTTATATTTAATTAATGAGGGCCAAGGCAGCGACAAAAAGAAATGGCTTCTCGAAAGTTGGTTTCATTTCAATTTTGCTTTTTAAACAAACAAACATTTCAAATGGTCAGTAAAGTTTGGACCATATTTTTGATTGTGCATTTGTGTGTGTGGCATAAATGTCAAATTCAATGTCATATAATATATTTTAATGAGATTTTCATACATTTTTTTTTAATTCTAAAAATGTCCCTTTGTCGACAATGACGAACTTAAATACAAATCAGTGATGCCGTTCTATCTGGTACTTTTAAAACATACATTTTCATACATTTTAGTTATTGATTGATAAATTAACCTCTAGTAATATTACATTGACAATTTCTAATAAGATATTTTTAAATTACACATTTTAAAAAAGCAGTGATAGCTCAGTGGTTAAGACATCGGTGTCTTACTCGGCAGGTCCGGGTTCAATCCTGAGCACACGACTCTGACTTTTCTGAGTTATGTGTGTTTTAATCAATTAAATATTACTTGTTATAACGGTAAAGGAAAACATCGTGAGGAAACTTGCAGTCCTGAGAGTTTTCCATGTTCTCAAAGGTGTGTGAAGTCTGCCAACCCATCTGACATTCTGAGGAGGAGACCCGGCTCAGCGGTGGGCTGTAAATGAGTTGTGATGATGATGTCACATTTTAATATATTAAATGCTAGTTGTTTTTGTATAATGTAAAAACTGAAATATATTTAATTTTTTTTTAATTGTGCGGTATCCTATCAGTCTATCATAAATATTTTGTATTTTTTTTTCAAAAGTTAATGTAACTGTGAGTTAACTTAAGAAAAGTTTTGTTAAAATAAAACTAGATAAATTGTATTTTAATAAAAAACTAAAGATGAATAAAACGTCGCAGTACAGTGTGTGAAATGGTTTCGTATGTTTATAAAGCAAAATTAGTGGATGGTTACGGTTCACTACTTAATACAGCCGTGGTGATTTAGGTATATAATTTAAGATGCTATTTATATTTATACAATGCTAGGAATGTGAAAACAATAGAAATAGGTATCTTATATCACATTGATGCAAAGCAGTGTGTTTGTTTGAATTTTTAAATGCAATAGAGTATCGAAAAATAGGAAATGCAATCTTTCCTAAGTAATTTTTAGCGTCGAAATTATGAAATCTATTAAAATACGCGTTTATTTCACGTATTGAAATAATACATCGAAAATGAAGATTTATTTTCTAGTAAATTTTTATAAAATATTTTTATTAAAATTTGCTAAGCAAATCATTATATCGATTTAAAATTTAATGACACTAGGTCAATGTAATTTGACAATGATTCAGCCTTAAGTATTTACTTTATTTTATAAATTTATTGAAATCGACGCGGACTATAGTTACCTACTATCCTTTTTAATTATGGTAATTGGTACCTAATATTACAGGTAAAGTCTAATTAAAGCTTATCGCGTTCGTTTTATCACAAAACTTGATAAGTTACAAATTAAGCACTTAAGTTTCTCTACAGAAGCTGGCTGAAAGGAGTCCGTCTGTCTGTCCGATAAAGGTTACACTACAACGTTGTTCCATACGATTTAGTTGTATCTTAAATCTTAAGCTGAGATTATAGGAATCAGACGATACTTCACATTAATCAATGTCGATGGACGCACGACTCGACACCGTATCGGATTTCAGAGCCGTTCATTAAACAGTAGCCAATTATACGCCTTGAGCATTTACATTCTATTACTTAACGTGATAAGGTATGAATATAGTTTGTGAGAATCAAATTCATTAATATTAATACTTAAAGATAGCAGTCTACATATTAATAAGGATAACTGACTGTGACTAACATGTGAACACACAGGTCCAAACTTTTGTGTCCAGGAGCGTAGGGTTCTTTGACACTGTAGGTGATCGAAGTAGCGGAAAAAATAGGAGAAAATTTATATAAAACTTACAACTTTGCAACAACCTCAACAAAGCACAGGCTGAAGGAATGCAATACATTTCCCGACTGTAGGACTCTACACCAAAATTTTCCAGATTTACATTAACGCATCAGCGAAATCAAACATTTGTTTAAAATTACTTATTATATAAAATAAGGAAACATTTAAATTCCTTTGCTAAAAAGGAAATAACTCAGAAACTAAAAAAATATATCAAGCTTTAACTTCAACTCATAATAACAAAACACATTAGACCAGTTTCGACCATCCTATTATTTTTAATTATGTTCTTGTCTCTTCATCTTGGCTGCCTCATAATCATGCCATAAGTATACCGAATTTCAGCTCAATCGGATATCGGAAATAGCTTAAAAAAAGCTTGCAAATAAAAATAGAGACAATGATTTATTTTAGGAACTTCCATATTTTGGTTAAAAATGATGTGTATTTTTGTAAACAATACCAAAAATAGTTTTCTTTATTAGGTTTAGACGGATCCGCTTAATATCTGTCATCAAATATTTAGTATCAGCTTCAAACCTGCATCCCTATCTGTTGACACGAGTCATCTGTTCCCCAGATGTCAAACAGGAAAGGCCAGGTGTTGGTTATTTAGAAAAAAAGGTTAAAAAAAGCAAAACAAGAGGTGCGGAAGCGCATGCGCGGTACGCTCGCCGCGCGGGCGGAGGGTGGCGGCATCGACTTAAGCGAGGGTAATAGCGCCGCGCGACCAGTCAGCTGACGACCGTCGACGCGAACGTACGTCATACACTCCCTTGCCTCTGCCGGATTCGCGCAGTGTCCGCACTTTGTGTTAAAATTCGTGTAAAAAAATAATCCCTTAATCAAAATGGCCACATACGCTCAGTTCAAGCACGTCGAGCTCTACAAGATCGGTCATGGAAAGAACAGGTAAGTCCAATTTTCAGATGCGCGGATGCTGTAAATTTCAGTGTAACTGCGGACCTTTTTGTTAGACAGGGAGGGATAAATCGTTTCAATGACGTCGGTTCATTCAATTTTTTATTTTTATGATACTTTAAAGTTATTAGAATTTTTTGAAGAATAATTACACCAATCAACAGTGGCTTTTTGCACGTATCATTAAATTTTATCGACTGTATGAAACTAAAAGTAAAAATATTTCTTTATTAATTTTCATCTTCTAATTATTTAAATGACATTTTCCCATACATTTTTACGCTCACTAAACCCACATATATTCTTAACGTACGCAAAAATATTCAGGGCAGAATTGAGAGCGCAGGCAGAAAATTTTGTAAAGCTGTCTTATAAATATATATTTTTCCATTTATCTTAAGTCTTCAAACGCCTTTGAAATTAATTTACTTTTCATTATACTCATTTATATTTTAGTTTTCACATACCTAACGACTAACGTAGAGTTTGTTGAACTTTAAGGTCGTTGTAATGCGGAGGTCACGTTACATGTTTAGTATCGTGATTTCAGTTTTCAGACAAAAAGCTCAAGTCCTTTAACCTAAAGGTGCTTTCAAGGTAATAAATTAACGTTTTTAAGCTCCCTATTTCAATAGAATAATATTTTCTCAGTAAATAATTTTTTACTCTGCTTTCAATGTCAATATTAATTTTAATGTAGAGTCTAATTAGACCGCTGTTTTGGATTTATTATACACTAGACTGTGTGCGATTGCGTCTGTGAAAACTTTAGAATTGGTTCCTAAGGGTATTTAATAATTGTGTCAATAATTTCTTTGGAACCATTATTCCTGGATAAAAATGTTCTACGTGTTTGTCCAAGCTCAAAGATAAAATGAACCTATTGTGCGTCACATTTTATCCAATACCGTTTGGCTATTTTTGATTGCAACAAATGTCTAAATATCTTATCATATAAACTTTAAAATTTATAAAAATAGTAGGATTTAGAGAAAAAGTAATAAAAATATCATGAGTATGCTCTAAATTTCGTACATAATATTCTGATTATGAAACGTCTGGGAAGTCGTGTAAACTGACACCTACGAAAAATTATTGTAAGCATAAAATTTGTATATGGCTAATAAAGAAATAAGTAGAGCAAAAATTGAGCACGCTGTACTACGAAATTTTTACTGTCATTTATATGGGTACAGTCATGAAAATTCGCATTAAATGCGAACATGCGAGACGTTTGAAATTATAGGGGGAAAGCACGCATGTCATATTTAAGTTGTTTAGATTACAGATTGATAAATAGACAATATTTACAGAAACGGAGTTCTGGTATTGTAATTTGAGTATTAAAAATTCGAAAATAATAATTTATTTACATTTGTATTTTTACTTGTTACTATTTCAGTATTCTATTTAATCCGAAAATGATTCTACTTGGAAACCTCCTTCTGTGATTGAAGACAAGGGGTGGAATATAACGGTTCATTCAGACAGGTTACGGACTTAATTTATGAAGAAATACATTTAACCAAAAAAGATAGTATTTAGTAATATTAACCATTTTTAGGACTATACCATCTCTACATTTAGTTTACTACTTCTATTAATAGGTAAAGTATATAGTAGTAGCAAAGTAAAAAAAGTGAAATCGTGAAGAATGAATCAATAACTTGAATGTAGATGTTTTCCCCGATAATAACAACATGTTCTTTGGTAAATAAAATATTAGGAGTTTAATTATATACACTCGTACATATATACTTTCTTTTATTTTAATGAATTTAATTAAGTAATTTAAATAATATTAGTAAGACATAACTTCACTGCAGGGCGTAACTTCTGACAGCATTTAGCTTTCCTTATCATTTTTAATAGCGAATAGCTTAATGTCAAAGCTCTATCCTGGTCTTGTTGTGTGTCGCATATATTCTTAGTAGCATATTATTGATTTATCAATATAGTTCACTAAATCTGTGTCACCTTCGCAGCCAGGTGGCTTATCCGCCGCCAGTCTGAAACGGCAGTAGAGCGCTCGCGTGCCGGCGCCGCACATTAGCATATCCATAGGCAGTGACGTGATTGCTTGGGGCGAGTAGACAGACGCATAACCTCCCCTTGGCAAAACATACATAATCTATTGTACAACATTTTTTATTATAGTCATCTTTATTTCAATATCTCTGTCTGTTACCCTTTTCGATCTAAGCCGCTCAACCAAAAAAATTGTTATATATTTCTATAAAGATAAATAGGATATTTTCTCTTGTAAATAAAACTTGAAGCAAATGAAATAGGCGATAGAAGAATAATTCCTCCTTAGACCTAAAAAATTAATCTATACTTAAAAGATAAAGCTGAAGAGTTTGTTGGTTTGTTTGATTTAAAGCGCAACTCAAGAACTACTGGTCCGATTTGAAAAATTCTTTCAGTGTTAGATAGCCCATTTATTGAGGAAGGCTATATATAAATAATAGACTAATATTATAGATTGATAATAGACTATATATGATCACGCTAAGGCTAATTGGAGCGGATGATTTCAATAGATATAAACAGGATATTTTGTCGTGTAAAAAAACTTGCAGTAAATAAAATAAGGAATAGAAGAATAATTTCTCTTTAGACGTATAAAAAATCTATATTTTTGGTAAAAAAAATTGGTATCAGGGGGTTAAAAATGCTTTTACGATTGATCAACGTCGTTCACTTTTACGTTATTTGGATAAAAATGTGATTAAATCAAAAATACCTACTTTAGTTTAATTTTTCGTTTTATATCCCAAATATACCTTCAGCTATGTTTCTAAATTATTCTTACGATTATAGCATTTATTTAAGTACTAGCAACCTGATCTAGCTTAGCACATGATTCAGCCATTTTTTATAAAACTTCTACAAATTATACCTAGCTCTAATCATTTGTAAAAAAATAGGTTACTTGATTTTTAAAACAAACGCCAAAAGTGATTTTGTTTTGTACTATGTATAGAATTTAGATTATTATTGGATTTCCAATGAGGGTAGAAAACTTGTCCTTGGCAGACAAGGTAGTTAAATGGTCAGTTAATATAACTAAGCCATTTATAAGCGCGATCGGGAAAGCAGATACGTTAATATATTGAGCGGAACCTCAAAGGTCTCACGCTAAGGACGCTCAAATTGGTCACGATGGATCTAGAATCATTAATGTAGAATAATTTGGAAGTAAATTCTTATATTTCTTCTAGGAAGTCATATTGAAGTATTAGTTAGTAACACCGTTTTGCTTTGTATTCGCGAGAATATGTTTTTTTATTTAATTCAAGTACACCCACGTCAATCGATCTCTATTTCGATAGAGTTCAGCCAGTCGTCAAAGTGACATAAAGTGTACATTGTCTTCATCATATAATATAAGTCTTTAATATATTTATGTTATATATACATATTAGGTTACATTGGTTAATTATTCGATGGCGAGATGGTGAGAGTTTAAGGGCTCTTTAAACAAGCATCTAAGGTTTTAAGTCCCAGGCCCAACAGGGCCTTAGGCTTCAGATTAAAATGCTCGTTATTATTGTTTTTTGAATGTTACTGCGCTCTCAATGTTTGATACTTTACAGTAATTTTTACTACAATTGCGATGTCCCATAATAAAACCCATGCTTTCTCACACCTAATTCCGCTTTTCTAGGAAATAAATATTTAACGAGGTCGTTTTATTTCGTAACCGCCACAAAAATACCCTAAACCATGGCAACAGACACTTTATATTACATGGCAATTTATAGTGTTGGTCTTACAATGTTTACCTGGTTAATAAGAGTCGAATGGTGACTTCATGGTTTTTGCAATATTTTATATATATATAAAGTACATAATATTTTTAATTACATATGCTGGAAAAACCCTTATTCTAAAACCTTGTAGAAGGCGATGAGTACTATCACCATAATGTTTATTGAATCTGTTTCTTTTAGTTTTAAGTCAATTTTTTTTAAATATATCGTTGAAAGCTCATAATTCTTCTGAAATTCAGTATGGACAATGATTGACTGGTAAGAATAACTTGCCTAATACTCTATTATTTATTGAGTTTCCTTGGGTTTAAATGCAGATTGAAAAATGGTCTCCTTTCCTGGAAAGCTTTAGAACCTAAGTATTCTGAAATATATAAAAATAGGTCATGGTGGTCAACCAAATATATAAATGGTTTTGGAGATTCACCCAAATAATCCTTGCGGTATCCAAAAGATGTAAATTTTCCAATTTTTCATAAATATCTGGCAACCCTAACTCATATATCATAACCTTTTACATTGACGCAAGAGTACGCCTCCCCATCACAAGGACACTGGTCGCGTGCTGAAATACCTATCGGATGATTTCATGCCGCAGTACTGAAAATTTCATGACAGTTCGCAGTAATACATCTGCAAAGTTATGTAAAAATCACAGAATTTCGAGTTATAGTATTATGGGTTTTGTATAATAAATATGAGTTACTATAATAAAAGTTTATGTCGTACTGACGAGGTACACTATACTAGAACGAACTTGCCTTTTTTTGTTGTATTTGGTAGAGCAAAGAATCGTAATTTAAGAATAGAGAGTTATACCGCCTCTCTAAAAAAAGCTCTCTCTGCTTAAAAAAGCAGTGATGGCCCAGTGGTTGAGACTTCAAGTCTTATTTGGGAGGTCCGAGTTCGATCCTGGGCACACACCTCTGACTCTGAGTTATGTGTGTTTTAAGCAATTTAGTTAGTTGTGTTTAAAGCTTTAACGGTGAAGGATAACATCGTGAGGAAACCTGCACTCCTGAAAGTTCCCTAAAAGTTCTCAAAGGTGTATGAAGTCTGCCAACCCGCACCGGGCCAGCGTGGTGGACTATGGCCTAGTACCCTCCTCATTCTGAGGAGGAGACCCGGCTCAGCAGTGGGCCATTGACGGGTCATGATGATGATGACCGCCTCTCTATTAAGATAATTTTTGTAATTTAATTGATTTTATGTGAGTTTTTATAGATCCTGTGCTGAAATATTTTTAAGGAAATTATCATTTATTAAAATTCAAGTTATGTATTCATAATTGGACTATATACAACAAGTTAGTAGGTAGCAAATATTAATAAAAGGCCACATTTAAAATTAATTTTAACCTAATGTAGATTTACGGAGACTTAATCTTCCCACGGCAATGCCTAATGGTACTAAACCTTTCATTGCATCAATCACATAAAAGTGGTCAGTACAAAGGGCTCTTAATGTTTGTTCGTGGCTTTTATTTCTCATAAAAAGGTAAGCTGTTAAAGCATTAGACATAAAGGGAAATTAGTTATGCTGACATTTTAACGTTTAAACCGTAAAATATTCACGTTAGCCTCAAACGCTTAGATGAAATATTACATTTTTCACACTTTCATTTATATTCTGTTCTGTTATGACACGAATGTATTAGAGATGGGCGATTCTCTTTTAAAAATCTGAATGCGACGTACTAAAATCGATTTAAGATAAAATCGAGTTTAACAGAGCGATTCTTGATTAATCGATTCGTGCTAATATCTATTTAAAAAACAGATAGATAAAGTGCTAAATTATGTATTAGTGATACAGATTCTTTCCGATTCTTTTATTTTTCTTCGATTAAATTTAATTATAATCCTATGTTTTTTTAATATATTTTTTAAGCCTTTCAATCAAATTAGAGTACAATACAAGACAGATGGGAATTTCAAATAAAACTGCAGACAATAATTATTGTAAAAGTCATTAAACATAATTGTTGATTTAATCTGAAGTATTATTATTAATATTTATTACTTTTCGGCACGACAAATAGCTATTAGTCAGGAAAGATGCAGAAGAGGAGAATTACATTTATAACCAATCATTTAATAATTGTAATTTTTAGCCGTCTACAAAGAAAAGAGGAAGTTCTCAATTTTATGATTTATGAGCCGATTAAGATTTCTTTTTGGTTGTACACTCGGAAATTCCTTAAAATATCTTCAATCCTTCTTATACCCTCAAGAATATGTGTACAAAGTTTCATGATGATCAGATAAGTAGTTTTCGCGTGAAAGCATAACAAACAAACTTACATTCACATTTATAATATTAGTAGGGAATCTGAAGTGTCGATTTGATACGATTCAGAAAAGAGGTTGCAAGCAGAAATGTAATGACAGACGGAGCGCATCGCGATCCGTTATGCGGTGCTTTTTTATCTGTGCGAGTTCTTATCTTTACACTTTGTTTTTATCTGTGCGATTATCGCGCCGTTATAACGCACGCGCCAACTAACTTAAACTAGTATGTTGTTACTTGTTACATTGTTTAATTACCTTTGTAGTGAGGGAGTAAATAAATAATCTTTTCTATTATCAGTTTCATAACAAACTCAAAACTTGTTGCGGAAATCAAATTTCCAGATTTCTTTGCGTCGCGTATCCGAGTATTAATGTGCTTACGACTAGCTTTCGCTCTTGACTAAAAACAGCGTTTTATATACTTTTCTATAATAATGTAAACAATGCCATCGTCTAGTAGTTGAAACCTCTATTTTAGTATATTTTTTTAAGAATATTATAACCGCTTTATTATTATTTATTATTCTATTAAATACAAAATTTTTATTTTGTCTGTATGTCCAACAATTTTAATAAATTTTAACTGACTTAAAAAAAATGGTGGATAAAATTAAAAACTTCATTTATTTAATAATCAGTAATGCTTGTTATCATTGCTAATAATGATTTATCTTCAAAATGATTATGGCTATGGTTGAATAGTTCCATCAGTCAGAAAACAAATGCGTAGGCAGTAATTGCTTATACTTGATTGATAATAGTATTTCTTACAATGATTAATTATATAGAATCTTGTACTTATAGGGAAGTTAAAATTTCGCTTTTTATATAATTTATTCATACATGATGTTTTGACACTACTCTAGCATAAAGAAAGCATGTTTAAGCTTTCTTTGACATCCAAAACATTAGTATAGTCGTTATATTAAATACTTGCATAAATATTAAATTAATATTTAAATTAACTATACTATTGCAATGGAAAAGGGTCTATCGTTCTTTCCAAGAGAATTAAAAATGAAAGCGAAGGAAAACCGGCTGTCAATATGATGGCAGGTGTAAAATGAGCCTTTGTAAATAAGTAGGCTTTAGAATTTCACATTCAATGTTTGTAATACGTTCTTGTTTGTAATTTAATATTTCTCTCTTTCAATATATTATTATGCTTCCAACGTTTTGTATAATCATGACTTTTCTAATTCTATTAAAGTATATGTAAATCATTTACTTATTTCCCTTTATTTTACCGCAAAAATCTTGTGTTAACGTAATAAATGTGAGTGCGGTTTGTACTTTATGGGCAAATGTGGTTAAAAAGTTATATTTAGCTTTTACGACGATATTAAAATAATGTCTAAAGATTTCTTTAGAATTTGTTGTTACCATGACAACGGTTATCTTGACGCCAGTTAAAAACGATGGATTTTTCATACAAACATTCATCAACATTTTCATCATCTTAGGAGTAAAATTGGCAAAAATTCTTCTTCAGACAGAAACAGCAAGAAAGTTCTACCATCTTACCAATTACTTAGATGAGCATATAACGAGGCAAGTTTCTAATATAAATTTTACATTAAAATTCAAATTGAAATCTAATAAAATGAGAACTCATTCGTGTTCCACGAAGTAATACCTAGTATTTGATTTGCCGTTCAAAGCTCAGCTAGGAAGTATCGTGATGGTAACAACATTCTACGATTTACAACACACGTTCCAAGTAAAATCCAATTTATACAGTAAAATAAGATTTTCACATAAATTATACGTAAATAAGATGATAAAGTTATTGTGATTAGGGCCTACATTTTCTTCATTGCGACACGCTTGTAATTGCGACATGATTAAGTATAATTAGATACACATGTAATATGAAATGAAAGTCGAATATTTATAGTAAGTAGCTTACTTTTACCAACTTTAAAAGAAACTTATTTTGTTGACTATTTTTTCTTTGAATAGGCAAATAGTTGCATATCAAGCATACATATAAAAAATTCGAGAAAAATTCTACGAATTTGTTGAAGGTACAGATAGTTCGTTAAAATTATTACATTTACTGTAATTGATATTTATCAATTATTTCTATCGATTTGCAAAACGATGTCTACTTTTATCAGTCTTTCTTAAATGAGATCTAAATACACGGTTAATAAAAAATAAAAAGATCAATGCAATATTTGTAGTGAAATGATTCTATCAAAATGATGTCGACGATCGCCATGACGGATTTTTGTAGTATATTGCAATCCATAGAAATAAATCAAATTGTAAAATAACCGCTTTTTACTACGTACACGTTAATCTCTGAAATGGCTGGACCAATTTTGACGACACTTTCACTGGCAGATAGCTAATGTAACAAGGAGTACCTTAGGCTATTTAACATCTCGCTACGACCCATAGGAGCGGAGCAACACGCGATCGAAGTCGCGCGGGTCGGCTAGTTTGAAATATAATTATCTGTTACAGTAAAATAATGCAATTTGAAAGTAAATGGATATTTACCTATATTTTTGGTATAGTGTACAGGTAACCGACTAGTGGTTGCAAATCATCTTATAATTTGTAATATACTTATTGCCTCGGTCTTGTTTCTTCACGCATATTATTATTAATGGCACGCGTTTATCAGGCGAATACTAAGTGCAGTTCTCTCTAACCGTTTATGCTAAATACTTTTATGCACAGGTGGTAAATAAATTTAAACACTTTATTTTATCTTAAGTATATTACGATAATCTTTTATTATAATACTCATTTTATTAACGGCTTTGCCAATTTCGAATACTTACCTACCGCTAGATGGCGCTATGTTGTGTATGTTATTCGGGGAAATTTATTGGACATTAAAGGACTCAATTAAACTGCCCGTTTACATTACCTGTAGCAAAACAGTGACTGCTACAGATTATATTTTTTAAAATTTAATAATTTTTATTCCAATATTTTTTTATTTTTTTATCGAAATAAACTTAAAATTACATATTTAAAAAAAAACTTTTAAGCTATCAAAAGTTATCATCATCATCAGCACATATATAACACATTACTAAATAAAATATTTGAATAATCTGAAGTAGATCAATAATTGCTACAGATTATTTAAATAAATATAATCTGCATTAACTGTTCTCGGGATCACATCATATTAATTTAAATTTAAAAATTCCTTTTTTTAATATAATTAATAAAAAGGTAAAATATCGAAAGTGATCGTGTCGTAAATAGGAAATAACGGGTCGTGGTCGTGACCGACGCGTGCGCGTGCTACGTCTAAATTTACAGGTGCGCGCGCACGAAAACTACGATCTGTCGAAAGATAACCGTCTTTATTACCCACTTGAATTATGGTGGCGCTCCATGGACCATAGACTATGCAACACTGGAGTGATGAGCACAGATAGTGAATTATCGTATAATGTGCAATGGAAATTGGAAT
This sequence comes from Limenitis camilla, assembly GCA_905147385.1. NCBI lineage: Eukaryota > Metazoa > Arthropoda > Insecta > Lepidoptera > Nymphalidae > Limenitis > Limenitis camilla. The sequence continues at coordinate 7,371,052 of LR990245.1, read as the reverse complement.
GAAAATTATGGTTATTATCAGTAACGTTGAGTTTTGATGAAAATTTCATCTAGATCTGAAGTTAGCGTTAATATTAAGCTAATTTAATATTACGTTAAAGTCATTCAATAGGAAATTTATCGTTTATTGAATATTGACAAATGGTAATATCTCACTTTGTAGTCATGTAACGTAGGTTATAATTGTAACCTATTACTTTTCTATGCAACACATATTGAGTCACAAGAAAACAAAAAAAAAACTAAATTTATATATATCAACAAAAGTACGTAGTCTGTCTAGTGAAAAAACTTACGATTAAATGTATTAACGTTAACATTTGATTATAATAAAAAAGAATGAACAACGAAAAAATTACGTCACATTTTAAAAGGAAAGAGAGATAGTGTAACAGGGATGGGTAATTCTCCTTATGAAAACCGATTAAGAAATCGATCTGAATGGAATAGAAATTCGATACTGTAACATCTAAAACATTATTTAAGTGTTGATTAATTTATTTAAAAAATATTGTCTTTTCATGTGTTTAGAGACATTCACCTAATTAAATAATAGGATAGAATCGGTATAGAAAATATTAAATATCTATTCAGTCAATTTCAGTGCTAAAAATCATTTCTCTAGTTAAAAGGAATATTTCTTTGTTTAAATATCTCAAATCGGTGGAGTAATGTTTCGGGACGTCACACTAAGTGTGGACTTAGACTATAGGATAAAAGTCTATTCAATATCCACGTTACAGTTATCTTAATGCACTCAAAACATAAATACGGGTAAATGACATGATTGTTATTTTTTGCCGGTCGTAACGTGGTGTGAAATTAACATCGTCGATGCCCGCAATACCTTAAGATTATACTTTACAGGTAATATTGCGTTTAATTTGACGCTCCTCTGATATTCAATAGACTAATGGACTCTATGATTTTATATTGTGTCATATGACTTATTGGAGAATATTTCGCCATTGCGGAGTTAGCATCATTATAATAAGCTGGTTGTTAGCAACACTGAATAAATTATTGAAAACGTTTTATTAGCTAGTAGATTCTGGCTATCATGACTATGAGAGGAGACACATACTCTACCATGACTAACTAGTCAAATTTTAAATAGTGCTTAGCTGCAGTTCATCCCTTATTGAGGATCACGTGAGTCCCTATATTACTCAGTAAAGTTATATATTAGATAGAAAAAACAGTTTATTTTTATATTTATGTACCATGATAAGTATTAAACAAGCGTATTAGTTAAAATTGTGTACTTGTGTGTGTTGTAATGTGATGACTTATCTTTACTTCTTTCAGTAACGCTCGAGTACCTAAAATTGCGAGATAGGTACAAAAAGTTAATAAAATTTTTTTTTTTTATTAACTTTTACTACTTAAAAATTGTGTATGAAAAATATACTACATAAAATACTGTTATAAATAAAATAAATCTACATAAAAAGATATTGCTCTTCAATCTAATTTTGAAGTGTTAGTGATGGTTATCATTTAAAATATTCCTTATGACGGAAAGAAGTTATAGCAGTGGAGGCTATAGTCAATGCATTGTATAAGAATCAAATCAGCATCTGGGTCACAAGTTTTAGGCACTGCTCAGGTTTTATTGTAATAAAATAATTTAACATTTCAATCATGTCCTAACCTATCGATCTTAATAAATAAGGTCTTATGTAAGTTACCCTTACAATATGATTATTAAATTATATTGTTAGAAAAAGTGACGTTTCTTTTATTACTTACATAATTTTAAATGTAATGTATTAATATTAGATTGACAGTAATAACCGTGGACGGATAGACTGCACAACCAATTACATTTTATTACGTAAAGTCGAATAATTTCTTCAAAATCGTTTTGTAATTGTTACAGCCTAAATTGAGTTGACCGATTATACTCGGTCACAAAAAGTTAATTTTGAATTGTATAATTGTTAGCAATTGTCGTTGCTCAACTCTACTTCCTATATTGAATAGTGTTTTATTAAACCAGCTTTGCATTAATTGGTAAATCAAAAAACATTTAAATAATTTTGTAATTAATTCATATAAAAAAGTAAAACACCTTTAAATTACGTAATAAAGAACTCCAAGTTCTCAACACAAAAGGTAAATATTAAATCATAATAAAAATCGATATTTTATTTGCGAGAAATAGATTATTAGATAGATATTCAGCAAATCGATTGCGCGGATTAATCTTGCATCTCAATAAAACGATATTTAACTTTTTTAATTAATATTATAAAAATTATTTTAAAAGGTAATCACAAACATGTGAAAACTCGATTACAACATCTAGACAGTTTTAGTCGCAGCAAAAGTAACAATAACAAAAAGGTTTTATGAATATCTGTTTTAAAATAGATTAAACTGAGAATTGATTTTAAATTGAGAATCGATTCTCGATGCATTTGATTCATATCGATTTTTTTGGAGAATCAGCTGTCCCTAACCCCTTTTGTTTTCATATAGATGTTGCCAAGAAATATTTTTGTAAATCAGTTAAAAATATTTGACATCATATCATTTATTTTTACGCTTGTTTCTGAAATCAATTCGCAGTATTAACATACATTACGCATCTCCGTTATGTATATCTATTTTGTTTGCAAATATGTGGATAGCGTACGATACCACAATATATCACGATAGCGTGTGGATTGTGTTGACTTAGACTTTTAAAGTAGGTAAATAATGACGTTAATATTCACAATGAAAAATAAAAAAAAAAACAAGTTAAAACTAGTCAACTAGTCAAAAAGATATTAATATAAATTTATTATAAGAATATTTCGAGATAATATTTTTTTTTTCAAAATATGTCTATAGCTCTACTACTTAATATAGGAATTATAAAATGTTTTATTAAAAACAGGAATTTATATGTAACAATAAAAGTAAGATTGGATTCATTCAAATATGAATATTATAATAACAGTTATTGCAATGAACCACTTTCTTGAGATTTCTAATGCGTGTCGGACGGGATTGTATTTTTTTATGAAAATCAACGCTACACTGAGCGTACTGCTTGTAAATTGTAATGCTGTAAATGTGCGTATGTGCATTTATAATGAGATGTCAGTTATATGAAAGCAAGTTTAAGAATGTACGCACAAGAGAGTTAATCAATTTATTGAAAAGACCCAGGAGCATGTTTACAAGGTCTTTTCACTACGCATGTACACTGACCTCCTCTACTCAACTTACTTATATAGGATTTAACTAAAATAAAGAACTTAACGGTACCTGATCCATATAAATAAATAAAATTGGAGCGTCTGTTTGTAATATCCAACTCCATTTTGCCACACTACTGTTTGGAATTATTAAAAATAAGAATCCATCTTGTCTGTATAATAAACTTCGATGGGCTAGTAAGGATAATGTAGCATATGGAACTAGAGCTGTAATAAACAACTTATTAAATTATCCCCAGCACAGATCTGCCAACTTTCGTGGAAGCTTCCAGTTTAATGCTACTAAGTGCTGGAACGATCTGCCTCCTCCATTCCGAGATCTAACAAGTGTTAATAGCTTTAAATATATTTTATATGAATATATACATTTTATATTTTAAATATATATATTACTAAAGTATTTATATAGTATTAAGTTTACGATCAGCTCTCACCGACACTGTGCTAGTCCCACGGGTCACTGAAAATCAGCAGAGGGCCTCAAGGCGCCTCAACAGTCTGAGTGGCTTCCATTGGCAACACACATTTTAATTTGACCTGTATATTACTCTTTGTTTTCTAGTGTAAGAAATATTTCATACCATTATAAATTAATGGTATAATTTTTTTATTTTTTTTTATTGTTACTGTACCTTTTATATATTTGCAATGTACTTTTTATTTATTTTTCTTGTTTTATTATTTATGTGTGACTGCCAATAAACTTATCTTTCTTTCTTTCTAATATTAAAATGAAAAAAATTTTTACACAATTTTTATTTGTCTGTTTGTTTGTTTCGGCTAATCTCTAAAATGGCTGGACCGATTTTGACGGGACTTTCACTGGCAGATAGCTGATGTAACAAGGAGTAACTTAGGCTATTTAACATCTCGCTAGGACCCATAGGATCAGCGAACGAAGTCGCGAGGCTCGGGTAATCCTCAATAAAGGTTTAAACTTCACTAGTCATGTTCATTCTATGAAATCATCTTTACTCAACCAATCGTTAACGATATTTAATTAATTTTTACAAAGTTAATTCCTAACTAGTTAAATTTTGATTTTCTAGAAATTTCTTTCCATTAAAAGGTTTTTATAAATTTCTAGACGCGGAGAAAACAATTGTAATAGACAGATATACTTACCGCCATTTTGTTTCTACTGCCAAATATTATTAAAGTATCTTTTTATTAACAACTTAATAATTACAACGCAAAAGAGAAAAAACCAAACTTACAAAGTCGAATTTCCTGATTAGATTAGAAAAGATAATTAAACAAATCAATTCTTTAAGATTAAACCGGAAACATAAATTAAAAGTTTTGACATCCATATTACTGTCATAAACATTTCGGTTGACAACAATATAAATATAAACTGAAAAGCAACATCAAAACTTTCTACTAAATAACTGTACTTAAAAGTAAGAGGGTGGTCTGTACATAGTAATTTCGTGGCAAAATTATTTATAAGTAGCGTTGTAATGCCGTCATTTTTGCTTTGTCATTGATTGTCAATTGAGATGTAGATTTTTGATTTCACTTTCTCAGCGTGATTTGATGTTACAGACAAAGTAAAAAATGTTAAAAACTTTTGTTAACATCTCTATTGACTCAAGATATACTAGAGGCGGCTCGGATTTGCATGGTGTTGCCAGATAACAATAATGTATTACCTTATAAGTGACTAATTAAATACGATAATAAATACTATGATCACTTAAGGCAGGAAGTAAAGAAGTGTCTGAGGCTTGTGACCCAGGTATAGATAAAAAGAAGCGTTTAAATTTTAATTCGTCGACTTCATTAAATTCTCTATAATAATATAACAATTTACATTTCAAAATAATCACTCTATGAAATCACATTAACAGTGTTGCAAACATTCCTTAACTCTTTGTTTTGGCGTGACGCATAGAAGAAAGAGATAGGTAGACTTCATTTTTAAATCTTAAAAAACCTCGTTTCTTAAACGGTTATAAATAAATGAGAAGAAAATTAGTAAGTTATGGTTATAATAATTTCCTTTAAAGTGTAAAGTAATAAAATATTTGATTATGTTATCCAAGTATATTTTAGTGTTGCAAGTGTTAATAATGCAGTTTCCAAGTATAATGTTGACATTTACGAGCGTAATCTACGGACGATCATTTCATGCGTCGATATGATGAAGGAGAATTACCATGATAAATATTATGAGGTACTGCTGTATAATAAAATATATAATACATTTTATGAATAAATAATTATTAACTTTGCATTAAAATGTGACAAATTACAACAGGAAATAACAACGCCAGACATATTTAATTACAAAATCTGGAAGAACCCGAAAACAAATTTTTGTGATACCTACTACTGCATTGCAAAACGCATAATATAATAATAATATAAAATTTAGACAAGTAGTGCCAAGGGTTTGCGTCTCAGTTGAAAGTTTACTTTGACAATGTTGACTGTAAATAGAATGGCGGTTTAGAATGGGTATTACAGAGAATGCTAGCAACACTGTGGATAACATTCGATAGCCTAGTTTTTCTATTGGTTTTCAAAATACATCTACAACTTATAAGCTCTCGTAGTTTAGCTGCCCCCGAACTCGTCAAGCGGGTGAAGTGAATATTGACTATCATAGTGAAGTGTAGTGCTGACCTTATTGAAGATTACCTGAGTATTTGATATTAGTTTTCTATATATAAATTATTTATTTCAATCACATTCGGTTCCGTATTGTAATATCACGTTTATGCTAATATTGGTTATACTTAAGAGTTTATTGACCGTAATTCAGCAATTTAATGAAGACGCTCAAGATGGCTCATGAGTTGCAATTGAATGCGATTTCCGTTGAACCGACGGTGTTGTATGCAGAGGAAAATAAGCCTGTTATATTAAGTCGTTTACCTTCCATTAAGGATATAAACGTTGTTATTACAGTTTAAAATGCAGGCATTTTATTTTAAATACGTTTCACATCATAGGATTACTAGTATTTTACTTTGACATAAACAAACCTATAAATTGACAGTATACAATACAAATTAAGTTTAGTAACTTATTTACTAATAATAATTTGATTTGTCCAGATTTTTATTATTTCTGAATTATTGCGTATAATTATACCTACTAATTAAGTCACATTTAATATAAAAAGGTCCAGCTGTGTTATTGAATAAACTCTACACTTACAGATAATCTTTGACAAAAAAAAATAAATCTGTCCAGCCGTATAAAATGTAAAATCGATTAAACTCTTTTCGTAAAGAAAATCGAATCGGTAACGAACTAAGAAGTCCCTAGCTCGAGCTGTCAAAATTAAAAATTGTTGGAGTATAATTTATAAATCGAATACCACCCATGTCCCATAGTAATAGCTTCATTTGCTATAGTTGGCATCGGCACACAACTGCCACCATAACCAACAATAGAGTGAAGTATGATTAAATTGTGCAATTCATTATTTCTGCATACACCGTTAACAAAACAATTGGCACGTGTCGGTGCAACCCCATTCATCATTTTGCAGTAAACGCCATTCATTTATTGTTTTACCAAAATCTCATGATTTTATTACCTTATTGTTTTACAGTAGACAGCAAGGCGCGGCGTTGCTAACAATACTGTATTGTACGTGTTATGCATGAATGGCAGATTTTTGTTGATTTAATAGCGGTTACCTCATTGTTTAATAAGATAATTTAAGGTGTAAGTCTGTTCGTAATATAATGAACTAACAGACCACCTACGGATTTGCATTATAATTTTAGATAGGAAATAGTATTAGGGAAAAAATATGAATACCTGTAATGCAATTATTCAATTACTTTAAAATAGCATTGATTAATAGTATTAAATAAAAATTATAATTGAAATTGGAACAGAACACAAAAATCCCTCATGAAGATCATGATTGTCATATTGATTAATTAATGACGCTTGACAATTGACAGGTTTATTTTAGTTGGGCTTTAAATATCTGTTTCTAGGAGAAAAAAGTCAGAAGTGACAGTAATGATAGTATAGTTATATAATCAGAATATAGTTTATGTAAGGTTGTATAAATCACTAAGACGCCATTGGGAAAAACGATGAAAATAATGTATATAATATACTAATTAATATCAATAAATTTTCACGAATTATCCATATTTTTACCAAATCACCAGACCTGGCCTAATTAACATTTCAATTTTTTTATTTCAAATTTTTAGTCATTTTATAATAAAATAAAAAATAAAGTAAAAATATCAAAATTATAGAGTGCACCTCTCAACCTCACCAAATCAAATGTCACTGCATAATTGTATATCCATACAAATATTATGATATAGGTAGTGGCACGCAGGGCGTTGTCAGTCACTGACAAGACGTCCAACAATTTGATCTGTATCTAGCGGAAGAGGGCTATTACCTTAGCAAATATCGCCTATCAATGTATCACTAACATAAAATCAAAACATGCCTCTTCCGGTTATTGTTTATGTCAGTACTGTGACCGACATTGTCTTATTTAGTGTTCTATTTCTTTTTATAGCAACAATTATAGTAACTAACCATTCATGCTAGGCTGAATTTGACTCTATTTATATTATAACTAGTCGACACGCGCGACTTTGTTCACGTGTAGCTACGCTCCTATGGGTTGTAACGTGATGATATATAGCCTAAATCCTTCCTCGATAAATGGGCTATCTAATAGTATCAGTAGTCATCACAAACAAACAAAAAAACTTCAGCTTTATATATTAGTATAGATTTATAACTACTACAAGAAAAAGCATTGATGACAATAAAATGAATGCCGGATAAAGTTTAGTTACATTATTTTGTTCTAATCAAATATTATTTTATTAACGAATTTAATTGAAATTTATTTGTAATTATTTGCCGCATTTTCTATTGTTTACTAATTTTTTTAATTTGTTTTCAGGTAAGCATTCACCATTGTCTTTAATATGTAATGTCTTGTTGTCACGTAAGTAATACTTTTCTTAAATAATTTAATTGAAGATCAACATCTGATTTAACTTTCAGAATGTATAAATAATAATAGTAAAATACAACACCCACATCAACATAAATCACATTTAAAATACAAAATCTAACGCCGAGTCTATCTATCTATTTGTTCGCAATATACTCCATAACTACAAAACGAATTACCAAGTGCTGTTCTCTATTAAACAGAGTGATTATTGAGAAAGGTTTAGGTATATAATTTGTTAAGGTTTTGCATAAATTGGTTGAAATATGACGATAATTGTTGAAAATTTCTTAAACTTTTATTCCGTCTGGTAGAATAATCTGTTTTTAAACTGATGCGACCTTACGACAGAAAAACATGAACGAAGCCAGGACAGGTTGCTAGTAACTGATACCGTATGCTAAAGTTTCTACCAATATAAAGTTACGGAAGATTCATAGAGGTATCCATAAATAAATATTGTCTTATAGAGGAAATAGCTGCTGTTGTTACAGACGGTAATGAAAATTAATGGCTACAGCGCCATCTGTTGCCACAGCCTCAACTTGTCAGATATCAATAAATCTTTTGTGACTGGTGTACGTATTGCCACCGTGTTTTATACTCTTACATTCATTTTATTTAAAGCTTATATTTTTCTAGTTTAATGAATGATCCATCTGCACCGTGTGGTTGTAACTGATTCAAGGTGCTGTCACTGTTGATAGATGCATTGTGACGTCATGATAGAAAGCCAAATATTTCTAATAATAATTATAAATAATTCGAATCTAAATGATAAGTTACCATCCATCCAGTAATATCATCAATTAAGACCTTTTCTATGGAAACTGAACAGTTAGAGATGCCACTTGTACTATGAACGAAAATAATATATTTACATCGATGTCGCTCTTTTTGTATTGACTGCGATTAAAATATCATTCAAAAAATACTTGCATTTTTCTCTCCTTTTCTGCAGTCTCAAATTATTTTTTCCAGACATGTTTTTTCACAATATTTTAATCGTGCTCATTCATCTTTAAGGTTAAGTTTTAACACTTTATTTTCTATAGATCTGTTTTTAAATTTGTTGTAGGTTTTAAACCCAGATTCACGATTTTATTCACAAATTTTTTTATCAAGTCAATCAATTTTGAAAGCAATATAATATACATAGATAATACCAGCTAGTCCAGATTGACGCTTGATCAGATATCGCTCAATATACATAGAATTCTTTATTATCCCATCATGTGGGTTTAATATATGCAAATAGCCTGATATGCTAATTTTTATTGATCTTTGTGCTTGGTGCAATTATTTAGAAGTAACAAGGAGATCAACTAGTTATGCCTTTTTTAAAGCTTTTATTTAAATTCTCTTTCACCTTAGTTGGAAAGTTACATAATCTTATGATTTCTATGAGCTAAATAACATCATCAATAATTGTTTATGCTCCCCCTTGTTATGGATACGGAATAGAAGGGTTTTCTTAGTAGATTAGATGCAAAAAACTTAATTTAATTTTTTTATAAATGATTTTATGATGAACAACTTAAAAAATTTGAACTAAGCTTCTGCGAATCAATTTTCAAATTATCACTATAGATGGTGCATTTTATACATTATGATTTATTATTTTTAGATCTGAAAGTACAGTAACATTCACAAGGAGTATATTACTATTGAAGGTCCAAATACTTGCACGAATGTAAAAAAAATTGAGGCCACTGCTATCAAAAATGACTAGGCTTCCGAACAATAAGTGAAAGGGCATCAAAACTAAACCATATCTCACCTACTAAACTAATAATAACACGTGAACATCCCGTTATTTCGTGTAAAGGATGCCATTAGACGTGACCGAATTCTATCGACTATAAATAATAGAAACGGTAACGGACTTGATATTCCCTAAAGGTTTTAGTTATTTAACTGTTAGAAAGTGCATCTGGAACGAGCGATGCAAATATGCGATGAGGGATTCAATATCATGCAGGATCGCTTGTCGCATATAAATAATGCTTATGGACAATGAGGTTTATATTATACAAAAGATACTGAACTTATTCAAGTAGTACAATAGAGTGATCTAATAATTTGCTATAATGCCAAGAGTTTCTTTCACGAATTGTCATGAACATCTAAGGTTTCTGCACCGTTTTCCATTTATGACACTAAGCGACTTATTAGCCATCTTACGGGATACACATTTGGAAGATACACATCGATAATAGTAAGAGAGACAGATATTATTGCCATGACGTAAAATTTTAAACGGGGGTTTTATTATGTAAATGATACCGTACATACTCAAGTGATGTCTATTTGTACTGTAGCAAATTATTAGATTCATCTATTAGAAAATAAATGATTTATTGACGTACAGACATAACAGGTACCTGAAAAACCCTTGAAATTTATATAAAATACGTAATATTTTTTAAATAATTTAATAATCTATAATCCCGGGTTTCGGTACCATTTTATACTCTTTATTTTATGCTGCTTGAAAATTAATTTTTAAAAAACTTCATATATGCTGAACACAGCTGAAAGATAGAAACTAATGTTGCCTGGATATTTAATGATAGGTTAACTCTGTTCCATTCGCTGAAATTTCTATTCTACTTCTTTATTTCTTATAGAATATCAAGCCTTTTCATTGCGATAGTTCCTTACAATATATTATTTGCTATATTTTATTGTTATTTATTGCGTGGGCAGAATATTGTGGGCTGTCATCGTGATAGGATTACGACGGGTTGTGTATCATCTTTGTCAGATTTACCCTGCGGGGCGTATGGATCTTTTGTCGCTTTATTTGCTCTTGGATGTCTACAATTTGCTACTGAAGGTAGTATTGCTCGCTTTATATATTACACTTCTTGACTTTCTAATTAGTTTTGTAGAATATTTGCCTACAGATTAAATATAGTAAAAACTCTCCAACAATCCAAAAGCAAGGAAAAAGTGCGTGGAGCTCGACACCTAGGAGCAGGTTTAAAGAGCTTATTATATAAACTCCAATATTCGACGTCTCTATGCAACATTTCATTACCCTATCATTCAAATAATATTGTATTGTATTATTGTATTTTCAAATTAAAATTCAAATAACATTTAATATATTTAATTAAAGCCTCACTTATATTTCAATATGATAAGTCAATGTTTATTCCACGCAATTACAAGTCACACTGCTGCGGATATATCGTAGCAGCGACAGCTTATACGTTGCTAACAGATATTAAGATATTTTCCTGGAACTTGTCAAAGATGCTATTTCAGAAGTTTCACCTCAATATTCATAGCGTACAAACAAATGTGGCATACAACAACTATTTCCAGTTGCAAAAGCTATTTCAGTATACATCTGCCGGACACATCAACAAACTGACACCTAAGTTCCCGTAATAGTTAGGTTTAATTTCCTGCTTTGATTCACATTTATATTTAACTATATATCGCTTTGTTTCGACATCCTTAATTACGAATGAATACTACAAAATTGCGGATAATTCAATGTTTTCAAATGATAATTGAATTCTGTTATTAACATCAATGACCAATGTATTTTCCTTAACATTAAAATTAACATGTACTGCATTAAATAATATTTGGTATTATTATAAGCAAGTGTAAGCAAGCCGATTGCCTAGATAGGGAGGAGGGCCACTGGATGTAAATGGAAGATGAGGAAAGTAATTGTGAGACATATTTCATTTTTTACATGTCCTTCACATTGTTGTGTAGGTTAGCTGATTTTTTCGTGATTCCAGGATTGGTCTCATAGTAAAAGTTCGTAAAGATAAGCGAATTTATTCGAAGTTTTACGGTAGGCTGTTTTTTTAATCTCTAGAAGGTGTAGGAGGGGTAGGGAAGCGCAGCTGCAATGAGTAATCCGTTAGTTACTGCTCAATTTTTTAGAATTTATTTTTTCTAAAACCATTTGTTCTTCATCTAAAACCATGTTTTAGATATATATAAGTGGTGTCATTATTAACTTTCTGTAGGAAATATTCATCGTGATTTTTGACCTGTCTGATACTTGTCAAAAGTTTAATAAAACATTTCGTAGTTAGGATCTTATTGTCGTGCCACATTAAAACTATGTATAAAGTAAAATTGATAAACACTATATTAAAAGAAATGTTATAAATGCGGAACTACGTGTAAGTGTAAACAAACGGTAATAAGTAATAACATGTATATTTAACAAGCGTGTAGTTTACTAGAGTATGTAATTAACAGTTACCGCTAATACTTGCGGTAATTGTGTCGTGGGCAAGGTTATACTGCTTATATTTTTTTTAAGTTTATTGCACCTTAAAAGTTTCTCACATTAAATACTATAACAATGAGAAAAGATGCAAAAGTATTAAGTGATTAATCAAAACAAAAAATAATTCATACAATAAAACGTTGTTGCTAATGAAATATAATTATTTAATATTACTTTTGAACTACCATCTCACCGAGATTTTACAGAGATAAAGTTAAAATAAATATTCACTCAGTCACCAATTTAGTCACTCATTCATTCACTCTGTTGGCTGTTACTCTATATTCTGAATCTTTGTTCGTTGATGATGACTTATTTGAATCGATTTTTTCCTCCAATCCAAACTCATCCACTCACTCAACCTTTTAAGTGACTCACTATTTAATTTATTGAAATATCCTATTATATTTTATTTATGTAAATTCTCATAAAAACTAATACTTCAGTTTTTCTGTTATGAGAGTATTGTTGATAACCGTTTACTATAAACTGTATCAAAGTGATTTCGTAACGTAATCAAGATAATATCAATACTTTGTCTGAAGTAATCTTCGTAATTGAGTGTATTGAATTGGATATTGATCGGTTCAATATTCTCGAATGTGGTGGGAAAGTAACAGTTTACAGTAATTCAGAAATCACTTAATTTTTTTTGTAGTAAATTACACTACTCCTTTCAGTTCTAATTTTTACCATTTTTCTATTTTAGTAAAAAATGAACTCTATTATACGGTGGAAAAGGAAATTATGCATAAATTTTTACATCAAAATTACAAGAAATAAAAGGATAAATCTTGTTGTATTATTAATTTACTTATATACTTTTGCCTATTATACAACAGAATACGCGAAATTTAATTAAAACGGGAGTCAAGTGATGTATAACGACTTCAAAGTAAAAGATTATGCCCAATTAGATGGTTAGGGTAGATTATATTAGAGGGGTTCTTTGTATCATTCATCTACAGGCAAATTTAATTCAGAGTGATAGAGATATATAAATTCTGCTCAAAAGTTTATAGAAGAGTAAATTGGAAGGTGATTCAAGCAATAGCTTATATACATAGTGGTTACAACTCTTCGCACACTTTTATTTAATGTCTGCCTTTGAAAACTGTCTGTGAGCCACTAATCAAATTAAGAAAATCTAGTCTCCTAAATAACGGTCCATACTAGACTTTGATATCTCAGGTGATCTTATTGAGCTGCATAATTTAAAATAAACGGAAAATCTACAGAATTGAAATGCTAAAGTATGCGCCCCGTGTTCCAATTAGGGTGTCCCTCGGCCCTAGACTATCATTCATCTCACAATCTGCATTTCTCGGCCAATCACGACAAGATCCGTTAGAGGGGACAAAAAGATTGGGGTAAATGTCAATAGATACGTAATTAACTCTGCTCTATATTCATTCAATTATTCTCTACCTTAACGGTTACTTTCATATTCATACTTATCAATAACGTCAGTTCTAGTCATTTTGTGACTTACTTAATTGAAAGTATTAATTAATATTACATATGTAGTATTACACTGTTCAGGGGTTTAAAAATAACTCTTGGCGTTGAAGGTTCATCTTATGTTAACCTGTACAATTTAGTCTTTGTACCTTTTTAGAGGTATCGTATTTGGGCTCATTGAAAAGTCTTAATGATTAGATCATAAATATAGTTACATATAGCAATCAGAGTCTAATATGACCCTATGAGTATAAGGTTTAAAATTAATAGTACAAAGATGCGACACGATAAGAGAAATAATGTTTAAAGTTTATGAAAAATTCTTATGTTATGTAAAGTATAAAATTATTTGGAAACCTAGAAAATTTGAGGATATTGCTAAATATAGCAAGTAGTAATTTACTATTTACGCAGGTTTTTTTTCAGTGTTTAAACTATAATGTAGAGTCTGAATCTAATGTAAGTAGTATACAGTTTTGTGTGAACTATAAATCTACTGGATGACGCTAAATGAAGGAGCTGAAAGCGACATCTCAGTAACTATCGTGATTGGGACGTTTAAAGGTAATCACAGGCCGTCACGTCGTTGTCGTCGTTAGCCTTCTAGTCAGTTATAAATTAAGAAAACTTAATTAAAACCTCTTGTCTAAATCGCTTATCCAGTGCACAAAGTTGCTGTGAAAAGTAGGATGAAAGCTAATTTACACGAGCTTTAATTCCGTCTATGTTTGTTAAAAGGAATTTCAATATGCACTAACTTTATAAATTGATAATTAAATATGTTACGGATCTTCTTGAGAATTAGATTACACTATAAACTATAAATATTTTAAACGTATCCATTATCAATATTTAAAACAAGTATTTTATTTAAAAAAATATACACAGATTACTTTTCTTTATTAATCGTATATATAGAACGTATCAATATCTACAAAAAAGTCCGCGAGACCATATGTCCAACTATTATAGTTACGTCACTATAACTACTTTTTTACATTTTAAAAGTTGATAAAAATGCCTATTAAAATCAGACCATGTTTTCTATAACTTTGTATTCATTCTTATCCAAATAAATTATTTCGTATTCAAGACTATTTCAATACCTGTAAATTACTTTTTGAATTATTAAAATCGGACTTTCCATTCAAAAGATATTACGAAATTAAAAATATCAATATAAACAAAAAATACACGACGACGCGACGGGCCAGTATAGCGACGCAGCGCAGCGAGTAAAGCGGCAAGGGAGGGGGCACCGAAATGCGGGAGGGCCAATATATTTTTAAAAATAATTTTCCACCCGCGCGAAGCCGGGATGGGCCGTTAGTCTATACTAATATTATAAAGAAGTAAGATTTGTATTTTTGTATGTAACGAATAAACATAAAAACTACTGGACCGATATCAAAAATTCTTTCACCATTAGAAAGCTACATTATCCCTGAGTAACATAGGCTATATTTATTACAAGAAAAAATTAGAGATCCTCAGAAAATCTCACTAAAAACCAACCCAAGGTGCAAAAAAAATAGCCATAAAATATCTTTCATCGCATGCGCTGCGAAAAGTATTGATGATAGAACAAAAAAATGTTCTAGAATATTATAGAACGTATCAATATCTACAAAAAACTCCGCGAGACCATATGTCCAACTATTATAGTTATGTCACTATAACTACTTTTTATATTTTAAAAGTTGATAAAAATGCCTATCAAAATCAGACCATGTTTTCCATAGCTTTGTATTAATCCTTATCCAAATAAATTATTTCATATTCAAGACTGTTTCAATACCTGTTAATTACTTTTTAAATTATTGAAATCGGACATTCCAGTCAAAAGATATTACAAAATAAAAATATCAAGATAAATAAAAAATAATCCCTGACGGGTCGCGGACGCGGTGTGGAGTGCCTCGCAGCGCAGCGAGTAACGCGGCGATAGAGGGAGCGACAGAATGCGGGAGCCAAAATGTTGCCAAAAAAATTATCCACCCGTGCGAAGCCGGGACGGGCCCCTAGTAGTATATAAACCTATGCAAATAAAATTTAATATCCATGAATCATTTCGTTTTAAATTCTTTCGAGGTAATTAAAATCTATAAAAAAAGCTTTCACAATATTTAGCACGCGTTAGAAATTGCAGATTGTAATCGGAAACAAAATGCGATATAAAAATCTAATTACATTTCCGCTGTCTTCACATTAAAAGTGTAAATTTTATGCAAAAAAAGTAGAGCGTAATTCTCGAAGTAAACTTAGTGTCGATCTGCGGAAGGAAATAGACAATTTCACTCAACTAGATCTTATCTCTTATGACATTTATGTCAAATATAACAAGTCATCATAAAAATAAATATGAATGTTTTTTACATATTTATTGACTGGCCCAACTCGGATATGGTGATTATTTACAAACCAGTATTTAAACACTTTCATTATCTTATAGAAGATTAGGATATAGATGTATTATACTTAAAAACCTTCCTCTTCAATGTTCAAATGTCTATTAGTGAAATTGGTATTAAAATCTTTTGCGTAGTTTAAAAGATCTAAGCGTACAGACAGCGGGAAGCGACTTTGTTTTATACAAAGTAAAGTTGATGAGACAGTAAAGCCCCTTAAAAAGTTCATTAATTTTTTTAAATGTTAAAGGCTAAGTAGTCGTTGGAAGCGATTTCTAAATTATATCACAGTTACTCTCAGATAGGGAAGTGCATTAGCGCGATAACTGTCACTTCTTCCGTCACTCCTATCTATACAATGAACGGTCCGATGATGCGCGCGCGCAGAAATGGACGCAGTTCTCACGAACCGCACTGTCTTGTAATGTTATTTTCTACATCGGTATTTTTACTAGAGATACATGCCTTTAAGTAATAGATTTTTTTTATAGTTAACTAATATATAATCGCTGAAGAGTTTGTTTGTTTGATTAAACGCACTAATATCAGGATCTACTGGTCCGATTTGAAAAGTTCTTTCAGTGTTAGACAGCCCATTTATCGAGGAAGGCTATAGGCTATATATCATCACTCTAAGACCAATAGGTGCGGAGCATCACTCGGACAAAATCGCGCGGGTCGACTAGTAATTTGAGTCAGTTGTTAAAATGAGTATAGCTCATAGAGATAATATACGATTGGTGCAAAATATCCTTAAGATGATCGGTGTCTATTATACTTCATGTATCAGTTGTAAAGTTCTAGACGTTTCCAATCTATTTGTTTTCAGTACCATTTTCACCATTGTCTCACCCACAGCATAGGTGCAGGTGAAGTGTTAACAAAGGTGAAAGGAATAGTTCTTGCCATTTTGCATAATCAAGGAATGGACATCATTAATAATTAATGTTCTCTCGTGCTATTAAATCAAACTTTAGAGATAGAAATTATTACATTTCTACTGAAGTAGATGAATAATACTACTTTTAGTAAGGTTCAGAGCAATTTGGGTTATAAACAGCGTTGTCAGATTATTTTACCAAGTCTGGATTCTTTTCTCGAAAGCGGGACAGAAATCAGAATTTTTAAATATTTATCTTTTTTATTTGAGTTCAAATTACGTTTACGTGACAATATATAGCAAAAATAGCCATAGAAAATGTATTTTTATAAAATATGATATTTTAAATCAAATTTACTCTATCGTTAAATAGTTGTCTTATTCGTCTTCTGTCTTCTTCTGAATTTAAAAAAAAAACTGAAATCAAAATCGAATATTTTTTATTCGTCAGAAAAATATGGCGTTTCAATCAATGGTCTGTTACAAATTACAACTCAAAATAAGAGAATAATTATTTATAATAATTACTTCTTCATGATATTTCTGTGAAAATTTAACTTTTAAAGGTTCCTTTTTCTCTTTAATAAAGATGAAGAACTCTTCGCAGGATAGCTGTAGTTTAAACTGGATGAGTGATTCTGTTTTCATTAAATTTACGGAGCTTTTATTTTTGGCATCCGATCATTTAAAATTTATCTGGGAAAATATGCGTTCAGCAAAGAAGTTTGATGTTGCGGAACATTAACACATTATTAAAAAATCGGGAAGTCCCGTCCAAATCTGGACGTCTGGCAACGCTGGTTATAATCTACTAGTATTCTTAACTTGTCCAAGCAAACTAAATGCTTGTGCTAGGAGTGGGCTCACGTCGTAATGACTAAGATTAGAAACCACGATCCTTCGATCATGAAAACCACGCTCTAACAACTAAACTATGTGGCTATTTGTTAATTATACTAGATATATAATTCATAATTAAAAATATAACTGTCATTTTACGTAAGAAGTGTGTCAAATTCGTGAATACCAAATATTATGTAGTATAAGCTTGACTTGACCTTCTGTTATATTCGCATTTCGTTCGTAAAAGGGCTAGGTAACTAAAACATGAATATTCATATATTGATCCGAATACTGTTACCGTTTCATAATAACTTCTTCATACTCTTCTAAAAAAGATTTTAAATAAAGCTCTGTAGATAGGAAGTGAGCGGGCGATAAAGTGACAAGTCAATCTAAGTGATTGATCGACTTCAGTGCTATTAGGTCATAACTGTGATACCTATCCATTAATAACGTAATATTTTTTACTTTCTAAAAACTGATAAATAATAATATAAATTGCTAATACTAGACGCGACATTTGAATTTATTGTGTCGATACAGTGGAGCCAATTGTTGTAAACATCCTACTAATATTATAAACGCAAAAGTTTGTAAGAATGTATGGATGTATGTTTGTTTCACGCAAAAACTACTGAATGGATTTTGATAAAACTTTACAATAATATAGCTTACACATCAGAATAACACATAGGCTATAATTTATAATGATATAGTGTAAAATTTCCAAAATATAGCGGGTGAAACCGCGGGGCGCTGCTGATCGATAATATTAATTTTATTTGTATAGGAAAATATAATATTATTTTATATTTGATACTGTAATTTATTTATCGGTATTTTGTCAATACGTTTCGTATCAATCAATAGATTCAATATGTATCTTAGTAAGATGTTTTTTTATGGCAACATTTAGGTTCTTATTTCAAGGTGGTAATTCTAGATGTTACATTTTTCTTTATAACAACCATCTAATCTATATCATAATAAATCTTTGGCAAAATTATGTTTCCGTATCTATGAAATTGTAGAGATAGCATAAAATCGTGACTGAGTTTCTGAGAGTTACATTTTTGTGGGGTTTAGTAACGTGTTTGAAAATAACAACACCGATATACTTAAGAAAGTGTTGCTACTTCTGAAAATCCAAAGCATTTCGTCGATAAAAACATTTAAAATGTGGTTTTTGCAATATTTTTCTATAGGCAACCGGACTTTTTACTAAATACTTTTTGTTATCAATTATTTTTGTGTTTGATAATATTGTTGTTACTTTTAAAACAGTATTTTCTATTATCGCTGTTATTTAATTATAGTTTGAAGAGTGATTTCAGAGTGAAGGATATATATATATATATATATAGGATCACGTGAGTACTTAACTTCATTACTTAGTTTAATTTAATTTGATAGGTCACGGAGTCGAGCAGTGGTGGAAGCGATTGTTATAATTATCTGAAAAGGCATTGTGTTGAATTTTATATAAGGTACGTAGATAAGATAGCCCTGTTCCTAAGATGGCCCACTTTCGAAATTTTACAAGTTAATAAGTCGAATGAGTTTAAATTTCGCGCCTATGTTCGATAAGTTTTTTGATTTGTACGTTAATTTTATTTACAAATAAATGAGCAATATTGTGATAAAGTTTGTTTTCAGAAAAAAATCCTTTTTTATAATTATTTAATTATTGCAAAAAATGGGCCGTTCAAGGCGCCCGTACCTTAGTTAATATTTCTGGACATCTCGGCCTTAATAAAAGATCGATTAGAAAGGTAAATTATATAGAACAAGAATCTTATCATTTCAGCAAGATGACGTGAAGTACAATTTTATATTAATTTATATGCTGATGAATTATTCCTGTAGGCTGCTATCAAGCGTGAAATGAATATGTAGAGAGAAAACGGATAGTTATCTGTCACTGTCCGTAAGTATATTAACTCAATTGAATCAGTACTGTTATTAGAGTTTCTAATTGAGTTCCACGGCATTCAGTATCGATATCTCTCGTTATTTCATTAACTAATCGAGACATCGATTAGTTGAACCGTATCGATATAGATTATTTAATTGTGCTCTATTTGCAAGTCAATAATAGACATGATGACAAACAAGAATTTGTGTGATAAATTAGGATCCACAGATTATAAATACGACTCGACGGATTGCTACATATAATACTACAGTATACTGCAATCCGCCAAAGTAGAAAATCATCGGTAGGTTGATTACGTCACGTTTTACAGCTGAAATGAATAATCAATCTTAGTCCAAAATCCCTAGATTACAGATAAAAAATATTTTCTATATTTGATCTTTCTATACACAAATTTTAATTTTCAATCCAAAACCCTTGTTTGGATTATTAATTTCGGCCGTTAATAAACGTTACTTTTAGTTATATATAATTTATAAACCATATATACAAAATAATCATATTTTTCTTTTTAATCATCTGTTTGTCTTTTCACTTCAAGATTTAATTTCTGGAGCGATAATAAAGGAATATTTTCTAGTTACAGTAGAAACTCTAGATTGTAATACTAATAGGATAGTTATCCAAAGTCAGTCACAATTTCTATCTACTAAAGATTGATTAGGATATTTTATAGATATTATAGTTTCTCATTTACTTCAGTAATCTAATTTAATAGTCTGTTCCGTTAGTCAAAAGGTTCTGTATTATTCTCGACGTGAAAGTGGAGGTCGTTAGGTTACACGTCAGATACTTTACGTTTTTTTTTCCAACTTTTACCTACTTTCGTTTCGGTTTTTATCCCACGATCCGATGCTTCTAACTTGCAAAAACTTCAGAATATCAAAAAAAATTAAGAAACATGGGGAAATTTTTACCTTTCTCGTTTGGTTTTGTTTTGTTTTGTATTTGTTATTTTTCCTCTAACAGATCTAACCACTCTTTGTTTTTTTTTTTAAAAAAAACCTTATTATTCTTGATATGGTATGAGGACATGAAATAAAATTAATCTGCTATTTTTGACAGTCGCATTAAATAAAACGGTTTTCCGCACTAATAAGATCAACTAAATAACCCTAAATGCTATAAAATATATTTCTAATTATAACAAAAGTTGCTGTTAAATATTAATAGTGTACAATATTATTTAAGCACTGTTATCGCTGACCTTCAGTCTAAAAACTCTATTACTGCCAAGCCACAAAGGTCAGCGATGAAATGAGCTAGATTATTTTAATTTAAATAAATTTTTCAGATTTTTGTTTGCTATGTTTTTTTCAGCTTAGTAGCAAATTATTACCTACTGAAAATTGATTCCAATACCAACATAAGTTGTCACTGTATTTTATATGCCCGACTAATATTAAATCCAAAGTGTTATCTAGAATCTGAAACTGTTATCTACAAGAAAGTTGTTGGTCCATTTTCACTTTTTGATAAAGTCTCTGACAGCTTTTTTGGAAGATAAACTGTAAATTGTCATGTGTTCACGTTTCATATAGATTTCAGAATCTATATTAAAAAAACAGTGAAACCGACCATGAAAAATATCTGATTCTGTTGTACGAAGCTAAAATAAAGAGTAAATTACTCATTACCCAATTGGTCAAATAATTTGTCAATACTTGTAAGTCTATAAATTTAATAAATCTTACCGCATCTCTTGACCTCTGTATAGTTTCCCGTTGAGAGCTCAAGTCCTGCAGCACAGCAGCCCCAATTTGTTCAGTCTCCAAGGCTACGCGATAGCCTTCTGTAAATTTTTTGCCGGTTCTCTCCAATTGTTCTGTATTGTCCAGAAGTTTCTGGCGCTGATCATTTACCATCGACCAATCGTCGTAGTCATCTTGATCAATGTTATCTAAAATAAAACATGTTAATGACATAGTCCAGGAATCATACTTACCCAAAAGATATAAAATAAATAAACTTACAAATAGCAGTGTTGCTGGCAACCGAGCGGTATTCATCTTTAACCCTTTGCAGCTCAGCCCTGTACGCCGCCACGCGGGACCCTGCACCTGCTCCTCGGTATTCTAACTCTAGCTGTTCCAACTGTTACAAGAATGTTTACTTAAAATTGTAAAGAAATAAAACTTAGATAAGAGCTAACCATAACAGAACACCTTGCTACCTATTTAATACTTCTTGATTGCTTGTCTACACTATTATATAAAGAGGAAAGATTTGATTGTTTGTTTGTTGCTAATAGGCTCGAAAACTACTGAACCGATTTTGTAAACATCACATCCTTTCCGGGTAACATAGGCTATGTGGTATTGCCAGAAATATTCTAATTAAAAAGATATGGCCATTTAAGTGCCATAACGTGGCCATTTTCTAAATTGAAGAGTGCCTGAGAGGAAATAGTAATACGATTTTAATTTTT
Organism: Limenitis camilla; assembly: GCA_905147385.1. Classification (NCBI taxonomy): domain Eukaryota; kingdom Metazoa; phylum Arthropoda; class Insecta; order Lepidoptera; family Nymphalidae; genus Limenitis; species Limenitis camilla. The sequence goes on along the minus strand of LR990245.1, from coordinate 7,348,655 downwards.
TTTTCACTGATAGAAAACTACACTATTCGTGAGAGATAAAAGTGATTTAGTGTTGCCTATTACATTTTTTAATTAATAGAATGTGGTGACTTCGTTGTTACTGATCGGATTCTCAAAATTCTTTTACTGTGAAGAGAAGTCTATAGTATTTCCGTTACTACCGTTCTCTCTCACCCTCTCTCTTTAATTTTTATCTTTTCCTGTTCAGAATGACAGTTTGACCAAAACCATTAAGGCATTTTATCCACAAACTTTCAAGAATTAATGCTAAAACATTACAACACATAATTTGTAGCCGAGACACTGGCTGGTGTGTGAAAAAGAGAGGTAATTGTCTTACATTTAAGACAGACATTTTGAATAAAGCAGTAAAATCTTTCATACCTCAATTGGAAAGGCAGAATTATGATGTAAAACTACCCACTACTACAGCAGATTTTATTTATAACTAGCTGATGCCCGTGACTTCGTCCTCGTGGTATTTATTATTCCTTCAATTAAAATGTTATAGATCGCAATACCCTAGTTTTTATTTGAAAGGTCCTGATCTACCAATATAAATGAAGGCTCTCAGTCCCACTTTTTTTTGGTCAAGTAGTTTAGTGTTCATGTCTAAAAAAAAGATTTCTAGCAATGAGATATAAAGACCTGTGACTGGTATTAGGATATTATATAACTCCAAATGTATTTATAATTTAGTTATGTTTACTACATTGATATATATATTAACCACTAATTTTACAGGGTTGTTAGTTATTGTAGACGAAATGCACAGAGGTCGACAACACGTCCACAAATAGATACGAACCGACGCGTCTTTATTAGCTTCTAAACATCCAATTATAGTTTTTACTATAAACAGAATGTTCCGCATTTCTGACACCAAAATACAGGGAAAATTACTTATGAGATGATTTAGTAATTAGCAGTCAGACGCTAATTATACTTTTTAATATCCCTCAAATACTTTTTTGTAGTTTATGGACAACATGAGTAAACTGTTCGAACATTTTTTCGAATTGTTTCTTATTTTTATATATACTCTGTAAGTTTCAAATTTTCTGATCGACTTAAAGATCTATATTAGAGTATCAACATCTTTTGTGTTAACCAATAAACAACTAAAATAAACCATTTCAACTGACTTTCTTGCATTATTATTAGACCTTGGACTTCGGACATACACATATAAACTTCGTAAAGACAGATAAAAATATGTATTAGTGATATTTGCAGGTAATGATTACAATATTTGCGTAACTTTTATGACCTCTGGATACATCACAGGGGGTTTTATAGCTTGAAATTGTAACGTAAATATTATTTTCCTGTTAATATTGTGGGAAATACTAATTAAGTAATAACTTATTATTTTCTAAAAATAATTTTAGCCACACTATGGATTTGCGGTTTACACCTAGAGTTTAGTTGCTTGTTTGACGCAACTACAGTAATTACATGAAACTAAATGTCAGGAAACTGTAGCTAACTTAAGTATATTTAAATATAGACAATAATATGAATACTCGTATATAATTTTATTCTAAACAACATTTAGGATTCTAATGTCCATTTACGGCCCTAACTACTACTAATATATTAACCAAACGCAAACCAAATTCTTTGGATTTAACATTGAAAATATATTCAAAATTTTAATTTTCTATATACAAATTTGAATTTTTATTATGGATTGAAAATACAATTCTATTTTAAATCCATAATATGAAGGTTTTGGATTGGTTTTAATTAACAATAAATAACAAATAAAAATAATGGCTGAAAAAGTCTAAAAAAAACAGTTTCATAAACAGACTCAAACAGGAGTAAAAAAAAGAAAACAGTATCTTAAACAGACTCAAATTAATATCAAAAAGGAAAATAGATTTTTGATCAGACCCAGATTTTCAACAGAAAATCAGTTTCTTAAATATGTGTCAATTTAATTGAACTCTCTAAAAAAGTTACACAGAATGCCATAATTAGTATTGTTGAGGTGGGCCCCAAAATTCCGATAGCAGATATAAAATATTGTTCTGTCAACGACATTACTTGTATTATAAATAAGTTACGTAATTTACTTTCTACTATCGGTGCAGTTTTTATTAAAATTATTGAAAGCCTAACAAAGCGACGCAATCGCTTGCTTACCTGTCATGATGATATAACAGCATTTTCATTTACAAAATCGAGTTATCTAAACTTGATACACTTTACTATTAATATCACTACATATTAATAAACAAAGTCCTTCACTGCGTCTGTCTGTTTGCGATAAACTCAAAGACTTCTGATCTCGTATGTGGTTTTCACCGATTAACAGACTGATTAATAAAGAAAGTTTTAATATGACGATAATAGTTGAAGATTTCAGAAAAAGTCATATATCTTTATCTATCTATCATTGTAAATGTCGCCTTCCCGTTTTGAGGGATAACAAAAAAATGTATAGTAGAATACATGTAGGTTCTACTCTCTACTATCCGTGCGAAGCCAGGGCAGGTCGCTGGTAACTTATATAATAGAATAATGAGAAATAATTAGCTATACGTAATAAAAGCGAGATTAAAATGCAATTACTTAGAGGTACTCGTTTTTTAAAGCTGGTCCACGTCAATTTGTCTGTCAAATGTTAACTTGACCGTTCCGACTTACATTATACTACTTAATTAATTTAGTTAATGAAATTTTAATTGTATCTTATTAGTATTCGATTTATTTTATATAATAATACATAATCACTTGTTTGAAACCTACGTTATACAATAGATGAGTAAATAATTATTACGAACTACCTGACTAGCCACGCTTCGCTAATTAATCGATTAAAGTTTATCAAAATCGTTTTAGCATTTCTCACCTCTTACACCTTCCTTGTTTTGATTCTACATATACTTCATAAAGTTGTCCAAATCAGTCCAGTCGTTTTCGAGTTTAAGTGAGACTAACAAACGTCAATTCATCGTATATATAAAACTCTTGTGTCACAATGTTAGTTACCATACTCCTCCGAAACAGCTCCACCGATTTTTATGAAATTTTATATGTATATTCAGTAGGTTTGAGAATCGGCTACTATTTATTTTTCATCCCCCTAAGTGATAAGAGTGGCCCACCCCAAATTTATATGGCAAAACGTTAGCCGGGTCAGCTAGTTTTTATATATTTTATCAATTTTATATTACGAGGTTGTATGGTCGATGATCTTTGTCTTCTCCATAAGGGGTAAATTGAAAAAAAAAGTCACAATTTGTCAACAGATTGTTATGCTAGAGAAGCACAGAATAAAAAAGATTCATCATCAAGGAGATCATGAAAAAATGAAAAGGACATGAAAACATTTTAGAAGATTGTAGAAATAATTAGCAATTTCAATAAATCACTGTATAGGATCTTTGGATAATATCTGAAATCTTCCATAAATAGAAATATAAATTGCTACGACTAATAGTTCTGACAGCATGGAGGTTAAGATGATCATTTATTATTGTAATTTCACTTCAACTAAATCTTATACAGTGTTTAATAAAAAGCAATTTATTCCATATAGTTTCATAGTATCTATAGTTTTACACATTTATAGTAATCGGAAGGGCTCTTCAAAATATTGATAAAACTTGGCCGTACCTGCCCCGGTTATCACGGACTGAAAAACGCTGTAAAAAAGAACTCTATGTATTAATATCGTGTTTTGTGCTACTTTGTGTACATCATACGGCCGGAATGCCAAATGGTACTATAGACTATTTATCTACCTATGTTTATTCATAAGATGTAAGCTTTATTCTGCTTAGGTATGTATAATAAAATTAAATTGTTTGTAGACTATAAATCAATATAAAAATGGTATTTTAAGGCTGTGTGAGACGACTATTCAAATTAAACTAAAATATAAAAGGTGTTAGAGTATGTTATAACTATAGACATTTTCATGGAAAATAGGAGAAAACAAAATATGTTTTTTTTGGACATTTAAAATTATCTTAAGTTCAAATTATTCGAAATTAGAGATCATAGTGGGTTTTTACAACATTTATGTTGGTTGTAGATTTAAATGGTTTTTTTTATTAAAAAGAGGATATATCCATTATAATTTCAATGTCATCGGGCCTAAGACTTCGAACACCTCAAAATATAATAAAAAATATATATTGATTGAGATATTGGTAGATTTATGATAATACAATTCAAGCAGTTTTTTTTTGTTAATCGAATGCCTATTCAGTTAATATAAAATTGTCATATCATTGTAATATGATCGAGTTTGTAATTTAAATCTGATGATTCTGCAAAATATAATACGTAAAACATTATCATAGCTTAGTCTTTTTTATTTTTATAAAATTATATTCCTATAATGAAAAAGGAGCCTACTACTACTTCCGCCATCTTGTATTAGATTATTGGCAAGGTTATATGAGAAATGATAAAAAATAACATGTAGAAAAGATTGACGAGATTCAAAGTATGACTAGCGCCATCTATATTATATCAGATATTACCGAGGATATTATCAAATATCAATTTTTATAGATAGACCTAGTAAGGAACCTAAAACTACATTAATGACATTTCAATTCGATATTTAGTCACGACTTTTCATGAGATATTTCAGTGTTAGTTACAAGGGACGAGAAAGTTCCTTTTTTTGAAATTCAAATTCTCCGATGTAATGGAACTTTGCAAATAACGTAGTATAAAAGAATGTTTTTATATCTAGGTATATATGTATAACCTTTCTACGAAGAATAATTTGTGTAATTTCCTGAATAGAGTCGTCAGAGGGTTTGTTACGTCGATGAGTGTGCTGGTAATAATGCCTTTCTGCGGTGGGCGTTCCTTTACTATTTGCGAGACTTTCGCGTAGGAAAGTAGCTGGTTAAATTATCTTTTAGTAGTGTTATTTTCATAACGCTTACAACTTTCTGAAAATTGTTTACGAAGCGTTGCTCCTATGTAATTATGATCAGACGAGAATATGATATTATTATTCTAACAAGCACTGATAGATAATGAGACTTCGGTATCTTATTCGAAAGATCCGAGTTCAAGCAATTAAAATTGCTTTATTAATTAATGAAGGAAAACTTTAGAGAAATTTTAGAATTGAAGAGTTTTTTAAATTATCTTTAAAATTGTCTGAAAACTGGAGTGATTTATTTTTATTCTCAGAAAGAAACCGTAAAAGGCTTAAAATGATGATGACTGATATACTGATCCTATTAAAACATAAAATACATATGTACTTGGAGTCTCGAATAATTTCTTCGTATTCTAAAACACATTAAAACGTTTATTATAATGATTATCTTGTCTCAAACGAAACAAGCTCGTTGACAGACAATAAAAATTAGGGACAATGGCTTTCATCTGAGAACCGACCATTTAATTTAATGTTTATTGCTTTACTACTTTAACTTAAACAAATACAACAATATACTAAAACTACGACTTGCGAATCATGTTAAGATTTATAAGACCTTATTTCCTAAAATTTACTAAATTAGATAATTAAATTAACGACGACGAAAGGAGATCGATAGTGTTCTTAATAAGTCAAATTTAATATTCAAAAAATAAAGCGGTTTATTTGTACACTTTTGATATAATATGACAAAAACAAACACAGTTACTAATAAAAACAAGATTTCCAACAAAATCCATCCATCAAATCAGTTCAGTTTCATCATCAGATCGGCTCCAGGTCACCTAATTTTCATGTAAATGCAAATTTCTGCTCAACGGGAACAGGAAAGTTGGTCTAATTTAACTTGCAAGAGGATCTAGTAAAAACAAACAGTATCAGTTAAATAACTGGGTGATTGAGGTAAAACAGAATATTCGTTACAAGGCCAACGTTAATTCACTGTGACAGATATATAGAACGAATACTAAGTTCCTGACGTAAACCAGAGTTGCCAGATGCATACAAGTGTCACTGGATGTTTAAATAGGTGAATCCATTAGTGCACTTTGAACACTTACTTACGATCATTGAAATATTTGCAAATGTTGCAATATCTTTATTTATAGTCATATATATGCGGGGCAGTAATTGGTCTCGTCTCATCAGTAAATCATCTCACTTTGACAGAGAAGTGTAAATGTAATGAAATATACAGCTAAGTTTTATCTTTTATTGAGGATCATAAGAGTGGTAAATTTTGAGTCTTTTCAAGTCTACACCTGGGTTACAAGCCTCAACTTCCAATCCAGCAGGCTCTGCTCAACTTGCAATCCAAAGCAAAAATGCTTTATTTTGAGCTTATTAGAAATTTAGCTTGGATTCTTTTTAGTAAAAATGAAAATGATAGAAATTTTACAGCAACATGACTGTGACTTCGGAATGAATCGTTCATACCTATCACTCCATATCATGTTTTATTTCTATTCTATATAGTGTTAAAATTATCTATCGACATACAGTTTATCGTCTCAACACTAAAACTCGTAATATGAACAACTTCATTGCAATGTTGGTACGTCTCGTCGTAGAACTTAATTGGACGTATTCTAGACGAGCTTGCAATGTGATGCGAACGCTTTTAATAACGCCGCACCCCGTATAAACTTCAAAGCTTCATCACTTGAAAGCGAAAATTAGTGTCTCTAATTTCTATGATAGATCTTGATAATATAAATTTTGCGCACTGTTTGTAATTTTGTATAGCTTGATTTGACAATTTGTGTCTCGATTGTTTTTATATATCCCCATGTTCATTATAGTTATATGTAATTAATAATTACATGATGTGTTCTAGGGGTAAAGGAATCAGGCTAAATCTTTCCAAATCTCACTTGGGGGTATGGTGGTCTTAGCGAAAAATTCTCAAAAATTCCTCACGTAATTAATGGACGCCTCCTTAGTTTGTAACAGATTGCGGCGTAAGTTACTTTATCGACACAGCTCTTCAACATATTTTGTTCATGATGATGAAGTTATACGAAGATTTATAACGTTTTAACACTACATTTATACTGTTTTATTTACTAATAATAAGAATAGTTTTATGCCTATAGCGTCTGTGAAAAGCTGGGGCGGATCACTAGTAGATGAAGACTTCTTGGCATCTATTATCACGGCAATTTAAGTGATATGTAGTGAGTGTATAGCTGTTATAGAACAATAAACGCATCCCCTAAGGCGCAGAAAGCTTAATTGGACATACTGGAACACAGACGGAGACATAGGCACAGATACAGGCATACGCGACGCCTTTGAGATCGCCGACATCCGCATCTATGACATGTAACATAAATAGGGCGATGCGACGCCAACGTCGAGAGATGGAATTGATAATATTGTACTTTTCACAATACTTCTCCCGTTAATAGGAGGCTATTTCTTGGATGCGCACATTTCTACAGCCTTTATAAAATAGACTTTTAAACTATCTGCGCACTAGAAGTCTGGACTAATTAAAAATACTGTTTGTTTAATGTTACCAATATTAAAATGTGAAATTTATTTAGATGTTTGTTAATCATTCACGCAAAAACGACTTAACAGATTTTAATAAAATTTGGCACATATATACTTCATAACTTAGGTTAACATACAGCCTACTTTTTAACCCGGAAAACTTCAGAGTTCCTTGGGGATAATACTAAAATATGTTTATTGTCGTAAGCGCCTTAATATTTTAATTTAGCAACAATATTTGGAAAATAAAATGTTTTAATAAATCTAAGTATTGTACGTGATAAATTGCACTCGTTCGGAGCCGGGGCAAGTCGACTAGTTATAATATAAAACTTTTTTAATCGTGTCGTATTGTACTTTATGAGAAAATTAATTATCTAACTTACTTAATAAGAAATTACATTGCGAGCATTGAGAAGCGCATTAGTTTTTACGTGATTATTAATTAAATATACAATTTAGATAAAATATAAGAAATAATAAATGTGAAAGGATTATTTACGAAAACAAAACTATTTTTTATAACAATTGTTAGAAGGAATAGACACGATAAACTTTTCTGCCTATAGAAATGCCATATACCTATATATATATGGCAGTAATAAAAAATAATCTAAATTTAGTAAGTGAATATAGGAAAAAATGTAAGTACGTAGTATGTATGTCAGATATTCGTTTCAAGGCGACCATTACTCATTTCTATCACGCAAATGGACAATACATGAATATTCATAATGGGCATTGCGCAGACCTTTGCTCTAATTTTCCGTTTCTTACAGGTGAATCAGTTTCTTCGTATCATATGAAGAATTTTTGTGTAGATTAAGGAATATAACTCATCAGCGATCGTTTGCAATATCAAATAAGGATATCTTCATCAAGCTTTTTTTCCACAGAAAATATTTCCAATTAAAAAATATTAATTTTAACGTACGAGTATTTGTAAAGACCGAATATAGCCCACATGAGACCCTTAACGAAAACAAAGACAACTGCACTTTGACATTTGAAAATAAACAAGTTCCGAAATTAACAAGCTTTCTATTTTTGTACCAAAACTATAAGCAAAGACATATTATGAAAAGCTTTTCGAAGTTTTAGCTCTTTTAGATTATTCTTTAATTATTAAATAAAGTTATACACACCAATATCAGTATAGTGTAAATGAGATTTTTCACTTTCATTGTCTGTGGCTATAATATTGAAGTAACCATAATTGATTTTCATGGACACATCAAATACCCAAAATGAACTTGAAATCAAGAGTCGTCATTTACAGACCACACATCCTTGTCATAAAAATCAAATCTAAACAATTCTTATTTACTTATAATGTTTATTATTAGCAGTAATATAGGTTATTATTTTAGTAGAATCAGATTCGGATATTAAAACGTTATACAAAACAGTGTTAACCGAATCATAAAATTAATCACTGCCAATTATTTTACACTTTTCCATTAAAAATGGGAACATCGTCCGATTGTGGCTTCCGTTCGATCAGCCGTGCGATTCGTTCCGCGCTTAGATTACACTTCTTGTTAGAGTATGTTCAATAATAATATCAATTTTGCACATTTTTTATCTAAAGACATTATCTTTATTTGTATAAGGCTTCGGTGACTGTCTTTTTGTGTTAAGTGTAGATAAAATACCTTAAAAAAATTATCATCGTTATGACGTTTCCATTAGAAAATTCTACTTAAATTGTTTTGTCCTCAATATGTGTGCTCTGATTATTTGTAAATACGATAAAACTACTTACTAACCGTTCAAGTACGCAGTTTTTTGTTCATTCTGAGCCGGAATATTCACGATTCGATGTGCATGTTTATTTTTTTATCGCTGACATAGGCACCATGCGGAGACCCCCATCTCTTATGTCTTAAAAAATAAGCAAAAGAATTTTAATGCATACACAGATGAAACTTACTAAAAATTAAATTATACAAATTTCATTGTTAGTAAATTTCATCAATTTTTGTAGTCTATACTATATAATATCTATACCGTATAGATGATAAACTCAACCAACATAAAATTATTATATTAAAAATTTGAAGAATTTTTTATTTGATGAACTGGATATTTTTTCGGGATAAAAATCCTAATTCACAATTTACGTATTACTTTCAGTATCAATGGTGTGAGTGGTTTATATAAGACCTTATAATATAAATAAAAACGTATATTTCTACGTGTAACAATCAACTAGAAATAGTATAAAGTTATTGTTAAACGAAATCCGGTAACAGTCAAACGTTGGGTAATCTTTTGCGTGTCAATTGTCGTGCTTTGACGTTTTGTCGATACTGTGTCGAATTGTACAATTTAAACCTTTATCACTTTTAAATGATGTAAGCGCGTTGTGTAGTAGTTAGTACGTTTATACCAGAATAAAAAATGTCAAATGTCTATATTCTATCACTACATAGTACAAAACGAGTAGCTTCTCGCTGTCTGTCTGTCCCTATGTACCCTGATACCCAAACTGGTACAAATTGGTCCGGAGAGAACGACTACTTTAAAAGGGTCCAAAAAAATTGTAATTTAGGATAGTGGATCTAATTTAAGCAGGTCGTGACTTTAATTTGGACTTTCTATTAATAGACTGAGTAACATACTCTTCACTAAAAATGATTTCAAAAGCTTTAATAAACCATTAAGACAAAATGTTTGAGGATCTATTCAGATGCAGAAATTGTTATCTTAATTGTTAGAATATAGTCCAGGCCAAAAAAACTCAAATATCATGAAATATAATTACTCGTTTACTTTTAAAATGCATTTGCAATTTATGGCTATCTTTGATGTAACTAATTAGGAAATTAGCAGTTTTATCTGACCGTTAATTTCTTCGTATTTTCTTCGTTGAGAGATTCAGAGCGCGACGGTTCAGTACTGTTACATACTGATTAGAGTACTGGAACTGTACAGACAGATCATTTAAAATATCTTAACTGAAATTTAATGCTTTAAAGTTTGGATGTAGGAAGTAATCACCTTCTTAAGGTAATCTCGGTTTTAATTTTAGCCATACAGAAATATGCATGGCCACAATAATATTAATAACGAACGACAAAATTATTTTGTTTTCTGTTTTAATAATATTTTAATTTTAATATTATCTTCTTTTACAGGTATGTTTTGCCAGAGTTTATTTCACAATAAAGTTTTGTGTGGTAAGTATAATCTTGTGCTAACTAAGGAGTTTAATAAACCTCTTTAGATTACGTCTTTCAGTCTCAGTCTCATCTGTCTGATCTTACCTATTATTTCTTTACCTATTATTAATCTTAGTCTATTTCTTGATAAAGTCATTTTGTACTGTATGTAATTCTTGAGCAATGTATTCTTTGTTATATTGAGGGCGGTATTGTTTATCTAATAATGTTATATTTTGCCGTAAAACCTAATTTTAGTTGCTAAATATTTATTTTATTTTTATGAAAGAAATTTCTACTTTATGAAATGTAAATTTATACAAAACTAGTTAACCCGCTAATAGGTTGAAGATATAAACATTTTTAATAAACCTAGGTTTTAAATCAAACATGCAGCAACACAACTCAAAATACCAAATCGTTTTTGCAGTATTTTTTAAGCGATACTAGTGCAAACATACAACCAGAGAGATAAAATTTTAAAAATGATGTTTTTAGGTGTGAGGGGTTTTCTTAACACCTGTGTGTTAAGAAAACCCCTCACATTAAGTTTTTTTAAATATAATCTATCTACATTCGACGATATATTTTTATTATAGACAAAATGCTGAAGAACTGGCATATTTATTATATAGGTTATTTCCTATTCCAGTAACCCAGGCAGTAGGTCATTAGTCGCGTCGTCAGTGGCCTCTAATCTAATTAAAGTGCAAGCACTGATCGCGGAAGGGCTTCTTAGTCTTTGTAACGCATTACAAATGAGCTTAATTACTGTCAATTAAATACTTCATAGTTGTCAGATTTTTGTTTTGCAATAAGAGCTTGTAATGTATATAATGATTATTACAATCACATTGATATTTTTCAACTCAATAATCATAAGTTTGTTAAAAAAATTAAAGAACATCTTAACCACTCCTAAAATACAGTATTCAACTTGAGTTTTCTGCTTTGATTTATGTTTGTATTTTGTTATATATTTTTATTTCTTATTAGGGAAAAACATATATTTTATTATACTAATAACGATAAGTATTTTATTCTTGCTTTAACAATTAGTTTTATATAAATTCTATGTTATTTTTGGCTGTATCACTTAGTTTGTAAGTAAATTCACGTTCAGTAAATTCAAGTAAATTCTGTGGAAACTTAGTTGGCTTATGTACCAATAAAAGAAATAAATAAATATTAAGAGAAATTGTTAAAGTATTTATGAATTCACATGAGAAATAGCACTGTAATATTTATGTATCTAATTTTTGAATTTCAGATAAGACAAGTTAATTCTATATCTGTTGTAACAAAGAAAATTAAAAAATATTTCATCGGAAAATTAATAAAAGTCTAGATCTTAAGGTAGACAAAGCCGAAACTGACGGGTTCGAGTGTAAGTTCTATACTGTCCAGATTATCTCATAAGGAGATATTATCCACACAATAAATGTTATCGAAATTTATCAATCCTAAAACCTTTAAAAAGGCTAGGTATAAAGTTAAAGATGACTTTCACTCTATGTGAATAATACAATAAGTTCCTTTATCATGCTTATTTCAATTACTTTAATTAAAGAGAAGTACAGTTCTAAATTAAATTAAAAGTTTAGACTATATTTATTAATACTATTATTATTTCTAATTCTAAAATCAATCTTTATTTAAAAGAAAAATCAAAAGTATGACTAGACATAACTTCTTTAAAATACATCTATTTGATGATTAAATAACTCTAACCCCAAAATATTATGTATATTAACCGAAAGTAATTATCTGTTGATTAAATCTATCTTATCATCACGATCCTTCAATGGCCCACTGCTGAACCGGGTCTCCTCCTCAGAATGAGGAGGGTATTAGGCCATAGTCCACCACGCTGGCCCAGTGCGGGTTGGCAGACTTCACACACCTTTGAGAACTTTTTTGGGAACTCTCAGGAGTGCAGGTTTCCTCACGATGTTTTCCTTCACTGTTAAAGCAAGTGATATTTAATTGGCTAAAAATATCACTTGCTTAAATCTATCTTAACTTGTGCTGTTATATTGCATTTTCTATCATTTCGTATTTACATGTAATTTATACGATCTAAAACGACTTCCTTGAAGTAAATTCCCTCAACTACCAGTGCCATCCTTAGTTGTATCATAAATCAATTTTATTTAACGATATTTCTATACTTTGCGTCGCGTCTGTATCTAATCCCGCAATTTGCAGGTAATTTCGCCACCTCGTCGACCATTCCCACGTACAACCGCAACATTCTAATCACCATAGACAGTGTCTATGTGCTAAGTACTAAGTAGGAAATGACCATAAACTTTAAGATAAAGCATACTTTGTGATATCTTTATCATGATTTGTATATATCAATAAGTTATGTGAAATAAAAATTAAATACATATTTAAGACAAGACGCCGAGCATGACTTCTTATCTAGTTTCAAGTTTTATAGCGTTCGCTACCTTTTTTTTTGTCACAGGAGAGACCTAATGGTTATATGGGATGGCCTCTACCTAACCTAAGGAAGTTTAACGTCTAAAAGATCAAGGTTTTACGACCAAAACAATACTTTGCCTTTTCTCCTGTTTTCTACAGATATTCATTTTTTTTGCCAATAGAAAAATTGGAAATAGTTAACTCTTTTTCCCCTAAAATCACTACCCAAAAGACATGAGTTACAGCTTACAAGTTACTGAATTCATAAAGGAATATAGAACTAAACAGAAAACATTGTATTTTATCCATCTGTTGATAATATCAAACATTATAGATATGAATATTTGGTTGAACATTTGACGTTATAATTAAAGTAAAAACCTCTTCCATTGAAGCAAATATAATAAGTATTTGTAGTATTTGTAGAAGCAACGTTTCTTTGCGAAGTTCGAGGTAGATATATTAGATATTTATTTTAAAATACTGTTTACAGTAAATTTTCTCTATACATTATATCGCCAAAGGAGCCTCCTTTATATAGATAAGTCGTTTGAAAAACCCATACATCTTACATTTCTACGGAGAGTTAAAATAGATCGTGGTATGTAATCAGAAACTTAAATTTTAGTACATATTGATTTATTTAACGGATTTCTATCTCATGGTATCCCTAACACAGCCATGGTGGCAGCAAAAGAATTATTACCAATGCTATTGAATTACCTCGGCCAAGCTTGTATGTACTGATTGTGGAATGCTGAATGCTATCGACTATCGCTAAGGTATTCTTATACATAATAGAAGTATGTTCTAGCAAATTTAGGAATTTCTATTGGAAAGTAACATTATATGGACATAGGCGTGCATTTACACATATTTACATATACTTAGTCTACGATCTTTCTATAAGATTTCAGTTGCGGAACACATCATAGAATTTAGATATTCAAATGGAATACAAGTCGCTTTTCAGATAATAATGTACATCAATTTTACTTTTAAAATTCTCTGCTTATTTATAAGAAAGAACTAAACCAGTTGGCAGAACCAACCCTCATAACATGATTTTGGTGAAAATTAGTTTATTTTTCACTAATTTAAACTTCTTTTCATACATCATCCTTAATGATACATACACAATATATTTTAAAAGAAAGGCCTTATTTTAAAAGAAATCCCAGACTCCTTTCAATAATCGTTGTTAGCAAAATTGTAATTGTTTCAAAGGATATAATGTGAGGTTGTTTCCTGATACATCTATGTTTTTAAATTTATTAAAAAACTAGAGGGCTGCCCTCGCTTCACTCCGGGTATTTAAAACAATATTATAATTGATGTCCTTAAATTGTCACTCTATAATTGTGTAGTTTTTCATTATTTGAAAAAAGGGAGAGAGTGAGATAAAGTTATAAAAAGAAAAATAATAGAAACAAAAATAAAAGAAAAGCGACAGATGCTAAGAGAGTGAGGACAGAGCAAAAATAAAATTGTAAAGGTAAAGGAGAGAGAGAAAAGAGAGAGGATGAGAGACAATGATAGTATTATAACAGGAAGAGAGACGGAAATACTATAAACTTCTATCAATGAAAGAATTTTTAAAATCGGATTAGTAACAACAAAACGACCATATTCTATTAATCAAAAAATGTATATGGCAACACTAAATCACTTTTGTCCTTCACGAATAGTGTAGTTTTCTAACAGTGAAAGAATTTTTCAAATCGGATTTGTTGTTCCTGAGAAACTCTTCAATTTACAAAATGGCCATGGCACTTAAATGGCCATATCTTTTTAATTAGAGTATTTATGGCAACACCACATAGCCTATGTTACCCGGAAAGGATGTAGCTTCCTATCGGTGAAAGAATTTTCAAAATCGGTTCAGTACTTTTAGAACCTATTCGCAACAAACAAACATACAAATATACAAACAATCAAATCTTTCCCCTTTATATAATAGTATAGAAAATAAATATACTTTAAGAAAACAGAAATGGATAAAGTATGGGTACTATGGAAAATTCTAGAAATTAAAAGCGACTTTTTTACAACAACTTATAAAACATTTCAGCACGTTTCGCCTTTTGAAAACAAACTGTTTTTGTAAATACTGTAAAAGCAACTGAAAAGATTTAAATTGTCTTAATAATTTTAAGACAAAGTTATCGAGAAGGAGGTTATATATTTTTAATTTAAAAGAAATAACTCGCCAATACAAAGTTACCAACAGTGTTGCTAACTTAATAATAATAATTATACGAAATGTAGTATGATGTCTTAACACAGTACTCATGTCAATTTTCGCACACGAGTAAGATATTCATCGCGTCGGAATCTGAATTCAATTATCATTTTGACAGGTGGCGAGTGCCCGTCACTTTTTTGTATGCGGTCCGTCTACCTTGATGCCGACCAATTAATTGCTCGTTTAAAACAACACTATCTATTAATGTTATCGGTATCTGAATAGAAAATCAATTGTTAATTGTACGTATGGAGAATGTTAACTTTCATTATATTTATTAATTTAATGTAGACCATACACTTTTATTCATTAAGCCTCGAAGTTAGTCATAACTCATAGATCGTATTATAATAGATTCCAGGATTTATATTTACACACATCTTAGTACTATAGTGACAAAAAAAACTAAGGTATTTTCAGGTAGAATAAACTTTCATTTCACACAGCTATAATTCATTTTATTTTAATAACTTTTGCTTTCTTTCCGAATAGTCTAATTATAGCATTTGTATTGCAGTAATACTGTTACGAGCTTGAGTTCTGAGTCTCTCTCGGTTCATCTTACCGTCTTATTCTATTTTGACTTTTTCTAACTAGTTCGAATTAAAGCTAGGCATGCGAATTGTTTTGATGTTTATTCGCAACAATACTATTGTATAATGCACATTTATTTTTGTTGGTACACTCTATAAGAGTTGCTAACTCTCTAGTTTTCAAACTTAAACGATACTGACATGCTCTCTCAATAATGGTATTTACTTCGACTAGTCAACCTACGCGATCGTTTAATATGGTCGATATTGGTCGTAATACCTCTTTTACGTTAAAATTACCTTAATAACCCATTCCAATAGTTTATTTTGCCTATAAACAACAGCAGATGTAATAAAAGCGAAAAACGGGGCTATTTTATTACTAGACATATGTTGATCTTGTTTGTAATTTAAAAATAATAAATATAGATACTATTAATTTAGTTTTAAAATTCCTGCTGGATTGATTGCCTGAAGGATGTTCTGATTTAATATCTTTTGTGTACCTATCACGTAAGTCACTAATTTCGTTTATTATCGCCACTAATTAGCTCAGTGTCATCTGTATAAGGTTTTGTATACACGTTTACTCGGGCCTACGACTTGAGCACGACTGCACATTTACTACCCTCGTAGTACATTTATCGTATACACTACTCTTAGATTAGTATAATATATCTCAAAGTGCATTTTATATCTTTTACAGTAATATTACTGTGCAATTAAAAGTTAGGTAGCTTCCCCAATATATAAAGGTGATTTAATGCATCTCAGATGAACTTCTAGTCCAGCATTATTCAAAACTGCTGATTCAGCAAAGTCCTACATAGCCGGGCTGGCCAAACGCCAGTATAAGATTATCGATCACATTCATGCTCAAAGCGCTGAACATTCAAAGGATACAATAAAAGTTGCGCAGGGAAGCAGTATTTCACCCTTATACAATTGCTTATACTCAACAACACGACTTTTGGCCATTTATGTATTATAATTTAGGTATAGTTAATGGATAGCTAAATTAACAACCACAAAAAGTCTTACTACATCGAAATTTTTAGATATAACTTTACATATTTTCCTTAATATTGGTTATTCAAATTTTTATATGCCTCTTTAAAACTTGTTACAGCCATGAATTGAATAGACCAAGACTGAATAGACGATGTAAATTTTTCTTAAACCAATATTTTGTCAAATCTCAGGTCGAGCATAAAAAATTATAATAGGACAATAAGTCACAAATATTTCATAGAGCTATACAAGAGCTCATTTCCAAGCAAAGTAATCTATTAGAAATAGAAAATACTCAGACGATATAATAAGAACTAAATAGGCCATTGTTCTGTAAAAGATCTGCAAAAGTCGATGAACTAGTTAAATAGAAGGTGGACATTGTAACTATAGATTCTGGAAAAATTCACATTTGACTAATTCTTTACAGAAATTCGGGTGAGAGTAACGTAAAGACAATCATCCATTTTTACAAAATAAATAAAATTTGGGTTGTAACAACTATTTATAATTTCATATCTTACTTTTAGAACTTATTTTGCGAATAGTAGACTAATTTGTTGTGTTGAAAATAGTTTAAAAAAATCTAAGTCTCACGTCTATCGTTGTTGGTTGTTGACCATGTTTAAAATTGAAGCACTTAATAATAACTAACAATTATTATTAACAAAAGATTGAGGAATGCCATGTGGACGTATTGTCCAGGATAGAAATGTACAAAAAATATCAAAAGGGTATAAAAGATGACCTTTAAGCCGGACAGTTTACTTTTCTTTTTAGTAGTAAGTAAAGTGCGAAGAATGGAATAACAATGGCGGAATGTACCAGAGGATACAATTGAATATAAATTGAATCTTTGAATGTACTGCTTAGGTTGTTATTTATAAAGGTCGACATACTCGTACTTTTGTTGTAAGTACAATAGCTACTTGTTTATAGAAATAAGATGTTTATAAAAGTGTAACTTGAAGAAATGATGAGAAGAGGGAGAGAGGGGCGAGAGGTTTTGATAACATAATGAGGGGCGTGATATTAAATGTACTATTGGGTAAACGCAACATAGATACTGCTACTGAACCGATAAATAATCAAACTTATGATCTCTTACAATTACGACAGGAACCTAAGCAGTGCCTTGGACTTGTGGTTACATATTACATATTGTTTCAATATTAATTCCTAAATATTCGTGGATAAAGTGTATTCTTGTATTTATAGATAATGTATAAATTATATTGTTACTATGAAAGAATGGAAAAATCTTCTATTTTAAACTTTTAAATACTTTCATTTATTTATTTTAACGGTAATAATTTGTTATTATTGTGTTTTATTCACACCTAATTCTTGCGAACTAAAAAGACGTTAAGATTGTTTTGTATATACCTAAGAGTAAGTGAAAGCGGATTATTCTTTTAATATTCATCTCTTTAAGTAACTTTTGCTTATGATAGGTTATTTCATTTTCTTTCCTAAGAGCCTTCTTACTACAAACATTGCTACGTACCTAAGTATTTAAGTTTTAATTACGTTATAAATTTTAAATTATAAAATTTAAGTTATAAATTACGAGGAAGTATAAAATATTTCTATACTAATACTAGCTGACCCAGCAAACGTTGTTTTACCACCGTGGGCCACTCTTATCACTTAGGGGTATAAAAAATAGATGTTGACCGATTCTCAGACCTACCCGACATGTACACAAAATTTCATAAAAATCGGTCGAGCCGTTTCGGAGGAGTATGGTAACTAACATTGTGACACGAGAATTTTATATATAAGAAAATATAAAGCCGAAGAGTTTGTTTGCTTGAACGCGCTAATCTCATGAACTCGTCCAATTAAAAAAAAAATTCAGTGATAGATAGCCCATTTACCGAGGAAGGCTATAGCTATATATCATCACGCTAAGACCAATAGGAGTGGATGATCACGGGCACGAAGTCGCAAGGGTAGGCTAGACATTGATATAGCCAGTGTTCTCTTCAATAAATAAATATACATACCTACAAGAGAATAATCTAAAATTTAGAACAGAAAAGCATCAATTAGAGCTTCGTGTACATCTACAATGCTCTATGCATTTTATTATCTGTGCCGTGCGGGAAATCACGATCTTATCTGCTATTCAACAATAATTCGCGGAGATATCGATTTCTCCCAGATCGCGATCAGACGTCAAACAAACGAAACACTTTGATAGATATAAGATTTTATCGATTCAAACACGAATTATAGAGCAGTTGATACACGACGTTAGTTTAATATTAATGTATTGAATCGGATCAATCGCGGTATCGATAAGCTTTGACTCCATGAGGCCATGGGGTTTAATCGTATCATGTATTGTGTTATTGATAAAGATTATTCTATGTACTTAAATGTTGAGATTAAAACTTTTCGCACCCATTGAAGTATTGAAATTGTGGACGAAGGAGCTTCATAAAATTTTCATGTATTAGTGTATATTCCGAAATCCACTAAATAAATATTAATTATTTAAAACAAAGGTTTAAGGACTTTTTTTAATGTTCAGATTATAGAACTATGAACATATTCATATACTTACTTAAAATATATTTTTTCTACCTGTATTATTTTTTTAAACCTGAATTAAATAATTTGCAGCTTTATCTAACAATAGATAAAATATTGTATTTCTGAGTAAAAATACTTTAAAATGTTAATATAATGTTTTCAATTTATTGTGGTAGGTATTATGGGGGTAAACTATCTACACATGTAGACATGTATTTGTGTGATACTCGATAAATGGGCTATCTAACACTGAAAGAATTTTTCAAATCGGACCAGTAGTTCCTGAGATTAGCGCTTTCAAACAAACAAACTCTTCAGCTTTCTATATTAGTAAGTATAAGACGAAGATCCGTAGTGTATAATAGATGGTCATAGTTTGTTTTAGCACAAGTAGTGTAAGGAAGGTCGTAGACGCTCACCAGACACCAGACACTCAATACAGGGAGGGCAACGACCGCATTTCGTGCCTAAAGTGGAACTACAAATAGCGCTGGAGGAATCGTACCACTCCAGTTATCTAAACCGATGTTCTTGTAACCTAGATCGAATTGATAAGTTTTTATCAATAAATGTGTATTTTTTGCAATATTAACACGATTAAATTTCATCCTATTATTAGATTTGACAAGCTTAAGCTAATAAAAGCATATTATATTTATTAATTATTTTCTCATGTAAATAAAATGAAATATTTTGTTAAAATATTTTAACAATTTAGTCAAATTTTTTTAGTACATTTTTTTAAACATTTTTAAACTTCATCCAATGGGACCTTACTTCTCCTAACCTCTGTGAATATAGTTTTCTAATTCATTTTAAACTAAAAAAAATTACTAAATCTTACCTAGAAAGATATTTAAAGAGTGTTGAGATCCTAACTTAAAAACTATTAAAGAATTTGGCGTCGGGGAAATAGAAATATTTGTGAGGTAACAAACATAAAAAAAAATACAACCGAATTGATAACCTCTTTTTTTTTCTTTTTTTTTGAATTCGCTTGAAAATAGTAAAAATGAATGGATATTAAATTTTTTGAAAAGTAACAACATTTCAAATGTCTTTAACTTGTGAGTTGTTAAAAATCCTTTCAGAAAAAAGCGAGAAAATTAAGTTTAAAGTACTAAAATCTATTTAGTGAAAATCTTTTTGGTATAGTTTGTTTTTTCTAATACCTATATAATGTTATTCATAAGCACGCTTTTATCTCACGTTTAAGTACTTCGTGACCTCGTTAGTGAGAAAATTCATCCTCTAGTGAATATAAAAAGTTTCAAGCGTTAATCTTTAACACGAGAAAAAATTCTAACATTTTCTTTAAATATTTACTACAAGATTGTAATGAAATTTTTTTAAAGTTTGTTTTATCGTCATCATCATCATTCTTATATACCAACGCAGTAATTCTTACCAATTTTACCATCACCTAAAGTTGTTAGAAAGGAATGAATATGCTCTGCTACAGAATCATCCGCGCTCGCTCATTCCTATGTTATCCAAAATAAATTACAGGAGTTATATAAAAAACAAAATTTATGTGTTATAATAAATTAAACAAACTTCTTTCCACAATACCAGTTTAATTCTTATGCTAATAAAAGAGAAAGATTTGATTGTTTGTTTGTTACAAATAAGTTTAAAAACTAGATATAGAAAGTTACATCATTTTTTGCCTATAAATATATATAAAATATATAATAAAAAAATATGGTCATTAAAGTGTCCTAAAGTAGCCATTTTAATGTTCTTGGTGTGCTCTAGAACTACTAAAGAAATCTTCAAAATTCTTACAATGGAGGAAAGTATACTATTGCGTTGTGGTTTTAATTGCGACTCTGGCTTGTGTGTTACATAATAAACGTTATTTTGTCTTGCTATTATTTACAATTTCCTTTATCTTTTGAATGTCCATAAGCAATAGATAGATTTTCCAGTCATAGTTTACTAGTGAAAAGTTATTTTATTTTCTCCTTTCATTATAACATTTAATAACATCTTAGCAATCAGATTGATTATAGATAAAATAACAAAAGTTCTAAGGAATTTTTGTAGAAAATACATTCACGTTAGCTCTGATTATAGTTCGTGTAAGTTACTAAATGACGTTAATTATAAAGGAAAGCCTAACAAATGGAAGGAATGTAACACGAACAAAGAATGCTCTGTAAATAATATTTGTACAATGTACATAAATCTGTTAAATGCTTTTGTAGATTAAGGAATTTAGCATGTAGAACATTTTTGTTTTATTTTAACTATTTTCTTTATCGGTTTGTTGATCTTACAGCCTGGAACCAACATTTTTTACAATTTTGGTCTGTCTGTTTGTTCCGGCGGACTTTCACTAACAAGGAGTAACTTAGGCTATTTAAGCGCAGGTCGGCTATTATATATAATAAGAATGTAACTTATGGAATGTCTGTCTCTACATAGAAGATTTTGAGTCTACGTTTTTATAACAGCTATAGAGGATAAAACGAAATTGGATTATATTCGATTACTTTCAATTTGATTATTCGAACATCCGATTATCCGGCCACGACCAGTTAGGGGCCATTCATTAATTACGTAAGACGATTTAGGGGGTTCGACCATGTCTTATTTTTTCTTACAAGGGGGTGGGAGGGAGTCTCGATAGTTCTTACGTAAGATTACAAAAAAGCTCAAAGTTAAAATTATACTTTGATAAAGCGCGGGCAACGTTCATTTTTTCTTTGGATTCTTACGTAATTAATATTAAACAGAGGGGGAAGGGGGTCGACCTATACTTATTTTTTCTTATAGTAGGGGTGAAGGGGGTCAAAAATAAACAAATGGTCCCTTATTTCCAGTCAAAATTTCAAATTACATTGGTAATTTTTTTATATATTATATTACCTCAACAATGGAAATCCTCTTATTAATTTATTATTTAAATATTTTTTGATTTTGAAATCGATTGTACGGAGTTTCGATTTTACGATTGTTTGGTTTCATTTAAATATTTTAGCCCAGCGAAGCAAGGTAGGGTCGACTAATATACTATATAATTATATAAGATTTAACTCATAACAAAGTATACAGTTCCATGATTACACTCCATTTAGAAATCGACACGGAAATGATACCAGTAATGTTATAATTGAACAATTTCTCCTCGCATTTGATTGTGAAGATTCAAATACGCTGGCAACATTACGAAAAAATAAATTGGATGAAATTACTTGTGAGACGGTTTGTTCACACGAAGTGATGTATTTTATACATTTTATTCGTACTAGACAAAATTTCGATGACCAATCTATGGCGATACATATAAAATTATCAATTTAAGTGTTATAAGGTGTGTAAGGTATTCTAAACGTGAAGAGCAGTAAGTAAAGTATTCATTAAAAAAATTTCAAAAACATCAAAACAAGAAAGCCTATTTCTCTTAATCTCGCGCAGTCGAAGCCATCTTTTTAAACAATAAATAATTTCTTTAGGTATTATACCGAAACATTCCATATGTACAATGAAGTAAACGTCAAAAAGCTAACTTCGTATGAATAAGCCGTATGAAGCTAAGAGCGTGGCTTCTTGTCTTTCACCGATTTTATTTCTAACCTTCGAATGCGATATTGCTATAAAGAAGTTTACATACCGATAAAAATACGCGTATTGACAATTTCTTTCAAAATCTTCCCCGAATAAGTTGACATGATTTCAAAGACTACTTCTATGTAACTAATGTCTAAAATATCGATAACCGAATCGATTTAAGAGTCCGGACCAGAATCGATTCTTGATTAAATGAAGCATTTAAAGATCGATTTATTTTGCCTAAAATGGGTGCGACCACGGGTCTACCTTGACCATTTTTATACCTATGTATTTCTGGGTTTCTATCTGAATTATTTTCTTGTTTGGTCATTTTTAGACCACTTCTTTTACGTAGTCAGGTTATAGTTTTATTTCTATAATTTTAAATCAAATGGGATGTAACAAACATCATCAATTAAGGTTTGGCTTTATATTCTGAGATGAAGATTAGTCGAAAGTATTCGAGCATTTGAGTGTAGCATTAAGCTGTCATTCTGTGATTACTATTGTTTTAATTGACCCCATAACATCTCGTTGCTTCAATTTATATATTAAGATATATTTTATAATTGACTAGCGATCGCGCTGGCTTCGCATGAATACAGTTTTTTAATCAAGAAAATGACAATTATTAAATTTATTTTGACTCTTTATAGTTGATATTTTTCACATACTTAGAGGTTTGCTAAGAAATATTTTTTTGAAATTGAACCAAGGGCAAAAAGTAAACGGGAGTGGGATAAAAAAAATCGTCACCTATTGACTAAATTTTCATCTTATAAATGTGTTAATTTTTTAATTGATATATGTAATAGATTTCTTGACTATTTAATAAATATTTTATCTTTTACCAAAGAAAAGAGAGGTCAGATGGTATTAGGTAGTTTCGTGATAAAAACACTCAATGAGAAATTGTTCTCTTAAAGTTTATTCTTTTAATATTTTATTCCAATATTTGCGATAAAAAGAAAGCCTATTGTATATATCATCATGTCGAATAATCATAATGGATATATATATAGGTACGTGAGTGTCAGCAACAAATACACAAGACATGACCTAATTGGCTAGGTCCAGCATTACCTGACAGGATTCAATGTCAAATCAACGACGTAAATTGACTTGTTTACCATTTATAAGTTGCGACTAGCGTTCCCATAACATCACTAAACTATATTATGGTTAATGCACCAGTAATGGACAAGGAACCTTTTTTATACATTTATTGAGAAAACAGCTTAAATCTTGGTGAAATTGACTTTAATCTCGAATAGCTTTTGACCAAGTTGACTTGACAAAAAATTACGTAATACCTTTCTTGTTGACATTCATTCAATTGTCTACAAGAATACTTATAGACCTTTATTACAGCACCACGTAGAGAACAGAAATAAACATACGAAGGAAAAAAAAATCTGTAAAATCGAAAAGTTCGATGCGACACTTTTAATATTAGTATTTTTGTTATAATTTGTAGGGTTAGGCCCCTCGATTAAACTCTTCGTTATATTAATATCCTTTACTTTAGTAGGTATATAACATGTACGCCATACTTTTTACAATCAAACAATATTACAACGTCCCTATTTTATATTCAAATATATTATAATGTTACCATATTTCAACAATTTTGGCTATCAGATACTTTTGAGCGCGGTTCCTGAAACATATTTTTTCTGAATCACCTTAATATATATTTGTTCGTAAAAATGTCTAAAATTACTCTAAAAAAATTATAAGGGTTTTAAGGGAATTGTTTTAAAACATATTATAAGGACAAAAGTTATCCACTTTATCATTTTGCCTTAGCGAAGCGATGTGGAGTCGAGTAGTATTATTGTTATGTGCCTTAATGAGGTGTAAACATTTATTTTCCATTAAATTTCATTAGCACCTGGCAGAAACCCGGTAATGAGATCCACTCCGCTGGTAATGAGAAACCGTAACTCTATCATATGTGGAGTGTGGAGCGACAGGAGAAACTGCTTTTAGTTTTAGTATGAAAGTCGATATGTTATTTTATACGGAGCAATGATTGAACTTTCTTATCAATTAATTAACTTGTGCTTATGATAATCTTAACACGTGCTTAAGCATGACTATTATTTCTATTTTATTTATTTCATTGAGAATATGAATCAAATATTAATTTAATAAATCCCTACGTACTTGTTTGTAGTGATGTGACCCCTCATTTCGCTGTGATGTATTCATATCATTCACTCATTCACACACACGTTGAATTTTTATTCTTTAATACCATCATCTCACTGACTATCTTTAAACCCACCGTTTATTTTTATAGATTAAAAAAATATGTTACGCGTTCAGGCCAAAAAGAATTTACCGGTAGCATCAACATGATAAGTATTTGTTTAAATTTTTTCATAGCAACATGTAACTACACATTATTGACCATATTATGACTATTTGTGGTCTTCCTCATCAGTTCCACTTTACCAAATGATACATTCTGAATGGAAATTCTTGAAACTCTATTAAAAATATCAAAATTACTATACGTGTGCCTATAACTTTTGAGGAGTTCTCTCAATTTCTCAAGAATCCCACCATCAGAACTGGTTTTTTTTAAAAATAGGACCAATTTGTAAGAAAATCCTACCCCATTCCAAAAAGAAATTTCTCATTCAGTTCATAAATGACGGAGTTCTGAGGTAACACACAAAAAAAAAACAACTGAATTAATAACCTCTTTTTTATTTATTTTTGCAGTCATTTGAAAAGGTTTTTTTTATTGTAAGTACTTAAATGTAGTTAGAATAAATATTATCTAGGTGAGTACTAGCTATAGAATACTAGCTGTGTCCGCGACTGCGTCCGCGTGGAATAGTATCTTTGGGTAGCAACTAGCAGCCTAAAAAAATAAGTTTCAAGCTTCTAGCTCTAAAATTGCCGATACTTCCATACGACTTTTTATCCCCCCCCTTTCAACCACTTCTAACCCTTTTTTCGCATTAAAAGTAGCCTATGTTCTTTCTCAGACTGAACTATCTGCATACCAAATTTCATTTAAATCGGTTCAGTAGTTTTGACAGTTTCAGACAAAGTTACTTTCGCATTTATAATTTTAAGTAAGGATTATCAGTAGAATTGTTAGTATAATGTGTAAATTAGAAGATTTCTATTACTAAGCAATATTTTTTATTGAATCATATATTATCTTAATTAATGTAATTCATAATAAAAATGATAGGTATTGATGAACAACTATTAAGGAAATGTGATTAATTAAAAATTTGCTCTTATTTTGAATGCGGTGAGAAAATTATTAACTACAAACACAACTAGCTTACATTTCCGTTAGGTTCATCTTTAGTTAAATTATAATTACCGTGACCAATTATGTTTGATGAATTGGACTCGAAGTTAAAATTATGTGAGGTAATAATAATAAATCCAGCATCCTGGGCCATGAATCATTGGCTGTTATGTTGAATGTCTGCCATACATAGGTGTGCTTCAGTGAACATGTGACGCTATCTTCGCGATCGATAGAAACTCTTATATAGAAATATTCTTGCTATTTCATGTAAATGTATAATGTTTCATTAGAATTAATTAATTTATAAGCACTTTATGACTTTTTAGTAAGCAATAACCCGACTGTGCAGCTTAATGCAGTCGGAATCATGTCCTTAGACTTATTGCCCCCGACTGAACTAAATGGAGACAAAATAGGTAATTTGGGTTGTTCAACATATTGCGAAAATTAGAGAGTTTTGCATAATTGAAGGTGTGTGGGATCTTTTTTAAATAATTGTCTCATCTAACCAAACCAAAATGAAATTAAAATATTTTTATCTGTTATAAATTATGCCATGATCTATTTAATTAACTAGCCAATGCATTCTTGCGCACGCGTTGCTATTATTTAAAACAAAACATGGTATTTAACTCTCACGTTTCTTTTGTAGGGTAATTATGGTACTGGCCCTGGCGTTATGTTTGTTTTCATTCTTAACACATTCCAACTTGATTGCCATTGCGTGTTAGTAATCTATTTAAAGTTATTTATCATTACTATTCTTAAAAATTGCAACAGAGCTAAGATGCCTAGTCTAATAAGAGAATATCAGTTATTCAACGTTGGTTTCAATCCACTAATTTTGTATTGGATGGTAATGTTATTACATCAATCATTGAAGCACGCAGATTGCGGTAGACCGTGGAGGTGAGGACGTATAATTTAACGCAGTGCACTGGCCACTTCGCCACTGCTCGCGCGAATTGACCATTTTTTTGAAGATAGTTAAATGTAGATAAGAGTAAACTTACATTGATTATTTTAGAATGTATTACGAATAATAAAACAAATGCTTCACAATCAAATGCACATGTTTAATATTAACACATGCCAAAGAGACAATCGAATCTGTGACAACAGATACTGAAATCCAGTGCCAGATACAATTTATAGACCAATACTGCCAGACCTACCGATTTTTCAAGAATCTTTCGATTTTATGTTATGTTAAGATTTCAGTTTTTAAAAAAATGCCCATGGTCGTGGTCTCATAAATGAAATTACCTAATACCTAGAAATTTGCCATAATCTAGATTCTACTAGAATCTTGATAGTATTCAATAAACACGTTAATGGCAAACTCATCAGAGGGCGAACGTACGTAGACACTAATAGTACCTACACACAGTCACAGTACAGACTGCGATTAGTAATGATTTTATGTCGCAAATTCTCCTATATTTATTGCGGTTCACAAAGTTTTTTATGATAAATTCTAAAAATACAACTATCTATCTATATATTCAGGAATATAACACGAAAGTTATCATAAATGCTTTTTTTTTCTTTAGTTGTTGTTAATTATAAAAACCCAGAAACAATAATACGTACATCGAAACTAGGGCGCATTGCTAGTATATATATATAAACTGATATATAGTTCTAGACTCATCACTATCTAATATCCTGAGGCCGCACGTTGCGTGGGTACGCTATTAGTACAGTGTTATTAGGCTCGATGTATACAACCCTACTCGTCGCTGAATTCATCTGTAAACTGTATTTATTGTACCGACGCAGGGGGTACTCAATACCCGCCCACGAACGCTCCGTGCAGCTTAAATTAAATGTCGGCCTGTGACTTAAATATGTATTAATGTATCTTTAGTTATTCCTAATGATTTTCTAGTTGTTTAAATCTCTTTAGCTAGTAATTACCTCTATAATTCAAGCCCTTCTGACAAATAGATTTATAGCGGTGCAAATACTCTATCGTCTTTTTAAATGTAAGAAATGTTTTTACATCAGTCTGAATACAAAGGCATTTCATGTTATCAACTGTAATACAATTAAGTATATTCCTATAACCAAGTCTAAAACCCTCAGCATCGAAAATGTTAAATTAATTAATTTGGTGTAGCCTAATAAAAACTAAAATAATGTTAACATTAAATAGTACTAACCTACTTTACACTTACCCGTTTTCCGGGGTCGTACATTGGCATTTAGAAATCCAACAAATATGTCTATTAATTCCTAATTTATTACGCTGTAGACTTATAAATAGTATTAGCAAGTTGGCTGTCAGTGAAGGCGGTGGTGCACAACGAAAGCCGCAGTGCCGTTGTATCGATTCTATCTAATGTCGAGGATCTTGTAGTTTGCATGCGGCTTGATGTGTTAATTGTAAATTATACTTTACTTAGTTCTATCTCTAAGACGTAACAACTAGAAATTAATTACACTTAATCTAGATTCTGATGACTAATATCGGGAAGTCGGATATTATGACTATAATCCGACTGCATAGGATTTAGTCCGAAGTCGTATTTTTTTTATATTTTTTATATAATTTATTGCCGAACCGAATAGGTAGGTACTAAATATTTGTAAAAGATATATAGGTATATTATTTTATGTATAGAATAGGCTGGATCTCTTTATAATCGGTTATTAGTAGCACCAATAATGACTGAGCATTAAGTACTTCAACCGATTCTACTTATAGGTAAGAGGTTCGATGCTATTTATCAGATCTTAGAACAGAGAGAATACTAAGAAATCCCAAGTTATACAAATGTTATTGATTTACTGGTTGCGTATCAAAATTAGATCAATTGTATTATTAATGCTAACCAAAATGAAGAAACAGGAGTTGAACAGGGAGTATTTTTTACTCAAAATACATCGAAATTACTTGAGTGTTACCATAAACCAACCCGCTTGGAATGAAATAACAGTAGCAGTTGTTTTGTTTTCTTTACTCGTTAGTACGATTACTAATAATACATTTTGGTCTTTATTTTGGCCACTGGGATATTTGGCAATACTATCATATTATCATTAAATCGATCTTTGTCGAAAGTACCAGAATCAATTCTCAAACATTACATTATTGTTTTTTAGTTCATTTAAATTTTTAATTTCCTCCACGTATCGAATTTTGATTATTAAGTTTTTTCATATTATCTTCGGGGCCATTCATTAAATCAGATAATTTTATAGTTATAATAGAAAACTCTAATATCGATTTTGTGCTGAATATCAATCTAAAAACACCGATTTTTTTTAATTTCAAAGATCTTGTAGGTCTATAACTTGTATTAAATAGCATCTAGATTTATAATCGAGTGTTTTCTTCACGAAGCTTATTAGTTGCACCCACTCACCCACACACGCCCGCGCCCTCGTAATGATGTTCCTGGTAAATTGCCTTTGAGACGGTTGCCTTTCAAATTAGCCTTAAGTTTACGCTTAGCAGATATCTACGGCTATTTTTTGTGCTCATCTTTAGTTACAGTAATATATTAAAGTTATTTTATGATAGCTTGCTATTTAGTTTTATTGTAAAACACAAATGAAGATCGATGCGGTCCTTTGAAAAGAACATTTCAAGGTTTTTAACTTATATTGGATATCTATCCTACTAATATTATAAACGCGAAAGTTTGTAAGAATGTATGGATGTATGTTTGTCACTCTTTCACGCAACAACAACTGAATGGATTTTGATAAAACTTTACAATAATATAGCTTACACATCAGAATAACATATACCTAGGCTATAATTTATAATGATATAGTGTCAATCATCCAAAATATAGCGGGTGAAACCGCGAGGCGCAGCTAGTAATTTATAAAAATCGCGTGTTTATAAATGAGACTCTAAGAAAAAAATGTCTAAGACTCCGATAATCAAAATAATATATATCTCGATAAAATGGCGTTGCATGGAAGTGGTGAGGAATAAAATAATTTAATTTAATATTACAAAATCTAACATTTAAGTCAACGTTCAAAACTGAAAAAGCAAATTATCTATTTAACGACCTTAAGACACTACTGAAAATTGTAAGCATTTCGTTACCAAGTCCTTTAACAACCCAATTTGTATATTTTCTTTAAAAATCCAACGAGATATTTATTGGTTTATAAATAAATCTGGTTTATAAATTAAAACTGATGAATCTTTTTTCTTTTTTTTTTGTTTCAAAATAGCAATCAGTGAGTCGTTGTAATGTCATTGAACTGTATCGCTACAATAACTAGTAGTTTTGAATAAAGCGATTGGTTTGTGGTATTGTTAAATATTAAACTTTCCCCTACGGAAGTCAAGTCCCCATGCTCCATGCCCATAGGTAAATGGTTTGCGTGTCCACTCAGGTGGGGTGACCACTGTCGGTTTCAAGTTTTCATTAATACATGAATATCGAATGACAGGAATACCCTAATATATTATACTTTAATCTACATTATGCAGAAGATAGAGGATACTCATTACATTAATTTAATACAAATTACATTTTTTTTAACATTTGATCTCTCCACTTTTAAAATAATCCAGGGGTTGAAAAAAGGCGATTTATTTCTAAAATATAAGTGAGATTACTATCATAATCGCGAATTAGTAAACATCATTATATAGTCGTATTTATAAAAGTAAAATAACTTGGTTATTTCGATAAACAACATATTCCAGTAAAGTAGCAACTTAAGGCCCTTAGGCGTCAAAGAGCCTATATATTTTCCAATTCAAAGAACAACTGTTATAAATTGTTATTCATATTCAGAATTATGATTTGGACAAAGTTAGCAATTACAATATTCTAAATGTCATCTGAAAACGATTTGTCGCTTCCAAGCAGTATAATACTTCTGAATTCATAATCAATATTAAGTTTTGTTTTTCTTTCCAGAGTTCCCAATGCACCCAAGAGCTGCATCGCTGAGATCTTCAATGCTGATGGTACCGATGGCGGCAGCCCTATCAAGAATGGCTCAAGCCGTCCTCGTGTCGTCAGAGATACTCCCACTCGTCCCAGAGACACACACTCCAGGCTTTTTGGACAGGTAATTATTATTTATTATCGTTGTTGAGATAATTTTTTCTCTACCCAGGATGGAATCAAAATGATTATGACATCAGTCCCACAGGCCACATGCCAAGCATACCGTAACATTTGTAAAGTTAGGCCCATCTACTTCCAATATAAAATAGTTTCAAATTGTAATTGTATAAAATAAACTGGGGAATCACTTTACGCATACCTACTTCCCAAATCCCGATGTAAGATTCCCGAGAAGTGCCGTCCTAACTCGAGCAATGTCTTATCATCATCATAGCCCGTTAATGGCCCACTGCTAAGCTGGGTACTACTCCTCGGGAATAAGGAAGGCGTTAGGCAACAGTCAACCACGCTGGCCCTGTGCTAGTTGGCAGACTTCACATACCTTTCAGGACACGGAGAATGCATGTTTCCTCGCGATGTTTTCGTTCACCGTTAAATCCAGCGATATTTAATTGCTTAAAACCCACATAACTCAAAAAAATATCTTATCAACGCCGGTATCCCTGAAATTTCTGCTGCTGTTTCATTCAATTGTTACGCCATTAATAATTATTTTAAAGGAAAATGACATTAAACTTATTAAAGTCATTTTCTATGCTTGTGTTGTAGAGTATAACCCGTCCTTATACGGTTTAAATCTTTATTAATGAGCCTTTTCTTATTAGCCATATTAATATTTCAGGGTGCCAATAACTCGCAAGGCGCGCCCATGATCACGGACACCATCCGCAGCCACATCCAGTTCGGAGAGAATGAGATGAACGGCAGCCCATCACACTCGCCCAAGTACAACGGCAGCTCGCACTCAACACCCAGCCGAGGTGAGACGGACCTCGCCGACCACTGTGAGTCGAGTACAATGTAGGCACGCTACCAGCTCACGAGTCCACCACGCACGCAATGCAACGAAACACGATTGTGGAATAGAATACTATTAGTCCTAAAACAGAAAATCACAGAATTCTAGCCGTCCTCTTTTTTATAAGATAGTCATTAGAAGTGCCTTTCCAAACACTTGCATTAAGTAGGGTCTAGGGAATTAAAAAACAACAATCTTGGCGACACGTATTTAAAACGAAAAGAAGTTGAGATAGCAACAATAAGCAATGTTTATTCTAATGTATAATAGGTCATAGAAGATATGAGTATAGGGGGCCGTAATTTTGGCATACATTTTGATTTAAGAAGTCAGTTTTATTGCAAAGTATTAAACTGTTATCTATTAAAATCGCGTAGTTTAATTCTTAAGGTGATAATAGGTAAGGGTCGACGATATAACCATATCATGCTTTGACTTCATAAACCACAGCACCCAATAGTTTATTAGATAGAAGATAAAAAAGAGCTAAATATTTAAAATCAGTAGGATTCCATTCCACTTTCGAAAAAACTGTGGCATTTACAGCATGCACTGCGTATAGCTTGCCTTGTGCATCATTGAGTCTAACTGGACCTCAAACTCACATTGTGGCACTTGGCACGATAACACCATCTAAAACTAATTCGTCTTCATGTCAAAATTGGCTATCAAATTATTTACTTATTAGTAACCATTAATTCCATAACGTACTAAGTTATTTTTCACGTGTATAACAAGCTACGCCATTTAATAACTCCGAGCTACGAGTGATATACCTAAATAACGTACGTGGCTCATAAAAAAAATTAATACGCTATTTGGTTTTGTCAATAATATAAAATAATATAGGTATATAATAATATGGTTTTTCTATATTCATTATAACTTTCTGTATTTGTATAAGGTTACCGTGCAAAAATTAGCAATATTATCATTTCATTTTTACTTTTCTTCTTGAAGAAACATTTACTGACAATATTGCTAATTATAAATCGTTAACCTTTATTCGTGGTTCAAATGAAAATAGTCTGTTCTGAATGGTCAGTATCATACACGCCACCGAAGAGGAATCCGGTGACCGGGGACGGAGTACCCCTGCCGCCTCCACGTCGCCGACATCCAGCTGCTAGCCTGCGAGGTGCTTCACCTAACACCTACCCCCTTTACCTTGATCCTCAACCTACCCACCGTTACTACACAAAGGAATGGCCTCCAGTACCCGCCCATTACTATGTAGATTCCACTGTTAAACCACTCCCGAACATCAACCACACTCCTTATACATTACTAGGCCTACATACTGACGATCCTGATAAAACACATCCTATTATAGATCCAGATTCTCTATCTCCTCAGTTAGTTCTCGATAGGCATTGGCCACCATTTCCAGCTCAACATTATTTGGAGCCTCAAGAACATTATATCCCTCACCATCCTTTACCACCTCACGCATTTGTTGGAATGACTTCCGCACTAGGCGAACGTCCTCAACCCGATTACAAGTACAATCCAATACCAACTTTAGATGGTGCAATAGATCCTTTTATAATTGCAACAACTGACCCTCCACCAACACTTTTCAAATATGAACGTGACGGTCCGATACCTGATGTCACTTTGCTCCAAACTTCTGCCGGACCAGGCCCTAGCACCTTGACTGGTTTTCCTCCGATATTCCACAAATATGTTCCTGGATACCTATTTGATCTCGATCGGCATGCTGAAGACTTCAACCATAAGACGTTTTATGTAGACTATGTTCGCCGAAGAGAATTTGGTGGGTGCTTAATTTAGACAGGGAAAGCTGGGGTTGCTAACTTTTTTGAGAATAATCTGTAACTACGAAAAAAGTTTCAAAACTAATTAAAAAAAATAGATAGCTCTTTTATTAGAATAGCTAACCTGATTCTGAATCTATACGTGTCCCTTTTCACCGTGAATAGCGGAAAAATTCTTTTAGTTAAATCTAAAAATGCAGAGAAGGGGAATAATTTTCTAATAAATAAATATGTAATAATAATATCTAAGTAATTACTAATATGAAAAATCAGTGTCTCACATTTCAGTAGTCCAGTCATTATATACATTTGGATAAGCATTTGAACGTAACGAGATAAATTTTTGATATTACGTGGGGTTCAAAGGGTAACATCAAAAAGAAAAAACTGAATTTAACCCTTTTTTTAAGATTGCGGAAAATCCACAAGAAAATGTCGGTCGACAATTTGAGTTAAGTTTTCTACGCTCCCCACGTAATTTCAAAAATTAAGCTCGTTACGATCATATGCTTATCTACCTCTTTTTTCCGACGTAATGACTGGACTACAGTGGAAGATGCAAATAAAGTATTTTTACATATTATGGTTGGCAACCCCAGGAGAGGCACTGTTCATTCTGATTAATATAATAAAATATCTTGTCAGTTTTACTGCACTTTACAGATTGTACAGAAAGCTTTTTGTGTTAAAAGAACGTCACGACGTTTCCTTCGAGTCTTAATTAAGCACTCAACTTTATTATTATTTGCTTTTGTGATTTCAGATAATAGTTTTTCAATTGTAAACACTAGTTGTAGCTTAAGTCATTGTTTCGTCCTGTTGTTATTTAATATTTAGGTTAGCTTTGGAATAAATTGTAATGCTAATATAGTAAAATTCAGATAATCTTTTTACTATTGCACGCATTCTTGTTATACAGCTTAGAGAAAACGGTGTGACAGTGATAAATATGTAATTGGTTATAAGTTCAAAATCCAATATGGCGGCGTAAATTTAAAATTGTTGATATTATTACCGTAAACTACCGCAACTTTGCCTGATTTTATAACATTTTGACGTATATTTTAAAATATACATCTTAAAGGTACATTCTATTGATTGAGAAGTAAAGTCTGAATTTGGATGTTACCAATCGTGATATGATTCTAAAATTATCTTTGTAATATTTAATATTATTGCCAATTTAGTAAGCAGGTAAAGATAGGACCATTTGCCACAACTTTACCTACAGTTATATTACAGTTTTTGTATTACTATGTTCAAATAAAATAAGAGATAAAATAAACCTTAAGCTTTAGTCTACTTGGTCGTTATTCGTCTATGATTATTAAGTGTTTATTAACATATATATAGGATGAGGCAAAGTTAGGACAGAATTTTTCTGAGTTTTCATACATTCGACCGTTAATACAAAGGGTTGTCACAGAAAGACAAAATTATTTTAATTTTTTTATTATATTATAATCAACCTTCCTTACTACTAATTCACAGCCGGTCTAACGCTACGTATCTGTGTCGATGATCCATGGGTTCGATTCCTGCTCGGGATAAATTATGACATTACATGATATTTTATTATTTATAATATACTGCGATTTCGATGTTTTTGTATGAGCTTTGTATGTCGAATCCTACTAGAAATACAGGTTTGGGGTCTGATATTTTATTGTGAAGTAGACCTATATATTATTAAAGACAATAGACTGAAAATAAAGTACTAGCAAATTTAATCAAACTATAAAAATGACATATATGAATGATGAGATAATGTAAAACCATGTAGTGGATCAAAAATTAAGGCTTATTGAATAAGTATCCCTTGTTTTATATCGATCATTAGTGCTTAATATAATATTGGTATGATAATTGGTGCTAATAGCAAAAAATATATAAATATACAATTAAAATTTTTATCAATCTCTATCTTCATAGATATTTACTAATGAGACCATACTCATGTATGGTCTCATTAGTAAATATTTTTCTAAAATATTCAAATGAAAATCGCAAATAATTAACAACTTTGGTATCAACTTGCATATTAATCATTGCGATGAGAATATATGTGAAAATAATATGTCTTAGTAAGTATCTAAATCAATAAAACATCTAAATTAATAGGTTACAATTATCTCAAATGTAAGAAAAATAGAGAATATTACGTAGATACATTAAAAAATAGAGTAAATAAAACAATTTCACACCGAAATATCACTTTTAAGTAATTCGCGACAGGAAGTAGCACATGTTCAACTCCAAGATTGGATCTATCTCCATAACAAGAAAATCGGTTGAGCTGTTTTGGCGCAACGTTATAGGCAGACAGACTTACATTTACATTAATTATTATTATATAAAAGTATATTTACTTGATTAATATTGAAATTATATTATTATTTATTATCATAGTCATTATAATTTTGATGTATATTCTCTATAATTCTTAACATTTTTTTAGAATAGGTAACTCTTGTGATATAAAAAAGATTAACTTTATTTTAGGTAATTAATATATGTCGTTAAAAAGTACATTTAAATTATTGAGGTTAAATTTTAATTGACCTCTACGGCCGACCTGTGGCTTGGGCAAAATATTTTCAACATCAAATCGCGTAATTTCTGATATGTCATCAGCTACAGGCCACGAAAATGCCCCGTTCCTGGCTTTTCTCAAATATTTGACACTGTAGCAGTTTTCTTCTGGCCCTTTTTCAATTATCAATCCAATATAATATTTTACGCTCTTGTCACTAACAAATTTTACCACAACATATTTACCTACATCTGGTTCCTCTAATTCTTCTTCGATATCTTCATTATCACTATGAATATCAGAATCTCTCAAAGTTTCCGTGTCACTATTTGATTGTAAAAATGGTTCATCAATGGAGTCACCAGAATCATGCAATGTAATTGAACATGAAGTATCTGTGTCATCATCAATAAGTTTCCTTTTCTTATTTTCTACAATAACATTGGTGATATCACTTAGACATTCTACTCTGGTTTCTGGATGTAAATCAGCTGGTTTCAGTAATATATTTGAAATTATTACACTTTTACCACTTGTCGAGGGATCATCATGTACTGAAGAATCCTGTTTTATATAGCCATTGTTAGAAATTAGGATATTTTTAGCGACATCGATTATGGCTTTAGAAGTATTATTCTGGTCGAGTGTAGGTACACCTCTTGCACTTAAACTTCTGGAGGTGCTTGCTTTACTTTTTTTTTCTGATCCATGTGTAACTCGAATATCATCGGTTGCTACAGATTCACCAGGTTTGGTCTGCAGTTTCAAATTCTTTGATTTTTGTCGATCTGAATTAGGTTTTCTAGAGTCTTTTAGATATTGCACTAAAGATGCATCGAATGATATAACTATATCTGAGTTGTTACCTGGCACTTTTCGTAGTACTTTATGTGCATTAAGTGGGTAAATTCCAGTGGCGCAAAATCCACTAGTTATAGTTTTAGCCTGATTGATTTTTATGTCTTCAATTAACCTTGTTAGCAGTTCTGGAAAAATGTTTTTATTAAGATTGTTTGAGCTAGGATGTCTCATTTTGTAATCAAGTAGTATATTTTTCCAGGCTCTTTTTAAGGGTCTAAAAAATGACACGTCAAGTGGTTGCGTGTCATGAGTAGAGTTTGGGGGCAGAAAAACAAAACGAATGTGTTTGTCTTGACATTCAGAGATAATATTAATATTAAGATGAGACGACAAATTGTCGCCTATTATTACTTTCGATCCTGAAAATCTATCAGCCCACGGTAAAACAATGGTATAAAACCAATCCTCAAATGTATCTCTATCGAACCATCCAGATTTCGTTTTATTAAATCTAGTACCAGAAGGCCCATTAGAACACCAGTTTTTCCATAAGTTATCTGCCTTGTAAACTACGTAAGGCGGTAATAGTGTTCCATCGGCAGTTGCAGCAAACATGACGGAAATTGCAGTTTTTGAGTTATTAAGTACTTTGTTCGGATATTTTGTCCCTTTTTTGAATATGCACCTCTGTGAACCTGGATTATCCGTCAAGTTGGTCTCATCATAATTCAAAATACATTCTGGCTTTACGCCTTGTAACGACACAGCTAAATTGTCAAAGTATTCCTGATATTCTTGTGAAGTTTTTGTAGCTCGTGCTTTTTTTATGTTTTGCGTTGAGCGCATGGTAAGATGATCCTTGTGGCGCTTTATAAACATTCGAGCCCATTTTTCACCAGGCATTTTGTGATCGAACAATTGAGCTCTATTAGTTTTCTTTAAATAATCGTAAACTATTATGCGCAATTCTTGCAAAGTTAGAGGGCTGCCGTATTCGCCACAAAGAACCAAAGTTGAAACAATTTTGTTTTCCTCTTCCTCCGTTAGCCGCGTTGGTGAACCTACATTCCTTGTGTGTTTCTTTTTAACTTTATTGACAATAGTTCGGCGGGGTATACCAAACTGCTTTTCAGCTTCATATGATGTAAGGTTTTTGTTGGCTACTAAATCAACAGCTACTTCTAGCAAGCTTGGGTCATAATCTTTATAACGACGGGCGCCTAACTTCCTTCGCCTTTCCATAATTATTCTTACCTATAGCAAAAATTAAAAAATATATTTATATTTTCACAACAAACAAAGTAATTTTCGCGACTCAAAATTATTATATCTAGGCTTCACATAAAATAAATAAATTCTTAACCCGTGCAAATTATATCCCGTTCAAAAAGAAAACAAATAAAAACATTTGTGTAAGCATATAATTAGTTTTAAAAGTTCTCAAAATTAACGTGACAACCCTACACTAGGCAAAGATATGAACTGGAATCTTGATTAACTGGCCGAACTTTGCCTAAATGTTATTTTATCATATCCTACTTGAATAAAATAAATAGCAGTAATAAAATATAATAAAGAAACTTAATAGCTTTTAAAACATACTAAAAATAATTCAATGAGAGTATAATTATTCAACTTACATCAAAAGTTTTCAACACCAAAAAAAATACGACCACGCGCGACACAGTTTCATAGCTAATAACAGAAAAAATATGACGTCTACCATAATATCGGTTTCAATTATGTGTTGCCAGAGTTATAGATTTTTTAACTACTATTTATTTAATTGCCAGATGTGAAAAATAATAAAAATATTGAGATATCTATGTTTTAGGCAAATTTAAGCATGGAAGGCAATGTTGCGGTAGTTTACGGTATATAGATAGATAGATAGATAGATAGATAAGCACTTTATTGCACACAAAAAACGAAAAAAGAAAATACAAAACAATAATACAATAAAACATACAAAGAGCATGCAAAGGCGGTCTTATTGCTATAATAGCAATCTCTAAACAGACAACCTTCGATGAAAGGAGCTGTCAAGTGAATATGGGATAGTG
Organism: Limenitis camilla; assembly: GCA_905147385.1. NCBI lineage: Eukaryota > Metazoa > Arthropoda > Insecta > Lepidoptera > Nymphalidae > Limenitis > Limenitis camilla. The sequence continues at coordinate 7,309,382 of LR990245.1, read as the reverse complement.
CAACCAAAAGAAAATATATATATGTCGGAGCATAGTAAAAGATTATCGATTAATCGAATCGTTATCGTTGTCTATGGCGTTGGAGTGGGGTAGTAGTCACTTCCGTTGTTTTGACAGTATCTACCCTCGACCCTTTATATGCGATCGACAGTCTAACTGAAGTCTTAGTCGTGCGCGGTCTCTCAAGAAGTGAACATCTAAGTAGTGCTAGTGATAGTGATAGTGTCAAGTGCAGTGTAGTGTGGAAGTGCTGTCCAACTAAGGTCACGTAAGTCCTTACAATGTAATTGCCACGTGGTTAAGTAAACACAATGTTAGGTTAGGTTAGCCTTAGGTTAGGTTAGCCTTGTGTTAGATTCGGTTTATGTGCGTTTAACCTTGGGTTTAAATAGAGAGCCTAGCAGTGGAGGCGAGTGTTGTAATTACTTAAAGGACGTCCTTAAGCCTACACCTTGGTCACAAGTCCAAGGCACTGCTTAGGTTTCTCTCGTAATTGTTAGAGATCATATTTGATCATTTATCGGTTCAGTAGAAGTAACTGCGTCGCGTTTACCCAATATTCCATTCAATACCATCACCCCCTTTTAGTGTTCCCCAATATTTCCCATCTTCCTCCCTCCGTTTCCTTTCACATCGTTTTAAAATCCCCGACATCAGAAGTGGGATCACAAGCCCAAAAGTTCACGTTAAGGGTTCTTTGCGTATAATCCTGACAGTTAAATTAGTTTCAATGCGAGTAAAATTAGTTTTAGAAAAAGTTAAAAGTGGGTAGTTTAAAAAAAGAATTCAGGAATAGTTGAAATCAGAAATAGTTGCGAAGGTAGTTTAAAATCGTAATTATTATTTGAAGTAGGTACGCCTTCGCTTTACATGAGGCTCATCAGCCGTTTCGGCAGTAAATTGTGGTGTTGACAGTTTTTACGCATTGTTTGGAAATTACTGATCATATTAACGTTTTATTAGTGCGACAGAGAGCTTTTACGCTTTGTCGGAAAGATGTACTGGAAGCGTTGTCGCTTTGTTGTTATTGAGCCGTTGTAAGGTGGCTTTGTAGGCCCCGACGGTTGGGGCTGAAAGCTGTTACGCTTTGCTACGAATTTGAGATGTTTTCTGTAAAGAGTGTTGAGAGCTCTTTGTTTCTTTGTGTGTTAATGATTGAAATTCTTATGTCTAGTGGAAAATAGTGCTGAAAGCTGTCACACTTTAAGTTATTGGTCTATGAAACTAGTGTTACGTGTTACGTATTTTGAAACTGTGTAAAGGCAACGCGAGAGCGCGTTGATTATCAGAATGGCCGTGTCGGAGCATAGTAAAAGATTATCGATTAATCGAATCGTTATCGTTGTCTATGGCGTTGGAGTGGGGTAGTAGTCACTTCCGTTGTTTTGACAGTATCTACCCTCGACCCTTTATATGCGATCGACAGTCTAACTGAAGTCTTAGTCGTGCGCGGTCTCTCAAGAAGTGAACATCTAAGTAGTGCTAGTGATAGTGATAGTGTCAAGTGCAGTGTAGTGTGGAAGTGCTGTCCAACTAAGGTCACGTAAGTCCTTACAATGTAATTGCCACGTGGTTAAGTAAACACAATGTTAGGTTAGGTTAGCCTTAGGTTAGGTTAGCCTTGTGTTAGATTCGGTTTATGTGCGTTTAACCTTGGGTTTAAATAGAGAGCCTAGCAGTGGAGGCGAGTGTTGTAATTACTTAAAGGACGTCCTTAAGCCTACACCTTGGTCACAAGTCCAAGGCACTGCTTAGGTTTCTCTCGTAATTGTTAGAGATCATATTTGATCATTTATCGGTTCAGTAGAAGTAACTGCGTCGCGTTTACCCAATATTCCATTCAATACCATCACCCCCTTTTAGTGTTCCCCAATATTTCCCATCTTCCTCCCTCCGTTTCCTTTCACATCGTTTTAAAATCCCCGACATATATATATAAGACATATATAAAAATAATTAACATATAAAATAACATGTATAGAAAAACTGTACATACATATGTGTGTACTTACATACTTATACTAATACATAATATACGTTACACAAATATGGTCCATATAACATATATAAATATATATATGTAAAATACATATATTACATGAATAAAATGGATGAATATTGCATTATTGTTGACAAGATAAATAGTATACTTTAAGACGACTTTTGAATATATTAATAGATTCGGAATGACGAATGTCGCGGGGAAGCATATTCCATAAGTTCGCAGCTTTCACAGTGAAAGACTTAAGGTAAAAACTGGTATTTCATATTGGTACAGTCAAGCGGTTGTCATTTCTCGATCGAAGCTCCTGTTGGCATGTCATGTTATCCGAGCTAAGGAAAGAAAATCGTTCCTTTAAATATGATGGTGTGCGAAGATCATATAGGATCCTGTGTAGGACAGATAACATGTGAAGATTGCGCCGATTCCTAATGTTGAGCCACTTGAGTTTAGTACGGAACTCCGAAACGTGATCGAACTTACGCAATCCGAAAATAAATTTTATGCACACATTTTGCAAACGTTCTAGCTTGTTTAATTGTTCTTCAGTCAGGTCAGTGTAACAATAATCTGCATAGTCCAAAATTGGTAGTAGGAGAGTCTGAGCTAAGGAGATTTTGGTTTTAATAGGCAGAAAGTATTTCCAACGTTTTAGTGAACCTATTGTTGCAAATATTTTTTTGCTAACCTCACTCATATATTTGAGTACGATGGAAAAATAAACAAGTAAATGAAATTTTCCCCTTCTTTGTGCCGCATTTCAATCAATAAATACCCTTTACCTACGCTAGCGCTCCTCTAAGGTTATAAAAAGTTAGTCCTTACTGACCGCTATCAAATCAAACATGAAATGATAAAATTAAAAAAAAATTAAAATATCTAATTGGCATCGTTTTTTAAATCTTCTATCTTATATATAAAAATGAATCCCTATTTCCCTTGGTCACGACATCACGCGTGAACGGTTGGAAAGATTTCGAAAAAATGTGCGGAAAATAAGAAAATTAAAGAAAACGGCCATATTAACTTTTCTAATGTAAGCTTTTGAAAGCCAATTCAAATTCAATATTTAATGTCGCACCGTCATCTCTTTCCCGTCTGTCTGTATCTGTTATAATTTAATTTAAAGCCGTTTTCCTCGTTGTTAGCCGCACAAATTATATACTAAGCATTGTATTTTGATGTAGCTTTGTTCTTTATGGTATTTAAGTAAATGTTTATTTAGATTTTGTTAGGTTAATAATATCGCATGCATATTGTTGTCTTCAATATGGTACATTGCACCTTTTAAATGAGAGTGACCTAAATCTTAACTTATGGACCGCCTACTGTGATTTTTGACGACTTTTTGCGTATTTTTTACAAAATTAAAGTTTAAGTCACTTTCATTCCAAGGATTCTTTCATGATCTTTAGATAGAGTATACGTATATTAAACTTGTATCCGTAAAGTATGTTAAAAAAACCTTTTATTTTAGTTTAGTAATTAAAATTAGTATCTATATCTATTAGAAAATATAGTGTTATGTGTAATTTAGATATTTTAAAAAAAATATGAATGTTAAAACTTCCATCCACTATTATTATTTTGTTTTGCTTTGGCTTTGTGTGAGAACGAAGCTTTTTGGTGTTGAATTCTTTGTAAAAATTCGTTCTAAGCTATTTTCTAATATTTCAGAAGGCAACCCGATCACTGGCGACGGCTACAAGTCTCTCAACGGTCAAATCAACACCGTTACGTCGATACATGGCAACAGCAGCATCCTTCACAATCGCGTACCACCCGGCGGATTCTCATCCGGTCTTTGGTAGAATCATCCTAATACGGCCAAAATATTGACAACATTACTCGCTTAACTCATCAAATACTATTCTTATTAAAAACACATGTAATTTTTTTTACATAATATAACAATATTCTTATCTCTTAATATCCTTTAATAAATGATAATTTTGAAACTATTCTAATAAGAATAGTATTAAGATTCCAGTTAGGTTGGTAGTGCAAAACGAAGCATTTACTCATTGACGACATGACATTATCATAATTCTTTTAATCAACTAAATCTAAGTAGATTCGAGATGTTAATTAAGTAACTTGCACATAAACAACGTCCATTAAATCTGAAAGGGTATTTGTTGTTCATAAAATCCTTAGCCTGACCCAGTAACATTTTATTCGAATAATTTAGAATAGATTATAGATATTTTTCTAATAGTAACATTTCGATAGATTAAAAATCATATAGCGTGGAGATTTGAATTTTTAATTGGTATTATTTGCACTAGGTATGGCGATGTGAGATCAGAATCAACCCGAAAAATCGATTTTTTAAATAAATTCTAAATCGATCATTCGATTACAACTGGTTTTATTAAATAAAACAAATTTCTCCAATGACCAAGGAATTATTAAATTATTCAAAACTTGAATAATGGAGGCCTTGCTTTAAATCGAATAGATTCGATTTAGAATTATTTTTAGAGAGAATAACTTGTCCCTAACTTGTTGTTTTCAGTTAAAAATTAAAATTTCCCGCTTATCTAGGTTCGTTATTTGATAAGTTCATAAAAATTATAATGTATCACTAAGCGCATGTTACTCGATATGAGAATTAGGAGTGAGGATACGTATCAGCAATATACCAAAACGAATAGTGCCTTGATTGGTTATGAACTGAAATTCTTTAAGGAACAAAGTACCATTGGTAGGAGCGTGTTATGGAAAAAAGATAGTGATTATATTATCTATATTTCACAGTATAGAAATAGTAATCATGCGGCACTTGGGCTAATTTAATAAATTAACTTATATTCGACACTATTTAAGGGTTTCGTTTGTTGACTTTCATTATCATAATTTAAAATAGATGGTATATAGAATGCATTTATTTTGTCTGTTTATACATTTTTTTAGTTTATTTTCTACTCGTTTAGATTTTAATGCGTATTTGAATGTTGGTCGATTATCTGTTAACAATGGACCGCACTCGTAGTTCTGTGACCCAAGCTACGTCTCAAAGTATTTGTGTATTTAGTGTGTAACGATCATTTAAAATTAGCATATCATATTTGTAAAAACGTTTAATAATGCTAACACTAAGTCGTCACCTGGCCTAACTATAACATGTTAATAGATAATAACCATTATTTCAAAATAAAGTTTTTTAATTATTTTAAGTTGTTTTTATTTTAAAGAATTCTACAAAATTATGCCTCATAGACTACTTGTCAAATACTAAATAATCTACAAATATCTGAAATCAAGATAAAAACAAAATGGTGCACACCAGAGGTTGCTTAAGCCCAAAAAATTCTAATTATATTACTAAAATAAACTTTTTGTGCGATGATTATAAAAGCTACACTGTAGCTTAACCGCACAATAACACTCAAAAGACTACAATAATACACAAACCAGAGAGAGAAGCCGAGCGGTGGCTGGGACTTGCGACCCAGGTGCAAGATAATTATATATTCAGAAAACTATCTTTAAATACACAACAATTTATTGCGTAAAAGTCATCCTTTTCATAATACAAAATACCCCCCTCATCTATTCCCACTATATTGACAGGTGAGGTGGATAACCAAAACATTATTCTAATTATATTTAATATCGATATTTTACAGTATTAATATTTTAATTAAACCCAATAATTATAAATATATTTTTAATTTTTAACAAGGATGTTTAAAAAATAAAAAAGGAATCATAAGGTCACTGATCAAAGTAAGAGTACATATAATATTTACACCATATGTTTAAATATTTATTATCAAACAAAGAATACATATAATATTTAAAATAACATATTTTAGCCTTTATAAAAGAGGTAAATTAAGTTTAAAATGACTAGACATTTTATACATCTAGGCATACATCACAGTATTTAATTTTACGTCCACAAATCGTAATAATATTTAATAAATAATAATTCACTGTTACAGTCCGTAGTTAAAACTTGCCGTTTTAATGTCATTATCGGTAGCTTTATCATTACTGATCAATGTCTTCACCATTAATTTCATCTCTACATGATGCAGGAGATTCAAGTTGAAATGTTACCGGGCCATCATTTTCTAAGCAGAGTTGTCTGTAGATACCGAACACCCCATCTGAAAATTATTATGTCATATAAACTGGTGATCTTCCATTTAAGTTACTTTAACCTTAACTATTTATAGGTAAATTTAGGTATACAAAAACTGCTCATCTAAATAACTTTCAATGAGCAGTTTTTGTATACACAATGTCAACATTTTATAAATTATCCTCTCTACCTCTACACACACTTTGTTTATAATTATATGTTTAAGTTTATCTAAATAGCTTAAAAATCTATTTTGACAATTTTTGCCTGTGAGAGGACGGGTTAGAATACTATTCCCCTCTGCCGCTGGGAGGCCATCTCGTAAGAGCCGAGTGACCCAGCAACCCTTAATGACTGGCTTGCGACCACCAGCATACGAAACCGACCGCCAAGTGTCATTGACGCGTTCCAGTCGAGCCTCATGTGGGCTAGACTTGCCCCTCCTCCTTCCATTCCTTTGTTGCTGCGGTTCTAGTGTACTCTGGGTTTTTGCTCAGGGTCCACTGAAACCACAGCATTCTTCTTTTCTTTCCCCTGCCTCATTTTATCTTCGAGGTGGAAACGGCAAAACAAGAGTCACTCTTTTGTATTGTCAATCTCCATGGGCGATGGTGGCCACTTACCGTGAGGTGGACCGTTTTTTTTGGGGTACAAAAAGTGGGAATTAAGTTCATCAAGATGATGGCCCATTAAGCTAATACTACTTATAGTCAAAGGTGGACCATTAACTAAAGTTGTTAAAAAAATACAAACCTTTAACTTTATCAGTTGAATATAAATCCTTCAACATGTCCATCATTTTTGTATAATACTCCTGGGTTTTTTCTCCACCCATTATTTTATGGAAGTCTGGTGTATTACCCTGAAACAGAGAATTTAACTGTAAGATGCTGGACTAAAATAAAAATAGGTAAACAGTATCTAATATCCAAAGAAGGAAAACCATTGAGTACTTTCACATTTATATTATTAATATGAATTAAATCAAGATTAACAAACCTTCCAACCGTTGCAAATAGTATATTGACTAACAATTAGTACTTCATACTCTTTATCCACAACATTCTTTTGCCATTTCTTTCCATTGTCATCATCAAAGAGTCTCACACTTAATATTTTTTTGACACTACAATTTAATTTTCAAGAAATATAACAATCACTTCATTATTTGTGAATTATGTATTGAAAAAAAGCAAGCTTCTTTGGATTAGTAAAAAAAATTATATAATACTGTCTCTCAAAATAAATAAATTATGGAAGTATAAATTTTAAAAATATTTTCATCATCATTCATATTTGCTGGGTCTCCTTCTCAGTATGTGGAAGGATTAGGCCATAGTCCACCACACTGGCAAGTGCGAGTTGGCAGACTTCACACATCTTTGATAACATAGAGAATTCTCAGGAGTGTAGGTTTCCTGACAATGTTTTCCTTCGCCGTTAAAGCAAGTAAAAATTTCTTAAAACACACATAACTCAGAGGTGCATACCCAGGATAGAACTCAGACCTCCAGAGTAGACATAAACGTCTTAACCACAGGGCCATCACTATTTTTAAAAAAATATTTTCTTACTTATAAATATTAAACTTTTTACATATTACTATTAGTAGTTGAATATCTATCTATTTAGACAAAACAAAGTACTATATGTAAATCCATAACTTCAGAATTACTGCACCAAAATGGATAGTTATTTTTTCAAGAACAAAGTGGAAAACAACAAAGTAGGTACAAATTGTAACATATTCATACTTACATGTATTCTAAATCTTTTAATGTATCTTCTTTAAATACACCAACTAAAACACATATTCCTTTTCCTATGCTTACTGGTACTTCATTATTTACTGAAAAATGGAAAAAATTTAACTAAGGATGGATTTAAGATAGTTGTGCTGCATATTGGGACCCCTTGGATATAAGTAAAAACCTAAATTTTACATCGATTATTAAAAAGGCTGTTGGTAGTCGTCCACTAAGAGGATGAATGAAATAATAATTTAATCATCTGTATACTACTTTAGAATATTGGGTCTTAGATTCTTTAAATATTTTCTACAGCCCTAAGTCTAGGTTTGAAATCCGTTTTGCAACGTATATATGAGAATCAGTAAATCTGAGTATTACTGATGGCCAAAATTTAATTCTGAATTTTATTTTTCTGTTTATAATATATATAACATTATACTTCCGCTTAGCGGACAACTAGACAGTATGTACTTTGTGTTTGTATTAAAAAAGGAAAACAGGCACCCGAAGCACCCTGAATTGGGCTGAGTTTGTAGAACATAGTCCAACAAATTTAGCCCAAATCTCAATTGAAAATAAATTACATTATGAACGTCGAAGTTATAGTCTAAATAGTAAAATTTTTGACAAAAACAAACGTTAGTTTACCGTTTATTACAATAAGCTTTAGAATGCTTAAAATGACTGATGACCACGTTTGTTTCTGTAAGTCTAATATCTAAAGAAACATTTCCAACGTTTTTTCTCAACTTTACATACATAGTAGTAAATCAAAACAAAACTTACAAATTATTTTAGCATTATTAACTCGCTGAATTACTGCCTTCATTATTTAATAATATTAGGGATATATTAATTTAACAATATAATTTACACGCAACTATGGCCTTTCGAAACTATTATTTATTAATTAAATATATAACCTCAACGAATAATTATTTCTGCATACTTCAAACTGACAACTGGCGCTACCGTAGTAAAAGTATTTTACTGAAGGAGCTAAATTATTTAGTTTTTTATAAAGGCTATGTGGTGTTGCCATAAATATTCTAATTAAAAAGATATAGCCATTTAAGTGCCACAACGAGGTCATTTTGTAAATTAAAGAGTTCTCAGAGACAACTAATCCAATTTTAAAATTTTTTTCACTGATAGAAAACTACACTATTCGTGAGTGACAAAGGTGATTTAGTGTTGCCATATACATTTTTTAATCTAAATTCTAATCTCTTTAATTTTTATCTTTATCTGTTCAGAATGATCAGTTTCTTTTTACTTTCTTTATATAGATTAACTTTCTTATAAATAACAATCTGTAATATTTTATTATTTTTACTTTATTTGATGTGTGTGTTTTTTTTTTTGCAGATTTACTAACAACCGCTACCTATTTTTCATGTAGATATAGTCAAATTAATGTTCAAATTTTATTTTTTACCGTACTCTAGCTCAATTTGACTGCTTTCTCCATCTTGACATTGGCGGAGTTAAATGTGCTCAACTTGCACGCCTAAAAGCCATATAGGTATCTAAAAATTGAATTGAATTAGATTAACTTTCTCTCTCCCTCCTTTACCTATTCAATTTTATTTTTGCTCTGTGGCTCTTTCTCTTTTTCCCCCTCTCTTTTTTGAAAATAATGAAAAACTACACAATCAAAGTGACAATTTATGGAGAATTATAATATTGCTTTAAAAACCCGGAGAGAAGCGAGGGCAGGCCACTCGTAAATAAATAAATTAACACACTTGTTTAAAAATTATTTTACAAAACTAACAAGTTAAATAAATACATTATATAATACACTGTTGAACTATCTATTTATCTATCGGCATCTTCTGTTGGTTTAGATGCAACTGATTTGATTTTTTTTGACTTTGCTCCCTTTTTTTCACTAGGATTGGATTTATCATTAGTATTTTGTGAAGACATTTCAAACTCTAGTGTAACTGGGCCATCATTTTGTAATGCAACTTGCATATAAGCTCCGAAAATACCATCTAGAAAATAATATTATTTTATAAATAAAAGTAATTAATATGAAACATTTCATTTTTTTCTATAATTTTTACCTTTAACTTTATCAGGCTTGTAAACTCTTCGTAGCGTTTCAATTATTTTGTCATAATATTCTTTAGCTTTTTCTGATGACATTGCATTGTGAAAATCTGGTTTATTACCCTGAAATTAAACATTACAATCTAAAATGAATGATAATTTTGCTAGTTCAGTTAACCTTAAAATGCTTACTCTAAAGAAAAATAAAAAAAACTTCCAACTTTAAAATTATTTTATGATGGTAACTTTCTCTCAATTATAACATTAATTATCTAGTTTATTATTTGGAAAATAGAAACAAATAAAACATTGCTTTTTTACATTACCTTCCATGTGTTGTATAATGTGAATTGGCTTACACATAAAACTTCAAAATCTTTATCTACAATACTCTTCTTCCATTTCTTATCATTCTCATCGTCAAAAAGTTTTATACTCAATATCTTGCGAGCACTGGAATTTATATAATAATTATTAATAGTACCTTTATACATAATTTATAACTTTTATATGAAGTTGCTTAAAGCCGAGCAGCATGTAGATCATACCTACCCCCATCCTCTCCCATCTCATTAATGCTGCGGTTCCAGTAAACATCGGATTCTTGCTTGGGGTCCACTGACAATTCTGTTCCAATTCTTTTCGCTCCTCTTTCTCACTTTAAGGTGACAATGCATCAGAAAAACAAGAGATACTCTCGAGGTTTTCCTGACATCCTTGGGCAACGGTGGCCACTTTCCATCTGATGGACATCTGCTCGTTTTTCCCTTATCTATCATTAAAAAAAATAAGGACACTGAGTTGATCCCAGTTTGTTAAGACCAATCTTAATTGTGAGTTAAAGTGTTTAAGAAGATGGAAGCATATTATTTCCCATATTCTTGATTGGTGTTTGTTAAATCTGTGTAAATGACTTTGGAGCTTTCAGCTTATTTGAATTTAAAAAACTTACAAAGTGTCTATATCCTTTTCTATATCATCATTACAAATTCCTATAAAAACACAGGCACCTTGTCCAATACTGCTTACTATTTCACCATTAACTGAAAAATATATGTATTAATTGAAAAAAAAATATATCTTTATTCTTTAACTAGTTCACCCAACCTGGCTTCACCCCGGTACAATTTACCAAGAGTATTTAAATATTATATAAACTTTCATCCCCTACTTGTTATATCACTATTACTCTACATCACTGTAATTTACTTTTCAATTTTCAACATATTATATGACTAATTCTCAGACATAAACGATCACACAGCTCGACATGCACATCATCCCCTATTTCAATCCCTTCAAGCCTATTTTCGAGATAAAAGGTAGCCTATGTCCTTTTCCAAGCTCGAGGCTATCTCTGTACAAAATTTCACCAAAATCGGTTCAGTGGTTTATACGTAAAAGCGTATCAGGGAAACAGACTTACTTTCGCATTAATAATATAAGGTTAGGATTATGATTTAAATGGCTTACAGATTGTTGAGAATATAAATAAAGGTATGAAAATATATAATGTGAAAAAGCAGAATAAATGTACCTGTAACTTTAGCATTCATAACACGCTGTATTACTGCTTTCATTGTTTGGTATTATAGTTATTATGATGTAAGCTTAAAAAGATAAGATTTTCATTTCTCATCTATTTTTTGTAGAAAATTTGTACCAAAATTTGTACTACAATAGGGATGTCAGCAGAGATCGATTACCTATAGAAAAATCGATATTGTAGATCGATACGTGGCACTTCATCGATTCTGTAAATTGTAAATAAGAATTTTGTCACGTAAAAAAAATACTCAATTAAAAAAAAAAGCTATCTATTGTAATTCGTGCTCTAGATATGTTTTGTTAGTTACAGTTGAATCTTAACATCACACAGTTCGTGTTGCCGAGCACTTTCTGATCTGTGAACGACTAAATGTAAGCCGTTAAACTTGGGTAATATTCAAGGAAATTACAAATTGGAATGCACAAATGCACTCAAAGAAGGTTCTGAAGTGTACAGACACTATAGGGGATTGCATCTCTTTCTACTTTGCTTCCATGCTTCAAAGAATAGAGAAAAAAATTAAATATTGTGGTGCTAATAACATCAGCTTGACTATTTAACTGCTTAAGATTATTTGTATCGCACATTGTCACAAACACCCTAAGAAAAACACCGTAAGAAAGAGACAAAATCCCCTTTAGTCTGGTCCGGCTCGGAACGATTTTTGCTCTTTACGCGTTGGAAATGAATATCAACCTTATGCAAATTATTTCATATTTGAATATGCAATATTTTTAAGTGAGCGTTCCAGTTATGACATAAAATTCTTGGTTAAATTGCTACACTGTTCTGACAAATAAACTAACTCATATGTGGCAAAATAACCTCTTTAGCTTGTATCTGATTCACTCTAAACACTGATTATCTGCTTCTACTAACTCTGATATCAACAATATACCTACTGCTCAGTGCTCACTAACAAATGAACCAATCAAAATAAAAACTCACTACCACTTGATTCTTGACATCAATAAAAACTATTCGCGAATATTTTATTATATTCGCGACATCTCGTAAGTACGAATGTACTTCATTCCCTATTTCAAATCAAGACGATCCGTTACTGAGTAAAAGAAGTTATACCACATTCCCATTTATAATATACAATGACCCCAATACGTGAATTGTATTAATAAAATGTAACTTGATTAATCTAAACTCTAATGATTTCTGTATGATTAATTAATTAGTTACTTTTGCATAACAAATGTTTTTCAGACATAAATTATACAGGCGTTTCAGTAAATAAAAAAAATAATGCTAAGTAAAAATTAAGTGATAAATCGATTAATCTAGCATCGATTAATAAAATAAATTAAAATTGATTCAAATCTAGAGAGAATCGTCATCACTGTAGTAGAACATCTGTCAACTGTCAATTAAGTGTCAACTGTCAATACCATTGCTCAGTGATACCAACATGGTTTTCTGCCTAAATTTGGGGAAAGAGAAAAAAGGGATTTCGGGAGAAAAATATAAGTTTTAGGATACGCAGTTAAATTTTATTTTGATATCTTAAAGGATTTTCCATTACATATAGTAAGGTCTTGATAAATTGTAAATTTTTACAAATGTAACTAAAATACTTGCTATCATTATTTTTGAACTAAATAATTTCTCATGTATATCGTAGTATTATTAAGTTATCTAATCAGGTAATGTAATTTGTCGATGTACAAACTCAATCCGAAATTCCAAACATATATTTACTTTGAATTTCTTGCGGGCCTTTTTAAATACAAACATCCTCTTATCTATACTTTTATACAAATATTTAAAGCTGAAGAGTTTGTTTGTTTGCTTGAACGTGCTAATCTCTACTACTGGGCCAAATTGAAATATTCTTACAGTATTAGATAGCCTATTTATCGAGGAAGGCTTTATATCATCACGCTACGACCAATAGAAGCTGAGCTACGTATAAACAAAGTCAAATCTATTTAAAGGTCAAATCTCTTTAAAGGTAGTCGAAAATAAATAAGTCTTAAAAGCTCACAATAGTAGAGATATCATATGTTTAAAACAAAGATTCCTAAAATACCTTTGTATGATCTTTAGTCTCTTTGTAACTCGTTATAAATCCCTGGAGGTTAATGTAAACCACTTTGGGAAACACCGGTTCAAAGGATTAATTCGCTTAGCTACAGTGTGTGATTGAATACATTGATGATTACATAGAAATTGAAATTTTAATTACTTTATTCAAATGATTTCTTTCTTTTTAAAGGTTGAGACCCAAATAGTATAATTATAGACGGTCATATATTATTTTATCCTATGTATATAAATGTATAAGTCATACGGAATACTCAGATGGACAAACGGATATTTAAATTATTTTTCATTTACTTCAGCCTCAACTTCAAGTCTGGAAGGTATTTTCGTAAAACGAATATCGATGTTATTATTTTATTTTTAAATATCGATTCTCGATATATAGGTTTTATTTAAAAAAAGTCAGTCAAAAATGATTTAAGCAATTTATAATCCAATATATTTATTAAAAAATAAATATTTATTTATTATAAATGAATGTTGAAAGTACTCAGAATACTAATAAGCCCTATGAGGCAAATTTTTTATTCTCCGTTTTTATTCCGCAATAGAAAAGGCAAAGGTATTACACCGTACAGAATTGTAGACGACATATTATTTATTTGTTTCGTAGATTTAAGTTTTCGATGTTTTCGTACATTTTGAGAAGAAAAAATAATAATTAGCGGTTAGATCATTTTACATTATGTCAAGTACACCGATGTGTAGACGGTATATAACCTGTGAAGTGACGTGGTTAAGGTCACCCTTCTTCAGGTCCACGCAAGTTTACTTTATCATCTATAGTAGTTAGCAAGGTCGAAGTGAGAGTCAATATATTATGAAAGAGCTCTTTAAACCTGCTCCTGGGTCCCAAGCCCCATGCACTGCTCGACATCTGTCTAGATTATATGTTAATGTTGTCGTTGAGTATTACTGCGCAGTATAGCTCCCGTATTCTTAGCACAAATCTTATCGATATATCGCCAAAAAATAATACTAGTAGGTAAATATCGATATTTTATCAACAGTCCTAATAGCCTAAAAGGATTCATTTCAAGTGTTAAAACTTAAAATATAAATTTTAAGTTTTAAAACTGAGGGTCTATTGATACCCAAACTGTTGGAATTGCAGGATAGGTATAAAATAAAAATATAATGTATCATTCAGACTAGTTTATTTTCAATATAACTAAAAGTAAATTAATTACCGACATTCAACACTAAACCAAAAATAAGTAAGCGTAAAAACTTAAGTTAACATTAAAATTACACAGCGTGTTGTGCATACAAAACTATAATTAATAGTTAATACTTTGATTAAACTTAGTCCAATAGCTTCACTAATTTGGTTTAGAATTTATGAAACATTTGAATTGAGGCGTTTTGTGCGATATTTATAAAATATCTCATCTACTTAACACACATCTGGCACAATATTTAGGTACTCAAACTCATAACAAGAACACTTAACTAATATCTATAAATGCAAATATTTAGAAAATATAACTAAAAAGGATTTTTCTTCATATAAATATAATAGTTATACTTTTAAGTGACTGCATATTAGATGTTTCTATATTCTTTTAAGCGTGAGATAAGTAAACAAAACAATCTATAGTAAAAATACTAATTATGTGTACAACTCAACTTGGTAGTATAAAACGTCAACTAAAGACAAGGCAGTACGGTGTAATACCTGCCTTTTTCATAATGGAATAAAAACAAAGGAAAAAAAAAGTAAAAAACGTCAAATCTACTAAAGACAAGGCTGTACGTTGTAATACCTGCTTTTTTCATATTGGATTAAAAACAGATGATAA
This sequence comes from Limenitis camilla, assembly GCA_905147385.1. Lineage (NCBI taxonomy): Eukaryota > Metazoa > Arthropoda > Insecta > Lepidoptera > Nymphalidae > Limenitis > Limenitis camilla. Next base: position 7,294,072 of record LR990245.1, on the reverse strand, counting down.
AAAAAGTAACTATTGTCAAACTTTGACATTTTGAAATTAGGTCTTAGTATTATGTAAACTTTCATAAGAATTAAAAAAAAATATAATTATTAAAATCTACATTTTTTCATTTCAGTGCATTTTAAAAGTATCTATATATATATATATATATTTCGAGTCACATAAATAAACTTTTTATGATTTGTTTACATTTTGTCTCACACCAAGTTGACTATAGTGAAAAAGGGAAAATTCGGTAGTAGTGAAAATTTATGAATTCGAGACACAAAATTGTTACAAATACCAAAAGCATCCTCATTATCCGTCTACTTAATATTAACACAATATAATAACTTTTTCGGAAACAATATCGTAAAACATAACATAATTGTTCTTTTACGACATTTTCTCCAGAAAACAAAGATAACAATCAAATAATAATCTTATTTTTTAAATAGGAGTATTAAAGCTTCAGCTCTAGATATTAAATCTAGTACAATATAATTTTGATGGGGAAATCACAATTTGTAGAATAAGGCTTAGGTATTTATTTAGGAGATATAAAAATGTATATTACAAATATATAAGAAAGTCCGTACGTCAATATATACTTTGAATGAAATACGAACTTGCTCCGGTGCAAAAGGGACGTTGGAAAATATTGTATGAAATTTTATTTTGCACTCGGTTAGGTAAGGTTTTTTTTAAGGTATGATTGCTAAGAAATTTAACATCATCTTGCAAAACCTATGGCCACTTTGCAAGCGCTGCGATTTTATAAAAGACTTACAATTGAACGGAAAATCATTGGAATTTCAGGTAGTAGAAAATACATTATATTATAAGAAGTTGGTATGCAATTATAAGAATTTCATTAAATAATTTTCTATCTAGATTTCTACAGATTACATAGACCTAAATACATCAACAGCCTCTTAATAAACAACCTTGAAAGTTTTAAACAAGAAGGTTTCCTATATTAACCACAACGTTTTGGATAAGACACTGAATTTAAATATTATTGTTAGAAGGCAAAATTAAAGATTAGTTAGTTTTTACCTTCGTCAATAAATACTTAAACAAATAATAAATAATAAAACTTTATCCTTACGCAAAATTACTGACTGAAAAAAATACACGAATCTTTCATACATTCTAAATAATAAGTTTAAGTTTCAGGCTCGACTTTTAGGGGTTTCTCTCGGGCCGCTGGAGTGGGGACTAGGGTAATGAGGCCGGCGCCGTACAGGCGGACATGCTCTAGGTAGCGTCGCCTGTTCTCAGGGTGTCTCATGATGGCGGCGACGAACTCTGAGGTCTCGCGTTGTAGAGCGACGATCTTTTGCTGTATAAGTCTGTTCTTTTGCATGAGAACTATTGTTTTTAATGCAAGTTCAATGATGACTCGGTTTTTAGCGGCAACATCCACGTTAGGCTGTAGTGGTGGTGGCCTGGGAACATCAACAGTCGCAGGGACAGGCGCAGGCGCAGGTGCAGGCGCAGGTGCAGGTGCTGGCCCAGGCGGTGGGGGTGACGCCATCCATTGCAGTCTCTGCATGCGTCTTGCCTCCCGGAGACGAGTTAATTGAGAGCCTGTAACAATTGAATTTACTGTTAACAATATTATAAATAGTTCTTGTATAATTAAAAAAAATCGACCGCCCCTATCTAGGCTTAAAAGTCAACATTTAAGCCCGGTTCTTTAAAAAAATCGGTTTTCAAATATGTAAAAAAGTCATGTCCATCGACATTTCATTATTTGCTGGATTTAATTTTCGGATTCTGAAGTTTGTAATGAGTAGATTTATTCCTTCCGAAAATGCAGTGGTCACGTTATATGCGCGTACGCTCAAAAACCGGCCGCCAACAAATACGTGTTTGGAACACGTGCGCGTTGTCGATGCGACGCGCCGGTCGGTCGGTCGGGAATTTAACGTCTGTGCTCTTGTAAACATATAGTACTAATAATATATATGTGTATATATTTTAAATTTGAATCCTTTTTTTTGTAAATTTATATCGGCGTATTTTTCTTGTAAATTTTAATGTTACCATAATCTTGACAAAACATTGGTGTTATTTTTTTTAATTAATATTTTTATTAAAAACTAGCGGCCCATTCCGGCTTCGCACGGGTGGAATATTTAGTTTAAAACATTTTGGCTCTCCCGCATTTCGGTGCCCCTCTACCTCGGCGTTACTCGCTACCACTCGCTGCACTTCGAGTATCACCGAGATAGAACTACACTGGCCCGTCGCGTCGCGTCGTCGTGTATTTTTTGTTTATATTGATATTTTTAATTTCGTAATATCTTTTAAATGGAAGGTCCGATTTTAATAATTCAAAAAGTAATTTACAGGTATTGAAACAGTCTTGAATATGAAATAATTTATTTGGATAAGGATTAATACAAAGGTGTGGAAAACATGGTCTGATTTTGATAGGCATTTTTATCAACTTTTAAAATATAAAAAAGTAGTTATAGTGACATAACTACAATAGTTGGACATATGGTCTCGCGGAGTTTTTTGTAGATATTGATACGTTCTATAATATTCTAGAACATTTTTTTGTTCTATCATCTATACTTTTCGCAGCGCATGCGATGAAAGATATTTTATGGCTATTTTTTTTGCACCTTGGGTTGGTTTTAGTGAGATTTTCTGAGGATCTCTAAGTTTTTCTTGTAATAAATGTAGCCTATGTTACTCAGGGATAATGTAGCTTTCTAATGGTGAAAGAATTTTTGAAATCGGTCCAGTAGTTTTTATGTTTATTCGTTACATACAAAAATACAAAAATCCAAAAATACAAAAATACAAATCTTTCCTCTTTATAATATTAGTATAGATATAGATTACTTTAGAATTAATTTCTTCACGACGATTTCAGTATGGCGACAATACTTTTTATTTCTTTTTGGTCAATTAACAGTATGTTACTAAGAATAATGATAACAGTTTTATAAATATGTAGAGGGGAAACAGTTGCTTTTTAAATATGGTAATAAGTTTGTACCGTTTATAGCAGCAGTACTCAAACTGTCCCGCCCAACTATTATTGACATAATTGGACAATTTGAAATTTGATGTTGATACGAAAAAAATATTTTTTTTTTTAACTTACATATATGGCTTGCAAGCCATATTATAACCGAAGTAACTTTTATCGCTAGCAACACTTAAAGCGACAAGTTAAAATTGATTAATCATAGTAATAGCAAAGCGAAGCCCTTATAAGTTATGCATCGCAAAAAGGACTTGTAAACCTGTTCCTGGATCTCTAGCCCCAAATACGCTCGGTGTCATGTCTATGTAGTCAATATTCTCATAACATAGTTATCGATTTTCTTAGAGATTAATCATCGGTGAGTGTCTGTCATACCTATTTAAATAATATTTTTTTTTTATTTTTTCGACAAACTACTGTAATGCGTGCAATTATTACAGTAATTATAATGTATGTATATGGCGTCTATTGGTGACAAAACAAATAAGAGACTCAGACTTATGACAAGTTGCTATTATGAAAATATTTAAAACAATGGTTCGATTTAAAACATTGTTGTAAGTTGAGAAGTTATTAATTCGAGTTATGAAGAATTACGTAAGCATTTCACTCTAAGACTCAACATTCCCACGAAGTTAAGGGTGGTCTACATAGAATAATATAATAATCAATCTTTACATACTATAAAATGAACTCGCTTCCGCTGTCTGTTCGCTTAAATCTTTTAAACTACTCTACGAATTTTAATGCGGTTTTCACCAATTAATAGAGTGATTCAGAGGATTTTTTCATGTATAATATAATTATTTATTTATTATTGAAAATATTTTATAGATCACAGAACAAAAACAGATGAAAAAAATTGATTTTAAAATTTTTGTATGCACATTTTACTTCAACGAAGAGAAAGTTGATATTTTTGTCATATTGTTATTACATTGGATTTACTACGTACATATTATATATTTATTTTAGATATTTTATAAATGTACAGACAAAACATTCATAAAAATGAATAATTTACACACACGTAACAATATCTATTTCCCACATTGAGGTAGGTCAGTGCCTTGAGTAACTAATGCTGATTTCACTTACACAATGAAAGTAAATAATAAAAGAAATTTACCTCTCTTAATTTTCCTTATTCTCTTTTCACACATGTTTACTTGTTCAACACAGCTGATAACAAACACAGAATTTGAAAATCAAACGAGTACGAGCAACAGACACGTCCGTATCACTCGGGAGCCGAACGCGAAGTGGCTCTTCGTTGCCTAGTTTGAAAATCGAAGGCCCGGGCAGCCGCCAGCCAGTCGACTCACGCAGAGCGAGATAGAAAGTTGTATTGTCATGCGAAAAATCTCATTTCCACCAAAGAGCACGTGTACTGTCACATTAGACTACCATTTATTCAACTAGAAAATTTGAATAAGGTCAATAGCGACGTAAAGCATGTTTAATTTCTAAAACTTAGGATTGTAACAATTCCTAGGAAATATATGTATACTTGTTTAAGAAATAGGTACATACTTCCTATGAAATATTTTTGAGAATTGGATGCAATTCCAAAATGATATTAGGAAAAGTATAAAATTTATATTTATCATAGAATTTATTTGAATAAAAAATAAAAGATGTACCTAAGTTTATGAAAATGACGATGAATTACGTAAAATTATTGGTATGTTAGATTTTTTTCTTTTAACTGTAACGACGATTAGTTCTATTTCCAATGTATCTACCAACATCTAGAATACATTTCCGATTGCTATTTAGTAGCTACTACAAAAGAAGCTTTTTATATTCTAATTTTCACATTTATTACATATCGTACGTTTTGTCATGACATAAAAAGAAAATGTAAATGTACGCTGCGCCCTTATATTTATTGTTAACTCAAAAACTTACTGCAATAAAGGCTAGTTGTTTTAATATTAAATCTCATTTATATTCAATGATATATAAAATTTTTATTTTTATTTATTTTGGAAAGACATTATACTGAAAATTATATTTTTTCATCTGAATTTCATAATATTAATAAATAATTTTATTCATATCATATGTCCTATAAATATTTTATTTCTAGAAATATTATAAATGGACAGTTAGTTTCCCCGCATCAGGGCGGTTTTCCCCACAGTAGGATGTCATCACATGGGAGCGGCTGTCTGCACAGCCCACCTCGTATGTTTCAACACGTGTGCACACAAATTGCCAGAGACCGCTATCTCACGAACGTTGAGCTACGATTATCCATACAAATAAATAAAATTGGATTATCTGTTTGTAATATTAAATTAACTGCTTTTTACTAAATGCATAGGTATGGATGTATATACGGTACATATACCAAAACAACCTTTTTTTGTCTATCTACCTGTTTGTTCCGGCTAATCTCTGATATAACTGTACCGATTTTGAAGAGACTTTCACTGACAGATAGCTGATGTAACAAGGAGTAACTTAGGCTATTTAACAACTCGCTAAGAGCCATAGGAGCGGAGCAACACACGAACGAAGTTGCGCAGGTCGGCTAGTGAAATATATTGAACTTGCCGGCCCACGCGAACAAGCAGACGGACATAAGTTGTAAAAAATGTTGTTTTGGAATATGTACCGTGTATACATCCATATGTACTTACGACACAACAATTTTATTTATATGTATGGATATACTTTTATACCTTTTATCATTTTGTAATTAATTCATTTATTTATATTAATTATCTCTGGTTATTCATACTAATGATCTCTGGTATGGATTTAAGGGTTATTACTAATTATGGATAAACACTCGCCAATTCGCCAAACTCATGTCATGGGTAGTACTCGCTACAAGTAACGTCATGTTTGGTTGCGCGAGTGTTACCGAAGAACCTCTTACATTATTCGACGGTGGAGGTAAAAATAATGTTGAGCTTTTCCGAAGCCATGAAAAGTCGGTGCGGAAGTTTTGAAAGAAATCCACGTAATGTCTTTCAGCAAAATTTTTAAGGGTACGAGCCTTTTCTCATTCAACATATTATTCAAAATAGGTAATTAACATTTGTGACTGTGAAAGTCATAAATAATTTATATATTTTTCTATGCAACAAGGAATATTTCTACACAACAGTTTTGTTTAAGTATAAATTTATTCTAAACAAAGTATGAATATTTTTTGAACTATTATGGTATGATCTTGTTATGTATGTATAGAAGAAAGGCACCACGAAGCGAAAATTTTTTACAACAATTATCTCAACATTATTTTTCATTTTCAATAAAGACGAAAGTTCGAGAAAATTTTGCTAGTTAACAATCGTTTAACTTGTTGAAAATTTACTTTTAACCTAAAAATGTCGCGCAGAGTTAAATGAACATTATAAGTAATGGAGTTGAAATTTCTGAAATATGAAGTTTATGAAATATTGGCGAAACGAAATGCGTTTTTACATTTTTAATTATTTATAACTTATAATTAAATTTTGTTTATCTCCGAATTTAATGAGCTTATATTTACAGTAGATAGATATAGAGATACTGTAAATATAATAAATATATCTTATTCAAAGACGTTCGTAGTTCGTTGTACGTGCACGTTGAGGTGACGACACGACAGACAAAACAACGCGGCTTGTGAGTTGAATCATTGAGCGTGCCACGCCCGTTCATGGACTAAAGCACAGATACAACATTCAGAACAATTTTTTTAAATTAAACTTATTAGCCTTTAGTAAGGTTATACTTAGTTTTTTTTATCTCAAGAGACTAAATTGACATAAATGCAAGTGTCAAGTCTGAAGAAATTTTGAGTCGTTACTATATTTTTATATAATCTTTATATTTTTTTGTAAATAAAAGCATATCATTTAAAATATAGAAATGACGTGATGTAAAAAAATGGAGGCCATCAGTGTTGTCCCCGTACATGCTATATGCACTATTTATACCAATACCTTATTAATATATATATAAAAAAATGATTATATAAAATCTTTAGTCGATTTTATTAATCTCAATTTATCTGATAATCGTACACGACTCTTTAAAAATAGCCAAAACGATGACAAGATAGGTAATGTCAATTTTATATCTGATAAAAAGTAGAAATACGTAACAAAACCATCTAGCATTTTACTAGAAAAATGAGAAATTTTCTTTTATGAATATATTTTTGTCAACCTTCGAATTTCTTTGAGGATAATACGCTACGTGGGTTTGTATTGCGTGAGCGAGCTTCATATTCCTGGTATAGAAATTAATAATACACACTAATATATAAGCGAATAGTCACATGTTTTTTTGTTAAGGTCACGTGGAGACTGGAGTTGAGATTGAACCCGTGGGAAGCCTCAGCCAGGGTTCCTAATATGATATGTCTCGCCTTACGTAGGTGTCTAGACGACATTGATACTATAATTATGTGGGTGCCAGGAACACCTCCATTAAACAGACATAGTAGGTATACAGTGGGTGCGACTACGCCTCTATCTTGACCATTTAGAACCTATGCATTTAGGGATTTCTATCTGATTTATTTTCTTGTTTCGTCTTTTTTAGACATCTTTTTATGGTGTGTATGTAGTTGGTTTATAGTTTTTTCTACGTTCTTGTATTCAAACACCTGGATGTATACAAATCGATGTATTGAAATATATTATTCAGTGGAAAAATCCGTATGAGCTCGCACGTGGAGGTGCACGTTGTTTGAGCATACTCGTAAATCGTAATACTGTCTTGTTTAAACTCAGTCAGTAAACATTTATGAGATTTTTTATTCAGCTGCCTCTACTAAATTACGTTATTACCATAAATATATGATAATATTAGATAATTATAGATATACGCTTGACGTAATGGCTTCTATTAATGTCGTATGTCGATGACGTAAATAAAATATATGTTTTAATATACTGACATATTATTACACATGTATTATGTTTTTGGGATTACTGTGTATACATGAAAATATTTGGATGTATTAGTGATATTTTTCATTATTTAAAAAAATCAGTCTGGTTTTATTTTGGTGAAAATTAACACAGCGCCATCTATTGCCTAAAAGCATCAACCTAAATCGAACCTAAACTACCTATACACTCAAAATCGTAAATGTAACATCAGTTTATATCTGAATACTGACAGAAAATTGTCTAATGAATATTTTCATTCCTTTATGTTGTGAAGAGATAAAATCCTTGGGGAACGAGTAGATCTGAATTAAGATGGAAAAAGCTTGTAGGATGTCTTGGAATATTTTTTGAAAATGTTTAAACTATTATAAGTAGGTATATTGAATACCCGTTACCTATATAATCAAATCTATAAGAACGGGGGATTCCGGAACGTGTAATAATTATAGGAATCAAAATGGAAGAATCATGGCAAAGACAAAGAAAGTTATATTCATGTTATTATTTATTATATCGTGATAACGAGTAGGTAGGTGTGACCTATAAAGCCTGACATGAGGACTATTGATTTTTATGCTCCCACAGCTCATTCTATAAATATGAACTGGGAAAATGAGGAGGTGTACCACCCCAGGCGCCGTGCTTCTTGATCAATTTATGAAGCTAGGCGAAGTTTTCTTCGAAATTGTAATATTATCTGTTATTATTTTACACACTAAGAGAAAAAATCTAATAAATATTAAAATAAGTCCATTTATTGTTGTTGGAAAGTTTTTGTAATTTTCAAGTTAGTAGATAAAAGCTTTATTGTTTCTCGTATAATCTCTGTTAAATCGTTGAAAAATCTTCCAAGACAAAAGTCCTTTTTTTTTCTTTCGTCCTTTGTCTTTCTTCAGTAAACTAACTTCAGTAAAATCAGTGTCTTTTGCTGAACATTGATGTCAGTTTAACAGCTATTTTATATATTACTAGGTAGTAGGTAGGTTAGGTTTTATAAATAATTAGGTTAGATAAATACCTACCTAAAAAACCTAACCTATTAGCGGACGACTAGACACTTCGATTGTTGTTAGAGGTAAAAGTTTTATCAAAACTCCTCCTGAAACTAAGACCATGAAAATTTGTATCTCTTTCTTTGACATTGTAGGTGTGGCCTAAGACAGCTTTTTTAATTTTACTGTTGTGAAAATGGAATGAAAGTTTGTAAAATCTACCAATGATGATTCCATTATAATTTAAGTATTGCCATGGTAACCATGACATTACTATGACACGAACGAAGCTACGAATAATACGCTAGTGCTATTGTAAATTACATTATATAAACTGAGTTAAAATAAAATTTTGAAATTCATAATGAATTATATCATAATATGAAAGCGGCATGAAGGACTTCTGATTCTTACTGAGTCCCTGCGTTGTAGCGCCCGTGAGTCGCAGCCGAAGCCCGAGCACATGTATCTCAACGTGCTGAATCGTGCGATGACCTACACCACTCCCCTCGTTTCTGCGCCTTTACACGCTCCAAAATATAATTTTATTAGGGCGATTTTTGTTTATTTATAGACGCGTTAATACATTACGTGGACTGGACTCTTTTTTCTACTATTGAAATCTTATATAATGTAATTTACACTAGTAACAAACAGAGATACCCGATCAGAACGGGATGTATAGTTACGTTAGTCATAGATACAATAGCTTTGCTACATATCAGGTAACATATAAAATAAAAAAGACAATGAAGAAGTTTCCAATTTGTTTCGTATATATTAATTGTAACAATTAAAGTAACCCTTCTATATGTATCTCGTAAGAGGCGAGTAACCCAGCATCCCCATTGGTGGTAGAGGATCTGTTCCCCGATTAGCTTGTACCACCAGCACGCGAATCCGACCGCCAAGTGTCTCTGACAAGTTCCGGTAGAGCTGTATGTGGGTGAAATCCACCTCTTCCCTTTCCCATCCTACTAATGCTGCGGTTCCAGTGAACACCGGATTCTTGTTTAGGGTCCGCTTAAATTGCAGCATTCTTCTCTTCGTGCCCCCTCCTCACTATAACTTTGCGGCGGCAACTCATCGGCAATACGAAAGATAACGAAAGATAACAAAGTCGTAAAAAAAGTTTAATGAAAAAAACATTTGAAAGTATAATTATAATATCTCAGCAAATGACAAAGTTATGGGACTTTAAAGTTGCACCCGTAACATTAATTTCATTTCATGCCAGCGTGTGACGTCACTTCAACTAGACGAAAATATAGGTGAAATGACGTCAGAGGCCAAGAATCGTTCCGCGCTAAAATACGAGAAACTTAAATAATGTGTTTCTCAATCATTTATTGACGGATGGACGGAAAATTTTTCACGGGTATATTAGTTTTGATCTATATTTCAATTTTATTAAGATAAATATAGCATTATCAACATCATGAAACCTCCATTGTAAAAATGGACCGTAGAATTAGATGTTAACAGGGCTCCTGTTAACATCTAATTATTTTCAAATGACAATGAAATGCAATTACAAAAGTACACAAAGTAATAAAGTTACGTTTTATATTTTTTAAGTTGAGCATCTACCCATTTTTTCTCTCTCATACAGTTAAAATGTTACACACTTTTATTTTGGAAACTTAAAACTGATATTGTATATTTCCCATGGTAGATGATTCCTATGATTATGGATCTATCATTAAATCAAACCTTTTAAAAAAGATCCCACTAACTAAAACGTGTTACGTATAATCCAAACACTAGTCGTATCCATGTGACTAATGTCAAAACACGGCGTCACGTTATGAGTAACGTTAGTAATAGTAATTTATTACGTTTTTTTGTGATAGGCTCAACACATTAAGATTTTTTACGCAATAACAGTTTTATAAAGTATATTTCGTACCGAGTTAAAAATCGCTTTTTTCACCCTTGTGAAGAAGTTGAAAGCGTTGTAAGAAAGCCATTTAGCACTCGGCACAAATTACGAGTATTTTGATTTTTTAACAACCTGAATTTATAAAACTACATTATAAGAATTAATCACGTTGTTAATGTTTTTGTTATAGAGATATTTTGTGATTTGACGCAACGATTACATTGTTTATTGAAATCCAATCGTAAAAAGGTAATTCTTCAGTTTGAGGCCATTCATCATGACCCCCTCCTTATTATAAGAAAAAATAAGAATAGGCCGACTTCCTCCCCCTGTTTAATATCTATTACGTAAGAACCTAAAGGAAGAAAGGAAAGTTGCCCTCGCAATTTCAAAGTATAAGCAAAGTTAAAAGCTTTTTTGTAATCTTACGTAATAACTATTGAGATTCACTCCCACCCCCTTGTAAGAAAAAATAAGACATGGTCGACCCTCCTCCCCGCCTAAATCGTCTTACGTAATTAATGAATGGCCCCTTTCTTTCTCAAATATATAAAATTGGCAACGAATTGAATTTCATCTAGTACGAATTGAGTTTCGTCTCTGTAGCTACGGGGGCATGAAAAATATTATAGAATGTCAATTTGTACAAATTGGCTAAACCTAATCGAGTATGAAATGAAATTTCATAGAATATTTCTCACTGACCTAAATCATTTCGCACTCGGACCTGAAAATTGTACTTCGATTCTGCTACCTACGTAATGGAAATTACCGCAAAAGCCACTGACTAATATAATTGCGGAAATACAGCAGACACTAAACTAATTACAGACAACATATCCACGTCATGTGTGGTCACGTTTGACTCCATGTAGCGTTAGCAACTAGCACCACGCACCGTGCATCCTTTTGCAATTATAAAATTAGTCTTATAATACCTACTTATTATTTTATATTAGATATCATTTTGAAAATAAGGAATTATCAATAAAATTTTGCCACATGAACATAGGTATAAGAAATGGGTTGAAGAAATGAAAATTAAAAACTGTTCATGGTTAAGTGCATCCCTTGATAACGACTGCTCTATCTAATCGCTAATGTTATGCAATATTGGATTTTTTAAAAATATATTTTTAGTATTCAAAATTATTGAAAAAAATTTAACAGTGTTGCCGAGTAAATATGTAGTGACTATCTACTCATCTTTTTATCTCATTTTATTTCGTTAAACAAAATAGCAATTTATTTCTAAGATCAAACGCAAAAATTTTTATCCTTATAGAATTAATAATTATTGATTGACTGTAAACATTTTCCCGTTTCAAGGAAAAAGAGACGAAATCAATCACAAATTCATAACCAAACTCGTGGCTTAACAGGCAAATGCGAATGAACAAATGTTCAGTCACGTTTGCGCGTCCTCTGTCTAGACTCTAGAGGATATTATGATTCAAAACGATTTATTATAAATGGAGGAAGTACAATTTGTGTCACTTGCTCTGATACATGTTTTACAACGAGGAATATCAAGACTTGCTGTTACTACCCTTGTAATTTAGTATTACTTAGAACAGTTATATAATCATCATCATAATTTTTATCCATTAATGGCTTACTGAGAATTTACGACCATTGTCTACACTGATCAAGTATGTGTTGTAAATAAGTAAACTTCACACTTCTTTGAGAACTCTCTATCATGATATTTTCCTTCAACATTAAAGCAAGTACAATTCATTATAACATACATAATTGAACAGAGTCAATATAAGTAAAAAGTTTGTAGTCATCTTAATAGATTTTTTGGTAACCCAAAAATTTACAGAAACCAATAGGATTTAAGAGTGTCGGTAGAAAAATATTGGAGTTGTTAGACAATTTGCTATCAAAACAACTGAAAATCAAGGCTTAAAAAACTAGTCATTTTTTCAAACAAACTTTTGTGGCAAACACAAAATTAATTATAGTCACTTTTGTATCAATCGCAACAATACAATTGCCCATATATAGAATGTAATTGAATGGGTCGATGTATATTGAAAATTAGTTCTGCTTACTCTACCATGTAGTTCTATTTCAAACTTGGGTTACGTGAGTTGATGTTTAAACTGACCCTGAACTATTTGGCGACTGTTCAGGAAAGTTTGAGTGACTTAGTTCTATTTATAATACAAAGTAACTTAGGCTAGCAAGTTGTAATGTAACGTAGTAATTTATTAGTACGTACGTATGGCTCACGTGTTATCGGCTATTGGAGCTCACGCGCAATGTCACGTACGGAAAAATTCTTATTTTGCTGAACAAGCACACAGTTGATTTTCTCATCTTAAGTATTTGATTATTTTGGTACCATTAAATTAGTATACCTATTTCTTATCGAATAAAAACATCTTTTAAAATTAGGCATATTTAATTGGTACAAACGATATTATTCCTACTTTCAGGGATTTCAAAAATATTTTAGAATAATTTTTAGACAAATTGGACTAAATTTAATTGTTTTTAAAGTGTTTTTGTATACGGTATTTACAATATCCAGTGTTTCCATGGCGAGAAGCATTGTGCTTACAACGTGACTGCGAGATAATCGAATCTGGACAATCTAACCATTGAAAGTTAACTGAGTGCGAAATGAAATTTTAAGCAATATTTTGTATTGTTGTTATATTATATAATTTCGCACCGGAGCTAGAAAGTTAACTTTTAAAACGAATGAACGAAGGTTAAATATTTTTCATCATTGATTTATAGATACTTTTTCAACAAGCTTCTACGATTTTGTAATCAAGTTTGTACTAAATATAATTAAACATACAGTGTAGCCATTTTTCAACAACATATAACATCAAGTTGCTCTCTGTATAATTCAGTCACGTTCGGCACCACGTTGCCAAGGCGCCGCCTCGCGGCTCACGCTGCCGTGCGGAAGATTACCGTATCTTTGTGAAAACGGAAATAAAGCACTTATATAAACCACATTTTACGTCATTCTTGCTTAGGGCCGCCTGTAAACACGTTTTCTTAACACACTGCGAAACACTTGAAAAACTTTTCAACTTCTGACCTTAATACAATAATCGGTTTACTTAACTTTTGTAAAGCAAAAAAGGAAACACGAATCATAATAAGGTCATGGGAAAAATGATGAGAAGGAAGGAGGAAAGGGGTACCCCCTTTCCTTCATACTTGATTTCCTTGATTGAAAACATTAAGAGGAGTGATGATATTAAATAAACTATCATGTAACGTAGATACTGCTTCTGAACCTATAAATAACTGAAAATTATGATCTCCTATAATTACGACAGGAGCCCCAGATTAATTTTCTCAATTTTTTATAGTTATCAGTTACACAACTTGATTTAACTGAATTAATACTTGAGATATATAAAATAATTTATAGAAAATCAGCAGAAATCGGCGCATATCTAAAATTATATCCTCGCTTCCCGAAGGTGCATTAGACTATAGGTAGAAGTATTATTAAAAATTGTTTTATCATTTCTCACCGTTCAAACTTTCCTTGGACTCTTACAAATATTCCACTAACGACTAATACAATCAATTCATTTTTGTATACATTAGAAGTATTTAGTAAGTTCGGCCTCTAGTATTGGTTTGGTTGTATAGTTCTGATAGAACTACGGAAGTGATATTTTTTAGGAAAAATTATTCAATGCATTATGCAATGCATTAATTAATGTTCTACTTCTTTAAAACTATATAGCCATAACTTGATCAATTTATCTTTAATTTATTTTTTATATAAACAATGCAAGTACAACTTAAACTTAAGTTATTACTCTTATTTTGCCTTTTTATTTCATGAATAAATTATAATAAATATAATTAAATCTATAGTAAAAAATACCGTTATAGTTTCTTAATACTGAATCACTTGCGTCCATTCAATAGACAATAGAATAATTTTCATGCAAATTAAAAGAAGTATGTCATGCTAATATTGTGAACATGGATTGTTTCCGGTTACTTTTTGTATAAATAATATACAAACGTAATTTTTGTATTACTTCCATAAATCTATACAATAGATGTGTCTCAAAATTTGTGATGAACCAGATTGTGGTATATTTCGAGAATTTCTAATTTCCTCAGTGAAGCGGTTACAGCGAGGTATAAAATGCAAACTAATTCTAGTATAATTTACGAATTTTTTAAACTAAAAAAATATTTAGTGTTTAAATGAGCATTTAGTGACAATCCAGGGTATTATTACTCGCAGTGTTAACTTTAATGAATTAATTGTCGCTATCTGCAGTATGATAATGTAAATGGCATCTACATAATTTATAAACTTCGAGTTTTAATCTCTTAATAACATGCTATTGTTGAAGCAGTAATTAATTAAGAAAGAAAAAAGTATTTTATTATAATTTCGTAGTTTTTGATGTGTAAGAAAACTTGAAAGGTATTTCTAATGTCAACTATGACCTTACGTGTATAATAAGAACTAGCCGACCCTGGCGACTTC
Organism: Limenitis camilla; assembly: GCA_905147385.1. Taxonomy (NCBI): domain Eukaryota; kingdom Metazoa; phylum Arthropoda; class Insecta; order Lepidoptera; family Nymphalidae; genus Limenitis; species Limenitis camilla. The sequence continues at coordinate 7,278,813 of LR990245.1, read as the reverse complement.
GTGGCGGTGATCATCTGCTCCTATTGGTCTAAGCGTGATGATATATTTTAAATCGAACCAGTAGTTCCTGAAATTAGCGCGTTCAAGCAAACAAACAAACTCTTCAGCTTTATATATGGCTCTTTTCAAATCAAGCGGACAACCAAAAAAAAGTGAGGTCGTGAATTTTGTTTATACTTGATTTTGTTTATACTCAAGTATATTGGTTGTCCGCTTGAAGTGAAATGCCTCATATATTAAAATATAAATTAAGCACTCTCCAAAATTTGAATTCAAAGTAGCATAGTAAAATGATGGCAACACTATTTTCAAAAGTTTCACAGATTTTATGACGGATTGAAAAGTGGGAACTAAAGCACTACAGATTATGTTTGATAATATGTAATCAATACGACCATAGATAAATCTATACAAACATAAGAGTATACAACTATAGGTACATATTACATAGGTACAGTACGTATGTGGGTGTTGAACGTATTTTTAAAACATGCGATATTAAAGTATTAGCTTTCTATACTCCCTTATATGAAGTAATAACTGTGCCTTTTACACTGTATAGTTAAGAACAAAGACCTTAAGACCATCGCTCCCACTCGGTTAAGGTGCCTGGTACAGTTAATACATACCTATAGGCAACGACAGAATTAATAAAATCCGAAATCTTTGGATTATAGATTTAACATCCGTTTCAAATTTAAATGAAAAATAAAAGAGATTGATTATTAATTTCGGCCGGTAATTCACCACACAATCCAAATTATGTATAAATGAAACATATATTTGTGTATATATTATATATAATAGGTGCCAAGTTGAGAGAATGTAATGAATTACAATAATTAATAAATATTGCGTATGCAGATGCAAGTGTCACCTTGGGTTTATACAACATCACGTTTGCGAACACGAATATTACTTTTGCCTTTAGAATTCATGTCTTAATGTTTGTGTTGTTTGTCAGGTGAGGATTATTTTTGGTTTACAAGTTCACTACATACTCTAGCATAACATTTTCTGGAAATAATTGTTTACATAATGCATAAAATTTTGTTACATTTAATTTAAAATAAGTATCTATTCTTATTTATTTAGCTTTTAGATAAAACATTATGGGACTGTTAAAAATAAATTTAATAAAAAATCATCATCATGACTCATATTAAGGTTGATTATTTAGTATTAATATTGGTATATTAAATAATTATAACCACAAAAACACGCAAGGAACAGTCCAACTAATTATTCACTGAAGTGATCTACTTATTCACCTCTTGGCTCTATCATCAGATCAGCTATAGGATACCCAATTATAGTATTCAAACTGTAAATAAATAAGTAGGTTAAATTGGTCATCCAAGATTTCATTACATTTTAGAAGACTAGGGGCAGTAATGTAAAATGAAAATACAAGTTTGCCAATAATTTTGGTAATATCTTATTTTCACAGAGCTCTGGCTACCGAGGCCGGAACATTTAGTCTCGTATGAGTAAGTTATTGCATGAAAAAAATATTTCCTACAGCGTTTTAGGGGTGACGACAGTACAAATTTTTAAAGTTACATTTGCTCAATAATTTCTTAGGTTTTCCCGATTATTATACGTTTGTAGACCAATCCAGGACAGTCCGGTTACCACTAATACAAGTGTATTAAATAAAAAGCTAAACATAATAATAAAACATCGTTTCAAATATTATTATACAAATTACATTTGCTCGTAATAATTTATTGAAATATTTTTAATTCCATTTTTATCTCAAGTTGGTAATCGTAGTCACGTTGTAGCGTCCATTTTACAGATACGATTGTTATAATTTCATTTTTTAACTACTTAATAAATAATTCATATCTTTACTTATACTAATACTAGCTGACCCTGCAAAAGTTGTTCTGCCGTATAAATTTTAAAAAATTGGAGTGAGCTCTCCTTATCACTTAGGGATGTAAAAAATAGATGTTGACCTATTCTCAGACCTACCCGATATGCACACAAAATTTCATATAAATCGGTCGAGCCGTTTCGGAGGAGTATGGTAACTAACATTGTGACACAAGAATTTTATATATAAGATACTTACTAATATAAAAACCTGAAGAGTTTGTTTGTTTGCTTAATCGCGCTCATCTCAGGAACTACTGGTCCGAATTAAAAAATTATTTCAGTGTTAGATAACCCATTTATCGAGGAACGCTATAGGCTATATATTATCACGCTACGACCAATATATATTAGTAAAACATATCTTATTTGTTTAATTATATGAGTAGCATTGAATACACATAAAATACACGCATATAACTAAGTATGTAATATATAGTAGTACGTGTCACGTTATCAGTTAAAAATATTATTAAATTACAAAACATAAAAATTAGCTATTCATCGTGCTATATGTTATATCGTTTATAGATAATATTATATATACTATATACATTAATATTATTAAAATTTGAAAAAAAACTTGTATGTATGTATATTATTTGTTGATGTAAATAATTAAAAATAGTATAGCTTCTATTTATTATAAACAGTATGTTAATAGTACAAATTCTGAAAAAGAAAACATTCAACTTTACATTTCTTATACAACTTACTTTGTTAGTACAGCTGCTAACTGGCAACCCTAAGTCACGTTGTTGCCATGATTCGGAAGTGCACATGGCTAACCACGCCTCACGTTGCCGCGACATCACACATTTAATATCAATGTTGTTAGACTGTTGTCAAGCTTTATAAATATTATAATGAACTCGGGTAGCAAAACAGATCAAAACAAAGTGATATATATATGATGCTCATAAAAATAAATTTATTCAGACATTTTATACATAGACACCTATATTTATTTACTTATTAATGTAATAAATAAAATTTTAGTTAGGAAATCGTAAAGGAAAGTAATGAATTCCTCAGTCAAAGTTATTAGAAAGAGATGAAAATAATAGAAGCAGCTCCTACAATATTTATACAATAATATTTCGCTCTCATTTATTTGTTTATACAAAACTATCGATAGGTCTGTCTAGCGTGTAATAAGAAAAATACTTAAATAAAGCAAATTAAATACAATTTTTATCTTATTTATTAATAAAATATTGTATGTTTGCCCTCGATGCATTGTTATAGCAGTCATCAGATTTCCATGTAGTTCAGTAAGTTGTTTAACTATGTTGGGGTAGCTTGCTACATAAACACTAAACCGATTTAGATAAAACTTTTATCTGTAGCCCAATAAACGATAGCGAAGCTAGGACGGGTCATAGTATGAAATGAAATTTTTCTGCGTCCTTTCACTGTAGCAGTGCAATTCGTAAGTGTGTCAGTATGTGTAAAATAAAAAAAAATTGTTGAAAAATTTTCTCTTATTTTTGTTAATAAATTTTTAACTTTTTATTTTATTATAAAAATTAATAAAGACAAAATTGTAGACAATTCGATTTGCTACAAACTATGTATTTACAAATTTTCTGTCCGATTGATAGTTTCGGAGATATACTGAAAAAGGCCTTGCACCACTTTTTTTGCTTAGCACTTGCTTAGGTCCTGCAGCCACGTTGTGATGCATAATTCAGCTGCTTATTGTTTGATGCATTATTGAGCAATATTCTATTAACATATTGGTTTAATGCATTTTAATAACTGTTTTGAAAATATAATTCATGTAGAGAATAACTTAAATATTGTGTATTATAATTTTTTTGAATGGATTGTCCGATTTTAATAAAAAAAAGTAATCTACAGGTATTGAATCATTCTTGAATAGGAAATAATCAGGGGCGTAGCCAGTATTTCTGGGGGGTCCTAGGAGGGGCCGGCTGGAGAAGAAAACTGCTTTTATTCATAGTCATGTTATTTTTAATAAAATTTACATAATATATACTATATCTATACTAATATTATACAGAGATAAAGTTTGTGTGTTTGTGACGTTTACTGAACCGATTTTGAAAATTCTTTCACCAATAGAAAGCTACATTATTTGTGAGTGTCATAGGCTATATTTTATCCCCATATTCCCACGGAAACGGGAACAGCGCGGGTGAAACCGCGCGGGTCTGCTAGTAATAAATAACAATTTAATGTTTTATCGCGATTCGCGGCCTCTTTGTACTCCTCATCCGTAAACGTGTATCAACCATTTGCCGTCGACGCTTTTATTTCTTATTATTTTTTATATATAATTAAAGTAAGTTGAATGCTTGAGGCGCGTTTTTTTGGCACCTTGGGTTGGTTTTAGTAAGTATTTCTGGGGATCTCTAATTTTTTCTAGTAATAAATATAATATAGCCTTTGTTTCTCAAGAATAATGTAGCTTTCTAATAGTGAAAGAATTTTTGAGATCGGTCCAGTAGTTTTAAAGCTTATTCGTTACACACAAAAATACAAATTTCCTCTTTATAATATTAGTATAGATTACTTCAGTAACCTTTGTTAACTAGGTTTGGTAAACATTCAATAGATGGCGCTATTTTAGCATTTTAAATATTTTTGACATATTTTTTTTCTTTAATTATTATCATTGGTAAAATGGGGTCGAGTTGCTAGTTAGTGTGGTGTTAACCACAACACATCACTTTACCTGATTACGGCGGTTTTTAGCTAAATACGGCGAAGCCAAAAGGAAGGTTTTTTTTTTAATTTTGGCAGTGTTTGTATGTAATATGTATGTACATATCATTTTCTTCTTTTTTTTATTGGCATACATGGGTGCGACCACGATTCTACGTTGACTGTTTTTTTTATACCTATATATTTCTGGATTTCTATCTGAATTATTTTCTTGTTTAGTCCTTTTTAGACAACTTTTTTTATGTAGTCAGGTGTATAGTTTTATAAACTTTATTTCTTTACTATCAGAATACATAATAGTAACTAATACCTGACCTCATTTAGGGACTCTCTTGGGACCGTTGACTTAAGCCACATTAATTCCTCTCGCAGTAGATTCTAGGTCAGCATCACATCATTATTTGATGATGGAATCTATTCATATCTCCATGAATACATCAATATGCAATAACTCTACTATAAAATTCATAACCACCTCGATAATTTACCGGCAGTTTAACGAGTGACTTCATAGGTTAATACATATTGACTTATTATATTGAACATAACATAAGTCTTTCTTTAACATGGTTTAGGTAAATGTTAAGCTAATTGAGTCCTAGGTCAATAGTCTTTTCATTGTGGATCTTTAAGTGTTAATTGTGTAGAATTGCTCATAAATGTTGTATGTCAAAAAGAGATTAGGTAGGCATTACTGATAATCAGGTAAAGCGCAATGTTTGTCTGCATTAAAAATTTGCGAATAATGTATAATGGTTCATATTTAGACTAAATGATGTATTGCTTGGGAACTAGGTTGAGCTACACGTGGCGACAACTAGGACGTGTGTTCAGCTCATGACACCAATGTTTGACACTGCTGCTGTGGTAGCATTAACACTATTAGTGGAAAATATTTCGTATTTTATTTACTAATTAGCTGCTAAATAATTATGTAGGAATACTGAACAATTTAAACAATACATAATTTTTTGTGACATTAACTTTTTTTTTACTCACTTTTTAATGATTTAACTTTACGTTCTCCTAGATTTATTTACTATATTATTAATGGTTATTATCTGTTTAAGAATTAAGTTATAATACTCTATATCTATCAATAAATAGCTTAATTTAACAACAGGGAACCTTTTGATATATGTGAATGGTATACAGTTAGTGTGTATAGTACTAATATTATAAATGTGAAAGGTTGTATGTTTGTTTTATTACACAATAACTGCTAAATGGATTTAAATTTTTGGTACACTCTTTATATCCAGAGGTTACACATGGGCATCTTTTTATCTCCTAAAAGCAAAGGTCTTGTGGGATAGAAAGTTATTCACCCAAAATTAGTTACATATATTTAAATGTGTCATTATCCCGTAAAAATAGTTTCTTAGTATAAGTCATGAGGCGATTGAGGATAATTCCATGTGTAATTTTGTATTTATAATTAATACTTATTTGCTGATATAAGGGTATAATTATCTTGTATGTTTTGTACAGTATAGCTTACATATCGGTAATAAATAGCCTAAGATCACAAGGTAAAGCAAGACAATATCGCTGAGCAAGTAACCACGGACTATCAAATTAGTGTCAGGGGCCATTTGCACGTGATCGTTGCAGTCTGTCTCGCTCACTGCGACCTAGTTACTGATGTAATTTAAGGTTCACTTAACTACACTATATTAAAACTAATAATATTATTTGGTTTGAAAGACAACAAGGAATACAACTGCACAACAGTTGTTTCAAATATGTGTATTTAAGCAATAGATAGCCTATCGAAAAGGGCGTGGTTGTAAAGTCACAAAGTTCATCAAAAAAGTCTAAAGTTATTATAGCAACCCGAACTAACCTGGACCTGATGACCCGAATAAGATCTAAGTAAACTACATAATAAGGTTTCCCAGTTAGTGAGACCTAACAGTTACATTAAACTACGCTACTCTATATGTTCCATCCAGTTTCCTATAACACTTAGCCAGAGAGTTGTTCACTGTTTGTACATGAAATTGTCAAGTAAGAGGGAATTTTCAAAATAAATCAACGGTGTTGCTAGCAGTAGCAATCATAACAAAACTCATAACCATAATTATCTCTTATCATAATTGTCACACTGGTGCGTTTTTAAAATAATGAACTTATGTAAAATTAAAAGCCACGTGCACTTACATTTTATTACCATCGAAAGCAACGTAAACATATTAAAACGTGATCGTTGCATGTATAATTGATTTATTCGAAATACATTCAATTGTAATATCTTTTCCTTTTATAACGTAAAACGGATCAGAATTACAATATTGGAAGCTACGTAAGCTAATGTCTGATGTTTATGACCTAGATACAGCCCGTGAAGGACAATACAATAACACTCGCCTTCACTACTCGACATCGCTATCCAATAGGCTATTAAATTATATAAATGGTTTACTTCATTTTTTGCTCTTGCAAATCAACTTCGTTTTATTTAATAATTTTAAAATTGTTTAAATTAAACACCATCCCTAATAAAAATTAAATTATTTCAGATTTATGCACTTATGACGTCACAATTCATAATAACAATCAAAAGTGCTACCAGAGGGTCCCAAGGATAATTAATTTGTTTGATTTTTGGGTAATTAATTTTAGAAATAAATGCTATATATAAAAATACTAGTTGACCCGTGCGACTTCGTACACGTGATGCTCAGCTCCTATTGGTCTTAGCGTGATGATATATAGCTTATTGCCTTCCTCAATAAATGAGCTATCTAACACTGAAAGAATTTTTCAAATCGGACCAATAGTTTCTGAGATTAGCGAATTCAAGCAAACAAGCAACTCTTTAGCTTTATATATGTATTAGTATAGATGACCCTTATTTAATGCACAGTACACATTACACACATATTATTTCCTTTTACAAAACAGCTTTAAATATTTTTTTTTTAAAATAACATAAGTGCTTGATAAATTCAGGCGTTGCGTTTTATAATTCCGTTAATAGATGATAATAATTTTCCATTTAAAAACTTTTTGTATTGATTAGAAAAATACGTTTAGGAAAATTACTAAGCGTCAGGTGGCAACACGTGATCATACTTTACATACAGTTGGTTAATTTACATACTGTGTTATAATATTTTATGCGTTTTTACATTTGAATGTACACTTTGTACAAGGTTACAAGCTTTTTTAAAGAATAGTACACAATTTGTCATGTATATTTTGGTATAAAAATAAAAACATTTTAATTTTTAGTAGGTATTTTTTGCTGTACTCTACTCTAACAAACTTAAGCATTTCAACCCCTTCAAGCCTTTTTTTCGCTATAAAACATAGCCCGCGTCTCCTTTCCCTTTCCAACGTCTAGTCTATCTATGTACCAAATTTTATTAAAATAGGTTCTGTATTTAAGCGTAAAAGCCCTTACTTCCACATTCATAAAAAATATTTATATTCGATCTGATCCGTAATAAAATGAGCATCTGTAGCAGGTAAGTAACAGTAATGACGAATAAAAAACAAATAAAAAATAATGTCCACTATGCGGTTATTTTAGCGCAGTTTCGGAAATCAGGACAATTTTGCGTTCTGAAGCTTTCTTTCTCAATAACGGGACTGACGACCGAAAAACCGGACTGTACCATACAAAACGAGACATATACTCACATTAGACATACATCACATCTTGATAAAATTGAATATTAAAATGTAAATAGTAATGTAAAGGCACTATCAGTTTGTCATTCACGTGTACGCGCCTATCGTATAACAAGCACGTGGCACCAAATAAAACATTCATCAATTTTATCACATTGCGTATCGAATGTAAATATTATTAACGACATAAAACCACGTCTACACTATCATGTTAGGTTCTATTAAAATATTAATACTATAAAATATTGATGTTAAATTTAATTAGGATCAATATCTCGATTGTCGAATATTAACTTGGCAACACAGGCCTACAACCCCACCTGTCATTACGGTGGGAATAGTAGTCTTAGGCCTACTAGGTCTCCAATGAGACCGCTCTTTTTATTTCGCAATCCAATGGCAAACTAGTTCGCTCTTTTACTTCGTTAGTTCTTTTTTAAATAATTTAGTAAAATTAATAAATAAAGGAAAAAAATCTAGTTCGCAATCCAATGGCGAACTAGTTCGTTCTTTTAGTTCGTTAAATAAATAAAGGAAAAATCATCCATATTCTCAAAAGTGAAACATCAATGTTAAAAATATCGAAGTATATGGATAATTACTGATATTTCTATCACCATTTAAATATATAAGTATATATCGATTTTTTATTAGAAATAAACTACTATTTTTATTTATTACACATTTATTTTTATAGAAGACAAGTAGTCAAGTATGGAAACATAAGCATCCCAGAAGTAAATAATTCGATTTTAAATAATATAAGAACAAAAAAGAACTAAGAGCGAGATCATCAACGAACTAGTTCGTATAGTTCACCTAAAGGAGCGCTCTTTTGAACTAGGTGTTTCGCGAACTACCCAAAACTAGGGAATAGATGAGGGGGGGTGTTTACACTACATAGTATAAAACAAAGTTGCTTCCCGTTCTCTGTCTATCCCTATGTATGCTTATTTCTTTAACACTACGCAACGGATTTTTAACGCGATGTTTATATGTACAATTCATGAAATAATCAAATATTTTTATTAGTTACTAAGAATAGATATGAATAAAATAAACCATTTTATCAGTACTAAAAATGTCGCTCAAGAGCACAATATCTGATTGCACGAATAAAAACACGTGGTCACGTTTAACAACATGATATTGTATTGATGTTTTCATTGGTTAGCTGCTGGCAAAATACTATGTTACATCATATATTTATATAATTTAATGCGTAAATAAATGTACTAATAACGTCTTCAATTCCTGGCATCTGACAATCATTAAAGAGCAATTCATAAGTCAGGTTATGTCTGTCATCATAGTCTGTAGACATTAGTAGCAAAATGTAATCAGAAAAATCAAAATAATCATCATGAAAATAATGTAAATGAATTATTTTTCCGTTTCTTTTTACTATATTTTTTTTTCTTTGAAAATAAGTGCTCATTGTTTAATTTCTCTTATTATGACGAATCACATATTATTTATAATCTTCCATAATTAATTCTCCAATATTAATTAAAACTCTAGACATATACCCTAAAATCATAATGTAACTTATAACCAAATCTATAATATTATAAAGAGGTAAACTGTGACTAAGTAGGGGGTAATCTCTGGATCTACTGAACCGATTTTGAAAATTCTTTTACCAACTGAAAGCCACATTAATTGTGTGTGTCATAGGCTGAGTATATATTAAAAATTGAAAAAAATCTGCCTTAACAATGATAGATATACGATTAATGGTTGCGGTTAGTATGAATGAATAAAGGAGTGGGTGTGTGTGAGTGATCATAAATCAAATTGACAAGCTAGACAAACACTGCTAAAAAAAAAAAATTAAAATTTGAAAGAGAGTGTATAGTTGAGACAATGAAAATTTGAGACACGTACCCAATACAGAAAAAAAAGAAATAATATTTTTTTTAGTGTTTGACAAAAAGTACATAAGTTCACGACGTATGCAATGAACACATGCAACGTGAGATAAATTCTATTAAGAGTAAAAAAACTTTTGCGTATCAGCCAATGTAAGCGTACGAAAAACTCAGCACAAGTCTCAACACGTGCATCTGTTAATGTATAGTTAGGATTATAAACAGGCATACAACAACTATTTTTATATAGTACATTTATATAATATTAACTAGTCTAACGTAGAGTTTTTTGAGAACATTTTCTATAGTAATGTATATTTTTACACCATCAGAAAGTAGAGATTTCAACGAACAAAAATCCCATCGACGTGAGATTTTTCGACTGAAAATTGGGGTGCTTTTTCATATTGAGTCAATAAAAATTAAAAAAAAATATTTTGAATAAAAAAAATTACTTACCTTGTATTTGGGACATACAAAGGTAAGTTTTCACTAAATTTCGTGAAAAAATAATTGTTTTTGTAGAAGATAAAAATAAAAAACCAATAACTTGGTAATTTAGAGTTTACGTGAAAAAGTGTAAACACAAAAGTTTTACATGTTATAATTACCTACAACTTAGCCGTAAAACCCTTTTCCATAGGACTTGTAGTTTTGCCGAAAATCGAGATAAACCGTTTTTACCCTTTAAATCTCCTCCCTTTTCCACTTCCCGACCTCAGATGGCCCGTAAATTATTCCAATGGGTTTCATTCTACTATATTTTTATTTTACTTTTTTACCATTTTCAAAGGCTTCGGGCACTGGCCTATGTATGTTACTTCAGTTTAAAAAGTATATTAAGTGGTTTCGGTCAGCCGTTTTTGCTTGACTGAGTTACAAACATTCAAACATCTATAAGCAATAAACACACTAAGTTACACATTTATAATATTACTAGTAGGGTAGTTCGCCTAAACCACGTTTTTTGGTTGTCTCGCTAGGCGAACACTATGTAACTGCTTTATATAGATTCTGTACCTATTTTTTACGATAGTTAACTTAATTTCCTAGCTGGAATCATTATTAAACAGAAGAAATCATTATTAATAACAAAGTTATGATCAATACAAACATTGAATTCTAATTTCCCTGGCATGTCCCCTTCCCTAAATTTTTTTAAGTTCAATTATGATTAAGGTATCATAAAATTTAATTGTATTTAATAATATCATTGTGATTATGGAATTATACCAAATTTTATATTTGTACTCGTATAAAATATAATTTCCATGGGCTACCGGTTCGGCAAGTATAATAACAAAACAGGTACATTTAAATGTTAACGGTTATCATATTTTGACTGGTCCAGTCTGCTGCGATAGGCCTTCGAAGTAGGATGTGCGTATCTCTTTTCAATTTGACGCCATTTACATAAGTATACCCCTTCTCGGACTTTGGTTTATAAATTTTATAATTTCTGTGGGCGTTATTTCTCAGCCCACAGTTTAATTTTGAAATGATAATCGTTTTCGAGGGCGATTCTCTTATTTTGAAGTATTAATAGTTCTTATTTACTGTTTCTTTGCTATGATGATTTTTTCACTTAAATCTAATTTCCTTGGTGCTAATTTCCATGTTTTCCATGGCTCTATAACGACCATGGAAATTTTGTAATGCCAAGGAAATTATTTACGAAAGACGTTTTTAATGCAGGGATGAATGTAAAAATGGGAAGATCGAAGAAAAATCAGACTAGGGAAGAAAAATTAGAAAAAAAACGATTACTAAACGTAATAGGTTAAAAAAAATAAGAAATCATCCTCAATTATATGAATTCATTCAATTCAAATAGAGGATTTACAGTGAGACTGGACATGGCAAGGGGGCACTAGACGGAGTAGGTGGCGTTCTTAAAAGAACTGCCGATAATCACGTTGCTTACGGTAATGATATGGCTGACTTGGACAGCTTATTTTAGCCTTGACAGCCTTTTGAACTTCTGGGCCTTTGGAACTTTTAGCCTCAAACTCAACTCTAGATGACCAAGAATTAAACTTGTGTTTTCTATTAACATCTCTTTGGTGGTCGTTTCGCAATGGGCTAAATCTAATTTAGTTCAGGTCAACCCCCTGAAGACACAAGTTTGCGCGTTTACCACTAAAAAAAACCCATTTGTCGTATCTCCTTTCTTCGAAAACACTCCCCTTAAAACCTCGCCTAGTATTGCAATATTGGGCATATTCGGTATTTCGAGTGACTGTCAGTTTCACGATCATTTGGCGAGCAAGGCCAGGCTGGTCTCCAAAAAACTAGGTGTGATTAGCCTAGCCAGACAGTACTTTACATCTCAGCAGCGACTGACGCTATATGTGTTCAACGAAGAGCTGCTCGGATTGTCGGGGACCCGGTGTTGCATTCAAGGCCCTTTGGCGCTGCCTAGAGACGTATCTTCATTGTGCGTCTTCTATCGCATATATCACGGGGAGTGTTCCGAACAGTTTTTCCATTTGATCCGTGCCGCCGAATTCCACCATCGCACTGCACGCCACAGACTTAAATATCATCCTCATCATCTGGATGTGTGGCGTGCCTCAACAGTGCGTTTTTCCAGAACTTTTATTCCACGTACAATCAACTGTGTGTTTGTTTATTGTAGTACCTTTTGAATTGTTAGTATTTTTGATTAAATTTAATGAAAATGATTCTGATTTCGGACATTCACCTAATTTCCTTGCAATAGAAATAAATTTCCTTGGCATCTCTCTAATTTCCTTGGATGAAGAAAATTTTTTGACCTCATATCTTTTTTTGGAATTACTTTGAGAAAATTCTAAGACACTACAAATATAGTTTTTGATTTTATATCAATTCAGCTTGCATTTATTCCGAGAATTAAAAATTTCCATGGAAATTAGGCAAAATTAAAGATTTTTGACGAACTACCCAGTAACAGTTAAGATTACCACAAAAAACTATTACCCAAATAAAAGAAAATTATACAAAAAACGGAGTATGTGAGAAGCAATACCTTAAGTTATTAAAAATGAATATTTTATATAATTATGTAAATCTTGTTTGCAACAAACCCCTGTCTGTGGTCAAACTGAAAACTACCTATAATTTTAATATTATATTAACTGAACATAACGTGCTTATGTTCGGACAAGGAAATATTAGATCTGCTTAACGATACAATCCTTCGGCGATGCTAAATAGCAACATAGGACAATAAGTTAAAAATATAAAATGACCTACTTACGTCATTGAGCTGGCTGCAAAGGTTACGATACAAACTTTTATCAGCATTCGATACGTATCTTAGTTTCTACTCACTCACTCATTGGTCACTGTAAAAGAGTTAAATTACTCATGTGCTACGTGTTCTGATCGATTACGCTTTTATTGTTATGTGTATAAAAAGGTATGTTAAATATAGACAAGTGTCTGCAAATATGAAACCGTCATAACTAATACTAATGATAATGACGTAACTGTGGCTCACTCGTCATGTGGATTATACTTTGTAGATCATTATCGTCTGAATAGGTTTATTATGTCATAGCCCACGTGCTCCAGCCACGTGTTCGGAGCTCGTGGCAACAGCGCTAGTCGTGGTCGTTTCTATGAAATATATTAATGCGTGTATTATTATGTCCTAAGCAATTATGTGCTTTCTAAGAAATATTTTTTTTAATCTTGTACCAAATCATTTGTTTCTTAGGCTCAAAAAAAAATGGTTTTGTTAATAAGTTGGCACCAGAAAAAGGGCAAAAACAAATTTAGGGGAACCCGGATAGATGGATGACATAAGTTGTCTATTGCTAGTAGAAAAGAAACTTCTTTTTCTAATTGTTTAGACATATTGAATCCACAGTAATGAAATCATTTTTATATTCTTTTGAGTTAGCAAGCGTCGGTAGTTATTTCAACTTCCAACACATTCTCCGATACCTCCGATAGACTTTAGGTAGTTGTTAACTTGTAAAAGGGATGTCGGTGTAGTATCGTGATGCATAGACTCCATTGTGATGGATGGATTGATTTATTTTAGTATTTGAGATTTAAGTGTTTGATATTATTTACTCGGTTTCCATGTAAAGTGTACCTATATGTCTATAACGTATTTTTGTTCAGCATAGCTCCCACACAGATAATATTTCAAAAGGTAGTCAATTACTAAAATGCTGTAAAAGTAAATAAGCATCATTTATTGTCGGCGCCACAAATCCTCCAACAATTGAACTGATTAAGCAAAATTACTCGGATGTCTAGACTAAAAAAAATCTGTATGTGAACATAATTTATTTATCCAACTATCAAACTTTGCTTTATGTTGATATATCATTTAACAATATAACATACATATAAAATGAGTATGTCAGCGTCCACGTGTGCTGGTCACGTGTTTGGCAGAGATAACGGTCACTCAGTAATGCTGAAAACTAGTTTTAAGTAGCACAAGGCTTTCGCGTTCTTTTACCATTGGTTTGCTTCTCTAATCGTTTTATTTATTACTTAAAAATATTTACTTACTCATATTTATTTCAATAATCAAGAAACAAGTGGAGTAAAGTGTGCTACATGTGTTATGACTTATGAAATATGTATGAAAGAGGCGAATGTAAATGTTAAAACCTTAGTAGATAAAAATGGAGATTGCATTCATAACTTTTTTCTTATGTTTTATTTTCTTTGCATAAAACTTTTTAGTAAGAAACTTTGAATAACTACGTCCAAGTTTACGTGCTTGTGTGCGCGTTTGTTCTTTGATGTCATGTATGTCAAATATTTTTAAGTGTCATCATGTTTCTTAAACAATTCTACTATTGCTACAAACACACACACACACATTCGTATTTGACAAACAAGCTATTGAATTGTGAAAACGGAAAATTAGAGTAATTAATTTGGGAGTAATAAGACTGACATTTCAGTCATATATTTATAGGTTGTTTTATATATGTATTTCTACATTGGTTACAGTATTAACAACTTCTTAATATAAAGTTTTTAAGTAATAATTAAATATTCCATTTGTACAAGACAAAATTCGGATATGTGGGATCAGTTTGAGAAAAACTAGCAGCAGAATTTAACCACTATATTGAGAGAAAACACAGAATATTTTACATCTTAAAGTAACACGTCATTCTTGCGTCGTAGGCGGGCAGAATAGGCCGTACCCATACCGCTCTTCGTTCTTCATACCACACTTCAAATTCATTCATCTCATTCATCTTCGTTCCCTTTTCATACACTGGAGACAGGATACATGTCACTGTAAAATTGTCAACAACGTTAAATTAATAATCTATCTCGCGATATTGTAAAGTATCGAAAGATTCTAAACTGTAAGATATTGCTGTCCGAAGGCTTTATTATTATTTTTGTGCTTTACTGTAAGTAAATTCATTCTGATTGACAATTTGACGGTTCTACTTCGATAGATCATAATTTACCAAAAAAAAACGTTAAATGTAAGCAATATATATATAGATAGATTATAAACTAACGGTTTATACAATTTTACGGTGACATTATACAAAATATATTGGACATTGTCCATTTATTGTATTACATCGTTATTTCATTAATCAGCTGTGATTTCTTGTAGTCGTGGAAAATTTACGAGAATCATTATTGTTATTTTTCATATCTTTAGATAACCTTAAGTTACACTCAGTTGCTCAATTGCTGCGTAGTGGAGACGGGGATAGTAAATCGGAGGTTACTAAAGCGTTATGGGGACCGATTGGATTGTGAAGATTAGGTGCAAAAACAAAAATCATTTAAACCCTTTTTGAGGCTTGTACAAATTTTCAAAAATGTAAAAAAACAGTCACATGGAAATATTCGAGCGCCTCAGACATTCATAGCGTAAATGTCCTACGTCTAATATCTTCTAATAAGTAAAAGAACTTATTCTGATGGTTTGTTAGTTTGGGATGGCCGTAAAAGGGAGTAGAAAAATTAAAAAAAATATTGAACGTGTCAGATATTCAGAGGGAATGCTAAATGTACTCAAATAAATGTCTTTCTCAAATCATTGACGATATGGACGCACAGTTTGGTTTCGTCAAGACCGATTTTTGGAAATGTAAAAAAAATGTGGTCTTGAAATACGTCTGATTTTTATATATGTAGACGGTTCATCTTGATGCCCAAGTCGCCCTTAATATTAATCTGAGAATTTAAACATTTTTTTTATTTTCCTTTTTTTTAATTAAACAAATTCTATTACTTATTTATAGAAAAAAGTTTAAGCAAATTAAAAATAAGTACATAATTTGTATCTTAATCTTCATCGTCACTGGATTTCAACTTGGTCAAGTTTTAGCTACATCGCCTTGCAAAATTTGTCAAATTATATTATATTTTCCCTAATCCTTAAAGGATTTCCTTGAGAATAAAAAATAAAAAAATATACACATTTCTGTACCTAATTAACATACCTTGTCTTAATCTGGCACTCAAGTTTTTTTTAGGGTCATTTTTTTTACTAAATTGATCGATTGCCTTCAACGCACGCCCCCGTATTAAGGGAATGTATGGTGGGGGCTGAAGGATTTTCCATATATGGTGCTTTGAAACGCTTGAGTAAAACGCTCATCTACTATCAATAAATAGTTCGTTCCCGCTAACCTCTAGTCAAGTGTCTCATTATACTTTCGTTATCTCGTCACGTTTGTATTAACTGTAGGCATGCTTTTTACTTAATTTTAAAATGCAATAATAAGCATATTATAACTAAATGTTCTGGTCAATAAACCTGTATTCAGAATACAAAGTGCATACACCTGTGTATTGTATTTTACTAAGTGTTCAGGCATAAATGCATATTTCATGCTTTGTGTTTCACTCTATCAATTTACAATTTACGTATGTGTAATTTGAAGCATAACATTTTATAATAATAAGTAAAAATGGCTTTACTTCGTGTGTAGTTATTTAAGTGTTGATATTACTTGGTATACCTACCAAGTACCACATAATACATATGTCATTAATTCATTTCTTAATTTATTATACAAGTTTAGTTAAATTACGCTATGCTCAAAGACTAATAAGTCCCATAAAACTAATATTGAATCTACTGCCGCTGTATTAATTGTATTTGCAGTCGACGACGCGCCGCGTTGGTTGGCCGCAATTCCTATCTCGGAAGCATCGACCTCCAGACACGTGTTGCACGTAGGGTTGTCAATATCACCGTCTACAATATATTTTAAATATACTATACATTTTTTTATAGCAGTTAAGGGACAAACGAGCAGAATGCCCTGCTGATGATAAGTGGCCTCCGTCATCCATGGACATCGGCAATACAAGAGAGTGACTCTTGTTATGCCGATGCTTTGCCACCTCGAAGATAGAGTGAGGAAGGGGAATGAAGAGAAGAATGCTACGGTTTCAGTAGACCCTGAACGAGAACCCAGAATTCACTAGAATTGCAGCATTAACAGGATGGGAGGGGAAGGGGTAAGTCTGGTCCACACGGCTCGACCGGAACGAGTCAATGACACTTGGCCGTCAGATTCACATGCTGGTCGCAAGTCAGAGTGCGAGAAGCTTTCCCAACGGCAGAGGGGAATTGTTTTCTAACCCATCCTCTCACAGGTACATTAGAAGTAACTATAGCTGTATGTTAATATTGCTTAATATCATTCATCACGTTAGTAATAATGTGACGAGGAAGTAATAAACGCATGCAAGGACGTTTAATTGTGTGGCACATTATTTTTATTTACCTACTAGCTGAACGGGCAACTTTGTTTAGCCATATAAATTATTTCTAGTGAGTCACCCTTAACCGAGGGATATACAAAATAGCCTACGACCTTATTCTCTGACCTACTAGATTTTTATACGTAAGATTTTTTTTGGTTAGAATAAATATCATTCTTCTTCTTCTACTTCACTTATAGCTTTCAGGTGTGCAACAACATGTGCGCACAAAGTACTCCGCCAATGTCACGTATATTGAGTAAAACACAAAGGAGATTGTACTAGAATATTGCGTGCTTGACTTTCCATTAGAGAGATATCACAATAGGAGGAATAAAACGTTAATATAGATCACAACACAAAACACAAAAACAATTAGAGCAACAAAAATATTATAAAACAATATTCATATATAAATTGGTTAAATGTTACTTTAAAGTTTTATTCTATGAAGCCTTATAAATGTACATACAAATTTGACATGACGACTAAAAACCAGTTGGAGGAAGCATTTCACGTTAGTAGGGCGGGGAATGTTAGAAGGGAGTAAATTATAAAGTTTATAGAGGAGCTTAGGACAAGAAAATAGAATATGGGTCACCGAACCTTCGTCCAATCCACATTCACACAAAGAGTGATCCCTTATCCTTAATTTTAAAAGATGTACCGGGGTACACGAGTGCCCAATACGTAAGCGACTTATTGTGGAAATGACCCAGCGAGACTCATTCCGATGATAAAAGAACCAAGGTCGTTTGCAAAGACACTGCTAGTGTCATGTTTAATGATGAAAAGAACATAAAGGATAATTATATGGGAAACTGAAGCAGTTGTCATTTTATTAATAGAACCTTTTATCCTATTTCCATAGCAATATAGTTACGTAATAAAGTTACCTAATAGCGGTAACGTTATTGATTTTGTAGTCACGTGTTGGAACACGAGCCGCCGTTGCCATCGACTGAAGTGTGCATCCTGTGTAGACGATAAGTTCATCAATATAAATGTAAATTTATATGCTTAAAGTTAATATTTCCAAATTAAATGTAAAATTATACTGTAATGTTCGTAAAACAAATTTTAAATTCACATATATAGCATACCAGCTGACCCGACAAACGTTGTTTTACTCTTAGGTTTTACTATATAAATTTAAAAAAATTGGGGTAGCCACCACTATTATTTAGGGGATTAAAATAGATGTTGAACGATTCCCAGACCTACCCGATATGCACACAGAATTTAGTAACAATCAGTCGAGCTGTTTCGAAGGAGTTTGGTAACAAACATTGCGACACCAAAGTATATATTCGAGTTATCTATATGTTCACTCACACTTGTTTTTATTTAGTTTGAAGTCGGTAAATTTTTTTGTTACAAATGTTTTATTTGTACAATTTCATTAATTGTCTATGATACCAGTTGCAATAAAATAAAGCATTCAAGTTAAATGACCTGTGAGAAAAAAGGAAACTCTGGTGCTAAGTTCAAAGGCAATTGTGACTTAGTTGATTTGTTTCTATTTGAAAAAAGAGAAACAATAGTTGAGACTTGAGATCCAGTTATTATTCTGTTAAATATGAAGTACTTTATATTAAGTGCTTATACTACTATAATATAATTAATTCTAATTTGTTCTTCAAATTTTGCAAATTACTTCAATTAAGCTTTTTTGGTTCGGTTCGTCGTTATTATACCAAAGTTGAATGGCTTTCTTTTTAAAATTAGCGCGTTTACTAACATAAATGTATTGTTGTGCTCATTCTCTAAATGAAATATATTTGGTCCATTGTAATTTGAGTCAACAACATGTCATGCTCTATTTCTTTTGACTTTCAATATATAAGGTGTCTTAACATGACATATTATTGTTCATTAGTAACCGATACTCGTTTCACTACAGTACGTAATGAGGTTGATTAATCCCTAAAAACTGTTTATTCTATTATATATATAATATATGGTTAAGCAAATAAGAGGAATAGATTTTTAACGAATAATATTGGCTAACCACAATAACATGTTTACGAAGAACGAGACACGTGATAAATGAAGACGTCAAACGCCCGAAATTCAATTGAAAAATTACATACTTCCACCAAATTATTTAATTTTTCTCTCTTTTGAAGGTCCTGTGAGGACAAAGGTAAACAACTTGTGTTCTTTGTAGTCTTAGTAATAGGGTTCCGTACCCATAGGGTAAATATGCTATTGCCCTATTACAAAAACTGCGCTGTACGGCTGTTTGTTACAAGGCTGTATCTCATGAACAGTGATAGCCAGACATTTGAAATTTTGATGATGTATTTCTGTTGCCCCATATAACAACAAATACTAAAAACAGAATAAAATAAATATAAAACAAACGTGATTTTTTTTTTGCAACAATTTTGCACTCTTCGTGCTCAAGTCCGACTCGCACTTGGCCGGTTTTTTTTAATATTTATCTATTTCCATATACAACATAATATTAATACGTACGTATGTGTTAGAAAGTAATTCTGTTTGTGTATCTGTCTTTCTGACATTAGATGCATTTTGCGACTCCAAACCATTCATGTTAAGCTATTTTCAAATAAATCGCCCCCAGGAGAATACAAATACGGACGCCATCTTAAAACTTGGAATGAAGGTGCAGCTCAAAGTTGATGGCTTCTTATCTAGACAGATCTTGGTGATTTTGTTACATAAATATATTATGATATATTTAAATGGGCCGCCATCAATTATAGGTTAACTAATTGCGTTCAAAACCGATAGTGCTATTCTGAGGCTATTAAAATTACTGTTTTCTTTATTCATCGAAATGTCTTTTCTTATAATTTACGTGAACGAAGACAACGTATTATAGTAGCGATTTGTATTGTATTATTTAGTCTTTTTAAACAGATGTATAGTAAAATAGAACAAAGATAGTATTACGAAATTACTATTGCCTGATATCTTATTATTATGTTGCATAGATATTTGTGATAAACAATTACTGTCAGTCTCTTAATTATATTTATAATCACTAATCAATAATCGAAATGTATTAAGACATATAGTGATAACAGTACCAATATGCGTAAGAGAATTTGTAAATAATAGTGTGCAATTAAAAATAAGATTAAAGACCTAAAAAGATGTCAAGTCCATCATTGTGGCCTTCCATTCACTTCTACGCGCGTACAATATTAAAACTTTAACACTGATGAATATATTAAGTAAAGAATACAGTCATAGCCAGAAAACTAAAAATTAAGTAAATAAATTATGTTGGCTGACGCCCGAAATTGGTGCGCATTTTTTTATGACATAAAAACGAGGAGACGGTCTACCTGGTGGCACCCAAGAGGGGCTAGGTTAATCGCCTTTCACATATTCATATATCGTTTACAAGTTATGGGCTGTCCTGGCTTAAATCTAGATCGTCGAGGCTGCCACGATCTAATTTTAGTACTTACATAATAGTATTTTTTTACATATTAAAAAGCAGATAATATTATTGGAATAGTTTTCGCTTTATCAATAATTATATTTTTTATATTTGTAAATAGAAAAAATATAATTAGTGGTAAATATGGGAGGCTAGCTAGTACTAAATAAAATTACCAGAAATCCCTTTACACCTACACAATTGGGAACACATGGGTAGAGCGAGCACGTGAGATGTGCGCGCGCATCTTGACGAAGACCTTGTCACCCATACTAAGTACACATTGCAAAATAAGTACAATTTGTATGTTTTATTAGTCACAAAGTGGGCCACCTTAGCTTTTTTTCCTGACCATCTATTTAAATTAACAAAGTATTTTAAATGAGATCATATTTAGGTGGACAGATAATATGTGTTTATGTTAAAGCTGACTCTCATTCTGATTACTATTGTTTTACTTTTTCATCTCTTATTAGTTCCTCGTATTACTGGTGTGTTCAGTGCATTACATTGCTTGACTAAAATGTTGTAGATATCAAAATAGTAATTTGAATTGCAAATAATACTTTGTGTTATCAAATACTCAGACCTCTGGTCCCTTGGTGGTGTAAAAAATCAAACTTCTAAGTTTACCCAATGCAAAGATACGGGTGTTTATGTTAATCACAGAGTTATGGGACACTTTCCGATGACCTAGAATTATAAAATTTAGCATGAAGTAAGGTACCTACTCATAGCACAAGTAAAAGAAAAAATTAAAAAACTATAAATTTCTTTTTACAACACTAAAAAATTCTATCTAAAGATATCAAGTTGAAATTAATATCAAATAACAAAGTCTCTTGGATCTGTTAAAAAAATAAAATTTGTAAGTCAACGCAAAGATATATACAACCGCTTATCTCATCTGTTTCTTTCATGTCTTTGTTATTCGTATTATTTTCATTTGCCAAAATAATCAAAATTCCCAGGGTTGGTCCTTTGACCTAGGAACATGATTTTTGGCAAGAAGCAAGGTCTTATAGCTACTACACTAGTGTGGGGAAAATCCGAAAATTTTTCTTGTGACGTATTATTTGAAGAATAATAAGTTAAAATTAATATTTAAAATGAACATGAAACTAGGACATTCCATATAAAGCTGCAATGAAAAAAAGTCGAATTATTATAACAATTCATCACATTGACCCATCATCACGACCCGTCAATGGCCCACTGCTGAACCGGGTCTCCTATATAGTATTAGGCCATAGTCCACCACGCTGGCCCAGTGCGGGTTGGCAGACTTCAAACACCTTTGAGAACTTTTAGGGAACTCTCAGGTGTTCATGTTTCGTCACGATGTTTTCCTTCACCGTTAAAGCAAGTGATATTTAATTGCTTAAAACACACATAACTCAGAAAAGTCAGAGGTGTGTGCCTGTGTGTGGGATCGAATTCGGATCTCCCGAGTAAGACATCGAAGTCTCAACCACGGGGCCATTACTGTTGCACACTTAACCCATTTTTTACATTAATTCTGAAAATTAATTACCTCACTAGCAGCTGAGGCCCACAGTATTAAAATTATTAGCGGCTAAATTTTTAAACTACAAAATAATTTTAATTGAAAACTAATCATCTGAAAATATGTAAATATTAAAAGTTTGTTTTACTGCCATCTACTGCATGGCTATGAAACTGAACAACAAACTCAGTTGAAACAGCGTTGAATAGCGTACAGCTATATCTCTTATGTAATACAGCTAATTCTCAACAGAGGGCAGGCTTTATTTCCTAATTTTTAAATGATTTCTCAGAATGGTTACTGACAGTCTTCTTTATAGATGTTTTATCATTCCTCGAAATTACCTTTGGACTGTGTATGAAGATTTAAAAAAAGGTGTAAGAGACATTGCAATAAAAATAAAATAAAAAAGAAAAATACAACCGAATTGATCTTTTATTTAT
Source organism: Limenitis camilla (assembly GCA_905147385.1). Classification (NCBI taxonomy): domain Eukaryota; kingdom Metazoa; phylum Arthropoda; class Insecta; order Lepidoptera; family Nymphalidae; genus Limenitis; species Limenitis camilla. The sequence continues at coordinate 7,255,656 of LR990245.1, read as the reverse complement.
TTTTGATGTCGGTTGACAAGAAGGCAACAACCTCAACGAGTCATTAGCAATTGAGCTGTTTGGTTTGAAATTATACAATTGTGCATTGCTATAAGTTTTCAATCTAGTAAAACATTTATCTTAAATGAAATCATATTTTATATTTCTCATTTGTAAACCTCTATAATATTATAATCTCAAACAAGCAAATCTTTTTGGCTTATCTTTTACCTTGAAGCAGTAATATTGTTTTCATTCAGATTTAATTTAGCGTGATAGATCAGTCTGTGTTTGTATATAGATAAGAATACAATTTTTTTAAATGTTTTTTTATTTCCTAGTGTTATTTTATGTAATTACACAAAATATTTATAAGCATGATTTTGCAATAAGCAATCAACTAAATGAAGCAGACATTAAGGTCACAAAGGCACAAGAAGAACATTAATTGTAAAATCCGAGATAGGATAATATTGTTGTAATAGTAGATTATTTTGTCATTTGCAAACTATTCTATTTATACTTTTAAGAAATAGGGTTATAAAAAAATTGTTGTTTTTTTGCTTGTTCAGAGCATTGAACATTTTTATCATTACCTATGTATTGTTGTATTTTTTTAATTTTTCATAAGACTATGTAATTATATTATGTAAATTGATAAAAAGAGAGAGAGAGTGAAGAGTCTACGCAGAATAACAGCATGACGGCTTGACTATAATATCCTCCTGGGGTTATACTTTAGACTCAGAGTTTCAGCGTTACTCCTAGAATACTCGCGATCTAAATCCATCATAATTCTGTCGTGACGGCGTATTTATTTTGCAACCCCCACTTCCTTGATTTGTGTTTATCACTTGGGCCAACATTCAAGTAACAGGATGCTACTCATACCAGTCGTACCAACATCAAGATCAAGTAACAGGATGTTACTCATATCAGTCGTACCAACATCAAGATCAAGTAACAGGATGCTACTTAAATTATAAGTGTTGTCAACATCATAATTAACAATTATTATTACACTGAAACTAATTGAAAGGTAATTAATGTTTTTCTAAAAAGGAAAAGTCATTGAAAAATTATATTAAGTAGTATTACCGTTAGAGAGGTACCTATGTAATTTATACAATAAACACTTTAATATGATTATTTTTAAATAAGTGTGGGAATGTTAGTTATTAGAATATTGATAGGTATGATTAATCAGTTATTCTTTGCAATCGTAAGTTAAACAACTGATATATAGGTAGAAACTCTCCGATCATAAAAAATTGAAGATCATTCCATTATTCGCAACTATCGCAAGGAGAAGAAGAGAATACAGTGTATAACTTTTCTTTAGTGAACCCAAGATCCCTATTACTACGCTTATCCCTATTACGCTTATACATGCGAAGTAACTTTGTCTGCCTTGTACTTTTTCACGCCTAAACCACTGAACCGTTTTGATGGGTACGCTGATAGAATAGAGCTTGCGAAAAGACATAGGATAGCTTTATATGAAATATGATGTTTTTTTTTAAACGTGGTAAATTACACCCGTACGAATATGGGGTGGGTCGACTAATTTAAATATAAAGAATAATTCGGCCAAGTGCGAGTTTGGAACTCGCGCTTTGAGGGTTCCGTACAATTTCAATAAAGGGACGAACAGTATCAAATTTGATTTTCGTGTGTGTTAAAATATTATCAAAAGTAGTATTGGAGGGAATTTGCTCTCGACATTAATAATACGTGTTTCAATTGAATATAATCACTTACAAAAATAATATAAGAAAATATGAAAACATTTAAAAAAAAAGATATAAAAATAATTACACTAAAATAATTTTAAAGTCGGTGGTCATATATTAGTATGGCGCGTGGCTGCGCGGCCCGCTAAAGCGGACCGCGTGAAGGAGTGAGTAACAATTCGTCTGATTTCGGATGGCGGTTATGTAGTAAATGGTAGAGAGGTGTAGAAAGTAGTAGAAAAAAGTAGTGATTTGTAAACGGCGCGGCGGAAGAAAATGGTAGTCAGTGATAAGCAGTGTTAGACAGTGGTCTACTATTTTACGTTCATTAACTTCTACTGGGCACTGTCTGTAACTTACTTTTCTACTATCTATAGCTCTGTCAACTTTCCACTGTTTACTGCCTAAATGTTCTAAAGTGAATATCAGATTGATATGCTATCGAGCACAGTACAGTGGAATGTAAAAAAGGCACCTTCTTTAATATCTACCAGAGCCATAAGATGTAAAAAAAACATCCAGGACATGAAAATCACTTCAGCGCACAGAAGAATTTAATGAATGTAAAATAATAGACTACTGCCAATCACTGACTACCATTTTTCTACTACTTTCTACCATTGTCTACCAGCTCCCTGCCAATTGGATGAGATTTCTAGTATTTTTATTTGAGTAGCGCCCACCTATTTTAATTACCTGGCCGTCCTCCATTACCCATCTCTGAAACCCTCGATGAATCATTTGACAGAACGAAAGTTCTTCTATAAACCGTATCAAAGTCTTGCATAGTTCTCAACTTGTAGTCTCTTCAATATTTTCCATATACTTAATATGGAAAAATAAGTTCCACCATAATGATTTTTTTTCTGTTTATCAAGTAGACCTGTATACACTGATCATCTTTTTTCAAAAAATCACTCTTCCTTCTTGTATACTTTCTGAGATGGATACCGACGAAATTTGCATGGCCGTCATCTTGAACCATTTTGGTTTTTTTCCGTTTCCTGTCAATTGGATGAGGTTTCGAATGATTTTTGTTCGAGAACCCCCCACCTACCTTAAATACCCTGGCCGTGCTCCTTCCCCGTCTTCGAAGTCCTTAATCAACACTTGTCAGAATAAAAGTTCTTCTCTTGAATATTTCCCATACATTTAGTATAGTATAATATATACTAAATGTATGGGAAATATTCAAGAGACTACAAGTTGGAAACTATGCAAGACTTTGATACGGTTCGTAGAAGAACTTTTATTCTGACAAGTGTTGATTAAGGATTTTGGAGACGGGGAAGGAGCACAGCCAGGGTATTCAAGATAGGTGGGGGGTTCTCGAACAAAAATCATTCATAACCTCATCCAATTGGCAGGGAACGGAAAAAAAAACCAAAATGGTAGATCCAAGATGGCGGCCATGCAAATTTCGTCGGTGTCTATCTTAGAAAGTATACAAGTAGGAAGAGTGATTTTTTTGAAAAAGATTATCAGTACCAATATGAAGGTCTACTTGATGAACAGAAAAAAATACAAGATGGCTGAGTTTATTTTTCCATACAAAATATATATGGGGAATATTAATTTAGTATAATATATATTTTTTTTTCTATTCATCAAGTAGACCTTGAGGCCCTGATCATCTTTTTCCAATAAACTAATCTTCCATCTTGTATACTTTCTGAGATAGACACCGATGAAATCGGTATGGCCGCCATCTTAAATCCGCCATTTTGGATTTTTTTTTGAGCTCATTGCCAATTGTATGAGGTTTCAAATGATATTTGCTCGAGCACCTCCCACCTATCTTAAATATCCTGTCTGTGCTCTTCCTCCGTCTCTGAAACCCTCAATCATCAGCTTTCTCCATATTTTTCCTCTGAATGAATTTTCGTCCTCTATACGGAACCATGTGTAAAAAAAATTTTTTTCATACAAAATTTTACAGTAGAGGTGATCAATCAGTCAGTGAATCAGCACAAGCAGCTATATATATATTAATTAATAATAATAATAACTAGTATGGCGCGTGCCTGCGCGGCCCGCTAAAGCGGACCGCGTGAAAATGGTAGACAGTGGTCTACTATTTTACGTTCATTAACTTCTACTGTGCACTGTCTATAACTTAATTTTCTACTATCTATAGCTCTGTCAACTATCCACTGTTTACTGCCATAATATTCTAAAACGAATATCAGATTGATATGCACATGTCATATCGTCAACAGCTTGAGATTCATTTCACACGATACGACGACAAAAACGTTGATGTTTGCGATTTAAGTAATACACGTCTTCGGTACAGAATTAAACTCTGATAAACGTTAAGGCTTTGAAAATTTGAGTAACTAGAAAAGGTGACTTACTTAAAACCTCATTGAAGTCTTAAAAATTAAAAATCGAATAAATTAATTAATGGAATTTATCTTTTATCAAATAAATTTAAATACATTTTTGCATTACAAATAATTTTTATTTTTCTTGGAATTATAAAATATTCAATATGAGAAAATTAAACTTCTAACTAGTGTTCAAACAGTAAAAATATTTTGTATCTGTATCGAGGGGAGGTTTATTGTATAACATATTCGAATATTACTAAAATCGCAAACTTGAATTATTTCACGTCCGCATATGTGGAAGAATTTTTACTTTTTCACAGTTTTAGGATACTATAGACTTACATATTTAATATAATTTCAACTTGATAAGTTCACGTATTCTTCAAATAATGCGTCAAAGTCTAAATCTATAAAAGATTTGTTTTCTCGTGACATAACAACAAATTGCCATTTTTCGGATTTTTCCCTATACTAGCTATAAGACCTTGCTTCTTGTCAAAAATCATGTTCCTAGATTTAACTCGAAAATTAAAATTACAATACATGAGACAAAAGCGGCAGCGGCTTTCATTAAATTTACTTAGCAGTTTGATCTTTTTACGTATTTGTGAAACTAGAGATTAGAATATTTTTTATAAATTTTAACTTGATATTTTTACAAAAATATTCTAGTGATGTAGAAAAAAACTTACAGTTTTCTAATATTATCCAGTACTTGTGCTATGAGACCTTGCTCCATGCTAACGATGCTAGGTCATCGGGAAGTACCTTATAGTTATCTTAATGACCACATTAATCGTTAATCTATAATATCTTTTCAATGCGTGAACCTTTTGAATGGTGGTGGAGAAGTTTGATTTTTTGCCGCCAAGCCGCAAGGGATCGCAGGTTTGACTATTTGATATTAATTTCAACTTGATACCTTCACGCGATCCCGAGATAAAGGGTCTTGACAGACGGACAACAAATTCATCCTATAAGGGTTCTTTTTTTCTTATAAGATACAGAACCCTAAAAACTGACCAATAGATATAGTTGACAAGTAAACTATTGTAAAAGGATATCATACAGACGTAGTGATTTCGGAAGACGATAACTAAACCTGTTATTAAGACCGGATTAGCGTGAGATTATTAGACAGTCAACCTCTACGCTGTTTCTACGCCCAATTAACAGTCCAATCCATACTAACTATATTATATTTGTCTAAGAATGTTGCTAGATAGATTAACGATCTACGCAGCGTCACGAGCTATAATATTAGAACCGGTTTTAATATATTTTCTCATGCTTAGTATAATGTTATCGTGCTATATTGATTTGTTCAATGGTATTTGTGAGTGATGAGATAGATTTATTGCTTTATATTCTACTGATACGATTGGATTTCGGAGGAAATGGAGGAAAATAATTTTCTTTCTATGACATTGTATAAACAGAATAACATGACTCCACTAAAATAGCGAAAATACAACTTATATAACTATGCAGTTATTAGACTGTTTGAAAACGAAGTAAGAATGATCGTAATAATAATGCCTTCTCTCACAATCCTGCATAGAAAACAATTTACTCATAAGAGCCCTCCCTTTTGCTCATGAGAGCAGAATTAAAACACAATAATCCATAATTTAATAAACGTTTTGATAATTTCAATACGTAGTATAAGACAAAATCGCTTTACGATTGTCTGCCTGTTTATCCTCCATTCACAGATTTTGATACGGTTTTAACAGAAAGAGCGACAAATGAAGATGGTTGTTCAAATGTTAAGCCTAAATATTTGTTGTTTTATGCTCGAAGCTGAAACGGGTCGCTAGTAGTTTAATAAAATTAATGAATACAGGTTTGAAATTGTAAGCTGAGAATTTTCAAAATTATCTTTATAGTCCATTATAAACATAATTTTTAAGCTAAATTTAAATACAATAAACATTAACATTTTCCCACTCCCACAATTTTTTTATTTTACAAAACACTAGCGGAATCGCGCGACCTCGTTCGCGTGTTGCTCCGCTCCTATGGGTCGTAGCGAGATGTTAAATAGCTATCTGTCAGTGAAAGTCCCGTCTAAATCGGTTCAGCCATTTCAGAGATTAGCCGGAACTGTAACACTGTAAAAAAATGTTAAAAAATGTTGTTTTGGTATATATGTTACAGCGAAAGTGATAAATAGAAAAATTATATATACTATCTAGCTAGTATATATAATATCTAGGCAATTTAGACAAAGGGATAATTATTCAAATTTCTTGTAATTTTATAAAATATCTACTTAGTCCCACTTAGATAAAGCAATAATTTGAAACAAATAGGTCTTTGATTACAAAGTTTAGTTTAAATTTACTTCAATTTGGACTACATATGCTGTTCTCTTAACCCTAGACAGCTTATCTTCATAGCCATAGTTTCGAGAAAAAATTTGTGTTGCTTATAATATCTCTACTATGGAACGTAGAACAAATCAGTACTTTTTAGTGGTCTAGGAATTGCGTTTTATTATTTTACTTATAGTAACCATGATCGTCGTCGCTTGCTTGTCGTCGTGTCGTGTTGGAACACCCTTGCTCGTGATGGCCCTTATTCCACTGTATTTGTGAACATATATGATGCTCCTCATTTTTGTAAAAATATATTGTACTTAAATTCTCTTATTCTTCATATATTTATGTGTTTTGGTATGATTTCATATATTGTATGTTTTCTTATGATTTCGTAGGGTATTTTGTGGTTTCTACTGTTTTCTCATGATTTCGTCTGGTTTCTTGTGATTTTGTATGGTATTTTGTGGTTTCGTTATTTTTTTTGTGCTTTCGACTGTTTTTTTGTGGTACAATGAAATTCTTTGTTTGTTATATTATTTATAGGGGAGCTATACGGCACAATGACCCGTATTAGATAATAATATACTTAGCCAAACCGTTATTTGCGAGTAATTCCTTTTAGTTCATTTCAATTATACCCACGTATCAATTTATTCCAAGACAAAATATAACCTCTGTTGCGATAGATTTGTGTTAGTTGTCTAACAGAGCTCGTCTGGTGACCACAAAGGGTGTTAAATTCTTTGTGACGAATTTGTGAGTGTCATACCACACCTTTTGTACTGCCATAATGGTTACTAAGCGAGCTTCATTTGATAACTCGCTCAAGCAAGCTGAACAGAGCTAATATACTGTTTTGAAATTTTTGTGACATGTTGCGTTGCTAACTGTTTGTGTTTTATTAAATCACACTTAATTGTTTATGGACAATAATCGGAACACAAAATATCTTTTTTTTTAAAAAAAGACTGCTAGCAGTATGGATCACATACTACTAGTATTCCCTTTACTCCACCTAGTAAGCTAAAATGCTTGTGTCAGGAGTGGGCCACACCAGACAATAAACTGTAAACCAGATTTAGGTAAGTCCACTATGTTCTTAAGAGCCATTTCACAATTTTTCGCTCTGCAAGTTTAGGTAAATTTGGTCGCAGCGCACGTGAGTCTCACGAGCCGCGCGGTCTCTGTCCTACTCGGTATAGTGCGACATCCAAAAAAACATCTTAATCTTTTTCTAATGTATAATAAAAATTAATAACTATTATGTTACATAATTATTTTGTTAAAAATTTCAAGTCTGTTATAACAACAGTCAAGAAATTTAAAACAAAAAATCAATTTTATAAAATATGTTGTATGTTAGGTTTTTAGATAGATTTTTAAAATTGATTTGATTGAGTGTCTTGAGTTTACGAATGAATCGAATATTTACGATATAAATAAAATAGCCTTTTATTATACTCCAGAAAATCTGAATGTGAATATGTGTTGCACAGTTTTGGATGCAAGCAGAACATCAAATTTTTGCCTGATTTAATTTATTTATAAACTTGATGACACAGTCAGATTTATTTTAAATGCCTATTTGTATTGATAAGATGAGAAAAACGATTTTAAATAATACATTTGTTTTACATAAATTACCATAAAATTTTACATTACTTTTCGTATGATTTTCACAATTTTTATTTTACCGCGGTATGATAATTAGAATAGAAAAAATTACCACATTAATCTATCTATTTACAAAAATACTCATTGAAATATAGCGGTATAAAAATTATTATTAGGGGTTAAAGTTTGCACTAAAAAATTGAAATTAGTTTTTTTTTTAATTTAACATATTTATTTAATCAAAATAATTACTATTATTATCTATACATTGCTGCCATCTAATAGGAATTCGATCCAATATTCCTTTTTTTCTGTATCGATTCAACAAGGCAACACAAGTTTCAACACGCGTTTCTTTCTGCAGATCAGTCAAATCATGAGGCACCCATTTTTCATATTTATTATTTTATTGATTTGACGCAAATGAGTCAATTTTTGGCCACGCCGCTAATTCCTGGATAGTTTGGCTCGGATCGGCTTCCACCATCTCTTTCAATTCATTGTTATTCACCTGTGTGGGCGGTCTTCCTCGTGGTTCGTTCTTCAAATCAAAGTTTCCATCACGAAAGCGTTTAAACTAAAATCGCATTCTGTGATTGCATACAATCTGATGTTGTAGCTTGTTGTACTCTGGTTCCTAGAACATTATAAAATAAATGTATTATTATAAATATTAATTTAAATGTATCTCTATAGGTATACAAGAAAAATACAAGAATGAGAGTCAAAATAGTCTTAATAATATGTCAGTTAGTCCGAATAAACATACAGAAATGCACTCACTAGTGACTACACTTACCAAGATAGACTCTTCAAATTTATTCTCCTGTTGGTTTGTTTTGACTGTCCTTCTGAAAAAAGAGGCCATTTCATACATATCTATTTGTGATTAAAAAAAATGGTAAATAAATGATAAAAGAGCCTTAAAATGATTCAAATACCTATTCAATGATACCCTGCTTGAAGTAATTTATGACTTTAACTTTTTTATCTTCACAATATGACGTCAAGTGGTCACCATTTAGATTTTTTATATACACTGACACTGGTGAGAAAAAATCCGTTATGCCGTTTAGGTTACAGGGCGTCAAAAAGAATCGTATATCGAATATATATAAGAAGAATATATATATATATATCTATACTAGTCATACATACACCCTAAAAACATAACCCTCCTTCTGAGCAGTCGGGTAAGAATATAAATGTAGAAGTAAAAGCATACCCTGCCTGCACTGCATAGCACAGCATCGTAATTATGACGTTTCCTTTTTTTTACGCAGTGATAAGCAGTCTTTTTTCGACGCATTACCTAAAAAATTAATTTATAATTAGAAAAGTATCTACTAATATATTTGGAAAAACAAACAATTTAAATATTAATTTTACTTACTTGAAAGTTTCAAATACGGTGTATCACACTATAATATCAGTCGCTTGGCGCGTGTGAGTGAGACCGATGTAAGAAAGAGAGCTGTTCAAAATTTGGCGTAGATACTACCTCTAAGAGCGCTGGCGCTCGACTGATTTACTGGGCTTGATGCATGGTATTATATATTTTCTTTTTATTTTTTAATACAAAAGGTTATATATTTTATTTTTATTTTTTTTCTGTTCCTAAAAGATGTAAGTTTAACGTGGTATAGATAGTTCGTTAAAATTTCTTAGTTTTGTAAGAAAAATATCGCTTTTAAAATTGTACTTATTTAGAAAATATTTGTAACTTTAAAATTTTATTATGGATTAACGGAGATGCTAATGTAAAAATTTCTAAATTGTGTATCAATAATAACATATTCCACATATTACGATATTTTTTTAAACAATTTCAAAGTAGTGGTTATTAAGAATTAGGACTTCAAAATATACATTGCGGCCGCTTACCCAGGTAGGCGGCGGAGGAAAAGGGTAATAATTTTATACACACAATATAAATCAAAATTCTGATCAATTAAGTTACTACAACAAAGGTCACTCTATTATATTTCAATTATAGAAATTATATTATTGCATCCAATGCTGAGATTAACGACGTCAAAATGTTGCAATTTCGCGGATTTTTACCGAATTTTGTGAAATGGCTCTTAACATCGGCAACGCCGTCAGTTGTGACTCTCATTTATAAATTTATAGATATGTTTATAGTGTTTTTCATCATCTACCGAAGTCTTAACAAAAGTATATTAGTTCTTTAAATAACTAAGAAATTAAAAATGTAATGTACCCCCGACTATCTAAATTTGAAATATCTAGAAGATACTACCAAAAACAATTATCATTGGCATAAACACGAAACATGTGCTGTATGGTTGAGAGTAGTGGTTGAGGAGTTGGATATAACGCAGACTATATGGGTATAGAGTAGACTACGTGATGCTGCATTGTCATCTAGAAAAGTCACCTTGTCCTAGAAATACCACTAAAGTAACAATACATTAATTTAAAATTAAACTAACTTGTGGAAATTAAATTTCCAAACGGCTGACTAGATCTTCACAATACATACCTAAGAACCATCTTGTTTAAATTACCTTACAAACAAAAGAAATGCCTCAAAATCTGTCTCTTATCTTGAGTGCTACGATAGGATATCCACAGATAGACAATAGACATACAGCTACACAGATAGACAAACACGTTAAATTTATAACACTGCGTCCGTATAGCGTCGGGGGTTAATAACAGTTGCTGGAAGGACAATTTACTACATTGGCTAATCCTGACTAGATACTACGAATAATGTTTTGTTAAAGTAATTAATTTATCACATTCTCTACACGTTTTATCAATTATTGGCTAGCCATTATAAATAATAGCATATTAATCACATTGGCTGTAACATGTATACCATGTATACATCCATATGCGCTTAGTAAAAATATTACAAACAAACACTCCAAGTTCATTTATTTGTATAGATTTGATGCCTCCAAAAACATTTTCATGTAAAATGTAGCCAAGACGGGACTCGCACTGTCAACAAGCTACCAGATTTTATATAGAGTCAAGAAACTCTACCTCTACAAGCCTAATAAGCTCACAATATTGATTTCTTACTGTTCATCACTTATACACTACAATATATATATGTATATATGTTTTAATTAACTCAGCTTGAAAACATTTTAGAAGTCATAATTATTAGCATAAATCTTGATTAATTATGAATATTTTTGAGCTATTTTAAAATAATTATGAAGAGTCCCTAACTAAAACGCTAGGTAGATTTATTTACTTAAATTAGTATTACTAATTCAGTTAAATATTATTTAAGTACATTTTTCAAGCATCTGGCAACTTTTATGATTTATATTTGTATAGAGTTGTCGAAAATCTATATATGGAAATACGTGCAAGCTCTGTTTCGATAGCTCATTAACAGTTTGAAATTTTTAACGTAAATCAATATTTTATTTTAGGCTTTATTTAAATGCTAGGTGTAGTGCTCGAGCAGTAATTGATAGGTTTCAACATAAGAGGTCTTTAAACCTTCTCCTGGGTTACAAGCCCCAAGTGCATAATGCATCTGTATTTTAAGTGTTACTGCGCTATATAGCTTATATATTACTCCGTGTTCCGAATCATAGTTTTGTTGCTCACAGTGCTAATGATTATTTAAGCGGTCCGAATCAATAAACGCGCTTACAGTGCTAACAATTCGGACCGTATTTTGAGCACTGTGAGCATTTACTAAATGTTGTAAGTAATGCGAATCTGCAATACACAATAGCTATTACCTTACAGTGCTATATACATAACAAAATATTCACTATGTTTAGCAAAATTTCTCCTGGCATTCTATTTATAGAATAGACGTGTGAAGGCGGGCAGGTCGCTATTTATCAAAATATATAAAACTATAATAATATATACTCAGAAATATATACCGAATAATACTCCCTTGAAGATTTTTATTAGTCCCCAGTAGTATTTTCGATTAACGTGAATACTTACCGCTTCTTGCTCTGTTAACATCTACAGATGGTATTTTATAGTAATCATTTCATTATTATCTTCCACCAGGACGGGTAGTTCAATCATATTTACAGACATTTTTTTCATAGATCAGATTGATCAAAGACTAGACTACGAAACAAAAGAAAAGTACTAGGAATAATTTAAATAAAACAATTTACAGCTGAAAATTGTTACCACCGCCGCTTACAGTGACCATTAAAAAACCGCGAGCACTACGAGCGCCAGTTATGACGTCATCTATGATGTAATCACTCTCAGCAGGAATCGGACCGTTTGTTAGCGCGCTCATAGCGCTGTTAGCATGATTCGGGACACGACCTTAATAACAGGACATATAAATTGTTATTTGAATAATATAGCAAATATAAATTGATTTATTAGTGGAAACTTTGAAGTTTTATTCCGTGTAAAACGTTTTTATTACCGATCATAAATTGCAAAGTAATTCATTATTATTTTATAGGTACAGGAAATTAATTAAGATGAAATCAAAAATATTTATAATGCAGCTTTTTTTTAAATTAAAGCTTCCGCTGCGATAAAACTAAAGCTTTTTGTTATGTATAAAATAATTAATTTAAATAAACCTTTTCATGTAAACGACCTCTTTGTACCAACCTCTTTATTAAACTTAATATTTGTTTTTAATACCCGACGCTATACAGGCGGCGTGTTCACGTGTGTATCTGTATGCCTGTCTTTTGCATCGTAGCACCAGAGATGTGATATTTTTCAAATACTAGTATTTGTAATACAAAATACTGAATACAAAATAGGTACCTATTTCCATTTTGTATTTAAATACTTTTGTTTTAAAAACATTTTGTATTTTATTCAAAACACCTTTTAAGACATTTTGTATTTGCAAAATGCAAAGTCCATTTTGACAACAATAAATTTTGGCATCATCAATAAATGAATGTGATAAACTATTTTCACTATGGCAATACTAAATTGAATGGTAATAAATGTCCGTTAATTTAATATTTTATAGTCCGTCTAAAATAGCTTGATACGGAATAGAAATTCCGTTGATATCTTTCAATCACTGTCTATGGTGCTTTCGTTTGACAACACAAGTAATATTTGTTTTTCGTACGTACAAGTATAGTAGTGGAACCAGTAATAGACAAGGAACAAACAAATTGTAGAATCAGGACTAATATCAGTATTTAATTTATTTACATATTTACATTGACATAATCATAAGTTATCGGGCACCCTAATGCTGTAATTAATTGGAGGCGTCTATTAATTACGTGAATAATATACTTGATACTATATGATGTAAAATGAACGTGATTGTGTCAAAAAAAAAGGCAAATTCTCTTAAACCCATAAAAGTATTTTATTGGAATAAAGTATTTTGAAAAATAATAGGTTGGGGAAAAAGTCTTTTCGCATTATAGTATGTACCTATGAACTTGTAATAAAATCTCTTTGGCTATAAGTACTATTTGTATCTGGCTGGTTTTGGTATCATTAAAAATTTACATTTTAAAGAAGATAATTCCAAATTCAAATTAGAAAAATGTATGATTTTTATTTGTTTTTCGTACTGTGAAGATGAGTGAATCTAATGAAGAAATTCGATACATTTTAAAATTTTACTACAAAGAAGGTAAAATAGCAACGCAAGCCGCGAAAAAAGTTTGCAATGTATATGGACCTAGTGCAGTGTCTGTGAGAGTAGCACTAATTTGGTTTAAGCGTATTCAATCCGGAAATTTTGATGTCAAAGATGCACCCTGTTCTGGTCGCCCTATTACGGATAAAATGGATGCCATTTTATCCGTTTAAAAAAGCTCGATATTTAGGTACCTCACGAGCTCACTGAAAGAAACCTAATGAACCATGTACTCATTTGTGATTCTTTATTACGACGTAATGAAACCGAACCATTTTTGAAGAAGCTGATAACTGGTGATGAAAAGTGGATCACGTCTGACAAGAACGTGGGAAAAAGGTCGTGGTCAAATTCCGGTCAGGCTTCACAGACTGTGGCGAAACCCGGGTTAACTCGCAACAAGGTGATGCTGTGTGTGTGGTGGGATTGGAAGGGCATTATTCATTATGAGCTGTTACCACCAGGCAGGACCATCGATTTTGAACTCTACTGCGAACAACTGATGAGATTAAAGCAAGATGTCGGCCGGAATTAATCAACAGAAGGGGTGTGGTTTTTCATCATGATAACGCTAGACCTCACACATCTTTAGCCATTTAGCAAAAATTAAAAGAGTTTGGCTGGGAGGTGTTAATGCATCCACCGTATAGTTCTGACCTTGCACCTTCAGATTTCCACCTGTTTCGGTCTCTTCAGAATTCTTTAGGCAGTGTCAGGTTAACATCACGAGAGGACTGCCAAAACTACTTGTCGCGGTTTTTTGATCAGAAGTCAAAAAATTTCTATAGCAATGGGATCATGTCCCTATCTACAAGATGGCAAAAAGTTATCAAACAAAATGGTACCTACATACTTTAGTTAAATCTAAATAAACTATTTTAAAAAATGTTTTAAATTTTCTTTAAAAATGCGAAAAGACTTTTTCCCTAACCTAATATGTATTTTGCATATAGTATTTTAAATACAAAATGAAAAACTATTTTGCATATTGTATTTAAAATAAAAAATACTGAAAGTATTTGCATTTAGTATTTAGTATACTTTTTATAAGCTATTTTGCACATCTCTGCATAGCACCCATAATAATTGACCGATTGTGATGAAGTTTGATTTGTTTGACACTTTGACACGTAATTTAATCAAGATACAGGTGAAATGGTTTTTTTCGACACCATTCTTTCGATATCAAGTATCATATAGAATCGAGTATTAAACTTTTAGAAGTACGTAACAATTTGATTCATCAATTTTTTGCATTTTATAAATATTTGAAGTCTATATTGACTGCTGTTTTTACCCGACTACGGCGAAGCCAAAAGGAAGGGTTATGATTTTGGCAGTCTATGTATGTATGTATGTATGTATCTATGTATGTTTGTATGTTCCACTCTAGCGCCTAAATTACTGAACCAATTTTCATGAATGAAGTGTCAATAGATTCGTAATAATGGCGCGGGTGACATAGGCTATAAAAATTTTAATTTTTTTTATACCTCAGATTATAGCCAAGAAAAAAAAATAAACTGAAATAATTATCACGTGTTTGGTATCAAAAGAAAGGTCTTGGCGAGCACATTACAAATATGTATATATCATATTGATTAAGTCAACATATATGTTCAAAATGCGGTCGTTTAGTCCGACGAAGTACGTTTGAGCGGTGCGGACGTGTCGCTTGTTTGCTATAAAACAGGTTTTCAATATCGCTTTGTTTACGTTATCTCTATTCATATCGGTTGCGTTCGATATAATGACTGTCCTTGACTATGGTTAAAGATAGGATTAATGTTTCTGAGGACTTATTACGAGTTAGTGGGAGTCAAGCGGATTGCACTATGTTGATGAGAAGTGGAACTAGTGAGGACCAAACAAATTTAATATAACAGAATAGAGGAGAGAAGGATTTTGACGAGAGTAGAAAAAGATGTAGACAACAAGTAGATGATTTTGACGAAGATTGGGAGACAGTGTCCAGACCTGGAAAGAAAAGATATATTTCACAAGAAAATTTGGGTGATGATTTGATACAAATTTGTGTATCAAGTAGACAATTACTTCCCAAACAATTTGCACTGGCTAAGTTATTACGAGAAAACAAGATTTCGAATGTTATAAAAGTTAAGTATATAAATCCATACAAAATTCATATAACCTTTAGTGAAGAAGCGAGCGCTGAGATGTTTTTGGGTTGTAACACTTTTGCAGACTTAGGATGGCGGTGTCAGAAGACTTGGGAACTGGGTAGTTCGTACGGTATTATTAAAAATATCGACTTAGAATTATCTGATGAGGAGCTGATTAAGAACTTAAATTGTGATGTGGAAATTATTGCGGTGAAGAGATTAAATCGTCGTAACGAGGAAGGTTGGACTGCAAGCGAATCTGTTAAGATTATTTTTAACCATCATTACCGTTACATGTTTATATGCTAGGTTTAAGAGTGAAAGTTGATCCTTTTGTATTCCCTGTAACACAATGCTCGAAGTGCTGGAGATACGGCCATATAAGCCCTTCGAATAAATATATTTGCCCAAAGTGCACTTCGAATAAATATATTTGCCCAAAGTGCACGCTAAATCATACCAATTGTGAAAGAACTACCTTTATTTGTGTAAACTGTAAGGGTCAACACATGGCTTTAGATAAATCATGTCCAATTTATAAAAAAGAAAAACGCATCAGGGAGTTTCCGTGCTCCTTCTCCTGAAACTCTTAACGTCACTTCTGGAATACAAACTCAAAATACCTTAGAGCATACACCAGGAAATCCTACAAATATGGAAGTTATTAGTGAGATAAACTCCATTATTCCTCAAAATAATTCTGAAGAAGGCTCTTCGACGTCACATAAAAAGAAGAAGAAAAAGAAGAAGCGTATGTGGGTTGCTGAAAATATTTGTGCAGATATAGAGGTTTCTTCAGATACAGACATGAATGCTGAAAACGATTGTGATAATTCCATACCTTTTGTAAATGAAGAAAATAATCGAAGTGAAAGTAGTGTTGGTGTAAAAAAATTAGTAGATAAAATAAAACACATTATATTTTTGAAAGATGTAGAAATAAGTCTAAAAGTTAAGCAAATAGTTCAAATTGTAATAGTTCAAATAGAGTGGATAATTTTAGTTGTAGTTAATTTTTGTTCTGATTATTCAATCGTTAAAATATTTTGGGTGCGATGGCTAATGAAAACAAAAAGATGATCAAATTAAATGTTGTACAATGGAACTGTAGAAGTCTTAAACCTAAACTAAAAATGTTAGAAGAACTTCTTGTTCAGGAAACAATTCACATAGCTATTTTATGTAAGACGTGGCTTGAACCAGATACTTTTATCAAAATTAGTGGGTACAATGTATTCCGTAACGATAGAGAAAGTAGCTATTTTAACTCACAAATCTGTACAGGCAAAACGTAAAGATATAGACGGTTTAAATCAGGTCATTGAAATAATTGGTGTTAATCTATTAAAATGTCAGCAAATTGAATATATATATATTCTGTTTAATGCCCAGGAGATATTCGTACATTTCAAAAAGATTGGGAAGACCTTTTTGCCCTAGTTAACAACAAAACTGTAATGATGGGTGATTTTAATGGTCATCAAGTTAATTGGTCTTACAAGACTGATACTAGAGGTAAGCAAATTTATGATGTAATACTGGAAAGCAATTGTTTCCTTTTTAATGACGGTAGTATTACGCGACTTCAACTAGTTGATATCGTGCTGCGGCAGTCATCTCCCGATTTATCCATTGCTTCTACTGATATTTCATTAGATTTTGATTGGAAGGTTACTAATGAAACCCTTAGCAGTGATCATCTTATTATTAAATTATCAGCTTCTTTAGATGAAACTAACACTATTTTAAATAAAAGGAATTTTAAATTGGCCGACTGGATTGGCTATGCCAATTTTGTGGAGGATTTGTTTCGGGAGTTCTATTTTACAGGCGATATCCAGAGCGATTATGACCATTTTATAAGCTTTATAAAAAAAACAGCTGATAGGTTTATTCCTTTTATTAAGATCCCTGTACAAAGTAAATTTAAGCGAAAATGCTATTGGACGCCAGAATTGTCTAGGGCTGTTGCTATGCGTCGTATTGCATTGAGAAATTTTCGACGAAACCCGATCCCTAGAAATTTAGATATTTTAAAAGATAGGATTAGATACTTTCAAAAACTGCTAAGGAACACACAAAGCGAATCATGGCATAAGTTTTGCTCATCCCTGACTGAATTAGCTACTCCCTATGATATGTGGAATAGAATGAAGTGGTTAAGAGGTTACAATAGTCATAAACCTTTCATTGATGCAAGTATAGCTAACTGTTTATTGGATAATTTATGTCCAGACTTTGTTTGTCGCCAGCCTCCCAATTTTAGTTCATGCAATGAACAGTTAAAAGCAATTATTTCATTGCATGAGTATGAAGTCTAGAGATTCTGCTCCAGGATTTGATAATATTTCATTTTCGATGATTAAAGTTCTACCCAAATCTGTAAAACTGATACTACTTAAACTTTTTAACCAAATTTTTACATCGAGTAATGTTCCAATGCAATGGCAGAATATCACTATTATGCCAATTCCTAAAACTAGTCGTGATCAGTCTAATATTAGTTCTTTACGTCCAATTACGTTAATATCATGCATTTGTAAAATTTTTCATTCGATTTTAAATAAAAAATTGGATCGGTATGTGGAAAAAAATAAGTTCCTTTTTCCAGATACTATAGGATTTAGGAAATTACATTCTACTCTCGATGGTCTTAGTACTCTTATTAGTAGGATTCAGTTAGGTTTTTGTAGTAATATGATAACAGTGGGCTGCTTTGTCGACATAGACAACGCTTACAATAATATTGATATATATTCGTTGGTTAAAATTCTTGATGATTTGGGTGTGGGTAAATTATTTTGCAATTACATTTGGAACTTTTTGTCTGATAGAAATCTTAAAATAAGAGTCAATAAATTGATTTTGTCGCGTAAAACTTCGCAGGGAATAGTTCAGGGTGATCCCTTATCTCCTTTACTATTCAATATTGCAACATTAAGCCTATGCAAAGGTCTAAACAATATTCATTTCTCACAATATGCAGATGACTTTGTTTTGTATGTTTCTATGTAATGTAATTACTATAGGGAAAGCTGAAAATGTTCTTCAGGCTGCAATTGATGTGTTTCACAAATCGTCCAAAAGGTTCAGAAATTTCACCAAATAAAAGTAAAATCTGCATTTTTAAAAAAGGCATAAATAGACAAGGAATTCAAATTTATGTTAACGAAAGGGCACTCGAAGTAGTAGAACAGGTCAAATATTTGGGATTATGGTTAGACGGTTCACTTAGATGGAATAAACATATCAATGAGACCTGCAGTAAAGTTCAGAAATACCATAACATATTTAAGGTGTTAGCTGGAACAGATTGGGGGGTTCACCCTAAACATCTTAGACGTATATATTTGGCTACCGTGAGGAGTAGGATTGATTACGCCAGTTTTCTTTATGACGATAGTAGTCAAACTCATTTATTTAAATTGGATAAAATACAAAACAGAGCCTTACGATTAATTGGGGGGTATATTCGAAGTACTCCAGTACATGTTATGGAGGTTGACTTATGTCTCCAACCTCTTTCTTATAGAAGGATTTATTTGGCAGGTAAGTTTTAGTTAAATACTAAATATTTTAAAAATAATAGTCTTTTACATATAATAGATAATTTAACGACTAACAATACATTAAATTCATGGTAAAGGAAACGCAGACCATTGTTAACGATAACTCAGGAAATGTTTAAGGGGGAGGATATAAAACACCGAGATCTACTAGCCTTTTTTTCATTTAGCACTTGGATTACCAATATAAATTTATCTAATTCTATTAAAGTCAACATTGATTCCACATTAAAACCTAAAAGAAAATATAACATAAATATATTGAAAGATCTATGTAACAACCTTATTAATATACAGTACAGAGATTTTTATAAAGTATTTACCGACGGTTCGAAAAGTAGTATAGATTCTAAGTCATCTGGGGCTGCTTTCTATGATGCAGAGTCATCAACATTTTTAAAGTTTAAAATTAACAGTAATATTTCTATTATGCATACTGAACTATTAGCCATCTCGGAAGCCCTATCATATATTTCCACTATTGAATACGATAAGTTTGTAATTTTCACCGATTCAAAAAGCGCTCTTCAACACATTGCTTGATGCACCTCTAATCCTAGAAGTACTACGGTAGCATATGCTATACTTAATTCAATCCCAATGTGAAAAGCTATCCCAATGTGAAAAGCTATCAAAGTTAGTCATTCTACAATGGATACCTTCCCATGTTAACATTGCGGGGAATGATACAGCAAATAGACTGGTAAGAGAAAGTGTGTCTGATGGTATATTGCTATCGGTTTCTCCTTATGTTTCTGAGTATATGTATATAATTAAAAATAAATGTTTACTATTATGGAAAGAATATTTTGATGAGAGGTCTAAAGTCAAGGGTATCTGGTATAAGACAATTCAAGCGGAACCTTTAAATAAACCGTGGATTGACACAATAAAATTGAACAGAAAAGATTTAGTTACCTGTTTGAGACTGGGATATCTGGACACATTCCCTCAAATAGATTCGACTATCTCATGGGAAAAACCAATTCGCCTAATTGCGAAGTGTGTGGTACCATGGATGACCTATACCATATTTTGATGGAATGTGCTCAGAATAAGTCGGTAAGACGTGAATTGTTTCCTGATAACCTTTTTGTAAATAATATGGGAGAGTGTAATAGTATTTTATGTTGTCCTGATGCACTATCGGCTAGAAATTTATATAAATTGGTTGGAGCCAGAATAACTAAAAGTTAAACGTTAGTTTGCAGCCTAACAGAGCGACATGGTCGCAATAGCGACAAAGCTCTTAAAATTAGAGTAAAAAAAAAAAACTTATACAAGTTAATATCAATTGTGCTAAATCATTGTTCGATGTCGTGTGGGTATACTATGATTATTTATATGATTAAAGGAACATCTCCATTAAACAGACATGGTAGGTATACATGGGTGCGACCCCGGTTCTAACTTGACCATTTCTATACCCCCATGCATTTCTCGGTTTCTGTCTGAATTATTTTCTTGTTTCATCCTTTTTAGACCACTTTTTTACGTAGTCGGGTTATAGTTTTTAAACTTTTTATATTTTTTTCAACAATTCAAAAAATCAACTTATACAAGTTCATATCAATTGTTCTAAATCATTGTTCGATGTCGTGTGGGTATCGATACTCGGTGAGTGCATTAAAACTGAGTTTAATCGGGAGTGATTTGAATTCCTAATTTAATAGTTATATATAGTAAATCATACTAGCTTAAATTTACATTCATTGGCGTAGGTCTTTCTACGTTCATGTATAAAATAATAGAACAAGTAATAAACAAATTAGTATAGAGTACTAAAATCGAGTATAAAAATGAGTTTTTTTTATTTGTATAGGAAACCGAATCAGGAAAGCTGTTTTGTATGGTATGAACTAGTTTTTACAATGAGTTTGTTAAAGACAAAACCACAACAACGTGGTGTGTCTTTAACAAACTCAAGGTGAGTCAAAAGAACCTAACGAATTGCGAAATGAAATTTCAAACAATTTTTCACACTGTGTAGTGATTTCTCGCTGATCGGGAGGGATCAGAACAATGATCTGTTTATATCTTTAATAAACAGATCATTGTACATACTGTTAAGTAATAAAGAAAAGCGAGAAGAAGAATAGTAGTCTATATGCAGACTAACATTATGACGGCTCGACTATAATATCTTCCTGGGGTTTAGAGCTTCAGCGTTACTCCTAGAATACTCGCGATGTAATTCATGATTATTCTGTCGTGATGGCGTATTTATTTTGCAATCCCCACTTCCTTGTTTTGTGTTTATCAGTTGGCCAACATTCAAGTAACAGGATGCACCCATATCAGTCATACAAAGTCAAAGTCAAAAATTTTTATTCAATATTGGAATTTACATTCTTTTATTGAACGTCGGAATCTACCACCCTTTCGGAAACGACCTAACCCAGACCTGAGAAGAATGGGCGCAAGAAACTCAGCGGGACTATTACCAACGTCAACATCAAGTAACAGGATGCTACTCAAATTATAAGTGTTGCCAACATCATAATTAACAATACCCATTTTTGTCAACCACCCATGAATCGCTCACAAAAACTGCACGTTCGCGTATGAATTACATTTTATTTGATTTTTTCTCTCTTTTACAATATATTTTCTTGATATTTAACTCTCGGAACACGATTTTTCCTCAAAATTTGCACATTCAAATGACAATTGCTTTCTGAATGTTTCTTATTTTTTTTTTCTCAAATAGTATTTTTACTATATTTTTTTTTTTTTTTTAAAAAAGATTACTAGCAGTATGGATCACATACTACTAGTATTCCCTTTACCCCTCCTAGTAAGCTAATAAATAGCTTGTGTCAGGAGTGGGCCACGCCAGTAGTCCAATGTCCGGGATTTGAACCCACGACTTGTTGATCGTGAATCCAACGCCCGAACCACTGAGCTACTGACGCTTAAAAAAATGTAAAAAAAAAACCTTTTTAATTCAAGTCGCTAATAGTCTTCACGATAAATCTAGCAATAGCAATGATCAGTTATTCCTTCGCCTCCGACTAAGGAGGAACTAAATTATAAAGACCCGCCCAGGGGTCTAGCTGATCCCTGGGCCCTGCTCAGAGGTCCCTTTTTATCCCTATAACATTTAAAAAGATAGTATGACCTTAATCACTTTTTTAAATAATTTAGAAATGCTTTAACTTACATACATTTAGGATAAAAGTCTAATCTAATTAAAAAGTTTCATCAAACTCATATGCAAACATTTAATTTACACTAAAAACTATGTATGATGTCATGATTTTATACTTTGCTTTACTATAGATTGCATTGCAGTGCATAATCCAATTTTAGTTAGCGTATGTAATTTACAACCTTTTTCATTTATTATAACCAACAATTTCTTTATACATAATAACCAATAAAATATTTAATGGTACGCAACAGAGCGAGAGCCATGTACAAGTGAGTTAAAAATTAAGAATGTCGTCGAAGCACTCGTATTTATTGAATTTAATTGGTGTCAATGGATGATTATTGATGTTTTATTATTAGCATATATTAACCACGAGGTCCACATATTACCTGTATTGAATGAGATATGATAATAATAATACATATATGCCCGCAGGGCAGCTTGAGGCGAGCTGTTGGGGACTAGCGACCCCACGGACCTGAGCGCTCCCAGAGGAAGATCCTGTTCCTCATCTTCAGCTTGCCTTTATTGGCTGGTTGTAGTGAACACTGACGAGGAACAGATCCCTTACCTCTGGCTTGCCTTAACCAGCCGATCAGAGTGGAGCCGCGAGAACTTTACCTTCTAAAGGTAATGTGTCACGTAAGTGGTTAGTTGGCACGTGAGGTTCCCCTCGGGAGGGACCAATGATCGGGTAGAATACTGGGTGCACATCCCTACCCTTAAGCCGCTCAGCAAATGTTGCCCCCTAGTTGCAACGTATAAGCGACCTTTCACGGGGGCCCATTGATGAGTTAGCGAGTCTCCGTCTACCTATTTTTCAATGTATAAAAACAGGTAGGCGCCATAGGTCATCCATAGCACTAGTTACCGAGTCCACTATCACCCCAATCCATAACCCAGGATTATTAGTTTCCATATATTGCCATAGTCCTACACAAGCCGGATATTGTCATTGGGTGCATTCTCATAGTGCATACAGGGATAACCGCCGGTTTGACCTCTACGCGTTGTCTATGGCTCCTTGCACGCCTTCCAAAGGTCCGGGTCACTGTTAACCCGTGATTGAATAAGACAAAAAAATACATATACCTATACAAAATACTTACCTAGTATCTTGTACGTAATATACGATTATTATTTTGTTTTACTTCATATTTTAATGTTTATGTATTATTGATGAAAGTGTTAGAGATTATACTTATCTCTTTTTATATAATGTTCAAAATATATTCTGATAACTATCGTGCTATCGTGTATAAACAAACTGATTTTAAAACGATAACTAGGTATAAAATGAAATTTCATACAATTTTTCGCACTGCCTTTAATGTCATGTGTGCACATTTGTTGTCGCGTTGGACTATCCTTATCTATTATATATTTTGAACTAATCGCAATAATATGAAGATATTTTTGATACAATTTTAAATAGCTTGTTTTTTTTACTTAAATCAAAAAAAAAATGATGACAAAGATTTTATTAGTCGAACAAAAACAGTGCCATAGTAATGGATACTCGTCAATTACTACCTTTTATATAATAAACATTCAAATTGCATTAAAAAATATTGATTTTATTGTATTATCAAAAATCTAAAAGTTGGAGCAAAATTTCATTTAGATCGCTTAAGCACCCACTTAGGTTTGGAATTCATTGAATCTTATGTGTTACGAGATAAAATTATTATAATACATATACAAAGAAATCCGGTTCCAATTCTTTTTTATTTATATTTTATGATTATTCGAAGATTACATTAACCCTGATGGCATAACGACGGGGTGTTAAGTTTAAGGTATATTAACAATTTTCATAACATTGTTACTTATATCATAATGTCATCATGATGGAAATATTTGATAAAACATAGAAGGTCATTGAAACATACTATAAAAATTTAGGATACGTTATAAGTACGTAAAAGACAACCATTTTATTTTTTACTAGCGGCCCATCCCGGCTTCGCACGGGTGGACAATTTTTTCTTACATATTTTTGGTCTCCTGCATTTCATGCCTCCTGCATTGATATTTTTAATTTCGTAATATCTTTTGAGTGGAATGTTCGATTCCAATAATTCAAAAAGTAATCTACAGGTATCAAAACAGTCTTGAATACGAAATAATTTATTTGGATATGAATTAATACAAAGGTATGGTATGGTGATAGTATAACATGGTCTGAGTTTCATAGGCATTTCTATCAACTTTTAAAATGTAAAAAATTAGTTATAGTGACATAACTAAAATAGTTGGACACATGGTCTCGCGAACTTTTGTTGTAGATATTGATATGTTCTATAATATTGTAGAACATTTTTTGTTCTCTCATCAATATTTTCCGCAGCGCATGCGACGAAAGACATTTTATAGCTAATTTTTCTACACGCTGGGTTGGTTTTAGTAAGAATTTCTAAGGATCTCTAATTTTTTCTAGTAAAAAATATAACCTATGTTACTCAGGATAATAAATATAGCTTCTGGATTCGTCGCTCGGACGCCGAGGCGAGCGGTCGTGTGCGGCGAATATAGCTGTGCGATTATATACGTAAACACGATACCTCTCGCTGTGCTTACGATATTGTCGGAATCATTTGAGAGTAAAGTCTGCGCTTCCCTGAGGGTTTTACTTGTTAACTTTCGGGTTTTTTGTTGTTTTAAGTCTGTTATTGTTAAGTTTGTTGTTTTTATTATTGTTCGTTGGGGTTGTTGAGGCCTAGGCCATGAACAACGACAATAGGGCAGCATAGCCTCAAAGGGCGCTGCCCTAGAGGTTGATTCCGATGTCTCGGAATCGTCTACCGGACGGCGGAAACGCCCTCGAGAGGGGGGCGATGTGCCGCGGTCGGGCACGGACACGGAGACGGAAGAGAGGTCCGCGGCTAAAGTGAACTCGGCAAGGAGGGGGAAAGCCCCCCAGAGGGGACGCATTGCAAGAGGGGATGCATGACCCGCAGTGAGCGAGATGCGGTCGCTGAATTGAAGCGAACCGTGAGATTACTCGCAGGGCAACGGCCCGAGGGGTAGCTAAAGAGGAGTCGCCAAGTGAGGTGGAGCTCGGGGCTACACTTCACAGCCGTTTCTATAAGAAGGTAACGACCGGCGATTTCGGTGACTTCTCTGCTTCGGATGCCGGCAGAATGGACCCGGTGCGCTACAGAGGTTGAGCCGATTGCGAGCACATCGCGCCGAGCACCAGCGCCCAGACAAAAATCGGCGAAGTCTGGAAAAGTCGTCTCGCACCAGATCCCTGTGCGTGAATTCCCACCGCTGCCCTCAACAGCGCGGGAGTTTCCACCGCTGCCATCAACTTCTGCTGCCACCGTCATGGCTGTATCAGTACCTCAGTCGGAGGAAGAGGGCGTCTGGGCCACAGTAACCAGAAAGGGGAAGGGCAAAGGGAAGAAATCTTACTATAATGCTAAGGCCCTCGAGCCTGTTCTGGCTAAGCCAAAACAGCCGGCCAAGCCGAAGCTCGCAGTACCCCACACAGCGGCCGTCGTAATTACTCTAAAACCTGAGGTCGCTGCACAGGGGGTCACCTACGCCAGCATTCTTGAGCGGGCAAAGCGCCAGGTAGATTTGGCTGAGCTCGGGATCGGGTCTGGTCTGAGGATCAGACGGTCGGCCACTGGGGCCAGGCTTCTGGAACTGCCCAAGCAGCAAACTCCGGAGCAGGCTGACCAGTTAGCTGGAAAGCTCCGTGTGGTCTTGGATCAGGTGGCAATTGTCACCCGTCCAACACTAATGGCGGCAGTGAGGGTCGCCGGTCTAGATGACTCACTCAGCGGAGGTTCAGCCCGGTCCTGCCGGTATGGGAACAGCGGTGGTAAGGTGTCCTGTGTCGGTGGCTAAGAATCTCGTGGAAGCCGGCAGACTCTTGGTGGGGTGGAGCTCTGCCAAAATCTATGCCCTGGAGCAGCGCTCGCTCTGATGCTACAGGTGCTTGGGGACAGGACACACGCAAATGCTCTGCGCGTCGACTGAGGCACGAGACGGGTTGTGCTTCCGGTGTGGAATTGCGGGTCACAAACTACCGCACTACGTCAATCCGGTCCGGTGCGCGGTCTGTGATTATTCCCGGTTACCGGCAGACCATGTGATGTGGGGAAGATTTGCAAAAACGAAGGATGGGCTATTGCGTCATCAATCAACATCGGGAGGCGCGCACCGTGCATCTCAGGATGCTAACATGAACTCAGAATGAATACAGAGCCAGTTAGCATCCTCCAGACGAACGCCAACCACTCCGCGAGGGCTCAGGACCTTCTCTTGGAGTCCATCGCGGAGTGGAGTATCGACATCGCAGTAGTATGCGAGCCGTATTTTGTTCCATCCTCTTGGGTAGGAGACTCGGACGGACTGGTTGCCGTGATCAGCGGCGATAGCGGCACTTCGCCCCTCTCAGTTGTTGAAAGGGGATCGGGTTACGTCGTGGCGGGGTGGCGGAAGTACGCTATAGTCGTAGTTTACTTCTCCCTGAATCGCAGTCTAGCCGAATTCGAAATATATCTTGACTCGGTTAGAGCTGCGGTCAGCCGACAAGCCCTGAGGCAGGTTTTTGTCCTCGGGGATCTTAACGCCAAATGTCGTGCCTGGGGAAACACCGCTACGAATCCCAGAGGAAGGAAGGTCCAAGTCTGGGCTTACCAATCGGGCCTATTCCTGTTGAACAGGGGAGAGGTTCACACTTGCGTGCGTCACAACGGAGGGTCCGTGGTCGACGTCTCTTTCGCTACGTCTACTGCCGCAAGCATAGTGACTAACTGGAGGGTGGAGGAGGAGGTCGAGACTCTTTCGGATCACCGATATATCCGCTTCGAGGTCTCCACCTATCTCGGGCCGCAAGAATCCTCCAGGGGTCGCAATTGCAAGCTTCCTCGCTGGGCCCTTGGTCGACTCGACAGAGAGCTAGGTAAGGAAGCGGCGATCGTGCAGAGATGGGGCTTTGCTACCACTGGCTTCCCGGAGAATGTCAGAGTAGAAGACCTGACAGGCCACATGCACAACGTTCTGGTTCGGGTATGTGATGCGGCCATGCCTCGGGTCAGACGGCACAGAGAGCGTCGTCGCTGCCTTTATTGGTGGTCATCCGAAATTGCTGGTCTTCGGGTGAACTGTCACAGGATGCAAAGGGCCTATGTTCGGTGTCGTAGACGCCAAAGTTACGACCCGGATACAGAGAGGGAGCTGAAGGACGTATTCCATCGGGCGCGGAAGGCCCTTCAATTAGAGATAAGTCGGGCCAAGGCAGGAGCAAGGGCGGTGCTTCTGGCGAGCCTAGACAGGGACCCACGGGGGCGGCCGTAAAAGGTAGCGAGGAATAAACTTCGCACACATGCCGCCCCAGCCATCGAGTCGATGACTACGGAGTCCCTGCAGCGTGTTGTGGGAGACCTATTCCCGGCTCCTTCGGGACATATCCCCCCGAGGATGGTGCCTCCTCACCAAGTGCTGGAGAGGCCCTCCTATTCCATGGTCCGCAGAGGGCCCCCCCACGTGGGGCACACATCACCGTCCAGGGCGTGGAGGTGGAGATCAAAGCCCAGATGAGGTACCTTGGCCTGATTCTCGATGGCCGATGGACTTTTCAGGCTCACTTCAGTGACCTCGCCACCAGACTGGGCAGACTACTGCTCAACAAGAGGGGACCGAACTCCCCGTGTCGGCGTCTTTACATCGGCATTGTGAGGAGCATGGCACTGTATGGGGTACCCGTATGGGCGGACGCAATCACTGCTAAGAACAGCGCCCTCCTGCGGTGGTCACAGAGGGTCATACCGGTGAGAGCGATACGGAGTTACCGGACAGTGTCATGGACGGCGGCCACACTGCTTGCGGGCGACCCACCCTGGGAACTCCAGGCGAAGGTGCTCGCAGCAGTATATAGTTTCCGGGCGAGTCTTAGGGCGAGAAATGAGACGCCTCGAGGGAGGAGGTCGAAAGGATCAGAGATCAAGCCCAGAGAGCCCTGATTCAGAGGTGGGAGGAGGATCTGAGGTCCCCCATTGCGGGGTTGGTGACAGTGGAGGCAATACGCCCGCACCTCCGTCGCTGGCTCGGCAGGCGGCACGGCGTCCTGACTTACCGGCTTGTGCAGATACTCACCGGGCACGGCTGTTTTGGACGGTATCTGCATAAGATAGCTCGGATTGAGGTGACGCCGGTGTGTCATGAGTGTGGTGCAGCGGAGGATACGTCACACCACACCGTGGCTGAATGCCAAGCATGGGGTCCTCAGCGCCAAGCCCTATGGTCGACAATTGGTGGGGACCTCTCATTGTCGAGTGTGGTTGGGGCCATGCTCGAAGATGAAAGGAGCTGGTTGGCAGTGGCCTCCTTTTGCGAGTCGATAATCTCGCTAAAGGAGGCCGCGGAAAGGGAACGCGAGGCTCATCCTGTCGCTGACCCAATCCGCAGACGTCAGCAGGGCGGTAGGAGGCGCAGATACGCGCATCTTCTTCCTCCCTCGGACCACAGCGGGGCATTGGGCGTATCTTCCGTACCCGGGACACGTCCAGGGCGGGCATACCTGCTTTAGAGTGGGCCGATCGTAGAGGCGTCGCGGTAGAATGCGAATAGCGACCCCGTGGCGCCTCATTTTTGACGGAAAGGGTATCGCAGTAGGTTTAGTGGGTAGGACGGCGCTTACCGCTGGCGAGTCCCACATAATCATTCGATCCCCCAAAGGATCGGGTGGTATGCGTAAATGCATTCCCCTGCGACAAAAAAAAAAAAAGGGATAATATAGCTTTCTATTGTTAAAACTATTTTTGAAATCGGTCTAGTAGTTTTTAAGTTTATTCGTTATACAAAATATACAAAAATACAAATATTTCCTCTTTATAATATTAGTATAGATCAAAAACAAAGCATATTATTTTAAATACTATAGAGTCCGTATGGCCAGCGTTCATATTTTATTCAACACGTACAGTAGTCTGCTTCATATCAGACTCTTCAGCTACTTGCTGCAGATATTTCGTGTTTAGGGTAATGACAATAGTTACTATAATGGTATCTCCTCGATATGTCAGTTTTTCGATAAAAAATTGTATTCAAATATAAATACACTTGAATAGAACAAGATTACGATTTACAAGATTACAAATGTAAAATATATTCGTGTATATGTATAGTATATGTAAATTAATCTTATCTCAGTAATGTGTATCTAAAGTATATATACAGCCCACGAGCTGTAGCATTGGAATGATGCATTAACTTAATTTATTATATCTTAAATTAAACATCGGATTTGAATTAAAATAGTTGTTTCTTTATTTAAATAAACGAAGTTTATATTTGCCTGAATCATTTTATTTTTTTAAGTCAGTTACATGTGACATTTATTTGACAGCTCGGATATTGATGACCATTACCTTTTACATTGTAAGATATTATTAGAGGCGCGTTCCATAAAGCGATCTCAATGCCCAAAACGCTCATTTAGCCGTTCCACTTGACAATCGCGGGCGTTGTGGTCGCGACGAAAACATCATTAATGACGTCATGACTTGTGCTCACTCGAAGCTGACGACGACCCATGTCAAATCGTGGGTGACCGTTGCAAAATTAGTGATCTGTGGTTGCAAAATTGGCAGCATATTTAAAGCTACAAAAATGGCCACGATATAAATAACTTTATTTGATACGGATAGGGATTTATTGAACGTGAACGTGTTTCTGGAGTGCTTATTTATATAAAATTACTTTTAGTTCCAATTAAATTACAAATATAAAAAAATCAATCAATAAAAAATATGAATATGTCGGAGGTGTGAGTTAGGTTAAGTTTAGCCTAAGGTAAGGTTTGTGTTAGGTTAGGTTAATGTTAGTCTGGGGTGCGATGTTGGCTAACCTCCTCGTGGTGCACCCTGGGCGTGAACAGCAGCAATTCTTCGTTCGTACCTTTCCATCTTTCATTTTGTCAGTTCACTCACTTTCATCACCGGCGATGTGTTGCTGTTGGCCATGGCAAATAAACCAACAACAGGGGGGGAGGGTTTCGCCTCTCCAAGCGCCCTCTCAGTCGGAGAGTTCGTGGTGGAGGAGGCAAGAGTGGATCGGCTACGGCCCTCACTCATCTGTTCCTTCGCAGACTTTAATCTTTTCTTTCTCTTCGCCTTTCTTTCTTTTCTATTTTTCTTTTTTTTTTCTGTTCTGAGAAGGAGCACAGCCCGACGGCCCATCATTGTCGGGCTGCGAGGAGAAAACCTCTATAAAAACGCCAACAATTCCGGCTATGGCACGCGGCATCAGGAGCTCTACGGAGTGGATGGATGGCTCAATGCCACCCTTAGCGGCTTGGAGTGGAGGAGGAATAGGGATTCTGCTCCCTTAAGCAGAAAATACAATGGAAAAGGACACAGATGGAAATTTTCTCCGTAAGGGTCCCGGCAAAACCGGGGAATCCCTGGTATCGTCCGCAGACGGTGCCAGCCACATCGAATCCGGAGGTGGCGACATTTGTGAAGAATTCTTGAACATAGGAAAAGACGTGGTGGCGACCGCTATACCCGCGGGAGGCCCCACACCACACCAAGGCGTGCTAAAAACGGACTCTGATGCTTATGTTTTGGATGGAGCGTGTGCCACCGCAACGATTGCGAGGGGCAACGTAGACAACTCTGGCGTGTGTAGAAGGCTAACGAGATCTGCTGCTCGGTTGGTAGATGCCATCACTGTGGGGACGGTGTGGAGGACTCGGCAGATCATACACGCCGGGTCTGCTCCGCATGGGAGGAGCACCGTGCTGCGCTGGTTGCAGTCATTGGGGGAGACCTGTCGTTGCCGACCGTGGTGAGAGCTATGGTCGGTAGCGAGCAGGCGTGACAGGCGGTAGAGGCGTACGCTGAAGCCGTGATTTTTGACAAAGAAGCTGCAGAGAGAGCCCGGGAGGCTGACCCCGAGGCTCCACTGGAACGCAGAAGGCGAGTAGGTCGTCGGCGTCGCGCATTCATTGCGGCAATGCCGCCTTAGCGTGTGTGTACGATGTGCGATGTGGGCTTATGAGTGACGGACGGGGGTTTCTGTCGCTCATGGGAGGCCCTAGTGCAGGTGCGCGCCCCTTTGTGTTCCAGGGGTGACACTTTGCGGAGTAAATATTAGGGTGTATTACGTCTTCCCCCCAGAGTAGTGTCCGTTTGCGACAGGTGCCGGCAGGTCGCGGAACGAAGTCGATACCGTAGCTTGCCCTCGCCAGACGCCACGTAGGAACGCCCCGGTTAGGTTTAGCGGGTCGGGCTGTCTTCTTCCGAGGCAGTTTATACCAGCCCCGCATAATCCGATCTGTCCCCGCAAATCGGGTATTTGTTAAGCAAATTCCCCCGGGTAAAAAAAAAACAAAAAAAAAAAGGTTTATGTAAGTCTAATCTTAGGATTAAACAGTGAAACTAAGCAGTGGAGTGGAGGTGAACGTTGGAGATACAGACTTGCTTTAAATCTTGATTAATTGTTTAAATTAACGTTTAACTAGTTAGATAAATAGATAAATAGTTATATAAATATAAATTAATTTAACCAATAATTACAAATTTAACATCTTGAAACTATTGCTTTATAACTCGCCATTTGAATTATTTACAACTCTTAAAAAAGCTTATTTACCCGTTCCACTTGGGTCAACTTGGATCGTAACGCTCGCGGACAGTGGTTGAAATCGCAGGGTAGATCTTTAAATTTCTATATGTTGTAAACAGTGAATATTAGATATTTATTTAATGCTGATATCAATAGATATGAGCCATAATTGCCTATCCACACTGTAATAGATATGACACACTGGATTTTTAAAATATATTTAGTCAAATTTACCACCACTATAGAAACACACAAAAAACATTAAACATAAAATTTTGATACCTTGTCATGACAACTTATTTTTTAAAATAACTAGTGCGTTTATAACTTTACGATAGTATTTCTTATTTTATTTTAAGATTGTATACTATAACCGCTGTTATAGTATACACTTTGAGCCAGTTGTCAATCGGAGCTCGCCTGGTGACGAATATGGTCGTTACTGTGCGATATCGGTCCCATATAGATGAGACTAAAGTTTAGGTGGAAGAAATTTTTCATAAAAAGGAACAAAATTTCACAATGCCGGTTATCTTTGTAAATATCTTTCGGTTTTCGTACTTTTCATGAAGTATATGGTACATTTTCAATAATATTCATACGCTTGCTTATGATAAAATACATTAAAATTAAGGATGTTTTATGTAAAATAATTAAAATTAAAATATACTCTAGAACGATAATAAAATTAAACTTGAATGTTCAGTTTTTGTATTCAGGTAATAAGAAACCATTGACATTTGCATTCCAATTATTTAAAAACAAGTTCAGTTATTGTTTTGTTTTAGATTTCTCAAATAAGCATTAAAATCACAAATTGCAACATATTTTTTTGTTGTATAAGCAATGACAACTGACAGAATTAGCCTTTAACGAATAGAAACTATTTATTGTCATTCATGATATATCTGTCAGTTTGTCAATTTGTTTGTTATAGAGAATTAGCTCAATTAATTAGAATATTTAATATAAGGTCATTTGTATCTTAAGAAATACATCTGCTATCCAATTTAAATATTTAAATTATATTCATAACTTTTATTATACTTTTATATAACATGAAATATATCAAATTGTCAAGTAAAAGGAAATCATCCCGATAAGAAAATTAATAACTAGATAATAAAAATGAATAATTGACTATAAAACCTCTAAAGATTAGTTTCGAGGGAACAGATAAAAGATCTCTTTAAGATAGAAGAGCAAGTGTTATTCAGACTAGCGGACTTATGGTTCCGTATAACAAGAATTTAAATTGAGTATATATATAACATTTTCAGCTCAACTTTTTTTAGTGTACTTATGTATCATTTGTGTAATCAGCCTTCAAATATATTCGTATACAAATTACATTTAAATCGGTTCATCCGTTTTAAGGCACAACGCATTAACATGGCAATTCTATGATTATATTATACGTACATACATATATGTCGTCGCGTAAGTTAGGCTTGAGTTAACCTAAAGTTAGGTTTGAACATAGAGCCTGGGCAGTGGAGGCGAATGTTGTAATTACTTAAAGGAACAGGAACACCTCGGTCACAAGTCCAAGGCACTGTTAAGTATCGTAATTTTTTATTCACTTGTGAGGATCAAAATATGAATATATGCGATATAAATGGATTTGTCTTTTTATTCCGTTTATTTAAACGTTTGATATTATCTCAGCTTCGAGGAACTTTAGTGTCTGATATTAATTTTAATGCTCCTAAAACAGTGTTAACAGTAAAACGGCAACATATTTATCCTTAAAAGGTTAAAATCCTTTTTTCATTTTGATTTGATTTGACGGTACCCTAAAACAAGAACAAGCTTCTTGAATAAATATAATTCTATTTTTATCATTTCTTTATATATCCGCCATATCTTTTACATATTGTTGCGAATCAACAACAAAACAATTCGCATGCCTAGACTAAACCTTAGTTCGAACTTGCTGGAAAATGTCAAAATAGAATTAGATGGCAAGATGAACGGGGAGAGACGGTAAGATGTCGTACGCCATAACTTTCGCGAGTCTTCGATGACTATACTATATTTGGGAAAAGGGCGGCATTAGGCAAATTTATGTGTTCAAGTGAGATGAGTAGAACTCTAGATCTTTCCAGGGGTTGTCAGAATAATCTTTTTTTAACTCACTAAAATCAAGTAGCGAGAAGTTTCTATATGAAAACCTATATAAAGGCTTGTACGGATAATTGCAAGTTAGTCCATTACTCGAGAGTGAAGAAGTGTGTTCGAAGATATATCGAAGTGCAGAGCAAGGTAGGTGATGCCTAAACGTAGTAGTGAAATATTGTGAAGTGTATAGCAACGAATAGTGGAAATAGTGTATTCAGAGAAGTGAGCGCAAAGAACATGGAACTGTGTAGATTAGAAATAAGAACAGCAAATACAGGGATACATCTCGGAAAATGGTGAGACTGATCCATCCAAGATCACAGCTGTAAATAAAACTAAGTCTGGGCATTTTTAGGGCTATGCTCATATTATCGACGCTTTGTAAAAGGATTTTATGAGATAGCCAGACCCTTACATCAACTTACGGAGGAGAAGAGGCCTTTCATATGGGAAGCCTTATGAAATGCCATGAAACCTTATGAATGGCATTTCATAAGGCTGCGAGATAGCGTTTGAGGAGTAGAAGAAGCGGCTGTGCAGAACTCCAATACTTGACTTTCCAACGCGGACGGGGAATTTATTGTCGATACAGATGCAAGCAACGCTGGAATTGGTGGTGTGTTATCCCAAAAAAGAGGTGATGGAGAAGCTTATTTTAGTAAGACTTTGTAAAAACCGGAAAGAAACTATAGTGTTACGCGAAAAGAGTTGCCCGCCGTGGTGAAAACGTTACAACATTTTAAGAAATATTTACTTGGACGTAAATTTTTAGTGAGAACTGACCATGCAGCCTTGAAGTGGCTTCCCAAATTTAGGATCCCAGAAGGGCAGGTGCCCACATGGATAGAGCAACTTCAAATTAAATATTGAATATCGGGGCGGAAAAAGTCATGGTAATGCTGACGCTTTGTCTAGAAGACCAAAATCACCAAAATTACAGCCTAGTTGGGAAGGTCCTTAAAAGGTGATCACGAAAATCAACGACGTCACCTACCGGATACAACGGACACGGCGAACTCCAGCTAAAATTGTGCACGTCGATCGGCTAGCAAGGTTGTACGGTGTTGCCGTCCATGATGCTCGAGACGAGTATGTCTTAGGAGGGGGTCAGTGTTGCGAATCAACATCAAAACGATTCGCATGCCTAGACTTTAGTTAGAACTAGACAACCTTTAGTTCGAACTTGCTGGAAAATGTCATAATAGAATAAGACGGCAAGATGAACCGGGAGAGACGGCAAGATGGCGTTCGTCAGAAGTATCGCGAGTCTTCGATGACTGAAATTTGGAAAGATGGGTATAAGTCTAGATCTATCCAGGGGATGTCAGAATAATCTTTTTTTTTAATTGCTAGAATCAAGTAGCGAAAAGTAAAGCAAGCAAGTAGAGTGAAGAAGTGAGTTCGAAGAGATATCGAAGTGCAGAGAAAGGTAGGTGGTTCGCGGAGTGGAGTATCGACATCGCAGTAGTATGCGAGCCGTATTTTGTTCCATCCTCTTGGGTAGGAGACTCGGACGGACTGGTTGCCGTGATCAGCGGCGATAGCGGCACTTCGCCCCTCTCAGTTGTTGAAAGGGGATCGGGTTACGTCGTGGCGGGGTGGCGGAAGTACGCTATAGTCGTAGTTTACTTCTCCCTGAATCGCAGTCTAGCCGAATTCGAAATATATCTTGACTCGGTTAGAGCTGCGGTCAGCCGACAAGCCCTGAGGCAGGTTTTTGTCCTCGGGGATCTTAACGCCAAATGTCGTGCCTGGGGAAACACCGCTACGAATCCCAGAGGAAGGAAGGTCCAAGTCTGGGCTTACCAATCGGGCCTATTCCTGTTGAACAGGGGAGAGGTTCACACTTGCGTGCGTCACAACGGAGGGTCCGTGGTCGACGTCTCTTTCGCTACGTCTACTGCCGCAAGCATAGTGACTAACTGGAGGGTGGAGGAGGAGGTCGAGACTCTTTCGGATCACCGATATATCCGCTTCGAGGTCTCCACCTATCTCGGGCCGCAAGAATCCTCCAGGGGTCGCAATTGCAAGCTTCCTCGCTGGGCCCTTGGTCGACTCGACAGAGAGCTAGGTAAGGAAGCGGCGATCGTGCAGAGATGGGGCTTTGCTACCACTGGCTTCCCGGAGAATGTCAGAGTAGAAGACCTGACAGGCCACATGCACAACGTTCTGGTTCGGGTATGTGATGCGGCCATGCCTCGGGTCAGACGGCACAGAGAGCGTCGTCGCTGCCTTTATTGGTGGTCATCCGAAATTGCTGGTCTTCGGGTGAACTGTCACAGGATGCAAAGGGCCTATGTTCGGTGTCGTAGACGCCAAAGTTACGACCCGGATACAGAGAGGGAGCTGAAGGACGTATTCCATCGGGCGCGGAAGGCCCTTCAATTAGAGATAAGTCGGGCCAAGGCAGGAGCAAGGGCGGTGCTTCTGGCGAGCCTAGACAGGGACCCACGGGGGCGGCCGTAAAAGGTAGCGAGGAATAAACTTCGCACACATGCCGCCCCAGCCATCGAGTCGATGACTACGGAGTCCCTGCAGCGTGTTGTGGGAGACCTATTCCCGGCTCCTTCGGGACATATCCCCCCGAGGATGGTGCCTCCTCACCAAGTGCTGGAGAGGCCCTCCTATTCCATGGTCCGCAGAGGGCCCCCCCACGTGGGGCACACATCACCGTCCAGGGCGTGGAGGTGGAGATCAAAGCCCAGATGAGGTACCTTGGCCTGATTCTCGATGGCCGATGGACTTTTCAGGCTCACTTCAGTGACCTCGCCACCAGACTGGGCAGACTACTGCTCAACAAGAGGGGACCGAACTCCCCGTGTCGGCGTCTTTACATCGGCATTGTGAGGAGCATGGCACTGTATGGGGTACCCGTATGGGCGGACGCAATCACTGCTAAGAACAGCGCCCTCCTGCGGTGGTCACAGAGGGTCATACCGGTGAGAGCGATACGGAGTTACCGGACAGTGTCATGGACGGCGGCCACACTGCTTGCGGGCGACCCACCCTGGGAACTCCAGGCGAAGGTGCTCGCAGCAGTATATAGTTTCCGGGCGAGTCTTAGGGCGAGAAATGAGACGCCTCGAGGGAGGAGGTCGAAAGGATCAGAGATCAAGCCCAGAGAGCCCTGATTCAGAGGTGGGAGGAGGATCTGAGGTCCCCCATTGCGGGGTTGGTGACAGTGGAGGCAATACGCCCGCACCTCCGTCGCTGGCTCGGCAGGCGGCACGGCGTCCTGACTTACCGGCTTGTGCAGATACTCACCGGGCACGGCTGTTTTGGACGGTATCTGCATAAGATAGCTCGGATTGAGGTGACGCCGGTGTGTCATGAGTGTGGTGCAGCGGAGGATACGTCACACCACACCGTGGCTGAATGCCAAGCATGGGGTCCTCAGCGCCAAGCCCTATGGTCGACAATTGGTGGGGACCTCTCATTGTCGAGTGTGGTTGGGGCCATGCTCGAAGATGAAAGGAGCTGGTTGGCAGTGGCCTCCTTTTGCGAGTCGATAATCTCGCTAAAGGAGGCCGCGGAAAGGGAACGCGAGGCTCATCCTGTCGCTGACCCAATCCGCAGACGTCAGCAGGGCGGTAGGAGGCGCAGATACGCGCATCTTCTTCCTCCCTCGGACCACAGCGGGGCATTGGGCGTATCTTCCGTACCCGGGACACGTCCAGGGCGGGCATACCTGCTTTAGAGTGGGCCGATCGTAGAGGCGTCGCGGTAGAATGCGAATAGCGACCCCGTGGCGCCTCATTTTTGACGGAAAGGGTATCGCAGTAGGTTTAGTGGGTAGGACGGCGCTTACCGCTGGCGAGTCCCACATAATCATTCGATCCCCCAAAGGATCGGGTGGTATGCGTAAATGCATTCCCCTGCGAAAAAAAAAAAAAAAGGGATAATATAGCTTTCTATTGTTAAAACTATTTTTGAAATCGGTCTAGTAGTTTTTAAGTTTATTCGTTATACAAAATATACAAAAATACAAATATTTCCTCTTTATAATATTAGTATAGATCAAAAACAAAGCATATTATTTTAAATACTATAGAGTCCGTATGGCCAGCGTTCATATTTTATTCAACACGTACAGTAGTCTGCTTCATATCAGACTCTTCAGCTACTTGCTGCAGATATTTCGTGTTTAGGGTAATGACAATAGTTACTATAATGGTATCTCCTCGATATGTCAGTTTTTCGATAAAAAATTGTATTCAAATATAAATACACTTGAATAGAACAAGATTACGATTTACAAGATTACAAATGTAAAATATATTCGTGTATATGTATAGTATATGTAAATTAATCTTATCTCAGTAATGTGTATCTAAAGTATATATACAGCCCACGAGCTGTAGCATTGGAATGATGCATTAACTTAATTTATTATATCTTAAATTAAACATCGGATTTGAATTAAAATAGTTGTTTCTTTATTTAAATAAACGAAGTTTATATTTGCCTGAATCATTTTATTTTTTTAAGTCAGTTACATGTGACATTTATTTGACAGCTCGGATATTGATGACCATTACCTTTTACATTGTAAGATATTATTAGAGGCGCGTTCCATAAAGCGATCTCAATGCCCTAAACGCTCATTTAGCCGTTCCACTTGACAATCGCGGGCGTTGTGGTCGCGACGAAAACCTCATTAATGACGTCATGACTTGTGCTCACTCGAAGCTGACGACGACCCATGTCAAATCGTGGGTGACCGTTGCAAAATTAGTGATCTGTGGTTGCAAAATTGGCAGCATATTTAAAGCTACAAAAATGGCCACGATATAAATAACTTTATTTGATACGGATAGGGATTTATTGAACGTGAACGTGTTTCTGGAGTGCTTATTTATATAAAATTACTTTTAGTTCCAATTAAATTACAAATATAAAAAAATCAATCAATAAAAAATATGAATATGTCGGAGGTGTGAGTTAGGTTAAGTTTAGCCTAAGGTAAGGTTTGTGTTAGGTTAGGTTAATGTTAGTCTGGGGTGCGATGTTGGCTAACCTCCTCGTGGTGCACCCTGGGCGTGAACAGCAGCAATTCTTCGTTCGTACCTTTCCATCTTTCATTTTGTCAGTTCACTCACTTTCATCACCGGCGATGTGTTGCTGTTGGCCATGGCAAATAAACCAACAACAGGGGGGGAGGGTTTCGCCTCTCCAAGCGCCCTCTCAGTCGGAGAGTTCGTGGTGGAGGAGGCAAGAGTGGATCGGCTACGGCCCTCACTCATCTGTTCCTTCGCAGACTTTAATCTTTTCTTTCTCTTCGCCTTTCTTTCTTTTCTATTTTTCTTTTTTTTTTCTGTTCTGAGAAGGAGCACAGCCCGACGGCCCATCATTGTCGGGCTGCGAGGAGAAAACCTCTATAAAAACGCCAACAATTCCGGCTATGGCACGCGGCATCAGGAGCTCTACGGAGTGGATGGATGGCTCAATGCCACCCTTAGCGGCTTGGAGTGGAGGAGGAATAGGGATTCTGCTCCCTTAAGCAGAAAATACAATGGAAAAGGACACAGATGGAAATTTTCTCCGTAAGGGTCCCGGCAAAACCGGGGAATCCCTGGTATCGTCCGCAGACGGTGCCAGCCACATCGAATCCGGAGGTGGCGACATTTGTGAAGAATTCTTGAACATAGGAAAAGACGTGGTGGCGACCGCTATACCCGCGGGAGGCCCCACACCACACCAAGGCGTGCTAAAAACGGACTCTGATGCTTATGTTTTGGATGGAGCGTGTGCCACCGCAACGATTGCGAGGGGCAACGTAGACAACTCTGGCGTGTGTAGAAGGCTAACGAGATCTGCTGCTCGGTTGGTAGATGCCATCACTGTGGGGACGGTGTGGAGGACTCGGCAGATCATACACGCCGGGTCTGCTCCGCATGGGAGGAGCACCGTGCTGCGCTGGTTGCAGTCATTGGGGGAGACCTGTCGTTGCCGACCGTGGTGAGAGCTATGGTCGGTAGCGAGCAGGCGTGACAGGCGGTAGAGGCGTACGCTGAAGCCGTGATTTTTGACAAAGAAGCTGCAGAGAGAGCCCGGGAGGCTGACCCCGAGGCTCCACTGGAACGCAGAAGGCGAGTAGGTCGTCGGCGTCGCGCATTCATTGCGGCAATGCCGCCTTAGCGTGTGTGTACGATGTGCGATGTGGGCTTATGAGTGACGGACGGGGGTTTCTGTCGCTCATGGGAGGCCCTAGTGCAGGTGCGCGCCCCTTTGTGTTCCAGGGGTGACACTTTGCGGAGTAAATATTAGGGTGTATTACGTCTTCCCCCCAGAGTAGTGTCCGTTTGCGACAGGTGCCGGCAGGTCGCGGAACGAAGTCGATACCGTAGCTTGCCCTCGCCAGACGCCACGTAGGAACGCCCCGGTTAGGTTTAGCGGGTCGGGCTGTCTTCTTCCGAGGCAGTTTATACCAGCCCCGCATAATCCGATCTGTCCCCGCAAATCGGGTATTTGTTAAGCAAATTCCCCCGGGTAAAAAAAAAACA
The DNA here is from genome assembly GCA_905147385.1 of Limenitis camilla. Taxonomy (NCBI): domain Eukaryota; kingdom Metazoa; phylum Arthropoda; class Insecta; order Lepidoptera; family Nymphalidae; genus Limenitis; species Limenitis camilla. The sequence goes on along the minus strand of LR990245.1, from coordinate 7,215,016 downwards.
AAAAAAAAAAGGTTTATGTAAGTCTAATCTTAGGATTAAACAGTGAAACTAAGCAGTGGAGTGGAGGTGAACGTTGGAGATACAGACTTGCTTTAAATCTTGATTAATTGTTTAAATTAACGTTTAACTAGTTAGATAAATAGATAAATAGTTATATAAATATAAATTAATTTAACCAATAATTACAAATTTAACATCTTGAAACTATTGCTTTATAACTCGCCATTTGAATTATTTACAACTCTTAAAAAAGCTTATTTACCCGTTCCACTTGGGTCAACTTGGATCGTAACGCTCGCGGACAGTGGTTGAAATCGCAGGGTAGATCTTTAAATTTCTATATGTTGTAAACAGTGAATATTAGATATTTATTTAATGCTGATATCAATAGATATGAGCCATAATTGCCTATCCACACTGTAATAGATATGACACACTGGATTTTTAAAATATATTTAGTCAAATTTACCACCACTATAGAAACACACAAAAAACATTAAACATAAAATTTTGATACCTTGTCATGACAACTTATTTTTTAAAATAACTAGTGCGTTTATAACTTTACGATAGTATTTCTTATTTTATTTTAAGATTGTATACTATAACCGCTGTTATAGTATACACTTTGAGCCAGTTGTCAATCGGAGCTCGCCTGGTGACGAATATGGTCGTTACTGTGCGATATCGGTCCCATATAGATGAGACTAAAGTTTAGGTGGAAGAAATTTTTCATAAAAAGGAACAAAATTTCACAATGCCGGTTATCTTTGTAAATATCTTTCGGTTTTCGTACTTTTCATGAAGTATATGGTACATTTTCAATAATATTCATACGCTTGCTTATGATAAAATACATTAAAATTAAGGATGTTTTATGTAAAATAATTAAAATTAAAATATACTCTAGAACGATAATAAAATTAAACTTGAATGTTCAGTTTTTGTATTCAGGTAATAAGAAACCATTGACATTTGCATTCCAATTATTTAAAAACAAGTTCAGTTATTGTTTTGTTTTAGATTTCTCAAATAAGCATTAAAATCACAAATTGCAACATATTTTTTTGTTGTATAAGCAATGACAACTGACAGAATTAGCCTTTAACGAATAGAAACTATTTATTGTCATTCATGATATATCTGTCAGTTTGTCAATTTGTTTGTTATAGAGAATTAGCTCAATTAATTAGAATATTTAATATAAGGTCATTTGTATCTTAAGAAATACATCTGCTATCCAATTTAAATATTTAAATTATATTCATAACTTTTATTATACTTTTATATAACATGAAATATATCAAATTGTCAAGTAAAAGGAAATCATCCCGATAAGAAAATTAATAACTAGATAATAAAAATGAATAATTGACTATAAAACCTCTAAAGATTAGTTTCGAGGGAACAGATAAAAGATCTCTTTAAGATAGAAGAGCAAGTGTTATTCAGACTAGCGGACTTATGGTTCCGTATAACAAGAATTTAAATTGAGTATATATATAACATTTTCAGCTCAACTTTTTTTAGTGTACTTATGTATCATTTGTGTAATCAGCCTTCAAATATATTCGTATACAAATTACATTTAAATCGGTTCATCCGTTTTAAGGCACAACGCATTAACATGGCAATTCTATGATTATATTATACGTACATACATATATGTCGTCGCGTAAGTTAGGCTTGAGTTAACCTAAAGTTAGGTTTGAACATAGAGCCTGGGCAGTGGAGGCGAATGTTGTAATTACTTAAAGGAACAGGAACACCTCGGTCACAAGTCCAAGGCACTGTTAAGTATCGTAATTTTTTATTCACTTGTGAGGATCAAAATATGAATATATGCGATATAAATGGATTTGTCTTTTTATTCCGTTTATTTAAACGTTTGATATTATCTCAGCTTCGAGGAACTTTAGTGTCTGATATTAATTTTAATGCTCCTAAAACAGTGTTAACAGTAAAACGGCAACATATTTATCCTTAAAAGGTTAAAATCCTTTTTTCATTTTGATTTGATTTGACGGTACCCTAAAACAAGAACAAGCTTCTTGAATAAATATAATTCTATTTTTATCATTTCTTTATATATCCGCCATATCTTTTACATATTGTTGCGAATCAACAACAAAACAATTCGCATGCCTAGACTAAACCTTAGTTCGAACTTGCTGGAAAATGTCAAAATAGAATTAGATGGCAAGATGAACGGGGAGAGACGGTAAGATGTCGTACGCCATAACTTTCGCGAGTCTTCGATGACTATACTATATTTGGGAAAAGGGCGGCATTAGGCAAATTTATGTGTTCAAGTGAGATGAGTAGAACTCTAGATCTTTCCAGGGGTTGTCAGAATAATCTTTTTTTAACTCACTAAAATCAAGTAGCGAGAAGTTTCTATATGAAAACCTATATAAAGGCTTGTACGGATAATTGCAAGTTAGTCCATTACTCGAGAGTGAAGAAGTGTGTTCGAAGATATATCGAAGTGCAGAGCAAGGTAGGTGATGCCTAAACGTAGTAGTGAAATATTGTGAAGTGTATAGCAACGAATAGTGGAAATAGTGTATTCAGAGAAGTGAGCGCAAAGAACATGGAACTGTGTAGATTAGAAATAAGAACAGCAAATACAGGGATACATCTCGGAAAATGGTGAGACTGATCCATCCAAGATCACAGCTGTAAATAAAACTAAGTCTGGGCATTTTTAGGGCTATGCTCATATTATCGACGCTTTGTAAAAGGATTTTATGAGATAGCCAGACCCTTACATCAACTTACGGAGGAGAAGAGGCCTTTCATATGGGAAGCCTTATGAAATGCCATGAAACCTTATGAATGGCATTTCATAAGGCTGCGAGATAGCGTTTGAGGAGTAGAAGAAGCGGCTGTGCAGAACTCCAATACTTGACTTTCCAACGCGGACGGGGAATTTATTGTCGATACAGATGCAAGCAACGCTGGAATTGGTGGTGTGTTATCCCAAAAAAGAGGTGATGGAGAAGCTTATTTTAGTAAGACTTTGTAAAAACCGGAAAGAAACTATAGTGTTACGCGAAAAGAGTTGCCCGCCGTGGTGAAAACGTTACAACATTTTAAGAAATATTTACTTGGACGTAAATTTTTAGTGAGAACTGACCATGCAGCCTTGAAGTGGCTTCCCAAATTTAGGATCCCAGAAGGGCAGGTGCCCACATGGATAGAGCAACTTCAAATTAAATATTGAATATCGGGGCGGAAAAAGTCATGGTAATGCTGACGCTTTGTCTAGAAGACCAAAATCACCAAAATTACAGCCTAGTTGGGAAGGTCCTTAAAAGGTGATCACGAAAATCAACGACGTCACCTACCGGATACAACGGACACGGCGAACTCCAGCTAAAATTGTGCACGTCGATCGGCTAGCAAGGTTGTACGGTGTTGCCGTCCATGATGCTCGAGACGAGTATGTCTTAGGAGGGGGTCAGTGTTGCGAATCAACATCAAAACGATTCGCATGCCTAGACTTTAGTTAGAACTAGACAACCTTTAGTTCGAACTTGCTGGAAAATGTCATAATAGAATAAGACGGCAAGATGAACCGGGAGAGACGGCAAGATGGCGTTCGTCAGAAGTATCGCGAGTCTTCGATGACTGAAATTTGGAAAGATGGGTATAAGTCTAGATCTATCCAGGGGATGTCAGAATAATCTTTTTTTTTAATTGCTAGAATCAAGTAGCGAAAAGTAAAGCAAGCAAGTAGAGTGAAGAAGTGAGTTCGAAGAGATATCGAAGTGCAGAGAAAGGTAGGTGGTTCCTAGTCGTAGTATTGAAATATTGTGAAGTTTATAGCGACTATTAGCGGTGGAAATAGTGTATCAAGAGAAGTAAGTGCAATAAGTGTGGAACTGTGCAGATTAGAAATAAGAAGTGTAAAAATACCGGAGACCTGTAAATAGTGCGAGAACGGAGTGTGAGGTTGTTTTTGTGAAGATTTAGTTGAACTTTTGTGAACATTATAAATTAATTATTTACCAACAAAGCATCTATCAATTTATTCCAATATTGTAGGTACTGTAGTATGGAGGTTTGTTGGTGAACAAGCTCCATACACAATGACACAAGGCTCGCAGTCGATAATAAAATAATAGGATTTCAAATATTTTAAATATATCGAATATGATATAAAACAAAAGGAGAGCTGCCCCAGCCTTGGGCCGGGCTCGACGTAATTGAGATAGTGGATTATTAAAATGTAAAATATTATGTAATTAAACCAAATAAAGAAGTATATAAAAGAAGTTAAGCCCTTTATATTTATCAAATCGATCCCGACATGGGGAGGTGTCACAAATTGGTGGAGGCGCCGCCGGGTAAAGCTGGTATACTGATAAATAAGAATAAAAAGGAAAAACAGTAACGTATAGAAGAAAGAAAAAAAAACTGTGAGTAAATAAAGAATAAGTTATATAAATAAAATAACGGGATTAAAATCGGAAAAAATGGGAGAAGTATGTTTATTTAGTGGTGTGCAGCAAGATTCTGCAGATTTCATCAGGCAATTGAAAAGGATTGCAATTTAAAAAAACAATCTGATGAAGAAAAAGTGGCGATATTTTCTTTTTATTTACGGGGACCGGCATTATATTTTTACAGAACGATCGAAGATACTATCGATGATTACGAAAGTTTAGAGGAGAGAGTTTAGTTAGGGGGAATTATTGTTCAAAATGAAGGTAATGTGTGTCTAGTTGCGCATAGGAGAAGTATCGTTGTGTATCACCTGGCACATATGCGGCCATAGGTGTAGGAGATTCTACGTTGATCTCTGTTGCGAAGGTATCTTGTTCTGTTTAGCGCTGTATGCTGACATTATTCTTATTCTGGGGATTATTTAAGTATATAGTTAGTTAGTATTATTTAAGTATATTATTTAAGTATATAGTTCATTATCACTTTAAGGCTGCAGATATTTATTTACTTTTTCCTTGTTGCTCTCATAAATATGCTCATAAGTATTCTTATAAATACTCTGATCATAAATGTTTATTAAGTATGTGTCAATTAGTTAGTATTGTAATTTTAAATTGAGAATTGGAACACTGCCCTGGGTTATTATATGAGTATCTTTTCCTTTTTAGTAATTGGTAATTTTTATAAATATTAGGAATTGTTAGTCTTAATTCTTCTTATGTGAGCTTCTATATTACTTAATTGAAACTCTTAGACATTTTATTGATTGAATAATAAATTTAAAATTATATTTTGAAGTAATATAATGATATCTAAGGGAAAGTTTTAATAATGAGAATAATTGCATGGTTTATTAATTACTAGAGGGCTGCCCTCGCTTCGCTCCGGGTATTTAAAGCAATATTATAATTGATGTCCTTAAATTGTCACTGTGTAATAATGTAGTTTTTATTATTTGAAAAATTAGAGAGAGAAGCAAAAGTTATAAAAAGAAAAATAAATAGAAACTAAAATAAAAGAAAAGCGACAAATGATAAAAGAGGGAGGACAGAGCAGAACTAAAATTGAATGGGTAAAGGAGAGAGAGAAAGAGAGAGAGAGAGAAAGAGAGGAATTATTGAAATAAAGAAAGTGAAAAGAGGCTAATCATTCTGAACAGATAAAAATAAAAATTAAAGTGGGAAAAAAGAGAGAGGATGAGAGACAATGATAGTATTATAAGAGAAAGAGAGACGGAAATACTATAGACTTTTCTCAGTGAAAGAATTTTAAAAATCGGATTAGTAGCAACAAAATGACCATATTCTATTAATTAAAAAATGTATATGGCAACACTAAATCACTCTTGTCACTCACGAATAGTGTAGTTTCCTATCAGTGAAAGAATTTTTTAAATCGGATTTGTAGTTCCTGAGAAACTCTTCAATTTACAAAATGGCCACCTTATGGCACTTAAATGGCCATATATTTTTATTTAGAGTATTTATGGCAACACCACATAGCCTATGTTACCCGGAAAGGATGTAGCTTTCTATCGGTGAAAGAATTTACAAAATCGGTTCAGTACTTTTCGAGCCTATTCGCAACAAACAAACAAACATACAAACATATAAATATACAAACAATCAAATCTTTCCTCTTTATATAATAGTATAGATATAGTTAACTTTAACAATTTAGTGGAAGCTGATATGTAAGGAGAGTTGGATCGAATATGAAACCGAGCTAGGATATGTGTGTTGTTTAGGTAGGATTATAGAAAGTTGGATAGGAAAGTGAGGAATGAGGCCCTGAGGGAATAATTTTTAGTAGGTTTTCTTATTTCTTGAGCAAGACGGAAATAAGATCCCTCTTGCTAGACCTTCGGTGGGTCCTGGGTCCATTGCTACTTTTTTTTCTAAGATTTGTATTTTATATTTCCTACTTAGGCAGGTAGTTAAGAGTAGTATTGTAAAATAGTTGAAGTAAAGTATTTTGGCAGTTGCCCGAGCTCATCACCCTGCCAAAATCCTTTCGTTGAGGGGGGGGGGGGGGGGGGGGGGGGGTGATGTAGTTTGGAGGTTTGTTGGTAAACAAACTCCATACACAATGCCACAAGGCTGGCAGTCGATAAAAAAATAATAGGATTTTAAATATATCGAATTTGATATAAAACAAAAGGAGAGCTTCCCCAGCCTTGGGCCGGGCTCGACGTAATTGAGATAGTGGATTATTTATAGTATTAAAATGTAAAATATTATGTAATTAAACCAAATAAAGAAGTATATAAAAGAAGTTACGCCCTTTATATTTATCAAATAGATCCCGACACGGAGAAGTGTCACAGTGCTTACTGGTACGAATATCCAGACTATATATACATTAGTAATATGTAATTATTCGCACTATCCCGAATCTGTACAATAGCTTCTATCACCGAAAGTTATCTGTAAGAGATTGCTCTTAATCAATAAGACCGCCTTTGCATACTCTCTGTATTTTTGTTAATTATGATGTTCCTATATTTGATTTCCTGTACTTGTTGTTAATTTAATTTCCTGTACGTGTGCAATTAAGTGCTTATCTATCTATGTATACCTAAACCTAAACCCAAATGTATGAATACTTTTAAAGTATCCTTTTTCCTCCAATAAAATACGGGAATCTTTTTAAATATCTTCCTCGATATTTTTGTAATGAGATAAATAATTAAGTATGAAAACTTCGATCAGTTACAAATTGAATTTTAATTACAGGGTTTTATATCCAAATTTGAATAAAAAATGTTTTTATTTTTATTCAAATATTCAAATCACTTAGTTTATCTAATTAAAAACCAATATGTTGTAACATTACCAGCCACATAATATTGAGTTACGAGAGTAGTATTGTTTCTCAATGCCAAAACCATTATTTTATGTGTTTTAAATTTTAATCAAAATAACAAGGTTCTTCCGACTATATATATACCTATAACCTTAAATTTTCGAAAAGCTTTCAATAACAAACAGCTTTTGAAAATCAACATTTTTATAAATTAATTAAAAAAAACGATTATAAGTAAAACGATATTAAATGGAATAAACCATTAAATACAAAAAGAAAAGATAAATAAGGAGTAAAATGAGTGTATAGTCTATTTTTATTTACTAATTACTTATAATTACAATAAAAAACAATCGCACATAATAAATACACACTATAACCACAATAAAAGAAATTATGACCTTACGGCTATAATATTCATAATGATGAACCTAAATACGTTACTTGGTTCTATACTGGTAACAAAATAACTGTAGAATGAAGGTTGGTTGTAAATACAACCTCCATACACAAAGCTGGCAGTTGAGAATAATAATATAAAATTTGATGTGAAATAGAACGTTGGACGGGACGTTACTTTTCTGTATCTTGTATAATAAATAAAATGTATTTTAATGACAAAAGTAACAAACTAAAGTCAAATTAAAGCTACGAACTTTAATTTGTTACCTTGATTTCATTATGTTTTATAATACTTTGATTTTATTGTGTTATATTTAACTTTACTTGCCTTACTAGTGAGAAATATGCAAAGATTGTTTTTTGTATAATATAAGAGTGAGCAAGAACGGACGATTACGGAAAGACCGGGTTTGGCGTCCGAGTTGCTGCTGTTATGTTCATCCTTTTCTAATAATTTGATTTTCAAATAGTTTAACTTCAGCATTTGCTATAAAGGAATAATATTCGAGCCGAAAGGGGCCCCCAGTCAGAGAGTGCCGTGAGCACAGATGGATCTTAACATTTATTGTTACAATACTTCGTAAAATTTATTACTTTAATTCTTAATTTATTTAAGTTAATTGCGTTAAAAAAAAGATAAAAAAACATTTGTAATACTGATGCTAGAGAAATCACTCCTTTTTGTTTTTTAAAGTAAGACGTCTTTTATTATGCAGGCACTGGTAAAAATAATAGTCGGGAATCGCTGCTTTCAATCGAAAAACCATCGAAACCCGCCGTCTCTAGGTGAACCCTAGGGACCACTGAACCCCTAATACACATTCGACCGCGGTGTTTAAACAGAAGTGGATTTCTGTCTGAATAGAAAAGGGGAAACTTTGCATAATTTTGACCGCCCGTTATGCGTTATGAGGTACCGATGCGTCCGCTTCTCTTCCATGCTTCGCTGTCTCCTTAAGACTAATCACTGACTCACTGATTGCTCCACTGCCTCTTATCCCCTCTTTTGGGTTTATATTCAACCCACCAGCTCGCTTATCGTGGAATACCTTCCTACTTGCGACACCAATGCATGTCTTTGCGGCTTTCATGCCAGACACCCGACGAGCATGTGCAACGCCGTGTCTAACACCGCACTCGTGGCAGCTTTCATTCGTCTCCCAATTTGGTGTAAATGCATACTAAAGCAGCAGTGTCCGATAAGTACCTGCATCGGACGGTATGACATCCCTTTTTTCACATTGCTATACAGACTTTAATGTGAACTTCATGTGAACTCTTATTGACCCTAAGCGACGTACTGACTACCACAAGAAATACTGCCTCAGGGTAACTGTTCTCCTGAGAGATTACAAGAGTGCAGTCTGTGAAGCAGACTCGCGTGCCAGTTAGGACTGGGCAGCACAAAAGCCTGTTTGTGGCTATAAAAACGTCCTCAACAGTCATGTTACAAAAAATCGGCATTTTTAGGATTTTTCCACATACTAGTGCTATAAGACCTAGCTTCTCGCCAAAAATCATGTTCCTTGGTCAAAAGACAAAGCCTGGGAATTTTGATTTATCTCGAAAATCAAAATTACAATCCATGAGATCAAAGGGGCTGCGGCTTACGTTAAATTGACTTAGCAATTTGATATTTTTACATATCTGATGACCTAGAGATTAGAATATTTTGTTTAAATTTCAACTTGATATCTTCACGTTTTTCTGAGAAAAAGGGTCTTGGTTGACAGTAAAAAAAAGTTATTTTTGTTTGTTTTGTAGTTAGATGTAGAAAAAATTTACAGTTTTTTAATTTAATCCTTTATTTGTGCTATGAGACTTTACTTCATGGAGTCCTTGATATTAATTTAAACTTGATTCACAGACGGACAGACAGACAGACGGACAACGAAGTGATCCTATAAGGGTTCCTTTTTTCCTTTTAAAAAAGAAAGTATCGTTTTTAATGCTTATTGATTTATTGACAAAAACAATAGGGAATGTGCATAAAATTTAAATTTGTTTCAAATATTTTTTCGAGGTTCTTTATTGTCTTTACATTATACTAAAGGTATTTTTTTAACAAGTTATTACTGAAATCCATGAATTATTATTTAAAAAGTGAAAAATAAGTAAGAGAAAATCTCAGACTTACGAAACTCGTCACCATTGATTAAAACAAAATGTGACGTCATTGGATTTATTCATACAGCGATATTCAGTTTGTTAGAAAATAATTTAAAAATAGTTTTAAAGTAGTGTATGATTACTTGTAAATATATATTTGTAGTCAATCTAGGACGATGACAGAAACTGGTTTTGTCAAAGCATAATCGGATAGGCTAACGAACATAGATGCATTTATGATGTCAGCATATTTTGCATCAAATCTCGAATTATTTAATTATTCTTTGTAAACTATGTTAGGTTAGTTTTAGACCGAATCTTCTACTGCTTAATAGCTAATTCGTACTAAACTGCATATCATCTTACACCATTTTAACCACAATACTTGTAAGAAGGTTTTTTAACTTCTTCCATGATTTTTATAGACCGAAACGCTGTAGTAAGCAAACACGGGACAATCAATGACGTCATCAAAAGTGCGCGCTAAATGGTGGCGTATGAACGGCAATTTGTTTAATTTGTATTTGTTGTTTGTTGTTTTAATTTTTCAAGCTTATTTATATTTTGTTTTATCTAAACATTTTTATCTAAGGATGTAAATGAATAATTTAAGAAATAAAAAAAATCATGCGTATTCCCAATTGTTCAATAATAATTTTTTACTCTACTGGAATGGTAATTCCAACTCTGAGTATCTTTTCAGTTATCGTTATTAAAAGTAAAGTTATTCGTTTTTATTTAATTTACTGTTTTGAACATATTTATATGATTTTTATTTCAATGATTTTTGTTTAAAATGATAATTGTAAAATAAGGCTTTTTTAAATATTTTTAATTCAAATTGGTTAAGTTTCATAATATTGGAGGAAGGGGGGCCCAATCTGACAAATTTGCCAGGAGCCCCAAACGGTGTAATTACGCTACTGTCAGAGGTATTTTTATTTTAATAACTTAATGTGGAAAAAAGGATTTATTACTTACTAAAAACAATTAAAAGAATATTCATAGAATGACATTTCTTTTGTTATTAAAAATAAATTACACTATCTTGCTATTATACACTTATTCAAGTACTTACATAGGCAGTATAATTAAGTATTACAAACATATTGTGCAATACTCAAACCATGTAAAATGTATTAAAAAATCGTTATAATAATTGGCGGTTATATCTGTAGTTAGTAAGACATTTTTAACAAAAAACCAGTATTAATGATTATTTTAAAAAATTGTTGCTACTCATACAAATTGTAACGGGGCGAAGAGCTTTAAAATAAACTGGACTCAGTTTACCTTATGCTACCGTACAGACATAAGGTCTATGAAATTGAATGGTGATGTCTTCATTTATGTGATTATTTCAAGTGTTTTTATATTTAAATATAAATAAGTGAGTCGAGTAACTAATAAACTAGGTATTTCCATTTATTTCCAAGTTCAAGACTAATAATCTAGGCTGTTCAAACCTCGGAATAGGATTATCATTGACAATAGCATTATGCAAGTATAATGTTGTGAGTGAAACGATTTAATTGTGCTGTGTCTAGAAAATTATTATAGTTAAAATGACGACTGGAAATAAAAAATCTGTAAGCCGATCGAGAGTGGTGTTGTCACAGGTTAGTATTTAAGTTTCTTTAAAATTAACGTAATAGTTACCCAATGTTATACTGAAGTTTCCTATAAAGCCAGATAATCAAACAGTAACTGAAAATACAAAATATTATCTATATCCGGTTCCTTATTAAAGCACTTTTGTAACGGAAATAATATATCTTTTTAAAACAAGAGTCAATTAGAAATCTAATAATATGTCTTTACGTATGAAATTGCCGTTCTGCCGTACTGGTTATTTCAAGTACAACTTTTTTCTTTTTTCGCTAAGAATTCTAAGTACAAATTATTTTTTTTTAAAATAAGTATCGAATTCGTTTTTGAAAAATAGTTATTTTTTTAATAGCTAGTGTCTGTTTTCATCGCATTTTTACGTTTTTCGACATCATGGATACATTGAAAATTCGAGTTATTTGGAGTATGAGTACAGCCGTGGCAGCAAAGCAGCTGCAACATCAACAACGTATACGAAACGAACATTACTAACAATCGCACCACTCGGTATTGGTTTTCTCGCTTCCGTTCTGAAAATTTCGACCTAAGAAATGATCCCCGTGATCGACCGAAAACTTTAGTCGACAATGACGAATTAAAGCCGATTGTGAAAGCTGATGATTGTTGAAATCTACAGCTGAATTAGCAGCAGTTTTCGATGTTAGCATCAAAACAATATTGGTCCATTTGCGGCGAATTGGCAAAGTAAAAAAGCTTGACAAATGGGCACCCCACGAACTGAATGATCGCCAGCGCGAAACACGCGTCATGTCGAGCCTTGCACTGCTCAACAGGCACACAAACGAAGGCATATTGAAAAAAGTTACTTGCGACGAAAAATGGATTCTGTTCGACCCTGGTTAGATCCTGGTTCAGCACCTAAACAATACCCCAAACAAAAACTTGACCCTAAAAAAAGTGATGGTCACTGTTTAGTGGTCTAGTGCCGGTGTCACTCATCACAGTTCGGGATGACACATCAAACGGTGATGAGCATTACTGCAGATGTGTATTGTAAAGAACTGAACACAATGATGGAGAAGCTCGCACATCTTCAACCAGCTTTGGTCAATCGTTCGGCTCCGCTGCTCCTGCACCTTATACTGCACAGCAGACGGAGTCCAAGTTACAAGAGTGAGGAAGTTCTCCGTCATCCACCGTATTCACCAGACCTTGCCCCTACAGAATTCTACTTTTTCCAGTATTTGGATAACTTCGTGGTGGGAAAAAAATTCAATAACCGAGAGGGAGTTCAAAATGCTTTTGTAGAAAATTGCTTGCCTCCCATCCAGCAGACTTTTTCAAAAAAGGCATCAATAAGCTACCACTACGTTGGCAAAAATGCATTGATTGCATGGGTTATTACTTTGATTAATAAAAATAAAAAATATAGAGAAAAATGGGCGTTAATTTATTTCATTAAAGACGGTAATTTCGAATTAAAGAGCTAATATTTGCTCTTTTCAAAATATTTTTTATCACAGATATTATTCACAAAAATATATAGACTATTTATTGAATTATCAATGTTATGGAATTATAACATATTCGTAATATAAATAGTATATAATATATCGCCTAATATTATAAAGAGTAGGTAAGAGAATTTCTAGCTATTTTATTAATGAAATTTATCTTTTATCTCTATATATAATTCTCCCCTCAGGTTATAGTTAATTAATCAAATTGTACATTGATAAAAATTAATCAAATTATTCTGTTAGATAAATCTATTGATAATATGTTAATTTCATAGTATTTGGTAATATGTCCTTCTGTATAGGAATCAAATTGTAATACGATTATTATTTGACATTAAATAACTTTAATATTAGGCGGGATAAACGAGATATCAGTTGTAAAATCACTTACATATAAAAAATTTCATGTACCTAGTACAGGTAATTGGAGGAAAATTGCCGTTCAATGTACTTATATAAATACCAGTTCTCCCCAATGAAAAAGCGAACAATTTTTAAGCACCACTCTAAGCAGTCACGAAATTATACATATACTCGTAAGCTTAAAAACAATTTTACGACTAAGTTATTCTGAGTTAATTAGTCGCTTCACATTTAATAGTCCATGACCTAATCGAGTATAGCTAAATCCTGTTTTGTAAAATGCACGTCTAAGATGGTAATTTGAAAAAAAATGATTTACTTAAAACAAACTATGCAGCTGCTTAATAATTCTTTTGTTATTGTAACAATGTTTTTATTGGTGTCTATTTCTATTTAAGGAAATCTCTTTTTTTTGAATGAATGTGAAATGATTTCCTTATAAAGAAGACGAATAAAATCAAAGGAATATGTTTCAGTAATTTAGTAGAATTTTAATATATTATTATAATTCTTCCAAAAAGGTACTAAGGTATATCAGAACGTTGAAGATAAATCGTAAGTAAAATAAAAGCATATCAAAGATGGCTGACACCTCCTACACATAGTTGTTCAATAAAAATCCATTAACGTATACTATAGGGTTGTCATGGAATTTTATTTGTGTATTACATTAAAAAAAAATCTCAAACGTGGACTGAACTCTTGCTTTATAATGTCGTTTAGAATATAATTGTTTTTACCACTTACTTTCCAGTTTGGTTTCCCTTCCTTTGGAGTTACATTTGCTAATTATGTATTTCGAACTTAAACCGAAAACAAGTTTGAAATTTTCGCACTGTTATAGTGGATATCCTAACCTAAAATAAAAAATGTAAAAAAACTTGAATCGAATTTGCTCTCTCTATTTGAAAACTTAAAAAAAATTAAGTCCATTTTTTGTGACATGCAACACTTGGTACGCGAGTCAGACTTCAACTTATCAGTTATTTTTCTCCCAAACAACTACAAATCTACAATTTTTTAGAACCGCGTTTTCCTGGGATTGTCCTCTTCCCTTCAGATTCCGAGATGAAAACTCAATTTAAACAAAAATGAATATAATAAATTAATACTTCTCCTTCAAAAACAAAATATAAAAATTATATTCCCTAGAAATGTCCCGGAAATTAAAGATTGGATATATATCTTTAGTTAGCAACCCTACTTATCTATGAAGCGTGTACGCATAACTACTTATTTATAATTAACTTACGCCGTCATCAATCATTTTAATAACCAGTTATTTGTCAATTTCACCACATACAAGTATCCTACAATATTATATTTATAGTCTGTGAGTGAGGATGGAAAATTACTGTTTCATGCAAAAACTGCTGAACGGATTTTAATGTATATGCATTATGTATACACGTAAAACTAACACAGATATTATGTCTGTGTATAAATGTAGGGTTGGGAAATATCACACTTTGGTTACTTTTTAAATAAATGTTGTTTTATATTTATTATTTTTTTAGATTTAATTAGTAATGAAAAAGTTGTATGTGAGAATGGATGGATATTAGATGACGAATGACGATGTTTGACAGAAGGAATAATGAAAATAACAAAATGGCAACTTTTCAGATTTCAGATTTTGATTGATGATGATTGATGAAACTGAAGATTTAATTTCATATTATTAACTTTTTTACTCCAAACATACATAAGTATATCGATTTTTATAAATAAAATAAATAAATAACAAAAAATACTTTTATATTTATTTGACTAGTTAAACACAACAATATTGAATTTTTGTTAAACATTTTGGCTCTCCCGCATTTCGGTTTTCTTGCTTTTGCTCCGTTGCTTGTCACGCCGGCCCGTCGCTGTGTTTTTTTGTTCATATTGATATTTTTAATTTCGTAATATCTTTTGAATGGAAGGTCCGGTCTGATTTTAATAATTCAAAAAGTATTCAACAGGTTTTGAAACAGTCTTGAATACGAAATAATTTATTTGGATAA
Source organism: Limenitis camilla (assembly GCA_905147385.1). NCBI lineage: Eukaryota > Metazoa > Arthropoda > Insecta > Lepidoptera > Nymphalidae > Limenitis > Limenitis camilla. The sequence goes on along the minus strand of LR990245.1, from coordinate 7,199,787 downwards.
GCATTTAATACAAAGGTATGGATAACATGGTCTGATTTTGATAGGCATTTCTATCAATGTTTAAAATGTGAAAATGTAGTTATAGTGACATAATTACAATAGTCTCGCGATGCTTTTTGCAGATATTGATACGTTCTATAATATTATAGAACATTTTTTTGCTCTATCATCAATAGTTTCCGCAGCGCATGCGATGAAAGACATTTTATGGGTAATTTTTTTACACCTTAGGTTGGTTTTAGTAAGAGCTTCTGAGGATAACTAATTTTTTCGAGCAATTAATATAGCATATAAACTCAGGGATAATGTAGCCTTCTAATGGTGAAAGTTTTTGAAATCGGTCCAGTAGTTTTTAAGTTTATTCGTTACACACAAAAATACAAATCTTTCCTCTTTATAAAAGTATAGATTATGTAATAGTTTTGTGCTAATATTTCATCTACACTATTATATAAAGAGGAAAGATTTGATTGTTTGTATGTTTGTTTGTTGCGAATAGGCTCGAAAACTACTGAACCGATTTTGAAAATTCTATCATCGATAGAAAGCTACACCCTCTCCGGGTAACATAGGCTATGTGGTGTTGCCATAAATATTATAATTAAAAAGATATGGCTATTTAAGAGCCATATCCTGGTAATTTTGTAAATTGAAGGGATTCTCAGGAACTATTTATCCGATTTTAATTTTCACTGAAAAAAAAAAAATTCACTGATAGAAAACTACACTAATCGTGATTGACAAAGGTGATTTAGTGTTGCCATATACATTTTTTTAATTAATAGCACATGGCCGTTTTATTGCTACTGATCCGATTTTAAAAATTCTTTCACTGAGACAAGTCTATAGTATTTCCGTCTCTCTTTCTCTTTTATAGTATCATTCTCTCTCATCCTCTCTCTCTATTCTATCTTTAATTTTTATCTTTATCTCTCTGTCTTCAGAATGATTTATCTACTCAAATTTATTTTTTCTCTGTCCTCCCTCTTATATTATATGTAGCTTTTCTTTTTCTCTCTATCATTTTTCTTTTTATAACTTTTTCTCACTCTTTCTCTTTTTTCAAATAATGAAAAACTACACATGCTTTAAATTCCCGGTGCGAAGCGAGGGCGGCCGCTCGTGATTATATTAACTCGTAACTATGCAACATACTTGACCATTGAAAACAAAAACCAAATGTTATATCAATTATAAAATAAAGTTTCATTTTTATCTAATTAAAATTACTTTATATGTCCTTGTTCATAAATGTTAATTAGTTGTCTGTATATAATTTAAATATAGATATTTACAAAAAATCTACTAAAATTTATCATGAATTATTGTTAGCAGTCATGTATATAGTATTGCAATTGGTCACTCACACACTCATTTATCCGTTCACACTCTGCCACCTGCAACTATGAATATACTATTTCCCCACTATATACCCAAAGGGCAAAAACGGGACCCTATTACTGAGACTCCGCTGTCCTTCCGTCTGTCTGTCACCAGGCTGTATCTCAAAAACCGTGATAGCTAGAGAGTTGAAATTTTCACAAATGATGTATTTCTGTTTCCCTTAGAACAACAAATACTATTTTATTAAATAAATGAATTTGAGAATTTAATTTATCATCAGGGTAATTTGACAACCGGCTTATACAAGACATTTGCATGAGGATGGGGATAATAAGTCTAAAATTGAGACTAGATTTTTATAAAGAATTTTGATAAAATGGTGAATTAAACCTAGGTATAATTCAATAATTCTTGATAAGGTCGTAGTAAAGGATATGATAAATCAATGATAAGCTAATTAATGTTAAAAGGAACACAATTTTTTATTGACTTTATTGACACTGAGCTCGTCGGAAAATTTTTGATACAAAATCGAAAACAGTTTTTTGATCAGATCGACTAATAGAAATATTCTAGAGCAAAAAAGAAACAAGTTTTTGATTAGTTGATGGCAAACTAAAACAAATTTTTAACAGTTTTTAGAGTTAGGTAAATGGAATTCGAATATTTTATTACTGTACTTTTAAAATCTATATAACCAAAGCTGTGGGTTAACTAGTTTTTGATAAATTCTTTCTTTAAGACTTCTCAATGCTACATATATATATATATAATCAAAGTTACTCATTAAAATGTATCTGAGCTTCTCTCTCTTATCTTAACCGGAATATGAGAAACTTGAGCTGTTACGTTAAATTTTTCGTTAGAACATTAGTGATTCATTTTGTTACTGTATGAACTTCAACAATATAAAAACATAGTACAGTTTGTTGAACTTTTGTTTATACAAAAACGTAATTTGTACGTACGTAAACGTAATAAAAAAATATACTACAGATTATAATGTACTCAAGTGACAAGTAGTGTGTGGTAGTCGGATTTCGGCAAAAAAACGGGTTTCGGCTGCAAACCTGTCGAAACTACGACCGAAACCTTTCTGGAGTTCTCGCGCTACGATCCCTCATGTTCGTCGCCTTTTCCACACTCATGATAACAATTAGTTTATTATTTAGTCGTTTAGCTTTTGTTTTTACTAAGAAGACACGGGAATCGCAAGCTTTACGATAAACTACATAATAATAGCCTTTATTTAAGAAAGTTTTATTTTCAGTGATCGCTTATTAGTTTAATAGAATGCGATAAATTCTCTGAGTTACTTCCGATATTCGGTTATAAAATTCCAAAAAGTCTATTTGTATCTCTAAAAAATGAATCCTTATATGATTGATTGAGTGTATGGAGCCCGAGTCGTATTTTGCAGTATTTTATTTATTAACAAAGCTGATATACCAGAATAACTGTCTGCGGTGTTCGGAATTAACAAGTAGTTATAGTAATGACTCATTTTCAAAATTTTATAATGATTAAACTAAGCTAACAGAACCTTTGTTACCCAAGGACATTTTATAAAAACTGATTTTTAACTGGTTCTGACCAAAACTAGTTTCTCAAGATTTTGTCTGAAAATAAGTTTTAATTTATGAAATGAATTCATCTTAAATTCATTTTACAATCCGTATACATATAATGAATTTAATTATTGTGTTTAATGTAACTGAAGGCTAAAAAGTGTTTATTTTAAATATTTAAATGTGTGAGAAAGGTGTTTTTTAGTAAAGCACTTAAAAAGTGAGCAATTATGAGCAATTATCATTTTAATCCTTTATCGACTATAAAACAGAATGTGAGTTCAATATATTTTAGCAAATAATATGAATTTATTTTTACAGTTTGTTCATAGGAATTTATTCGTACAAGTAAAATTCTTATATTTTGTCAAATATGAAGTATATTCTGTCTTGCAGTTTCAAAAGTTTAATGTAATCGTTACGATGATTAAATATTTATAAGATTTTGACTGATTGATCTGAAAAATCAGTAACTACGAAATATTTATTATTAATTTAATAAAATTTAATAACCAATAGTCTCTAAAAATATATATATTTGTTGTAAAACCCTTACAATTGCCAACGCATGAATAAGTAGTCTATACTATTTATACTAATATTATAAAGTGGTAAAGTTTGTGAGGTTGTAGGGGATTATCTCTGGATCTACACAACCGATTTTGAAAATTCTTTTACCAATAGAAAGCCATAATATTTGGGAGTGTCATAGGCTATATTTTAATCCGAAAAATAAAAATACTTTCTCGTGGTAGTCGGATTTGCAAAGTAAGTCGGATAAAAAACGGTCGAACGACGTTTGCTACAAACGCTGCCTTAACGATGAGAGATGTATGATTCATAGTTGAGGAAATGAATGAATAAATGAGTCAATGAGTGAGTGAACACTTTGACGACGCGAGAGAGGTTTGGCTAGTAAATAGTAAATGCTAAACCTTATATTTAGTAACATACGCACTCATATAATACATAATATCTATAATAGTTTAAAAAATAAGATTTTTCCATATTTTTGCACATAAATTTTATATTTTATGATCTATAAAACTTGGAATTCATTTTTTCATCTGTTAGTTCTTAGAGAACACCAAATTATGTTCATACAGAAATTAACCTTTTATTTATTTTATTTGTAGGTTTATGTCTATTACAAAATATTTTATTTTTATAGCTTATTTAATTCCATCTACTCTCCATAACACGACTTGTGTCCAAATAACAACTTTGTGATTTATAGAACTCGCGTCGCGTAGGGTGTAATAAAGTTTTAATGATGACTTGACAAACATTAGTAGTTACTAATGGTGTTAAAGAATTATTTACCTGAATATAATTATTCCTAAACATATAGTAAATATAATAGACATTGTAATTATATAGGTATATATTTTAAAATATAGCAATGACCTTTAGAGACGAATTCGACTGTTATAGAGTAAATCTGAATGTCGAGCAGTTTGTGTGACATTTGTTTATATAAAGTACTAATCAAATTCAATTGATGTTTGTGTATAAACCCGTGGTATAAACATTATGTCGATTTCGGAGTAATATCTAGTTTTGTTTCATCATTGTTATTGATTCACACAATTGAAATATATTATAAGTTAAAATTTTAGATAAGTTTGTGTATAAGTTACAAAGTGAGTCAAATCTTGATGACCTTTCCATTCTAAGCAGATATCTCATTAAGAAATGATTACTATTTATATTAATATGAATATAATAATATTGGTTGATTGGTTGATTAGCATAGAACAAAAATAACTGTACAGACAGAAGAAAAAAAATAAAATTCGAAGATACATTCAATCATAATAATCGTATATTATTTTTAATATTGATATCAATTATCATATAATAATAGTTTAACGAGAGGTTTTTTTAGTCAAATAATGGTTTTCTATTTTTGGATTCTTTTAGCATAGGACGAAGGTTACACATATTTTATTACCTACTTTTGTAAGTTTCTAAACGTCGATAAATCTATGATGTTTTACTCAAAAATTGGAAACAAAATATTCTCGCAAAAGTATTTTTTATTATATTGAAATAAATGGATGGTACATGATTCGTAAGAAACTTGGCTATTTTTATTTTTATACAACACGATCCTAATTAATTATAAATCTTAATAGTGTGTTACATCATACCACCAGTATATTAACCTTCCATTCAACTGATTGATGTCTTTTTTCATCGACAATAAAACGAGTAAATATTTATTGTTTAGTCGAACCTACGTATCTTCACAGGACTAAAACATGTTTAAATGGCTCTTTCCTAACATTAGATTTGAATGATACAAACCACTCAGAGTTACAGACACAGTAGTACAAATATTACAAAAGAATAATTTTGGCCTCTATTGGTGTTATAAAGACCCCTCACATTAAGTTCTTTAAGTTATATTTATTTTACATATATAGATTTAATGCTTTTGTTCAAGGTTTTGGCGTGTCTGGCTCTCAATATTCTCCTGATTGGCCTTGGAATGTCCATCAGTTTCGTCACAATGGTCCTTCCTGATGTGCTGGATGCAAAGGAAGGGCTATCAATCAATAAAAAGCAAGCTTCTTGGTTTGGTAAGGCACTCTTTGGTTTTTCAATACTTTCTACATATTTTTTTAAATATTTTTTAAAGATATTATGTACCTACGAAAAGATTTTTGCCATATTTAATTGCCATTAATTAATTTTATTAATAACTAAAATAACATATTTTATTGCTATTCTATTCAAATAGCGATAATTATTTATTGAACTAAGATTTTGCCGTATTTTAAGACTAAAATTATTATCTAAATGTAAATTATATATTTGCCAAATTAGATTTTCATACATACGTAAATATCATCCAAATATTCGACTTCTCTGACTTTGACAACAGATTTTCTAACACTTTTTTAGTTTTTTAGTACAACAAAAAACAACCATATAGGTCAAACCTTTCTCACCTAAGTTTTAAATATAATTCGATAAGTAAATTTCTACACAAACAAAACAACAAAAACAACGATATTTACAAAAAAACATACATACTTATGCATAAACGAAAAACCTAAGTGAAGCGTTTTGAAGAAAGGATATTAAGTGTTAAATTACCAATAACAAATAAAAGTAAAAAATCATCACTTTAACGAGCTCCAATTACTGCAAACCAAAAACGTGGAATACAAAATAACAGTCAGTTCCAAGAAGTCACTATAATGAAGGTTAAAGAATTTTTACCAATTATTTATATACGGAGCATTTTTTATTGAGTAGACCCGCCCAGACTTTGTACGGATGCAATTTACCATGTGTATTTAATTTATTTAGGTTAAAAAATATTTAACGTACAACATATTTTTGCTATATGAAAAAATTCCATACAAACTTTCAAATATTGGGAATATTTGAAAGTTTGTATGCCTTAAATTATATGCCTTCAAGCCTTTATCTATACTATAATATAGAGAGGAAGGATTTGATTGTTTGTATGTTTGTTTGTTTGTTGCGAATAGGCTCGGAAAGTATTGAACCGATTTTGAAAATTCTTTCACCGATAGAAAGCTACATCCTTTCCAGGTAACATAGGATTTTTAAAATCGGATAAGTAACAACAAAATGGCCAAATTCTATTTATTAAAAAATGTATATGGCAACACTAAATCACCTTTGTCACTCACGAATAGTGTAGTTACCTATATCAGTGAAAGAATTTTTAAAATCGGATAAGTAACAACAAAATGGCCAAATTCTATTAATTAAAAAATATATATGGCAACAATAAATCACTTTTGTCACACACGAATAGTGTAGTTTTCTATCGGTGAAAAAAATTTTAAAATTGGATTAGTAGTTCCTGAGAAACTCTTCAATTTACAAAATGTTATGGCACTTAAATGGCCCTATCTTTTTAATTAGAATATTTATGGCAACACCACATAGCCTATGTTACCCGGAAATTGTGTGTGTAGCATTCTATCGGTGAAAGAACTTTCAAAATCGGTTTAGCCATTTTCGAGCCAATTCGCAACAAACAAACATACAAACAATCAAATCTTTCCTCTTTATATAATAGTGTGGATGTAAACTAGCGGCCCATCCCGGCTTCGCACGGGTGAATAATTTTTTTTAAACATTTTGGCTCTTCCACATTTCGGTGCCCTCTCTCTCGTCGCGTTGCACGGTGCGACGCGCGCTGGCCCGTCGGTGTGTATTTTTTGTTTATTTTGACATTTTTATTTTCATAATATCTTTTGAATGGAATGTCCGATTTAAATAGTTCAAAAAGTAATCAACAGGTATTGAAACAGTCTTGAATACGAAATAATTTATTTGGATAAGAATTAATACAAAGGTATGGATAACATGGTCTAGTTTTGATAGGCATTTCTATCAACTTTTAAAATGTAAAAAAATAGTTAAATTGATATAACTACAATAGTAAGGTTTCGCGAAGTTTTTTGTAGATATTGATACGTTCTATAATATTGTAGAACATTTTTGCACTTGCTATTTTGTGCTTAAAAAAATTGTGTACCGTATAGTTCTTCTATCTTATCTTATAATCTTAGTTCAAACGTGAGGTTTACATAATTAAAATAAGTTTACTATTTTTACTTATTTTTGTCACTTTGACAACCTAGTCACTTGGACAACTGAATGGTGGTTATGTTGTTGTATTCTGTTAAATATTGAGAAACTTTTCTAATAAATACTTTTTGCTAATTTTATAAATTTTTTAAATTAATATTTCATTTAAAAATTACATCATACTAATTACAAAAATATTGCCATTTCCTTTGGACAACGAAATAATGTCTTCTGGGCAACCAAGTTGTCCTCTATCTAGAAAGCATATTATCCTTTATATTTTCCATTTTCGATTGAAAATAAATCACTTTACTTCTAATTCTAAATAGTACACAAAATAATTGATAAGCTTTTAGTATTTTTGATCACACAAAGATCCAATATAAATGAAAAAATTTTATGTGTTACAAAAACTTGTTCTCCAAGAGACAATTAATGTGTAATTATACCGAAAATAATTCTTTGAAGGACTAAAACAATAGTGTCAAATAAAAATATCTCTTACTTTTCATTAAAATAAATTATTTGTTTTAATCTTTATTGAAAGTAAAATATATAAAAAATATTGTGTGTACGTTGTTCAGACGACAAATTAAATAGTCTACTCGAGTTTTTCAGTTATAACTCACATATTTTTCAAGAAAAAACTTTTCACTGAGGATACCTAAAAAATAATCACTTTTATTTTTTTGAAAAATAAGACATATTTAAAATTGCAATTTTCAAATTGTGTACACTTAAAAGTTGATTGACCCTTGTATAGCTAATAGAAAAGTAGGCTAGTATATTGCTAGGAATAACTTGATTTTATTAATTAAGAAAATCAGATTTTTGTACAGAGCACTTGTGTGGCTTATGTAACTTGTATGAAAATAAACTTTACTGCTATGATAAAAAGATTTTTGAATAAATATCTTCGTATTGTATATTTATATGTACCTATAAATCGTTAATTATATTTAGAAGTGACAACATAACTAAAATGATTGTCTTTTTATTTGCTTATAAACAGCGATTAATTTCACTGTCGAATTATGATCTATTTTTTTGTATGTCAAATAAATTTTAATTTGAAAGTAAAAGACTAACTAAATAATTCATTGGTTAAATAAATTCCGCGTCTGTCACAGATTTAAGAAAAACTACTACCCACTTATTTCTATAATGTCTCTATTTCCGAATCATTCTATTCAATAACTATACGTAGTATGTTATTGGCTTAATATATCTTGTTAATCTAATCTAGTTTACCTGTATATTTGAACAATTTATTATTATGCTTAAATATTTGACATTGAATAATTGCACTTAAATTTTATTATTCGTTATTTTTTCATAGGGGCTTCAAAATAATGTTATAAGCAAAACTTTGAACAGTAAGTAGTAAATATTAAAATGAATAATGAAAATTATTATTGTTATCAAAACATATTCAAATGACAAATACCTTAAATAAACAAGCAGTAAATGGTACGACTCTGTAAATAATTTCTATCTTAAACATAATAGTTATTCTAGATTTAGATAATAAATATCTTCCTCTTGTATATTATGTACGTATACGTATACATGTGGCAGTGACAACATAACTTAAAAGATATGGTCATTTAAATGACATATACTTAATGGATATTTTGTAATTTTGGACATTTTATTCAAATTTATGATACAAATTTTCACTATAAGACGGGCTGGGTGACATTATAATTATACATTATAATTATATAATAAAAAAAATAATTACTCTGTCTTGCTCTCTCTTTATCTAGCTCTCTTTCTCTTTTTCAATGATAGAAAGCTACACTTTTCTTCAGTGACAATTTAAGAATATGGATTATAACATGTCTTTTAAAATGTTACTAAAAACAATCTCAACGACATCTTTATTTGGCTTTTAAACAATAAAACCTTACTAGAATCGGTCTATCCAGTCCTGACCTGATTAAGCTATAATCTATAATCTTAAAACAAATATTTTGAAAGTATATCTTTAATTAATATATTCAAAAATACTTCAAAGTTCAATATATGCAAGGATGCTGTGGATTGAGTATTAGACGATTAATTCAAAACAACTGATTTTAATAATGTTATGTAAAAGTTATACAAAAAAACACGTCATTCCAAAATTTTCATATTCATTTATTGTATTTTTACCGGTGTTAAGATCAAGGTAATCTACAACAGAAATGAGAGGAATTCTAAGAATCATCGTTGTTGATGACATCGTCTGATTGACAAACAATTTGAAACCTAAAAAATATACCTTATGAAATAATTTGAATCTTTTGAATTCTTTTTCTGTTTGTTTTAGATCCAATATTTGTCTATAGGTACCCTTATAATAAAAATAACTAAATAGAGTAAGAATACGTCATTTATTCATGAAAATATCTTTCAGTAATTTATTATCTTAATACCAAGCAATTATTCAAGATGCGACAACATTGACCGTGTCCTTGATTTGAGATTCCTTTAAAATGATAGTTTATCGAACTTTAAAAATTAAACACTGTTTGTGTGTCTGTGTCATCGTAGCGTCTAAGATAATGGACAGATTTTGATGCGGTTCTATTTGTTTGACAGCTGATTTAATCGAGGTAGATCTTAGACATAATTTGTGAAGATCTGGTCTGCCGTTTGAAGACTATCAGCTCATATTATATATTCAGAGCTGTTGAACTGAGCTTTGTAGTCCTAATATTTATATTATTCATACGGTTACTGTTTGAAAAACTCTTGAGCCTACTATAAAGTCTATTTATAAATTAACAATTAAAATACCAAAAAAGTTGTTTTTATCTTCATCAACATGTCAAGACCAGATCAGATTTACATAAGTAGATAAGAATTAGTCTTTTATAGTTCTGTTTATTACTATTACGTTCTATTGAATTAATATTAGAGACTACCTAGATGTGCACAGTGCACACCACTCCCCCCACACTTCGATGGATGTATGGGATGTCCGATTAAATAACTTAAAGTTATTTACTCGTAATATTGTAGAATATTTTTTTGTTCTATCATCAATAGTTTTCGCAGCGCATGAGATGAAAGATATTTTATTGCTATTTTTTTAAAATCAGGTAATATTATTGAAATTTTAGTAGGGATACCAATTTTTTTTCCAGTGTTAAACATAGCCTTTGTTACTTAGGGATACTGCATCATTATGATGAAAAAAATTTTGAAATCGGTCCAATAGTTTTTGATTTTATTCGTTACCAACATCCATAAATACAAATCTTTCTTATCTATAATATTAGTATAGATTAAAATTAAAATAGAAAACTGTCTTTGAATTTGACCCCGACCCGACTTTGAATTTGATGTTAGTTTGAAAATATGGGTTATACTATACACGCAGACCTGTAGTATCATGTCTAGTTGAATATTGCCCCCGCGAGTTATACTGTAGACACAGAGCTTCATTATTACGCCTTACCGACGATGTAATAATTAAGATTTGTGTGATGGCGACGTATGTATTTGATTATTACTTATGTTTTTCCAACTACGAAAATCAAATGCTACTTACTATAAATCAGTGTTGCCAATATCATAACTTTCAAAATATTTTGCGATAATTGATTCTGGTAGTGAAATTAATTCTGTCAATCTAATAACGCTAGGTATTTGCCAGTGGAAAATAAATAACCCTTGTGACTAACTAGTCACTTTTAGGAAACAGACAGATGCTGTGTCTGTCATACTTTTTATTTTAAATCTAAAATGTGTACGTACAATACAAGAGACAATAAACTTTATTACTTTAGTTGAATCAAACATAGATTTTAGAAAGAGGATATTAGAGACGATTTGTTTTCTCTTCTTCTTTTGGAATTGATGCCAAAATCACGTGTTGAATGAATTTTAAAATGATGTCGTTTTGCCATTATTTGTATAATTTTCATTACTAATAAATACAATGAAAGAATTTTTCCTGTCTAACAAAACCATTGTTTTACTTCCACCTTCCTTGAATAAGAACAATCAGTAATTATTTCTAGTTATATTAACTAAATTGTATATTAAACAGGTAGCATGGCCTTCCTCTGTCAGCCTCTTGGAAGTATATTCTCCGGACCCCTTCTGGACTATTTTGGGCGAAAGAAGGCGTTATTCCTTGTCAACATTCCACATTTAATCGCCTGGCTTCTCATGTACTTCGCATGGGATGTACCTTCTTTGTTCCTTGGAAATGCCTTATTAGGAATTGGGACTGGAATTATGGAGGCACCTTCAATTACCTACGTAGGAGAAATTAGGTATGTTTTTTATTATCTTAATTTATATTTGTAAAAGAATAACTGACTGGCTGATAGACAAATTAATCAACGCACACCCAAGGGCTAAGACCTTTTTTGAGACTGTAGGTAAGCAAGAGTTTTTGGAAAAATCCCTGAGGAAGGTGGAAAAGTATGATTTATTATTTTATTAATTTTGGATCCGTTACTGATTAATTGCTGCCATGGTAACCATGGCATTAATCTGACAATGTTTAATTTTTTTTCTTTAATGTTCTAATTTATCTGTATGATAAGAACGTCATAAAAAGAATATTTGTCATCTCAAATAAGATTATAATTAATTATCTTAGCAAACGAAAACTGGATATTTGAAGAAGTTTATCTGCCAAGCCTAAAGAATATATTAGCTACATATTTCATACAAATAATTTAAAAGGTTTGAAAAATATGAAAATTTTAGTAATAGTTGAATGATATAATAATTTGGCAAATTTTTATTTTTTATATTAAATTAACCTTAGCGGCAATTACGCTTTTATTGGATACATCACAATTGTACTTTTCTCATATTCTATTAGGTATTGCTTCATCAAAATTCTTAATCATTTTTCCAATTTTTGAAATAAATCATGATACAAAGGAACCTGTTATTATACTTTTTATATATTTCCATTAATGTCAATCTCATATGCTTGTATTTTAAGTTAATAACCTTAACGACTCTCACTGGAAATATTAAATGATAATAAGAATGGTAATGTTATATTTTTACATATTTAAATAAGTTATAGACATATCTATATGCGTTAAAATAACTTTTAGTAGCTAAGAAAAAACCTGAGCGATTTTATGAACATTTTAAAAAAAATATTAGATGTATTCGCGAATATTCGAATGTTTTGACAGTTTATAATCGATAAGTCCGTGTTTACGAAATTTATTTGATTCAGATTAAACTACAACAACACTTAAGGTTAAAAGTAAAAATATGAAATTAAAGTTAATTTATGGAAAGCTTTTCACTATTTAACTTAAACTAGATTTAATTTTATGTTAATGACCTTTTGATTTCTATGAATACCAGTTTTTATCATAGTTATGGGAAATTCCTGCCGAAAGTGAAAGCTTTTTTCCCGGATTTTTCATTTTTTATAAATTATTTTTTAAAAATATTATAGGTACAAAATCCGCAAAATATAAATACTAGATATTTATAGTTTCAAAGTCGTAAGCGGTAACACTAACAATCGAGAATTCGGTAAAGTATTAAATATTTGTCCAATATGTCTTAATATGTCATTTTTAAAACTCATTTGCATTAACGAATGTTAGTGGAAAATATTGACATATGTGAATAACGTTTAAAAAGGTATATTTGTTACATTGCTACAGGATACTTCCTCCTGATTCTCCATTTTGTTGTAAGAGACAGCTTTTTGTTCTTGTTTTCTTCTACATTAAATGGTAAATTGCACCCATGCGAAGAAGGGCGAAATCTGGTATAGTATAAATGAAATACTATTCAAGTTTCTACCTAAATAAGTTGGTTAGTTCATTTCTCTGCTAGGTATAACATATCTGCGGTTTTAATTGTCGTGATATATAAAACCCAGCGGCAATTTCTAGCCACGAGTAAAATTGTTCACCTATATAGATACTTATATTATATTTCAATCGCGGTTCAATGATACGTAAAGATATATAAAATATAATAATATAAGTATTCTGTATTACGACATATTAGTTTAGTACATTGGTTCTGTGATAACGCTTCCGATGGAAATGCATCTGAACTCTGAATATTAAAATAATATATAAATTTAGTTATATTTATGGTACGGGAGCCAGTGACAGATTTTCATGACCAAGTTAATAAGGACAATAGGGGTTAATATTATGATGACTCGTCACCGTCAGCTGCGATTCCGTGGGTGGGGCGAGCAATGGCAGCCTCCCAAACATGTAGAAAAGAATTTTTTTTTCAGTCATTTCCTCTTATTTGAAAATTTGTCGGATTATAGTTTACCTAGTATCTTGAAAGAAAAATAAAGTCATCTGACCATAACGTGGTAGATTATACGTCAGCTGGCTGCTTGACCATGTAACATTTTGATTTTTTTATAGTAAAATCACAGTTATATTTAAGTAGCTTTTTACAAACATTTATTTTTGTCATCAATAATTATTATTATTATACATTAATTATTTAATCATATATGACGTTGCATTTTACGTTGATTATTGTAAGCATATTTCTTATTTAGTTGTTCTATTGTTGCTTGTTGTTCTACAAGCAATGGCGGGAAAAACAAGATGGCGGGAGAGCGTTGTTGCATTTGATTGTGCTGCAGAAACAGAATATAAAAAAGGCTATTACTTGTCGAATGGTGCGGTTTTGTTATTTCTAATCTGACATTATAGATAATTATAACCTAATTATAAAGTCAAGTGAGAAAAGGTGTTGTAGTTTGTAAAAATAAAGTACAATTGTTATGAGTGAGTATACCCGTGTTCTTATTTATTTCTTCGATAACCTAGTAAAGCATATGCAAGCCGATGATTTCGGCCAGAATCCTACATTTTTATTTTCGATTGAGTCTATATTCACTAAAAAATTTAGTAAAATCTTTGAAAATATGATAAAAAAATGTCCAATATACATATACTTACATATTAAATTATGGTTTACCTAAAATAAATATTTGAAATATCAAAATAAGCAGTTTATTTTTTAATTTACATTTATGTGTTTTTCTGTTTGTGGGATGGTTTTATGACTTAGAACACAGGGGAAATGTTAAATGTTAAAAGCTATCATCTCTTTCCATCGTTTTGTAACTTTAGATTGAAGAAACACACTACATTAATCTTACTTCTAGATATTATAGTATGTATGTAAATATATTGTTACATATTTTGTAAGTTTTTATGTAGATTTATATTCAGAGCTGTCTCTGTTCAGAGCTGTCTCTGATATGATATTACCTAGCCCATGTAGCACCCGTGTGCACTCATTATCAAAGCGCCCTTTCCCCTTATTAAAGAAAGAAAAAAGCTCTACCTCAGCTGGCGAATAAATCAATCTTCATTTAAGAGAATCCTTATTGGCGCCTCCCGCGAGTGGCCCTCGGCGCCCCTAAGACCGCTGCGCCCGTGTGCACTGTACGCCGTGTATTTGTGTATAGTATATGTAGTATATTGTAGTTATTATAATTTATGAAGTAGTTAGTTCTTTCCAATTGTCTTTTGTGCTTGCACCGCTTTGTCTTATAATCCTCATATATCCAGAGGTTACTGGAGGAGCTCTCTTCTAGGAGAGTAATCCTTTGTACACTAGATTTCATACCTCTCAATTTTGTATATAGTTCAAGGTACAAGAATAAATAAATATAAATGTACTAGCTGACCCAGCAAACGTTGTTTTGCCGCCGTGGGCCACCCTTATCACTTAGGGGTATAAAACATATATGTTGACCGATTCTGAGACCTACAGAATATGCATATAAAATTTCATAAAAATCGGTCGAGCCGTTTCGGAGGAGTATGGTAAATAACATCGTGACACGAGAATTTTATATAAATGTATAACTACGACTATTATAGCAGAAACGTAAACAATTATTAATTCTATTATAACTGTTACGTAATATATACTATATACATAATAAAGGAGGTTGTAAAACGTAAAAATATTTAGTTGTAACTAAGATCTTTTAGATTTTATTGTTATAAACAAATAATTTAATATCGTGTAGATTTCTATCTGTTATGATTATGGTGTCATTGATATTTTTTTTTAATAAGATCATTATCTGAATATAGTGCTAATAATAATATAAATTAAATTAACATTTATATCGCTTAAATTAATAAAATATTATTTTTATAAATGTCTCGAATATTTTTTGGTAGCAATGCATAATAAAGTCGTAATAACAGTTAATAACAAAGAGCAGGATCTCAGCCAAGTTCGGAAACAAAGCTCGATATTGCAATTGTCATTTCAAGCAACTTTTACAAGTGTAAAAGTATATAGTAATCACTAACTTACCAGTAAAAACTCAGAACTTTCCTGAGTGACTTAGCAATTTACAATTTGCACCCGAAAGAACACTAAGTACCTACACAAAGATAGATTAATAAGATAATGAAATATTAATTTATATTTATGTGTTCTTCTGTTTGTGGGATAGTTTTATGACTTAGAACTCAGGGGAAATGTTAAAATTTCATCAGACTATCATCTCTTTCCATCGTTTTGTTACTTTAGATTGAAGAAACACACTACATTAATCTTACTTCTAGATATTATAGTATGTATATGAATATATTGTTACATATTATGTAAGTTTTTATGTAGATTTATATTCAGGACTGTCTCTGATATAATATTACCTAGCCCATGTAGCACCCGTGTGTACTCATTATCAAAGCGCCCTTGCCCCTTAACAAAGAAAGAAAAAATCTCTACCTCAGCTGGCGAATAAATCAATCTTTATTTAAGAGAATCCTTATTGTACGTAATAACTGTTACGTAATATATAATATATTAATAATAAAAGAGGTTGTAAAACCTAAAAATATTTAGTTGTAACTAAGATATATCAGATTTTATTATTATAAAAAAATAAATAAATATCGTATAGATCTATATCTGTTATGATTATGGTGACATTGATATTTCTTTATTAAGATCATTATTTTAATATAGTGCTAATAATAATATGAATGAAATTAACATATATAACACTAAAATTAATATAATTTAGACTTATAGTATACATTTTTTTGTTAGCAATGCTTAATAAAGTGGTTACAACAGTTAATAGCAAAGAGCAGGATCTCAGCCAAGTTCGGAATTAAAGCTCGATATTGCAATTGTCATGTCAAGCAACTTTTACAAGTGTAAAAGTATATAGTAATCACTAACTTACCAGTAAAAACTCAGAACTTTCCTGAGTGCCTTAGCAATTTACAATTTGTACCCGAAAGAACCATAAGTATCTACACAAAGATAGGTTAATAAGATAATAAAATAAAGGTTTTAATATTTCAGTGACCCATTACTCCGAGGCACCTTAACAACATTGACCAATAGTTTTACCTCCTTGGGAATGTTTATTGCATATTTATTGGGAACAGTAGTATCATGGCGTCAAGCAGCAATTGTGTCGCTCACTGTACCACTATCCACCATGGCCCTTGTATTATTTGTAAGTATAATTTTTTACTTAATTTATTTTGATTATATTATGTTCTGTATCAAACTATGTGTAATCTTTGTAAGCTTAGCATTTTATTTTCCCTTAGCCTAAAGAAACGCAAGAAATTGTTTAGCACCGTTCTTTATAATTATTATCACACAACTTTACAATTCATTAAAGCCATGAATTCTAACTAATCAACTACCCGAAAATCGTAAATCCAACTTGATCAAATCTGCAAAACATAATTTAGAAATATTATTTATTTTTAAAAGATTACTAGCAGTATGGATCACAAACTACTAGTATTCCCTTTACCCCTCCTAATAAGCTAATAAATAGCTTGTGTCAGGAGTGGGCCACGCCAGTAGTCCAATGTCAGGGATTCGAACCCACGACTTATCGATCGTGAATCCAACGCCCGCACCACTGAGCTACTGACGCTTAGTAACACTAATAAGATTTGAGCTTGGACCCTCATAACTGTTTAATTAAAAATAAAAATATAATAACCTAGATACGTTCTAAAAAATAAAATCGAAGATCTTGATTTAATACTTACAGCTTTTTAAAAATATTGATACACTAGTTGTGCCTGTGACTTTGTCCGCGTGGAATAGCGATACTTCCACACATCTTTTCATCCCTCTTTTTAACCCCATACAACCCTTATTTCTATGTAAGCCTATATACTTTCTTAGGCTCTAGACTCTCTGTATACTAAATTTCATTTAAATCGGTTCATTAGTTTTGGCGTTAAAGGGCGACAGACAAACAGACATACTTACTTTCACGTTTTGTGCAACGATTAATAATGTTATGTATTAATAGTTTCTTTATATCACAAATAACAATCAACTCAATTATTACAAAAAAAATATTATTGGGCAAACTTATAAAGCTATCATGTACGTAGTAAATAATAAAATCGTTAACTTGTCTCATAAATCAAAGTTAAATTATAAAAAACACTTTATAGAGTGATAACGTTAATTAAATTTATAACTTTACCATTACCAGCCAGTTAAAAATTAGTTTCACATTTAACTATTCATCAGAAGACCTCTTGTATGTTTAATCTACAGACTCAACTCATATTATAAATGATTTATTCAGCCACCTATGCTCGTGGCCCAATTTCATAGAACAAACTCTACAAGATAGTAAAGAACAATCATCATTTTTATATAACAATAAAACTGGTATGCTTATCTATAAATATATAGTATAAATCCATTTTCCAACATAGTCTTCAAAAGGAATTAGCGTAGGTTTGATTTTACAAATATTTAGATTTTAATTCTTCATCACAGCGAGAATTTTTATTTACGAACTTGGCGCTTTACGCATTAGGTTTGTATCGATTATTATTAGAATTGTGATCTGTGTAGAAGATAGACTATATAAATATTTACCTAATATTATTAATTATTACTAAACGGCCTTACCTATTTTAACGAAATACTGTTGTGTGTCTTGTATAAATATATTCCGGTAGGTGGCACTGTAAACGAATCCTAGGATCTTTGTTTTAATGTTTTTTCACATATAAATATAATAACTAAATAAAGGTTAAACCCAAAATTGTTTCCACTAACTCTTAACATCTAGATAAAATATAAAAGAATAATGCCAACATATAACTAAATTAGGGTAGTTTTTAGCAAACATCACAATCTGTGTATATGTATTTTATATTATTTTTCATAAATGTGGATATATTTACCTATATATACCTTCAAACCAAATGTTTATTACTTCATCAACTAGTAGGTGCCTACTAGTAGAATCGATTGCGTAAGAATAATTACAATATTATGCTATTTGTTAAGTCAATATGTTAAAAATAAACTAATTTTATATAAATAGAATGTAGGTAATAAAACAAGTTTAATGTATGAGGAGACGTAATTAAATTATATTTTTGTCTTTATAAAATATTAACCTCTATTCAGCTTAGCGTGAGACAAAACGAAAACAAATAAATCAATGGCGACTATAAACAGGCTACAACAGAAATATTACACAGTGACGTATATATATATTTATCTACACCCATAATTTAAATCCTCTATAAAAGATTCTGAAACAGCTTATTGCCAACAATATAACACCTAATGTCCTAATAACCATTATATCATCCAAACAAACGGATGATATAATGTTGTACTGAATTTCATAATAACACTCAAATTCCTTCTGCGCAAAGGGTTTAGTCAACAGACAGCCACATTCTTACTGTTCCATCCGTGGTGGTGGTATCTATATGCATTTTAAAAAAAGAACAGTCATTCACGCGCGTTTCACTAGCAGAACGTCGTGCGCCGTAAAAAATATATTATTCGAATCCCCGCCATTTATCTTTGATATTATTATTGTTTTGTCTCTCTTAATCTTTTATAAAGGGTTTAATCATGAGTGTAGATAAAGTATTGTATGCAACTATTGATTGAAAACACTCATGTGATACTATTATCACGCTCGGTTTCGCGTGTTTAAATACCCCATATTATACAACAGTTGCATAAATAACGATTATATTTATTGTATACTAGCGGCTCATCCCGGCTTCGCGCGGGTGGAATGTTATTTTTAAAAATATTTTGGCTCTCTTGCATTTCGGTGCCCCTCTACTTCGGCGTTACTCGCTACCACTCGCTGCACTTCGAGTATCACCGAGATAGAACTACACTGGCCCGTCGCGTGGGCGTGTATTTTTTGTTTATATTGATATTTTTAATTTCGTAATATCTTTTGAATGGAAGGTCCGATTTTAATAATTCAAAAAGTAATTTACAGGTATTGAAACAGTCTTGAATATGAAATAATTTATTTGGATAAGGATTAATACAAAGGTATGGAAAACATGGTCTGATTTTGATAGGCATTTTTATCAACTTTTAAAATATAAAAAAGTAGTTATAGTGACATAACTATAATAGTTGGACATATGGTCTCGAGGAGTTTTTTGTAGATATTGATACGTTCTATAATATTCTAGAACATTTTTTTGTTCTATCATCAATACTTTTCGCAGCGCATGCGATGAAAGATATTTTATGGCTAATTTTTTTGCATGGTTGGTTTTAGTGAGATTTTCTGGGGATCTCTAATTTTTTCTTGTAATAAATATAGCCTATGTTACTCAGGGATAATGGTGCTTTCTAATGGTGAAAGAATTTTTGAAATCGGTCCAGTAGTTTTTATGTTTATTCGTTACATACAAAAATACAAAAATACAAAAATACAAAAATACAAAAATACAAAAATACAAAAATACAAAAATACAAAAATACAAAAATACAAAAATACAAAAATACAAAAATACAAAAATACAAAAATACAAAAATACAAAAATACAAAAATACAAAAATACAAAAATACAAAAATACAAAAATACAAAAATACAAAAATACAAAAATACAAAAATACAAAAATACAAAAATACAAAAATACAAAAATACAAAAATACAAAAATACAAAAATACAAAAATACAAAAATACAAAAATACAAAAATACAAAAATACAAAAATACAAAAATACAAAAATACAAAAATACAAAAATACAAAAATACAAAAATACAAAAATACAAAAATACAAAAATACAAAAATACAAAAATACAAAAATACAAAAATACAAAAATACAAAAATACAAAAATACAAAAATACAAAAATACAAAAATACAAAAATACAAAAATACAAAAATACAAAAATACAAAAATACAAAAATACAAAAATACAAAAATACAAAAATACAAAAATACAAAAATACAAAAATACAAAAATACAAAAATACAAAAATACAAAAATACAAAAATACAAAAATACAAAAATACAAAAATACAAAAATACAAAAATACAAAAATACAAAAATACAAAAATACAAAAATACAAAAATACAAAAATACAAAAATACAAAAATACAAAAATACAAAAATACAAAAATACAAAAATACAAAAATACAAAAATACAAAAATACAAAAATACAAAAATACAAAAATACAAAAATACAAAAATACAAAAATACAAAAATACAAAAATACAAAAATACAAAAATACAAAAATACAAAAATACAAAAATACAAAAATACAAAAATACAAAAATACAAAAATACAAAAATACAAAAATACAAAAATACAAAAATACAAAAATACAAAAATACAAAAATACAAAAATACAAAAATACAAAAATACAAAAATACAAAAATACAAAAATACAAAAATACAAAAATACAAAAATACAAAAATACAAAAATACAAAAATACAAAAATACAAAAATACAAAAATACAAAAATACAAAAATACAAAAATACAAAAATACAAAAATACAAAAATACAAAAATACAAAAATACAAAAATACAAAAATACAAAAATACAAAAATACAAAAATACAAAAATACAAAAATACAAAAATACAAAAATACAAAAATACAAAAATACAAAAATACAAAAATACAAAAATACAAAAATACAAAAATACATAAATACAAAAATACAAAAATACAAAAATACAAAAATACAAAAATACAAAAATACAAATCTTACTTCTTTATAATATTAGTATAGAAGTAGTGTATTTCCATACAGAATATTTAAATCGTTGTAAAACGAGACATAAAGAATGTTTTAATATTTGTTTACATTCAAAATTAATTCATTATAATAGTCACTTTCTGGATTTAACACTTTTCATTAAATTTTTGGGTTTGATTGATATTTTTCATAGTCTTTTATATGTTTTAATTACGATATGTTTACATAAGGTAAAATAAGAAAAAAATCACTTAATCCCAAATATTTTACCATAACAGATATAATATCTTCTTTAAATAATTTTCAGGTACCGGAAACACCAATATGGTTATTATCAAAAGGTCGACAAAAAGAGGCTTTACAATCTCTTTGTAGGTTGAGAGGATGGGTAAAGCCTGAGGATGTGCAAGAAGAATTCAATCAACTTCTACAATACAACGATACTCTAGGACAATGCGTTGTCTGCAAAGAAGCTAAAGATCACTGCCAACATTCAAATTATAATATGTTTAAAAAATTATACTATAAATTTAAATATGTGTTCTTCGTGAAGGAAACTATAAGGCCGTTTAAATTGGTGATGGCATATTTCTTCTTTCATACTATGAGTGGTCTCATGCCGGTGAGACCGAATATGATTAATCTTTGTAAGGCGCTTGGTATGAAATTTGATCCTAAAGCTGTTGTGGTACGTATATTGATTTATTCATTCATACCTATAGTTCGTATTAAATTATTTGACAGACTATGATGAGACCAGCAAGACCCAAACCAAAAATATTAATGTTGGATTAATAAACGATTGAATTTTACAGTTTTTTTTCTATATGTTTACTTCTTAGAACAGTGCAGATTCCCGAGATTTCTGACTCCCAAGTATGTTGTATCATCACTCGTTAAAAACGTCTCATTAAGCTAGCAAGTTCAAGACTTTGTACTCTTCACAAATAAAAATACTTTTCGTGAGATGTGTTAACGTGTAAGAATAATTTTCTTACCATAGATATAATTTTCGATTTTGAAGATAATATGCAAATTTTTTTTAGGTAATAGTGGGAGTTGTATTCATAATAATGAATCTATTATCAGCTGCCATAGTGAAGACAATTGGAAAACGGAAGCTGATTCTATCTGCTTTATTTTGCACGGCTTGCTCTAGCCTGGCTTTGTCTTTATACTCTGGGAGCAAACTGCCTATAGAAGTGTTTTCATATGAAGCAGACACATTTCCAACCCAAAAGGAAGTTGTGCCAGTAGTACTGTTTATAATGCTGGTATCATTCACTAGCTTGGGAATACCATGGATTTTACTTTCAGAAGTTTTTCCATTCAGGTACACATTATTCTGATATTTAACATAATTTTATAATAGGAAAATAATAAATTTTAGTTATAGTGTTATTAAAAACTTCGTGTACCTTAATACTTACTTTTCACGTAGTTTTCATTCACTGACAATTATAATTGTGTTATTTCCTTAATTAGCATTACTAGATTAGTTCATGGAATAACAGAATTAGGATGTATTTAAAACTTAATTAATATTTATTATATACTAGTCGACCCATTCCGGCTTCGTCCGGGTGCAATTTAACTCGTGTATTTTAAATCTGTAATATCTTTCAAATTACTCATTTAATTTTCATACTGTAAAGGGCCATATTGATCTATATAAAATACACAATGTATTTAAGGTACTTAATTGGATAAGGATTAATGCTGTATTGTTTAAAATCGCTTCGTAAATAAGCCATTATTTCTCGTAAAAAGTAAAGGATAAAAATGGTTATTGTGGGTTATCCCTAACAGATACACATATACTATCGCATACTTTTTTGTAGATGTTTTTAAGGTGTACAATACTATAGTACATTATTATAATCTATCTCGTAGGGTTCAGCCTGCGTTTGCAATGTAAGCGCAAAAAAATATGTTTATTTACGACATCACATTAGAAATCTCTTAAATTATCAGTGTTTCTCTACTACATTATGTATGTATTATTCATATAAACCTTCCTCTTGAATCACTCTATCTATTAAAAAAACCGCATCAAAATCCGTTACTTAGTTTTAAAGATCTAAGCATGCGAGACATACAGACAGACAGCGGGAAGCGACTTTGTTTTATACTATGTAGTGATTATTAAGTAGTTATATTTTATTCCTTATTAAGATTATAGTAATGTTGTAGTATCAACTAATTGCTTTCTTGTATTTTCAGGAGCCGAGGCATGGCGACTGGTTTGGCGGCTGCACTAAGCTACGTAATATTGTTCGCCGCTGCTAAAACTAACTATAATCTAGAATCAACATTTCACATGTCTGGCACTTTTATGGTATACTCCATCATCGGTTTTATTGGCACTATTTACCTTTACTTCTTCTTGCCAGAAACTGAGCAAAAGACATTATTAGAAATAGAAGATTATTATAAAGGAAATAGACAAATATTCGCAGATGACTTCTTAATCAATGCATTCAGGAAGAAGAAGAAGACAGACGATTCTCATAACCCCATGCTAGTCACTCGTAGTTAAATGATGTTATTAATTCGGTGCCATGCCTCGATGTACTTAAATTACTCGTAAAAGTGTTCATCGAATGGCTGTTAATGAGATTACGTGTTAAGTTATTTTCTACTAAAATTAAGGAACTTTTTCTACATACGTCTTCCAAATAGGATAACCAAAATAGAAGGACTGATTGAGTTGTAATATTTTTTTTTATATTTGAGACAATTTGTAGCATTATTAGGCATCACACCACAGTTACATTTTTGGAGCCACATTTTCAAGTGTTAGTAATCAACATTTATGTAACAAATTAGCCAAACCTTGCGACTTAGTCCGCGTGATGCTCAGCTCCTTTTGGCCTTTGCGTGATGATATATAGCCTTTCTCGATAAAAAGACTATCTAACACTGAAAGAATTTTTTAAATCGGACCAGTAGTTCCTGAGATTAACGCGTTCAAGCAAAAAAACCCTTCAGCTTTATATATTAGTATATAGATAAGCGTTGTTACATAAATGTTGCCGAGTAAATAAACATTGCCTAACCTTAAAATATAGTCAAGATGTGACAGCAAAATGTAATTTGATGTATAGTTTTACATAGGGTAAATGAATATGTGCTGTGCAACTCGATTGCTGCCGAAAGTACCAAGTTGTTTTATTTTTTTAATTGCCGGTATTGAGCATTTAAGTAATAGCATCAATTGAACACAAAAGTCAAATAATTGTAATGTAAAAATTGTAATGTATATTACATGTTGCTTTCCAAGAAGTAACTGCGGTTTGGATGAACCATTATAATAAAATTAGTTTTATCCTTGATTTGTTAAGTTTAATCGTTTTTTTTATTAATTATTCAATTATACTTAATTTTATGTAGAATTTGTACTAAAACTTCTTTATATTTCTAAAAAAAAATAAACTTATTTTATGTGACACACAAAATTAAGTATACGGTTGAAATAAGGTTAATAAAATATTTAAAATAAACTTTTTATTTAATTTACAAGAACTTAGCGTCTTGTACCACTTGACTGTAGAATCCTATAAAAATCTCTAGTTTCGCCTTCAGCTGTAGTCATCCAGGTGTAAGGTCTACAGCATTCTTTATTTTCAGTATTCTGTAGTTTTAATCGTTGTTTTGTTGTTGCTTTTAATATATGTGGGTCTGTCATACTGGTGGTAGTTATCGTAGTGTGTTCACAACAAGAGCATTGTTCTAAGCAATCCACTATTTTATATTCTGCAAACAAAATTGCTATAAAGTCTTATCAATTAATTAACATATATATTATTTATTTGTTGTCAACCCTTAAAACTTTGTCGATACTATAGTTTATTCTACGCGTTACAGTTTAACTTCACATTCCTATCTAACATTGGTAGTGACTAGTATAAAAAATGCATGTTATGGTTTATTTATTGTACATTATCTTATACTAATACTAGCTGACCCGGCAAACGTTGTTATGCCATATAAATTTGGGGTGGGCAACCCTTATCACTTAGGGATATGAAAAATATAT
This sequence comes from Limenitis camilla, assembly GCA_905147385.1. NCBI lineage: Eukaryota > Metazoa > Arthropoda > Insecta > Lepidoptera > Nymphalidae > Limenitis > Limenitis camilla. Next base: position 7,174,257 of record LR990245.1, on the reverse strand, counting down.
AGTAGCCGATTCTCAGACCTACTGAATATGCACACAGAATTTCATAAAAATCGGTCGAGCCGTGTCGAAGGAGTCTGGTAACTAACATTGTGACACGAGAATTTTATATATAAGAAGAAAAGCTGAAGAGTTTGTTTGTTTGAACGCGCTAAACTCAGGAACTACTGGTCCGATTTAAAAAATTCTTTCAGTGTTAGATAGCCCATTTACCAAGGAAGGCTATAGGTTATATATCATCACGCTAAGAACAATAGGAGCGGTGCATCACGCGGACGAAGTCGCGTGGGTCGACTTCATACAGACGAATTCATATATGTAGTTATATTTTCAACTTTCTGCACTTTTCATCATGAAGAATATAACTATGCTAAATCTAAGGGAGTGTCCCTTATCATTTATTCAGGCATGTGTATGATGACAATATATTGTATTTTTGAGTAATTTTTTAAACCTTGACGGTTAAGAAAACTGGAGTAAAACTATTATTTAACCGAAGTAGTTTATTCTGTGTTTATTCAAATCTTGGTACTTCAGCACCTGATATCTTGTTGACCGTTAGTGCAAGCGCTTGTCACTTTCGTCATATATTCTGTAAGATAACAAAGTAGATATTGAATGGATTTCATAACTATAATAATGATTAACTATATTAAATTTTACTCCAATCTTACAAAACCATTGATAATCTATAGTAATATATTATGTAAAGGTATTTCGAAAAAGTAAAGTCTTTTGGTACACACCTACAAGTGTTCATGCTCTGTTCAATTTAGGATGAGACAAAATGTAAACAAAAAATTCAATTACAGCTATCTACCGATTTACTATCTACCTAACTAACTAATATATATACTTAGCATTCAAAGTATAAAACGTCAAACTTTGACAATATTTCATATATGTAAACTTGTTTTAATTGTGTAGTATATGACAAAAAGTAAAAGTATTCGAATTATTGATACATTATTAAAACGAGACAAAGAACATTAGATTTGTTTACATAATGTCTCGTTCTAATCTAAAGTATACTTTAATTTTTATCTCTATTTGAACTTTTAAAATGCTAATTTAGCTACTAAAATCCTGTAATTTATTTTAAATAAACTTAAAAAATAAAAGAAATGAAAAACAAAAATATGCAGAAGAAACTTAAATTAAAAAAAATAGATAAAAATGAGTATAATAGTTATTTTTATGTAAGTTATCCTCTTTTATTTATTTTATTTGGGAAAACTATAAGCTTTTCCAAATGTTTTATTAAAAATGTCAACAAAAAAGCATGTTATCTATACTCTATACTATTATATAAAGAGGAAAGATTTGATTGTTTGTATATTTGTATGTTTGTTTGTTTGTTGCGAATAGGCTCGATAAATAATGAACCGATTTCGAAAATTCTTTCACCGATGGGAAGCTACATCCTTTCCGGGTAACATAGGCTATGTGGTGTTGCCATAAATACTCTAATTAAAAAGATATGGTCATTTAAGTGCCATAAGGTGATCATTTTGTAAATTGAAGAGTTTCTCGGGAAAACTACACTATTCGTGAGGGACAAAAGTGAATTAGTGTTGTCATGTACATTTTTTAAATAATAGAATATGGGCATTTTGTTGTTACTAATCCGATTTTGAAATTTCTTTCACCAATAGTAAACCACACTTTTCGTGAGTGACAAAGGTGATTTAGTGTTGCCATATACATTTTTTAATTAATAGAATATGGGCATTTTGTTGTTACTAATGCGATTTTAAAAATTCTTTCACCAATAGTAAACCACACTATTCGTGAGTGACAAAAGTGTTTTAGTGTTGCCATATACATTTTTTAATTTATGGATTATGGTCATTTTGTTGCTACTGATCCGATTTTAAAAATTCTTTCACTGATAGAAAACTACACTATTCGTGAGTGACAAAAGTGATTTAGTGTTGTCATATACATTTTTTAATTTATGGATTATGGTCATTTTGTTGCTACTGATCCGATTTTAAAAATTCTTTCACTGATAGAAAACTACACTATTCATGAGTGACAAAAGTGATTTAGTGTTGTCATATACATTTTTTAATTAATAGAATATGGTCATTTTGTTGCTACTGATCCGATTTTAAAAATTCTTTTATTGAGAGAAGTCTATAGTATTTCCGTCTCTCTTCCTCTTATAATACTATCACTCTCTTTTTTCTCTCTTTAATTTTTATCTTTATCTTTCGATTATCTCTCTCCTTCTCTTTTTCTCTTTTTCGCTCTCTCTCCAATACCTATTCAATTTCATTTTTGCTCTGTCCTCCCTCTCTTAGCATCTGTCGCTTTTCTTTTATTTTTGTTTCTATTATTTTTCTTTTTATAACTTTTTCTTACTCTCTCTCTTTTTTCAAATGAAAAACTACATAATTATATAGTGACAATTTAAGGACATCAATTATAATATTGCTTTAAATACCCGGAACGAAGCGAGGGCAGGCAGCTAGTATATATATATAATTACTACCTTAATTATATTATCGTATATTAACCTACTAACATAAGGTTATTCATAATCTAGGGAGAATAATTTAATCGTTAAAACGTTTTTATGTTTGTTTTAGATTAGTAAATACCCTTGACATGCTTATTTTATTTAGATTAACTTTAGAAGGTATATTGATACCCAATTAAAGTAAGTTTAAATTTACTTGTTAATGCTCGTACTTGTAAAAATTCCAAAATTTAATTTCAATTACCTTATCGTATGAATAAATGAAAGTTCATTCATAAAGAAATAATTTACGAACTTACTATACCCACCAAGTAGACGTGACGTCCCTTCGATTGATAAATTATATTATTACTTACTAGCTGACCCGTTGTTTTGCTATATAAATTAATTTCTGGAGAGGGCAACCTTATTAACTAGGGTTATAAAATTAGATTCTAAATTTGAATTTTCTATACTCGAAATTAGAATCTAAAGATTTCAGATTGAGATCGATTATTTCAGCCGTTAGGGTTTTTTTAACTAGTCTATCTCACGTTGCCTAGTAGATATTTATTTGACGCAAATTCTAAAAAAAAATCAGCTGGACTTAACACTTTACGGGTCAGAAGTCAGAACATGTGTTGTAATGTTACTATCTAGGTTCTAGAATATATATACATATGTATAAGGATAACTTACGGGTTCCATAATCGCAATTGTACTCGTACATGTCACACACATCAAAGAACTGTCGTCGACTGCAACCATCAGGAGAAGAACCGCACACTCCTCCACTGCCATGGAGACAAGTTGACGCCAAGTTACAGAAATTCACTGGCTGTAAAATACAGTTTATTTATAAAATCGTTAAGGAAATTCATAATAATCAGGGTCGCAAATGCAGGTAAACAACAATAATAAACAAAAAAAATAATTTCATTCAAAAAGAAAACACACACACATCGTTGTAAAGTCGAGTTGGTGAAAGAAGGTTGAGGGAGTGAATGAATGAGTGTTAAGGGCAAGTCAGTGCTTCCATGGTGAAATAAATTAACGAATTTTTACATTTTTTTCTACTTCCGATAAGGAGTTAAATTTCCATCAGCAAACTAAAGAGGGGGAAATTAGGTTAAGTAATATGCATACAGAGTAACAATGGAATTTTGTGATAAAAATATGAGTTGGACTAAGGGTAGAATATTTTATAGATAGCCTTGTCGTCTAGCGCATATCGACAGGTGAGATATTATAGGTATACCTAAATACTCCTAAAAATAATATTAGTACCTATCGAGTCATCAATAGACAGTTTATTGTAAAGTTTTTTTTCTCGCTTTTCCTCTTCTGCCCTATAAAATCTGATCGACATGTTCACAATTAGTTTTTTTTTTTTTTTTATTGACCAAAACAAAAAATATACATGTTTTATAAAAAGTTACACCTATCCACAAAAGCCATTTTGGTTTCTGCGTGGATAGTTAGTTCCTTAAGAATAATTATAATGTTACATATTAATGTTAATTATATAATAAGACTATTTACTATATCAGTATATATATAATAAAATTATTTACTATATCATTATATAGCATTTGTAGGTTCAAGGAGCATTCCTAAAATACTCCTTGAGCCTACATATGCGTTTAGGATCATTAAGGTATATATATTGAATTTCCGAAGGTAGAGTGTTAAGTATATTGGATAACATATAATTACAAGTTCTAGTGCCGTATTTATTTTGGTATGTGGGTAATATAAATTTTTGTTTATTATTTACTTGTCGAAGTTAGGAGTATAATTTATTAAAATGTTGAATAAACTGCTTGAAATACATATGTTGTTGTTGTAAATGATTAGCAATGCTGTATTATTGCTGCTGTAGTCTATCTAAAAAAAAACAAGTAGCGACCCGACTAGAATGCAATAACATACATAATAATAATAACTACTTGTAACAGGAAGCTAATGGTAAACATTTTACTGTAATTTTCTGTTCAGTTGAACTGTTTGCATGCGAGACACATAAAGCTACAATAGTAAATAGGAATGACTCATTCAAAATATGTTATGAGCATTATATTAGGGGCCGTTCAAGTATTAAGAATATCTTCCGTAAGAAGAATTTTTACATTTATCTACTTCCGTCCTACTGCATGTCAGCAAAAGTAATCAAAGCCCTAACCCCCAATCTCATGCTGACGTAAATATTGAGGGATACATGTATTTTACAATCTGTTATTAGGTTACTCTTAAAGGTCTTACTTTTGTTTTCGTGTTTACTTTTTTATTCGTGATATAATTAATCACCATGCAGACTCAGATCCTTTCAACCCACATGTCATCAAAAATTTGCGAAGCAGACTATCCAATCCCCCATTAGTGCTTATGTAAAACATGTATGGCCCCTTACATATGAATCATATTATTTAGAATATATTTAACTTGATATCGTTCTGTTTTTTCAGGCAAATTAGACGACAAATATTTCACGAATAACACGTTTTAGCTACCTGAAATAATAATAAGAAACTTGCCGACCCGCGCGACTTCGTTCGCGTGTTCCTCCGCTCCTATGGGTCGTAGCGAGATGTTAAATAGCCTAAGTTACTCCTTGTCACATCAACTATCTGCCAGTGAAATTTCCGTCAAAATCGGTTCAGTAGTTTTAGAGATTAGCCGGAACAAACAGACAGACAAAAATTGTAAAAAAAAATGTTGTTGTTATATGTACCATGTATACATCCATATGCACTTAGTAAAAAGCGGTTATTTTAATATTACACAAGACGTTAATATACGTAACGTAAAGAGAAATTTTGCACAAGACAATAGTTAATTATGAAATGAAAATTTATAGTTAGTTAAGAAATAGACTAAAAAATATATTACGGTTTCTAAATGTTGCTGAGTCCTGGCAATGGAGTAGACCACTGAAAAGAATAATCTTTGTTTTACAACAACTATTAAATTACTAGCAATTTAAGAGATAAATAGACTTACTGAGTACTAAAATACAAAGCAACATAATTTACTTTGTTATAAGTTACAAACCTTACAATAACTATAAAATTGAAGTGTTTCTCAATTTATCGCGTTTTGTGTAATAAAATACTGGTATTTGTATATCAAGTCAATATATTTATAAAATAACTAGCTGACCCGAAAGACGTTGTCCTGTCTTATCTACACTATTATATAAAGAGGAAAGATTTGATTGTTTGTATGTTTGTGATGGCCCAGTAAGCAGTGATAGCCCAGTGGTTAAGACTTCAAGTCTTACTCGGAAGGTCCGCGGTTCGATCCTGGGCACACACCTCTGACTCTGAGTTATGTGTGTTTTAAGCAATTAAATATCACTTGCTTTAACGGTGAAGGAAAACATCGTGAGGAAACCTGCACTCCTGAGAGTTCCCTAAAAGTTTTCAAAGGTGTGTGAAGTCTGCCAACTCGCCAGCGAGGTGGACTATGGCCTAATACCCTCCTCATTCTGAGGAGGAGACCCGGCTAAGCAGTGAGCCATTGACGGGTCGTGATGATGATGATGTTTGTTTGTTTGTTGCGAAGAGGCTCGAAAAGTACTGAACCGATTTTGAAAATTCTTTCACCAATAAAAAACTACATCCTTTTCGGGTAATATAGGCTAAGTGGTGTTGCCAATAATATTCTAATTAAAAAGATATGGCCATTTAATTTAGTGTTGCCGTATACATTTTTTAATTAATAGAATATGGCCATTTTGTTGTTAGTAATTTGATCTTAAAAATCCTTTCACTGATTCAAAACTACACTTTTCGTAAGTGACAAATGTGATTTAGTGTTGCCGTATACATTTTTTAATTAATAGAATATGGCCATTTTGTTGTTATTAATTTGATTTTAAAAATCCTTTCACTGATTCAAAACTACACTTTTCGTGAGTGACATATGTGATTTAGTGTTGCCGTATACATTTTTTAATTAATAGAATATGGCCATTTTGTTGTTATTAATTTGATTTTAAAAATTCTTTCATTGATTCAAAACTACACTTTTCGTGAGTGACAAATGTGATTTAGTGTTGCCATATACATTTTTTAATTAATAGAATATGGCCATTTTGTTGTTATTAATTTGATTTTAAAAATCCTTTCACTGATTCAAAACTACACTTTTCGTGAGTGACATATGTGATTTAGTGTTGCCGTATACATTTTTTAATTAATAGAATATGGCCATTTTGTTGTTATTAATTTGATTTTAAAAATTCTTTCATTGATTCAAAACTACACTTTTCGTGAGTGACAAATGTGATTTAGTGTTGCCATATACATTTTTTAATTAATAGAATATGGCCATTTTGTTGTTATTAATTTGATTTTAAAAATCCTTTCACTGATTCAAAACTACACTTTTCGTGAGTGACATATGTGATTTAGTGTTGCCGTATACATTTTTTAATTAATAGAATATGGCCATTTTGTTGTTATTAATTTGATTTTAAAAATTCTTTCATTGATTCAAAACTACACTTTTCGTGAGTGACAAATGTGATTTAGTGTTGCCGTATACATTTTTTAAATAATAGAATATCTTTCACTGTGAGAAGTCCATTGTATTTCCGTCTCTCTTCCTCTTATATACTATCATTCTCTCTCATCCTCTCTCTTTTTTCTCTCTTTAATATTTATATTCATCTATGTTCAGAATCTTCAGTCTCTGTTCCACTTTATTTTTGCTCTCTCCTCTCTCTTATATTATCTATCGCTTTTCTTTTCTTTTTCTTTCTATCATTTTTCTTTTTACAACTTTTTCTCACTCTCTCTCTCTTTGCAAATAATGAAAAACTACAAAATTACAGAAAGACGCATTGAGACGTCAATTATAATAGTGGTTTAAAAACCCAGAGCGAAGCGAGGGCAGGCCGCTCGTCTATGAATATAATTCAAATGACTGACAGTTGTCAAACGCCATAAATATTACATTAGAAAAGTTAATATGGTAGTTAAGTTTTCTTAAATTTTCTAATTTTCCCAGTACCTTTCTTAATTTTTTGTTATATAAGAACCTTCTCCTGACAATAACGAACAAAAAGAATTAGTGAAATCGGTTAGCCGTTTGCGCGTGATGCCGTGACCAAGGGAAACAGGGATTCATTTTTATATATAAATATATATTTAAATGTCACGACAATCTCACGTATTTTAATATAAGGGTTTTTTTTTAATCTGAAGGTCTATCTTTTTCATTATCTCTATGAGTGATCTACTGAACAGTAACACGTAAAATACATTAATAATATACACTTTAGACGGAAACCAAGAAATATAACCAAACAGTTACAAAATCCTTCACAGTGGAGTTCCAGCATAACGGCACCACACCACTTCTACAGCTATTATAGTCGCCAAGCGTGATCCGTTTGCCAACTGGAACAAATTTATAGATCTATCGGAACAGAGGTTTATAGTCTGTTATATAAATTGTTGCGTGGGTATTATTAAAATAAAATGAACTTCGCGAATAAATAAATTATAAACGGTGTTGTTAACTGTGTATTAAAATTATTTTATTTATGTTTTTTTATTAAAAATTCTTCAATCTGTATTACTACTTAATTATATCTTAATTACTATTTCTTAAATAATAAGCTGAAGAGGCAACGCAATCCCTCTAAGTACAAAACATGTCTATTCAGAATGAAAAAAAAATAAAACCTTATAATCCTCTTTGAAGATAATTTTCCCAAAAATCAAAAGTCCCTCAAACCCACATATAATAAAAAGTATCCCCAGATATCAACTACGAGAGATATATAATCCTAGGTTCACAATAGCTTGCTAAAATGTTATTTACGGTAGTTATGTTAGTTTTTTATTTACAGCAAAATATATAGAAAATTAAAACTAAATACACAGGGTAAATTGAACAGGAGCGAAGCATTTTTATAATTGGTTTTAAATATTTATACTAATATAATAAAGTTGAAGAGTTTCTTTGTTCGCTTGAACGCGCTAATCTCAGGAACTACTGGTCCGATTCGAAAAATTCTTTCAGTGTTAGATAGCCCATTTATCGAGGAAAGCTAGAGGCTATATATCATCACGATAAGACCAATAGGAGAGGATGATAACGGGCACGAACTCGCAAGGGTCGGCTAGTAGTTCATAAATAGTTTCTCTGCCTTCAACGAATCGTTAAAAAAGGTAAAGATCCGATTCATGTCAAATAAATACTCGAAAAATTTAAGTAAATCTGGAAAAAACAATAAAGACATGACTATTCAAAATCAGTCACAGCTAGATCTGAAATTTGTAGAAGAATAATTACGAATATATTATGCATATAAACATACAAGAAATTTTCAGTAGGTAAAGAAGTCAGAAATTCGGTATTTAAAGATTTCGGTAATAGTGATTCAGTGATATTTATCTTTATCATCTTTTCTCAGAGATCCAGATGAGGTTGTTTAATATTATCTTAAATGTAATCAGAATATATGTACATATTAGGTCAAGTTCAAAAAGTGGAAACACTGTCTCTATGTAAATATTTTTACTAGGTATTTTTACTACAAATAACTGGTAGTGGTAGTCCATTAACTCCATTGTCCAATCTATTGTATGTAACTGCTACTTCAAGACAATTATAATTGAATTAATGTTAATTTATCAGCCAAGAATTAAAAGATCAAGAATTGAAAGATTTCATATTCACACAAGACTGTTTTTGGTCGTTTAACGACAAAGATTTGACAGGAACCATAGTTTGTTTTATAGTAATTTATTAAAAATAGATAGGTGTACATGTTATCGACTGCTACGAACATTCTTAAAAACATCATCATACAACACATATTCGTATTATTCAGACATTCTGCAATAAACACATGTGTCAAAATAAATACACAATAGTGACAAAAGATTAGAAAATATGATTCATTTCGAGTTTATTATTAATGTGATCTACTTGATTACAATTAACATAAAGAAAGTGGCGTTATTTAACTTTAGATTATTGTAGACCGGATTTCTCTTGCTGTGGTTATAAAGGCATTTCCTATTCGGGTACATGTACCTATTATGTTACATCTAGCGCTGCTTTCTGTAATTGGATAGTGTTTATTTTTTAGAATTCCGTACCTTATAATTCTATAAGGATTCATTTATTCTTGTTTCATTTTCGTGTCCTTCTGTCTATCTATTAAGAGGCTTTTCCCCTGGAACTGGAAATGATATCAAATACTCAATTCTGCGGTCCCTTATAGCTGTCAAAATAGCAAACCTTTACATTAACACAATCTAAAGATTTAGCTGTTTATGTCTTTACTCACGAACCTGTAGGGTGAGGTGTCCCTTTGACTTATGAAATTGAGTAAAAAGTAATACGTCACGAAATAAAGAATCTTTCTTGTCTATCTATCGAGACCCATTACCTCGGGAACGTGTAGAGGTCTGTTGGTATAAAACTAATATTAAATATTCGGGTTTGCAATTCCTTCAAAGTGTGACAGCAAAAACTATAATTAATTAAAATAGACGCAACAAAAAGATACGCTCGTTTATGTAGGTATATGCATATTTTAGTATACTTATACTCACTAAGGGAGTAAAAAATATCCATACAAATAAATAAAATTGAAGTGTCTGTTTGTAATGTTAAAATAACCGCTTTTTACTAAGTGTAAATATCACGGTGAATAAAAACATCGTGAGGAAACCTGCAACCTGCAGAGTTCTCCATGTTTTCAAATGTGTGAAGTCTGCCAACCTGCACTGGACCAGCAGGTGAATCTCTGAAATGGCTGGCCGATTTTGCCGGGACTTTCACTGGCAGATATCTAATATAACAAGGAGTAACTTAGGCTATTTAACACCTCGCTACGACCCATAGGAACTGAGTAACACGCGAACGAATTCGCGCGGGTCGGCTAGTGATATAACATAATGTCGAAGGGATAACAGTTTTTCAACATCAAAGTTAAGTTTAATAAACGCTCAATTGACAATTGTTCGGAGTCTTCTATGCACTGGTCCGACTGCCACTTGGCTGAATTGTATATGACAATCCAATCAGGAACATATTTTTTTAAACAATTAAACCAAGGTTTTCACCATACTCTGTGCTTGCATTTATTAATATTGGTAGTAATTTAAAAGTGTAATTAGTCACCAATTATACCTCAATTATATTACATTAGTTCAATGTTATTTATGGCCCAAATTAATATCAATCTCAATCCAAAATCCCCGATTTACAGATTGCAAATAGAATTCAAATTTTTGTATAGTACATTTAAATATAGAATCTATTTTCAATCTGTAATACGGGGATTTTGGATTGACATTGATTATTACCTTCGGCCGTTCAAGTCGCAAGAATTATGCATGAAAAGATCTCATTTTCAACCGACTTCAAAAAAAAGAGGTTATTAATTCAGTTGTATTTTTTTTATTCAAAAATATATATCGTAATATACATATATCTACAGAGATATCCGGTGAAAGAAACATATTATAATCTACACTCACTTTACGATTATTTACGATAGTTTTTAAATTTATTACTGTATTTATCGTTCTAATATTATAAACTAGTCGACCCGCCGGGGTTTTCCCTGGTAATACTTATATTATGTATGATGAACTTCCATAGAAAATATCATCCCATCGTTCAACTCCAGCAAGCCCTTTTTCCGAAATAAAAACTGTCATTTTATGACCTTTAAATATTCAATGTCCCAAATTTCAATAATGGGTCCAGGCGTTGCATTACTTTTTATCCCGGAAAACATTTAGATTTCCAGCGAGATATCGCATAATATAGTAAAATATGTTTAATGTCGTAAACGCATGAATATTAAAATTTAACAACATATATTGAAAACTAGCCGAACCGCGCGACTTCGTTCGCATGTTGCTCTGCTCCTTTGGGTCGTAGCAAATCAAATCAAATCAAAATTATTTATTTCAATTAGACTTTTTTGAAAAGTACTTTTGAAACGTCAAAAATTTGTCGGTCAGTTAGTTTGTCTGAAGCTACCACCAGCTTGGAAAGCAGTTTTCTGTTGAGAAGAGCCGGCCAGAAACTCAACAGTCACTCTTTTCAAAAAGCCATGTTTACATAGTCTGTTATACAAATCATTTAACTTGAGAGTCAACGTCACTTAGATTCCAAGCATTCTCATCATTTAAGTAATCCTGTACATTATTGTATGCTTTATATATTAATGACTTCTTGATACGAGTTTTAAATTGTTGAAGTGGCAAGTCTAATATAGGCTGTGGAATCTTATTATAGATGCGAACACCAAGCCCCATGAAGCTATTACTCACTTTGTGGAGACGATAGTAAGGCGTTACAAGTTTATTTCTGTTTCTAGTATTAACATTATGTTTGTCACTGTGTTTTGAATACAAATGAATATTCTGGTAAATGAACAAAATATTACAATATATGTATTGAGATGGGACTGTAAGAACGTCTATTTTTTTATATACATCTCTAAGGGAATCCCGCGCTCTTAAGTTATAAATGGCCCGAACAGCTCTCTTTTGAAGAATAAAAATGGATTCAATGTCCGCGGCCCTACCCCACAGTAAAATGCCATAAGACATAATACTGTGAAAGTAACTGAAGTAAACTAGCCTAGCAGTATTGATATCAGTCATTTGTCTGACTCTCCTTACTGCGTAGGCAGCTGAGCTGAGTCTTCCCGCTAGAGATGATAGATGGGGGTTCCACTGGAGTTTTGAATCTAAAGTTATACCCAGAAATACCGTCGAGTCCGCCACATCTAAAATTTCATTATTTAAACGTAGGTTAAATTTTTGTTTTTTAACATTAGGTAAAGCAAACTCAACGCATTTGGTTTTTTTAGCATTAAGAACTAAGTTATTTACCGTAAACCATTGAAGAACCTGCGATAATGCACTGTTTACATCGTCATAATTATGTTTATTTCTGTTTAATATAAGAGATGTATCATCAGCAAAAAGTACAATATCACACAAGTTCTTCACATAGTATGGCAGATCATTAATATAAATTAAATCAAAAATAAAAACGGGCCTAAAATGGATCCCTGTGGAACGCCCATTTGTAGCAAAGATCCAGAAGATTTTACACCATTAATAGTAATCCTCTGGACTCTTTGATTTAGGTATGAGGCAATTAGATCCAGAGAAACACCACATATACCGTAATAATTAAGCTTTTTTAAAAGTGTTTCATGTTGAACACAATCAAAGGCCTTGGACAAATCGCAAAATACACCAATCGCATTTTGTGATTTCTCCCATGCTTCATAAATATGCTTAAGAAGAGCAACTCCGGCATCTGTTGTTGACCTACCCCTAGTAAAACCATACTGTTCACTATGAAATAGTTTATTTTCATTAAAATATTCTAAAAGTTGGTTTAAAATAATCTTTTCAAAAACTTTACTCAGTGATGGTAATATAGAGATTGGTCTATAGTTACCGGGATCTTTCCTGTTTCCATTTTTAAATAGAGGTATTATTTTACTGTGCTTCATTAAGTCCGGAAACTTTCCTGTATCGACACATTTATTAAAAATATCAGCTAGATGTGGGGCAATAGCGAGATGTTAAATAGCCTAAGTTACTCCTTGTTACATCAGCTTTCTGCCAGTCCCGTCAAAATCGGTCCAGCCATTTCGGAGATTAGCCTGAACAAACAGACAGACAAAAAAATGTTGTTTTGGTATATTACCGTGTGCGTGTACATCCATATGCACTTAGTAAAAAGCGGTTATTTTAATATTACAAACAGACATTCCAATTTTATTTACTAGTATGGATAAGGATTAAATGGTTTTCGATAAATCTACATATTATTATAGGACTACCAACATAAGACACAGATTCAAATAATTAATTTAAAATTGATATTGATAGTATCTAACTGTGCTTACAATTACAGGTTAAGCACAGCATGTTATGTGTAACAATTTATACTGTTGGATTGAATTAAAGACAGACACACACACACACAATTATGTCATGAAACTCAGATTTATATGAATTTCTGACTTTGAAAGAAATATATTTTAATTATATTCCGTACATAATATTGAATAATATTTTGCAGGCATTGTACAATAAGCCACTTGTAATAATATTTACATTGGAAATTTTCAAATTTTATACCAACGAACGACTGTCGTTTTATACACAGCTTTTAAGATTTAACTTTGATTCATTTTGTAATAGTAGGAGCGGCCCGCCCTCGCTTCGCAGTCATTTAAAACAAAATTAAAATCCATATCCTTAAATTGTCACTCGATAATAGTGTAGTGTCTTTATTTATTATTTATAATTAAATAGAGAAAGATGGTTAGAGAGAGAAATAGAAAATAATCAGAAAGAAAGGGAGTAGATAAACAGAGAATGAAAGAGAGAGAAATATTGTAGATTTCTAACTGAGAAAGTATCGGATCAATAATCACACCAAAATAATAGCGATATCCAATTAAGTAGGCACAAAATGTATGGCAACACTACATGAACTATGTTACCCGGAAAGGATTGTAGCTTTGTGTCGATGAAAGAATCATCAAAATAGCTTCAGTAGTTTTAGAAACTATTTGCAACAAACAAACATAATATCAAATCTTTCCTCTTTATATAGTTCGATAGATCCTACATATTATGTATGAATGAGGTTTACATCACATTAACACGTAAAAGACGGTAATATCCTTCAATTTATACAGGACGTCGAGCAGTGCCTGGGGCTTGAGATAAACTATAACTTACATATACCTACTCCTCGTCCTGTACCAAAAAAAATAACTAAGCCACCAACAATATCAAAGTCTCACTTGATTTACAATCATACTTCACTATGATAGTCAATATTTAATCAATTAAGCAACTTATGAAAACTTAAGAGCATATAAAATATCAAACTACCCCCAGAATTTTTAAAATAAAATGATAGAAATTACGTTACCAACATTGGTACTTATTCTTTGGTACAATTAGATTTTTTACGAATGCAGATAAATTTATGTTTATAAAACATACAGTTGAAGTAAATTAGACTATTATTTTCATAATGACGTATAAATAAACAGTGCATTATGTAGTAACCGTACGATAACGTATAAAAAGAGTCAATTCTGGTAGAAGAGATTAGCGACAAAGACATCATTTTACAGTCCTCGCCTTTACGTAGCGCCCGTTTACTTCAAGCAACATAAAACATGTCACGGTTACACACTAATGTGTTAAACAATTAACAAATTGAGATTATTGGATACTTAAATATATTATGTGTTTATAAGTGTAAATATTTTTTTGAAATTTATAGAACAATATTGTCAAGATGGTGTTTAAGTTAGAGATTGACTCGAAAACCCACCATGTCAGCCGACTGCGGTCCATCTTGTCACAGGTATGTTCATTTTAATATATTTATAAGACCTCATCCCAACCAAATCAAAGTTATTTCTTCATTAATATAATAGGTATGCTCCTTATGTTATACATATAACATAAGACTCCTAAAAATAAGGGGTTTTAAAATTACGTCAAGATTAAAATCAGTTTTTTTTAGTAAGTTAAATACGTTTTAATTAAAGTGAACATATATAAAGAATTAATGAGAGCTTTACACTCTCCATATTTCTATTGATTTATTGAAGACTTGCATAATATTATGTTAGCAATGAATTTTATTCTTTTTTTTAATTATTATAACTTTGTTTAACTACATATTTAGTGCACTTAAACATTCATTAAATTTATTTAAAAACTCATGATTATTTTTAATTACAAGTAATTCTAATCGTTTGTAACTGTTTTTTACGTCTTTTTCTATAATAATTTCCGGACATCCTTTTGCATATCTTAGTTGATTTAAAGTTGAAAGTTATATAATATCACATTGTCCCGAGATAAATTTTTAATTTTTTTAGGGATATTATAATCAATACTTGAGATTAAACTCTTAAAAAAAACATACCTTACTTATACTGCTTAAATTTAAGCCATTTAGTTGACAATGTAGTTTATGCAATTTATTTTATTAAAATTGTAAACGACTTCTTGACAAAATATTATTCTGTTAGGTACAATTATTTATTATAATTTAGAAAAACAAAATGTGTAGTTACAAAAACGTGTGTAAAGAATGAAGCTTGAGCAAAACATATTTCATATGCTAATAAGATAAAATATATGTAAATTTTTAAAACAATAAGCTTTAATTTATTTGTCATTATGTAAAATCGTACATTTGTGCGAATAAAACAAAAATATGCATTCATTTAGTTACCTTGAACTTAATTATTAGGTATAAATTAAAATTTTCCGGGTTACCTCCTATTACAAATCTCAAACAGGCTTGAAACTTATCAATTTTTTTTTGTTTGTCAAAGTATCCGTGTCTTGATAAATAATCCGCATTTGCGCCTACAATGTTAATATCATGTTTAACATTTATAGTATTTATTTTGTCTATTACATCATGGAAACATATGAATACCGGGAATTAGCGTTATATAACTTTGCAGATTAGTTTAGCACGAAAAGGGATTATCTTTAAATCGCGTAACACAAAGAAAATTAAAAAATCAAATTGTGGTGGAATAAAATATAAAATAACTTGCTGTTTCAATGCATATATCTTGGTATATTTTCGCGTAAGTCACAAAATGATGTCAAGACATTTTTTATAAGCTAGTAAAAATTGCATTTCCAGTCGACTTCAATAATTAAAAAAAGTAAGTTATCAATTCGTTATTTTTTTGTTGGTTACCTCAGAACTCCGTCATTTATGAACCGAATTAGAAATTTCTTTTTGTATTTGACTTATATGCTATGCTCACAGATTGGTCCCATTTTTTCAAATTCCAGTTCTGATGAAGGGATGCTTGAGAAATTGAGAGAACCCCTCAAAAGTTATAGGCACAAATATAGTGACTTTGACATTTTCTAAAGGGCTTTAATCATTTCAGAATTTATCATTGTTTTTATAAGTTTAACAGTGTTTATGTGTATATGTGTTTTTAGACTCAATATTTCAGATGATCTAGATGTTTCTTACCTATAATTTATGGAGAACTGAAGGCTATCTGTTCAGTCGGTGCAGTAGATTTGAGATGGAGTTGAGTGTAGTTTAATAGCTGAGATAATGGTTGAGTAGTTGAGCGAGTAGAGATAGGTACTGTTTAAACAGGTAAATTGGGTGAATCACTTTGTAAATGAGAAAATTGAGTGAGAAACTCGGAAGGAATTAACATAAAAAGACGAATGTAGGATACTTTTGATCCCCGTTAGTAAAAATTATCAAGTTTTTCATTTATATGATATTCACTAAAAAGCAAAAAATATTTTTTTTAACAATATAGTAAATTGACTTCAAACTCTTAAAAATGCACTAAAAAGTAAGAAATAATTCGGTTATTTATTAACCTCCCGTTATTAGAATAATATTTGTATATATATGTCGGGGATTTTAAAACGATGTGAAAGGAAATGGAAGGAGGAAGGTGGGGAATATTGGGGAACACTAACAGGGGGTGATGGTATTGAATGGAATATTGGGTAAACGCAACGTAGATACTTCTACTGAACCGATAAATTATCAAATGATCTCTAACAATTACGAGAGAAACCTAAGCAGTGCCTTGGACTTGTGACCAAGGTGTAGGCTTAAGGAGCTCCTTTAAATGATCATAACACTCACCTCCACTGCTAGGCTCTCTGTTTAAACCCAAGGTTAAACGCACACAAACCGAATCTAACACAAGGCTAACCTAACCTAACATAGTGTTTACTTAACCACGTGGCAATTACATTGTAACGACTTACGTGACCTTAGTTAGACAGCACTTCCACACTACACTGCACTGCACTTGACACTATCACTAGCACTACTTAGATGATGTTCACTTCTTGAGAGACCGCGCACGACTAAGACTTCAGTTAGACTGTCGATCGCATATAAAGGGTCGAGGGTAGAGACTGTCAAAACAACGGAAGTGACTACTACCCCACTCCAACGCCATAGACAACGATAACGATTCGATTAATCGATAATCTTTTACTATGCTCCGACATATACAATAATTGTTATTTTTGTCAGATGCTATTTCGTTACAGGTTCAAGTTTGTTGTTAGTTAGATTTTTTGTTAAACATGTTTGATATTATTCCTAAATCTAATATAAATTTGTTTTTAGAAATTTATTTTAACATAAAGTAACTATAATATAAGCAATATATTTCATCACAGTTCATTGCATCAACCTCGTCATTTCTTCTGCTATTTGACCTGGGGATGGCCATCAACTTCTCGACAATCATGATACCTGCACTACTTAACGCTAAGGAAGGTTTATCTCTTGATGATTCGCAAGCTTCATGGTTCGGTAAGTTCCTTATTGATTAATTTTTTAATGTAATGTTAGCGAAAAGGTAAGGTTTCTCGTCATTTACTCAATATAATGTTGTATTACACTGCTACTGCGAAAGGGGGATAAAGGTTTTTTTTATAAGTGCTATACTTTATTTATTATAACCCTATAGTAGTGAGCTGGTTTTGTATTAAAAAGAGAGCAAGAGCGTTGATAATGCAGCGATTCATCTCTATTTAATAACTTTGGCTGATGACATTATTCTCTGCCTTCTTTCCGATCAGCTAGTAGTTACTGCAATGATAGGAAACTATAGTTTTATTTGCACGTTTACTATGCTTCTATTTAAGAAATGTCTTATTTTACTGTAGCTAAACCTAAATTATAAACTCGTGGTCGCCGTGTGGATTCTGAAGTCTATTCAAAATTTTATTATTTTTATGATCGCATGCAGTAGTGTCATAAACTAAAATACTCATAAAAGCAGGATACATAAAAAAGTAATGTCTTAAACCAGCTTACATTGTAAAAAGCAATGTCATGATAATTCACACAAAAATTTTATCACAATAACCAGATATTTATAATTGGTAAACACACATTAAGACTAGCATTTAGATATTATAAAACCGAAATATTCTTTACCGGCTTTTTTGACTAAATTAATATTAAATGGCAATTATAATTTCAGGAAGTGTATCATTTCTAACACAACCAGTTGGAGCTTTGATATCTGGGCCAGTTGTAGATTATTTTGGCAGAAAAAGAGCAAACTTCCTTGTAAACATACCTATGCTCATAGCTTGGATCATCATGTACTTCTCATGGAATATACCATCGTTATTTACAGCTAATGCTTTATTAGGAATCAGTTCAGGCATCATGGAGGCACCTATCAACTCGTATGTAGGAGAAATTAGGTAGGTAGTAATGTTTTTCGACATTATAAAATATATCTTAATCACCGACTAGGGGACGGGTTAGAATACAACTCAAAACAAGACACCTTTTTGTTTTGCCGATGTCCATGGGCGTTACCGTCCCATTACCGTCTGCTAAGAGCTACCCTCAGTGGATAAGAGATGGGACTACTGGTACTTTAAAACACTGTTCTATTAGAAAGTTTTAATCCTACATGGAGCTATATCCGATATATCTTAATCAGTATTATTCCTCTTTGATGCTACTATATATTACACCTCCCGGGTTATTCCACTCTTCACTTATTCTGTCTTGGTTTCATCAAGACGAATTAAAAAGGCACTAAAAAGTTTGCGGCCTGTATTAACTAACTAGCTAATAGTTAGAAGCTAAATATAAGATTTGATCACAATTCATATCGTTTATTGGTTACTTTGTTACAAGAGAAACTTCAATAAGCGAGTTAAAAAAAGGTCGTGAAAACAAGTTAAATATGTTCAATATGATAATTTAGTGTAATTATCGTTAATAAACAGCTTCATAGCTGCACTTCTGAGTGTATAAACTTGTTAAATATGTTAAAAGAAAGTAGTCCGTGGCTTCCGTTACTCTAATTTGTAAAAACTAAAATACTCATAAAAGCAGGATACATAAAAAAGTAATGTCTATTTTAATAATTTTTTTTCATGTCATACTCCGTATCATGTTCTTTAATCCTTTGTATACCTCGAATTACATTCGTGACAAAATACTAAGCTGCTTTTAACCACCGACACCCTTGGGGTTAAGATTGTTAAGGTGTTAATATTTTCTGTAGGTTTCAAATTACACTAGAAGTATAAATTCTTAATTACCAGACAAATTTTTCAATTTCATTGAAATAAGTTTTTTTTATCAAATTATATTTCCATTACATGCCTATGGTAAGTTTCGAAAAACTTACTTTAATTAATAACGAGTATTTCGGTTGGAAAATGGTATCAGCCGATATACACCTCCAACAGTGACTATAAAATACCTCATAATTTGACCATAAAACTGTCAAATTGTAACGTCATCCGTACCCATAAAAATAATTGTCAGTACCGAGTACAAAATGGCTTTTCAAGCCGTCTGATTACAACTTTTTAAGTTTTGACGTAGGGTTTAAGTGTTTTTGTACTCGGTACAAAATATAGTTGTCTTACTGTAATACTTAATTATTATCATTTTTAAGTGAACCATCGATCCGTGGAGCACTATGTACCTCGACCCAATTCTTCACATGCTTCGGTATCCTCATTATGTACTATTTAGGTATTGTAGTGGACTGGCGTACTGCTGCTTTGATTTGCCTCGTTGCACCTGTAAGCTCTATGCTTATGGTAGTATTTGTAAGTATCGCTTTAAAAATTTCTTTTTCTAAAACCTCATCTGCTTTTTAAGTATAATTTTCAATATCGTGAATACATTTTGGTATAAATGTAAATGAAACAGATTTAGTGTAACCTAAATGAAACGAAAAATTATGTGTACAAGAATCTGTACATTCGAATAAGCAAAACAAAGAGTAATAAACAATACACGTAAATACGTAAACATGAACATGTAACTAAAAGGCAATGTCCAATTACAATGAATAATGTCAACGACATCGCAATCAATACAGATGAAAAATCAAGTCAGGAGTTTTTAAAGTATTTTAATATTAATGACTACTATTCTACTTTCATAGGCACCAGAAACACCTGTATGGTTGTTAACAAAACACAGAGATGAGGATGCTTTAAAATCTCTTTGCAAGCTTCGTGGGTGGACTTCAGAAGAAAATGTTAAGGAGGAATTCAATGAATTAAGCACTTACACAAGAAAATTAGAAAAATGTGTTATATGCACTGCTCAGGATATAAAACGATGTGAACATCCATCTATGAGCTGGCTTACTAGGTAACTTGATGGACATTTTTATTTTTTACATATGTTAATAAAATTTACTTTAGTAAATTTTCAATGCACCAAATTAAGTAGTTATTATTATTTTATGTTTAAAATTAACATCAATAACTTTTTGCAGGCGTTTACTTAGCTTTAGATATGTCATGCTCTGTAAAGAGACCCTGAGACCATTAACATTAGTGATGTTTTACTTTTTATTCTTCGTAATGAGTGGTCTGACTCCAATTCGACCAAATTTGGTGAACGTTTGTGGAGCCTTTGGTATGTCACAGGATGGAAAGCATGTTGTGGTAAGTAATACAACAAACAATAAAACGACGCATAAAATGAAGAAACAACATTGAAGACCAACTAAAAATTGAAAGATTGACCTTTCTTAACGACAAGTGTCATTAATTTGCTGTGGTAGATATGATGTAACGTCCACACACTATTAAAATTTCCAATTTATTTTCTTATTAAACGATAATTAAGAATAGGTGTAGAAGATTAAAAATGAGTTCATATTAATGATATTGAAATAGGACTATTAAAAGGAGTCTCTGATATTAGATTTATCTATACTATTATATAAAGAGGAAAGATTTGATTGTTTGTATGTTTGTTTGTTTGTTGCGAATAGGCTCAAAAAGTACTGAACCGATTTTGAAAATTCTTTCACCGATAGGAAGCTACATCCTTTCCGGGTAACATAGGCTATGTGGTGTTGCCATAAATACTCTAATTAAAAGATATGGCCATTTAAGTGCCATAAGGTGGCCATTTTGTAAATTAAAGAGTTTCTCAGGAACTACAAATCCGATTTAAAAAAAATTTTTACTGTTAGAAAACTACACTATTCGCGAGTGACAAAAGTGATTTAGTGTTGCCATATACATTTTTTAAATAATAGAATAAGGCCATTTTGTTGTTTCTATTCCGATTTTAAAAATTCTTTCACTGAGAGAAAACTACACCATTCGTAAGGGACAAAGGTGATTTAGTGTTGCCATATACATTTTTTAATTAATAGAATATGGTCATTTTGTTGCTATTAATCCGATTTTAAAAATTCTTTCACTGTTAAAAAACTACACTATTTGTGAGGGACAAAGGTGATTTAGTGTTGCCATATTCATTTTTTAGTTAATAGAATATGGCCCCTTTGTTGTTTCTAATCTGATTTTAAAAATTCTTTCCCTGTTAGAAAACTACACTATTCGTGAGTGACAAAGGTGATTTAGTGTTGCCATATTCATTTTTTAGTTAATAGAATATGGCCCCTTTGTTGTTTCTAATCTGATTTTAAAAATTCTTTCCCTGTTAGAAAACTACACTATTCGTGAGTGACAAAGGTGATTTAGTGTTGCCATATACATTTTTTAATTAATAGAAAATGGCCCCTTTGTTGTTTCTAATCTGATTTTAAAAATTCTTTCCCTGTTAGAAAACTACACTATTCGTGAGTGACAAAGGTGATTTAGTGTTGCCATATACATTTTTTAATTAATAGTATATGGCCCCTTTGTTGATACTAATCCGATTTAAAAAATTCTTTCACTGAGAGAAGTCTATAGTATTTCCGTCTCTCTTCCTCTTATAATACTATCATTGTCTCTCATCCTCTCTCTTTTTTCTCAGTTTAATTTTTATTTTTATCTGTTCAGAATGATTAGCTTCTTTTCTTTCTTTCGATAATTTCTGTCTTTCTCTCTGTCTCTCTTTCTCTCTCTCCTTTACCCATTCAATTTCGGTTCTGCTCTGTCCCTCTTTTATCATCTGTCACTTTTCTTTATTTATTTTTTTATTATTTTTGTTTTTATAACTTTTTCTTACTCTCTCTAATTTTTCAAATAATGAAAAACTACACAATTACAGAGTGACAATTTAAGGACATCAATTATGATATTGCTTTAAATACCCGGAGCGAAGCGAGGGCAGCCCTCTAGTATATTATATATGACAAAGTATAGCAGCATTGGTAATTTTTGTTTCAGCTAATGGTTGGAGTAATAACGTTCATTACAGCCCTTTTCATGATCGGTCTGATTAAAATATTGGGAAAAAGAAAACTGGCAATAACAGCGTTACTCGGAAGTGCTATCTCTTGCTTATTGCTCAGTATATACGCCAAAAGAAACTTAAGTGATAAAGTATTTTCATATAACCCTGCCACATTTCCCGAGGAAACTAGTGTAGTACCATTAGTTTTGATGTATTTTTTGACAATTTTCACTGGACTTGGTATTCCGTGGGTTTTACTCAGTGAAGTTTTCCCATTCAGGTATGTTTTTTTTAAATTAATTGTTTTTGTAGTTATCTTTTCTACAATCATTTTAAATTTAATATTGAAATTTTACTTACTATGCTAAATATTCTTACAAGCTCGAATTTCTAGTTAATATAATTTAACTCCTTTGCGAAATCGTTCGATCGATAATTATTGATAAAAGTATCTGGCATAATAAAAATGCAAAGATATCGTAAAATAAAAAATATACAGTATTTTATTTATTCTTTACAGAAGTCGCGCTACAGCTCAAGGTATCTCTGCTGCTAGTAATTACGTATTTTCTTTTCTTGGGTCAAAAACCTTCATTAATCTTGAAACTAGCATTAAATTGTCGGGTACCTTTGCAACTTATGCTGCCTTCGGTTTCGTAGGAACCATCTTCCTATACTTCTTTTTACCAGAAACTGAAGGAAGAACTTTGCAAGAAATAGAAGCATTTTATAGTGGAGAATTTAGAATATTTGCAGATGACCCTTTAATAAATGTCTTCAAAAAGAAAGAACAAGAAGACAAGAAGTGAGGCTGATTTAAGTATTATTTATGACTCATGTGATAGAATTTAAACGAATTTAAGTAAACTTTTAGATTAAACTATCCTGCTTAATTTATACCTTAATAATTTGAAATACCTTAGAATACATAAAAATATGGTTGATAATAAATATAAACATAAATATTATACGAATTTATTCAAGAAAAGCAGTAAAAAAATTAAATATAAAATTAAAATTAAATTATTGAGAAGGATCTTCAATTCTCGCTATGAATAAAGGAATAGCAAATTGTGTGTCCCATAATACTGCTAAAAATGGCCTGTTTGCTTGGAAGATAGCTGCAGGTTCCTCATAGGACAAAGCAACTGCTACAACAGCAGACGCAGCAACTGCTGACAATCCTTGTTCATCAACAGATAGGTAACCTGTATGTAAGGCTTGAGAAATTTCAGGTGAATATGTCCTATAAGTTCCTATTCCAGACAGATCTGTTTTTTGTGAAAAAATACTCGAAATACCCATCTGAAAAATAACATAATTGAAAATAATGGATATATGTTTTCTAATAAATATCTACCTAATTATAAAGCTATGGATATTTATTTTATTAGATGAATAGGAAACTTTAGTGTTAGCGATAGTACTCTATGGGAACAAAAAATTTTTTTATGGATAAAATACGGAAAAGTGTTACAAATGTATAATACTTTTGTAATTCGTAGGGACTAATCTGTCAAAAAACTTTACCTTTCCTCCCATTATCCTCTATTACATATTATTATTCCCTTCCTGTCATTTATGAAAACTGGTTAAGCGGTTTTTTAGTAACAAGGAGAATTTTAGACCTACAGGGTTAACTTAAATTTGATGAAACGAAATATTTTATTAATATACTACTTACTTCTTTCAATACTGGTATTATATCAGTTTCTGATTTAATGGTGAACTTAGGAATTTCTAGCTGGACTTCAGTTTCTTCCAAATTAAGATAATTTACTAATTTCTTGTGCGTAAGAGAATCCAAAACAACATCAACATTAGATAACTGATGCGGTAGTACTAATATAAGTGAATATTGGTGACGCTGAAATAAAATTATTTCTTTTAAAATTTTTCCTGTTTGTAAGAATTAATAAACTGTCGGGATTGTAATAGGAACTCTGTCAACAATTATTTTAACAGAAGTTTTATATTTTTCTTTGATTACTGTATCATTAGTCATCACTATATAATTCTTTAAAGGACTTACTTCAAACGGCATAGTCAAAACTAGAGCTTTAGTGTCTTCATCTACACCGTATTTAAATGAATGTCGCATTCGCATGAAAGGTACTGGTTTGGACTCTCCGCTACTTAATTTGAATATCAATGATTTAGTGGCCTCCTTTTTGAATTTTGTTTCCCACAAACCTTTGAAGTAAACTGCATTTGCTATAACCAGCTGTGTGCTGGGACTTACTGCACCTGAAATCATAAAGAGTATCCTTATGTTATACAGATTTTTGCATGGTTAATGTTAGGCATCATCATTATTATAACGCGTCAATGACCTACTGCTAACCCGGGTCTCCTACTTAGACCGAGGTGGGGATTAGGCCATAGTCTACCACTTTAGCCCAGTGCGGGTTAGCAGACCTCACACACCTTTGAGAATTTAAGGGCAACTCTTAGGAGTGCAGGTTTCCTCACGATGTTTTCCTTCGCAAGTAAAGCAAGTGATATTTAACTTCTTAAAACACACATACAATTAGGAAAGTCGTCGGTGTGTACCCAGTGTCGAACTCAGACCTCCCGAGTAAGACATTACCGTCTAAACCAATAGGCTACCATTGCTTGCTTACATGATAACAGTATTTACTCGAATTATTGAATGTATGGACGTTCTGTTTTGTAGTATGTATTTTCATAGATTCTTCTTGAAAGTATGAACTTTAAAGTTTTTTATAATTACTACGATTATGACAATATAATTAATTAATAATTAACAAAAGATAATATTAAATTTAATATAAAAACTTACTCTCAGGAAGCAGATTTTCAATTTTATTGTGAGTTTGTATTGCAATCCATTTATTGATTTGCCTGACTGCTGCAGCAGGTATCGAAAAATCTAGCGTTGTTACTTCACTGCCAAAATTCTCAATAGCAGTATCTTTAAAATCCGGATTTATGTCGAAACCATCACTAATATACAAGTTATTGGATACGGTCAAAATATTTCGGGAATTACGTTTCTGAAATTCATCAATCAATTAATTACAATTTTTTATCTCCAAGATTGGAAATGCAAATACTTAAATAATAATAAATTAGGTATTTTTGCTTCAAAGTTCCATTGTTAGAGTTAAGTTTGAAGTTTTTTTTCTAGCTTTCTTCGCTTCATTTTTTATGGTAAATTGTATTTTTCAATCAAGTCAGTGAAAAGTGAATATTAAAACCTCATAACCTACGATCTAACTGTAATCATATTTTAGATTATTTTTAAAGCAATACAGCTACATTATTTGTACAAATCAATCTATTAGCAGATCACAGTATAATCTATAATATTTACTTTCATATCATATGTGAGTCTCCTGTAAGTAGGTGCTATGACCTCGGGAGGGCTCAACAGCGCTCTGGTTATTTCATTTTGAGCTTCGCCTGTTACTCCTTGTTGCAAAAGACCCAAGATAGTTGCGATCGATGTTGGTGATACTATTAAATTTCCGGTTTGCAATTTATTCACACTCTGAAAAATAGATCATAATATTATAAGTAAAATTTTAAGTAAGCTTTATGTCGTGACGTTATTCTGATATTTACCTTCATCAAGTTATTTCCAAAGGTTGTGATAGCATATGTCACATTATTAAGTTGTTCTACTTCTGTTATGGGAACACCAAAGAATCTAACAGGATTTGTGGCTATTGATTCTTCAGAGTCACCAGGCCTAATAACTTGTAATCGATCAACCAGGTTAACAGTATCAGCATTATTATTGGAAGTTGGTAATTCACTTTTCTTATTGTTTACACTACTTGGCGGTATAGTAGTAGTTCTTTTATTTACTAAGTCTTGGATGTATTTATCGTAGTCATTCACTCTTTTATTATTATTATTTCTTGTAGTATCTATGTTGCTCGATTCTGTAGAAGTAACTCTTTTATTATAAAACTCCTGTAAGTATCGATTAAAGTCATTTTGCCTTGCATTATTGTTTCCGGCCAAGTAAAGTGCTTCATTATTTGGGTAATATTGCCTCTGTGAAAAATTTGGATATCCATTGATGTACTGCTGTGACTTTACATACACTACAGTTAAGCATAAGGTGCAAAAAACTGAAATAAAAATAATTCCACATTCATTTACATAAAGTCAAAACATGATTTGCTTTTCCTTATAAAAAAAGGTATGAATTAACTTTATAGTTATACCTGTTTGAAAATGGCTAACATTATTTAAACATGACATGTTGCAACCTCTTAACTGTAAACACATTTAATACAATTGTAACTATAACATTTTTACTTACCGATTATAAGTTTCATATTTTAAGCTAACACTGCACTATTCATAAATATAGCAATAAACAAAATATTATTAATATGACTATTTATTTAGATATGAAATTGAAAACTTAATGCAAAAACATTCGCATCGTCTCAAGCTCCGCTGCCTACTACAGAGTAAAGTGATTATAAACAAGATTATTTAGTAGTTGTATTCGCTACTCCATCGGTTATGTTTTTAGTTGAGCTGTATTTATCGTTATCCTCTACAAGTTATGGTTGATTTTAATGTAACAATATAATGGTAGTTATTACAACAACTTTTTTGTGGTTTTCCCATTGTAGCAGGTTTCCGCAGCGAGTCTCGTATCATGAGACCTAACATGAGGACAACACAGTTGATGGAACGATAATTAAACAACGAGTATTTAAATATCAAAGTTCAGATTGATTTACGTAGTCAATACATTTTGCATACTGCGTTGTTTGTTATATTACGTAATTTAGTGCAGATCTTTTAAACTCATTGCATTTAGTATATAGAACTATATAGATTCAATTGCAATAGTTTCATCAAAATAACTCTTCTAGTTTACGCAATATAAAGTCAAATTTCAACTTGTGGAATTGCTGTAAAGTGTACTGTACAAATATTCAAGGTTTCCCTTAGACCTTAATTAATTATTAAGGTAGAGCTTCAAGGTTTAATTTGAAATAAATATAGGTTATTTCCTTAAAAGGGCGTATAATTATTTTATTAGACGCTAATGATACTTTCCCACGAATTGGATCACAATGAATCTTAGATGGATTTTGGTCACGATAAGTCCTACGTAGTAAATAGTTAGCACACGTGAAATAACGACTTTAAAATAAACCACTGTTTAATTTTAAGTTTCCTTTTGAATCAAATTCGGATAACCACAAAAAAGAAGTTACTAAAGCCTTTTTTCTATTTATAAAACCTTTGACTAGTTGAGTATGAACTGTAGAGGTATATATTAATTAGTAAGTACATAAATTAATCGAAGGGTAAGTATCTTATTTTCCTGTTTGTTTCGATCATGCATATTAAACAATATTATATTGAGTTATAATTTAGATTTTATTATAATTATTTTTTAATGGAAAAATATGAAAGAAAAGCTAAAAATTCATTATTAAATTTATAGATGGGAATACCCTTGGAAAGGAAAGAAGATTTTTCCAAATCGGTTCAGACGTCTTTGAGTAATCGGTGAACATACATAAAAAAAGTTTCCGACGAATTGTAAACCTCTTCCCTCCTTTTTTGAAATTGCTTAAAAAAAACTTAATTATTTATTTCTTCTATTGTCTACATAAAAACAGAATCTCACAATAATTTTACATTACAAGGCGTAAATTAAATAAAAAATATCACACAATCTAAAAAATAAATAGACTATCAACTAAAATAACCTACGCTGTGTACTTTTTCATTATCAAATGCATCTGGTTTATAACATTAACATTATTTTTAAAGAGAACCCCACAGCAAAAGTGTAAAGTAATATAAAAATACAAAATAATAGTATAGGGGTGGGATTTAAATTATAGATAAAAATAGAAGTTTATTGAAAAACTGAATCATATCTTGCTTAAAAATGCTAATCGCTTTAAAAAATACTTATATAAAACTTCAATAAATTCGTGGTCACTGAAAATTAATAACATAGGTAAGAATATATTATGTAGTAAGTTAGGGAAATTCTTATAAAAATATAACGGACGACTTATTGACTATATTATGACGATTCAAACATAAAAACTTAATCAGAAGGCGCTTGGGGATCTGTAACCTTTCCAGAAATAACGACGAGGTTGTCTAAACGATCGACGATGTAAAAAACGAAAGGATGTTCCACACAGAATTTCCGTGCCTTTGTCTCATGGAGTGGAAGATTCTTCAGTAATTCTAGTTCTTCTGAGATGTTGGAAGCTGAAAAATAAAGATTTTAATGAAATTAATATAAATTGAAATATGTAATGTCAAATATTTTCTTTTCATAACTGAACTCTACTCTTATAATTTAACTATAAAATTAACAATGACGAATGACAACCATGTTAACTACTTATAATATGTTGTACCATCAAATAATCTTCTTTATCCATACAAATAAATATGGATTTGGACGGCACTTTCATTGGCAGATGGCTGATGTAACAAGGAGTAAGTATGGCTATTTAACATCTCGCTACGACCCATAGGAGCGGAGCAACAAGCGAAATAAGTCGCGCGGGGCCGCTAGTTATATATAAAACACATACAAATATGTTGTGTCTCTCCGTCCCAAATAGCAATATAACTATTAAAAATACTGGAAAATTGTCTAGAAAACTTACTAACTTAACTCTAAAAGAAAATATTGACGACGACAATTGAAAATGACCTTTAACTTAACTATCGCTAGTTATGATGTTGTCAATATTGATTTCAGTAGCGTTTACATTCGAAGTAGGCACAACTGATAATTATGATGTAGAAAACTTTGATTTGAGTAATATTTTAATTTCTATTATTACATCGTGAGTAATCAAGCAGTAACGCCAATAATCTGTGACGTGTATGGCCCATACTTAATACTATATATTATACTTACCACCAATGAGACTGGCAGATGAGTCAGTGTTATCTACACGAACAGCAACATTCTGTACAAGTTCTTGTACAAATAATCCTTCTTTTGACGATATTCCTGTCAAATCTGCTTTTGCACCAAATATTCTACTAACTCCGAACTGCAAAATAAAACATTATTAATCACACCTTGATAAAAAAAATGTTGCTATGATAAATCATTTTAAATATACTCACCTTGGCCAAAGCAGTAACAGGTTTAGTGGTAGTCTCTACATAGAAAGTAGGCACTGAAAAATGCAATTCTTCTTCTTCAAGATTTTCCTGAATTTCTGATATTGATGTAGCGGGTAAATCTGCAATTAGTCTTCTGAGGCCATCACGTGTTCGTGGGACTAATAAAAGAAGACCGTAGCGCCCGCCCTGAAATAATCTTATACTTCAAACAAATATCTTAACCTCGTTTTAATCTAGTTAATTTGAGTCAGGTGGTGTCGCGCAATACATATGAAAGTATTGAGACTAATAGTGTATTGTTGTTTGGTGGCGTGGTGTTAGGCCTTCGTTATCGAGGAGCATGTAAGTAATGTACTTTATTATTTTAAATATTTGGTAGTGAGTTTGTGCGGTAAAGGTGAGGGTTTAAGATTATAAAAAACGTCTTTACACCTGCTCCTGGGGCTGCAAGTTAATATTGTCGTTTGAGTGTTACTGCGCAGTATAGCTCACATACAATTAATAACTACTACACACTTAATATCTAACTTTTAAAGTAAAAGTTAGTTTTCTACTGAAAGGATTTCCTTACAAAAAATTACTAATATCATTTAATATTAATATTTAATTAATAAGTCTTCCTTACGTCATAAGGCAACAAAATGGCTTCACTGTCTAAGTCGGGCAAAGAACTTGTTTTGAAGCTGCCCTTAGTTTTCATCATTTGCACTAGTTTCTTCTCAGTATTAGACTTGTAAAATACACCAGGCTCTACTACGTCAAAAGGTTTTTTCCAAGATCCACGGAAGTACATACCATTGAAAATCAACATTATGGAATTGTACGCTAAAACAATATTGTTGTAAAGTAACTTGTAAATTGAAAATAGAAATATATAGAAAATAATAATATAAATTAAATACCAAGATCTTACTTTTGCTAGACTTATTTCCAACACTATTGACGGATAAACTAGAAGCAATATCATTTTGCTCATTAAGCACTCTTAGACTACGCGCATGATTTCTCGCTTCTACTGCAACCATAGTTTCTTCATCATCACCAATTTCTTCTTTAATAAGTTCTTCAGTTTTAACTAATTTGATTTGCTCTTTAATATTTTTAGCAGGTTTATATTCAGCAGGAGTAATATCTACTTTCTCTGGAGTATCTTCAACAGCATATGAAAATAATTTCTCATTTGTGTCTTTTGGCTGACTTAATTCAGGAATTTCTTCTTTGCTTTCAATTTCTTCATCTTTTTCATCATCATCAGAATTAAATTCATGTGGATTATATTTTTCGACAGACCTAACATCTGTTAGGTAATAATCTTCTAATATTTTTTTATAGTCATCATTGATGGTATAATTTTTGTAAATATAAAAGAAATTTTTTAATTCCGGTTGATTGTACTTATATTCATTTCTATATTTGAGGCGATCCATAATATAGCGGTATGTTTTTCTAACTAAGTTTTGATCTTCTGGTAAATGTAGGGCAGATACCAGTTGATTTCTAGTTTCACCTTTAGCGCCTTCTGCTAGTATGGCAAGGATAGTTGAATAGCCGATTGGTGAAAAAGCAATGTTTGTGTCATCATCAATGTATCTCTGAAACATAGAAATGACTTTTAATGAGAGTTTAAAAATGTTAACAAAGGTCAATTATATAATTTCTTATCTCTTTTTATATCATCATCATCACGACCCGTCAATTGTCCACTGCTGAGCCGGATGTCCTCCTCCTCTCAGAATGAGGAGGGTATTAGGCCATAGCCCACCATGCTGGCCCAGAGCGGGTTGGCAGACTTCACACACCTTTGAGAATTTTAAGAAACTCTCAGGAGTGCAGGTTTACTCACGATGTTTTCCTTCACCGTTAAAGCAAGTGATATTTAATTGCTTAAATCACACATAACTCAGAAAACTCAGATGCGTGTGCCCAGGATCGAACTCGGACCTCCCGAGTAAGACATTGAAATCTCAAGCACTGGGCCATCACTGCTTGTCTTTTTATTAATTTATTAATTGTGACTATTACCTGAAGAATAGTAGTAGAAAGTTCATTAGTAGCTTCTCCTACAAAACTTGTCTCTTTGGGTTGGTTGGATCGCTGGCGGCGCACCCATCTTGCATTTGTCAGTCCAAAAACCAAGAGGACTGAAATAATAAAAAGGAGGAGAATTTAGCTTATTTTAAAACGAAATTTCATACATATTAAATTTTCACACGTTCTTTATTCATTACGGAACTTAAATTTATCGCAACATTAACATTTTAAAAATATAACGTATTTTAAGAAAAATGTTTATACATTTGAGTTAGTTACGAATAATTTTACATAAATTAGCTATTAAATTCAATGTTAAAAAATAATAATCTCACAGTGTAATTATCTAAGAATTGTTCACTTTAGGATATGAAGTATATGACGATAAAAATCTTTATATAATAATTATATCTACTAGGTGACCCGGCATATGTTGTTATCCCATATAAATTAATATCTGGAGAGAGCCTCTCTTATCACCTTAGGTTTATAAAAAATAACCTACGACCTATATATTAACTGACCTACCAAATATACACAAAAAAAAATTATAAAAATCAGTCAAGCTGTTTCGGAGGTGTACGATAACAAACACTGTGACACTATATTTTTATTTATAAGATAACTTATTTTATGAGAAGACTTACTATGTCGGGTCTCTGTTAGACAAGAAGCCAAAACAATAATTTTTAGAATTTTTGTCCGTCAGATTGTAAGTTCGTGTGCAAATATACACATCAAGTTTACAGCCTAGATTTAAAAAAATACTTTTCAATTCCGGAAAAGCGCTGTTCTCGTGGGATAGAAGAAGGGGAAACTCACGCAAAAACAGCCAAATGTAATTAGGCATAACTCAAACTCAAACTCAAATAGTTTATTTCCATTTGATATAAATATATAAACCAACAACTTATTCTGATTTACTTGTTTAAAAGGTCCTTCATTTAATTTAAATAAGATGTCAGGAATTAGTTACCATCATTTTAAAATACTTAATAAATATAATTAGAGATAATAAATATAATTAGAGATAATTATTGACTTATTGGCATACATTTAACTTTTACTATAAAATATTAATATCTAGCAATCAAGAGAGTATTCCAACTGGTTTATCAGCTGGTTCAACATTATTAACACAGATAAGATGTCCTTATTACCAGCAACATCGTTCAAGACACCGATCACAGCTGATTGTAGGTCGCTAGCGGTATCGGTGCATTCTAGTGGGTAGCGGGTAGTGCAGCCACGACAGCGATGGAATTGCATTCCCATGGTATTATGCGATTTACTTCACAAACGAAAAATAGTGTATGTAAATTTGAATTTCTCGGAGCGATCATTCATACCTCAACTCTGTTACAAGCTCATTCACGTTATGCATCGCCTATATTGCAAATTAGACCTGTAGCCATATAATAAACCATATCCAATTTCCTGCAGTAGTTTATAAGTTATGGGCATACCAACATAGAGGAAAAAATCATGAAAAAAATAAGTTACATTTTTATTAGGTACTAGGCGACCCACGCGACTTCGTTCGCGTGTTGCCCTGCTCCTATGGGTCGTAGCGAGATGTCAAGTAGCCTAAGTTACTCCTTTTTACATCAGCTATATGACAGTGAAAGTCGCGTCAAAATCGGTCTATCCATTTCAGAGATTAGCCGGAACAAACAGACAGACAGACAAAAATTTTAAAACACGTTATTTTGATATATGTACCGTGTATACATCCATATGTAGACACACACTCCTTTATTTATTTGTAAGGATATGTGTTGATAAAAAATATCTCGCATAGCTAAATTTGCACGTTGCAATTTAAAAAGTTGCACGAATTCTCTTTTCGAAAGATTATTATTTATTACATACTTCAATCTATTGTCTATTGTCTTTATAAAGTATCCAATTAGTAGCATGCAATTGTGACTCGTTTATAATATTGTTATTAACAATTATTCTATAAGTAGCGCTAAGGTCACTTATGAAAAGCTGTAATATTTGAAATTCAATCCATAAATTTAAAAACACTGTGCAATTATTCGTAAATTGTTACAGTATACATTTTGAGCTGTAACGCTTTGGGGATTATTTGAGATATTGTCTAAGCAGCAAGATCACCTTTTATATCAGCTCCAGATTTGTCATATGCTACTATAAATTATATAATAATTACCTAAAGCAAAATATATAGGCTATAACATTGAACATCTAATAACGCAATGAAAATAAGTAAAACTTCTTGAATACTTAATTGTGGTAAACCGTTCATAGAAAAATAAAATAACTGAATGAAAAATTTACCTGTTTTTTACAATTATTATTATAAATGAAATAGTTATATTGAAAATGATGTATTATGTAGTTCAACAGCAAATGGACTAGCCTAGTCCCCGCAAGTAAGGCACGGCAAGTGCGCGGTGAACGCACTGCGCTGACCCTACGCTATTGTACTCCCACGAATGTGGACCGTTCACATAAAACTAAATCAAACATATTTTAAGTATTAATTAATTTTAAAAAAACAAGCCGAGTTCTGAAAAATTCGAGAGGCTTCGGTTGTAATAAATCAATTATCGTATTTATTTATTTAAGGACCATCAGTAGTCACAATTCTAAAAACTAGTCAATTACAACATCTTATTTTACTAGATTCGTAAGAACGCAACTTTTTAAGACGGCCTCAACATTTAAAAAATAATACACAAAACGCAGCATACTTTTATGAACAAAATTACAATACAAGCATAAAAAATATAGTAAAAGTATCTTTCCAAAGTAATATAACAAAAAATAATTCAATTCGCATGCCTCAACAATTCTATCGTGTAGATCTTTAGAAATTTATATAAATTTCAATGGAAAAGCAAAACTTATATTTTCATCTGCCTTTTATTAAAAATAAAGTTAAAAGTATTTTTAAAAAACAAGTCTAAATCTAAGCCTAAAGATTGACCTCAAATCGA
This sequence comes from Limenitis camilla, assembly GCA_905147385.1. Lineage (NCBI taxonomy): Eukaryota > Metazoa > Arthropoda > Insecta > Lepidoptera > Nymphalidae > Limenitis > Limenitis camilla. Next base: position 7,139,487 of record LR990245.1, on the reverse strand, counting down.
GTTATTATTTTCTTTGTTTTATAAGGAAGTACAATTTGTTAAGATTGTTAATCATCCTCACATAAATAACAATAGCATTTCGTTTCTTATACAGGTTTATAAAAATAAAACTGTTCCTCTCTTGGGTCAGTAGTTTATTTAAGTCTTATTTTAAAGTATAAAAAACTTGATTTTAAAACTTTCTTTTTGCGTTTCGTTTTTAATTTATTGTAATATTTATGCAGACGCTACAATAACACTGAACAATCTAGCGCATACCAACCGGGAAAGTAATCAGCGAGCCCGCTCACACAATAACATTATTATTCTACTAAAAGAAACGTATTTCTGATACTCTTACAATTATAATTAATCGTTTCTTTTATTTAAAAGTAAAAAAATATAAACGTTATATGGAAAATAGACTAAAAATAACGTTGTTTACTAACCAATCAATTCTGTGAGTTCAATTCTTTATAGTAAATTTAGGGCAATTTTTTAAGAATTTTAAAGTGTTACTGCAATTTTGAAGACCAACCGAGCCGAATGTTTAAATAGATAAAAATGCAGTTACCATTTTTTTGTAAGCTCTAATTTAATCAATTTTATTAACATAACCTTTGATAGTTAAAGTAATATTTTGATATAATTTTGGATAATTTGAAATCCTTATATTTGTCTTTCCTAAATAAATGAGACAATTTAGATATCGATTAATTTCTATACATTTAATCGAGAGTATATGGCGTTTCATGATTGTGGAAACTTAAAAGATTAAAATGTTATATTACATAAATTGTATACAACGTTAAAATCGACACATTTTCATGATGCACTTCGAAAGGTTCTTTGTGCTCACTTTGTACTCAATTTTTATGAGTCTCACGTACAATCACAAGTTATGATCTCTTTAGCGGATGTTAAACACTGAGCTTGCAATACAAATCAATCTGCAATGAAAGTTGTATGGAGATATAGCCTATAAAATAAGACATACGATTTATTTTTCTATTTAAAAAAAATAAATAAACGAAATATCCTATATACAAACAATTTAATTATTCAATTAATGACGACTCAAGCGAGTCAAGATTTTTTTTGTATTCACACAGGATAAGGTTTGTATAATATAAATATTTTAGAAAACCTATTGAGTAGACGAAAAATCCTTATTAGGATTTTTGTATGAAAACCCTAATAAAATAGATTTATTAGTTCTACTAAATGTTCTGTTCTGCCTAAAGTACTGGAGATAGAGACGAGACATGTTATAAAATTACCATAATGTTATCATTGGTAAATTATATCTGTTGTTAGCCTTTCTTTATTAATTAAAAATGCAGCTAGAACTCAATAGTTGATTAAACCATGAATTTTTGTAGGGTTTTTATTATTGCACACACATTATTGTATTGCAGTAAACAAACGAAAATAAATTATTCAATTTCTTAAAAACCAAAAGGAAGAAAATATCCAAAAGAAACAGTCCCGCTGAGTTTCTTGCGCCCATTCTTCTCAGGTCTGGGTTAGGTCGTTTCCGAAAGGGTGGTAGATTCCGACGTTCAATAAGAGAATGTAAATTCCAACATTGAATAAAAAATTTTGACTTTGACTTTGACTTTGAAGTACTTAGTACAATAATTTTACGCGAAAAGCTATCATGTACAATAATTTTACGCGAAAAGCTGTCATAAGTCATATCTTGTAAATATAATTATTATTATACTTAATTCTAAAACTTTTATTAGACAATTTACAAGGTCATAAACTTTATATTACTTGGAAGGTGGACGAGGAATAAAAACAAACGTGTTATATTTTCTACTGTAATAACTACTAACATTATAAACTTTTTACTGTTAGAATAAACAACTAGTAAGACCTTAAGAGTATATTTATTAAGAGCAATTATCAACTTACCTAAGAATAACTGCTTCATTTTACAGATCGTTCGCTCCAATTCGTAACTGTAAAAGAAAATAGGAAAATCTAGTTACGCTTGTAATAAAATTGTAGAATCAACCATTTCTTACTATGTAAGTTTTAATTTATTTTGTACCACTCAAATGACTTGTAGAGTTTTAACCTTCATTTAAAGACATCAATGATCTCAACATCTATCAACATAAAGAATAAAATAACTATTGCATCATTTTCTATGATTTTCCTTTTAGATTTTTCAATGTAAACCAGGTGTAAATACTTATGATTATAAATATTATATTTATATCAGACTAGCTGCACCCCGCGGTTTCATCCGCTATATTTTGGATAATTCACACTATATCATTATAAATTATAACCTATGTGTTATTCTGATGGGTAAGATATATTATTGTAAAGCTTTATCAAAATCCATTCAGTAATTTTTGCGTGAAAGAGTAACAAACATACATCCATACATCCAGACATCCATACATTTCGCGTTTATAATATTAGTAGGATTTTTATCGAAAATCAGAGTAGGCTAAAGTGGATGGATGGATATTTGTCAATTGAATTTTAATTCAATAGTGATTAAGTAAAGTATCAACAGACTTATTGTTGTCATCTTAATTTCTTGAATAAAGACGCAACAAAAGAAGACATCATTAACCCAACTAGCTAAACACATTTTAATTTTAATATATCTGTTATAAGTTGACATGTAAATTTTCTACTTAACTTTTATTTTCAAATCACTCATGCGTTATTGTTCATGTTATTTTTTGTAGTTTATTGGTAGTGAATAAATCTTCAAATTAAAGGAGCTTGTTTAAAAACGATTTTTTTTTTTTTTTTTGTTTTCTTTTATTTCTTTATATTTAATTTTTTTATTTTTTCGTCTAGTCCTTGTCCATTACTCGTGCATTTACCAAATATAAATATCGTACTATTTTAGAGATGTAAAGACAAAATAATATTGACGTTATAATTCAAATGATTTTGATGTGGTTTACCTTCAATCTTAATATCAAATGTTAAATAAAATATCAACCTAAAATTTTATTGAACTATCAATTTGTAAAATGACCTCAGATTTATACTTGACGATGAATTGTGACATCACGTATAAGGATTTAAATGAGCAGTTGCTTCTTCGATGACATCTTCAGACCTTCTGAATTTATATATAACCGGCTCCAATATAAACAATCTTAGAACGAATGATGCCATCGCTAAATATATTAATTTATCGGAAATATTCAGATGTATTTTGTTATCAAAAATATTGTTTAAGAAGAATTTTGTAAAGGGTTTAGAAAAACTAATCATGACCTACATTACACAGTTGCTTAAATACTTACACGCGAACCGTTCAGTTGCACTATAAGTAAAAAGTTGCACAGATTAAAAATGATATAAGTAAATGCGTGGAAGGCGGCCGCGCGCGTGCCGTGCCCGACCGTGAGTGACGTGCACGGAAGCTGCTTCACTGCGCTTTATACGAGTATCTACACTTAACAGTTATGTTTGGATAAACAATACTGACGATAGAAATGTCTTAAGAAACTTCTGTACAACTCACTGATTAGTAAATCGCAGTAAAAGTTCTACTTGTTTGGTTAGATAACTCTTAGCTGCGCACAATGAGTCAATAACTTGTGGAAAATACCCTGGAGATTTGACCACCAAAAACAATTTTTAATTTAACCGTCCATAAAATAGTATTATTATGATCTACAAAAACACATTAAAGATTAGATATATCATACTAAAAATTTGATCAGATGTTAACTTATTACAGAGAACTTGTGTGTTGTGCGGGCCCAATTTGGACACAACTATCTGAACATCGCATCTGTATATATCGAGCCAAAAAATGATGATTCAAACACTCTTGTATTACTCAACCGATTCCTGCAAGAAACCTCCACCATCCCTTGCGTAGTTGGGGGTGATTTCAACGGGTGGCACACACTATGGGGATCCCCGAGGAATAACTCCCGAGGGAATGATGTCTTGGATCTGACACTCGCAAACGACTTGTTCGTCTGTAATGTGGGCTGTGTTCCCACCTTTGAAACGGTTATGAACGGACAAGAACGCTCATCTATTATCGATCTCACTTTCGCATCTTCATCAATCCATCATCTAATCACCGATTGGCAGGTCAACCTCGATGCCTGTACCTCGGCACAGCACAACGCCGTCGACTTTGCATATAACCATCCCCATAAAGATCACAATCGCAAATCAATTAATACTTCTACCTTCCTATATAAGACGAGTAAAGCCAGTTGGTCCGAGTTTAAGGCATCACTCTCTACACATTTTGCGATTACCGGTCTACTAGATACCGACATTCACTCGTTGGACGCACCAAGCCTCGATAAATTTATTGACTCGATTACGGACACGATCCACACTGCTTGTAGGGCATCAATGCCTATAAGATCTGGCAATTCCAAAGGCAGTCCTTTATGGTGGACCGACGCCCTGGAAGCTCGTAAGCAGGAGGTTATATACCTACATAGAGGATTGCACGCTGCCAAACGGCGACATGCTATTACTGACGAGCTAGTTAAGGAGCTCCATGAAAAGAAGAGAGTATACGCGGATGAACTCAAAGCGGCGTCGTGCAGTAAGTTTCGCGAATTTTGTGAGTTACAAAGCAAAGAGAACGTCTGGTCCTTAACAAATCGTCTTTTAAAAGATAACAATCCTCGTCGACCGCCCAATACCTTCAAAGTTAATGGCAAATACACTTCCGACGATAAAGAAACGGCTCTAGCGTTACTCGAACATTTTTATCCAAATGATTCCCCAGACTCACTTCAACGACATCACGATCTTAGATCGCATACCCATGACTTGCCGGAATCACCCAACGATACACCTTTCACTGAGGGGGAAGCTCTGGAGATACTGTGCAGAATGAACCCCAAGAAGGCACCAGGTTTGGACAACTTGACCGCAGATATTTGCACCCAATTTGCGCTGTCATATCCAAAAGTGATCACTGACATCTGCAACCGCTGCCTTGACCTCCAGCATTTCCCTCTTCGGTGGAAGAGCGCCTACATAAAAATCATCCCGAAACCCAACAAGCAGGACTATACCTTGATGGAGTCACATCGACCCATCGGACTTATCCCCGTCTTCGGCAAAATGTTGGAGAAATTATTTATTACTCGAGTGACCTATGCTGCCGGGAAATCTGGTAAACTCCATCATGCGCAGTTCGGGTTCAGGGACCAAACGAGCACCACGATGGCCATCGACAACGCTCTGCGGAAGGTCCACGAGGCGAAGTCTGATGGTCGTTTGATCTTGGCTGTCTCACTGGACATCCGAGCTGCGTTTGACAATGCCTGGTGGCCTGCCCTCTTCCATCGGCTCAGGGAAATTAAATGTCCTAAAAACATCTTTGGTCTCATATGCAACTACCTGGAAGACAGGCAAGTCATACTCGATCACGCAGACATTAGAGTCTCAAAGGGAATGTCCAAGGGCTGCATCCAGGGTTCCACATGCGGTCCTGTTATGTGGAACTTGATCCTCGATGAGTTGCTCAACATAGGCCTCCCCGAGGGGTGCTCGATACAGGCATTTGCAGATGACGTTCTGTTGGTTGCCCACGCAAAATCGGTCGAGGAACTACAGAACATCACCAACCAATCGCTCCATACAATTTTCAAATGGGGTAATGATGTCAAATTAGTATTCGGACCCTCCAAAACTCAAATGATTACGTTCACCCCTCGAGCTAAAGCAGCGCAGATCGCTATCGCCGGACAAATCCTTAAATTCGAGAAGGAGATTAAATATTTAGGAGTCATCATAGATGAGAAACTGCAATTTTACAGCCACGTTAACTATGTGATAGCGAAGGCGACTCGCATATTTAACAAGCTATGTCTTTTCTGCAGGCCAACATGGGGAGCTCACCCAGAGAATGTCCAAACCATATATCGACAGGTAATTGAGCCCATAGTTACATACGCAGCCGGTATATGGGGACACGCGGCCAAAAGAAAAGTGGTAAGAACTAAGCTACTCAGCATGCAACGCTCGTTCGCGATCAAAGCCATCCGAAGTTTTCGAACAGTTTCTACCGTCGCATCCATTGCCCTCGCACAATTCATTCCACTCGACCTAAAAGTACAAGAAATACACGCCATAGAACAGACTAAGTTAACTAGAATCACTGAATATCTGCCCTCTGATGTTGAACTAGAAACTCGCGTTCCACCACATAGTCTCCTTCATCCATCAAGAAGAGTTTCACCCTCATTCCATACATTCAACAACCAGGACCAAATTAATGAACATTGCCATTCCATTGATCAGCCAATCATACAAATATTCACAGACGGGAGTAAGATCGAAAACGTTTCTGTCGGCGTGGCTTTCGTTTCTTTTGATGAGGATAAACAGGTGGCCATCAAAAGGCTAAAGTTGCATGGCAGTTGCTCGGTGTTCCAAGCTGAGCTCCTTGCCATCGACCGGGCTTGCTCCTGGGTGCAAAAACATACATCCCACTCGTACACTACATATATTATATTCTCTGACTCACTCTCATCCTTGAAAGCCATCCAAAACCGAAGTAACACCCACCCTCTCATATCCAACATTCACCATACCATTCACTCTATCAACAACCACCAGACTAAATCAATTCAATTTGCATGGGTCAAAAGTCACGTAGGAATACCCGGAAACGAGGCCGCTGATGTTGCTGCTAAGAGCGGTGCAGTAGTTCACCGGTCTGCCGATTACCGAGTTTTCCCGATTAGCTACGCTAGACACTCCATCCGCTCTGGGATTAAGTTAAAATGCGATGAGTTCTACAGCGAGTCGACACAGGGTCAGTGGACGAAATCTCTCCTCCCGTCAATCTGTGATATTAAGAAACTGTGGTCCAAAACCAAGATCACGTTTTATCTCACCCAGTTTCTCACGGGACACGCCTATCACAAGGCGTATTTACACCGATTTCATATTACAGATGACGACAAATGTCCTTGTGACAATACAACATCTCAGACCTTGCCTCACCTTCTCAAGGAGTGTCCCAGATTTGAATCGCAACGGCTCGATCACGTCATCTGCTGCGACATCGCGGGCGTCTCCCCTTTTACCTTGCTGGAGGTCATGGAGAAGGAAAGCGCCCTGCGATCGTTCATCAATTTCATAGAACACATATTGAGCCGTCTTAAGCGATTCAATAATACCTAACACCGAATATGACTATTGTAATCTAAATAATTCATTTGTAAATAATTTAATCATAGTTTTAATCTTAGTGTACTGTGTAAATAGTGTATTCTATCTTTTTAATAAATTACCTAGGTCTTAAGATTTTTATTCATTTTAATAATGTCATAAGTAGGTGAATAATATTTCAATTAAAATATGTATTCTCATTTGTGCCATTTCTCTATAGTTACTAGTTAAGTGTTTTGTATATCATATAAATCAAACTTTGAATTTCTGTTTATTAATCTTTTTCTGTTTTATATTTTTCAATACAATCAGATGTAAATAAAAAGTAATTAAGTCCCCTCGAGGCTAGTGTTTCTCGCCGTATCAAATCGCGGTGGAAGTGCTAGACCGTAGAACAGAGCCTTCTTCTTAAATGTCTTTCTTTTCATATTTCAAGTTCATATTGAATTTAGTGACACATTTAGTGACAGTGTGAATAAACATACTTTAAGAAAAAAAAAAAAAAAAAACTTATTACAGAATATTGAGTTTACAGAGAAAGAGTTTTATTAGAAGAAAGAAAATTAGAAAGGAACAAGGCATGAAAATTCTAACCAATAGAATTTTTTGTAACAAACACATCCCTCACTAATCATTTCTAGCGGAAATGTACTCTAATTGTTGAATAAACTTATAATGTTGACCAATTTTGATATTATTGAGTTTGCGATTAGGGTTATCTTATCCCAAAAAAGTATGGAGCTACACAGGGTAATTCTACTTGTATTTTATAGCAAGGAGCTACTTTTTTAAGAATTTCCAGGTGATAAATATTCACCTTTACTTGTAATATAGTAGCATGGCACGTGCGATATGTCTATAAAGAACCTCTTATGGTGTAGCAATAACATTTTATGCAGCCATAGAATTTATATTGGATATTCCTATATTATTTTATAAATAAACTAGCTGACCCGGCAAACGTTGTATATGTAATATGCATAAAAAATTTCATAAAAATCGGTCGAGCCGTTTCGGAGGAGTATGGTAACTAACATTGTGACACGAGAATTTTATATAGGTATAAGATATAACCCAGGAATCCAGTTACGATCATACCGTAGTCATGTTAGCTGTATATTTTAAATTAAGCCATGAAGTTTTTGTTGTATGATTTACAGGTGTTAAATATTTTTCTCCATGATTTTTCTAGACGAATACCAAAACTGTAATATATTTTTGTCTAACTGAACTAGATATTAATTGAGCTATAAAATCTGTCAGAGCTTGTTTAAATTTGCGGCTTAAATTGGGACAACGGCTAATGTGGTTACCTTTTATGTTAACGTTGTAGTATTTAAGTTATTTTGCGGTATTGTAATAGACATATCGCCCCGCGGTTTCACCCGCTATATTTTGAATAATTCACACTATATCGTTATAAATTATAGCCTATGTGTTATTCTGATGCTTAAGCTATATTATTGTAAAGCTTCATCAAAATCCATTCAGTAGTTTAAAACAGCTTAGCTTAGTAGTTTTTGCTTGAAAGAGTAACAAACATACATCCATACATCCAGACATCCATACATTCTAACAAACTTTCGTGTTTATAATATTAGTAGGATTTTTAAAGAGATTAAGGAATCAAAAGAAAAACATGTTTTCTAAATAAGGGCTAATGTTATTGAGGCAAGTCGTCAAATTCATTTGATGTAAAAAATAAACATTTCGAATACCTGACTGCATTCAATTTTCTACCTCCCATGCCCTTCTTGGAAGCTGAAGGACGTTTTATCGTTACAATTGGAATTATTTGCGGAATGTATGTTTTTATTTGCGTTTGGCTGATCGTAGGTACCTTATTGATATTTTTCAATAAATTTTCACAATATCTTAACAAATTATAGACCGTCATCATCATTATCACAAGGCCCAGGGTGGGTTGGCAGACTTCACACACCTTTGAGAACTTTTAGGGAACTTTCAGGACTGCAGGTTTCCACACGATGTTTTCCTTCATCGTTAAAGCAAGTGATATTTAATTGTTTAAAACAAACATAATTAGTTGTGTTATGTCATCAAAATTGTCCGCTTGTTATTCAAATTTCTTTAATTTATTAAACCTATTAATCAGCTGAGTATATCAATATTTAAATAAACAGTTTGTTCTACTTACAAGAACATGTTTAGACCTTATAAGGAGATAGTTTATAATGGAAAAGAGAAAAGAAATATCTATATCCTCTACAACTGGTTTTAATAAGCGGAATCTTTTGATTTCGAATTTATTATTTTGTTTACTTAAATTAAATCGAAACGAATTACATTCTCACTTATAAAAGTACAGCGTTATCGCATTATTAACGTATTAAAAAAAGTTATAGGTGTGGTAAAAATAAAAATTTAATTAAAGCTACATAATATTTAGAAAACTGTAAATCGTATAAGCAGTAAATATGTAAAGTTTTCCAATATAATTTGTATAAATTATGATTTATTAGTTTTTTTCTTGTTTTTGACTTTATCGTAAAAACTGTTTTACTAGCGGAAGCTTCCTAAATTAGATCTATCGTAGATTATAATTAGAATATTAAACATTATAGCCATATGAAAATATTAGTATAAAAATTAGGAGGTATATATAAATCGACATGGACATGCATCGATTAGTTCTTTCGAATTCGGTTAACAGAAACCCTATTCCTTGGCTAATTTTACTTGAAAAAGTCTATATCTCAAGAGATATAATAAAAACTTCAGTCTTCAGATGTAGATATTATTTAAGAATCAAGCGCAGTTGTTTTATACGAAGAAAGAGAAACACTGAAAGTCTAAAAGTCTAAATCGATAGATTTTAAATAATAAAGCATTTGGTAAACCAAATTCTGCCTAGTAAAAAAAGTTTTAAAAAAGTGTTTCATATTTGAATTATTCATTTCCGGGTTTCATTTTTGTCCTAACTTGTTTGTGGATTTTTCCTTCAATGTATTTCTATTTACTTCCATTAATCATCGTCTGCTGATGGCATATCACATCATATATTGAAATGTTTTGACATTATTCTCTTCTACAGAGATAAAGTCAGATTTAAAAGCAGTAGCTTATTTTATTTTGCGCATCTTGTTTGGATATTAATGTTGTTCTGTTACCTGTATCATATCGAGGTCGACCAGGGTGAAAGTTGAAAGCTGTAAACCCAGTTTTACATTCATCGTTAATTCTGTTTACTTTCTGGCAATTATTAAAAATGTTTTATTCACACGTACGTACTATAAGTTAATTCAATCCACGATGTCACACACAGTGCCTACAAATATTATGCGTGAAAAACAGAAAATTAAGCATAGAGCTTAACACTTAAATCATTTCTTTTATTTGTAAGTGGGTGAGACCAAAAATTTTCATCTTAAATAAAAACATCTTACTTGTCTTAATAATAATATATTTTACAAATGCAAATGAGACGTAAAATTTTAAACTAATTTAATGTTTAGGCGTTGCGGCGTTGCTGTAACCAATTACGATAAATGGAGTCATCATTCTTCTTTGGGATGGGATCTGCAAATAAAATTGATAACATTTATTCAAAATATATAAAGATAAATAGTACTACTACTAAAAATAAGCATGACATTTACTGTTTTAAATATTACTGCATTTATTAAGGTTAATAATAGGACGATTCATTACAACTTATACATTGAAATTGGACTTTCTTTGACTCATAAACCTTATGTGAATAGAAAAATAAAGGAAACGGTTCTAGCATTATTTTATTAAGATTACTTCGATATACGTAATTCTTAAGAGTATTGGAAAAAATATATTATAGTTGTCGCTGTGTTACATCTTTGTATTATATTTTAACTGTAAATCCATTCAAATAAATTAATCAGGCACTACATGAACTACTACGATTAATAAAATTTTATTAATTTAAAAACTGTTACGAAAAGGTAAAATAATATATTTTAAGATTTTTAAGTTTGTAAATATCTAAAAATAATTAATTATAATATACTTATATGTTTTTAATTTCGTATGGTAATTTAGAAATTTTGTTTTAGAATGAAAAAATTTAAATTGAGCTTTTGATTGTATTGTATTGAAATAGCATTCTGAGACCCATGAAAATATTGTCAAGAACTTTGGATTAATTTATCATGCAGACTTATTTTCTCCTTCATTACACCAAAAAATACCCCTAAATGGCTAAATACTCCGTATAGTAAAGCGTAAAATTTGCTACGTGTTTAGATTGAACAAAAGATTGCAATGTAAAATATTTCCTTAATTCTCCATTACATATTATTTTATTATAATCCAGAATTTTCTATCTATATAATATTTTTTCTGTATTAGTAAAACTTTCAAAACATTCTTACCAGATAAAACTTTTTCTTCAACAATAATAGTAGGCTCCTCAATCTTTCCTTCAAACAAGATCAGTCCCAATTTATTGTCTCTTATAAAGAACACAAATGGTCTGTCTACTCTTAACTGAACTCCATCTTCGATTAGAGGAATCACCATGGCTCCAGTTGCAGCTGCTGCTACTGTACCAATCTCATCAACTGACATGTAAACTTTATGCACAATATTGTTTACTTGTGATGATTCATTTTCAAATATACCCGACAGATTTGCCTTCTTGGTGAAGAGAGTTTTTATTTTCATCTAAAGATAAATAACCAATAAGATATTTCAATATCATCATATTTTAGAAGCCGCACACATGAAATGCGTATAAATAAGAATTATTATGTGAAATATGACATACGAGTATTTGGTTCATATCTGTACTTCACTACATAGTATAAAACAAAGTCGCTTCCTGCTGTCTGTCTGTCCCTATGTGTGCTTAAATCTTTAGAACTAAGCAACGGATTTTTATGCAGTTTTTTTAAAAGATAGAGTGATTAAAGAGGAAGGTTTGCATGTAAAATACATACATAATACAGTATAGTAGAGAAACACTAATAATTTTAGAGGTTTCTAATGTGATGTCGTAAATAAACACATGTTTTTGCGCTTACATTGCAAACACTGGGTGAACCCTACGAGATAGATCAAAATAATGTACTACAGCATTGTACACCTTAAAAAGGTCTACAAAAAAGTCCGTGATGATATTTTTTTTCCTTTACTTTTTACGAGAAATAATGACTTATTTACGAAGCGATTTTAAACAATACAGCATTAACCCTTATCTAATTAGGTACCACAAATACATTGTGCATTTAATATAGATCAATATGGCCCTTTAGAGCATAAAATTTAAATGAATATTGTCAAAGATATTACAGATTTAAAATGCAAGGACATAGCGGTTACAGCTAAATGCACGTGATAAATTGCACCCGGGTGAAGCCGGGACGGGTCGACTAATAATATTATAAATGCAAAAGTTACTCTGTCTGTCTATCTATCTGTCAATTTGTTACGCTTTCACGTCAAATTGCCAGAACAGATTTTGATGAAATTTGGTACAGAGATAGACTTTGGGAAAGACTTTCAGCGCGGAAAATTCTTTATTATCTAAGAAGATAAATCTGCGAATGTATGTAAATATACTGACATGACAAACAAAAGTATTGTATATTAAAGTGCTAGCCGTGAAACTTACTGATGATAAAATCTGACTTAACAATACAATAACGATAATGAAGTATACTTACTTTTTGTAAAGGTTCTATAAGACTCGCAGAATAGTCAATGGTAAATTTAGGCAAAAACAAACGAACGTTTGTCGGTTCCACTAACTGTGCTACCTGAGGCAGACTCATGTATGGTAAATCTCTGATAAGTGTATTGATTCCATCGTAGTCTTGAGGAACCAATAGAATCATTGAGTAACGACCACCCTGCAAATAAATAACAAATTTTCATTATAAAATAAATTATATTTTCTAGTTAAAATGGTAAGGGTTATTCAGAGAAAAGTCGTGTTTTCATATTATTATTTTTGGCAGTGAATAACCATAGCAACCGGTTTTTATACATATCTTAGTTTCAGCATATCCCTACTAATACTATAAATGTAAATTTGTTTGTTACGTTTTCACGCGAAAACTACTAAAAAAATCATCATGAAACTTTGTACACATACCTATTTTATGGCTTCAATGCGAGCGAAGCCGCGGGTAAAAGCAAGTATATTATAATAATTATTACCTTTGTAATTGTATAATGTACCTAAATGTTGGAGTACAGTCAGAGTAGGATAATAATAAAGAAAATTTATTATAACTTTGTCGCGATTTTTTAATATTCAACTTATTTGATAGCCTCGAACGCGATTTGGATATGCACTAAAAAATACCAACGTCCAACCAAGAAACCATTGTCATTTGACTGAGCCTGAAACATCTGCTGCAAATGACTGAGGAGTTTTTGGATATAGACTGCTTAAAGATGATATTATGTCTAGGAGATACCACCAAAGTAACAAAACTAAATTTTAAATAAAACATATTTGTAAAACTTGATAAGATCTCAGTCTCAAGTTAAACACTGATGGTCTTCAAACGGCTGACCAGATCTTCAAAAATTATATCTAAGATCCATTTCAATTAAATCAGCTTTCAAACAAAAAAAAACATCTTGAAAATTGTTCATTATCCTGGGCGCTACGATGCTACAGAAATACAGTTCCACAAATAACATGTTAAACTTATAACGTTGTAGCGTCGAGGTTTAAAAACAGAGAATCAGACATCAGAAGGTATCTTTGATATAACTAACCCTACATCGGGATTTTTACATTCATCCGCTCTTTCATATACCTACCTACCCACCTAAGTACCTATATCGATATATTATGACGTTAACCTTGTAACTAAATAAGTGATGTATTTCTAAACCTTGTGGATCATAAAACTAGTTCCTTGTGTATTTATAGTACATAATAAAACTACTAACACAAAGAAAAGATTTTCTGAAAAAGGTTCCAATTTTGTCATCCTTCAAAATGCTTACCTCATATGGCATTTCCAATGCATGTGCCCGTAAATTATCAACAAATGCGTAATTCATATCATCATGTAATTCCATCATGGCTACCTTATGGCAAGCACCCCGGTTATGAAAACAACTGGTTCTAGTATATTTTGGATTAAACGCATTGCGCCAAAGTCCTTTGAAATACAGCGCGTTGGTTAGAAGAGAATCCGAAGTGGGATTGACGTCAGCTGAAAATTATAGGTAACAAATGTTACTAACATTAGTAATAATTAAGTTATGTTTAGTAAATAACAATTTCGATATATCATTTTTAAAAATTTTTTTTTCTATAGAAAATATCTTTTTGCCTTTAAACCATTTGACTTATAGGTAACGAACTTTATTTATCAACTTGCTTATAATGATAATTTAGAAAAAAGTCTGAGAAGTTATTCTTAGAGGCTAGGTTATTATAACCAACCTCAAGTTAAAACGATTTAATTTTTTTGCCATACGTTGTTTAACGGAATTATTGATTGTGAATGTCTTCTTGAAAGGCTAGAAATTAAAATTCCTAATAGATTGCTAAGAACTAATCATTATATGTTCAATGTAACACTCGCCAAAACCAATCTTTATCACCATGGAAATGTATAGGATAACGCTGTATATAATAATATAGTCAAATTTAAAACACATAATCTGGATATTGCAGCATCACTGAAAATGTTTAAGAAAGAATTGTATCTCTTGGTAAAAATTGATATTACTCCATAGTTTTACTCTTTACTGTTTTATTTTTTTATTTTAAAGGTTAAGTTTATACAAATTTTACTACAATCTGTGCTTTTTTAATTTTGTTACTTTGTACTTGTATTGCATGTTGTGGTCCCTTTATCCCTATATCTATACTAATATTATAAAGAAATAAGATTTGTATTTTTGTATTTTTGTATGTAACGAATAAACATAAAAACTACTGGACCGATTTCAAAAATTCTTTCACCATTAGAAAGCTACATTATCCCTGAGTAACATAGGCTATATTTATTACAAGAAAAAATTAGAGATCCTTAGGAAATCTCACGGAAACCAACCCAAGGTGCCAAAAAATTTGCCATAAAATATCTTTCATCGCGTGCGCTGCAAAAAGTATTGATGATAGAACAAAAAAATGTTATACAATATTATAGAACGTATCAATATCTACAAAAAAGTCCGCGAGACCATATATCCAACTATTATAGTTACGTCACTATAATTACTTTTTTACATTTTAAAAGTTGATAAAAATGCCTATCAAAATCAGACCATGTTTTCTATAACTTTGTATTAATCCTTATCCAAATAAATTATTTCGTATTCAAGACTATTTCAATACCTGTAAATTACTTTTTGAATTATTAAAATCGGACTTTCCATTCAAAAGATATTACGAAATTAAAAATATCAATATAAACAAAAAATACACGAGGACGCGACGGGCCAGTGTAGCGACGCAGCGCAGCGAGTAAAGCGGCAAGAGAGGGGGCACCGAAATGCGGGAGGGCCAATATATTTTTAAAAATAATATTTCACCCGCGCGAAGCCGGGATGGGCCGCTAGTAACTTATAAGTAAGGAAACACATTGAAAAGATGCATGTTAATTTTAAGCTATGAATTGTACAGTGTATTCCTTGTTAGGGATCTTTAAAAATAAAAATAAAAAATTAAATAGTATCTCCAGTAAATGGCTCCTAAAATTACATCAGAAAAAACTACAGGATGTGGTCATAAGCAGCGAATTTAAAAATACTTAGTTGCGTTAAAAAATTATAACACACGAAAAGTTCAAGAAAGGCAAGGCAGGTAACGTATCATCAGTACGAATTTTACATTTTTTTTATGAATAAATAAACTATATTATTATATAATTGCGGGCAATTATATTATTATATAATTGCCCGTTTGATTATTTTAGGTATATTTTCTAATAAACATTAGAATAGCTAATAAACATTACGTAAGTAACTATAACTCGTAACTGTGATAAGCAAAGTTATTCATCATTAATCTAATTATAATTATACTAATTATATATTAAAATATAAATATATCTACAAGAAGTTTTAAAGAACGAGTAATTAATAAACACTGCAATAACATGGTTAACCTTTACTTTTGAGATGCATCGTGCGGAAATACCACTGAGACCTGATGACTCAAGGAAAATTTCCGATATCATATTTAAAAATATAATATTAAACAAAACATGTTTCTGGGGTTCAAAGGAAGGCTATATTTATATCTTTTTATGTCCAGACTGTTTGGTGAACTAATACTACTTGGGCATGGAGACCCAATTAAGAAAAGAAAATCTTTAAATTACGCAAGAAACAGATTTCCTTTTTACACATTTTTGTTTCTCGGGTCCATTTTGCTTTTGGGGATCCACGGGCTAACATTACTCGGGCCTACCGCACCAACCAAAGTAGTAGCTAATTTATTAATTGGTATCCTTTCAGAACTAGCCGTTAATCTCAGGTATACCGTTTATGATACATATTATGATCATTTATACATCTATTTTTATATCTCAAGAATACATTAAAGAAAAAAATTACTTTCAATATTATAAGAATACTAGCTGACCCGGCAAACAATGTTTTGCCATATAAATTAAAAAAAATCGGGGTGGGTCACCCTTATCACTTAGGGGTATAATAGATAGATGTTGACCGATTCTCAGACCTACCCGATAGGTAGGTCTGTCTTATTGCATTCACAACGTATTAAGGGTCATAACTAGACGATCACATGCCTAATTAAATATTTTATAAATGGTTTATTGACCGTTATAAGCCTGCCATTTTCCTTTTGAGTTTATTTTATTTTTATGTATTCTATGTAAATATTTTATGTAGTTAGCTCGATAAATTTACAATAGGTCAAATAATGGGAATGGGGATTAGCTATACTTTCTTTATGATCATCAAATAACAGGACCAAAACATCATTTTCTTCAAGCAACTCAAATAGCAACTCAAACTCAAATAGCAGTGAGTTGCTTGAAAAAAATGATGTTAAAGTCCTGTCATTTGATTGTATGCTTTGCTAGACTTGTCGGAGGTACTGCCATGCCCGAGCAAGATTTAAGATGTCCAGAGCTATTAAATAAACGGTAAATCCACGTTACTGATACAAATAATAAGAATTGCTCTATAATTCCTATTGTACCTCGTGATTAGACACTTTATTTATCCTCATATTATTCATGTTTAAAACAGTCTCCCTAAGTAAACTAAGCTGTATATTATCGTAACTCTTGTTCGTCTGTGAATACACCCCTCGCTTTCTCAAATAAAAAAAATCATTTTTCAACAAAAGCCAAAAATATTCCACTTATATATTATACTATGAAACCATTTTGAAAAGCAAGGATAACTGATATGATGTACATAAACGCAAATACTCACTCCCCTAAAAATCATATCGACTCTACAGTACGTAAAGGTTCCTTTGGAAATTGTTAATTAAAATAGCTTAAAATATAAAAAAAGTTTTTTTATTTTTGCATTAAAAAAAAAAGTTACTAATATATCGTCTTGAAAATTAAAAAAATAAAGTTTATTAACTATAACCCGACTACGTAAAAACATGGTCTGAACAGGACGAAACAAGAAAATTATTCAGATAGAGACACAGAAATGCATAAGTATAAAAATGGTCCAGGTAGAACCGTGGTCGCACCCATACCTACCATACCTGTTTTATGGAGATTAGATGCTCTAATTATATAAATAATCATAGTAGGTATACATGGGTGCGACGATATAAACAATACATATATACCTATACATATTTGTAATGTGCTCGCCAAGACCTTTCTTTTGATACTAAACACGTGATAATTAGCTCAGTTCAATTTTTTTCGAGGTTAGAATTTGAGGTATAATTTCCGTCATAAAAAAGAATCATAAAATTTTTTTCTCAAACCTACCCGATATGCACACGACATTTCTCAAAAATCGGTCGAGCTGTTTCGTAGGAGTTCGGTAAAGAACAGCGCAACACTAGAATTTTATATATTAGAAGACAGTCATTGTGCTAAGATTCTAAAAAAATCATGGCTCTCTATTTTTTTAAATCCGTAAGTTTGAGTGAATGCACTTCTTTCTATCTTTGGGAAGTATGTGTAAATTCCTTGGCTTATAAATTAGGATTTGCTACTATTAAACTTGAAGGAAGGAACAAAAATAAGAATAATAATTAGTTAAGAACAGTTACTTGGTTCAACAAGATTTGGTATAAGGCCCTTGGTCTGACGCTTTATCCAGTGGTTAATGATAGCGGAAGCGTTGAAAGTGTCACTGAAGTCAATTGCACCAATATCCGTATAGTAAGCATTGCGTACTATGTTCTCATATTCCTTCTTAAGTGTCAGTCTTTTGGAGACAAACATCGCATTTACATTGTGCAGAGATACTCCAGATGTGTTTGCCTGGAATTAGATATTACAGGAGCACCTTATAATTTGAAATGAAACCTACATAAGGTTAAAGACCTAAATTTTCCCCACTCATATACTCTTTGTAGCGCGGCAGCCATTCTCTATAACGAAGAAATGTACTTAGACACCGAAGATGTTCATTATCGGTATTATTGTTTATGTTATCTAAGACGCTGTCTAAACAAAATTCTAAGGTCGTAAACAACTGTCTTGCTTTTGTTATTGATTCCTGGGGGCTTAGCCAAGATGACTTTCTACAATTGTTAACGCATATAGAAAATATTAAAATGTATGGAAATGACATATCTCAACGATATATCACGTGATCAAATTAAAATAACATATGTAGAATGACATTTCGCACTTAATGGGTGCGTTCCACTAAGCACTTACGAGTTCGACGACCACGCTCACGACCACGGTTTATCCCGTTCCATTTCTTCGCGAGCGTTACAATCGTTAAACTAAGTGTAATGGATTATTGAGCGTTTTGAGCGTTAACGAAAATAATTCAAAGGGCGAGTTATAAAGCAATAGTTACAAGAGATTATTATTATTTATAAGTCTTATAATAAACTTATTTTTGGTTACATTAATTGTGTACATATTTTAAATTGATTGATATTGATTTTTTTTATATTTATAATTTAATTGAAACTAAAATTAATTTTACATGTTAAATTACCTGTGGCGGTACGTTGATCATGCGCTGCAAAAAATTCACCCATTCACTTCCACTAATAAATCTCTATACGTATCAAATAAAGATATTTACATCTTAAAGTTATTTTGGCGTTGTGAGCGCTTAGTGGAACGCACCAAATATGTCAAAATGGCTTGTCAACACTTATCGATTAAAATTGTAGAAAGAGAATAGAAACAACGTTTGCAACTTGGCTAAGCCCCCTGATGTACTAGCAAAAAAAAACGTCAAGCAAAGATAACTGACTATGTTATGTAATAATTTTATTAAATACATATTACAAATTATTGTGGATTTGGTTGTTTTTCTTTCTTCACTATATATAACGGTAACTCTCTATAACGAATAAAAATGCTAGATCCCTTGAGTTTCGTTATAGTTTATACTAAATTAGTAAAAATAATAATGAAGTACTCACGTATAACGCCGACAAATACAAATTCAACTGATCTCTAAGCTCATCTTTATAGGGTGATAATCTTAAAGCGCTTCTGATTTCTGCTTCTGTATCTCCACTGGCGCCTTCTAATATCATTGCTAAGACCGACTTAATACTAGCCGGAGAAACCATAACATTGCCTGTTCTATCTTCTGCTGAATATCTGAGAAGATCTGTGTCGAAGAAGTTCAAACGAGATATTTCTGGTGGAATATTTTGTTGACAATCCAAACTTTGAATAAAAGCAACGAATAATACTGTAAAGAAAATAATTGTAGTTATTAATTAAACAACAAGGCGTAATAGCAATTATTATAACAACATTAGAAACTAGTTTTTTTTTTATTTTGTTTCAAGTCTAAAGCAACGGGAAAAATAATCATTTATATAAGATCAGATATGATTAGTTATAACCTCAAGTGAGTTGTTGCTTATAATATTGATTACATGGTTATTGTAAAACCTAGTTATTCATTATGACAGACACATTTTAATATGTTGTTAGGTTTCCTTTACCGCAAAATCCATAAAGATTTATTACACTAAACCTAGAAAAACCCAACTAGTTGTCTAGTCCAAGGACTGCAGCTTATAAATCTAAATATTTCAAATATATCTAAATTGTTCATTCTCTCTGATAAATTGATTATCTTAAGATTTCATGTCTATGTTTTCCTGGTATAACCAGTTTAATCGTCCTTAGATACAAATACCTACTATAATTATGTGTTCTTTAACCCAAAACTTCAATTTTCTTAAGCAAATATAAAATTTGAAGGTAAACAAAGAATATTTTAACAAGTCTTAATTATATTTTAATGAAACCGGTTCAATTTAGCCAAAATAACTTGCACATGATTCTTCGCTGTATGAAATGAATCAAAGTTACAAAAAACTGAGGTCATTCTAATTAGAATGCAATAACTTTATTATTTTATTAAATTTCATATCACTTAGTAAATAACTAAAGCAGTTAAAATGTACTCACCTATTAACGGAAACATATCTCAAATCTTCCGTAAATATTGCAGAAATAAAAAAAACAAACACGCGTGACCGCTAAGGCGGTCCTTACCTGAATGGTAAAGGTAATTTCGAAAAACAATGAACGAATGTAAACAAATGAGACTTTAATGGACGTGAGACGGACAAGGAATGATTAAGAATGAGATGAAATTATACGTTTTTATGCGGTGCGGTTAATAGACCAGTTTCTCGGATTTATTTACATTACGTCATAACTTATAGTTGTATAACTAAACAAAGCGGTTATTTACTATTATACGAAGATTATAATCAAATAGGAGTTAACGTATTTAAAAACCTTAAACTACAGACTTATCAAAAAAAAATCCAAGAATAGCATTAGCATTAGTAGTAGTATAAACAACACTTTCTATGTTATAGGAAGAGGTGTTCAATCGCTTTATTTATGAAAATCTTTTTACCCGACTACGGCGAAGCCAAAACGAAGGGTTATGATTTTGGCAGTCTATGTATGTATGTATATATCTATGTATGTTTGTATGTTCCACTCTAGCGCCTAAACTACTGAACAAATTTTCATTAGATTCGTAATAATGGCGCGGGTGACATAAGCTAAAAAAAATTTTATGATTCTTTTTTATGACGGAAATTATACCTCAAATTCTAACCTCGAAAAAAATTGAACTGAGCTAATTATCACGTGTTTAGTATCAAAAGAAAGGTCTTGGCGAGTACATTACAAATATGTATAGGTATATATGTATTGTTTATATCGTCGCATCCATGTATACCTACTATGATTATTTATATGATTAGAGGAACAATCTCCATAAAACAGGTATGGTAGGTATGGGTGCGACTACGGTTCTACCTTGACCATTTTTATACTTATGCGTTTCTGTGTTTCTATCTGAATAATTTTCTTATTTCGTCCTCTTCAGACCATGTTTTTACGTAGTCGGGTTATAGTTAATAAACTTTATTTTTTTAATTTTCAAGACGATATATTAGTAACTTTTTTAATGCAAAAATATAAAAACTTATTTTATATTTTAAGCTATTTTAATTAACAATTTCCAAAGGAACCTTTACGTACTGTAGAGTCGATATGATTTGTAGGGGAGTGAGTATTTGCGTTTATGTACATCATATCAGTTATCCTTGCTTTTCAAAATGGTTTCATAGTATAATATATAAGTGGAATATTTTTGGCTTTTGTTGAAAAATGATTTTTTTTATTTGAGAAAGCGAGGGGTGTATTCACAGACGAACAAGAGTTACGATAATATACAGCTTAGTTTACTTAGGGAGACTGTTTTAAACATGAATAATATGAGGATAAATAAAGTGTCTAATCACGAGGTACAATAGGAATTATAGAACAATTCTTATTATTTGTATCAGTAACGTGAATTTACATTTAATAGCTCTGGCCATCTTAAACCTTGCTCGGGCATGGCAGTACCTCCGACAAGTCTAGCAAAGCATACAATCAAATGACAGGACTTTAACAACATTTTTTTCAAGCAACTCACTGCTATTTGAGTACAGTAGTACTGTTTACACACCACAGTTCTATCGATTGTCAAATTTCTTTTGTATTTTGTTCCCTATTATAAAAAGAAAGTTGTTAAACAGGCTCAACTTTTAGATTGATTATTTGTTCACCGGCACTTTTTAACATCGCATCTGAATTCACAAGTCCAAGGCACTGCTTAAGTTCCTGTCGTAATTGTAAGAGATCGTAATGTTTAGTTTATCGGTTCAGTAGCAGTATCTACGTTGCGTATACCCAATAGTATTTCAATATACCTTCGCCTTCTTTTTCTGCGAGTTATATTTATTCATATATTTATTAAAAATAGATTATCTTATCTTGTGTACAGTTCAGTACAGAAAAGCATCCTCCATTATCCATACCATAAGGAGAAAAGAGTGTTTCGAAAAACACCTTACTGGTAATAGCAAAACAGCTTTTTCTTACATACATTTAAAAAAACTTTATAATGTGTTTACGACACATTATCTAAAACTTACCAACATATTTTCTTTTGTAAGCGCGCCAGTTGATTGCAGTCTAGACATGAGATAAAGAGCAGGAGCACCTCCCTCCGCCATCCGCCCGCCTCGCCTTGCGTGTTCGCAGTTGTCCTTAACAGTACGTACCTACGCTATTTAACACACATTGCAATTCTAATCAATTGCATTAATAAAAAGGGACAACATCTTTCCTAGCTAAGCTAAACAGACATCTCACGTGTTATCGATATGTCCAAACGCATTCATAAACGTAATGAAACCATTCGAAATTGTCTTTGGATTGGATAATAATTTACTTTTTTAAGCAGTGGAGATTTACTTTTAAGTTTATTTATAAATAGTGTTTCAAATATTTCATAAATAGTTTTATTTTATTAACATACTCTTTATAGAAATCGATACTTAAAATTATATCGCATTACTGTCACTTGACTAACAAATTTAACTCGCGCGCTATATACTTATACAGAGTGGATTTTTGAGACGGGTCAGTAAGGGCAGGTACCTTAAGCGTTGTACTTACAGGAAAACCTTCCATAACTTTTTAGGATATTCTGAACTGCATTCACAGATTTTTAAGAAAACGTACGGTTAGCGAAAAAAGTGCTAAAATCCAAAAATATTTTTTTTTATCCTTATCGATCCTACTTCGTATGGGGATCAAAAGGCTCTACGGGACCATTTAAGGTATGAGTACTAAAAATGGCAGAAATCGCTAAAAACTTTTTCCATACTTTTTGTACTGAAAAACGATAAATCAACTCGTAATATTGTTATTGCCAAACAATCATATTTCTTACTGTGATAAAAAGATTCTTTAAGGTAAACTGAAATCTAAATACAAAAACTACGGTACGACACAACACGGCCCTTACTGACCCGTCCCGATCTGAAATTGAAATTATGCTCTGAGATTTTAAAAAGCCGTATCTTTCAAAATGTAAGTCATAAATATTCAATTTTCTATAATAATCATGGAACATAATTAATGCGGGTAAGTATACCACCTAGAAATAACTTTTATAATAAATAATTCATCATGTAACAATTATAGCTTTATTAAGCATCAATTATTTATATATAAATAGTCCATTATTAAAAGGATCTGTTTTTTTAATTATTACAAACTAAAAGGCAAACAGGAATATGTCGCGATTTCTAATGCTTTCAATCTTATTTTACTTTAATTTCAAAGTCACAGGATGGGAAAATTCTCGTTATTCTCCCGCTTTCCTTTTTTTCCTCGTTCTTCTTCCACGCAAATATAGATAAATATATAGTGGTAAAATAACACAAATATTTTTATAAAAACTATTTATTTTTAAGTAACAAATGTCAGTCACAAAACTGCAAGTATTTAGGAGCTATAAAACAGAAATGGCATCGATCGTTTAAGCATATCTATGGAAAACCTATTCTGTGTTGATTGAATCGATATTATTACTATGTTACATAATATAATGCAGTTTAAATGCTATTATAATAACAGGACAATTAAAAAAAAATCAAACAGAACAACACATTGAACTGATATTCCCGTTGCATATGATAAAAATAAAATGATGAGATTTCAGCCTTTATCTATTATTTATTAAAGTTAAGACTTAGACTTTAAAGGCACCTTCGAAAATTGAAGGATCAGAAACACGTCCAGTAAATAACAATTGTCTGGTAAGCTCGTCTTGAATGAAGAACAGGAAAGGTTTGTTGGCTATCACTTCAGCGCTGGTCATCGTTTCTTCACCGAATTTGTTCTCGAGGGCGATTTCTGTTGAAATAAATAAAGTGGGTATATGAGGAAAAGGTTGATATTCTAAGCATGTTTATGCTACATTGTGACTAATACTTATCTACTGTTGTGTTACCCCACAAAATTGTTTTAATTTTTTTACTCTCAGGCCATAATCACTCAATCAGTCCCTTTTAGTTTTTCACTTTATAAATTTACTAGCGACCCGCCCCGGCTTCGCAATTCTTTTGTACTATCTATGCTAATATACAAATCCGAAGTTATTTTATTACCTGTAGCCGAAAATGCAACACTGCCCAATTCATTAACTTCAATTCTTGATCGCTGTAAGACTCTAGAGATCTTCATTCTATTGCTGAGTGACTGGCTGCGAGCGATGCCGGGGAAAGATGCTGTATCCTCGAAAGCCTGTCTGATACCCAGCTGTAACAAATTATACATTTTGTTTACTACTGCACGAAATTAAATCCGGTTGTATTAATGTAGGTCGTACATATTTGTTTTATTTAAATCTTATATCAAAATGTATAATGATATGTGTTTTTCTTCTTCAATACAGCAGCAGTACTACAAAAGAACAACACATATTAATTTCACACATCAACAGCGGTACAACTTGATGTTAAATATTATGCCATCGGAAAATTACATATACTTTATTTAAATAATGTTTAATTGAAATTTTTTGTTGAGTATTAAATAGAATGATGTCGAACATTATCAATAGGATAATATTGCAAATATTAAAAAGCTTTATAAAGTCCATTAATGTAAATAAGATAATTAACATTTTTTCTTGTGTAAAATTGTTTTAGAAACTATAATAATGTGTACGAGTAATTCTATGTACTTACAGTAAATAATCCCATAATTTTCACGCAAAAAAATAGATTTTTGAAACCACGACATAACATTTAATTTAATGTATATGCACAAAACAAAATTATAGGTCGCAGAAAGAACATTTATCCCATGCTTTATTTTTTTCTAATTATAGCTTACAGTTTTTGCATGGAAAATACGAGGATACTAAATAATAATTAACGTCAATAAAAACATCATTGATATAACTAGTTGATACTGTTACTAATAATAAAAACAGCACGTATAATCAGCGACCACAAAATTGAGTCAATATACAAAGGTCTGTTTAATTTAAAAACATTGAAAGGAATTACCAATGTCGTTTGTATGACACACTGTGAAGAGGAAAAACTTATGACTTATGAGAATACAAATATTAAACCACTAAAATACGCTATTCTAACGAATAATGATTTTATTAATATGAAAATAAAGAAGGCTTAGTATAATATTTATAAACAGAATATATATTAGAGAACTTAGTATAACACATAAAAATATATAGTCATTGAATTATAAAATCCGGTATAGAAGCCAAGGTCGTATGAATTTTATTCAGATGACAAACGCAGTTTTTAAGTAAGAAATGAGCTGATAGTCTTCAAATGGCTGAACAGATCTTCAGAAATTATAGCTAAGAACCATCTCGATTAAGTCAGCTTTAAAACACATAAAATAACATCATCATCCGAATACAGTGTGTGGGTAAAAAATGATACAATGTGGTTCAAAATTATATTATTCAAGAAATATAAATGAGTTATAACAACTTACCTCTTTCAGAATTCCATCTAAGTGTGAAGTGTATTCAAATTGGAATTTCGGTAGAGTGACATCGACGTAATGTTCTTGGAGGTAGTACAATTCTGATCGTAAGTCGCTCAAATCATTGAAAATGTCAGATAATCCAGTGAGAGAGTTCGGCACTATGATGTACATTGCGAATTTCTTACCCTACAAGAAAAATAAAAGGATATACTATATATTTAAAATAAAACTTATCATAAAGGCAAACCAAACGATCCCAAAATTCAATCAAGTTGTGTCGTTTTATTATATGCTTCCGGCTCCGTCATCAAATCTTCTATTTCAATTTACACATAAAAGCAAAATTGCAAGTATATCGGGAAACGGAAAGTGGGGCAAATTTATTCCGTAAAAGCTTCTTATTTTGTCTTGGTCATACTTACAATATATGGCATCCTCAAAATTTTCGCATTGAATTTAGTAGATTCGGTGTAGTAGAATTTATTCCTAATATTCATAAAAGGAGTATTTTTCTTCTCTGTTCCTGATAGGTAGAACGTGTCATTCCTAGTAGCATTTGGCGGGAACTGGTGGGCCCAAGAGCCAAGGAAGAATATTGTGTTCAAGACTAGAGTTGAGATACCAGCAACGTCATCTGGAATCAAAAAGTACACGAAATAAGTTAACTTTATTACAGCTTGTCCAAATTCTAAACTATACATCAATATAATGTTGGAGTGGGATAATAGTTATTTTCTTTGGTTAAAAATATAACTCGAACCAGACTGGGTGGGGAATAAGTTTCGATCAAAGCCTAAATAGTTATAATGGTCAACAAACTTCACTTAACTACTATTTGATTATATGACTTTGACACATGATGAGTCTGAAACAAAACTTTTTCTTTTGCTTTATTCTATATATCTAAATCTGTAATATTATTTACCACTAGCTGCGCCCCGCGGTTTCACCCGATGTGTAAGCTATATTATTGTAAAGTTTCATCAAAATCCATTCAGTAGTTTTGGCGTGAAAGAGTAACAAACATCCATACATCCAGACATCCATACATTCTTACAAACTTTCGCGTTTATAATATTAGTGGGATATATTTACCTGGATTAATTAAGTTAGTAATTTTTCCTTCAGTAGTACTAGCTACCCACTCGTTAATGCTTTTTGAGGCGTTTACTGGTTCACCGAAGTCCAAACTTTTTATTTCAGTCTTATAAAATTGTTCTGAAACCGCAGCGAAATGTTGTTGAGGTTTGACACTAGCCCCGACATATATTCTGCTTCCTAAATTCAGTATATATTGTGAGGATTTAGTCTGTAATTATAATAAAAATATAAAAATAAAATAATTGACCGTGCAAAAAACTATTAATTTATCCTCTATTATAGTCAAACTCAAAAACATTAATAGATGTTATTTTTAGTTTCGATAACTTGTTCTGATTGACGTTGCGGTTTTAGGAAATCCCACGTCAATTTTCATAAAATAAAAAAAAACAGTTATAAAACGTGAATTAGATAAATTTAACAGACAACAACATAGAATAAAACAGTCCCTTTTCGCGTCTGTATTTTGTCTGTCTGTTTATCCGCTAACTCTTCTTAAACTCGAAAAGGATTTTGATACGGGTGATTTGTGTAAATAATTTTCAAATATATCTACAAAAAAGCTGAACTAAAAGCTAAGCTAAAACTGGTCTCTTACATGTAAAGAATCCAAGATCATTGCAAACTTTTGTCTCACAGAGTTTTTATCATGATTAAACCCAAGTACATAAGTAAGCTCGGTCTTTGTAGCTCCTGCCGCCGCTTCCATAAGAATTGATAAGGCAAGCTTTAATCCTAGAGGTGATATTAGGAAATTCTCCCGAGAGCTTGATGCTACGCGCTGAAATAAAGAAAACGTAATATTTAGCTAAATATCATCTTGAATCATTACTCGAAAAATCAATAATAGAATCATTGGCATACAGAATACGCCAAGAGGACCTAGACTTATTTGTTTTAATAATAAAAATCGTGAGTATTTTTAAATCTACCTAAGTATGATTGGCGTTTAATAACGGACTTTACATCGCTAATATACATATTATGGTCTAGTTCAGCTGTATTCTTAACAACTGTGCACATTGTAAAGTGTTTGGAATATACAAACGGTAATTTTGTCCTAAAATAATATGTATAAAAAATAAAAATATACATAACAATCGTGAAAATCTAAGAAATCATAATATGTAGGTATAATCCCTACCAATATTATAAATGTGAATGTAAATTTGTTTGTTACGCTTTCACGCGAAAACTACTTAACTGATCATCCTGACTTTTTACACATTATTCTTGAGGGTATTAGAAGTAACATAGGATAGGATACTTTTTATGAAAAAAAAATATCTTTTACGAAAAATATTGATTCTATTTATTTCTATTGTAATGTCTGATACTTATTTAATGGCTTCAATGCGAGTGAAGCCGCGGGTAAGAGTATAATAATATTTCGGTACGTCAATACAATAAATTGGTGACATCATTGAAATATTCTTACAAAACACTTTTTTCTTGTACCTTAGTTAGGGTCCAGTCAAATTTGTCATAATCAGCATTAGACGGTACATATTGGTCTAAGCTCTCTTCACTCCCTGTCGCCATGTCATTTTGAGAAGGAGACACAGGCACAGCCTGAGCAATGCTAGTAGTTGGATGCGACGCTTCGCTTGATGCTAATCCTGGATTTCCAAAAACGCTCTCCAAAAGTTCCGGCGTGATTGCTATATTGGTACTGCATATTGTTACTGGCACTGAAAAAAAAAATCAGATGGTTATTATTATATAATAACACAAAAACTATCTCTTAATTAATTTAGCTATAATAATAAAAATATGTAGAAATTTTTCTCAAAATCAGAAGAATACTCTGTTCCGAATATTACAATAATGGATTGTCATAAACATACCGATACTCGAACCTTAATTACTATATATTTTCAATACGGTATTTAGGAGTTTCCTGATTTATCTTCAAATCAAAAAAAAAATGAATAGGTACATTAGGTATAGTTCATAGTTATTTTATTTATAAAAAACATCTTTCATTTAATTTCCTACTTCTCTCAATGTTGCCATCATGTTATATAATGGCGAACTATCTTTGTTATGCTTCTTTAATAATAAAAATATACCGTATAGCCGTATCCGTATATATATACATATATATATATATATATATGTAAAATGCTTAAAAACAAGTTGTTAGTTTATTTTTATCAGGATATTTATTAGTTTATTATTAACATATATATGATATTTAGAGTATATAAGTAAATGTTTATGTATTAGGTTGTAATTATTTGTATGTAGTCTATGGTTACGCCACCCTATACCCATCTCATAATTTTGCTAACCTTAAAGGTAGCCTGGAAGAGATGGCTAATAAGCCATAAGGCCGCCTTTTGTTTGGCATTGTTTTTATATTAAATTAATGATATTGTGTCCCTTTATGTGGTGTACAAAAAAGTGTTAAATAAATAAATATATGTATGTAAGAACAGAGAGCCGATTAGAATGAATTAAGTAATCGAATAACACGATTTTGTAGTTTTTGAACAGGAACCCAGGCAGTGCCTTGGACTTGTGACTAAGGTGTAGGCTTAAGGAGCTCCTTTAAGTAATTACGACACTCGCCTCCACTGCCCGGTCTCACTGTTTGTCTTAGGTTAGGTTAACATAAGGCTAACCTAACCTAACATAAACATAATCTAAGGCTAACTTAACCTAAACCTAACCTAAGGTTATGGTAACACATTTAAATACAATGTAAGGACTAACAACAAGTCCTCTTTATTACTATCCTACCCTACCTACCCTGACAACGACATATAAATTTACATATATTTCATGCATAATTCAATATTTAGCATTCGATGAAATAAGAAATGTTTTCAAAATTGTCAAAATGTCTTTTGAAGTTAGGTTTATTTTTGAATACTGATGGATAGATTTAAAATATTGAAGTAGCTAGATGGTAGAAAAAGGATAAATGCAATATTTAATAGTATAAAAATACTTAGAATTGATAATTTTATGGAAAAACCTGAGCCGAACGTGAGTTTGATATGCCGGTAATATTCTTAAACCGGTTAAGTACGTGTAGATCGCATCGAGTCAAGTTAAATAATTATATATTAGATATAGTGTAACCTATAAGTTAACGAACTGCCTGCCCCTCACCTAGGGTGGACGATATTTTTTTTAACATTATAGGTATACGAGATATCATCATAATTCATATCCCAAGAACTGATACTACACAGTTTGAATCTTTAATAATTATTGACAATATATAACCTTTAGTGCGATGGATTAGTGTCAATCCCTCGGGTGTTTTCGCGCAGTGTACATGGAAGTAAGTATTAAAGTGTTATGGTTAGGATCACCTCACTTGAGGTCCACGTGTTTA
This sequence comes from Limenitis camilla, assembly GCA_905147385.1. Classification (NCBI taxonomy): domain Eukaryota; kingdom Metazoa; phylum Arthropoda; class Insecta; order Lepidoptera; family Nymphalidae; genus Limenitis; species Limenitis camilla. Next base: position 7,108,944 of record LR990245.1, on the reverse strand, counting down.
TTTTATTATCTATTATAGTTGCAGAGGTCGAGTGGTGGAGGTAAGAGTTAATAAAGACCTATTTAAACTTGCTCCTTTAATATTATTATCTTTGAAGTTGAAAATCCCACTAATGTATTTACTCATTGTCATTCATTATCAAATATACTTACTAAGGTTTTTACAGTGTACAGAGTAGGTGTACTAACGATAGCTGAGTATGATTACATTGACCTTTTAAATGACCCACGCTATCAGTGTGGATGGCTATTAATAATAAAATGAAATTTAATTCTTATTTTCATTTAGAACTGGTAACATATTGATGCCAAACCGCAATGATAGCCGTAGATAGCTTAATGATTGCCTCTATCGTATAGGTATGTTTATAAACTACTAGCAAAGTCGTGCGACTCCGTTCGCGTCGAATACATACATGGTGACTTCAGCTGCTATTGGTTATAGCATGATGTTATACAGCCCATAATCTTCCTCAATAACTTGATATCCAACTCTAAAGTATTTTTTTATTTGAACCAATAGTTGAGATTAGCGCATTCAACAACACAAACAAACTCTTCAGCTTTATAATATTAGTATAGATTTGTTGACTACATATAGAAAAATATTTGTATAATGAATGTAGACTAAACTAGAAACGTTTAACGTAGAGTCTTGATCCCCATACGAAGATCGATAGATATAAAAAATTTTTTTTTGGATTTTAGTACTTTTTTCGCTAACCGTACATTTTCTCAAAAATCTGTGAATGCAGTTATAGCAGAATATTTTAAAAAGTTATGGATGGTCACCTAGGATCGTTTTCCTGTAACTATAACGGTTAAGGTACCTGCCCTTACTGACCCGTCTCAAAAATCCAACCTGTATATAAATAGACAATATTATCTATATCTATATGTCGGAGAATAATAAAAGGTTGTCGATTAAATCGAATCATCATCGCTGTCTATGGCGTTGGAGTAGGGTAGTAGTCACTTCCGTTGTTTTGACAGTCTCGACCCTCGACCCTTTATATGCCATCGACAGTCTGACTGAAGTCTTAGTCGTGCGCGGTCTCTCAAGAAGTGAAGTAGTGTCTAAATAGTGATAGTGTTGTGTTAGTGCTAGGAGTGCTGTCCGATCAAGGTTTAACCTTGGGTTTAAACAGAGAGTCTAGCAGTGGAGGCGAGTGTCGTGATCACTTAAAGGGGCTCCTTAAGCCTATACCTTGGTCACAAGTCCAAGGCACTGCTTAGGTTTCTCTCGTAATTGTTGGAGATCATATTTGATCATTTATCGGTTCCGTAGAAGTATCTACGTTGCGTTTACCCAATATTCCATTCAATACCATCACCCGCTTTTAGTGTTCCCCAATATTCCCCATCTTCCTCCTTGCATTTCCTTTCACATCGTTTTAAAATCCCCGACATATACAATCTATATCTATTCTTCTATTCTAATATTATAAAGAAGAAAGATTTGTATTTTTGTATGTAACGAATAAACATAAAAACTACTGGACCGATTTCAAAAATTCTTTCACCATTAGAAAGCTACATTATCCCTGAGTAACATAGGCTATATTTATTACAAGAAAAAATTAGAGATCCCCAGAAATTCTCACTAAAACCAACACAAGGTGCCATAAAATATATTTCATCGCATGCGCAGCGAAAAGTATTGATGATAGAACAAAAAAATGTTATACAATATTATAGAACGTATCAATATCTACAAAAAACTCCGCGAGACCATATATCCAACTATTGTAGTTAAGTCACTATAACTACTTTTTTACATTTTAAAAGTTGATAAAAATGCCTATCAAAATCAGACCATGTTTTCCATAACTTTGTATTAATTCTTATCCAAATAAATTATTTCGTAATGAAGACTGTTTCAATACCTGTTAATTACTTTTTGAATTATTGAAATCGGACATTCCAGTCAAAAGATATTACAAAATAAAAATATCAAGATAAATAAAAAATAATCCCAGACGGGCCGCCGGCGCGGTGTGGGTGCCTCACAGCGCAGCGAGTAACGCGGCGATAGAGGGAGCGTCAGAATGCGGGAGCCAAAATGTTAAAAAAAAAATTATCCACCCGTGCGAAGCCGGGACGGGTCCTTAGTAATATATAAAGCGGAAGAGTTTGTTTGTTTGAACGCGCTAATCTCGGGAACCACTGGTTCGATTTGAAAAATTCTTTCAGTGTTAGATAGCCCATTTATCGAGGAAGGCTATATATCATCACTCTATAACCAATAGGGGCGGAGCATCACAATAACGAAGTCGCGCGGATTGACTAATATTTTATAAATAAACGAATAAGTTAAGATTCGCTTGTAGTACGTGATTTAATTTATCCTTGTACCTTGTAACAGGATAAAGATAGAAGAAGCTTTAAATAACATGGTATATATTATAATGGCTTTAGCTTTTGTTTCTTACTACCCTTCGTCATCGTCTCGTATCTTATTATTTGATTCCAAATTTAATTCAAAGTAGGTATTTTTTATTTAGTTTATTGACTTCAATAACATTAAGGATAATGCTTAATTACAAAACTGAAATGCCTAGCATAATTCTTGAGAAAAAATACTACCCACATTAATCCATACAAATAAATAAAATTGGAGTGTATGTTTATATTAAAATAACCGCTTTTTACTAAGTGCATATGGATGTATATACGGTACATATAACAACAATTTTTTTTTACAATTTTTGCCAGTCTGTCTGTTTGTTCCGGCTTATCTCTGAAATGGCAGATGGCTGATGTAACAAGGAGTAACTTAGGCTATTTAACATCTCGCTATGACCCATAGGAGCGGAGCAAAACGCGAACGAAGTCGCCCGGGTCGACTAGTTTCTAATATGAGCATTCATTACTTATCTGCATGTAATTGGGTATTAAGCGACCTTACGTACATTTCATTTTCCAATACGTAACTAAAATGTATTTTTCGATTACGTCATTTGTTTATCAACAATATTACTCACGTGATAAATAGTTTAAGTTCTCTTTATATTAAGAATTATCTTAAACAGATTTTATTTAAATCAGAACTATTTCTAATTCTAGAAAGTTAGCGTTAATAATTGTTTAGTTTTAAACGCGTTTTAATTACAGTTGTTATTTGAAAAATAACCGAGTTAAAATATTAAATAAGTACTTATAACAATGATTAGAATTTCAACTTACCTAAAAATATAACAAGAAACAACTTCATCTTCGCACGTTTCCGAACAAGGAAATCTATTCAAGCAAAAATTGTCAAAAAATTTCAAGGTTACGACGCCGTGTACGACTTTTAATCTTAAAATGAATATACTTATTTAGTTATTTATATATAATAATAAAAACAATTATGGTTTAGAATTAATACACTTATTTGTCTGTCATTATTAGTGCGTGTTTGTTGAACGGAGTGTAAATCACAACTGAATTGAACGTGTATACTAAAGGAAGGTCCTCACAACCGGTCTGATGATAGCGTGAACTTATAAACATCTACGTATGTCGTTTATATACTAATGACTATTACATCTAAGTTTAAAATACTTAATAATAACTTAAATTGGATTCTTATAAAATTATTAATCACTTTGAGAAATTTTCATATATATACATCACAGAAACCCTCAAAATACTAATACATACTGGAAAAGGAGACCTCACTGCTAAAGTATTCTATTTCTTTTTATCGTGGAAGAGACCTATCTCGACTTTTAAATACGCAAAGATGGGAGCTGTATTCCAAAAATAAAAGAGACCCATGGCAATGGCGAAAAGCGTCTTCTCTAATGGAGATTTGGGCACCTGGCCCAGACGGCAGTTTTAGGGGACGCTAAAATGATAATATAATATTATGGTTCGAATAAAAAAAAAGTGGTCCACAAAGCGCGTCGGACGCGCACGGAGAGACGACATAACAATGGCAAATACTTTAAGGACTTAATCTCGGTGTTTTTTTAGTCTTCTCCTCAGAAACAGATACTGACTAATGTATATTTGTAAAGTGGCGTCAATATGAAGTACCTTCCCCAGTTAAAAAATTCGTAGATCCGGGCTGAATAATGGGTAACACCGAGGGCATAAAATTGAGAGGCCGCTCGACAACTAGATGGCCAGACTGTAGGCTAGGAACTTCAAAAATGAAGAAACGACTACAGGGGAGAGAGAAGAGTTTTTTTAAGTAGTTTAATAAAAAATTAAGTTCATAGAAAACAAATATAGAAATTAACAGAGCATATGAACATTTGTCACATTTTTAATTATCTAATTTGTTCTACGACTCAATTTTTATACTCAATCAGATATATTTTATAGTCAGATGTGACGTCATTACTAGGTTTTCCCCTAGTTCTTTTTACACGTAACTTACTTCCAGTAAGTTTTATTATCGAATGGATGCTGATTAAAACATATAATATACTCCAAATAACAAACATACATACTAAAAGATTTTAAAAAGTTAGTTAGTTTTAGGTGTTACATACCTACATCTTGACAGAAGAAAATCAAAAAAAACATTCCAGATTAGATTTTTTTGACGGTATTATCCTCCTACTGGATATTTTATCAGAAAGTAGCCAACATAGTGTACTTTTGCTTACTCAGTAAAAAGTAATAGCTGTTTAGGTTGTTACAAAAAAAAGAAATTATATTATATGGATACTGCATATGCTGCCCTTATGTTATATGGATACTAATCTTTGGAACCCAAAATAAAATACCCTTCCTTCCCTTCCTAGCTTTGTTTGAGTAATATAGGTAACTTTTCTTTCTGACATCTCATTTAAATGAAACAAAACCTAAATTTTTAATACACCTGCAGCAATGCAACTGTGAAAAAACAGTGATAGCCCAGTCCAGTGGTTAAGCCATCGATGTTTTTTCTGAGTTAGATGACTTTTCTGAGTTATGTATGTTTTAAGGAATTAAGTATCACTCACTGGCTTAACGGTGAAGGAAAACATCGTGAGGAAACCTGGACACTTGAGAGTTCCCTAAAAGTTCTCAAAAGGTGTGTGAAGTCTGCCAACCCGCACTGAGCCAGCGTGGTGAACTATGGCCTGACCCCTCCTCTTTCTGAGGAGGAGACCCGACTCAGCAAATGGCCATTAATGGGTTGTGAGGATGATGAAGCAACTTTGAAAACCATAACAATTTACTTCGACTGTTTTTGAAGTACTACAGAGAAAAATAAAAAAAAATACTTCTATTGGAGTTATAAAATTCTATTGGTGTTATAAAGATGTATACACGGTATATATACTAAAACAACATTTTACAATTTTTGTCTGCCTGTCTGTTTGTTCCGGCTAATCTCAGAAATGGCTGGACCGATTTTGACGGGACTTTCACTGGCAGATAACTGATGTAACAAGGAGTAACTTAGGCTATTTAACATCTCGCTACGACCCGTAGGAACGGAGCAACACGCGAACGAGTCGCACGAGTCGGCTAGTAATTAATAAATATGACAGCCAGACATACAAACAGTCTAACAATAATAATTTTTTTATTTCCAATAATAAAAGTTAAAAAATTTCCTTGTGCGTGATGTAATAACCTACTTATATTAGCCTTAAATATTACATGCGGAAAAGCGGTTCTGGAAAAACCAGAATATGACCACAAAACATGACCCTTCGCATTTACGTATTTACAAACTCGCACGAATATAATTGATAACAATAAGTATTATCTTTAATGCACTAGTAGACTACCACGGATTCGCACAAACTATTTTATTAATTTTGGAAATAGGGATAATTAAAAACAGAAATATTTTATCTAAGAAGATACATAATATTTGTTTCCCGGGAGAAATGTATAAAGAATTATATATTATATTACTAGGTACAAGTTTGCATGACTAGCTGACCCGGCAAACGTTGTTTTGCCATATAAATTTGGGGTGGGCCACCCATCTCACTTAGGGGAATGAAAAATAGATAGTAGCCGATTCTCAGACTAACATTGTGACACGAGAATTTTATATATAAGATATATACCCATGTTAGAAAAAAATATAGTTTATTTAATCTTATATATGACTATATACAAGACTAAAATTTACATATAATAGCATATAATCATGTTTGATTATATTTAGCCACTTTTCATATATAACCTATTTATATATAAATATATATAATTATATTTTTTCCCGGGTTCTTGAAACTGTTATGGACTTTCAAATTGATAAAAAATCAAACTGATATGTAAAAAATTACGTAAACCTCTCCTCGCTTCATTATAGCCTGAAACAAAGATAATAATTAAAGCCTGAAAGAACAAACCTAAAATCGTAATAATTACTTGAAAAAGTTAGTTTCAAAAGTACTTTTGTAAAATCTAAGTTTAATAAAATATTTTGAGTTTATAATACCTAACATGTGCATCTGTACCATAAAAATCCACTGTATAGATTTTTAACACCATAAATTTTGGTGATGGTGACCAGTGTCATGATTTTTATTAATCTGTGATACTGTATTGGCGGAAATTAGTAATTTAAGAGGACAATGTACATTGATTCCTGATTGGTCAATAAAAAGGAATAGCGATCGATGATATTAAATTGACCAATCAGGAGCTTTCCTGCGAAAATGTTAAAGTTGTAGCTCTGTGATAGCACTTGGCGGGATTTGCTATGGGAATTTAAAAAAAGGTGTGAAGAGATAGATATTAGATACGCTGTTGGGTGCCATATTGTATAATTTCAGATTAAAAAATTTAAAGGTTGAGACGAAACTTTATATAATAACGTATTGTATGCTGAAGTAAATGCAATAAAAGTGTATTTGGTCTTGAAGCTGAGTTTAATTTATAATACCAGCAAACATTATTTATGAAACAACTTAGTAAGTTGTTTCACTCCGAATAATAAAATAAGCCTTACCTAAATATGTATTGTTATGCTTGGTGTTTAAATAACTGGTGTGTCATAATGTTATTTGACGGTTATCCTCCTTAAGATAAGTAAATTGTGAATGATTGTCACAACATTTATAGGCAAACATCTAAAGGAAAATGTTGTTTATAATACCGTATTTCTGGGACTACTCTTAGTACTACTACTGGAACGCATTCCACTAATACTTGATGACTACGGTCGTTGCGATCGCAGCAAAAACTTCACTAATGACGTCATGACTTATGCTCACGCGAAGCTCTTGACGACCCATCATAATCTGGGTAATCACGATCGTTGCAAAATTGGCGGCATTTTTAAAACAATAAAAATGGCGATGTTGTAAACAACTTTATTTGATACGGATACAGATTTATTAGTGGAATTGAATGTTTCTGCAGCGCATATTTCTTTATAAATATAAAAAATATGAATATAAATTAAATTAACCAATAATTATTGAAGTTAATTTTTTAGACTTACAAATTATAACCTTAACCTCTTGAAACTATTGCTTTATTAAAAAAAATTAGGCACTCGCCATTTGAATTTTTTTCGTTAACGCCCATGCCACTTGGGTTAACGCTCGCGAATAAGTGCAACGGAAAAAACCGTGGTCTTGAGGGTGGTCGTGTGAACACTTAAGTGAACGTTCTTTAAATCTATTATTGGAATTAAATTATGTGTTTTTAAATGTGGATTTTAAAAGTATATAGCAATTTTGTTTTGGCGTTGTCTATGGGTATTCATTACCCCCGAAGCAAAGCAAACAACAATAATTTATAAATACACTAGGTCGGGTCAGCTATGTGACACGAGAATTTTATATATAAGATTATTACATGTTCTGCCTGCAATCAACTAGCTATGTCATTATTTAATACAATTATTAGCAATACGGGATTGCTAATAATTGTATTAAATCGCTCTGATAAAACCTATGTTATTTATATAATAATTTTTTTATTTGATAAATCGGAATATTTTGAACGTATATGTCGGAAGTGTAAGTTAGGTTTGGGTTAGCCTAAACAAAGAACCTGGGCAGTGGAAACAAGTATTGTAATTACTTACAGGGATCCCTTAACCCTACACCTTGGTCAAAACTGACTTTTCATTTTTAATGGATGCTATAAAATATTAATAAACATTTGGTTTTCTAGTTATTATCATTGACGTAATCGTTAAATTATATACAAAAGAAAACTAAACAAAATGTAAAAGTTACGTTTAGTCAATATTAAAAGTATGCGTAAATTTAAAGAAATATAAGAAGTTAGGGTTAAATAAAAATTTAAGTAGACACAAAACTAGATCAATCCCAAAGCATTCACTTATGGTAGCATGTGTGTGTGTGTGAGTGAGAGTGATATTTCATCTCTAATAGACATGCATGTCTGCGTGCGTTTGTATTTTTTATCTATCTTGTTTAAGCTTTAGTAAAGCCTTTTTGCACTCGTAAAGATATTTTGATATAATTTAAGAATCTTATTAATTTTATTATATAGATGTGTAGATTAAAATCAAATTACACTGTAATATTTAATATTGGTAATCCTTAGGTATCTATGACATTTACCACGGATATTAAAACATTTACAATTTGATTAATACTGTCCAGTTTTACTCTGATAATTCATTATATTTAGAATTCCAAATTCAAATTAAATTTATAATCTATCATATTATGTTTTGCCGTCAATAAACTTATTTGTAATTTGCTGTCAGGGGAGATCGCGGGAGTCTCCGAGCGGAGAGTGCTTTTTTTGGATGGTGAAGTTGGTGGTGAATTGAGTGGGAATGTTTTTGGAAGACCCGCCTTATTCGAAGATTCCCGTGCTTTTTCTCTGACTTATACAAGGACATCTACTAATTCAAAAACTGCAAAGATTCAGATAATTTATAACGGAAGATATGGCTTCTGCCTTACTGTGGAAGACAAAGCTTTTTTTTTTTTTTTTTTTAAAAGATTACTAGCAGTATGGATCACATACTACTAGTATTCCCGTTACCCCTCCTAGTAAGCTAATAAATAGCTTGTGTCAGGAGTGGGCCACGCCAGTAGTCCAATGTCCGGGATTTGAACCCACGACTGGTTGATCGTGAATCCAACGCCCGCACCACTGAGCTACTGACGCTTCAAAAGCTGACATCAACTGGAATTTCACAACTACAAGGATTTAGATAAATATTACGGAAGACATGGCTTCAGTCTTACTATAAAATGAATAAATAATTAACCTACTTAAGACAAGGCTGTACAGTGTAATACATTTGCCTTTTCCATTATGGAATAAAAACAGCAAAATAAAAATATTTTTTAGGATAGACCAAAAAAAAATATATAATTTTAAGAGAAAGAACAATTTAATATTAAAAAGTAAAATTTATTCAAAACATCCGTAACAATATAACAAAATATTTTCCCTTTCGTCTATTTCTAATTAAAAAGAAACGAATAGTTATTCACGATTATATATAGCTATAGCTACCGGCACCTAAGTATAGGTTTGACCTTGAATGCGCAAAAGTCACAATTAGGGCCTTGTTGTGGGGAGTGCGGAGCGGGAGCAGTGCGTCGCACGCGATTGGTTGTTATGTGAAGTATCAGTTCCCGCGCGTCTCGTCTGCTATTACAGGCTGCCAAAACAGGCACGCAGGCACTCCACCTGAAGTTAGCTGCCGGCTACTATATATTTAAGTAAGGTGGATAGTTTATGGCTGAGACACTGGGAAACCTGGCTAACATGCAACACAATTTAAAATATTTTTTTTAATAATTATTATTATACATAAATTTCAAAAGGTATATGATATTCGTATCCTAAAATTTGCAACTATTTACAATTTACAAATTTTACTATTAACTATATTATATAATCAGGGAATGAATTCAACATATTAGACCTATCACCAAATGATTAAAATGCAAGGAAGACCTTTTATATTATTTTTTTATCAGAAATCAAAAAAATATTAATACTCTATTTATATGGGCGCTATTATTTTTATACGTCAAGGTTTAAAAATATTAAAATATCACTCATGAAGAACTTTAGGTGAAAAATTAAAATTGCCACCATAAAATATTAGATTTAGCGAGTCTCCTATTGATAGGGATAGCTGAACTGAAACTATACTAAGGTGGGTCCTTTGGCGGCCATTTTGATTTCGTCATTTATCCCGAATTTGTTTATAGGATGAAAAAATACGACAGAACTTTTCGTGAGATAATTCAATTTTCTTATGTTTTAATAAATTATTTTGCTCTAAAATGAATATAATAGTCGAAGTATGGATAAATAAAAATTTATATTGGTTTTTAATGATTAAATATTGTTAATTATGATGGTGGCAATACTAATTTGAGTAGCAATCTTAGTCCTGACAACACTGATTTGTGTAGCAGCCTGTTAGTTGTGATGTCGGCAACATTAATCTGAGTAACATTTGATTTTATACAAATACGCCGCCATAGCCAACCAAACCAACGCCAAGCTCCGAGTCTAAAGTATTATCCCAGTAGGATATTTTAGCTAAGCCGTCATACAATCTGCGTTTAGACAAAAACAGTTTGGTTTTCTAGTTATTACTATGGACGTGTATGTGTGAAATTCATAGTTATTTTTGTATTTTGTTTTAAGCCCAGTTAAATAAAGTATATAATTATATTTATATTACTGCGATACTTTATTGCTAAAATATTAAAGGTACTTTGTGACGATTTAAGTATTTTTGATAATTTTTGGCTGTCTTGGTACATATTCTTCTGGCGTGCTTGTGAATAGAACTGTCACAACCCATAAGTGTAAACCAATCTGTAACAACAATTCTTGGTTAATTTTTTGTACCAAATAGAAACTGACATAGCTGAAATTAATGCCAAAGATGAGAGAAAAGATAAGAACGATCTTATATTACAATAAAAAAATGAAAAATATTTTTAACCACATCATTTTCGTCATGGGTTAAAAATATTGTTACTTATTAATCTCCGTATTTTTAAAAATAAGTCTACTAAGATAAAACAAATTACTATGTTACATTACACAGTTACTATTTTATCTGTCTGACAACTTAATTAGATAACAAACTTAAACTCAAACTATTTTATTTCAAATAGACTTTTTACACATTAAAATTGGTCAGTCAGTCAATTTGTCTGAAGCTACCACCAGTTTGGAAATCGGTTTTCTGACATGAAGAACTGGCAAGAAACTCAACAGTCGCTCTTTTCAAAATGACATTGTCTTCACCAGTCTGTTTCACATAGGTAAATAACCATACAGCTGAGCATCAACGTCATTTTGATTCCAAGCTTTGTCATCGTTCAAGTAATCCTGTACAGAGTAGTAAGCTTTATTTACTGAACACTTATTAATGTGAGTTTTAAATTGTGGAAGTGGCAAATATAATATAGGCTGTGAATTCTTATTATAGATGCGAACACCAAACCCCATGAAGGTATTACTTACTTTGTGGAAAAGATAAACACAGCTTAAATACTTATTTGAACTTACACTAATAACTTTAATTTGAATTTGACTGCGTGGACTTTAAAGTGACTCATAATTAAGTATATATGAACTTATGACTTTAACTTTTTTTATGTTTCCTGGTACATTATTAAGGATATAACTTACCATATAAATCATGATAAGCAGCCTAAATATCGGGAACCTCTTAATCATGACACCGATACGAAGTGACAGAGCTGAGAGTGGTGATGATGAGTAGATGTTCCTGGTGCGCATGCGATTGTCGTCTTGTAAATGAACAACACTATGGCTATACTTGGATTGGAGAGATGCTAATTCAGATCGATGTTTAGACTGAAAAATATATTAAGAGATCAGAAGAAATAGATAGAATCAATTATACATATTGATATATTTGTTCTATAAATTTGTAGAAAGTGTTTTTAATGTAAGTTTAATGTTTTAGAGAGCTTGCACAGTCACTTTGACAAATCTGTGGAAACAACAAAATTTATCCTCCCAAAGATAAGTTAAGGTGTTTAATTAGAAATTAAAATGCTGTTGACCAATTTATAAAAAATTATCTAATTCAGGCTGTGCAAGTTTTATAATGCCTTTATTGTACTGATAGTTTAGTTAACAATTGTTTTTTAGCTCTAAACTTTTTCTAATTCTCCGAAAATTATGATTGAGATGTCATTCGATTCAGAATGGCATGTAGATATTTTTTAGAAAATTCAATTAAGTTATTTGTTGGTTGGTATGGTTTTTTCGCAATTATCTCAAAACTATTTGAGATTTTGAAAAAAGTTTCAAAAAGACAAGGAAATTTCCAGAAAAAAACCCCAATTCTTATATTTTCCTAGAGGGTAAAATACGCCCGTAAACGGGTACTCCAGCTTGCGCAAGCCAAGCCCACTTTGGACCTTTAATGAATAAATATTATTTTAACTTATTGAATCTGTATTGCCAATACTGACATTTGTCAAGTTTAAGTCAACGTTAAAGTTATGGACACCAACCTCTAACTTATCCAACTGTATCCTCATAATATTATTATCAGCTAATAACGAATCTATTTTCCCCTGCTTCTGTATCAACATTTGAGTCAAATAATGTATTTTCTCGTTATCTATATCCTTGACGACATCATAATCTGCGACATTCAACGCATTGTCTGTTTGTACACTAGATGCTGTATCTCTCAAATTGTTTAGTTCTTCTTCTCTAACTTGTAGTGAGGTTCGTAAGTTTATTATAGTTTGGTTTGTCTCTATTTGGATGTTCTGTAATTCCTGAAAGGAAATCAATCATAATTTAGTTAGGTTTAATAAAAGAGGTAAAGAAACTTGAGAGATGAGAAAATCAGAGAATTGTTGTTTATCCGTTTGTAATTTGCTCACAAATATAAAATTGCTAAATTAATTTTAATGCAGTTTATATCAGTAGAAAGAGTTCGAAGTGGAGTGGAATTTAATCTTCTTTATTCTCATCTAAATATTCAGCAAAGGCCATGCACACGTCCCATAAAAAAATTTAAAACGAATTAAAGTTGATTATTATTTAATCGTTTTTGAGCTGATTGTAGCTTCAGACATACTGACTTTTGATTTGTCACATGTACTTTCATATTTAAGTCTAAATGAAATAAAATATTTTGAGTTTAAGTGAGTTAGATTTATTTACTGTCTTATTATCTACTAGGGGCCCGTCGCGGCTTCGCACGGGTGGATAATTTTTTTTTTACATTTTGGCTCCCGCATTCTGACGCTCCCTCTATCGCCGCGTTACTCGCTGCGCTGCGAGGCACGCCGCACCGCGCCGGCGGCCCGTCTGGGATTATTTTTTATTCATCTATTTTTATTTCGTAATATCTTTTGACTGGAATGTCGGATTTTAATAATTCAAAAAGTAATTAACAGGTATTAAAACAGTCTTCATTACGAAATAATTTATTTGGATAAGAATTAATACAAAGTTATGGAAAACATGGTCTGATTTTGATAGGCATTTTTATCAACTTTTAAAATGTAAAAAAGTAGTTATAGTGACTTAACTACAATAGTTGGACATATGGTCTCGCGGAGTTTTTTGTAGATATTTTGATACGTTCTATAATATTGTATAACATTTTTTTGTTCTATCATCAATACTTTTCGCAGCGCATGCGATGAAAGATATTTTATGGCTAATTTTTTTGCACCTTGTGTTGGTTTTAAGTGAGAATTTCTGGGGATCTCTAATTTTTTCTTGTAATAAATATAGTCTATGTTACTCAGGGATAATGTAGCTTTCTAATGGTGAAAGAATTTTTGAAATCTGTCTAGTAGTTTTTATGTTTATTCGTTACATACAAAAATACAAATCTTTCCTCTTTATAATATTAGTATAGATAACAATTTCATTTACGTCAATTCAATTTAATATTTTTTATATACATAAATGAATTGACGTATGTTTTGAAATATTTGTGGATAACGTTTTCAACGTACCTTTCTCAACACAGCACACTGTCCCTCAGCCCTGTTCCTTGCAAGTCTTTCTTCTCTCAAAGTATCCCGTAACGCTGCGACCACACGTTCAGAGGCTGCATTCTGTTGTTCTAATTGAGACATTTGCTGTCTTATGTCATCACAATCGTTGCGCACGCGGGTTATTCCTTGAGAAAGGTCTTCTTTTTCTTCTCTGTTATATACAAAATAAGGGAACAAATTAGAATATACTGCCGCTAGGAAAGAAACCTATTCCTGCAATCTTATCATAGCAGGTAGCATTGTGCACTGCGCACAATCCCAGGAATATCGCCCTCACACGTCGGTCTCATCCCCAAACTGGTGCTAGGCTCACACCCCTTAGTTTTAAATAATAGAATTAAGTAAACATGTAGAAAGTAAGCAAATTAAATATATAAAGTATTTTACAGGTTTTTTGTTACATACTATTCACTCACACATCATAATTTTATTTAATAAAATAAATATGCACAAACATGTGAGAGAGTATAATAGTTTTTATTAATTTATTAAATTAAATATATACTGCTCATAAAACTACTGAGCAATTTGACTGAAATTATATAAACGTATTCTTCTCCTTGCGTTGTTACCCCAATGCTGGGTGACCCATCATGAGTCGTTGCCTCCTTGACGATGTTACGCCATCTATTCCTGCTTTCAACAGCACAAACAGCTTTTGCCATATTGATGTTGAGTGTGGTGCGTATCTGGTCTTTCCATTGCATTGAACTTCTACCTCTCGGTTTTAATAGTTAAAACTACTGCTATTATATAAATTTATATAACAGTGGTTTTATCTATTAAAACCTTAGTTACTTTTTTACTAATAAAACCTTAGTGGAAAGTAAAAATCAAGTCATGAAGAGAAGCACACTTCAACACACCTTTTCCTCGGAAAGTTTTAGTAATAGTGATATTTAACTTACTTTAAAATTTCAACTTGTTCCATTAACATTTTAGTTTCCTCACTCAAATTGGTCCCCATCCTCAAAGATTGAATTTGATTATCCTTAGCATTAAGCATGCTTTTTACTCTCAATTTATATGCTTCCCAATCTTTTTCCAACCTAAGACACTCAGCGGTGGTCTTTTCTAAGTTATTCTGCTGTTCACTTATTGTAGTTTGTGCATGTCTTAAGTCATTCTCTAGTTTTATTTGAGCTGTATTTTTGGCATCTAACTCTTCTGTTAATTGTAATATTCTAAAATAAAAAGATACATACACATATAGTACTAATAAAATAATAATCAAAATATGTTTTACTCCATATAGAATAGAACTAGCAACACTTAGGTAACTTAATCTGGAAACTAAGTTTAACAGTAAGGAAAGGTAGACCATACAAGTAACAGACCAAGAATCCATTTCAATGAGTGATGAGCAAGGAATGTGTTTGTGAAGAACCAATAGAATTGCTTCATTTATTTAGAATCGCTCAGTGTAATCTCATCTCTGGTGGTAATGCAGCCTTATATGGGATTTCTTAAAAGACCTATCCATAAACATAAAACTTACTTCTCCTCCAGTTCCTTATTTTTGTTGTTCAACAAACCAACATGTAATTCTAACTCTTGATTTTGCTTCTTATATTTATTGATCTCATGATTATTATTTTCTGTAATTTGGCCTTTTGATTGCAATTGTAGTACTAATGAATTCTTATTTTCAGTTAACACAAGGTTTAATTTTTCACTACTCTCCAATTTTATTTGTGAAGTTTTGAGCTCTGGAAATTAATTAAAATTACAAAGGCCATAGGATCATTTTAGGGTATGTTGGTGCTAATAAGTTACATTGATCCTACAAATTTCAGATCTCTATGTATTATTTTAATTTGGAAAAAGCTGAAAATCAAAAAGAAAATCTTTTTTTTTCTCAGAAACTTCTCAATCAATTGACATGAATTTTAGGTATGTTTTGGAGGCTGACAGAAGCTTCTAATAAAAAAATAGAGAGCTATATCAACTCATAAGATACTTGAAAGAAAAAGGTGTTTTCTTTTTTAATTTAACCTACGGCCTTTCTTTAAAATGTATACTTACCATTTTCAGTCTTACGTAACCTGTCTAGCAATTCTGAAACTTCTCTATTCATAACATTAAGCTCATTTTTCAACATTGCATTTTCAACTTCCAAATTTTGCATATTGTATGCAAGCTTTTCAGTATTAACGAATTCCAGATCCGAGGGCAAGCTGTATCCTAAAAGTATAATTTATTATAAGATGTAGTTATTATTGTAAACAATTATTTTAATTTGTTACTTAATCTTAGTAAAAGTTATTATATCTCTCGATCAGACAATCTTAATATCTGTATATAATTAACTAAGATATCTTAATTTTTTTATAATGTCATTGATTAAATAAGCAAAACTTACTCCTATGTCTGAGTCCATATTGGTCAACTGATTCCATGTCATTAAAATCATCCACTAAAGTTTTAGGACTGTTATTCAGAGTATATTGAACTTTCTTCAATGGGGACTTCTTCCGAACATTTTCTAATCCATTTTTAATGTTACTGTTATTTTGTTTTGTCGGAGACCTGGACGGTCTCACGGGAGTACTCTTTATAGATGCGTAATTTGACCTCGTATCGGAATTTGATCCATTTTTCTTAGTAGTACGGGAAACTGTCTTTTTCTTCTGACCCCAAGTACCTTCGGGGTGAAGAATGTAATCATGTTTTTTTTCTTTTAGGTTTCCATTATGGTTACGCAGAACCGCGCCTGTCTGTTCGTCGAGATTGTTGAGCAGGCTCTCTGCCTTGCCAGCGAGGTCCGCGAACCATGACATTTATGTATGTTACGGTTTCACCTGAGAATTCATAACATTTCTATAATTGTATACACTTATTATAAATATTTACTTATCCATCAATCAATGTTATAAACTTTTAAAAAATTATTGAAAACCTTCATGAGAATGTAAACCAAAGTTTATATTTATTTAAAATTTTAATTAGAATTCCTAATCCAATCACAACATCTCTCGATTTCACTGTTGTTGACAAATGAGTAATGAGCAGTGTTGCCAGCTCGGTATTTGCAAAAGTTACCTGAAATATTTACAAAAGTAACCTTTTAGTGTAAAAAATAACCTTTCGATTTTTTTTTTCAAATGAATTTCAAATCAGTACTTATCTGAATATTTATACTTATTTATTATACATATAATATTGATACATACTAAATTTGCATTTCAATTCATTTATCAATTTTATTCTCTAATGAGTTGGATACAACTGCAAAACCCATGGGATTGTTATTAGTCCTCATTATAGAAAAGATACAAAGTCAGGCACACACATGCGTAGTAAGTACTAAGTAGACGTACACTAATATGTAGGAAATTATGTTATCTCTGATACAATACAATACAACCAAAACAGTGAACAAAAATTAATGAAATGATACGACGAGCAACGGCAACAAACGAATGAATTTATCCGAATTCGATTTGATCGAGTGAGTAAGAAAGATACAACACGTGTTGGTTTAGTAAACGAGTACGACGTATTGTTCTCGTAAATCGTATCTACCGCTTTTTTTTAAATTTAATTTTTAACGACTCTCTTTTAATTGTGAGCAAACGCAAAGGAAGCTTGCCAACATAAAAATTTAATGTAGCTTTCCCTTTCACGTTTTATATGTGAGAATTTATTAAAACAATTATTCTACAAATTCAGAAATATCACCTTAAAGTAACCATTTCACTAGTGTAACCTAAAAGTAACCAACGGAGTAAAAAAATCACCTAAAAGGTTACAAAAGTAACCTTCTGGTAACACAGGTAATGAGACAACTTTTGTCATAATTCAACAGACACCAATTCAGTGTGACCAGATTTGAATCGAACATTATGTCGGCTGCTTGCCCGAATTCTGCTAATTTATTTTTGTGTCTCACTTCATCTAAATAATCTTTCAAAACTGAAATTCTTGAAACTAACTTCATGCTACCAAGCTTTAAAAATCCGGCATTGTCAGATTTTGATAACCAAGACGGAAACATTTCATTCTTTTTCCACTAACCACTTCGAATGATAGTTCTGGATATATTTTTTTTCATCAAATCGTGTTCGTGAAATATATTCTATAGTAAAGATACACTTTTGTCGGGAATTTCTCTAACTTTGTATAATAACCTCTCTGTCTCCCATATAATTTGTTATCCCTACAAATTTTTTAGCGAGATTTCTAAATTTCTGCCAAAAACTGCAATCTTTTCTGTTATACGACGTAGATCTCTCTCTATTTCTCTTTCTGCCCTAAAATGGAGATCGAATTCGGAAAAAATCGCATATTTATGCTAAATCTAGTCACACCGTACCAATTTCACCAATTTGTATGTATTCTATATACATTGATATATCGAATTCACTCTATGTTTATATTATGTAGTACGATGCATCGAATCGATCCGATGCTTTGAAAAAGCTATTTTCTCAAAATTTCGATTTTTTTCATAAAACATCGAATTAATGACAATGAGCTAATGATTATACCTGTTTATTACTGTTTTAGTTCTCTCTCTGTGGTCGCTCTCTCATGGCTGAGGATCGTGGTCATCGACGGATGTGGATGGTATACACCTAGTTTGGATAATCTGCTGTTGTTCATCGCGTCTCTGGCGACCGAGCAAAATTTAATTGAAGATAGGCCTCTCACTTGATCACTCCATCTGGTTGCATTGGTGCGCTTAGCGGTCCAGGGTATCCTCAACATGCGCCTCCAGCACCACATCTCGAATGCATCAATCCTCTGCCTTTCTCTGGCTCGTATCGTCCATGTTTCTACACCATACAGGAATATGGGGAATATTAGAGCGCGTATTAGCCAGGTTTTGGTAGTGGTGGTAATATTCCTTTTCTTCCAGATGACGTTTAGTCGAGTCATCGCGTCCCTAGCTATACCAATACGCCTCTTTATCTCCGGTACACAGCTGCCATCGTTGTAGACTAGCGCGCCCAAGTACATGTAATGGTCTACAATGTTAACCCCTGGGATGATGTTGTTTGGTCTGGACAGTTTTTCGTCACGGTCAACTACCATTAGCTTCGTCTTGCTCCTATTTACTGCGAGACCCATGCGATTACTTTTGATCTCGAGTCTCTGAAACCTGCATGTCTTCCACAGATGTTGCAACGAGGACAGTGTCGTCAGCACGTAGATTTGATATCCGCTTTCCTCCTTTGCTCCAATTTTCGAGCACATTCCGGATAATAGACTCCTCATATATATTGAACAGTGCCGGAGATAGAATGCAGCCCTGTCGCACTCCCTTTTTGGTTTCGAAAACATTTGAACAATCGGTGCCGATTCTGACAAAAGAGCGGTTCTCAATATATAAGCGTTGAATCAAGCCAATCAGGTGTTCGGGAACTCCCATCTCGCGTAGCACAGTCCACAGCTTATCCCATTGGACGCAATCAAAGGCCTATGAAACACAAGATGACTGGGCAATTAAACTCTTTGCTCACGTTATTTTTTGTATTGTAGTTTTTACTTAAAGTTTCAGCCGCATTCGGCGGCCTTCCTCAGAGAGTTGACACGGCTCGGCGGACACTCTAAAACTACAATCCAAAAAATTACGTGAGTGTTTACCGTTTAAAATCTTTAAAAATGACAGATTACCACGTTAGTTTCTATAATAAAACTCTCTGCTCTTTTCGATGATTTGGCGAATGTTGATGAGCTGTTCCCTTTTACCGTCGCCCTTCACAAAGCCAGCCTGTTCTTCCGGTATTTGGGTTCTAAGTAAGTGGTTGTGTGGTGGTGGATTTTGCTTGCATGAGAAATCAATGCTATGGTCCTATAGTTACCACAGGTCTTAGTGGAACCTATTTATGTAGGGGATGAACATTGATTCAGTCCACTCTGTTGGCCATTCTCCCCTTTTCCACACATCATTATATATTTTCATCATTAGTGCTGTTCCTACTTCTCCCAAGTTCCTCAGCAGTTAGGCAGGGTTTCCATCTTTGCCAGGCGCCTTTCCGCACTTGAGGGCTTTAATAGCGCTCTCCACTTCCGTACGAAGAATGTTGGGTTCGTTGGGTGACAGCTGCCCGAGGTATTGGGTTTTCCGTATCATATAGAGCTGCACAATATCGCTTCCATCGTTCCACAACCTGAGACGTGTCTGTCAGGAGTTTCCCGCTTTCGTCCTCTACGGCGCAAGTTGTGATGCTTCGCGCCCCAGACTCTTACTTTGCGAAACAAGTCCCTGGTTTCGCTTCGTATGTTATGTTGTTCAAGCTCAGTGCACATGTTGTTGATATATGCATTGTAATCCTGGCGGCACTTTCTTTGGACTTCGCGACTGAGCTCTGAATACCGATCCCGGTCAACAGCTAACTCGTCGTTCCAAGATAATGCGACTAGTCGCAGATGTTATCTAGTCCTTTATGTCCTGGCTCTTGACAACAAGTTGAGTGGCAACCTGAGTGATCATTTGCTTTAAGAGACTCCATTGACTGTGTGGTGTGCCTTCAAAAGAAATGTTCACGAACAGTTGGTTGAAGTCCTGTCTATAGCCAGCCAAATCTACTTTACGCAGATTAGGGTTTGTTTAGGCCTAACTATTTTCTTAAGACGAATCCGTATGGCTGCAGTTAGAAGTTGGTGGTCTGACCCACAATCAGCACCTGGGTACGTAGTACAATTCATTATACCTCCATCGAGCTGCTATCAAAATGTAGTCGATCTGGTTTCGGTATCTATCGCCGGGAGAGACCCATGTATATAGCTGCCTAATATGATGGTGGAAGCACGTATTAGCAAGGCAAAAACTTTCTTCATTGCAGAATTGAAGTAGACGTTCGCCGCGCTCGTTGCGTTCACCGATACCGCTTTTTTCGAGAACTTATTATAAATATTTTAATGATTTTATTTTTATAAAAATTAAAAGGAAAAAATTCAAAAATGTTACCTACGGCTAGTGACATAGCGCTGCATAGACGTATGATATAATCTTTGGACGTATGGGGAGGAGATCTAACCGTAGAGAATAAAGATATGCGACGATGCGTAGAGTAGGATGTGCTTGTTTGGATCTAACTCTAAGTAAGATTATTTAAATTAAGCTATTCTATTGGTTCTTAACAAACACATCTCTCACTTCTCATCCTCCCACATCTCTTGTGGAAACGCAACTTAAAATTTTTGTTTTCATCATAAAATGGTAATGCAGGTTTCGAATAAAACGACGATGAAAGTTATTTTATTTAATATATTCACATGGTGTCTCACTTTAACAAAGTAACATGGTTGAGACCGCATCATATTAGGAACTTAGTCCTAATACTTTAGGAACGCACCTCATTAAATAAATAAATAAATAATTATAGTAATAACTTTTCACTAACAAACATTAACATAATAATGACTAGATTAATTTTCTGATCTTTGTATAAAAATGATTAATGAGGAGATTGGAAGTGTCTTGCTTTTTCTACCATCACTAAAAACGCAAACGAAAAATATATCATCTGACTCGACATTCACATCAAACGGGGAACAAGCGAATGAAGCAAATAATAAATATGTGATACGATTGAAATAGAAAAAATGCGTTTTTTAATAGAAATGTTACGCCCAATTAGAAAAAGAAATGCAGAATGTGCCCAAAATAATAGTCTAATCCAATTCGCTGAAATAAAAAGCGGGTGTTAAGTAAATCATCGTTCCAGTTATGCCGAAATATAACAATCCACGTAGTATTTATTTTGAATTAATAAATAAAACCTACTCAGTGCTTCTCTATGCAAGTCAAATTTCAGTGGGTTGCGCTATAGTAGGTTACTATGATTCTATAAACACACTTCATTGGCTAGGTAGGATTAACTTATTTTTTTTTTAATAATAATGGGTTGGTTTTGGCATATCTGGATCCAGTACCCTTAGTACAAGTTTTTGCAAGTTGATTAAGAGCCTCGCAACCTATAAAATAATTAACAACTCCCAAAGCGGATACACTCATTAAAAAAAGTGATTTATATAAAGATGTTATGTATAAGTAAGAAATAATATTAAGCAGATTTTTTCCTAGTCAAAATTGATCCGCCATTTTTTACAAATAGTAACATGTTGTAAAAAAAACTTAAGGCGAAATTATGGAGCAAAAGAACTATTGTTACGATATTGTAACAGTTAAGGGAGCTCGTAAACAACTTGTGCAAGCTCATGCTAGGGGTGCTGCTATGAGTTGCTCTGGGAGCAGAATGTTCAACTCTTGGGCATTCCCTGAGGGGTGGCAGTTTCCACCATCTTCTTGTACTTCCCGACCAGTTCAGGCAAGTCGTAGGCGATAGCGACGTCGAGCTTAGTGATTGGACAGCCGCGGAAGTAGGTGCAGGTCGCGGATAGCTGCTGGAACTCGTAGAGCGGGTTCAGTCGGAAAAAGTCTCGATACGTCTCCGGATCGGGGAGATCATACCTAAAATAGCATCGAAATTATTATAAGTTTGATAATTTGCTCACAACTTTTAATTTAACATTTGCACATATTATTTTTTCTGCGAAGTTGAATGAAAATTAGGTTTAAAAAATGAATTTTAATTTAGAATTCAGCTAGGTTTCTTTTAAGGTAGATTATTCAGATCATAGCCGGCACCGATATTGATGATACTGGCTACTTTGCCAATTAATTGCGAAAATAAGTTTTTTTTAAAATGATGTTGAGTTAGTGTTTGAATTTCAGATAGAAGGAAAAATATCATCCATGCCGAGCACAAATTCGCTTTTCCTACCCTCGGAATGGAAGCCTTGTTGTTAACGTCGAAACTGATATCCTCTCTCGTGTCAGAAAAAGAGGTATTTTGTACTTGGCATTAAATATACTGTTTACATACCTAGAAATGTTGGTAAGTGTGCTCAATCCCTCATAGATGTGATAATTCTGGGGGTTTTCGATGATGGCATCGGCAATGAGCTTTCTGTTGCCGAATATTGTTTTGTGGTTGTAATAGGTCGTCAGGTAACAGTCGACCATCTTTGCATGGTTTCTTACGCGTACCTGCAATATTTTACTCTTTAATTATAGAAACAATAACCATACCATATATTATTTTAATTACAATTATTAGAATTGTCTCAAAATAATTATAATATTTATGTATTGCTAACAATAAATTTTCTCTACAAATCGATGGTTGATATGGTTAATGTGCAATTTTGATTCTTCGTCCAGACTGTCGGTTATATGATATATCGATTTTCATGTTAGCTTGGTTCTTAAACTATGTTCATCAATCAAAAGAGTGTTAAATTTATAATAGAAGATAAGAAGTGTTAAAATTATAGTAGTTTAATAAATACCGCAAATCGTCGGGCGCTGGAAATCTTATTTTCAATACGCCTATCGACAGCTTGTCTCAAGTCCTTCAAGAGTTCGCGTTCCTGAGCTTGTAGGAGCCGAGCCGGAGCACCTGCCTCTAGTGGAATGGACCAAAGGGACACCGTGTACATCACTGGAGGCTGTGCTGAACTCATAAGTGGAGAAATGTTCCATATTAATGCGCTCTGGACACGCATTAATTCCTCAGGCTTCACTGTGTCCGCTTTGTTTAGGACAATGCGAGTCTATAATAGAAATTATTTAACACATAAATTCATTTTAAGTAATACATTTTTTTTTGCTTTTTTTACCAACAATATTAGTTCTTTAAAAAATTATATATTTACAATAGCAGTTAAATCGCTGTTTTTACTTTTACTCACATCATCACATCACGTTGAACTTGCAAAATTTGATTATTATTAAGCGGTTTGTATTAAACCACTGCAATCTTTTACATCTGAATTTTCTTTGTAAAAAATTAAGTTATAAAATTGGAATAAGCTTCAACGAAATGAGGTACTTTACCTGAGATTCCCTTCCCTTGAGTTGATCAAGAATGGCTTCAGTTTCAGGGCCGACGTCAAGTTTAGAAGGATCATAGACGAGGAAGATAATATCAGCACGGTCTATAAACCATTGACACGCGTCGTTGAAGGGAAATACGCGTGACACTTGCTTCCTCACTTCCAATATTCCAGGTATTTCTACTATATTTACCTAGAAGTATTAAACCAAATTATATGCAAATTAATAGGTCGAAAATAAATAGATCATTAATGCTAAAGTAACATTAATCTAAGATATTAAGAGCTATAAAATATTTTTACTGTTTTAATTGATATATACCTTCTCCAATAGTTTGCTAGGATATTTAAGTCCCCTTAACCGTTCTTCTAAGCCCTGTCCGAATTTCTGAAGCCCTGAGAAAGTCCAGTCTGCTGCCAGCTGTGTACCGTCAAGTACTTCAGGCTCTTTACCATACATCAGGATGTTGAAATACGCGGGGGACGGCTCGGCACCTAACAAATACGTTACGATTATATTCATAAAAGTATAAACAACCCGATTTACTGAATTATTGATTGAATTTTAAAATTAATTATATGTTTTTATATATATAGTAATAATTACAATATTTCATTCATAATAATTGAGGAATATTACTGTTGTAAAAAATAAAGTTTTAAACCTTACCTGTTCTTAAAGACCATTCAGAAAATTCAATTCCAGTTAAATAATTCAATATCGAAGATTTGCCTCCACTCCATGGTCCCATAAACAGCACCAAGGGTTTGGAGAATATTTCCGGGTCACCAAAATGTCTATTACTTAAGTCTCTGTATTTGTATAGACCTTCTAGTGGTTTTATAGATGTCTCATACAGACGCTTCAAATCTCTGAGAACGATATCTGCAGATTTTTCGATAATTAGTTCTGATTCACTGGCTTCTTCATCCAATCTTAGAATTTGAACGATGTGGTCCCGTGGCCTTAGATTTTCAGGAATCTCTATAGTCTGTGCAATATCAAACGACAATTTCTTTATAATTATTTGTTACAAAATTACGAAAATCCACAAAGGTTAATCATTTTGTGTGTAATCGTAGGAGTACCATATTTATAAGGTTTAACCGATATTGATAAAATTTTATTTGTGACTCTAAGTGAGTACTTCTAGCACTTTGGTCTTTGTATACTTAGCTAGAATAGCAATAACATTATTGTGTTGATATAAATTCTAGCAAGCATTTTCCATATTGCTAATAATATTGACATTACAATATCAAGTGCTATCAAAAAAGTATTAACTTACTAGTAATAAATCTTCTTCAGGCGCTCCCTCTTCTTCAGTAGCTTCCTCTTCTGAAGCTTCCTCTTCAGATTTCTCTGCCTCGTCACTGCTTTCCTTATCTCCTGCTGAATCATCGGCTTGTTCTTCAGCTGATTCTTCTACTTGACTTTCCTCTTTTGATTTATCCTCAGCACTAGCTTCAGCGGATTCCTTTTCAGCGGTATCTGATTTCTCTTCTTCAGACTTATCATCTTCTTTAGATTCTGTTTCTTCTCTAGATTCTTCAATTTCTTTTTCTTGGGAATCGGAATCCTGTTCACTTGCCTGTACATCCTCCTCTGATTCAGCCTTTTCTTGAGATCCATCGTCTTCAGTTTTGTCTTCGTCACTTTCCCGTTCAGTGTTCACAGCTTCATCGGTTTCTTTTGACACATCAGCGGATTCCTCAGATTTCTCTTCTTCTTCGGCAGTCGCTTCTGCAATTTCTTGTTCCTTAGATTCACCACTTTCATCTTTGCTTTCAGCGTCTACTTCTTGTTCACTTGATTTTTCTTCTTCTTGTGTTTCCTCTTTACTATCTTGTTCTTCTTTACTATCTTCGGAATCCTGTTTGCTGTCGGCCTCGTCCGTTACCTCGTCACTTTCTGTAAATAAATAAAACAGAACAAATGTAAGCAATTGATGAATTATATATTTAATTTTGTTAAGAATATAAAATATTACTGAATGTTGGTTAATTTATGGAGATTACAGAACTTATCTTAAACTTTTTAAAAGTTTATTTAAATTATATAATAATAATTTTTACCTTTTTCGATATCTTGTTCTTCAGCAGATGCTTGTTCTTTGCTGTCTCCATCGTCATCTTTCTTACTTTCATCTGCCTGTGTTTCTTCACTGTCAGCTTCTACAGTAGCATCTTCCTTAGACTCGTTTTCGTCAGACTTTTGAACTTCTTCTTCGTACGAGACTTGAGACACGTAAGGCTCTTCAGCAACTTCCACTGATGGTACATCTTCTGATACTTCAGTGCTCTCTTTACTACTTGTGTCTTCTTTACTATCATCTGCTGCTGTCTCATCTTCTGCTGAAGTTTGTTCTTTCGTATCGTCATCTATAACTTCAGTAGATTCGTTGTTTTCTGTAGAAACTGAAATATTTATAAAATATATCACTTTATATTTTCCATCAAAATTTGCAACCTTTTACTATAAGTTCAACGAGACAAGTATTTTAGGGAAAATAAAATAAAGCGCAAATTAATTTTTAACTTGTTAATAATTCTTTAAGTTAAATATATTTATGAAGTCTTTTATAATTATGGTGTCTATTCATGTTGAGTTTTTTTTCCTTTTTTGTTTTTTGTAAAGATTCCTACAAAAATTTATCCAATCCTTATCTAGACGTCTATTTTTCTCGAACTAGCTACTAAGTTGACTCAGTAGCTAAGTAGCTACTAAATTAATCGTATTAATTTTATGCTATGAAATAATAAGTCAGTCTTATAATAAGTAGGTAAAATAAAAAAATATTTGTTATAAAAATGTATTTCTTAAATAACGTTTTTTATGTACCTAAAATAACTAGAATTTTCCAATGTGTTTAATAGTTATTCTCCTATTCGGGACGGAGACAAATACCACAAATCAATAACCGCGAAATCGGTCCAGCCGTTCTCGAGTTATAGGTGTTCCAATAGCAGAAAATAAATATATTGATTTTATTATTCCAATTGTATTATGTAACACTTAGATTACCAAAGAGAGCATATTGGCAAGAGTACAATAATAACACATAATTACGATGACCTAATAACAAACGTGATTTAAAGTGTGTTACTACGAAAACATTCTTTATAGCTAGAAAAGGTTGGGCGCCTAGACTTTTTAAAAATAAAAAAAATTACAGAAAAAATTATGAAAGAAAAAATCTTAACTAAGAGAGGAGTGAATCAGTCGGAGTTATAAATTAACAAAAGTATTGAGGTGGGACAGTTATTGTATTAAAATGGTGTTCGGTATGACAGTTTATAGAACCTTATAATTTAAAAAAAAAACATTAATCACGATTCTTCCTGAACATATTGAAAATTATGTTATAGTTTCAAAGTTTTAGGTAATACGAAAATAAGGTTCGTGAATTTGTGCTAAGTACAAAATGTTTATTCTTATAAAAAAAAAAGTTCTAGCTTCCTAGTGTTGAGAAAAGGTCACATCGTCGTTTTCCTCTGCGGCTGAAAGCTTGGCGCAAGAGTCCTATAAATGTGGGTGCTTCCGCTGCACCTCACAAGGTGCATTTTGGCTCGTCTAACGGAACATTTTCCTTTTATCTGTTTTTTTTTGACGAGAGCAACAAGCCGGTGCCGGTCGAATCTGACGTAGTTAAAATAGATTCTCGGTCTATAAAATGCTCAGTCAATTCGAGGTTATTCCAATAATAGAAAACTGGGAATTTTTTAATTAGATGTCTTTGAAAGTGATGTCATGGCAGCTTCCTTTATGTAATGACTTTACGTTACTATACATCTATCTACTTTTTATAGACGTGACCAATTTGTGTTAGATCGATATTTTTTGAAATCGACAGGTGTATGATGAGCAATAGAATTCAATAGTTTAAAATTAAATTCAAAGTCACCGAGCGAAATAGTTAAGATTACGTTAAGAGTAATTTGGTAAATACGTTTTATTTCTTTTTTTTTAATTAAAAGTCTATAACTGGGTATTGGGTAAGAAATTATATTGAATGTGTACGTCGTTTTATGCTGTGGTTTCGATGAATCATAAAAACGGCGATCTATCTTTAGTTTTATAAATCAGAAAAGCTCCCTTATAGTTAAAATTGGTTGGGGGTACGGGTTAGAATACAATTCCTCTGCCACTAGGAGGGCATTTCGTAAGAAGCGAGTAACCCAGCACTCCTTAGTGGTAGGGTATTCGTTACTACTTTGCGAGTACCAGCATGCGTATATGACCTCCGATTGTCTGTGACGTATTCTGGGGGCTTCGCATATTATAGGCTAGACCTCTACTCCTTCCTCTCCCATCCCAATTATATTACAGTTCTAGTGGACTCTAAATTTTTGGTCAGGGTCAGCTGTAACCACAACATTATTCTCTGCAAATCCTCTTCCTCACTCGATTTTGAGGGCAGCCACCGTCACTCATGAATTTGAAAAGTTACATAAGAATACTCCCATATATTGCTGATTAGGAGGAGGTCTGTTCGTTTGCTACATAGCTGTCATAAAAAATAATAAAAGGCATATTCTGGGAAAAATAACATTTGTTGTCCCCATTTGACCAGACCAAAAGTCCTGAAACCACTAAATTCATTGGAACGGAGAGGAAGAAGAGAGGAATGGAGCTGGCGTAAATATGCATATAAAAATATAAAAAATAATATTTTTGACGTCTAAAGATTTTATTTTATAAAAATAAAATATTATTAGTCCATGATCTAAAAATAATATTTCTTTAATAGATATACGAAATTTTGGTTCAAATAGATTATGATAATAGTATTTTTTATTCTATAAAGTAAAATGCGCAGTTGACTTGATTCGTAGAGTGAGATTAATAAAAATAATACAAAGTTTATTATGATAAGTTCTGTCCTATTGAGCACACAATAGTATCGTTGAACTTACTATCGGTCGAAAGCTTTTGCAGATATAATTTAATGCAAACAACATATTAATAAAATCATTCAATTCAATAAGACACTTACTCATTTTTCCTTAAAGTTTCTATATTTAATCTTTCTGATAAATAAAGAAAGTTCAATCCACCACCAGTCCAGACGAGAATTTATTCAAAATAGGAGGCGTGCCGCGAGTCGTCGTGGATTGAACTATCTATCTTTTTAATAAAATGTTTTATTTTTAATCAGATATAAATATAAAATTAATACATTTTATAAGCATATTGTACAAGAACAATTTTTTTTCTATGTTGACAGACAACCTCTAACTTTCAGGACAGGATTCCTAATAAAATTTTTAATAAGTACCATGTAATATTGTTAATATTTTTAATACAAAACCATCTGAAGTTCGCCTGATTTCAATTGGACATCAATCACTGGTCCTCCTATTGACATCAGTTTTTTAATGCTACTTTATTTGTAACTAGCGTCCCGTTCCGGCTTCGCAAGGGTGGATATTTTTTTTTTAACATTTTGGCGCTCCCATATTTCGTTGCCCCCTATCACCGCGTTGCCCGCTGCGCTGCGTGGCGCTCCACATCGCGCCGGCTCGGCGGGGTGTATTTTTTGTTTATATTGATATTTTTATTTTGTAATATCTTTTTACTGGAAAGTCCGATTTCAAAACTTCAAAAAGTAATCAACAGGTATTGAATCAGTGTTGAATACGAAATTTATTTGGATAAGAATTAATACAAAGTTATGGAAAACATGGTCTGATTTTAATAGGCATTTTTATCAACTTAAAATATAAAAAAGTAGTTATACAATACTACAATAGTTGGACATATGGTCTCGCGGAGTTTTTTGTAGATATTGATACGTTCTATAATATTGTACAACATTTTTTTGTTCTATCATCAATACTTTCTGCAGCGCATGCGATGAAAGATATTTTATGGCTAATTTTTTTCCACCTTGGGTTGGTTTTAGTGAGAACTTCTGGGGATCTCTAATTTTTTCTTGTAATAAATATAGCCTATTTTACTTAGGGATAATGTAGCTTTCTAATGGTGAAAGAATTTTTGAAATCGGTCCAGTAGTTTTTGTGTTTATTCGTTACATACAAAAATACAAATCTTTCCTCTTTATAATATTACTTTAGATTGGGAAAAGACAGTGTGTGAAGAATAAGACACCGGAAAACAAGAGACACGCGATCGTAATTCTTCAGACACTTAACAGTTTGAGTGAGGTGCAGTTTCCAAGCAATTTGACGAGACCATAATTTTATACTAGGGGATCTTGGCATATACTACATGTAGTGACTTTGAAGGGGAAGGGGTATAAAAACTGTAAAAATGGGACACATAGTATGAGTACGTTCTCTTAAAAGGGTTAAGATTTATAGTAAAAAAAAATATTTTACCTGGTTCTACGTCCCCCGATTCGAGTTCTTTTAGCGCCTTTTCGATGTATGGGCGGCATTGTGATTCTGAAGGAATGTCGTCATCGGCTGAAATAGACAGTAAAAATAACATGTATATTAACATTAATATTATATTGTTTAGCAATTGCTTTTACAATATTTTTCATGTTGTGAAAATTACCTTCTTATAGTAAAAGTTCAATTGATAGATATTTATTATATTTTACTTACATGTATTGATTAAATGATTAAAAAATGAAACTTGAAGCTTCCTTTTTTTATAATCCTTTATAATATTATGATAATCCTTCTATGTCCTATATATTTTATGTCAAATGCAATATAATAAATACAAACTACAACCAATATTTCGTATTATTCGTATAACTGTGTGATCGTTGTGTTTTTTTAATTTTTATACCTAAAATTACTTATGAGAGACAAAGGACATGTTTCGTATTTGTAGGATAAAGATTTTTAGCTTTACATTAATATTTTCACTAAAAAATAAAATCTGACTTAAAAGATATGGATGGTATTTATTTAGGTAATATTGTAATAAAATTTTTAATTTATTATGAATTATTTTAGGAATTTAAAAATGTTTAAATACTAAAAAAACGATCTTCCATCAAACCAACTCATTACCTACCATAATTTTGCATATTCCGGGTACTTAAAGTACTAAACATTTTGATAGGCGAGTCACATACTATCATAGTAAGTTTAAAAGCTTAAAAAAGGCAAGCATAGCACTTAAAGATTTTTGGAAATTAAAACATTTTAAATGTAAATTATTTCATCTAAATAGTCAGTAGCGTTTTCTCTAAGTGACCAATAAGTCTTGTGTGTCATAACATAATAAATTCATCGCGAGCTGCTGGGGTTTGATTTATTGTTTTACTTTTATATCTAATATTAAGTTAATCAAGCACTTTAAAATCACAGGTCCTTTGGCACTAGATAAAAGATTAATTATAGTACATAAATAAGCATTTAAAAATACTTAAACCCAGATGCATCACCGTGATATCCAGATGTGTATCCGTGATACATACCTACGCTATAATATGCATGTATTATATAAAATCTTGAATCACTCTGTCTATTGATTAAAAACAAATTAACATCCGTTGCATAGTTTAAGAGATCTAAGCGTACAGACAATAATGCTATGAAAAGGTAGTTAAATGTTTTTACTTGTTACAGTTACTTTATAAGCTATATGTACTTAAATTAATCTTAAAGTAGCTTATTGGTATCAGTAGCAGCTTTTAATTACGACATATTAATTAACGAAACCTTTGAAGTTTTCGTTGAGTTAGTAAAAGTAAGTAATTCTTAATAAGCAATGTTCCCACTCAAAGTTCTTCTAATTTCGAAGATAATTTGCTGACCTGACTTCAGTTTGAGATAGTCAATCATATTTTATTTTAAAATAGTTGATTGTACCTATTAATATTTATATTACGTGTATATACGAAAACAAATTCTAGAAAGATAACCTAAAACTAGACTTACTTGAAAATTAATTTCTAAAAGGGTTTTGACTTTATGCGGGATATTAGAATATAATAGTAATTATGTAAATAAGAAATGAATTAAAGGCGTTTTAAAAGAAAATGGTATTTAGGATATGGAACTGTAACGTCCTCGAAGGATTTGTAGAGGAAAAGTAAACAATAATGAAGCATTTGAGATTCAGCAGCTGGGTCATGTAAGCTATTTTAGATTTACGATACACTCGTACTTGATGCTTTCTTCTAGCGAATCGTTTGACCCAGATGATCGGTCTTACTACATTCCGAGCTTCAATCTTTCTGTACATGACTTGTCATTGACTTAGCGAACTAAATTTAAATCATCTAAATTTGTAGGCTGGGTAACTCCCACAATATAAATACATTTATGAATGAAACAGCTATGCTATTCCATATTAATATTTTTCAAATATTTTATTACTGACAGATTTATACAAAAATATAAAAATTAAACTTGATCCTTCGAGCCGGATCGAATATAGAGTTATATGCACATTATTTGCAATAAAGTATTTGGATTTTTAAAATAAACATCTGATGACAAGGTCATAGCTTTCATCAAATCATATTTAATACGAAAGCTATAAACGTATTTAGGCCAGTTATGTAAAGTTATGAAGTGGCCTATTTCCGTGTCAAACTTTTATAATGTCGTCATGATCCTATCGTTTTTCACAAGATGGCGTCGCGCATAACGACAAATCCCTGTATTTCTATTTGCGTAGCTATGCTGGATACGAGTCAACGCGTCCGTTCTCTCATAACTCTGTTTAAAATTGACCAATAATAATATTAATTAACACATTACAACCTTGCCTACTATATTTACTGTTAAGGTTATGACCAAAAATAGCTCACAACCGCGTTTTTACATAATTTCAGCGCAAGTTACACCGAAAATAGCAACGATGTAGTGACGCAGAGCGCAGCTCCCACTCTTGCGCTGCACGAGTCAGACTCACCTCTCGCCGCGAGCGCGAGCGCCGACACGGCAAACAATATGCACAACATGAACCTCCATAACTTTAATCTCTTGGTCCACATTTTAATAGGTTTCGGCCCGCTACACCGGGCTACCAGTCATTTGCACACACGAATCACGAACTACACTGAACAGAAGCTTTAGAGTCGGATTGACGCGAAGTGCATTCCCGAAGGAATGCAGCTCGCGTCGGTCGCGGTCACCTAGTTGCGGTATACAGATCTGCGACTGCGGCGTGGCAGGAGAAAGGAAAAGGATAGTTTACCGATAGTTAAATAGAACCGCAATTAAGTGGTCACGACAGTCGCGTCTGGTTCGCGGTCCACGGTCGGAGCGGACGTACTCTATTTCCGGAGACAGCACAGCATCGCTGGTCGAAGGGGTACTGGCGGCGCGCGGCGGCGCTCCCCGCACATCAAGAGCTTTCAGATTCAGCGGGCGGCTCGTGCCAAGCGCAGGTGACGCCGCGCGCCGTCACCACAGAGATGAGATTATATTTCTATTAAACTCTTCCTACTTTATAATCATAATTATTTCCTATGATTCAAACCATATACTTTTATAGGCCAAATAAAATAAATTTACTGCGGAAGCTCGTTTACATGCACAAATAAAAAAAGTCATTTATTATAAATGCATCATCGATCACTGTGTGAACACGCTTTACGTGATCTAGCATTCATCGACACGGACTCGCATCGTATGCGCAAAGATATTAATTATTAAACTTTCTTTTAATTATTAAATTAATACTACGAGTATATAAAATAAATAATTACGTTATGGTTTTGGGGTAGTAAAAAAATAACCCTTAGGTACACTATAACAAAACATCAATAATTGATAATAGATGTGACTATGAAAACCTCTCCACAACTTCTGTTCGTTTGGGATCGATCTCATTGTTTTACTATTAACTTAAAACGGGTTACTCAGTCCTGGGCTTCAGTCTGTGGAACCAAACCCTTATTAACGTTTATTTAACACACATAGTTTTAAGATATTGGTTGAAAACATTGTGAGGGATTCTCCATAATGTCTTCAAGTGTGTAAAGTCTGCCAACGAGTTATTTGCCATTATGGCAGATGGGTTAAAATTATAAAAGGTTTTGAGTCTTGAAAATTTTTGCTTCGAATAATATTGTATTTAATACTTTTGTCCGCCACGTAAACTGAAATATAATAAAAACCATTTTTAAACTTGACATAATATAAAATTATCAACTATAGAAAAATTAAGTTAGATACAAGATCGACAAAGACAAATATTGAGCATCATAATACAATTTCAGTTGGCACGAGTGATCGGCCACCCGCTTAGATATTTCAATCTGCCATTCTTAAAATTACTCAGTAACCAACGTGCATCTGATCCGACTTGGAATATGCATTGTAGGATAGCTATGATCAACATTTATAGTGCAAAATCAAAATATTACTAGAATTATGTCTAAAAAGGTCTCCTTCATAATAAAATTCATAAATCCTGAGACTTTCATCACCTTACCTGCGAACGAAAATGAGAGGTAATTGCCTCACCTTCGATCAGTCCACTGCCCACCAGGGCCGAGGCTAATTTAAAAAGTTTGATGCTTGAATTACACTGAAACTATTAAGGGAATGAAGTTTTCTTGATTCCTTCAATTAGTACGATAATTTATACATTACTAGCGGCCCGTCCCGGCTTCGCACGGGTGGATAATTTTTTTTTAACATTTTGGCTCTACCGCATTTCGGAGCCCGCTCTCTCGCCGCGTTGCTCGCTGCGCTGCGTGATACGCCAGTATTGTCTTGAAAATGTGTTGAATACGAAATAATTTATTTGCATAACAATTAATACGAAGGTATGGAAAACATGGTCTGATTTTGATAGGAATTTTCACATTTTAAAAGTATATAACTTTTAAAATGTGAAAATTTCTAATTATATTAGTTAAAATTTCTAATTATATTAGTAACATTTTTTGTTCTATCATCAATACTTTTCGCACCGCATGCGATGCACGACATTTTATGGCTAATTTTTTTGCCTTGGGTTGGGTTTAGTGAGAATTTCTGGGGATTTATAATTTTTTCTAGTAATGAATATGGCCTATGTTACTCAGGGATAATGTAGCTTTCTATTGTTATAAGAATTTTTGAAATCGATCCAGTAGTTTTTAAGTTTATTCGTTACATACAAAAATACAAATCTTTCCTCTTTAGAATATTAGTATTGTTAATTATGATGTTGGCAAGACTTATAATTTGAGTAGCATCCTGTTACTTGGTCTTGACGTTGCTACGATTGATATGAGTAGCATCCTGTTACTTGAATGAACTGATAAACACAAACCAAGGAAGTTGGGATTGCAAAATAAATACGCCATCACGACAGAATATCATGGATTATATCGCGAGTATTCTAGGAGTAACGCTCAAGCTCTAAGTCTAAAGTATAACCCCAGGAGGATGTAGTCAAGCCGTCACAATGTTAGTCTGCATATAGACTACTACAACACTCCTTTCTCTTTCTTTATTAATTAACAGTATAGATAAAAAAAATATTTTGTATTTTTTTTTCTATAATTCAAGTCTTGTTATTATTACGAACAAAAGACCAATAGATTGTTTAACGATGTGATTGATAATGGATGGTTCCCATCCTTTCCTTCCAAATAATTGTAGTGGATGATAGCTTTTTCTCTCTGAACAGCTAACTTTTATGTTAGTGTACCTCATCTACACTATTATATAAAGAGGAAAGATTCGATTATTTGCATGTTTGTTTATTGCGAGTACGCTCAAACTACTGAACCAATTTTGAAAATTCTTTCACTGATAGAAAGATACGTTCTTTCCGGGTAATACAGACTATGTGGTGTTGTCATAAATATTCTAACTAAAAAGATATGGCCATTTAAGTGCTATAACGTGACCATTTTGTACAGTTAAGGTTTTCTCTGGAACTACTCATCCGATTTTGAAAATTCTTTCACTGATAGAAAACTACACTATTCCTGAGTGACATAAGTGATGTAGTGTTGCCATATATGTTTTTTAATTAATAGCTTATGGGCATTTTGTTCCTATTGATCACTAAGAGAAACCTATAGTATTCTTGCCTCTCTTTCATTTTTATCTCTTTTCACTTTCTATATTATCTCTCTCACCTTTATCCATTTATCATTTTTATCTTTGATCTCTCTTTTTTCAAATAATGTAAAGCTACACAATTAGAGTGACAATATGAGGACACCAATTATAATATTGCTTCAAATACCCGGAGCGAAGCGAGGGCAGGCCGCTCGCTTATTTTTATTATGTCATTAATCTTTATTCCTCTTACTAACCTATTTTTAACGACTATAATTTAGGTACAGGTTTGAGTATTGTACAATATAAATCAATTTAATATATTTTAAATTCCATCCAACAAATGTGAATTTAATTTATACGGGATACTTATGCCAAAAACTTTTTTATATAATGCAGTTTGATAACAATTATTGTTGTCCTACAACAAGATATTATTTATCAATGTCTCGAGCCACTACTTGACCCTTGACACATCATTATGAAAACAAGATAATGTATCAGTCACACTGATGCTTCGAAACCATTTCCAATCATTTGGTAATCATGTGTTCAAGAAGTATTACATTATTTCCAAAAAAGTATGTGTACGAAAGTCGATTCTGTTTTGCGATTCTCCAGAGCCGTAGATATAGTGAAAAAAAAGTTACGAAAACGTCTTTGTACAATTTACACAAAAAGTTTGGCGGGAAATTAGTTGATTTCGCCGGTTTCCTTTTACCAGTGCAATATTCGGATTTGAGTGTATCGGCTTCTCATCTCTTTACTAGAAGTAGTGCCTCCATTTTTGATGTCTCTCACATGTTACAAACTAATGTTCATGGCAAGGATTGTATATCATGGTTCGAGTCTTTATGTCCAGTTGATCTGAAAGGAATGGCGAATGGATCTAGTTCCTTGACAGTATTTTTAAATGAAAAGGGTGGAATAATTGATGACCTTATTGTTACTAGAGTAAAAGATAACCAACTTTACATAGTCTCCAATGCCGGACGTCTGGAAGTTGATAAGCAGCATATGCAAGAGACGTCTGAAATGTATCGTAACAAAGGTAAGGATGTTTCTATAGATTTTTGGGATGTGAGTAACAGAGCTCTAATTGCAGTTCAAGGACCTAAAGCAGCTTCCAATATACAACCACTGACCGACATTTCATTGGGAGATCTAACATTTATGACTTCTCAAATTGGTAATGTGGCGGATGTCGAATGTCGAGTGACGCGATGTG
This sequence comes from Limenitis camilla, assembly GCA_905147385.1. NCBI lineage: Eukaryota > Metazoa > Arthropoda > Insecta > Lepidoptera > Nymphalidae > Limenitis > Limenitis camilla. The sequence continues at coordinate 7,072,009 of LR990245.1, read as the reverse complement.
GTTATACTGGAGAAGATGGATTCGAGATATCGATTCCGGCAGACAAGGCTGAAAAATTAGTTGAAACTATATTATGTTCTGAACAAGTCAAATTAGCTGGCCTCGGTGCTCGTGATTCACTTCGATTAGAAGCTGGTTTATGTTTATATGGGAACGACATCGATGAGAGCATCACTCCAGTGGAAGCCAATTTGACCTGGTTGATTGCTAAATCTCGTAGAAAGGAAGGAAACTTTCCAGGGGCTGATATCATTTTAAAACAAATAAAGGAAGGAGTAGCTAAACGGCGCATTGGTATAAGAATGGAGACTGGAGCACCGGCTCGGAAAGATGTTATAATAAAAGACAGCAAAGGGGAATTAATAGGAAAAGTAACAAGCGGTTGCCCCAGTCCATCACTAGGAGGAAACGTCGCTATGGGATATGTTTCTGAACAATATAAGAAAGTTGGCACTGAAATACTTGTTAACGTACGTGGAAAGGATATACCGTGTGTGGTCATCAAAATGCCATTCGTACCATCGAAATATTACGTTAAAAAATAAAATAAGTTATATTTAATTGAATAGTTTTATTAGAAATTATAAACATAAACAATAATTAAGTAACGATTATAACTACTATAAAATCAAACTACAATACCAAAAGCGAGTCCATATACATATTAATGAAAATATTATCATTTATCTAAAAACAACAATTGAGCAATATGTAATAAATAAATTCGATAGAATTCAAAACCTTCTTATGATACCAATTCGTTGTGCTTCTAGCATTTATAATACCGTCATCATAAAAATGTGCAATTATTAATAAATAACCAAGGCTTATTTAAGCTGCAAAGAATACTTACATGTCTCTATAAAAGATTTTGAAACAGTTAGTTTATTGCCAACATTAAAACACCCAATGTTCTAATAACCATAATATCATTCAAACGAATGATATAATGTTGTACTGAATTTCATACTAACACTCTTTTGTTTTTTTTTCGATCCCTTATGTGCAAGGGGTTTACTCAACAGACAGCCACATTCTTACTGCTCGATGCGTGGTATCTGTATGAATTTCAAAAAAAGAACAGTCATTCCCGCGCGTTTCACTACTATTCGAATCCCCGCCATTTTTATTTAATATTCTTATTGTTTTACTTTCCAACATTAAAGAACATATTGAAGTGAATTTTAATAATTGCACTATACAAAATGTTCATTAAAACTACAATAAATGATTGTTTCATCAGTACTTAGTTATTTGTATATACTCAGTAATGGATGATGTTAGGTTACTAGGAGTGGCTGTTTTAATGTAAGTTAAGTAAGTAAGCTAACTGTTTCAGAGTCTTTTATAGACGATTAATATTATGGGTGTAGATAGAGTCTTGTATGCAACTATTGATAATTAGGTATTAAACAACAGTTGCATAAATAACTATTAAAAATGTTTAAAAAGGTAGATAAAGTAGTTTAATCAATTTATTCATTTCTACTAAAATATAATAATAGTAATTGTTACTAGTAAGTCCGATTTGAAAAGTTGTAAATTATATAAAATCCTAAAATATTATTTACGTAAAAAATAGTAATGGAATAATAAAGAAAGGAATGTTATATTTTGTACTTTATCACTGGTCTACTTAAGTATGTTTTTCTCGTGTTGCCCTATTTACCTAATATTAAACGGATTATATACCTAAAAATACATTTATCATACATACATGAGCACGTTTTTTACTATATTTGTTAGTTGTTATTTTCTAATTAAACATATTATCATTAAAGTAGATGTATATCGTTCATTTAAACCACGAGTCCACCATCAGTTTGGTAAACTCATTCAAATAATGATTTTTCAATTACTTATTTTGGACTGTATGTAAGGAATGTCTGAATTCAAAAGATTTGTTTCAAACAACTGTTTGTTAATTAAGTCCTTAATCGCATATTTTTGCTATTCTTGGTTATGTTAAAAAGCTTTCAGATATTATATAATTTTAAACTGAATTTATTAATATTTAACATAATGGAGAAGTTTCATGATGTTTATAATGCTATATTTAATAGAATTGAAATATAGATCGACTAATATAACCGTGAAAAAATTTTTGAAATCCAATAAATGATTGAGAAACACATTATTTAAAAGTTTACGTATTTTAGCGCGGAACGATTGTGGGCCTCTGACGTCATTTCACCTATAGTCGAGATCGTCGCACCAGAGCGCTTGCGCTACTTGTATATGTTTTACGTATAACTGTTTGTTGATTATTTATAAGTAGTTTAGTTTTTATTAAAGCATAATGTAAGAAGATTTTGTAAAAGAACAGAGTGATAATTTAAGTAAAATTGTTATATGTATGTTATGTAGCGACGGAATTTTTTTCTCCTAATCCGCATTATGATAGTGCTGTAGGCATATTTTTTACCTTCAGCCCATATTATAATAAACAAAACAGAACACAAGCGGCACAAATAACAGCACGCGAATGAATGTATACATTCTAAGTGTATACGCGCCGCGTTGACTAGGTGAAGTGACGTCACAGGTTGGCCTGCCGCATGAAATGAAATTATTGTTACATTCGCAACTTCGTCGTCGCAGTCGCATAACTTTTTCATTTGTAGAGATATTTTAATGATTGTTTCAAATTTGCATTTTACTTTAATTTTTACAATTAATACAAATAAAAAAGATTGGAAACTTTTTCATTATCGAATATTATTTTTTATAATAAAGTCTCGACTGGAAGCTTCATTAGTTAATTAGGCATAATTTTTTATTGAAGAGAGACAGATATTACGCCAAAATTTTAGACACTTCTAAAAACGTTTAATATGTGTCTAATTAAATAAATTTAATTAATTAAAAATTGTATAATTAATACTGCATGATATTTACATGCGTTTTCACTGGAATTACTCTATAAGTGACATATCAAAAATATATACTTTTATCATGTAGAATCTTAATAACATTAAAAACAGGCGAAGTGGAAATAATTATAAATATTTTATATAGTAACTTACATCATAGGAAATTAGCTTTGTACAAATTACCCTATAACTCACAACTCAAAACTACATTGAACTTTCTAAGGCGACGTTTTACAAGGCACCAAAATCATACTATGTAATATTTTGTACTAATAACAAGCTAAACAAAATATATACTAAATACATACAAAACTTTAAAAATCTATATAAAAATTGAGGCATTTAGTATGGACGAATTCAGATGGAGTATTACAGGGAAGGCTATAAATTGAATAGTTTCTTTAACCCCATCTCAATTCGTCCAGTGTGTAATTATTATTATTACAATTAAGTACAATAACTCTATTTTAATAGTCAGTTTTAAAATGTTCATCCCAAGTTGGACGGATATATTAATACTAAGAATGTTTTATTGGTCAATTTTTATACTAATAAAAATACACTGCTGATAATTCAACAGCACAAGTTACATCCCTTTTTATACTATTAGGCCTTTAAATACATCTAAAAATGTTAAAAATAGGAATGATTATATTATTAGTGTTGTCTATGTAAATGCGTACGTATGTAAACGTAAAGTTTTTAATTAAAACAGGTATAAAACAATTCACCTGTTGTCAGTGCGGGTCTGGAGATTCGCTGAAGTTGGACTGCGCGAGACGAGCGAAATCTTCCGTCAATTCATTTATCTTCTCTGTATACTGGAAGGAGATAAAAGGTTAATCAGAGATCAAAAAGGAAATTAATTAATACCACTTAAACTTAATAATCATCAAGTATATTATTTATCACTATAATAATTAGGGTTGACTGTTTTTTGGTCACCGAAATGATTTATCTTTTATTTGTGTTATTTTCTCAATACCTATATCTATATTTATAAAAGGAGAAGCTGACTGACTTAATGACGATTATCAACGCAGGGTCTAAACTATAAGGGTAAGAAACTTGAAATTTTGAACAATGGTTCCTTTTATAACGCAGGGGAGCATTAAGAAAGGATTTTTGTAAATTCACCTCCTAAAGGAGTAAACCAGGGGTGCAAAGTTGTTATGAAACTTTACCGTTTTAGAAGTTATTCGAATGAAATTTAGTATGAAGGTTCTTCATTGAGTCATGAAACACGTGTAAAATATTTTTCGAAAATCAATCGTTAAGGGAGTAAAAGTTAGTATGAAAGTTCTCTGATTTTCAATAAATTGTTGTATTTGGGTTATAAGTTCCTAATAATGATTATTGTCGATTCCCTTATTGTTAATAACTACTCTATTTATAGTCATATATTAGAAAAATGTTAAAAACTTACTTTTGTTAGAAAAATAAATAAAACTGTGTTAGTATTGAATAAACATATTTTAATGAAGGAGGGTACATAAATTAAATATGGCAAACTAGATGACTTACATCAACATACGCATGTTGAGACGATGGCCGCGGCGCCTCCTTGTGGCGCTTCTCTTCCTGCACGCGACAGTTTATATAGTAGTTGATTTGGTTTTGCAACTTCACGAAAATCTTTCTGTATTCATCTTGTATTCTATTCATTTCATTATTTATGTGAGTATCCTTTTTAGCCATATAATTCTGAAAATTTACTTACATTTAAAAAGTATAAAATACTGGGACACTATCCCGGCTACGCACCGGAGTAACTTTCACTCATTATGGTTAACTAAAAACATAAAAAATTATCCTATTCATAGTTTTAACATATTTACTTCATCTTCTTTCCATAGTATACAATAAAGCCGCTTCCGCTGTCTGTTCGCTTAGATCTTTTAAACTACCCAACGGATTCTAATGCAGTTTTCAGCAACAGATAGAGTAATCCAAGAGGAAGGAATATATATCTTGAAAAGATCGATAAAAAAGTTCGCGATGGTATCTATGTTGCACCCGTGCGAAGCCGGGACGGGTCGCTAGTTTTTAATAAATTGCTTTTGAATAACATTTTTTCCACAAGCAAGCAAGAACCGATTTCCGAAATTACATTACTTCCGCAGACAGACAATACACATATAAGCTAATAATATATTATGTATGTATTTAAATTTTTTTGTTAAAACGTGAAAAGAGGACAAAACAACATACTCTTTTACATTTAAATTATAATATGAAGCATAAATTTCTTATAGAAATAGAACAACAAAGTGAGAATCCTTTTTATTTACGCCTTTGAAGCTTTACTATAAATGGAGAAGAAAGAGATGTTCTAGAATATAATTACACACTGCAATAACATTTTAAAATATAACATACCTTATATGTAAAAACAGTTCTCTTAGCGTTTTTATACTTTTCTTGTAAAATTTGATGATCTGTTAGTACTTTTTCATATTTTTCATCTAGTTGCGAAAGATTCGATTGCAGTTCCATCAACTTATTTCTAAGCACCTGGCATTCCTTTGCATCTGAGCTAGTTTTGGCTTTTAAATCTTCTTTCTCTTTCTTGAATACGTTCTCTAAAGAACCCAAGCGTGACAATTTATCTTTATATTTATCTGCCTTTAATCTCCAAGTGACAATCTCGTCCTTAGCTTTCTGACACTCACTTTGAAGTTCATTATGTTCTTTTATAAGTACAGATATTTCATTTTCTTTCGATTCTAATATTTGAGTGACTTTAGCTCTTTCTGATAGAATAAACTCTTTTAAAGTGTCTACTTCAGTGGCTTTTCTTTCTAAAAGGTCTTTTAATTTGGTGACAGTGTTTAATTGTTCGGTTTCCATTTCTTTTAATCGTCGTGCGCAATTCATTTCGATAGTTTTTATTTCGAGCGTAAATTTTTCTGCTATTTGGTCGCGTATTGCCTTTTCTTTCATCATAAGGGCGGTCTGAATAAATAATTAAAATAAGACGAGTAGTTTAAGAAATTTGGGAACAATGTACATATTTTTAATTATTGAGAAAAAATTAATAGCTATATATTACATAACAAATTTAGATTAGTTTACCTTGGCTTCTAAAGCTTCATCACAATCCTGTGCAATATTTTCAACACTGCCAGTACTTTGGGATAAATGGTCACTATCCACAGTATTGGTGGCTACAGAACGCAGATCGCTTAATTTTTTGTACCTCTCCATTATATAATTTTGGAAGAATTCCGCTTTACCTTTGAGTTCATTCATCAATGTTTCGTTGCTTTCTTGGGCAGCTTATTTAAAAAGAATTTACACATAAAGATATTACTCAAAAATTATAGTAAAATCGTTAAGTTATGTTTAATCTTACCCAATTTAACATTGCATTTGTTTAGCTGATCTTCGAGACTTCTAATATGTTTAAGTTGCTTTTCACATTGAGCGCAAGCTTCTATCTCCTTGCGCATTGCCGTTTTTTCTTCTAAAATAAAACAGTGTTGTATTTTTTTGATTTAAAATAATTTTATTGAATATTTTGAAAATAAAGATTAAATTAAATTATATTTTCAACATACCTTCAAGGAATTTATTAAGTTTGTCAGTGAACTCTTTCTGCTTGTCTGTGAACTCTTTGTGCAACTCTGATATCCTTTTATTGGCCCTTTCCAATTCTTCTTTAGCATTCGATAGATCTATTGTAAGTTTTTCAACTTGACGTTTCTCTTTTTCTATCCTCTCTATATAGTCTCTCTCTTGTGACTTGTATTGATCTAATTCTCTTTTTGTTTTTGTTTGAACATCCTTTAATTCTCGAGATACTGCATCACGAGCACTACATACCTTTGCAAATCAAATAAAAGCATTATTAAATTTGTAAAAATTCACATTTGTTGTATGGGAGCCCCCCCTTAAATATTTATTTTATTCTGTTCTTAGTATTTGACATTATAGGAGCAACAGAAATAGATCATTTGTGAAAATTTCAACTCTCTAGCTATCACGGTTCATAAGATGCAGTCTGATGACAGACAGACGGACAGTGTATTGTGTTACCCTGTAATTTAATTTTTAGTTTACTGCACTTATGTAGCTACCACTCACCTGTAAATATAATGTTTTCAATTCACCATTTTCTTTAAGTGTTTCCTTTAGTTGACCATTATATCTTTCTAATTCACGCAATAGATCTGAATTTGCTTCTTGTACAAGTGACGCGCGACTACTTTTTTCAGTTTTTAATTTGTCATATTCCATCTCTATTTCTGCGTATCTTAGTTCTAACTAAAATAGTAAGAACATACTTTTTAAATTTATATTTAAGTCAAACTAGTCAGTTAATCAGCTTTTACCATATTGCAAGAACGATAAAAGATGTTAGATTTGAATTGAATTTCAATAAGAGTTAATAGTAAGTATTCTGTATTTAACCAACAGTTACAGTACAGTCAATACTCTATAAAAGCAAGATATCATAGTGGTTGAGACATTGGTGTCTTACTCGGGAGGTCCAGGTTCGATCCTGGACACACAACTCTGACTTTTTTGAGATATGTGTGTTTTAAGAAATTAAGTATTACTTGCTTTAACGGTGAAGAAACCTGCACTCTTGCGAGTTCTCCGTGTTCTCAATGGTGTGTGAAGTCTGCCAACCAGCACTGAGCGAGGAGACCCGGCTAAGCTGTGGGCCATTGATAGGTTGTGATGATGACAGTATAAACTTACATTTTTAATTTCTGCTTTCAGATTCTCCACATCCTTCCTCATTTCTTCATTTTGTTGCTTGTAAGTTTCAAGTAAATCATTATCTGAGTTGGTCCCGAGTAAATCTAATTTATTTTTAAGTACTGCTATTTTTGAATTCAGTTGCATCTCAATACCTTTTTGCTCTTCTAATTTCGTTCGTAGTTCGGATTCCTGTTTACGGTGTTGTTCGAGGCGTTTATCTCTTAAAAAGAATATTAATAATAAATATTTAATTTTCTTAGCACTAAATAAATATTACAATTGCACGTTTTATTTTATATTCTTCAAGATTTATGTTCAATGGCCACATGTACATATTACTAACAATTTGACAAAGATTTGAAGCAATCATTAGTATCCTATATATACCTTTTCTAATATAACTAAATTAATTAGCAGAAATTAGCATTATGTTAGATGTGAATGTTGTCATACCGTTTAGTTATTTCTTCCTGCATTGTAGAAAGTTTCTGCATTTGAAGTTTGTAGCGACTTAGGACTTCTTTAAGCGTCGCTAATTTTCCGGGAGATGGCGGATCACCTTTATAAAAAAATTATATATATATTTTGAGCAAGTAATTTTTCTTGTCTATTTTGTCTGATTTTGATAACATGAAAAAGTTTTTTAGATAATAAATAAGATATAAATATTGATTGTAATACCTATATTATAAGATTCTGGTATTACTTCTGATAATATCTGGTTGAGAGTGGACCTCCAGTTTTCGTATTCGCGTTGACTCACCGTTACTTTATTACGGCACATCACTAAATCTTGTGCCGTCATTTCTAATTTAGACTGGAAATAATGCAATAAAATCTCAATAAAATTATAAATGTTCGTATGTTTAGATATTTGGGTGTTTGTTAATCGATCACAAAAGCAGCTGTACGGATTTCACTGAAATTTGAAGCACCTACTTTTAATCTGTATTAACACAGGTAACTTTTTATTTCAGAAAAAAATTCAGAGCTCCTGGAAGATAATAATAAAGGATATTTACAATATTTTTAAAATTATATGTTTCTTGATAAATCTAAGTACTTATACGTGGTAATGCACCCGTGCGAAGCTGAGGCGGCTAGCCTAGTATAAAATAAAATGTAATGGTGATAAATCAGCATCATTCTTTGTAATATAAATATATAATAAAATGAAATAATAAAAAACAAAAATATTGCATAGGCATTGGATTATTTCGTAAAAAAATAAATAATGATTTTTATAAAAAGAATCATGGCAACAATTACACCAAACTACCTGTATAATACGAAAAATATTTATAATCATGAGATCTAAATAAGTTTAATAATATTATATTCACCCCGAGCTCTTTGACTTGTTCCCGAGCAGCATTCCTTTCAGTGGTAAGCTGTAATACTTTTTCCTTAAGACGAGAAGCATCACCGTTTACTATACGTTTTTGAGCTGCATCCAATTCATTGGCTAATCTATTTATGGTGGCTCCTTTGTCTATTAAAATTTCTTCCTTTTCCCTCTCTCGTTCTTTACATCGCTTTTCGAGGATCTTTATTTCATTATCCTACAAAAATATATGCATAGAAGATATTTAAGGAACCTTAATGTGAAATTTCTTTATAACACCAATTATACCAAACACAATATTAAAAAAAAATTGTTCGTCTGTCAAACTACTGCACTACTACCAGATTTAAGAAAAATAGTAACGTCTTTTTATAGAGGAGTTAAACAAAAGCAAAAGCTTTAAAATTTAAAGTAATACCTTCTCATCTAATCTGTTTTTCACTTTTATCAAATCATTCTGTAATCTATCCATTTCTTCACGGTGTCTGGAATAAAATATATTAATTTAAAAAATACGTTTTATTTAAATTACTAATTTATTTATATCGGAGAAATAATTATAATGGTGGTAATTTAATTTATTTGAATAGCAACACTGTCATATGTCAAACTCAATAGTAACAATGTCACAGATTAATAGACGGTATAGTGTACCTATGGTTGATTATCGATGGTACAATTTATTGAATTAGTTTGTGTCAGTCTGTGTCGTATAAATCAGTTCAATCGATAAACAGTGCCACAGATTTATCTGGCCCGGAGGCCAAAAGAGGAACTAATGAATTTACGACGCCATTTTTAAATGTCAATCTGCCTGTATTAATCGTACATAATATATAAGTATCATACCCATAATACAAGCTCTGCTTAGTTTGCGAGTAGACAATGCTGTGTAGTAGAATGTTCTGAATATTATTATTATTACCCAATTTATTGCAAAATTTATTTTTACTGGCGACTCAGATTGCGATAACAGCGACTCTCTCACCAGGTCAGATAAGTTCGTGGGAATATAAATAACTTTTGTTTCGGCTGGCGAAGGCGCAAGACGTGCGTACTGACAGACTTATACCGGCAACATGACGGACAGAGGCAAGCCCATGAAATCGCATCCACATGAATCTCCGAGATATATTAAAATTCCTACTTTAAAAAATATAAAAATAGCTCTAAAGAAAATATCTTACTATGAAAAATTGGAGAAGTTATTACTTAATGTTATTTAGTTACGCTTACTCCCTAAAGTATAGTAGCCGGCAAGTAAAGGCGGAAACACATACGTGTCGTGTCGTGTCGTGGCGTGGCGTGGCGTGGCGTGTCGTGTCATGTCGTGGCGCGCTCTGTCGTTTATTTCCTTCATTTCTGAATCTCGCAGTGTTTAAACGTACATAATGTTTTCCTCTCATTCGGATAGCGATTTTAATCAAATCAAATATATTTATTTTAAAAAAATGTGGTACAATGTATGGATTAACGCATGCTAAAGGTTCCACATGTTTTGCCAGGATTTGGCATACAAATATTTATTACTGAAAATTCATTTATAAATTAAATTAAACAATATCACTGATTAATTATAGTCACAATATAATTTAAAAGCCATAATTAAATTACACATACAATGTCATAGATTTATTTTAATTAATATTCAATAAGCATTACATTATTCAAATTTTTTTGGTTCATAAAATCATTCTTCTAGTAGCCTTTGTTTTAATTTTTTTAATTGATTGAAAGGTAGTTCTCTAATATTTTTGGGTATCCTATTATAAATGATATATTGAGGACAAAAAATATAAAAAAAAGGTACTGGGTTCATATAAACAGAGGAAGTCAGAAAACAGTACTTTAGAATGAACAAAGCACAATTTGAGGAAGTCCATTACAAGGTTGAAGGAACCTTAAAAAAATTCATACTAAATTTTGCCAAATAAAATAAAAAAGTGCGCTAGATATTCGTGTCGTTTCGCGTTATTACCCCCACCACCGCCCTGGCGCAATCGGTGCCCAGCAGTCCGCGCCACGACACGACACGACACAACACACAAGTATGCTCCTAACCATATTAAATGTATGAAACCGAAACGCTTCTGTCGCAACACGACGCGTAAATGTGTTTCCGCCTAAAGTATATAGGTCTACTTTGAATGCGCAGAAGTCACATTATTGGGGATTTTTTAAAGGGGAGAGCGGAGCGAGAGTAGAGCGCCACATGTGATTGATTCTTACGCGACGTTTCACAAAAATGCACAACTATCCCCAATATTTTTGCTCAGACCTACAGTGAGCTGCCGGCTACTATATCAATGTGTTTCATTCAGATTTTGATACTTAATTATGTCTTCAAGTTTAAAATGATAATAAGGCAACATAACACATACCTGTCTTGTTGTTCTCTGAACAGCGCGTCAGTATCATGGGAATGAGCTATCTGCAACAATTAGACAATATAATGAAAATGATTGATGTAAACAAGTTTTTGTGTATCCTAACCATTGACCAAACACAAAGTAATAAACATAAATTCTAGCTAATACTTCATACAATTAAAGTCGAAATTAAACCAATTTTTTGTATTTGATATTTAAGAATTTATGAGTATCAAACAACAAGGAAGTTAAACTTTTGTTTAAGTTTACCTAACACTATATTAATAAAATGATGTTTACTAAGTTGTTATGTCATTCACTTGTTCAGCATTTATGCTATCATGAAAAACTACTGTATTTTTTTTTTATTGTATCAAAAATATCATTAATCTCGCTTATTTTAAAGGCTTATACTTTTTTAGTAAAACTTCTTTACTTTCAACAAACCCATTATAAAATGGAATATACTATGTCATTAGTATACCTGCATAGTGTGCACACGTTGCTGTGCATCCTGGAGTGCAACATTAGCTGCTCGCAGCTCCAGTCGGAGTTGTTCTTTCTCTTGTTCACCAACTCTCAATTGGTCACTTAATCGACTTATCTGTTGTTCCTGTTCAATCGACTTGTGCTTGAATGAAGCTATAAGAAACACAAAAATATAGCAAAGACTTACAACTCCTGCATATTATAACAAATAGCAAGACTAGCCTAACATACCAAGCAAGTGATGAGCTTCCTGCGTTGACAGTTCAGCTTTGTCTTTATCATGTACAGCAGCTGTTAGTCGTGCACGAAGACTGTCTATTTCACTGTCCAATTTTTCTATTTGTGCTGCAAATTGTTGACATTCTTTGATACGCATCTGTAAGAATGGAGAAGTTTCTATTGTATAGTACTAACTGATATACCCGTGAAAAAAATTTTGAAATCCGTCAATAAATGATTGAGAAAGACATTATTTAAATTTACGTATTTTAGCGCGAAACGATTGTGGGCCTCTGACGTCATTTCGCCTATAGTCGAGATCGTCGCACCAGAGTGCTTGCGCTGTTTATACGATGTTTAACGTACAGCTGTCTGATGAGTCTTTCAAATTTTTGCTTCATTTTACTTTAATTTTTACAATTAGCATATAAAAGAAAAATTGGAAAATTCTTCATTAGAAAATAAATAAAGTTATACACAAAAAAAAATACTCTTTCAGATGATTTATAAGGTTTTTTGTGATGTTCTAGGATTTTACTTACTTCATACATTACTTTCAGTTGTTCATTGTTCATATATTCTTGTCGAGCATCATAATTATTATGACCGTTAGAGTGTCCTAAAATAATAAAATAAACATTTTTGTATTAAAATTCAGCAAATAAATTTTATTTAAAGGAAACATGTCTATTAACAATTAATTTTTCAATTACATTAAATTATACCTCTGAAATCTTGATGATAGAAGTGGTTCTGTCCATCGCCAGCTCCATATGAATTATAAGGAAGTTTCAAAGGTTCTTCTTGACTTCTTAAATGCTGTAGGTGGTTTTTTGGAGTCTCACAATATGGCTTGGGAGATTCAGAAATTTGTTGCGTTTCTTTTAAATGATTGAGGGATTCCACATATGTTGGTGGCAATATAGTTCTTATAGGATGAACTATCAAATAAATAATAATAATATTAAAAATGTAAGTATTATAATTTAAATTGATAAATTAAATTCTGCCTGCCTGCCAGCCAGCCTGAATTTTGTGTGGAAATTACATTACCAGGAAAAAAAGCTAGATAGATATTGAAATTAAAAAAGCACTAATTATAAATTAAATTAAATCATGGAATTCAAAGGCACTTCATGGACATTCTTAAAAAAAATGGTTTCTCCTAAATTATCTATATTCGCTATACAAGACGAATCAATAATAAATAGACTATTTATAAAGGACATTTAAAAGAAGGATATTGCTGGTAAATGTCACCTCTGTGCTGAAAAATCTGAGACTATACAACATAATTATAGTGTCAGGATGTGGAAAAACTTACAAGTACGTAATATGTTAAACGCCACTATACATACACTGGGCATTATGTTAAAAACATAACTTTGCAGTTAATAGACTTTGATGAAAGGATCATTAACAAATCCTCAAATATTAGCAAACAAATGAGCCAAATTAATGTGGGAGGTGCCAGTTCAAACAGATGTAACCGTAATTCATAATAGATCAGATCTAATACACATTGACAAATTCAATAATAAATCATTTTTAAATAGATGTCACAGTGCCTTTTGATTACCACATATGCAGTAAAAAGATTAAAAAACTCAGAAAATATCACCTCCTTAAAAATAGAATAAACAAGCGATATCTTTTGTAATTGGTGCAACCGGAATCGTAACAAAGAGTATCATAAGACATTGTGACAAATTAGGGCCTATAATTGACATTTTACAGAAATAAGCAGCCATTCACACGGCATCTGTACTCAGTAATTCTCAGATAGACGCACTCTCATCAGATCATACACAACTTCTTACAAGTCCATCAACACATCAGTCATTAATCAGAGAATCTACATCAAACATAAATGAAACCCAACACTTAATGCACACATATAAATGGTAATTCAATAAATCATAGTTTTTGAGAAAAGTATTATGCCTTTTTTCCTAAAGGTTTTGGGACAAGGTATTTATCGAATTGTAAAAACACATACATATAAACCAGTATAACCATTCCTGCTATCTAATTTAAATGAAATAAAGCAAATTGAAAATAATAAATAAATGGGAAATGCAAGTTTATTTTTCTAGTCAGTAGATTTTAAATAGCCTAACTATGATTGATAGCTAAGTTAGTTTCTAAAGGGTACACACACCACATTCAGATATTTTATAAAGTTCAAATAATGTAAAAATACAACAATATTAAGGCTTTACTAATACTACTGGTTCTAATTATAGGTCACTTAAGACTGTATTTATGTATTAACAACATTTTAATTACCTCCATTTGAGTGTGTTGCACCAAGAGTATAATTTCCACTGCTATTAACAGAACTATTTTCATCATCGTCTTGAAGGTCATCAAAAGCATTTGCCAAATTATGTTTTAGCTAAAAACAAGAAAAGCTTGCTTAGAGCTACACGAACAAATCAATCTACACTATCAAGGTTATGGTGTTAGAAATTACCTCTTCGTTGAGTCGCTTCTGGTCTTCGAGTTCCTCCTGTTCTTCGAGTCGATCTTGAGCGCTATTATTTATGTGAATACTCCCAGCGCCTTGAAATAAACTCATACCAGGACCTTCCATTGTTAACTCATTAAATCAAATAATTTTCGCAATTTTTTATAATTGTTACTGCAAATTATACAGATCGTTGTAAGTATATTGAATTTCACAAACTGTGATCCATTTTTAATTAAATAAACTTAAAGCTCAACTACAACATACAATGACATTTAATCGTGGTGGTTTAATCTTATTTTTTCAAAACGTAAACAAAGAAGTTGCCAGTAAATAATTACATTAGTAGGCCTATTCACGCAGCCGCGCACTTTTAATTTTTAACGTAGGTAAGTTAAAAATATTGTTATATGCTTATAATTAATTAAACTTTTATATAAAATAGAAATCCAAATAAATATGTTTATAGATTATGGATCTTTTTATAATTATTTTGTTCTATATTCTGTATTTTTTGTTGAATGCTGATCGTAGTTGACATCTCGATTCTCGTCACGTTTTGATTTCGTTCATTCGTTGTAGGTAGATATTCTTTTTTTAGTCCACAGCTCTTAATTTAGCGTTTTGTTATATCTCTTTCTACAAAACTGATTTTTTCTAACAGGGTCGTAGTTTTTTATTCCTTGTTATCTTTTTTGGTCCCTGGTTTGATTTTCACCGTAAGTGACCTCACGCGCGTTATTCCCGCAAAATTTCAAGTCAACTGTTTCTCGGCTTTAATTACAATTGTTCATAATTATACATAATATTATAAATTTATTTTTAATTTGATATCTAAACCTTTTATAACCATAGTTATGTATTAAAAAAAAACTAGTAAGCAGTAGGACATACGCATAATGTAATAAAAAGGTACAATATGTAATACTTACATGGGATGTTTGTTTTTCTTTTACACAGACTGATAAGATAAATTATTGAACCGCGAACTAGTGGATGACGTACCTACAGTATTTTCAAGGTGAATATTACTTAACAGTCCGTTAAAATAAATGTTTTTAAGAGCTAACTAGATTGGTTTATTTAGTTATTAGTCGAAATAAAATGTCTTATAAACCGGTCACCCACGTGTTATTCGATATGGATGGTTTATTATTAAGTAAGTTTTAATTTTCAATATATATCTATAATGACAAAATTATTTAAAAAAAAATTTAAATTGGTATAATTTCAGACACGGAAGATTTGTACACACTTGGGTTTCAAGAATTTGTTTCTAGATATGGCAAAGTTTTTACATTTGAGTTGAAGTGTAAAATAATGGGCCAACAAACTAGAGAATTTGCTAGCTGTATAATAAACGAATTGGAATTGCCAGTTACTGTTGATGAATTTGTAGTCGAGACACGTAAACTTTTTCACGATTTATTTATAAGCTCTAAAGTTATGCCAGGTAATAAGTTACTTAAATTATTTACCCCCCATTTTTTTATTTCTAGACAAAAGTTGCGTTTATTTACTTACGAAACTTAATCACTTTTATTATAGGGTCAACTTTTAATTCACTAATTATGTGGTAAATTCCAGGTGTTGAGAAACTTTTGCTGCACTTAAAAAAACATAACATACCTGCCGGCCTAGCTACTAGCAGCAGTAAAGAATCTTATGATGTGAAAACCTCACGTCATGAAGAACTTTTTAGTCTATTACCTTTTAAAACTATGGGTTCTTCAGATCCAGAAGTTAAAAAAGGAAAACCTTATCCAGATATTTTTCTGGTAGCGGCTGGAAAGTTTCCTGACAAACCATCTCCTGAAAAAGTAATAAATTTTTTTATTCTGTAAAAGCAAAATCGTCAAGCAATTATACTTCTGAAGAGTATTTGTTTGTTTGCTTGAACGCGCTAATCTCGGGAACTACTGTTCCGATTTGAAAAATTCTTTCAGTGTTAGATAGCCCAATTACGCTAAGACCAATAGGAGCGGAGCATCACGCGGACGAAGTCGCGCGGGTCGAATAGTTCTTGATAAAGCTTTTAAACATGACTTGGAATCGCAATGCTATATAAGGATATGATTTATTATTATAAATACATAACTTATCCGTAAAACCATTTATAATTAATGTTATTTTTTAATTTTGTTTAGTGTTTAGTTTTCGAGGATTCGGTGAATGGTGTGAAAGCAGCAGTAGCGGCTGGAATGCAAGTAGTGATGGTGCCCGATCCGCGTCTCGACCGGAGTCTTGTTCCAGAAGCAACACTGATATTGAACTCTATGGAAGATTTCCGGCCGGAAATGTTTGGTTTGCCGCCTTACGAAAATTAATCTCAACGTGATTTATTGTGTAAGAATGTCATGTATAGTAAATGTATTAAGTTATAAACAAAACTATAATTTTATTTTTCTGAATTTAATTCTAGTTAAAGAAATCGTGAACTATAATAATTTATTTAAAATTGTTAAAAATTGTAATTAATCATAAAAGACAATTCAATCAAACTACTAAAAAAAATTCATCTGCTTACTCGCACAAGTGGCGGGCGCTACGAATAATAAATAATATGGCAGGCGTCAGGCTCGGCGCAGAATGCCACCCTTCGGCAGTATTTTCAGTCTAGCTTCAGGTCTAGCTACCTGATCCACTTCCACGCCCATTATAAAAGTTGGCAAGAATGTTCTATACAATATTAGCTATTTACATTAAACCTTTGTAAAAATCAAGGGGGAAAAAATTAATTAAATTTTTTTTTTCGTGTCAAAAAATATAATTAAAAAGCTTAGTAAATGAAGTAATAAATCCATCGGTTTAATTAATTTAATATACAATTTTATGACTATAATCGGCTTTGAAGTCCTGCATGTCGAAAATTTCAAAGTCCCATAACTCTTTAGCTAGTCATTATATTCCACAAATATTTGCTATATGTATCAATTATATGTACAGGTAGAACATACTCAAATATTACCTAAATCGGAAACATCGAGTTTTTTTTACCTGTCCGCTTCGCGTGGTCAAACAAGTAAAATCAAAAAAACAAATATCCAGTTATAATTTTTCATGGGGTTCAATAAAAGATAAAAATAAAGACAACAATTATATTAATATTTAAGTACAACATTGATGACTAGAAGAAAAATTGGATATACAATATGTTTATGACTCTTAACTACATACATATAAAACTGTCAACAAAATAGTTTAATGAAAGTATTAATCTTAATACATGTTTTCTTAAAACAATGGCATACCTATATTAACATAAGCCTGTAAAAAAAAATATTAAAATGTTTACAATATTCAATAATATAGGTATTTTATAAACAACAAAAACTTATAACTATATAAAAAGATTTTATGGCTTACAAACACAATATTAATACAGGTTATATTATTTAATTATAAGGAGGTAGACCAAAAAGTTCTGGTTTCAACTCTTCTAAAGAATTAAGAACTAATGTAGCATCCTTTAATTCTTGTTTGTCTATTCGAGGGTCTGGGACAGCAATCACTTGCATGTTGGCCGCGCAAGCTGCCTTCACACCATTTACAGCATCTTCTAGCACTAAACACTGGAAAAAAAATATTGAAAACATTTTAGAATTTTATTTTATTAGATTTTAGAACATCTTAATAATCTCTTTTTACAACATTTTATTTTATCTACTCCCATGATTTAAATCCTCTATAAAAGATTTCGAAGGTAGCTTATTGCCAACATTAAAACACCCAATGCTCTTATAACCATTATATCGTCCATATGAGTGATATAATGTTGTACTGAATTTCATAGTAATACTCTTTTGTTTTTTTTTCGATCCCTTATGTGCAAAGGGTTTACTCAACAGACAGCCACATTCTTACTGCTCGATGCGTGGTATCTGTAGAATTTCAAAAAAAGAACAATTATTCACGCGCGTTTCACTATCTAGAACGTCGCGTGTCGTAAAGAAAAAATGTTATTCGAATTTTTCCCCGCCATTTTTTGGTATATTTATTGTTTTATTTACAAAAAAAATGAGTGATTACCTTCCAACTTTAAAGAACATATTCAAGTGAATTTTAATAATTAGTGCAATTATTAAAAAAATTGTGCAATTAGTAAAAAATACAGTGTTCATTACAACTACCTTAGATTATTTATATCTAGATAGTGTCGCGCTGCAAACGCGCCAAATAAAATAGCGTCCAACTGTTGGCCACAAAATGCTTTCTCCGTGTTCAGTATCACTCCCGCTGTCATTGCATACGCTCGAGTTGCTACGCTTATTTGTTTTGTCTACAATGACGGTTTGTGAGATAAAAGTGTGCCGAAATTATAAAGGTCGATCAAAAACAACGAAAAAATTCACCTATTATCGATAAGTACCATTATCTTGTATAAATTTAAACAAAATAGGGCATTAAAATATTTCGAAAATAAAATATTATTTTTGTTCGCCATCTTGAATTTGACGTAATTGACTTGTGTGTTGCCAGTTCATGGACTCAGAACTCCCTAATAAAAATGTGTAATACTTGTTAATATTCCAAAGGCAATGGCGGACATGTTTTTTGAACAGTATAAATGAACATGGCTATCCTCCATTTAAGGGGTTTTTATTTTTTTTTACCATGCTAATGCGATAATGAAATGTTTCGAGACGGCGGTCGCAAAAATTAATAAAAATTAAAAGAATATTGTTTCGCGGTTTTCTAGTATGTTATTACAAATATGATTTTTTTATTATAAATTCCATGATGGTGGACCAGTTGTTTTTTTTTATTATTTCAAAAATTATACTTTTTTGTCGTTTTCGGGATTATTGTGGTAATGCTTGTTACGTTTTACGAATATGACGACCACTATAATTTCGAAATGGCTGCCTTTTTTAACCGACTTCAAAAAGGAGGAGGTTCTCAATTCGATTGGTATATTTTTTTTTATGTATGTACATTAATTACGCCGAGATTTATGATCCGATTTACGTGATTTTTCTTTTGTTTGATGAGGAATAGCTGCCATTTGGTCCCATAAAAATTTAAAATAGTTTGGCCCAGTAGTTTTTATTTTATGAACATTTTTGAACATTTTTTCCGTTCTCGTACCTTGGGATTTGTATTGTTTATTTGTGTATGTATATCGATCACGCTGAGATTTATGATCCGATTTACGTGATTCTTCTTTAGTTTGATGTGGAATAGTTGCCATTTAGTCCCTTAAAAATTTAACATAGTTTGACCCAGTAGTTTTCATTACATGAACGTTTTTTCCGTTCCCGCTTTTTGAGTTCTATATTGTTTAAGGCGCGCGGCACTTTTTTTTATGTATGTACACCGATTACACTGAGATTTATGAACCGATTTACGTGATTCTTCTTCAGTTTGATGTAGAATAGTTGCCATTTGGTCCCAAAACATTTAACATAGTTTGGCCCTGTAGTTGTCATTTTATGAACATTCTTTCCGTTTCTGTTTCTTGGGGTCTGTATAGTTTAAGGCGCGCGGCATCTTTCGTAGGCCTACGCATAGCTACTTAAAATAAAATTACTAATCAATACATGACAATAAAAAGCAACGAAATGATATAGTCTACCTGATTTACAGAACAACCTATTATAGACTCTAAAAAGTAAAAAATTAAAAAAAACTACGTTTAAAAAAACCGACTTCAAACTAAAAAATGCACTAAAAAGTAAGAAATAATTCCGTTATTTATTATTCTCTCTTTATTAGGACAATAATATATAATAATTGTTATTTTTGTAGTCGGTGCCAGCAATAGTATAGTATAGTAGTAGTTAAATAGACATACCTATTATGAATCTATCTCACTACACATCTGTTCACCTGGCTTACACCGACTACAAAAATAACAATTATTATATTTTGGCATATTTTTGTAAATAATAAATACTTGACTCTATATGTAATAAACTTCCTATTTTAAAATTAATTTTCAACTACTGGTATCAATACGCACACACACAACGTAAATAAAAGTACGTGGTAGGAGTGTAAGATATATATATCACGCACACTAGCATATAAAACTTGGCCTATTTGTATAACTTGGTTTGCAGCATGACACTCTATCTAGATATATAAATAATCTAAGACAACTACAATAACTGACTCTTTTATTAATACTTAGTTTACTTGTATATACTCAGTAAAAGATGATGTTAGGTTACTCGGAGTGGCTGACTAACTGTTTCAGAATCTTTTATAAAGGGTTCATATTAGGGGTGTAGATAAAGTCTTGTATGCAACTGATAATTAGGTATTAAAACACTCTTGTGATACTATTATCACACTGGGCTTTGCCTCATATATATATATATATATAAACATACATTCATGTTTTAATACCCCTTATTGTAAACAATTGCATAAATAACTAATTTGAATTAGTCATAAATATCTTATCAAATTAGTGTATTCATTTCAAACAATATTATTTTTAAACCTTAAAATACAAATTAGTAAAGTAAAGATTTTAAATAAGTTATAAAATGTATAGTTTACATACTGTTAGGTTAAATATAATTAGAATAATTTGATCAATATCTCAATTATCGAATATTAATTTGGCAACACAGGCCTACAACCCTCCCTGTCATTATAGTTGGAATAGATGAGGAGGATATTTTGTATTATAAAAAGGAGGTCTTTTGCACAATAAGGTTTAATTGCTCTCAGACTCGTTGACTTCAGTGTTGTGTATCTAAAGATAGTTTGCAGAATATTTAAAAAATTAGTGTAATTGCTATTTTACTGAGAAAGTGTTAATTATTAGAGTGATGAGGTCGAGCGGTGAGGGAGAGTGTTTACTGGTAGTAGAAAGCCCTTTTAATTCTGCATGTTGCAAGCCCCAGGCATTGCTCGGCTTCTGTCGGGGTTGTGTATTATAGTAGTCTTTTTATCTTACACCAAGCTTACTACCAAGAAAATCAATAAAATAAAAGCATAGATTCAATGAATACCACTTACATCTTCTGGTTTTGGTTTTTCAGGAAATCTTGATGCACAGACTAAAAATATAGCAGGATCGGGTTTTCCTTTTGTTACTTCGGGGTCTGAAGAACCCATTGTGAGGTGATGAAAGCATTTCAACAATTCCTTATGGTTTTTCATCTTTATATCTACACTGTCTTGGCTTGAACTGGTTGCAAGTGCTATGGGCACACCATTTTTGTGAAGATGTTCCACTAGTTTCTGTGCACCTAGAAGTAACAATGTTTAATGTTCACATTTTATGAACTATTCATAGGCACTGTCAACAAACCATATGAGAGATTGTTTAAGAAGTCACATGGAATTCTAAGTTGTATAAACATTATTCAAATGCATTTTAATATATTTTCCCATGAAGGGACGGATTAGAATACAATTCCCCTCTGCCGCTAGGAGAGCATCTCGTAAGTGGCAAGTGACCTAGCACCCCTTGGTGGTAGGGGAACATAAACTAAAATCAACAATAAATAGTAATTTGTTATGTAATGTTGTCCGCCAACAAATGGAACCTCCACATAGAGTAACTGTGGTGTGGTTGATCAACCACATTAACTTACCTGGCATCAATTGAACATCAGTAAAAATTGATTTATGCGTTTGTTGACACTCGCTCAGGAATTTTTCTCTACTTAAAGGTAAATTTAATGAGTTAATGATTTTATCAGCACATTCATGTCCTTGGAATCCTAACAGGGTTGACTTAATCTCCCATGTAAATATTTTACCATATTTAGCACACACTCTTTCATAAGCTTCTGTGTAAAGTCTCTCTGAATCTGAAAACAAAGTAACTAAGTAGAAATTGTTTTCTTAGACGAATGCTGAAGATATTGTACATTGTACAACCATACCAATAAGAAGACCATCCAAGTCAAATAGTACGTGGGTCACTTTATTATATTGCATAGTTCAATCTAAAATAGCAAAATGGTAATTTTTCTTTTAATTTTTATAATACAAAAATAAAAAAAGATTTTTCATTAATTTTTATATCAATTTGAAGTAGTCTTGTAACTTGTAGTTCGTGAATCGTGTACGACCTAGTTTGGCAGAGCGCTCCTTTAGGTGAACTGCACGTAGTGTTTATATACTCTTTGGTGAACTATACGAACTAGTTCAGATGATATAGCTCTTTGTTATTTTTATATATTACTAGCTGACCCGACAGATGGTGTCCTGTCCTAACTAAGAATATTGAATATTTGGAATAATTGGCTGTCAAAAGCTTACATTACTTACAAAAGTTAATATAGTCGTTAAGTTTTCTTAAATTTTCTAATTTTCCGCTTTTTTAATTTTTTTTTACATAAGAACCTTCTTCTGACAATAGCAAACATAACAAAAAAGAATTAGCTAAATCGGTCCAGCCGTTTACGCGTGATGCCGTGACCAAGGGAAATAGGGATTCATTTTTATATATAAGATTGGAACTAATTCGCCATTGGATTGCGAACTGAATTGAGAACTCTCATTGGTCATCGACTAGGCCCAAGAGTAATTTGAAGGTGTTTGTTGGGCACAGACTTAATAGAGATTGTGTTAGATTCTCATTACAGGAATTTGGAGATCAATTAATCGGATAATCGATTTATGGAACGATAATCGATTTTTATATCGATAATAATGTCGTCTACAATCGAAAAATTATCGAATATCATCGAAAAAAAATACTGAAATTATTAAATTAAATAAAAATATTTATGAATGTTTCTGAAAATGTGAAAGGTTTTATTTATTCTCCTCTATGGAATACTCTTTAACTAAATTGTTCGAATTAAAACAAGGAACGATTATAGAATATTATCTCACATCGATTTTTGTACGAGCATGCCCCATGTGGGAGACGAAGCGGTATTTTTGAAGTAAAAACTTCTTTAGCAGCGTTGTGCACTTTTGGGATGGGTTTAAAATGTTAAACTCGCGTCAGGACACGTGACATGATCGAAAATTCGTAAGACGGCGCTTGCACGCTTAATTGGTAGCACGTTTCATACAAAACTAAATTCAAATTTATGTACGATAGCGCAATAGGTGAATATTGTATGATAACCACAATATACTGATAAATAAAGCAATTGATGCGAAATTATTCCCTAACCATTCCAAAACATTATAAATGCACAACGTTAATGTTCAATTTTTCATTTCTGCAGGCACTTCCGGAGTGCAAACCGTTTTTTTATCAGTAACATGATGAAAATATAGTTTGTCAAAAAAACTTTTATTTCATTTTAATTCATTCCGATGATCGAATGGCTCTTTCTTTTACTAAGACAGGCAACGGTGGTAGCGCGGGAAGAGGAAGAAGCAGATTTTATCATAATATATTTTAATGATGGCAAATACAAATAAAAATGCTAATAGAATTTACATTATAATGATTTTAATATATTTTGCCTTGAAGTATTTGAGAGTACACATTAAGATTGATAAAAAAAAAGAATAAAGACGCACAATTGTTGTCATTTGTAATGTATGTTTATATATTATTATTCATGCACTATTTAAATGTATATTCTTATGACTTTGTCTTGTAAATGTAATTTGCAAGACAAAGTCATAAGAAAAAGATAAATAACTCATGTCGCTATCTTCGGCATTTAGGTCATTAAATTTTACCTGCCAGTTAATTAATGTGGGTCTCCTCTTCTTTGTCGGTAGTATCTCATTTTAAATGTCATACCTATTAGATATTTATAATACGAACAGTGTGCTTGAATTTTGATACGTTGTTTATTTTCTATGCAAAACATTCTATCTTACACAAAAATAATTATAATTTAGACCACCCAATTTGGTCGAGTAGTTATGTAAAGTGCGTACGTAGGTACTGTTTATTAAAAGAGAGAAAATAAGCTGTAGTTATGCGCAGACTAACAGTATGATGGCTTGACTAGAATATCCTACTGTGGTTATACTTTAAAATCAGAGCTTCAGAGTTACTGCTAGAATACTCGCGATGTAATCCCTAATTATTCTGTCGTGATGCCGTATTTATTTTGCAATCCCCTCTTTGATTTGTGTTTATCGGTTTTTCAACATTCAAGAAAGTAAAAATGCTACTCATATTAGTCCTACCAACATCAAGTAACAGGATGTTACTCAAATTATAAGTATTGCCAGCATCATAATTAACAGTATGTATATATGAAATGTTTTTTTTTTTAAGTCATCTCAGATTTGCCGATGACATAATTTTATTTTCGGAAACCCCTCAACAATTAAACAAAATGGTAAATGAACTAAACCAGGCTAGTATAAAAACTGGTTTGGAAATGAATCTGGAAAAAACTAAAATTATGTCTAACCGCAGTGCAACGCCCATCGCAATAAATAACGCTCCTCTCGAGTTTGTCAACCACAACATATACTTAGGAAAACAAATCTCCTTTAGTAAGGAAAGAAACAATGATGAACTGAACCGAAGAGTGGCGATTACCTGGAACGAGTTCTGGCACCATAAGGAAATACTAAAATCGCAACTTCTGCTACCGGCCAAGAAAATAGTCATGGATACAGGACTTCTACCATGCCTCACCTATGGATGCCAAACTCGGACGTTCGATCTCAAAAGCAGGAACAAAATTCAGACTACCCAGAGAAAAATGGAAAGAAGTTGCCTAGGTATAAAAGTAAAGGATAAGGTAAAGAACGGTGACATTCGAAAGAAGACAAAAGTATGCGATGCTTTAACTTTTGCAATGAAGGCTAAATGGAAGTGGGCGGGTCACGTAGCCCGTTACAAGCACGATAGATGGACTCTACGGTCAATAAAGTGGTCTGGGCCAAAAGGCACCAGATCAAGAGGTAGACCAAAAGCGAGATGGGCAGACGAAATTGTATCGTGCGCGGGTGGATGTTGGCTAGACAAAGCAAATGATAGAGAAGGATGGCATTCCTTGGGGGAGGCTTTTACCCGAACGGAGTTCGTGCCTTACACAATCAGGTTATTTACTATAATTTACAAATTGCTATCGTTTAATATATACTATGCATGGAATTAAATAAAGCTTTATTATTATTATTATTATTTATATATGAAATGTTATTCGGCGCATGACGGCGCCAAAGCGTAAAAGGCGCCGTCAAGTTAATTTTAACTTTTTAGCAAATAGTTCATATATTGACTACTGAACTCTAACTCCGCGGCTGGTATATCCGCTGCTCCGCATATTTTAAGTAAATTCAAAACATTTTTTAATATAGTTAATTTACATTTAACTAAAGTATGTAGGTACCATTTTGTTCGACAACTTTTTGCCTTTAATCTCATCAGTTGTTCGCAGTAGAGTTCAGAATCGATGGTCCTGCCTGGTGGTAACAGCTCATAATGAATAAAATGAAAAAATGAAACAGCATCACCTTGTTGCAAGTTAACCCGGGTTTCGCCACAGTCTGTGAATCCTGACCGGCCTTTGACCACGACCTCTTTCGCACGTTCTTGTACGTGATCCAATTTTCATCATCAGTTATCAGCTCCTTCAAAAATGGTTCGGTTTCATTACGTCGTAATAAAGAATCACAAATGAGTACACGGTTCATTAGGTTTCTTTCAGTGAGCTCGTGAGGTACCCAAATATCGAGCTTTTTTTTGTACCCAGTTTTTTCAAATGCGCCAAAATTGTTTTGTGGTCAATTCCGCTTCTTCAGCTACGTCGTAACTACTGATATGCCGATCTTGCTCCACTTTTTCAAAAATGGCATCCATTTTATCCGCCCGCGTCCGCGACCAGAGCGAGGTGCATCTTTGACATCAAAATCTCCGGATTGAAAACGCTCAAACCAAATTTGTGCTACTCTCACAGACACTGCACTAGGTCCTTAAACATCGCAAATTTTTTTCGCGGCTTGCTTTGCATTTTTACCTTTTTTGTAGAAAAATTTTAAAATGTATCGAATTTCTTCATTAGATTCACTCTTCTTCACAGTACGAAAAACAAATAAAAATCACACATTTTCCTAATTTGAATTTGGAATTATCTTCTTTAAAATGTAAACTTTTAATTATACCAAAACCAGTCAGATACAAGTAGTATAGCGAAAGAGATTATATTACAAGTTCCCTAATAAATAATAGTATAGCCAAAGAGATTATATTACAAATCCCCAACCTATTATAACAAATACAGTGTATTTTATTGTGTGGTTCTTATAGTAAAAGATTATTTTTCTTTATTGTGCATAGAGGTATCAGGTTGACATTAATATTAAATAGTCAGGTCAGAGGTCCATTGTAGATATAAAAAGTAAAAACGTGAAACTTAAAGACTTGGAATCATGAATTTATGCGGTTTCATAGGGATCATGAGGTAACAATCAATACGAAGCAATATATATAAGTCGGCGCGTAAGTTAGGTTTAGGTTAGCCTAACCTTAGGTTTAAACAGAGAACTTGGGCAGTGGAGGCGAGTGTTTCAATTGAATGAAGCTCCTTAAACCTACACCTTGGTCACAAGTCCATGGCACTGCTAAGATTTCTCTGGTAATTGTAAGAGACCATAATGTTTGATTATTTATCGGTTCAGTACCAGTATCTACGTTGCGTTTACCCAATAGTCCATTCAATACTGGATATTCTATGATTCAATACCATCCGTCTTGTAGTGTTTTTAGGGTTCCGTACCTTAAAAGGAAAAAGGAACCCTTATAGGATCACTTCGTTGTCCATCTGTCTGTCTGTCAAGACCCTTTTTCTCAGGATCGCGTGGAGGTATCAAGTTGAAATTAATATCAAATACTCAAGCCTGCGGTCCCTTGCGGCTCAAATCAACCTTCTAAATCCACGCATTGATGTGACCGTCAATGTGGTCACTCATATAATTATAAGGTACTTCTTAATGACCTAGCGTCGTTAAGAATGATTTTTCCCAAGAAACAAGATCTTATAGCACTAGTATGGGGAAAAATCCTAAAAATGGCAATTTTTTGTTACATCACGAAGAAAATGATCTTTTATATATTTAGGTTTTGGCGCATTATTTGAAGAATACGTGAAGGTATCAAGTTGAAATTAATACTAAACATGTAAGTCTATAACATCTTAAAGCTATGAAAAATTCAAACTTCTAAACATAAGCAATCAATAAATATAGCCATTTATACTGAAGTGATAACAAGTAGTTTTTCTATAGGGCATTCCACATGATACATATGCGGACAGAAAAAGTCGATGTTTGCGATTTTAGTTATATGCGAATATGTTATACAATATACTTCGCCACGATACAGATACAAAATATTTTTACCCTTTTAACTCTATTTAATGAGTTTAATTTTATGAAATTAAAATTTAAAAACTTTAAATAAATATATTCCAAGAAAGAAAGAAATATTTTGTAATGTAAAATGTATTTTAAAAAGATTATTTGGTAAAATATAAATTCCATTCAACTAAGCAACGGCTGTTGACGATATGACATGTTGTTAAATGACAACTTATAAAATATTTTAATTGACTCCAAAAAATTAAAGAGGTTCTATATTTGACAATTATATTTTATTGATATATGTTCACCGACTTTAAAATGATTTTAGTGAAATTATTTTTTAATGAATTTTTTAAAATGTTTTATCATATTTTCTTATATTCTTTTTGTAAGTTATTATAAATATGTCAACTGAAATACGCATTACTAATGTCGGGAATCTGTATGATATATTACCTACTAAAATCCCTCGCCCTACTAACTTTCAATTTCTCCTTTCATTCCCTGACCCTTGCATTATTAATATTTTGTGTAAATATATTAAGTTATACAGTATTAAGCTATAAGTTACTAACATAAAGTAGTTTTAAGTTTCTAAAGTAAGCTATTAAGTATATTTAAGATTAACATAAGTTTACTAATTCTTTTTTTTTTAACTAACAGAAGTAGTGGGTTAGTTTAACACTTAGATAGTTTTTATGTGTGGCTGCAGGCAAACAAAGGCACCAAAAAATCTGTTTTAATTGCAATTATTAAACTCATCCGAGATCCAATCACACTGCATTTTTCAACGTCCACACTTGACAGAACCAAAAAGCGGTATAGCCACAGCACCGAACAGTCTCTTCAGAAAGTCTAAGCAGAGAAGAGAGTACAGCGTCACTACCGCTCATTCTTACTGTGACTGTCTACACTCCAACATTGACATTGGCAAAATTCCTGCTTTTAATAGCGGTACAAGTCCACAAAAAAAGAAGAAGAATGTCGGGAATAAATGTCCACCAATACAGTTTTGATAATATTTTAAATCGCACAAAAAACAAAACAAAGTTTGATAGTGTTTGTCCCTTTATTGAAATCTTAAGGAACCCTCAGAGCGCGAGTTTCACACTCGCACTTGGCCGAATTATTTTTTAATATTCCCCCTCTTCTCCTCTTCTCTTTCTCTTATTTTCCGAGTTATACATATTCCCTTAGGAATAATCAAAAAATCCTAAAATTACCTAAAAAGTACTTTATTGCAGTTGGACAACCGACTGCGACCTACGTTGATGTAATTGCGGGGACAGCAGTTTACCAACCGTAAAGTTAAGTTTGTTCCTGTTTTAACCAAATTCGAACCTAACCAAATTGTTCGGTACTTAGTGCGCGAGTTACACACTCGCACTTGGTCGAGTTTTTATATTTCTATCTCCAGTCTTAGCAGAGAGTATAGAATCAGAATCGGAAATCCGATTTCTCAAAACAACAGTATCATCTACCTAATGTATATTTATAAGCTAAATCTGATAAACCAAAAATTATATTTATCTTACGATGAATTAACATGTTCTGCCAATTTATTGTATGTGTACGTGCCGATTACAAAAATACTTAATTGATTACCGAATTACCGATATACTATCTAAAACATGAGTTAGCTATAAAGAAAGTCTTATTTACACAACCTTTTTTCGTTTACTGTTAAATCTGCAAGGCTGTGGAATGAACTCCCAAAAAAATCACAGTACAAATCACTTCTAATTTTTAAAGGTCATTTGAAGAACTATTTATTATCATTGCAATAGTTAATAATATTTTTAACGTTCATATATGTATGTATAATGTGTCTATTCATTATGTAATAGGTTGGGGAAATGTTTCTTCGCATTTTTTAAGAAAATTCAAAACATTTTTTAATATAGTTTATTTACATTTAACTAAAGTATATAGGTACCATTTTGTTCAACAACTTTTTGCCATCTTGGAGGTAGGGACATGATCCCATTGCTATAGAAATTTTGGGGCTTCTGATCAAAAAACCGCGACAAATAGTTTTAGCAGTTATCTCGTGATGTTAACCTGACACTGCCTAAAGAATTCTGAAGAGACCGAAACAGGTGAAAATCTGAAGGTGCAAGGTCGGGACTATACGGCGGATGCATTAACAACTCCCAGCCAAACTCTCTTAATTTTTGCTGAGTGGCTAAAGATGTGTGAGGTCTAGCGTTATCACGATGAAAAACCACACCCCTTCTGTTGATTAATTCCGGCCGCTTTCTCTCAACTTTTTGCCTTTAATCTCATCAGTTGTTCGCAGTAGAGTTCAGAATCGATAGTCCTGCCTGGTGGTAACAGCTCATAATGAATGAAATGAAAAAATGAAACAGCATCACCTTGTTGCAAGTTAACCCAGGTTTCGCCACAGTCTGTGAAGCCTGACCGGCCTTTGACTACGACCTTTTTCGCACGTTCTTGTACGTGATCCACTTTTCATCATCAGTTATCAGCTCCTTCAAAAATGGTTCGGTTTCATTACGTCGTAATAAAGAATCACAAATGAGTACACGGTTCATTAGGTTTCTATCAGTGAGCTCGTGAGGTACCCAAATATCGAGCTTTTTTGTGTACCCAGTTTTTTCAAATGCGCCAAAATTGTTTTATGGTCAATTCCCAGTTCTTCAGCTACGTCGTAACTACTGATATGCCGATCTTGCTCCACTTTTTCAAAAATGGCATCCATTTTATCCGCCCGCGTCCGCGACAAGAGCGAGGTGCATCTTTGACATCAAAATCTCCGGATTGAAAACGCTCAAACCAAATTTGTGCTACTCTCACAGACACTGCACTAGGTCCTTAAACATCGCAAATTTTTTTCGCGGCTTGCTTTGCATTTTTACCTTTTTTGTAGTAAAATTTTAAAATGTATCGAATTTCTTCATTAGATTCACTCATCTATACAGTACGAAAAACAAATAAAAATCACACATTTTCCTAATTTGAATTTGGAATTATCTTCTTTAAAATGTAAACTTTTAATGATACCAAAACCAGCCAGATACAAATAGCCAAAGAGATTATATTACAAGTTCATACATACTATAACGCGAAAAGACTTTTTCCCCAACCTCTTATTTATTATTTAGTATATATTTATTTATTATTTAGTATATATTTATTTATTATTTATATATAAGTAGTATTTTTACGTATGTTTATGTAAGTTTTTGTAATCGTGCACCGTACCGTTGTTCCATAAACAATTTCTTTCGCTAAAGGTTGTCTGGTAGAGATTGCTAGCAGCATTAAGGCCGCCTTTGCATACCTTCTAGTTTTATAATAATATTTCCTTTATATGTATTTTGTCATTTAAAATGTGTGCAATAAAGATTAAATATCTATCTATCTATCTTTTTTTGTCGCAGGGAAATGCATTAACGCATACCACTCGATCCTTTGATGGGATCGAATTATGTGGTACTACCCACTACACCTACTGCGATACCTTCTCCGTGAAAAAGACCACTCTAAAGCAGGCCTGTCCGCCCTGGATGACGCAATCCCTGGTACGGAAGACAAGCCCAGTGCCCTGCTGTGGTCCGGGAAAGGATGGAAGGATCGACGCCTCCTACCCTCCGGACGACATCTGCGCATTGGGTCAGGGAGAGGATGGTTCTCGCGTTCCCTTTCCGCGGACTCCTTTAGCGAGATCACCGATTCGCAAAAGCCCACTGCTAACCAGGTCCTTTCATAAGGCTTGGTGCTGAGGTCCCCATGCTTGGCATTCAGCCAAGGTGTGGTGCGACATATCCTCCGCCACACTACACTCATGACAGACTGGCGTTACCTCCCTCCCAGCTATCTTATGGAGATATCAATACCAATCTATCAAGCTCCGTATCGCTCTCACCGCTGTGACCCTCTGCGGCCCCCGCAGGAGAGCCCTGTTCCTAGCATTAATTGCTTCCGCCCATATGGGTGCCCCGTATAGCTCCTCACAATACCGACGTAAATACACCGAGACGGGGAGTTAGGACTACTGCCCAACAAGGGGGTGTTGGGCAGTAGTCTGCCCAATGCGACAGGCGAGTTGACAAGTGTGGTGACGAGGTCACTGAAGTGAGCCCGAATCCTATTTGGGGTGTTATTTTATTAAATAAAGAATATTTTAGTTAAGTTAGTATAATTTAATTACTGGATGAAACTTAACCTGTGAATAATAGATGAAATTACGAATAAATAAAAAAAACCGCCAAGGACGAGACAATATTTGGCAAAAAAATCATGTTTCTTGTGTGGTTGCCTTACCCCTTAAATATTTATTTTATTCTGTTTTCAGTACTTGTTATTTAATAAGGGCAACAGAAATACATCATTTGTGATAATTTCTGACTTAGTATTAGTCTTGTACTTAGTCTAAGTCTTAGTAATATGGTCCGGTTTTAACCCTTTGGGTACGGAACCGTAAGAATTATAAATACAAAAATATTTGTAGAAAAATATGGAATGCATGATGATGACTCTTTTAAACCCCTGGTGACGCAGTTATGACCAAAGTTTCGATATCGCCTTGGTCTAAGGATCCCCTCAACGTTTTGTGTTATGTCCTTTTATACCAACTCACATAATTTGAATGCTATAATTCAGAAATACAAAAGCACTGGGTTGCACTGGACAAACATAGATAGAGGTAATTATTATTTATAACAAAAACAATAATAATGTCTATGAATAAAGTAATCTCATTATTGAAATGGTATTAAATCATTATAAATTCATTATATTATAGTCAAGCGCATTTCTGCTTAAATGATAATAAATATAGACTTTTTTTCTATTCAATAATGTAATTTATAAGGGGGCGTTGAAATATTGCCAATAACCTATAAAATAAGTTTATTTATCACAACTTTTAAAGTTCATTAATATAATAACGAAAAATCTGTTAATATCATATATAGTCTTCTCAATTTACTATTTCGGATATAATGAAGTGTTTTGTTCTTTTATTTTATTTTTATAGAAAAGTGTCTCGCTCATATCATCGTCTCCCACTCATGCTTGCTCTTGCTGCATGATTTTTACAGAAAACCTTAAAAAATATAAAACTTCCTCATTAATTACTCTGTGTATTTTTTAAATTATAGATAAGGGACAAACAAAAAGCAGGCGGTCCACCTGATGGAAAATGGCCACCGTCGCCCATGGACATCGCCAAAACACAAGAGTATCTCTTCTTAAGAGTGTTTCTCTTGATTTGCCGATGCGTTGCCGACTCGAACATAAATTGGGGGGTGCGAAGAGGACAAGAATGCTGCGGTTTCAGTGGAGATAAATTAGTAGTATGTTAGGATTCCGTACCACTTCGTTGTATGTATGTCTCTGTCAATACCTTTTTTCTCAGGAACAAGTGGAGGTATTAAGTTGAAATGAATATCTAATAATCAGGTCAGGGGTTCTTTACAGCTGTCATTAATTTAAAGTTCTTAGTCAACACAACCAAGAGATATGGACGTTTATATGGTTATGCATGAAATTATAGGGTTCTTCCCGTTGACACAGAATTATGAAACTTAGAATGAAGCAAGGTCTTATAGCACAAATAAAGAAAAAAATAGAAATCCTTAAGTCGTTACATTACTGTAGATACATTTTATTATCATTTCAAATTAAACCATGATTTCACAACCAGAAAGTCTGATCAGTTTATAAAAGTAAACAGCATTACAATGTTACATATTTTCAATAGAATCATAAGGGCCCACTTCTGGGCCGGTTCTCCTCCTCAGAATAAGGAGGGTTTTAGGCATCGTCCACCCCGCTGCCCTAGTGCGGGTTGGCAGACATCACACACCGAGAGAGAACTTCAGAATACTTTCAGGTTTTCTCATGATATTTTACTTCACCGTTGTAACGAGTGATATTTAATTGCTTAAAACACATATAAACTGCGAAATAAAACTGTTTACATCTGTGTCAAGTATCAACTGTGTATGAAAACGTGAACAACAACAATAATGTTTTGCGTGGCGTGACGTAACACTTCCTGATTGGTGTTCGCTGGCAACAGTTCAGCTAATCTATAGCACGACAATCACTGACTGTTAAGCGGTACGAAGGAGTAGGGTCAGCTAGTATTAAATATATAAAATAATATCTTCTATATTTGGTGGAAATATTATTGAACATGTTTATACTGTTATTTTATTGTTACGCATGAAATGTCAGTAGATCGTCCATGCATCATTGGTTTAGTAGGTTCTTCTATAAAAAGATGCGCTTGAGTTTTATAAAGTAGAAATTAAATGGATAGTTTACAAATAAAATCCATACTAATATTATAAAACTGAAAGTCCTTTTATTAGTATATCTTTTTTCACGCTCTTACGTTCGATCGAAGTGATTTTCGGTATTAAAACAACTCCTGAGCTTGAAAGATACATCTTAACTGACATTGTGTCGCTTTGCTAAAGTAATATTTTCTAAAAATCCAATAAAACATTTTCATCCTCTATCTTAATTTGAAGAATGATAGTGAAAAATACTGAAACAAGTGTTTTGCACTTAATTTTGATTTATATTAGACCTCTACATCACTACAAATAGACTCTACTTACCAAATTGTTAACTAATCACGAACAGCTTCTTTGAAGACATTGAAATATTTTCTGTTAAGCTTAGTAGCACGTTTTGCACTGGCTTTAGCCAGAATGGATCAATATCACAAATATAGAGAATTACCTTTGTAAATACTTTCAAGCATTTGACGATTAATTAAAATAAATACCGTATATTTTAGCTCTATGTTTATTCAATACGAGTAACCTTGCCATTACTAAGCTTATTCTTTATTTAATAGATGTACTTATCATATATTATGTATGATTATTAAGTTACATTACTAAAGAAAACTAATATAATATCTTGAGAAGATTATCTATAATATTGAAAATAGAAAGGAATTCCACAAAATTAACTAATTCATTTATGTATGTATTTTTTTTTATTTCGCAACACCAGGAGTTTAATTGATTTTTGGAATGAAAATACCATCATAAGTAATATTTTAATTATATAGGTGTGTTAGTCAAGTTGATTATGATTTTAGATGTTGCGCTATATCAATTATATAAGGTTTATTAAGAAGGTTATTGTACTGTTTATGACAAATTACATTTTTGTTGATGGAAAAAAGATCAGGTTCCGGTTTTTGATTTTGTCATGGTGACGGGAGAAAAATAAAAAAAACAGACATTCTGATACTGGCAGAATGCTTTGTGCATAAGCACATTCAAAGTCATATAATTATAAAAAAAACAGACATTCTTTGTAAAAGATAAAATAAATGCATGAAATTGAAGAACAGAGTTTTAATTATTAATATATATATAGCTGCTTGTGCTGATTCACTGATTGATTGATCACCACTCCTGTAAAATTTTGTATGAAAAATTTTTTTTTCACTCATGTTTTCGTATAGAGGACAAAAATTCATTAAGAGGAGAAATATGGAGATAGCTCATGATTGAGGAATTTGGAGACGGGGGAAGAGCACAGCCAGGGTATTTAATATAGGTGGGAGGTGCTCGAACAAATTTCATTTGAAACCTCATCCAATTGGCAATGAGCTGAAAAAAAATCCAAAATGGCGGATTTAAGATGGCGGCCACACAAATTTCGTCGGCGTCTATCTCAGAAAGTATACAAGATGGAAGAGTGGTTTTTTGGAAAAAGATTATCAGGGCCTCAAGGTCTATTTGATGAATAGAAGAACATTCATTCTGACAAATTCATCGAGGATTTCAGAGATGGGTATGGAGCACCACCAGGTTATTAAAATAGGTGGGCGCTACTCAAACAAAAAATACTAGAAATCTCATCCAATTGGCAGGGAGCTGAATAAAAATTTCTTAATTGTAAGATTCCGGATGGCGGTTTTGTAGAAAAAGGTAGACAGTGGTAGAAAGTAGTAGAAAAATGGTAGTCAATGATTGGCAGTGGTCTACTATTTTACATTCAATAACTTCTACTGAAGTGATTTTCATGTCCTGGGTGTTTTTTTTACATCTTATGACTCTGGTAGATATTAAAGAAGGTCTCTCTTTTACATTCCACTGTACTTTGCTCGATAGCATATCAATCTGATATTCGCTTTAGAACATGTAGGCCGTAAACAGTGGGCACTTGACAGAGCTATATATAGTAGAAAAGTAAGTTACAGACAGTGCACAGTAGAAGTTAATGAACGTAAAATAGTAGACAACTGTCTAACATTGCCTCTATCACTGACTACCATTTTCTACCGCCGCGCCGTCTACAACTCACTACCTTTCTCTACTACTTTCTACCCCTGTCTACCATTTTCTACATAACCGCCATCCGGAATCCGACACTTTGTTATTCACTCCTTCACGCGGTCCGTTTTAGCGGGCCGCGCAGCCACGCGCTATACTAGTACCTATATAGAGCTAAAACTTAAACAGCTGAAATATTTCTATGCTGCGCAAGACATAAGATTTGGTCGTCATAGTCGTCAATGTTTTTAATTCATGTTCGTAGTAATCTAACGCCTAAATGTTCATTAGAGATACTTTTGATTGTTCTTTATTTATTAAAACTTATGGCAAATATACGTAATGTATAAATTACGATTTGTATTTAATTTGTATCATTATTAGTGGTCGAAATTCGACTATAATTAATTTAAATCACTTGAACAATAAACAAAAGAGTATATATGCGTGTGTGTGTATGTCAAATACATGGTAGTAAGGTTTTTTTTCTATGATTTAATGTATTTTTTTATGCACAGTTAAAAAAAATATTAGCATTGTGCACGCCTTCTCTATATAAACTATAAGTGTGGGAAATTTCATACTCCTCCATCCGCGCAATTTTGGTAAAAAGGGGTACAAAATTTTCGCTTCACGTATTAATATATAGAGAAGATTCCTTATACAAATTGATAGTCTGTTTTTTTAATTCAAACACATCGGAAACATTAGATGTAATATAAAACAAATAATGATCATTATGTCACAATATTAGCAGTTTTATCAGAACATTATAATATTTCTTTTTTATTACCTCTTTAAAAGCGGTATAAATATTTTTATTTTCAACACCCGAGCTGATAATCTCGACTGAGTTTAATGACTTATTTGAATATCAGCTTCTAGATTTTCTCGCAATTATGTTCTCATTCTGATGATGACTATATATAAACTAATCATTACTTATCTTTGTAAAAAAATTTTATCTTGAATTTTACACGTCGTTTTCGCCTTCTGTCTTCCCGGGCGATAAATCAATGAAATTAGGAACAAGAAACCGAATAATGTATAATAAAAATACTGATGATGAAGATGACATGCAAAAAAGACGTCTTAATATCATTGAATTGAACTCATTATTCAAAATTTATTTATGCAGGAGGAGATGTAGTCTATACTTACTATATGTATAAGCTTTCTACATACAAAAAATCAGGTTAAATTATGTATGTAAGTATGAATAGTTAATTTATTTCTAGACAAATTAAAAACTATCAGTTACAGTAGGCACATAATTTTTGGATAAGAAAACATTGAGATTAAAAAGTTTCGGGCATTCACCAGAAGCGAATAAATAATAATTTTTAAGACACGTTATTCGGGAGTGTCAACTCGTGAACTCGTCAGCTTTTAACAATCAATTATTATAAAGGGAATTATTATCTAACAAGCAATTGATGGCAAATGCATAAGCGATTGATGCTATCGCAGCCTTGAACTGATTTTTTGATTTTTTTCACGAGGCCCTTATTGGTAACTCGTAGAGTTTGAAGGGCCGGTCCGGTTGGTGGTATGCTGGTTTGATATCCAAGATCCACAGCAATTAATTCCTGGATGTAGAGCGTGAAATGAAGCGTTCGGCAAGAAGCACTGAGGTATATAGGGGCAAGCGTGCCGTTGGCAGTTCAGTCGTAACTCGCTAGCTCTCGGACTCAGCGTCGCTGTATTACCGTCGCGTCGGCGATCGACTACCGACAACCGAGTATCGTTATAAGAAATTTCTATGTACTGTGATGTTAGTAAACAGTAAGTGTATAAATAAAAAGCACAACGTGAACCCCTTGTCAGTCTCGTTGTGAACTCTTATAGACAATCATGTCTCTTCCGGGAGTTTTTCTTTTTTCTCATTACATGGAAAGCTTTTGGGTAAGTTCAAATTATATTATTTATTAGGTAATGCGGTATATATGTGTATTTATAATACAATATTTAGAGTAACCACTCAATAAATCTAAGGGTACATATACATTTTTATTAAACTATTAAAATATTTTAGTGTTTATTAGTAATTATGAATGTCTATATAGATGAAACAAAATAATAAAAATTGCAGCAAAAATATGTAACTTCATGTAGTGTGGAACATTAAAGTTTTTTCTCTCAGTGCCTAGTGGAAGCTATACATTATTCACGCATTTTTCTTGTGTATTACCCGTTGATTAGACGTTACACCATTATTGCGTGTTTCGGGATCCGACTTACGGCGTCGTGGTCAGTTGCCGGGCTTAAATTTTCTTTTTTTTGTTGAATAAATTAAGTTAATTGTGAATAGAACCAAAGCTCTATGTGTTGTTTTTAGTACGAGACAGATTATCCATTTTTTATAACGTTTATGTTTGTATTTTATTGTTACAAGGCGGGAGAGAGAGTGTGCGACTTAGGATGTTACAGTGTTCTATCGACATAAATTTTATACGTTCACAATTAGAAAACTCGACTACTTATCCGTAGAGCAAGAAGGTTACGCTCGAAGGGCTTTCTTTAAAGTTTACAACTTCCTGCGCATATAAATAATTGTTTTAGTCTACCTTTGCAAAACTGAGTGAACGAAACTAGAACAATTTCAGTACATCCGAGTTTTCCGTATTTATACATTTTTGCTGTGTCATCATATTTGTTATATTACAAAATATTTATGATATATTTAAGATTAAGATAGATAATTTAAGTGAGTTATTGGTAGGAGCATGAGCAAGCAAATAATTTTATCGCTAGAAGGCTAGGTTCAAGACAAATTTATAAATTCTAATTCGATTCGGGTTAGCGTCGTAGGGCTAAAGCATTTTAAAATTACAAAATTAAATTCAAACCCTTTCAGCTGTTATAGTTTAAGTAACATTTTTCCCCACAGGAAGTACTTACATTTATACTGGAACAAAAAATGTTAAATTTTTTAATCTAGATTACAATCTGTACGTCAAATTTCATTTAATAGAAAGATACATAGATTAAACTATGATGCACGAACAAACATACAAACTGACAAAAAATCTGAAAATAATTGTTTTGGCTTCTATTCTTCTATCATTTCTAAAACTAAAAATCTTTATTTATCATACGTGTGTATATATTATAACTTTTCCCTATAATCAAATATTTATCTTTAGATTATAGTGATTGTATGAATTTATATGGAATTTTAAGTCGATGTGATTTAAACGAGAAAATATTGTTACGGTGACACGATTTGAATAATTTTCATGTATAGCCTTTTCTTGCAATTTAACATACTTTTATATATCCGAAATATATAAAATTCCAATGTTTATACTGCTAATATAACCGTTAATTGAATAAATTCCGAATTAAAAAAACTAGGATTTATGAAATAAAATTGTAATGAGTACTGGTGTAATAAACATTCTATTAGTTTGATATTTTTGCCATTTGCCATCAAATGATTTTCCTAGAACAAAACCCGCGCTAGACGAAGCAATCGTGCGCCTAGTTAACCGCGACGTTGAATATTCAACATTTGTTTACTCATCACGGTTTAATATTCAAGCGATCACTTATTTTTGTTTGATTCAAGGTTAATTTTTTGTGCAAATAATTAACGATAAGATTCAATTAACTCTTTCCATTTCCAAGAGTTAGCAACATCGTTTATAACTTTTATATTCAACTAACTTATATATAATATCTACTCTGATAGATTTGAGCTAGTTGTCAAACGGAGCTCGCCTGGTGAAGATTATGGCTGCTACTGTGCGATATCGGTCCCATGTAGATGACTCGACTTACTAAAGATAATAATTTTTGTTGAAATAAATTAATTTCAATTTATTTATATGAGACAAAACAAAATTAAAATTATTAAACTACCCCCCTTTTACATAAGTGAGTCGTATATAGCAAGGTAACAGTAGGCTATTTGCAGCTTATGAATGTTATGCGATTTTCATTTCACTTAATTAATTTGATAAATAACATTTGGTTAGTGTTGCCAGAAAAATATAATAAATAGTGTCAGTGTTTAAAATTGCTACAATATTAGTAGAATTAAACAATAATATTTCCATGTAGTAAAAAAATATCAGATGATAGTCATCACCCACAAATGAACTGGGAAATAATGAGTTAATTTAATCTCAGTCACTTGAATTGTCCATATTTATTGGCATTAATATTTATTTACTCTAAAGTACATTACGTTGGAGAAGTAGGTTTATCATACTATCTAACTATAATATTATAAATGTGGAAGTATGTATGTTTAGATGTTTGAATGTTTGTTACTCAATCACGTAAAAACCGGCTGACCGAATTAAAATGATATCTATTTTATAACCTGGACTCACACATAGGCTATTTATTATGCCGAAAAATAAAAATAATAAAATACGTTTACTGTCGTAAGCGCCTAAATATATTTTTTATTAACAATATTGAAAATAAAATGTTTGATAAATGTGTGATAAATTGTAACCGCGCGAAGTCGGGAAGGATATTTAGGAATAAAACTCGGTAGGATTCTTAAAAGAATACATTTTTTAAGGAATAGTTTTTTGTTTAGACTATATTTTAAATATTTTATTTAAGAG
This sequence comes from Limenitis camilla, assembly GCA_905147385.1. Taxonomy (NCBI): domain Eukaryota; kingdom Metazoa; phylum Arthropoda; class Insecta; order Lepidoptera; family Nymphalidae; genus Limenitis; species Limenitis camilla. The sequence goes on along the minus strand of LR990245.1, from coordinate 7,031,475 downwards.
TAGAGTATTTCAATCGCTTTTAGGACTTGTTTCTTTATGGACATGCTTTCAACCAACCACCGAATATTCATTACAAGTAAAAGGAATTTTCAAAGACGTAAAACTCATAAAAAAGCTCGTTGAAATAGTCGAAATTTATTAAGAAAAAACATTAAGTATTGAGACCGGTGAAGCACTAAATTTTTTCAAAATAAATAAGTCACTTTTAAGTCTATAATATTAAATTTTTTTAAATAATAAATGACCTTGAATGGTTTTAGGTAAAAACGGGCAATGTCCTTTCTAAATTATTTATATTATTCATAATACTGATTCATATAGTAAGAAAATAATTTAAAATACGTAAGCACACACTTTATGTTCCAGTTAAGACATAAATTATATTAATGATTTTTGCATTCATTAATGTTTGATAAATACTTAAGCACCCTCTCCCTACGTCGTAAAAGGAATGTGCCCTCCAAATTTCCTGTTTCTAGAGGCAGTGGTTTAGGTTGCTCGATATGCCAGCCTGTCTGGTTACACTTTTATTTATGAATCTGTTATAACGTCTCATTTATGACACGATTAAATAAATAAGTATTTGCAAATGTAAATACAACCGGAAGGCGAGTCAGCTTTTTTTGTAGAAGCTTCAAATTACTTTGACGCATTACAATCGTATTGCATCTAAGAAAAATTCAGACTATAAACAACAATTTATAGTATAAATTCCTATATGTAATATAATGTAGTGTAGTAAATATACATTATGTAGTAAAGAACACGATCAAATCAAAATTGATTATTATTTGTTCGTGGCGGTGTAATTGAAAACGTGGAAGGAAGTTAGAAAATTGCTGCCTTAACGATATGAAAGTGAAGGCTAGTAGATTTTCTTGCTATTTATGAAAATAGAATTTATTCTAAGTCTTTCACACAATATTACTTTTAGTGGCTAAATTATGTAAACTAATAGATGGAAGGTAATTAGGTACTTTATTTACATTGCATGCTAATAAGTAAGAAAAATAAAATAATCTGATCTCATTAATCATTAAATTTTATAATTATTTCATTCTACTTAGTTTAAATAAAGTATTATTATTGATAAATCCTACTAATATTATAAACGCAAAAGTTTGTAAGAATGTATGAATGTCTGGATGTATGTTTGTTACTCTTTCAAGCAAAAACTACTGAATGGATTTTGATGAAACTATACAATAATATAGCTTACACATAAGAATAATACATAGGCTATAATTTATAATGATATAGTGTAAATTATCCAAAATATAGCCGGCGAAACCGCGGGGCGCAGCTAATAATTAATAACTTTAATAGTAATAGGTTTTGTTCAAATAGACCTGGTAGTTTAACAGGGGAGGAATCCTATGATTACTAATTGTGAGTAGTAATTTTTATTCATTATAAAGGGAAGCAGTTTTTAAAATGATTTCCATATTATGTCGTTTTTACATGCCGTTGTAAAGTGCAGGACAATAATATTATACCACCCACTAAGTTGTCAAAATCTGAACACCTGGTACGGATCTACATCGATGTCCTTCTTGGAACAAAATTAATCGAATGAAAACTGTATCAAATATTTTAGTTACCACCAAAGGCTTCTAATATGAGTATTATTTGTATATCTTTTTTGAAATTTGTTTATAATTATGGTGTATAATCTTTACATTTATTTTTTCCTTGTTTCTAAATTGCCTTTATGATTTTTTTTTATATCTAACAAATTTAAGCGTTACTTGGCCTGGTAATCAATATTAATCAATGGCGTGATCAACGTCAAGAAATAATATTTTATGGGTCTATCTTGAGATACTTATGATATACTAGCCGACCTGCGCGACTTCGTTCGCGTGTTGCTCCGCTCCTATGGCTCGAAGCGAGATGTTAAATAGCCTTAGTTACTGCTTATTATATCAGCTATCTGCCAGTGAATGTCCCGTCAAAATCGGTCCAGCCATTTCAGAGATTAGCCGGAACAAACAGACATACAGAAAAAAATTGAAAAAATGTTATTGTTGGTATATGTACCGTGTGCGTATATACATCCATATGCACTTAGCAAAAAGCGGTTATTTTAATATTACAAACAGACACTCCAATTTTATATATTTGTATGGATTTACTTGTCTAGTTATTGTGCCTAAATACATAACGAAAATAAATAGAAATTTATCAAAGCTAAGTAGTCTTCACAAATAAATTAGAAGTACGAATTTTGTGACGGAACTATATTCGGATAATAATAATTATTACGCAATATTTCATATAGTGATATGATGGCGCAGTTCATGGACGAGTCTATGATATACTTGATGCAGATAAGATCGACATGTGTTTCCTGAACACAAAGCCTGCCAGCTTCAAATGACTTACCTTGACCTGCAGATGAATTGTTCATATTCAAAACTAGAGTGTGGGTACCTAGTCTCTACATACCAATTATAATAACAAAAATATCAGTTGAATCTCCAACTAGATTAGTAGCTCTTTAAGCAACAGATATTTTATAAAACATCTAAAACTTTTCAAGTTTACATGTCATATTTAAAATGTAACATTAATCAGATGGCACATCTCAATAAATGTATGAGAATTATTTCAAAATTCGGAGTGACATAGCAAGTAAAATATAATATGTAGTCATGTTAAATCTGTCGTGAATTGCAGACTGAAACATACGTACAGCGAGAGATATAAATGATTATTGAATTCGTTGAGAGGGTTGGAGCGAGGCTCGAGGGGTCGCTCCCTCGCGAAAAGAAGTGATATATGATTAAATAATGCCTATATGACTTGGTGGTATTTTATTGTTGCGAACTTTTTATCAAGGCACAACTCAAGCTAAGGAGCACAAATCGGCTTTTATATATTATTTGTTAAGAATAGATTTTCAGTATATATAAATAAACTTTCAGAATTATTCGACGTTGTTACAGGAGCATCCAATTACAAGTTGTCATAACTAATAGTCAGTTAGTTATTCTTTATGTTTGAGGTAACTAGCTCTTTCGTAAGAAAAATAGGCGAGTAACATTACTTTTTTGTAACGCCTAAGTACTGGTGATCATTTTTGCAACTTAGGTGATAATACTTTATCGTATTTCAATTGCTGTCGAGTTTAATTAAAATCGTTGTAAAAGTACTAGTAATACGGTAAAGAAGATTCTTTAATTTTCTTACAGTTTTACAGTATTAAAATGCAAAATGCGGTTAAAGATACTTGTATTTAATCTTCTTTAATGTTATGTAGACAATAAATCCATTACAGCTATCGTCGATAATTTAGAAGTACATCCGAAGGGTGAAACTAGCCTGGGCAGTACTTTAAAGCTTTTATCGTAGAATAAACGTGAGATATATTACGTAAAGTAACAGTAAGTTATTTACTGTTAGCTCATAGAACTGTAATTCCATTGAAGTCCCAAGCCAACGGGACTGTGGTAAAACAGGAACGAAATGAGGACAAATTCACGGACAATTTAATATCTATTTCCGCGTACCTGTTTAGATATTATGTTATCTGCTTGGACCTTATATAAATTTTCTTATTCCTTTTTAATAATCTACGAAAACCTTGAACTCGATCTATAAATGCAATCAGAGAAAAGAAAAGTAAGATAAGTTCAAGTTATTTTTGTACGTCGCACTATGTAGGTACAAAGTAGAGACCGTAGTTTATAATAGCTTTAACTAAAATCTTCATACATATTAATTAAAATTTAATTGAAAGAGACTATTTATTTTATTACTAATTACTAAACCAAGTAAATGAAGTTACGTAGTCTTTATGGAAACAGTAATTTTATGAAGAGCCAGTTTTTTATGACGAGTTCACTGCAAATCCTTCTCAATTAATTATTATCTGCCCACCTGTGTTTTGTTTGTATCAGACGCTTATTGACGGCACGGTAACTTGTTAACTGGCTAAAACTACCCTATTAGTATGATAATGGATTGCCAAACCGGTCGTAAACCTTCGTGATACGAAATTTTGTGGCGGCTACGCACTTACGGTTCGCCTTGAACCTTCATCAAGGACATGCAAGGTTTATTATTCACTATTAAATATCGAAACCCGGTCTCGGCTTCGTACTTGACAATGAAAATATTTACTATAACGAACATGTACCTATAGTATTTGCGAATAAACATATTATTATCGTCGGCATTATCGTAACGGCTTCGAGGGGCTATCAGATCGGATGTTATATTTATAAATTATTTATAAATTACGCAACGGAGTAATCAAACTGGAGAGGCATAATTTTACTTATAGAATAAAATTAGAGCGTTATTTTATTTGAATGCCATGTCCCCGTCTCGTCTGAAGGTTATGCGAAGGGAAGCATACGTATGCGTAGTGTTATAGTGACACATATCCGATGTGGCGAGACGATCGAACTGGGCGGCCTTCGCTTCGGGAAACAAAACGAATAGCGCTGCCTCTGCCAGTCTGCGCCGATGCGCTCTCTGCAGGGAAGCTGTGCCTGTATACGCTATACAGCTACACTATATATACTGAATATAGCAGACCCATCTCAATATTGTACTAATTCTTTATAAACTAAGTAGGGGCCGCACCGGCTTCGCACGGTGCAACTTATCGCACATGTATTTAGGGTTAGCGAAAAATATCATGAAAATATACAGGCCCTTCCGAATTTTAAAAGTAATTATATTATTATCAATATTTCTTTTTAAAAAGTGCTCTATCAATATTATCATGTTTCGTTACACCTTAAAGACAAACCAAAATACACACTTTTGAAATATAAAGTTAAATTAAAAGTGATTCCATAGATACTAAATAACTGATTCATGAGGTCGCAGAACTTTTACAGTTTATTTTTTATTGTTACTTATTTGAAATTTCTAAAACTACTTAACTTATTTATATTACTTTAGATTATCAAATATTGATATTAAAAATATAAACTGTCGAAATGTTATTGTTTGCCTTTAACAATATTTTATATATCGATATAATGCATTGGAAATCTTAATAAAATCAAGGTTGGCTGGAAGTAATACCTCAGCAGAATAAAACCAGTAATCAAAATATCAATTACAGCAAGATTTGAGGAAATGTCTAAAATCAAAAATGCTTGAATTGATCTGAGTGCATGTATATTATGGATGGCAATTGATTAAAATTATAAACTGCATGAACTGGCCTCGATTAACACGGAAGAGTTGTACATATAAAGCATTACACTACATGTCAAATACTTCGTAGATACAATACCGTTTCCCTTAAAACTTTTGAGGTAATTTGTAACAGAAAAGAAGTTTGCAGTTTGCAATCCATTTACGTCATCGATTCGAAAATATTCCCAATATCCCAAAAAGGATGATGTACAATCCCTTGCTTGATGTCCATAAGTGAAGTAGAATTACTGAAGGTTTTTTTTTAATTATGATTATACATTCATATACTAAGCATTTATCCATAGTTATTAAATAGGTGATTCCACAGATAGTAACTGAAACAACTGAGTATTACATGAGATCTCACAAATTTGTAATTTCTGGAACTAGACTTAACTAAATTTTATATCTTTATTAATTATTCATCATCAATATAATATATTGCTATATAAAAATATTAAGACGTTGAATAAACATTTTAATATCCAGCAGGAACTATGAATTTTTCGAGTTAAAACGTAGCCTATGTGTTAATCCAGGTTATTTAGTATCTCTGTGCCAAATTTCAGGAGTTCAGCCGTGTTTGTGTGATTGAGTAACAAATATCCAAACATACAAACTTTCACATTTATAAATTTGGTTTAAACTTAATTACATTTTTTTATTAACCTACTAAGCAACTTTCATTGATGTGCCTATATCACTTCTCTTAAAATTTATGATGTGATTAGACACTCTATTCGTTACCAGCTCTTCTCAACAGAAAATTGCACTTCGAGCTGACCGATCAATTTATGACTTGTCAGTGTTTTTGTAAAAAAGTCTAATTGTAATAAAATATTTTGAGTTTGAGTATTTTGAAATTTTTGTAGTTTGTATTTGTCACTAGATTTTGCAATTTTGAGATTATGTCCTATTAGAATAGGATTGCTCTTTTTTTACAAATAAAATAAGAATTTCGATAAATATTATAGCACAATGACACAGCAGCAATTTTATATCTATTATTTTTAGCTATCTACATATTTAAAATTTATATAGTTGGTTGGTTTTTATATTTGAAATAAGTATGCTTTTAACGTTATAATGATTGCTAACATGTAACTAACTAGCTGCACCCCGCGGTTTCACCCGCAATATTTTGAAATAAATATGTGAAAGAGTAACAAACACACTTTATTATATAAACTGTCGAAATGTTATTGTTTGAAACATTCTTACAAACATGTTTATAATATTAGTAGGATATAATTGTTTACAAAACATAGGTTAAAAACATCGTAGTTGTTTATTAAAATATTTAGACATAAAAATAAATATTTGTTAATGATGCTACATATTTACGAGTGTAGATAGCGTGTGCAAACTGTAGTCACGAATAAGTAAATAAAAAGGTGTGCAAATAATTAAAAATGTTATAGGTTTTATAATTTACTCGTCAGTTAACTTACTTTTAATAAATTTTCAGTTAAGTTAAATTAACTAGCATTAATTTATCTTTCATAAAATTAATCATTGGAAAAGGCTGGTTCATATTTTTTAGAATGATTATTCATCTTATAGCCTGTGTAAGTCATTTCGTAGATATGACCAGTTTCGGTTTGAGTTTTATTATAATTCGTTATCTACACAGAATACAAAGAAGCAGCGTCGAATTTTATGAGGTTTTTGACCTAGGCATTTGCTTCAGTAGATAAAAATGTAAAAGATAATAATTATTAAAAGAAACAGTTACTCGTCGTGGCGATAACCCCATATTACGTAAGTTTAAGGAAGAGCTGTTGCTAAACTGTCTGGAACAAGAATTCCTTATAAGTACAAACGACAAACATTTGATACCTTTATTTGGTCCGTCCAACGGTGCAGTCCAGTTAGTACTATAAATAAGTAATAGCAGTTATTTTAAAGTAGTCTATTTGTCCACGCCCTTTCGTGTTTGCCCTGCAAATTTTTTAGCCGTTTCAGTCTGCGCTTGCAAATATTGGGAGTGGTGTTTGTGAATGATAATAACCAACATAAATATTTTGATTGCAAAAGCTCCGTGTTTGATTTTTTATCATTTTTTTATACACGGTTTAGAGTAATATTGAAAAAAAAAATAAAAGGTTTTCGTTAGAAAATTAAAAATACATTCAATATCCATTTATATGCATGTGTTAGTTTTATTCATTATAATTTATAACTTAATAAGATAAAAGGAATCCATTAAGATTAATTTATCGACTTAATTTAAAATTTTTAGAAGCACTAATTAGAAACAAATGGAATTTCAAAATACTATAATATATTAAAAAAAGGAAACATTTACATATAAACATCTAATACTTAGCGATTATTCGAGAATTGCTGAACCGATTTTTTTATTGTTCTTTAAAATCTGAATGTAGAAAGATTGCAAAAGCTAACTACAAACCCTTGTAGAAAAAAAAAACCAACTTGCTTAGCACACGGGATTGATAAGTAATTATTGTTTCTGATTTAGGTTATACTTGATCTACCAATAGACACTTTTAAGAATATGCTATCTGAACAAGTCGTAAATATTTATAAGGCTTTTGGCTTTACTTCTAAGAACGTAATGGCAATGTGTGTGAGTAAAATAAGTCACTACCATAAGGTTTTTACAAAATTGTAAGCTATAATAGCTATTGATTAATTATGCGTTTAACAGAGTACCTAATTTGAGAGAAATTAAATTATTTATTAAAACAAGTAATAATAAGTTTATTTAATTAAATAAAATGATTTGTTAGCCAGTGTAAGTAATGTAAGTACAAAAAATATTTTTTATAGATTATAAAACACCGTTTTATGCTAAAACATATTAAAGTATAGACGAAAATCTGAAATAAATAGGGGAACAGACTTTTCTATGTGTGAAGTAAAAATAAATTAGACTGTTTGTTTAATAAATAAGGAGCAAAACCACAATCAGGAGTATGTCTCCTATAAGTATGAGTAAGTAAATAAATCAATACGAGCATTGGTTTCGAGGGCTTGTCCTCTGATTATGTCAATGAGATGTAATTGTTATCATTGACACCATGCGACCAATCAAACATGTAGCTCGTAAACTAGGCACTTGATGCACTAGAGCGATGATTCCTAAAGTAGTCTATATCTACTCCGACGCGTCGACTACGACTTGTTAGTGTACGACTTGTTATAAGAGCAAAATAGCATTAGAAGTCTAAAAGATAGAAACAGGGGCCTACGCTACTGGTCCCCGATGGATTATTTTTTTTCTGTATACCTGATTCCATAACAGTTTTATGGTATAAAAGCGTCCAGGAATCACTTTAATTTGTTTTACAACTCAATAAAACAGTTGATTTAACAATTAATTTTGGCGCTAGAGTAAAATAATAATCGCTCCCGTCTGCCCCACTCCTGGAGGGGAATTCTAGCCAGTCTCGTCTCTTTATATTCTCGTACCAAGGCAGTGGAGTTCAGTCTTACTCGTGGTCTCAAGGAAAGGATATCATCTAAGTGCTACTGAAAGTGTCAAGTGCAGTGTTGTATTAGTGCTGGAAGTGCTGTCCGATTAAGGTCACGTAAGTCCTTACAATGTAATTGCCACGTGGTTAAGTAAACACAACGTTAGGTTAGGTTAGCCTTGTATTAGGTTAGGTTTATCCCGTTGTGCACATACGATGCTTATAAATGATTGTATATCCATTAGTTTCCGACATATATAAATAAAAATTAAGTGATGATTGTGTTCATAATATAATCGGATCACTTTAGAGCTTTAGCACTTTAGTTTCTTTAGAAATTTGGCAATTAATGGAAGAGTCGGAAATTTGGATAGTATTTACGCTAAACCGAGTAAAATAATATAATATATTTGGTTGAGTTGAGTCGATAGACACGTTTATGAAATAATCATCAGTAAAACAACGTGTTCTAGTGATCTTCAGCTTGGAAAAGTTTGGGAGCCTCTGCACTAGAGAGTAGAGTACACAGCAAATATTACGCACTACGATTGATTAATGCACTTTAAATGCTGTATATAAACATAGTAAAGTTTGATTCGCAATTAAGACTTGTTATTGTTTTCCGGATGAGTAAATAAGTAAATCAAAAAATAATTTATATGTGTTATTTTTAGTTTATCGAAAAACATTTCTGCAACAAGATAATTTTTTAACAAAAACTAGTTTATTTATGAAGTCATTTGTCCGAGGCCAGTCCGATATTTAAAATTTTGAAGAAAATTTAAATTAAAAATAAAATAGAATATGAACTTAAATTTTCACAATGTTAAAAATAAATCAATTGACAAGATTTTTGACAAAATTAAACTAAACATGATTTAATTCCTTATCAAAATGATAATATGTTTACTTTTATTTTAAACTAAAGGGCTGCCCTCGCTTCGCTCCGGGTATTTAAAACAATATTATAATTGATGTCCTTAAATTGTCACTGTGCAATTGTGTAGTTTTTCATTATTTGAAAAAAGAGAGATAGTAAGAAAAAGTTATAAAAAGAAAAATAATAGAAACAATAATAAAAGAAAAGCGACAGATGCTAAGAGAGGGAGGACAGAGCAAAAATAAAATTGAATAGGTAAAGGAGAGAGAGAAAGAGAGAGAGAGAGCGAGAGAGATAATCGAAAGAAAAAAAGTGAAAAGAGTGATCATACTGAACAAATAAATATAAGAATTAAAGAGAGAAAAAAGAGAGAGCATGAGAGACAATGATAGTTTTATAAGAGGAAGAGAGATGGAAATACTATAGACTTCTCTCAATGAAAGAATTTTTAAAATTGGATCAGCAGTAACAAAATGGCTTTATTATATTAATTAAAAAATGTATATGGCAACACTAAATCACTTTTGTCACTCACGAATAGTGTAGTTTTCTAACAGTGAAAGAGTTTTTAAAATCAGATCAGTAGCAATAAATTAGCCATATTCTTTTAATTAAAAAATGTATATGGCAACACTAAATCACTTTTGTCACTTACGAATAGTGTAGTTTTCTATCAGTGAAAGAAATTTAAAAATCGGATTAGTAGCAACAAAATGACCATATTCTATTAATTAAAAAATGTATATGGCAACACTAAATCACTCTTGTCACTCACGAATAATGTAGTTTTCTATCAGTGAAAGAATTTTAAAAATCGGATTAGTAACAACAAAATGACCATATTCTATAAATTAAAAAATATATATGGCAACACTAAATCACTTTTGTCACTCACGAATAGTGTAGTTTTCTAACAGTGAAAGAGTTTTTAAAATCAGATCAGTAGCAATAAAAGAGCCATATTCTTTTAATTAAAAAATGTATGTGGCAACACTAAATCACTTTTGTTACTCACGAATAGTGTAGTTTTCTATCAGTGAAATAATTTTTTTAAATCGGATTTGTAGTTCCTGAGAAACTCTTCAAAATTACAAAATGGCTACCTTATAGCACTTAAATGGCCATATCTTTTTAATTAGAGTATTTATGGCAACACCACATAGCCTATGTTACATAGAAAGGATGTAGCATCCTATCGGTGAAAGAATTTTCAAAATCGGTTCAGTACTTTTAGAGCTTATTCGCAACAAACAATCAAATCTTAGTATAGATAACATTTTTAAATACGTATGATATTTTTTAAACATGGCTTTTTTTTAATTGAAAATTTATTTAAATATTGTTAACAACAATTTGTATTAATAAAGTCTTAATAGTACGAACAATAATATAGCCATGGTGTATGTGAGTTAGGTTACCGTTTCAGGTTTCGGAATTCTCGTTTGATTATGTCCGACTCGCACTTAGTACCTTTCATTTTAATACTGCCCAAAAAGGTACTAACCTTCAAATATTATTTTTATCCATTGAAATACGGGTATTTTAGTAAAACATCAACATCAAGTTTTATGGCGTACGTGATCGTTTCATATCAGCCAGTGCCACAAAAAAGTACTCACATAATATGGTGATCCTCTTTATGGTCGCTCAATATAGAGGTGCATTAACCTTGAAAACCAATAAATATCTTTTATCCTTATTTTTTAAAGGATATTTGGAAGCTACTATAGATAACATAATGTGTGGTTTAAAAACACGCTTAAGTGTATTAAAACCAAACTCTAATAGGCACTGAAAAATTTAAATAGATCCTAATATAACAGGACTCAATAAAACGAATCCAATGATGCCAAACTTAAAGGGTTTTCCAGTAAACATGGTTGAGGTTCATCATAAGATCAGTTGAAATATACCAATTTACTAGAAGTAGATGTTGGTTAAAATTTACATCCAAGATTTGATTACATTGTTTATTACATTTCCTTTCTCTATATTTAAAAGCTTTTTGGCGTACGTGATCCTGTCGGAAGTCGTCGCACAACGTGTATTTGTATGTTTCCTGTTCGATCAAGGTAGGGTTCGCATTGACCTTGAAAGGGCACCATACATGACTGCTACCTGACCTTCACAACCCTATCTAAAGGGGAAGGGTAGAGAACTAGGGACGCTACGTCAATGAATTAATTATTATTACTGTGTTCGATTATATTAAGGGAAATTTGAAGTATTATTGTTTTAAAGTACTAATTACAAATTATTATATATTATCACTCCATGTGCTAACTGCTAACTAAAATAGAGATACAAATATTAATGTGTGACATATCTTCTCATAATTATAGTAACCTTGAAAAACAACACTGAAAATGTAGAGCAAAGATAGTGAAAAGTAAAATATTTGTACAGTTTATCACCAAGTGTATTAAGTGTTGTTACTAATTATGCACTTTGTTTAACCCGATGTTTACACTTAAAAGTAAAATAACAAGTATTATACAAATAATCCGACCATTTACAAGATATGTAAATTAAAAGATAAATTGTCCACTTTTAAAAAAATAGCGACCGGCCCTGGCTTTGTACAGTTTCTGTACATGTACATGTATACAGCTTTATATGTATATATACATGTATACATATAAAGCTTCGTCTGGAATTACTTTATCTATTGATAAAAACTGCATTAAAATCTGTTGCATAGTTTAAAAAGATCTAAGCGTACAGACAGCGTGATGCGACTTTTTCATACTATATTAAGAAGATCACCTTACATCTAACCGACTATAGGCGAAGAAAAGTTTTGAGACATTATTTATATAACTTGGTGATTTATGATGAGAAAGAGGAGGAGACTAACAATACATTAAAATCTTTTAGAATTACGACAGAAACTTAAGCAGTGCCTTGCACATGTGACTAAAGTGTAGACTTAAGGACGTCCTTTATTCTTGCTTCCACTGCGCAGACTCTCTGTTTAAACCTAAGGTTAGGTTAACCTAAGTTTAACTTACGCGCCGACATATATATCTATGAAACAATGGTATCGTAACATTAAATAAAATAGTGTTTGGCTTTTTAACTTATTAATTAAAATAGTAAAATTTTCCATCGAAAAATATGAAATATAATATAGACGTGGTGGAGATCATTAGTGTACCTCTTAATTGTAATTGATGTTTTTAGAATAATTATTTCCTTTAATAGATACTGCCAGTATAAATTATAATATAAAGTATAACTGAGTGATATGTGATATTATAAAAATACAGCGTTATTAATCTAATTGCTCGGTAGAAATCATAACTATCATCTTTAATTTGTGTGATCTGTATATTAAATTATTGGTATGTCTTTGAGTTATTTGATTTTTTTTAAATATGATTAGTGTTACCATACCTACACGGATTATTTATAGACAACGTACAAACTTACTTATACAAATGGCTATTCTTCTGCCTAATCAATGATGTCAGCTGGTGTAGAAGTAATGCCAAATGATTAATTTACAATCAACTTCATTAAATTGTTATCATATTTTAACATTGTAATGCTAAAGCCTTATTCATTATCAACGTTACATTCTTAATTAGAACATTTTTACCTAAAGCTATAAATGTTGATTAATTTATATGTTCAAAGCAATTATATAATATTTCCATTCGTAATTAGGATTAATAATGTTTTTTGTAACTTTGAGTGGAATAGATATATTATGTAGAAAAATAAAATGTTATTCGTGTGGACGGATTTGGTAATTTTTGTTTTAAATTTTTTTGGTATGTATATGTAATATAGGCTGAATTAAACTATTTATATTAATGTGTAAAAAAATACTTGTTTTCTCGTAGCCTAATTTTTTTTACTTTGTTTAATTAATTATAAGCATCTTAAATAATTCTAAATGCTCAATGTTCCCATACGAGTTTTGCCTGATTTTGAGATATAAAGTCAAAGCGAAGCAAAGTGCGGTAAAGTATGTGAATCGAGAGTAAAATAATTATTTGTTATATGAAGTATAAATACTTGTAAGTTTATAAGAGTGGAAGCAATCAAATCGTGGTGGTTGTGGTAACGTCTAGACATACGACGTCTGCTGGAAGTCGTGCTATTGATCGCAATTTGGAGAGCTTATTGACTTCCTTTAGGTTGTTTAGAATCTTTTGAATGTTTAAATGGAAAACTTCAGGATAAGATTTTTCATTCACCGTAATAATACCGCTATTGAATCGACGAATTCTCAAGGAATTTGAGCTACAAATATTATTATTATTTATATAATTTACAAATACATATATGATTTTAAATTTAAGAGTGTGATTTTTTTCTTGTCTTTTTTGAGTGAACCCACTCTAATTCACACTACAGGCATATTACAGATAGTATGTAATTAGTTTCAATTAAGCACATGTTTAAGTTCTCCATTAGTTTTCAGTTAAGCACTGTCAAAATTTACTGCTCTTTAAAGCATTTTATTGATAGCATCTATGACTTGAGTTCAAATACTCCTAAGGATAATTATTAATTTTTCTGCCCTCCGTAAAGAGTACAGGACTGTTTTGTTTTATTATCTTATCTCCTCACTCGCCTTGTGCCCGCTTCTTTGTTAATAATGTCCTTCAACTTTTATTTCATATCGTTATAAATTCATGGTTTGGTAGCAATTATTGGAATCGTAAAATGGATATAAATTATTTTGTCTGTTCAAAAAAAACTTGTTGTACAGGATGTAATTCCAATTGATAATCATACTTTTGCTCACTCTCATATATGGATTTATGGCGATAATAAAAAACAATAATCTATATTTCAAGGATTTATAGTAATTATATTATTTATTAATTAGCTTTGGAATATAGTTGCAATTTTTAAGCTTTATTCTCTGAAGAAAAAAACAGACAGAGTAATAAGATCAGTAGTAATTAGGTTATTGGATAGATACTTATATAACAACTAGCTGCCCCGGCAAACGTTGTTTTGTCATATAAATTTTAAAAAATGGGGGTGGGCCACCCTTATCACTTAGGGGGATGAAAAATAGATAGTAGCCGATTCTCAGACCTACTGAATATGCATATAAAATTTCATAAAAATCGGTCGAGCCGTTTCGGAGGAGTATGGTAACTAACATTGTGACACGAGAATTTTATATATAAGATAATAATAGTCAAAGATCAAAACAAGAGTTGTCAATAGACTAATAGTGGCTAATAATAACTCAGATTTGATAAAATTATTGACGTTACCGACATACTCAAGTTATTATTGCTTCATTTGTAAATATAAATAGACGATATCTCGGAGAAAGGTTCTTGTGATGTTTTTATAACGAAATGAGCGTAGGAGTTACACAATTTTGTGATAATAATTTTCCTGCCTGAAAATTAATTACGTGAAGTGCGAAATATTTTACAGATACCGTGATTAGAATATTAATATGATTTCAATATTCTGCGGTATTTAGGATACTTTCGATATCCACTATTAAACACAGTAAATAAACGGTTTAACATAAAAATGATTATTAATTTCTATTGTGGATGTCCATGGATATCATTAGAGACCACTTACAATTTTTTTCACTAACTGCATATTAAATTTATATTCTAGTTAAGTAGCTTTCAGTTAGTAAATTTTAAATTAAGTCGCCATCTTTTTATAGATCCATCTTAACGATGAGAATAAAGAAGACAGGAATAAAATCGTATTGATTTTCATGAAGAATGTCTCGAGTTATAATTAGAAATAGTTTTTCTAAGCCGGTCTTGAATTTGTGTCTTATTACAGATCCAATAATGACTGACAAGTAGCGTTGCATTATAGTCCGTAACTGCACATTAGATAAACAGACACCGGGGATTATCTTCGGTTACATATTACGTCGTCTAGGCACGGAGGTAAATATTGAGCTTGTGATCTCTGTGAGCAGCAGCTTTAGAAAGAGAAATAAGGCTGAATATTTGATCAATGAAAAATATATAAGTACACCGGTTTCGTATAAGCTATGTTGTCAATACAGTCAGCATATGGTAACCCTAATAAAGTTCTTTTCCGTTTTCAGGGGTGTAATTATCTTACTAGTTAAGCGATGTGTTGCTATGTAAAATTATTATTTAATTAAATCCTAATTTTACCTATTACATCATATATCTAAACGTTATTACAAAAGCCGCCACGCCGTTCTGTCCTCATAATCGAATATCATAGTATAGTTTAGTAACCCCATCTACTAAGAGCGATTGGAATTTTCTTATATTTTATTTATATTTCATATAAATAAAAAAAATATATATTTTATACATACTAGCTGACTCGGCAAACGTTGTTTTGCCATATAAATTTGGGGTGGACCACCCTTATCACTTAGGGGGATGAAAAATAGATAGTAGCCGATTCTCAGACTTACTGAATATGCATATAAAATTACATAAAAATCGGTCGAGCCGTTTCGGAGGAGTATGGTAACTAACATTGTGACACGAGAATTTTATATATAAGAATATTTAATGACTTTCTTTTATATTGATGATTGAATTATAATTATAAATAACAATGTCATGAACAATACAATATTGATCAAGGTTGTGAAGATGTGTAAATAAGAATAACCCAAGTTTACCGTTTATCTTTTTACTCCCTGACCTGTACAAATTATTATTTATTATCGATTAAGATTAATTATACATATTACAAGTTAATATTTTTACTTCAACGAATTTTTGTATATATAAAGTACTATTTCCTTAGTTTTTTCATGGGGAAAAAATAAAACTTTTTTTAGTTTTAAGTAAGTAAGTAATTCCGCAACAACTGTAAAATGTTTTTTTACTTCCATTGGTGTTTTATAGATTCCTCACATTAAGTATTCTTTACAGACATTCGATAAATTATATTTTATTATATGTATAGAAATAGATAAAAGTATACATTTTATATATATGTGGTGACAATATATTTATGGAATATAATATGTTATTCAGTAATTTAATTTAAAAATGTAAAATAAATTTCAAAACAACATAATTAGAAATTATTACAAACTAGATAGTGATTTACGGATTATTTATACTTTGACACATTATGCATATATTTTAAACTTCCTAATTTATATCTGCTGAATTTTAAGTAGGTAGGGGAGACTCGGGCTGACTGGCTTTATAAGTATTTACGAATTAATTATCTCAACAACAAGCATCCATTTAGTTAAAAACAAGTTGTAGTCAAAATCTAATTTAAGCTCAATCTGGTTTAATTTCAGTTAGATAGTTGATGATTAAAAGTAAGATATTTTTGTCTTTTAACGATGAAAAATTCTGGGGGGCTCATTGCGAAAAGTGACGTAATATCCACTAAAAAGCACCAGGACCACCGCCGTCATGGTATGACTCAGAGCAGTAGACCATGGAACCCTGACGGTAGACGTCATGAAAAGCAGTCTCTCAGTTGTTTATCTACAAAGCGTTAGAAACGTGTAGCGCAAAATTCTGTCTGCCTGCTCAAACTCTTCCTGCGCCTGGCCGTTGGCAGCAGAATCAGTCTCTCTCTCTGCTGCTTTGCAGTACAGTTAATCACCTGATTACAAACGCAGCTTCCATTATCGACAAGTATTGCCTCCATTACAATTCTTGATAGATGTCGTCATAAAGGAATTTATAATCAACACCACTTTTTTTTAAATAAAAAAACCGTTATAGAACTTTAACCTCGAATAAAAATGATACTCAAAACAAGTTCGAGAGTCATCGACACATTAACGGCTTTGCAAAAGCAAAACCCCGTTAATGCCAATTTGTCATGATTCCTGACTGACTTGCAAATTAGTGGGTACCGTCAAATTAATAAAAATATGAACAAGGTGCAATTACACGCTTTTAAAAAGACATATATTATTTACTATACACGATTTTATGTTCTTAATAGTCGAAATTAGCTGTATTCAGGCCAATACATGTTTTACTTAAATTAAATTCTAAGCAACACTTTTGGTACTAGCATCATATTAAAATCAAATTTATTTTAAGAATACTGACGTGACAAAAGATATTCTTCGAACTGATGCATCCTGACTAGTGATTTAATATTGTTAATATTTTTGAAAATTAGTGAGGTAAGTAAGTCCCACCTAATACGCGAGTTTACTTTATTTTAAAGTTTTTTAGGTCCGGTGGATCTCCGTTCGAAGTTCCGTTACCCTGCACTAGAATTGCCAGCCTCAGAATATGCTCAGTTTTCAGTTTAAAGCACATTTTTATACGTACATTTATTTCTATACAGCGATAGGCATCTATTTTTTTCATAATTAAAGTAATAAAAATAACATAATTAGAGGTGTGGTCTATTGCATAAGTCGTCAATAATATTCAATACAAAAAAATCTAGAACATGACGAACTGATAAAGCCATATTATAATTATTACGTCGAAGAGACCTAATAGTTTTATGCGCACTTAAAAGTCAATGTTCTAGATACGCATTTAATATTTTAACTATAGAAAACTAGGTTATGATTAAATTAAAAAAAACTGCACATGAAAAATTATAACCCAGCTACGTTTTTATGTTACGTAAGCATTCAGTTACGCAAAGCCAATGTCAAGATCGCTGCGTCAACATCACAAGCAGGTTCGACGACCGCGATAGCAAACAGTGCTCAGTTGCTCACCCGACACCGACACCGTCTTCGACATCGACACCTACACCGGCAGTCGAAAACTAACGCGTTCACATGCGATGAAGCAATAAAAACACTTTAACTTACGTCGTATCCGTACGTCGTTTCATTCATGACGACAATCACTCAATTCACCTGTCGCTCAAATTAAATACTATTCGATATTCAAATTCGATCAATCAACATTAATTAGTCTTTGAGTTTTTGTGTTTTTAGGTCGAACAATTTATTTATTTATATAGTTTACTAGCTGACCCGGCAGACGTTTTGGCTAATTAATTTTGGATGGACCACCCTTATCACTGAGGGGGATTAAAAGTATATAGTAGTCGATTCTCAGACCTACTGAATGTAAATTTTCTTTATAATCGGCCGAGCCGTTTCGGACACGAGAATTTTATATAGTTAATCGCACATTTGGGATAGGTTGTGCGAATATCATCAATTAAATAAATACATTGTAGCTATAAAACTCGGCAGGTCCAAGTTCGATCCTGGGCACACACCTCTGACTTTTCTGAGCTATGTTTGTTTTAAGCAATTAAATAACACTTGCTTTAACAGTAAAGGAAAACATCGTGAGGATACTTGCACTCCTGTAAGTTCTTCATGTTCTCAAAGATGTGGGAAGTCTGCCAACCCACACTTGGCCAGCATGGTGGACTTTCTCCTCATTCTGAGGAGGAGACCCAGCTCAGCAGTGGGCCATGATTATAGCTATTATTTTATTAAGATTTTCTTTAAAAAAATACCAATTCCGTCTTTCCCCTTAGATTTTCAAAAATACCTTTTAAATCCTAATAATGCCCACTTTCGGAACAGAGATTTTCTGTATTTCTGTACAGCCAATTAATTCAACAGAAAATAAAATGGGAAAGTGTTAAACATAGACAAAAAAATCATATTAATAAAAAAAATCTTTTCAGAGTGGACCATCATCGCCACCTCTTGTGGACTGGTCAGGGGTGCCAACACTGGTCCTGGCTTTGATAGCCTTAATGATGGCTGTCACGGCGTTACTAAGTCGTTCTGTGGATGGAAATAGACCTCCTCGGTTGCCAGGACCCCCCGCTCTGCCACTTTTGGGTACCAGATGGCTGTTTTGGAGCAGATATAGGATGAATAAGCTTCATGAGGCATATGAAGGTAAGGAAAAAAATGTGATTCCAAGCGTAAATAAATTATTATAAGTAAATAATATGATGAATAACATCTATCTACTTGCTACTATAATGTTATTATTAGTATTTTGATGAAATTGAAATAAAAGAGAGCATCCCGAAAAAGAAGTAAGCTTTTTTGCATGAATGTATCTTTTCCTAAATTAAAAAGATGGAGCAATAGTTGTAACATTAAAAGTTTCGCTAAGGTCTGATTGCTTACTTTTTTAAAGAATTAAATCTTCTAAAATCGTTATTAATGCTTGTATGCATTTTATAATATAAGTTTTAAAGATAGTATAACTCAAAGATCTACAGATTTTACCTTTAAGCTGTGAAGTTTAACGAAGACTCTAAGATATAAAAAACCACTCTGTATATTAAGTAATTATGGCTGTTTTTTTTAAATCTTTTTAATACACTTTACGAAACTGCATTAGCGATAATAAAATATTTATTTTTAATTTTTTGGCCATGTTGTTCTAAACATCATTAAATTTCTAATTCAAGGGTGTTTGCTTATATATGCAAGCACCCTCGCCGTCACAATGAGATATTTGTACGCAGACATGTTCAGGCGTTACGGGCCGGTGTTTGCGGAGGTGACGCCGGGCGGAGCTATGGTAGTCTCCATCGCGGAGCGGACGGCCTTGGAAGCGGTGCTAAGGACTCCGGCCAAAAAACCATACAGACCCCCCACAGAGATCGTCCAGGTGTACAGAAGGAGCAGGCCTGATCGTTATGCCTCTACTGGACTCGTAAATGAGTAAGTTTAATTTATTGCCCATTTAAATTCCATTCATTGGTCTACAAAATTTATTTTAGTATGCCACTAAAGAAGCATATTTTTATAACAATGTACAAATTGACTGAATAAAAATATATAAATAAATATTTTATTTCAGTTTTACGGTGTTGGTCATATGGAGGTGATTTTAAACTAATCCTAAATAACAACTAACTGGTGTGAATAGGTGATTGTTTACAACTTCAATATGATTTTAATTTTCTTTATTCCCGGAATGTCCTTCTTTAAAACGCAAGCGTTTCTTTTATATATCTGTAAAATTGTATGAAAGTTTTGTTCTTTCTGATTCTGTAGACTGAGTTCCGAAGATCTTCTTCTATTAATCCTTATAAAATTGCATAATTAGACTTAGCATATCAAAATTCTATAAGAACTGTAAGTATATATTCATTTAGAAAACAGTTTTGATACAGACAGTGTTCTTAGAGAGAAAAAACCTTTTGCAAATTTCATGTTCTCTAACTAGAGAAGAAAACATTTCAAAACATCTGCATTGGACTTTTAGGCGTTATATTTAATGGATGTGCAATATTTATAAGTCTTATTAGAATTCTTCTGATAGTTCCGTGATAGGTGAAAGGGACTAGAGCTGGCTAGTGCCTGTGAATGTAAAAAGTGGCGAGAAATAAATTAGCATGTCCGTGCGGTGACGGAGAGTCCGTCATTAAGTTTTTTGTATATAGTTACTTTTACTTGTGCTTTTATAATTGTGCTAGCGGGTTATCCGCGACTTCGCAATCATCATAATAATGTCTAAAATAACGATGATTGCGACACACGAATATTACGACAGCTAAACCAGATGAGCAATTTTCATAAAATTTTTATCATAAGAAAATTTTAAAGAAATTTTAAAGCGACATAATCATCATAAAGTAGTGTGTAGAGTAAAGGACTAATTAAAGCGGAAACAAAAATTTGTCATGCACTTTCATTTGGTTATACAATCAGAGACTAGATTACTGCCACATATGCATTTACATACTAGGTTATACTAGGAAATGCTATGCAAAATTTCATTCTAGAATCTAGATCCACCGGTTTGTATTGCGCATTGTCTGACAATGCTGCAGTTTTGTCAAGTAGATTACACGTTTTTATTTGAGCTATAATATGCAAAAAGTATAAAAAAAACGATAAAAATATCTCTTATGAATGGGATAAATATAGCTTGATCTTTATACACTTAAATATCAATTAAACTGATATAAAGTAATTATAATGATTTTTACTTTTATTATTCAGATTATTCGTATCTGCATATTATACTACTTCCTATCCAGATCTACTTTTATTGATCTTGTAATTACATTGGACAACAAAAAAATTTGTTTTTGCTGCACTATTTCTCTCACTTACCATGAAATTAGACAAAAAGATTCGGCACTTTTCTCAATAGATTAAAACAAATATATTAGGATTAAATTATCAAATTATCATATAAATTGATACAAATTTGCAGCATACACAAATTATGATCAGTACCTAGTAAATTATATTTTGCAAATTAACAGAACAAGACTGAAACATGAATAAAGAAAACAATGTAAATGAATGAGTGACAAATTTTCAGAACTTGGTTATTAAAAGAAAATAAAAGGAGTCCATTAAATATATCCTATATAATATATTTAAAAAGTTTATTGAAATATCTGCAATTTTATTATGTTCACTAATGAGTTTACACATTCTGGAAATTCGTGAATTAGTACCCAAAAACATCTACTGATGTCTGACTAGTGGAGTAACGAAACTCGACAAAATCCGCAACGAGTACGTCCGCGGCAGTCTCGGTGTTCGTAACATTGCCGACAAGCTGCAAGAGAGCAGGCCTCGTTGGTATGGGCACGTCAAAAGAAGACGTCCTGATTATGTGGGAAATGTTGTGGCCAATCTAAACATCACGGGGTTTAGACCCAGAGGGCGACCAAAGACGAGACGGATGGATATGGTCAAGAAAGATCTTATTTCCGGCAATGGGTCCGACGAGGACACGTCCGATAGAGCGAAGTGGAGGACAAATATCAGAAAGGCAGACCCCAACATCAGATGGGAGTAATAAATACCACGGAGAGTGAGAGAGAGAGAGAGAGTCTGACGAGTGGAGCAATAGGATTATGTGGATATCTAAAGGAACAAAGTACATAAGCTTAGATATAAATAAATGATTATAGTGTTTATTGGTAATAATCTTGTAAATATATAATAAATCTATTATGTCTCGCCTGCCTCTCGACATCTGTAGTTTAAAATTGATTTGATAAATGTATATACGAACATAATTGTTCCGGTTTTAATTTTCTTGTCACGTCTGCCATTCGTACCAGAAACGCAGTACCTAAAATGTTTAACAGTTTCTATATCAAGCTAAGGAAGTAGCTTTATCCCATATCTATTGTTTTTTTGCAAAACATTGAGCACATTGAATTGGCAGTAAATTGATTTTTTGTAAGACACATTTAATAGTTTTCGCTTAAATAACTTTTAAATTAGCACGCGCCTGTTTCACCGAAACCATTAAGATATTTATTGACTTATGAACTTCATATTGTAGTTATCTAACGAATTTGTGGGTATTGTAGTTCATTTAACTTTGGTTTCCCAAAATTAATCGAACGTAAATGAGATCATAAACGTGAAATTATAAATTATTTAAAAGTTTGGTGGTTTTTCCTTTTACTTATTTCCTAAAAGTATTTCTATATTTACAGGCAAGGCGAAAAATGGCACCATCTTCGTCGTCATCTTACTCCTGATTTGACCAGTCCTCACACGATCCAGGGTTTTATCCCGGACCTTAACAACATTTGCGACGACTTCGTCAACTTGCTAATGTCTTGCCGACGATCAGATGGTGTCGTCAATGGATTTGACCAGCTGACTAATCGGATGGGCTTAGAATGTAAGTTTTTCTTTAACATGATCCGTTACTAATAATAATCTACATCCATATGTAATAATTAATCTCATTACAGAATGTTTGTTATCTGATATATTTAAGAAAATACAAGGTTGCTTTTAAATATAACAAACATATTATTTCGTACACGTGTTTGCACTAAATAGGTTAAAAACTATTCATTCATATTTTTCACACAAACGGATGTGGTATAAGCGCTTAAAGTGAATCTTGTTGATAACGCGGTTAAGTAAACAACTAAAGTGATTCCACATCCTAATAATTTAGCCATTATTCGACATTTTGTATACGATTAATCTTGAGTTCATTCGTTATCTTAATAGCTTTCTGCCGGTAGTTGAGTTCATTTTAAAGAAAGTACACTGATTAGATATGACTCAAGCCGGTATTTTATGATACACGAGCGGTTTCAATTTTCCTTTCCGAAGACGATATTTCGAAAATTTTCATAATGCAGATAAATATTTTACAAATATGTAAAAATAAAATCAAATAAAAAAGTATTTATTAACGACAACGACTTAAGAAAAGGATTTTTTATTTACTTTTTTATTTATAAATGGATTAACGTCGTCGTTTATAAACCGATTTTGATGGGTTTTTTTGCTGTTAATACCTCACAGTCACAGGTGGTTCTATTTTATTATATTGATATTGTACTTTGGACTTCAAATATATAATGATTGAGGTTTTATATTTTAATATTGTTATATCTGATCATTCTAATTCGAAACACATTTTTATAATGTCCTAACATTCTCCTAGATTAATCATTTTTATGTAGAATTATTGTTAGTTGTCATTTTGATAGCGACTATCCGTAACTTTGCCCATTTTGAATTTAATCGTTATATATTATTCATTATAATGCCAAAAATTGTGATGGTAGACAGATAAATTTAGTTATTTCATTAATTTTTTTGTATAAATACATAAATTTATGTAATTTTAGAAGTAAACTTAACAATAACAATAATTATTGTAAAGTCAAGTTCTTAAAATAAAAGTTACCGTAAATAAATTATTTAGAGTTTTTAAATTATTACAAAATAAATAAAAAGCCGAAGCTATTAATTATACTATTACTATTAATTGTATAAACATTTATGTTGACATTTTTATTTGCCAATTACTAACACGAAGTGAGAAGTATTATTATAATAAGGACCAATTTATTTTGATTACTACATACATTTAATAAAACTTAATTTATGATTCTAAAACGACATAATAGGTTTGAATATTGTAGATAACTTTATGTTTTGATACTTAATAAAATTTATAATCTTTATTCTTATTTTAGAGTGAATGTATTATTTACTATCAAGGCCGAGGTCAGTTTTTTCCTCTTCACGATTCTATACTGTGATCTAAGTAAGTTTTTACGATTGCCACGAGTAAAATCTATATCTTCTAGCTAACCCTGCAAACGTTGTTTTGCCGTATATGCAAATTAATTTGTGGAGAAAGATATCATATAAAGGGTAAAAAAAATGCCTACTGCTACCTAGACCTACCAAAAAAAAAGTCATGAAAATTTAATAAAAGTTTCAGAGGATTTCGATTACAGACACTGTGACGCGAAAATTTTATACATCCCACTAATGTTATAAACGCCAAAGTTTGTAAGAATATATGGATGTGTGTTACTATTTCACGCAAAAACTACTGAATGGATTTTGATGATACTTTATATATTATAGCTTATACATCAGAATAACACATAGGCTATAATATATATTATATAGTGTGAATTATCCAAAATACAGTGGATGAAATCCATACATTATAACATATGGGTTTAGCTTATATAAATCTTGAGATTTATTTTTATAATCTTGAATGAAGATAGAAGTTGTAGAAATAGAAAGAAAAAAAAATAAAATCATGTTAAATATTTACATATTTATTAACTGTGAACTTTTGAAAAACTATTAAAAAAATCTTTATAATATTTTGAAATATTATTATTATGTGATCCAGGAAGCAGAGGGAGAGGGAGGGTGGGTATGGACTATTGGGTAAACGCAACGTAGATACTGCTACTGAACCGATAAACTACTAAACATTATGATCTCTTACAATTACGACAGGAACCTAAGCAGTGCCTTTGACGTGTGACCAAGGTGTAGGTTTAAAAAGCTCTTAAACACATGTATATTAATTAAAGTGAAGTATGTTTCGCACTTTATTATTAATTCGAACGAAAATTGGCATCTTTTATCAAAATTAAAATAGTTTGATATAAAAACAGTTAAAAATTATTTTGCATCAATAATTTCAGTATTAAGGCAATCGGGATTACAAATCGATTTCCAGTAGAAAGACAATATTAAGTAAAGTAAAATAATCTTTATTTGGGATATACACTGTATAGTTCAGACATCAAAATAAACTTAAAAAAAAAAATTAAACTAACAAAACTAATATTAAACTTAACTTAACTTTTTTTAAAATATCTTAATTAAATCTTAAATGCAACAAATCAGTATGCTTAATTCTTATAAACAAAACAAAAAAATCCTGGGTGGCACCCAACACTGATTTTCAGCAGCTATCTTCAAATAGGCGGCCATCGCCATAAGTGCTAAGTATAAGTAATAATATAAATAAACAATTTGACGGGATTTGATAAATAATTAGTAATTAGAAATAAAACTAAAAAAAATTTAAATATATTGTGATGATTCTCGATACTGACTACATAATACACATATATTAAGTAGATAGTGTAGGAGCAAGTAAATAAAATTTAAAATGCATATCATAAGAATATATTACATCTACTTCAAGATGGGCCCATCTGTAAACTAAACAAATACATTTTATATTTCTTTTTAAAAGTATCAACACTGTTTATATTGTGAAAGGAAGGAGGCAAGTCATTCCATAATTTAGTAGTATTATAACAAAAACCTCCCTCGAATGCAACTGATCGGTGCGGTGGCACACAGAGCAAGTAAGGAGAAGCTCTAGTGTGGTACGTGCAAGTGTCAGCAGACCAACGCAATCTGGCAAAGCAAAGATAAGGAGGAATTTTGTATTTTATGACCTCAAAGCCAAATGCAATTGTCTCCGATATTCCATTCTTAGTATTTTAGAATTATTAAGATAAGAGGAGAGGTGTTCACGAGGAGGGATCTTAAAACAAAATCTAGCACATGCATTTCGTACTCGCTGAATTAGTTCTTTAGTCCGTCTTAAAAGTCTATGACTAGTAACTGAAACGCCATAATTGAGCTTTGAAAGAACTAGACTGTCACAGAGCTTGATGCGTGGCCCTACACTCAAATAGTCACGAATATTGTACAATATTTTTAATCGATACAAACAGTTTCGAACGGTAGTGAGTGTGTATTTTTCGAATCTTAACTTTTCTTCCATCAACAAACCTAAATTACGTGCTTCAGAGACTCTTTCGATACTCTTACCATTTATTTGGATTGATGGTTGCTGTTGAGCAATAATATCAATCTGATTTTTAGTACCTAGGATCATGAATTTGGTTTTGTCATGAAATATACAACTGTATATCGTCTGCGTATATATGGTACTAGCTTTTACCCGCAACTTCGTTTGCGATATTAGGGTAATTAGCCTACAGGAGATCGTCTCGAGACATATTTAATAATTTCATGATGTAGTCATACTAAAATTGCACCCCCCTTTAAGCCGTTTCATGACTTCCAATGAAGAACCTTCATACTGAATTTCATTTGAATAGCTTCAAAAACGGCAAAGTTTCATACTAACTTTGCACCCCCGTTTTACCCCCTTAGGGGGTGAATTTTCAAAAAACCTTTCTTAGTGCTCCCCTACGTTATAAAAGGAATCCCTGTGCAAAATTTCAAGTTTCTAACCCTTATAGATTAGGCCCTGCGTTGATATGTCAGTCAGTCAGTCAGCTTCTCCTTTTATATATATATATATATATATATATATATATAGATAGATTTACAGTGCTTAATAGAATTAATAATATCAGCACAGTAAATTGCGAAAATTATGGGACCCAAAATAGAACCTTGTGGTACCCCTATGTTGACCAAAGTACATTTAGAAAACGTTTTGTTACCTTCATTTGATGACACTTCTACGAGCTCTTTACGATTTTCTAGGTAACTTAGAAACCGTTTAAGAGTGTCTAGCCTAAAACCATAAAATTTTAATTTAGATAAAAATTTAATAAAGACCTATTTATGGTATCAAAGGCACGCGAGAAGTCTAGTAGAACTAAAATCGTACCTGCCCCAG
The DNA here is from genome assembly GCA_905147385.1 of Limenitis camilla. Lineage (NCBI taxonomy): Eukaryota > Metazoa > Arthropoda > Insecta > Lepidoptera > Nymphalidae > Limenitis > Limenitis camilla. The sequence goes on along the minus strand of LR990245.1, from coordinate 7,004,188 downwards.
AATCTTGTGCATCTAATATATCTACTACATCGACCAAAGCAGTAGTAGTGCTATAGCGTTTTCGTAGGAAGTATATTATTGGTTTCTAGATATTCTGATAATTGAGCACAGACTATCTTTTCTAATATTTTAGACAAACACGGTAAAATACTAATTGGACGTAATTCTTTCATATCACTCATAGTTTCCTTTTTTGGTAAGGACTTAACCAAAGCAATTTGCCATTCCGTTGGAAATATGCTAGTGGAAATAGATGAAGTTATTATATAAGTCCTACTATCATATTTTTTCCCTATTTTTCCCTATATTCAAAATAATTAAATTGTAACCATATCATTATTTACGACATATAAAACATAACGCTTATAAAATCCACAAATGTCCGTGAATTAATTTAACGGGTGCCTTTTTTTTGTCAATTTGATGTGAGTAGGTTGATTGCATCATCAGACCTTTAGAATCGAGTACTGACGTAAGTTATTGTTTTTAAATACGATTTTATTAGCTTCACCTTAAAATAGTTAATTATATAAATAATTTTAATACTTGTGAGATAATGAAATCATGGTGATGGAAGAAAGTAGTAAGTATTTTAACTAAATTTTCTTTTATGAAGTCGAATAAGCCATAATAGAGATAATTATTAAATAGGTAAAATAAATAAGAACTGTAATCAATACTTAATGAGTGTTTACTAACGTGCCCTAATATTCTTAATAGCGATAAAATAATTTGATTAAAACAATAACATTTTATAAATAGACGCTTTATACACTAATATTACCGCACTTAAACGGCGAATTTAAAAATACTTATTTAGTAATAAAATAATTAAACTGTTCAAAAAGAAAGTGAAAGTAAAAGCCTATCATAAATTTATTAGAAAGGATTAAGTATATTAGCGTACGCCGTTTCATAATCATCCTCTCTTTCTTGCTCTACTTACTCTTTTATACATAACAATCTATACGTATTACTTAATCGAAAATATGAAGTTTTGTATAAAAGCAGTTACGTGACAATAAGTCTCAAAAGGGCAAAGCAAATTAGGACTTCCAGGCGGCCTGACTACATTTCCAATAATTATAATATTTCAATCAAATTATACACAAAACCCGACGAAAACCTCATAAAAATCGATTCATTAATTCTTCAGACTATCGCGAACAATCTGTGCTGAAGTTAGTGAATACCAGACACGTAAAAAATCGAATTTTAATTATTATCGAAACTTCAATGCCTTTACTCGTATGTGGGATAATATAATAAAATGCATGCGCAGTTTCCAATTCAATATGTTTTTGCCATTTTTATTACAATATTAATATTTTCATATATCTACACTAGTGTACATACTACTAGCGTACTAGTACGAGTATGATCAATATTTTATTCCGTAAATTCTTATAGTTTAAGCTAATCAACTCATTTATGAAATTGAAGAGAGGAATGTACTTTAACAAAGGCTGCCATATTTTTTGTAAACGTAAGTATGTAACATATGGAAAGAATAAAGTAGGTAAACAAGGTACAGGAACAGACAGAAGAAATATAGCATTATAGATATTTAATTGTATTTTTGATTTTGAAAATTTCTTCAATGTATTGTTGTCTCCTCGTGTAGGTAAAACTACATACACTTCACAGAGTTATACATCACACTCAGAATAAGATAAAATACAAAATAGGTCAAGAAATTAATGGCTTGAGACAATAGCTGCATTACAAATAAGTTATGCATTAGATATGTCACAAAACTGGGATGTCTTATCAAATTGTGGTTGACAACTTAGACAGTTATCAAATGTCATACTTTCATTAATATTACTTATGTGCTTTGTGCACATAATAATAAAAATAATTATTAGAGTACAATTAAATGCTAAATAATGTAAAACAAAATTTAAATAGCTATGTCAAAATAGTGTAGTTTGTGCCGAGTACAAATTAACTCTTTCTTACCCGAAAGAGCGCTGGAAAAAGCTTTTATTCAGAGGGTAAGAAAGGCGTGGCTGTACTCGGTATAAAGGATATATCCTGTTTTCTCAAATTACAGCTACGTTCACATTTTTGTTATAGATTTTAGGCAATAAAGTTTTTCAAAAAAGAAATTTCCAATACTCCATATCCAAATCATTTTCTCAATGTTCTGTCAAATATATTGTTTATAATATCGCGACACCTCCCGAAGTGTCCAGGATCATTCTGTTAGTTTAGATACTATCAAGTGTCAATAGAAATTGAATTATAACAACATATTTTGTACTAATTTGTAAATAATTTTGCAGGGCAATTTAGTTTTATAAGTAGTATGTAGTGAAGTGTAATTTTTCATCCAAGATTGTAGAAAGAAGTAAAAGATTTTCAAACTTCATGTTAAATTAGTAAAAATTTAATAATAAATTCTGTACAAATGTGGGTCAGATTAAAGAATGCAACATTAGAAACACATTAGAGACCGTCGGATGTACTCGTCCCTATGGGTTGAGACTTGTACAAGATCCAGGTTACTTGAGTTACAACTCAGCGATGTCACACATCTATTTGATTGTTGTTTATTGTTTGTTATTTAAAAATGCGTGCTTAATTTTCTGAATTATTATATAATTCTTAGTTGTGTATGGTCTCAACAGTGTCATGCCGATTTGTATCGTATATATTTCGACTATTTTGTTAACTGTAATGTGTAATTATTATAAATCCAACATCGGAATAATCAACAATATAAACATAGTTTTAACTTAGTAGCTAAAATTTACTTGATATTTTACAGACAGAGGTAAATAAGTAAACAACTAAACAACGATAACCCTACCAATCGTTCGACATTACAGCTAAATAATAAATATTAGTGTGTCGAGGTTGCCATGTACCCATGAATTGGGTTAAGATCGTTAAACTAGAATATTAAGTAGGCATATCGTGTGTATCTTATGATGTTAGATAACGAATAAAATTATTGATGGTATAATTTTATTTCCTATGTCCTTGGAATAAGTGACTACATACTATGAAGTTGACCATCTGCTTATTTACTACCTTGACAGAGGGAATAACTTTAGATAGGAGAATGATACTATTAGTATACTATGTGCTGAGTACAAAATAACTTACTTACTTTCCTTACCTAACAAGTTCGATGAGAGTCGAAGGCGAAGGCTAATTTGCATTCCAAGGCCCAAGGATTTTATACTCGTACGAATGATATTTTTCCACTTCAGGAATAGTCTAGTCCACAAGTTTAAAATGGTCTAAAATAGAGATTCCGCTCCTAAAATTATGCAATAGCTCATTTGATCCGGAATGATTTTTTGAATGAAATTTCAACAAAAATTCTTAAATTCTTAAAGAGGAGAAAATTTCCAATAAAAAAAATCTCCCTACTCCCGAAACGCTATCTCCATTATTTATAATTTTAATTTAACGCTGAAAATGGGTCTTTTCGCACAATTTTAGGTTTCGAACGCGGCGTCAAAAGCAAGTAGGTTCGAGAAATTGAATATTTTGTTTAAAATTAGTGAGTAGGGAGTTTTTTATTTGTTCCTTTCTCGAAACTTATATTCCGCATTTACTTAATTGAACTTTTTATTAAAGGTAGCAGAAAAACATATTTCAATTGTATGTTAGTGTGTAAAGACTTCATTATAGCGAATTTTAATGGTATGCAATAAATTCATGATTTGATTATCATTCCCAGCTGTATGCGGTTTGATGTTGGGGACACGACTTGGTTTCTTAGAGAGATGGATGTCGGCTCGAGCTGCTGCACTAGCTTCTGCAGTCAAGGCACACTTCAGGGCGCAAAGGGACTCTTACTACGGTGCTCCTTTATGGAAGTTCGCTCCAACATCCTTGTATAAAACTTTCGTGAATAGTGAAGAAACGATACATATGTAAGTTATATTTTATTGCCAAGGAGATAGATAGATTTGTTGTATTTTTGAAATATCTTTATTATAATAATGTGAACGTTTGCTCCTTAAATGCAACTTGCAACAGCAAGTTGAAAGTATGTCAAAATAAAGACGATTACGATTTCTTAATTATCCATAGCGGGTTAATAATAATAACTCAGCTATGAATCTTGTAACTCCCGTGTTATGTATTTTTTGTATTCTTGTAGAAAAATAAATAATTTTCAGCTGGATAGGTTAATAATATGACTGTCCAATGTCCATATAATCTGATTGCCAACTCCGCTGGTAGGATAGTGTCGGAACTAATGGAGGAGGCCAAGTCGAAGGCGCGTGGTGCTGCACAGGATGACGTCATGCAAGAGATCTTCCTGAAGATACTCTCCAACCCTGAGCTCGACATGCGCGATAAGAAAGCAGCTGTTATTGACTTTATCTCTGCTGGCATTGAGACGGTAAGTTTCTATATTTATCATTTAAAAACAAAACTCTACTTGTTAAATTTCTGGCCCCGAGAAAGGTAAAGATAATTAATAGACTTTTTCGTCTTACGTACGCTTACAGTAAAATCTTCTAAAATCTATTATTTTTCTATATAAAATTGAAAATGACTCCCTTATTGAACATTCATACTCTGTAAAATAGCTCATAAAATATTACGATAAACCTTAATTTTTATAGATAGGTCTATCCACGACGATATCCTTGTCAAAATGGTAAACGCGAGTCGTCGTGAATTAAACTTTCTAATAAAAACTGTAATAAATTAGAAAAAAGAAACTTATTTAACATCCAGTGATTAAAAATAGTGATTACAATTTCTACTTTATCGTATTAATAATATAATGTTTACTAAAACAATATAAAAGGATCGCGACAATTCCTACATATTTGGATAATATTAATTGATTTTACATAATATATATTTATTCTAGTTGGCAAACAGCTTAGTATTTTTGCTGTACCTACTAAGCGGACGAGCGGATTGGCAAGAAAGAATCCGATCAGAACTCCCGACTTGCGGCGAACTTCGTATTGAAGAACTAGCAGCCGCTCCGTCTGTTCGTGCTGCAATTAATGAGGCTTTTAGACTCCTCCCAACTGCACCGTTCCTGGCCAGACTCCTGGATGCGCCGATGATGATTGGTGGTCATAAACTGCCTGCTGGGGTAAGGTTATTATGGTTTGTTTTATTTATCTTTTCTGAAGAAACTTAATTTCGATGTTGTAAATGTCCATAATAATGTTATTATCAGAGAAAGAGAGTTGTTATAGACAAGAAGATTAAAATATCGTTAGATAAATATTTTCAGGTACTTATTTTGTAAAGGTTTTAAGAATATTAAGGTAGCATGAGTTATATAATAACTTTTCAGCATTATTGGTGAACTAACCGACCAATATAAAAACAGTAACCATTTTCGTACAGACAAATAAAAGTTTTATAAATTATTGTTTTGGCTTCTATCGATGGTATTATCCTAATCCTGAATATACGTTAAATAATTTTGCTATAGTTGTCTTATTCTTTTTTCAGACCTTCGTATTAGCTCATACTGGGGCAGCTTGTCGTCGAGAGGAAAACTTCTGGCGCGCTAACGAATACCTTCCTGAACGTTGGCTGGATGTCCGTGAACCTCATGCGTCAGCCATTGTTGCACCGTTTGGTAGAGGTCGTCGGATGTGTCCTGGGAAACGATTTGTGGAGTTGGAGCTGCACTTGATTCTGGCAAAGGTAGTAAGATATACAAAAAACTATATTTATTTTACACACTTATTTTTAAATAAATTTGATAGTCATAAGAAATAATATTGGTTTTTATTTATTAAGCACATTTATTTCTTTCCACAGATATTGCAACATTGGCGAGTGGAATTTGATGGAGAGTTAGATATTCAATTCGACTTTCTGTTATCACCAAAGTCGCCAGTATCATTGCGGTTAGTCGAGTGGTAGAGCCAGTATATTATCAATACATGCTTGGGTTACCACGTTTAACATCATTTACCTTAAATTATCATCAATTTGTATTTGTAATATGTTGAAAGTGTTTAACATATCTTGATAAATTTTTGATTTCTCAAGTGATTAATTATGTAGCTCTACCGTAAATGTTAAACTCGTATAATCTTGCTCACTGTACTGATTATTTTACTTATAGTGATATAAGTTGCTCCCATGTTGTGTTGTTTTAAGTAATTTTAAGACTAATATGATTTATTATGTGAGAGCAGTTGTTCGAATTACTGTTGAACCTCGATTTTCCGAACTAATTGGGACCGAGACTAGTTGAAAACAAACCTTTTTACATAAAAATAGTATCTACTAAAATTTTATTAACGTTGTTATATAAAACACCTTAAAAAGTCCAATGCCATATTTATATTAAGTATTAGCTGCGCCCCGCGGTTTCATCCGCTACATCTTGGATAATTCACACTATATCAATATAAATTATAGCCTATATGTTATTCTGATGTGTAAGCTATATTATTGTAAAGTTTTATCAAAATCCATTCAGTAGTTTTTTGCGTGAACGAGTAACAAACATCCATATATTCTTATAAACTTTCGCATTTATAATATTAGTAGGATTATAGCCTATGTGTTATTCTTTTCTGGAAGCTATATGATTGTGAAGTTTCATCTAAATCCGTTCAATAGTTTTTACGTGAAAGAGTAACAAACATACATTCATACATTCTTACAAACTTTCGCGTTTATAATATTAGTAAGATTATTTTATAAAATGGCAGCGAGCAACAAACTCACACCAACATTCGGATAATTAAGCTTGCGGATAAACTAAGTCAGTGTTCAGACAATTGAGGGTTCGGATAATCAAGGTTCTAAAGTATTGGTTTGAATTACGGTATAAAATTGGAAATTCGCTATTTAGGTTGAATTGATTTTTTTGCTTTTTTATCATTTATATAATTTACGTAATACTGGTACTGTATAAACTGTTTATAAAGGATTGCCATGACTGAAAATCAATAAGATGAAAATATTTAACAGGGTATTGGCACAGTCTGCTCAAATGTACAGTTCTTGTCAGGGTTGCTGATATAACATTATTAAATAGTTAGGTCTTTTACATTACGCTAAGCTTAGTTCGTAACTATACAACGTAGTAAAATATGGCTGTGTTAATATCAAAAAGCATATTTATATTATAATTATTGTCAACCATAAATACCTCTTTTAGTGAAGACTGCATATTGCAAGCCCGATTGATCACAGGTTATAATAGTTAGGTAAACAGAGGCGCCAACAACTTTTTCGCAAACAAGTTTGAGATTTAAAAGTCTATCAACAATTCATTCGTTACATTTTTTTATACTTTAATAGGTTTTATGAAAAATATTAATTTTTCAAGGTAAAGGAATATGCTACTACTATTATGCCTGAGACGTGCTTTAATGAATTTATTAAAATAAGTTTTTTTCCATGTCGCCACATCAGTAGTCCACTACTGACGGTTTTTTTTATTGTAGTAACAATTTCCATTACACGATTATGCAGAAATCAAATAATAACATTATTAATTAATTGAATCCATAATGACGCCATAATTTAGTCGCCTCGTTGGTCCACCATGCAGTTAAAACATTTAATTTTAGAGTTCTTAGATTTAAGTTAATTTATATAGAGCTGCTTATTTTATAATTTGGCCAAAGTTTTACGTCAATATTACTTTTATTAATTTTTACGTCGCATTTCAATTTGCAGTCTAAATCTAAAGATTGTAAAAAACCACTGAAACGTGGTTTCGAGGAATGGAAAAAACGATTAAATTATAATTTCACTGTTTTCAAATGTACTTTTCGTTCTTGATTCTTTTAGACATGTTAAAAACTGATAAAAAATAATTATTAATAATTTAGGTTGTCAGACGGACATCGGCTTTATTACACCGTATTAAAATACGTACATATAGATGATGGTGTAACTCTTGTAAAGGTAACAATTTAAAACTTCTTTACATATAAAAACATAACAGAAAACTGTTAAAAATATATTACTATGGTAAAAATGGCAGCTCTATTTTCATTCCACCTTTACAATTAGATCATATGTATTATACTCGAGCAGATACGGCCTCCATAGCATACAAGAACACATAACATGGTCAATGGCCATGGCTAATAGGCCATTTCCTATATTTAATTTATAATTTACGTCGACATTAACTACGCCACCATAATTAAGATTACATTTTTGTTACATTTTATATTATAGTATTGTATAATATTAAGGGGGATATACTTAAAAGTACATTATATTCTTACGTCGCTAAAACTGTTTATATTAAAAGAAATTATGCTTATCTTGTGATTATTATTTAATTTGTGATCCGCTCCCGCTTTGCTTGGGAGTTTGTGAGATTGTGCATATATCGACAAGCACATATTATTTCTATAAGCACAAAAACAAATTTCCTTAATTTTAAAGTAAGGCCGAAGCCATGCCTTCCGTTATAATTATCTAATTCCTTGTAGTTGTAAAATTCCTTGTGGTAGTAGATGTCCTTGTATTCATAAGTCATAAAAAAGACGCGGGAATCTCCGAACATGGCGGGCTTTCCAAAAACATCTCCCGAGGACTTTATTTCTTTCCCCCCTCCGCCCCCTTTTACTCCCACTCATTTCATTACAAACATAAAACCAAAAGCCCGCACCGCTCGGAGACTCGGCCCGCGTTTTTCCCATCATATTCCATATCTCACTTTTAAAAAGTAACAAACTTTGTAATTCGTTGTTTGTATGGGAAAATCTTTTGTTCAGAAATCTGCTTATGGAATTGTTGTAAAAATAATATTAACAGTTCAGAAACCTACTTGATGGCAACTTGGAAGTTTTTTTCCTTAAATTTAGGGAGAAAAAAAACTATATAGGACTTTGTTATTTTAGTTTTTTTTTAAGGAAAACAATTTAGTGGCGTTTTTTAATCGTAAAACTTTCGATATTTAAATTTGACCCAAATTTATTAAAAAACATGAATTCATCAAATGATTCTTTACTACTGTAATAGCTACTAAATGGTACTGATGCACATGTCTTTTCAGATTTCCCATCTTAGGGATTTCTCTCCAAATTGAGAGGGCAAATAGTTCACGTGAATTTTTTTATATTATTAGGAATATTATTTGTTATTTTTTAGATTAAGCAAAACAAACTCAAAACTGAATCTTAAAATATTTTATTCAAATAGACTTTTTACAAAGTACTTTTGACACGACAAAATTGGTCAGTCAGTCAGTTTGTCTAAAGCTACCACCAGTTCGGAAAGCAGATTCCTGGTGAGAAGAACTGGCAAGAAACTCAACAGTTGCTCTTTTCAAAATGCCATTGTTTACATCAGTCTGTTTTACAAAGGTATAATCATTCAGCTGAGCATCAACGTCATTTTGGATCCAAGCTTTGTCATCGTTCAAGTAATCTTGTACTGAGTAGTAGTTTTATTAGAGTTTAAAATCGCTTTAGTGGCAAATCTACTAAAGGCTGTGGAATCTTATTATAGATGCGAACACCAAACCCCATGAAACAATTATTCACTTAGTGGAGACGATATGGCGTTACAAGCTTATTTTCATTTCTAGTATTAATACTGTGTGTGTCACTATGTTTGGAAAATAATGTAATGTTCTGCCCAATGTATAAAATGGTACAATAGATGTATTGGCAAACGGCACCGTAAGAATACCTATTTTGTTAAAAACATCTTGAAGGGAATCTCTAGCTCTTACATTGTATAGCCCGAACTACTCTTTTTTGAAGCATAAAAATGGATTCTATGTCCGCAGTAATATTTTTTGCCCCACAATGAAATGCCGTAGGATATTATACTGTGAATGTAACTAAAATAAACAAGTCTGGCTGTATCAATATCAGTTAATTGCCTTACTTTTCTTACTGTGTAAGCTGCGGAGCTGAGTCTTCCCGCTAAAGATGATAAATGGGAGTTATTCCCAAAAAGATTGTTGAGTCAGTTAAATTCAATAATTCATCTACACTATTATATAAAGAGGAAAGATTTGATAGTTTGTATATTTCTATGTTTATTTGTTGCGAATAGGCTCGAAAATTACAGAACCGATTTTGAAAATTCTTTCACCGATAAAAAACTACATCCATATGGTGTTGCCATAAATATTTTAATTAAAAAGATATGGTCATTTAAGTGCCATAACGTGGTCATTTTGTAAATTGAAGAGTATCTCAGGAATTACTAATCTGATTTTAAATTTTTTTTCACTGATAGAAAACTACACTATTCGCGAGTGACAAAGGTAATTTAGTGTTGCCATATACATTTTTTAATTAATAGAATATGGCCATTTTGTTGTTACTGATCCGATTTTAAAAATTTTTTCACTGATAGAAAACTACACTATTTGTGAGTGACATAGGTGATTTAGTGTTGCCATATACATTTTTTAATTAATAGAATATGGCCATTTTGTTGTTACTAATCCGATTTTAAAAATTCTTTCACTGATAGAAAACTACATTATTCGTGAGTGATAAAGGTGATTTAGTATTGCCATATACATTTTTTAATTAATAGAATATGGCCATATTGTTGTTACTAATCTGATGTTAAAAAATCTATCACTGATAGAAAACTATACAAGTCGTAAGTGACAAAGGTGATTTAGTGTTGCCATATACATTTTTTAAATAAAAAAACATGCCCGTTTTGTTGCTACTGGTCCGATTTTTAAAAAATCTTTCACTGAGAGAAGTCTATAGTATTTCCGTCTATCTTCCTCTTATATCTTATCATCTGTCTCATACTCTCACTTTTTTCTCTCTTTAATTTTTATCTTTATCTCTTCAGAATGATCAGTGTCTTTTCACTTTATTTCTTTCGATTATCTCTCTTTCTCTTCTTTACCTATTCAATTTTATTTTTACTCTACCTCCCTCTATTATTATCTGTCGCTTTTCTTTTCTATTTTTCTTTTTATAACTTTTTTTCGCTCTCTCTTTTTTCAAATAAAGAAAAACTACACAAGTACAGAGTGACCATTCAGGACATCAATTATAATATTGCTTTAAATCCCCCGAGCGAAGCGAGGGCTGGCCACTCGTTACTTAATAAAAGAATGAATCGCTGATTTTAATATTCGTTAAAGCAAATTCCATACATTTAAGTTTAGGAAGTCTAAAGCCTTAAGTTATTCAATCTAATTAATTAATATTTAATTTTTAACCTATCATTTTTTGAATAATATATTTTTTAGGGGGATTTATAAATAATAATTGTGATTGACGGCGTTCTTAACTTAAATTTTAGGACGAAACATTTTTGAGAGTTGGTAACACTGGTCTTGACACTTGTGGTATCTATTAAGTGTTTTGCATTGATAAGAGCCGATAAGGAAGTGTTATCAAGAGTAAACTTTAAATAAAAATAGACTTGAACATTATATAAACACACTTGTTTGTTGCAAATTATTTCATTGTAAATTATATTATTGACCTAATCAAGTCTCTAAAATGAAGTTTTGTGCAAATCTTTCTTTTATGTTCACGGAAAGCTCAAGTATTCTGGAACGATATGCTTTAGCGACGGAAGCCGGTTTTAAAGCAATCGAGTCTGGATTTCCTCTGGGTAATACATTAGAACAAGTCAAGCAAGCAAAGGAATCCAGTGGCTTAGAACAAGTATTAATCAATCTTAAAACAGGTATAAAATGTTATGTTAAATTTGACGTATCTGAGATTGATTTATTTTCATTCTTTAGAGACACAAAAAATCTATGAGTACTCTATTGGATAAAATAATTTTGTATCATTTTATAAATATACACAAGTGAGTAAATGGCTAACCTCATTTATGTGATAAACATCTTTATATTTACATAAATTGTACCACATACAACACATTATATGAAGTATTGCAATTCTTTTCTTTGTGATCAGTCAATAATTATAGATCTTTGTAGTTGACCCAGGGGCTTCGGCTGGGTGCAATTTACTATGTATATAATACTTACGTTTATCAAAAAACATCTCACCTCTTACGAGATGCTGTTCCAGTGGCAGAAGGGAATTGTATTCTAACCTGTTCTCTCATGGGTAGGAATACAAATTAAATAATAATTTTGATTTTAGGGGATGTAACAAAAGGTGAACTTGGAGTAACAGCAGTGCCTGGTAAAGAAAATGAATTTAAGGACAATTTAAAGACCACTATAGACTATGCTAAAGCTGTTGGTGCTCGAAAGATTCACATAATGGCTGGTAAACTAGAGAATATATCTGCTGAGAACTGGGAAACTTATGAAAACAATTTGAAATATGCAGCAGATGTATTGAAAGTTGTCAATATTATGGGAGTTATAGAACCTATAAACCAACATTCCGTTCCTAAATATTTTTTAAGTGATTATAGTAAAGGTAGATATATTTCTTTCAATCATAGAATATTAAACGTCAGCAATAAAGTAGTCTTGGGTAGTTCGTGAACAGCCTAGGTAAGAAGAGCGCTCCTTTAGGTGAACAATAGGAACTAGTTCATCTATGATCTCGCTCTTAGTTCTTTTTATAATTTTTTGGTGTCCGTTATGAGCAATGTTTTATCATTTAAAGCACCAACTTTTGTCCCGTCTACTATCCATGTAAACAGATATCTCTCTCTTAGTCACAAACATAGATTTTTCTAACATTTTAAATAAAAATAAACAGAACTCACAATAGTTATAATTATATTTTTAACCTTTATTTATTATTTTTATTAAATTATTTTAAAAAAAAACTAATTACCTAAAAGAGACAACTAGTTTGCCATTGGATTGCGAACTAAATTAAGCACCGACTAGGCCCAACCAGGCCCAAAACTACAATAAAGAGGTACAAAGTGTTGCCAGCCGTGAAATTTTAAAAATGTGGGAAAATTAAGTATGGAATGTTGCGTTCCTAAAATATGCATTCATAGGAACGATTAGGAAGGGAAGTTAGTTAGGAAGTTATAATATTATCCAATATAGTTTCATTATTTTTATAAATTTTTCAGCTGTGGATATAATCAAGAGAATAGATAGCACACATTTAAAATTACAACTGGACATTTTTCATTTGCAACATATTTGCGGTGACCTCTCACATAACATCAAAAATCTTATGCCATATGTAGGCCATGTTCAGGTAATTTTTATGAATATATAAATAACTATATGATACATCTAAAAATGGAAGTAGTTAATTTGAGATATTTTTGCAGATTGCCCAAGTACCAAACAGAAATGAGCCAGATACTTTTGGTGAGATCAACTATAAATACATATTAGAACATATAGAAAACAATGGATACACTGACTGGATAGGCCTTGAGTACAAGCCTGCCGGGAACAGCAAAGATGGTCTTAAATGGATTAGAGACTTTGGTTATTCTTTATAATTGATAAACTTGAACTTAATATCTACAGATTAAAATTACGAATATTTTGTTCAGACTTGAAAAAAAATATAGTATGTATAATATGTTAACATAATGCCTATGAAGTTTTTTATTATTTTACTAAAAGTATGATGATTACTATTAATACAAAATGAGTCTAATGTTCTCTGTGATTCTGAAACAGTTGAAATGATGAAGTACTAAAACTTTTAATAGTGGTCACACAAATTAAACATATATAATATGTAATATTATTTTCAAAACTGATTAACAGCCCCCCTAACCAAGTTAAATAAGTGTTACTCTTATTCAAAATATATATTTTTTTAAGTTGAAGATGTTTTTATTTATAAATGCTGTTTTTAGTCTCTCTCAGAGATGACTAATTTTAGTTTTTATATATTTGTGGATTGTGGGATTCCAGAGAGTTTAAATAGTGAAAAATGCTAAAATGCGTGTCATAAGACTTACCTGTGGTCTAGTACAGCTTGCGAAGCAAGCATGGGTCAGCAAGTATTTTAAAATTATATATTTTTTTAAATGGTATTAAATTACATAGTTTCTATTGTTCTACTATTTATATTTCACTTTCTATTATACTGTGTCTTTCAGATTAAAATGGCATCTTATGTTCTTCTTTCTTAATAGGGATGTTAACAGTTTTTCGAAATTGCTTTTATTTTGAAGATTTACTCTTGTTTACCATAAAAATATGATTTAATTTAAAAATATTAGTATTTTATAGAATATTTGAATTTTCCTACTAAGACACTAACAACTGTCACGTGACCGCCATAAACAGTTCTTGACAGCTTGTTTTGCGGTTAGTGACGTAATAAGCTCTTATTGGTGTTTACAGTCACTTGACAATAGATTTTATTAAATTTATTAAGTTATATTAAATTATAAAAATGTGATTTTCGAAAAAAAAACAAAGCAAAAGGTAAACACATAATTACATTACTGAAGAAATTTAAATTAAATTTATAAGTTATCAAGTTGATAAGTGAATTAAACAAGAAATACACATAAAGTAACATTTATTACAGAAAACTATGGAAATTAACAAAAAGTCAATAAAATAATTCATTATTTAAACATGAAGTCATAATTGTATGTATTAGGAGATTGTTGAAATCCAGGTTTTAATTGTTGTCGTTGCATGAGATTATTTATTATAATATTAGTATTATGTGGGCTTATAAAACTTCTGGACCCATTCATGTTTCTTCACTCCATCAAGTGACAGTCTTTCATTACTAACATGTTTTAAAAGCTGAAAAATAATAAATTATTAGGCATCATATAATTTGATTATCACTACGTATAAAAGAAATATTATATAAAAATTCTATGGCGTGTATGTCAGTATTCATGATAAATTATAAAGACTTTCATACGGTTTTCACTAATGAAGAGATTAATGAGGAGGGCTGACATTAATAATTTGTAAGGATTTTGTGTAAATTGGTTAAAATATGACAATGATTATTAAAAAATTTCAGAAAAAGTCAAATTGCCTTGGAGTTAATGTCTTATCCGTTAATGTGGTATAATAGTTTAAAACCCATGCAAATCCAGATGAAGTCGCTAGTATACAATAAAAAACTATTGCAGATTTATTGTAACTATTACAATCTAAAGCACATTTGGGTTGAATTGTAAGTATTAGTATTTCTGGCAAATGGCAGCAAACAAAACTACTAATTTTTTATAATAGGGGGGTTTTACTAGCCAGTTTTCAAAGTTCAGAACCATACATAAGGGAACACACCCTACTATATGACCCATTTTTTACTATTTTTATACTCCTCCCCCTACATGACTACATGAAGTATATCCCAAGACCTCCCCCTTTATTTTTCACGAAGTAATTTATAAATATGTCTCAAATCTTTTTTGCTGACAGAAAAGCAAACTCATCAAATTGTTTGAAAACTGCACTGCACTACAAACTTTCCTAGAAGATATTAACTATGTGACGAAAACCTATGAGATCCTCCCCACCCTTGTGACCATGAATGGTATTTTGAAGACCCTCTCCCCCTCAGAAAGGGTCATGTAGTATAGATACGTTCCATAACAAAAAAAAACTAAAGTATGTATAAAAATATCAATCAATTACCTTAGAAATGAGATCCTTAGCTCCCTCAGGTACATATTCAGGATAAACCATATCTAAAGCCAGGATCCTAGCATATGTCCTGTCTTGACCTTCACTTTCAAAAGGAGGTTTTCCCACCAGGAACTCATACAGTAACACTCCAATACACCACTGATCAACAGCCACATCATACACTTCACGTTTTATCATCTCCGGAGGCAAGTAGTCCAGTGTTCCACACATAGTTTTGCGTCTATAAAAGTAAAATAAAAAACACTATTGTTTCATTAAATTGTAAATAAAAACCATAAATTATGTAATATCAATTTTTTTTCGATTCTACTAAAATGAAAAAGCGTTTGCCCTTTCAATAACCAGGCTAATTTGTTGCCAAGGTAGCCGCCAGCCCTTTGGTGACCAGTGGCTTGAATAAGGCGAGATGATATTTTATGTCTCCATATTTACGCCGCTTGGCAGATTCAGCATTTATGGCCGCTGCTCCCGAAAAAAAAGAAGTCGCTTGTAAATGAGAAGCTGCAAGTGTATCCACACATGTAGAATCCAACAAAAGAGATTTTCCTAGCTTCCACGAAACAAGTGTTTTTATGTTTATTAACACTTTTTTGAGTTCTTTTATTGTGGTGAATAATTTTTTTAGGTAAACATAGTTTTTCTGTCCGAAATAATAATCAAGGAGAAATAATTTTCCTTTGATGCTTACTATTTCTTACGTTTCAACAGTTATAAGTAGAGACCGGATTATATGCAACATAAAAAGCTTGTTATATGCAAGCAATATGCATATATGGATGAAAAATGCTTGAAATATTGTTTTTTTTGATAAGCCATTTTAAATTAATTTTTTGATATGTACAGTAACATTACATAACATGACAATAATTAAAAATTTTTATAAATGTAAACAATCAAGTATTTTTCCAAATTTTGAGTGGTAAGATTGTGTCTCTGATCATTTAGAATATTTTTGTAAGTGGAAAAGGTTTGCTTCACATCGACTGAGGTAACTGGGCAGAATTTGAACTTGGGTGCCATGTTAGCACTTATAGTTTACTACTTACACGGCTACTGACTCTGCAGTCCGGGTCGAATTCGCGATACTTTCACTTTTGTCGCATTTCAGAATAACCCTGCATTCACTACACTTGGAAAAATATTGTAAATGTACTGATAATATGCATCATAACTAGATCTTAGGTAAAATATGCTATTGACGCTAAGAATGGCTATGTAAATAAGCAAATGCATATAATCCAGTCTCTAGTTATAAGCAAAACTGTTGGTAAATACTAACCTTTCTGAAGGAGCATGCACTGACCAGCCAAAGTCTGCCAGTTTAAGGTCACCATTGAGCGATACCAAAATGTTCTCAGGCTTTATATCTCTGTGTATCACATGGTGCAAATGACAGTATTCAACAGCATCTGCAACCTTGAAAAAAAATAGTTATTAACTTTGGAGGTTCTTTAGCTTATTCAACCTATTGATGATGACAAAAAAGGAAATACTATTATACAAGAAATAATTACCAAATTCTGATATTATACATACATTATAAAGCATTAGTTACATTAACCTTATGCCTATCATCAACCCCCTAAACAAACCCAAGAGGTCAATATAGTTCACTAGGAATTTGTTTGTCAAATTGATATAAAAATTTAATTCAAAAATGAAAATACCTGATATATATATTTAGCAGCTTTGCTTTCCGAGAATCGTCCATGTGGTGCATTCGATAAATGTTTGTACAGCTCTCCACCAGCAGCAAATTCTATTACAAGATAAATTCGTCTTTCATCATGAAACCAGGTTAATAACCTTAGAATATTTGGATGCCTGAAAAGATAAAAGAAATTGTCATACTATTTTTCTTTAATGACATTTTTAATAGTTTTTAACTAACATAATATTTTACTTCTATGTTAATGTTTGGTTCAGTACTAATTTTTACATATACCTATATTTTTAACTCTAACAACAACAAGACTAAATTAAAAAAAAAGGTCAATTGTGAGTCAATTAGTATTTGTTGTTATAAAATTTCAACTGTCTAGCTATAAACGTTAATGAGCATAGCCTGGTGACAGAAAGATGGATGGTGGAGTCTTAGTAACAGCATCAAGTTTTTACTCTTTAGGTACGGTACTCTAAAATTGTCACATTTGTACAACAATAACTTAAAAATTGTCCACAAAATTTTTTTTTTGTTTTAATTTTATTGTATCAAGAAATTGGTAATAATATATTAGGTAAAACTTACTTTAAATGAGATTGTATTTCAATTTCCCTCAATACTTGTCTTTCACATCTAGACCTTTCTATTTGATTTTTGAATAATGTTTTAATTGCAACTAAAAATCCTGTTTTCTTTTCTCTAGCAATATGGACATGTCCAAATTTACCTTGTCCCAATGATGTCCCTAGTTCAAAATCTTTGGGAGACCACTTATATCTGCAAGAAAAACAAGCAAAGCAACTATAATAGTCAATATATAAAATCCTACCATCTAAAAAGAAGAATTTTGTCGTATTTCTATATAAATATATTTTTTTACTATATATACTAGTAACTCAACTACTAGTCTGGCTTCATCTGGATAATAAAAGAAATGAAAATGTAACAAAATAATATGTATTTTATTTTTGTAACATATTGTGTCTATATCTAGAGTTCATATATACAGTGGGATTTTATTAAGATTTTCACACAATAATTCCCAACAGATTTCTTAACATTTATTTAATATAGAAAACATCTATTTAATATAATACATTTCCACGGTGGAGGTTTTGTATGATGTACCAACCAAATACTATCCTGGTACACAAAAATACCGAGTTTTTGACCTCAACCATGAATGATAATTTGTGATTTTGCTATTTTTAAAAACAAAATTCCAGGCATTGTTTAACTAGTAATGGCGTTATTGACTATAGTTACTATTTATTGTTTATACTAAAAGTTAGTTATCAGCACTTTAGTTATGCAATTAATATTAATCTTATAAGGAGATTGGCCATATCTCACGGGAATAACTGTGAAATTTTTGATCAGAATTAACGTCCTCTTGCCTTTTTTTTCCTGTCTGAAGGTACCACCAGCTAAGAATGCTGTTGTCTGTTGCAAAAAGCCTTTTTGACATAATCTTTTATACAAATATAGCTTGAGAATGTTACTTAGATCCCAAGCAATCATTTGAGTAATTTTTTACGCAGTAGTATTGCTTTGTTTAATATATTAAGTTAATTCATAATTGGAGTCTTAAAGTTCCGACCACTTTAAATGAAATGAATTGTACTGTTGTGTGCCCTGGACCTTTTGGAGGATCTTAATACAGTACAGCCTCTCAACTTCTTAGGTTATTGATAAAAGAATAGATACATACGACTTTCCATAAGCGTCATGGTTCTTCATCTTCTCTTCAAGTTCTGCTGCTTGGCGTAAAATTTCTTTAGTATCCATATTGAAGAGATTCAATCGTTAGTCTTGTAATCAGTATAATTTTAATGCCTTGAAGATGATCTTCATTCCCTTTTTACGATAGTCCCAACATTCAGAGTCACTGTTTATAATTCGCTAATACTTCACAATCACAATATTACATTTAACAACTGTTCTTAACGGTCGACGGTTTTAAATTTCGAAGTTTACTTTGACAGTTTGTTTTAAACAGTGTTGCCAGTTTGAAAAAATAAATTGTTACCATAATGGTGTTGCTAATAAATGTAATGAGAATTACTCGATTTTTTCAATAGTGATCCCAATATTACTCTGCAGTAGGTTTCTAATACAATATTTCTAAAATTATTACATATCATAGAGTCAATCACACAAAAACTGCATATATATATCCTATTTTTTTATCCCGCAAAAATAGTTTCTTTAAGATAAAAATAAAATGTTATGTTTATTGAATGGCTAAATAATTTTATATACAAATATATTTCAATTAAAATGATTTTCGTTGAACTTAAAATTCACGTTATTGACTAACTTTTTTTTTTCAAAATATTTCAAAACCTATTTCTACAATGTATCGATTTATTATAATGAATTAACGATGGAAAATAAGAAAATTACCCGAATTTATCTTGGAATTTTAAATTACATGCTAAAACCACTTGATCACCCATTAAACGACGCTACTATGGAACGAGCTACTACATTTTATCCGCCATTCTAAATCAATTAACATATTCAAATATCGACTTAATTATTATCTTCACTACATAGTATTAGTTAATATTACTTAGTAAGGGCAAGTTCGAGCGCATGTGCGAACGCCATTTTTAAATGGCGGCAATATAAACGTTTCGGGCACTTATAACTAGATCAATTGAAATGATCATAATTAATCACATATTTTTTTTTTAAAGATTACTAGCAGTATGGATCACATACTACTAGTATTCCCTTTACCCCTCCTAGTAAGCTAATAAATAGCTTGTGTCAGGAGTGGGCCACGCCAGTAGTCCAATGTCCGGGATTTGAACCCACGACTTGTTGATCGTGAATCCAATGCCCGAACCACTAAGCTACTGACGCATATAGACTATAATTATCATACATATACCAAAAAATAGAAAGAGCACCTTCGAGCTTTGACATAGGCGGGGACGGCTGAATTTTAAGCTTTTCAGAAGCAGCAGAGCAGAGAAGCAGCTCGAGATTACGTAAACATTGATGCATACGTTTTGATGTGCGTTTTTACTTTTTTATCGTTGACGTAATCAACATGTAGACCCCCAAATCCCCCATATCAAAATAAGCAAAGCAAGGATCCCCTCCTACTCCCACGCTTTTTAATGCTTACGTAATAATTGAACGGCCGTTATGGCTTTGCGCGATGTATTAATCGAAAAGTTAATGGGGCTAAATGACTCAATGACGACTTAATGAATGAAATGTACTGATGTTTATTTACAGGATAATCGATTTCATAATTCCGTAGAATTCTGACAGCTGTCTTATTTTGACAGTTTAAATTTAATGATCCTTTTTTTAAAATAAGCATATTATTTCATTGAATAGCTAGATTTAAATTATAACTAAACAGTAAATATATAATTTGATATTGTATATGGTATATTCTACACATGAATACACGATTAGTTTATGTGATTTATGAATTCTAAACTAAAAGAAATGAGTGAAAAACATTCATCCATTTCATCCTCCCATTCATATCAACTTGCCTCCCATTGGTGAAACTCTTGCGCATTATAGTAAAATATTTCCATTTCTAATTAATATAGCTTCGTCAATTTGATAATAAAAAATTAAACTATTTTAAGCAAAGTATACTTTTTTTATTTCAATTTTATGTATCCTTATCGTATAATTTTTTATTTTTATTTTGTATATAAACTTAAAGGTTAAATAAGACGGAACATTAGATATAGACGTGTTATAATGCGACACTTTACAAACTCAATTTTATTGCGTTATTTATTTGAAGCAGAAAAGTTTGATATCAAATTAGATATGTTTAACTAGCGGACCCGCGCTACATCGTTCGTGTGTTGCTCCGCTCTTATGGGTCGTAGCGAGATGTTAAATAGCCTAAGTTACTACTTGTTACATAAGTTATCTACCAGTGAATGTCCCGTCAAAATCGGTCCAGCCATTTCAGAGATTAGTCAGAACAAACAGACCGACAAAAATTGTAAAAAATGTTATTGTTGGTAAAAGTACCGTGTGCGTGTATACATCCATATGCTCTTAGTAAAAAGCGGTTATTTTAATATTACAAACAGACACTCCAATTTTATTTATTGGTATGGATTTACATACTTTTTTGCTTAATAAAACAGAATTTAAAAATATGATATTTGAATAATAATCAAGATGAAACTGCTACAAAAATTATGGATGAATTAATAATTTACAAAATGATTCTGATTGAGCCTGCTCCACTGAAAGTGATTTATGTGGTGAATATGGATATTAGCTGGGGGTCAATATATAAAAATTAAATATTGTTGGTTTAGTAGTTAGGATATAATAATAGTTGTCATTAGGATAATCGCAAGAAATATTGAATAAAATATTGAAAATTCGGAATTCGGAAAAAACTAAACATACAGAATGTTTTTGAAGTTTTTAAGTATTATCTATGGCCTAACAACACCTAACGGTGCGCGACGAAATTATTCTATATAGATATAGTAGCCGGCAGCTAACTTTAGGTCTGAGCAAATGTTACGGGGAAAAGTTGCGCATTGTGAGCGTGCTGCTTGCTTGCTTTGTATATTCAACCTTCGCAACCCTTAAGTGGGGAACTTACCGCGCAGGCGATCCGATAGTTGTTTGGCATATTTGTAGTGTAGTTTAAATGTAGAGTTGTTGTTTAGGACTTGCAATATCTATCGGTTTTTACTATCCGTATAATTCGGATAGTTGCCGTTTTTTTCAAAAAATGCAGAGAAATTGATTATAAATAATATCTGTATATTTGAATCAACATGATAGATACACAGAATTTAAAAACAATGGGTTTTCTAAAATAAATATTTTTTTAGAGTACCTAAGTTTAAATGAGTTTGTTTATCGAGTTTAGTTTCAAATGCTTCGAGAAACTCCGGCCGTTTTTATCATGAAGCGACGTCGTTAGTCTCCTTTGCAAATATGATCGGCTTCTTAGAAAACTGGTATGGAATTAGAAGAATTTTTTACTAGCTGTAGATTAATATTATCGGAGGCTTATACTGTACTGTAGTTGTAGTTAGTTATAACAATGGTTGTCTTCAATCTTCTCGTCTTCAAGATGGAAGTTATTCAGGATAACAATAATATTAAATATATTACTATTGTATTTCAAACCAAGCACAAAATACCCTATTTCTTACATATGTAATTTTATGTCTCTTATATATTATGTAGCTTAAAAGGTAGCAGTCTCATTTTGCTAACAACGCGGCCGAAAAAGCTTAGGTATAGGTATGCACTTATTTTACTCCTTACTAATGAACTAATCGACCCGACTTCGTCCGCGTGTAGCTCCGCTTCTATTGCTCGTAGCGTAATGATCTATAGCCTATAGCTTTCCTCGATAAATAGGCTATCTAACACTGAAAGGATTTCAAATCGGACCAAGCGAGCAAACAAACAAACTCTTCAGCTTTATTTATATATTAGTACATATAGGATTGGTTTCTTCTAGACGAGCGGCCCGCCCTGGCTTCGCTTCGGGTAGAAAAAAAGAGAAAATGACAAAGCAAAGATAAAAGTTAAAAAGAGATAATAGAGAGAAAGGAAATAAAAAGTGACAGAACAGAGATAAAGATAAGAATTAAAGAGAGAAAAAGAGAGAGAATGAAATATAAAAAGCATACTATAGAATTTTATCAGTTAAAAGAATTTTAAAATCGGATCAACAGCAAAAAAAGTCCATATTCTAATAATTAAACAATATATACGCAACATTACATTACCTATGTCACTCAGGAATAGTAGGAATAGTATCCTACCGGTAAGAGTTATTAAAATCAGATCTATAGTTCAGAGAAAACCTTCACACTTTACAAAATGGACTAAAACGACACTTGTTTTAACGATTTCCTTTATCGTTAAAACAAGTGATATTTAATTTCTTAAAATACACTTGACTCGAGAAAAGTTCAGAGTTGTGTACCCAGGATCGAACCCGGACCTCCCGAGTAAGACACCGATGTCTTAACCACTGGGCTATCACTGCTTCCTTGGACTAAATAAATATATTAAATCTTAATACTTCACTTTGGTACTCAATATTCATTCTATGAAAACACTTGTCAAACTGCCGCTGATCTAAATCATATACCATTAGATAAACAATTAGAAACTACTCGGGAATATTCAGTTAACTCCTAGTAGGATTTAAGCCATGATGCAAACGGTTAGCACCATAATAATGTTATTATGGCAAGTTAGGGTAAATTGGGGAACCCACCCTTTACGGGGATGGCGGGAAAATGAGGAAAACGCGCGCACCCCGGCGCCGGACGCTTTCATTCCGTGTCAGACCGCGCGGCCGCGCGCCGCTTAATCAATACCACTATATTCCACTAAATAAAAGCTTTTAAACCCTAAAATATAACTCCCCATATTCTACAATATCTTAATTATATTATCTAATATAACAGTGTCCTATATAGATTAAATCAGTGCATAATAAATCGTATTAGCATAAATAAGTGCGGCGCAGAAACGTTTAGGAGGAAGTAGGTAAGTAATACATAGGTAATTATTGGCACGTTATGATGACCTACTTATTGTTATGTCTTTTTTATAACACTGAATTTTTTTAACGTTACGTGATTTTCTTAAATTCTACGATATAGTAGATATACGCAAACAAAATTTACTTAATTGTTTTCATATGTAATTGCCTATGCAATAATTGTTATATTTATTATATAAGATTTAAATGAATTCTAAGATCATTGACCTTGTAGTCCCCTAAATGTCGAACGCCCTCTTTAGGGGTTGCCGCCGGGTTTAGATGAGCCTGACAAGATGTAATAGCTTAACGAGATAATATGTTGCCAAAAAGAGATAAAAGTTGAGTTTATATACGATTCAGAATCAGGCGCTTTTAATTTAACAAATATATTTACTATCACAGGAACTGAGAATATTTCCGTGGTAAAAAGTAGTAAAAAGCTTATATTTCTTTCCTATTAAGAATACTGATATGAGAGTTTAGAAAAGTATTTTACAAATTCGGAAAGTCGTAGGTAAATCGTAAATTGAGGAAGTAAATGTAGCGAGTCAATACGCACTCAAGCACCGCCCTTTAAATGATGGAAAGCTGTTTACCGACATTGGCAATAGTACTTAAAGTGGTACGACTACAAAGGAGAAAAGCCCCTATTGAGAGGGTGACTATGAGTTTGGATAATTCGAAAAATACATTTTGACATGTAGTCAAAACTGTCATTATTATCTATATATTAACACGTAAGGCAAAACCCACACTTATAGTTTATATAGAGAAGGAGTGGATATTTCTAATATTTTTTTTTTAATGATGCATAAAAAATTCTTTAAATGAATAAAAAAATATATTACACACACTACCATGTATTTGAAACACACACGCATTTATACTCTTATGTTTGTTGTTAAAGTAATTTAAATTAATTATGAGCGAATTTCGATCACTAGACGAACACTAGTTATATTTAATTTAGTAAATTTCAC
The DNA here is from genome assembly GCA_905147385.1 of Limenitis camilla. Taxonomy (NCBI): domain Eukaryota; kingdom Metazoa; phylum Arthropoda; class Insecta; order Lepidoptera; family Nymphalidae; genus Limenitis; species Limenitis camilla. The sequence continues at coordinate 6,979,556 of LR990245.1, read as the reverse complement.
AGTAATTTTTTTATTAATATTAAGAAGATTGGGAGTTAGGAACTAGGTGAAAGTTTAAAGGGTAACCTTAATAATGCGCATTGGCGATCCCTTACACTATTTTGACTGTCTTGATAAGTTTTTATAATTAATTTTTATGGCGCAACGACAAACTGACTTAACTCATTAATTCCCAGTGTCATCCTTAGGTGACAGAGTTTGATATTTTTTTTCTATCACATGAAAACATTATTGATTCATTCTACTACTATTGTAGCATACCTAAATAGCAATACTATTCATTATTTTTTTCTGGCAACACTAACCAAACGGCATTTGTAAAATTCATTAAATTAAAATAACATCCGGTTGTCTTTCCGAATTTTAGCTGCACAATGCCCACGGTTACCTTTGGAAGTCTCCCTCATAAAAATGGGGGTAGTTTTTTAAATTTTAATTTTTTGTGTTATTTAAATGAATCTAAATTTAATTTATTTAAAGAGAAATGGTTATCTTTAGAAACTTGGACATGGGAATTAAAAAGTTAAGATTGTGAGACTCATTTCAATTGAGATTTGTTTTATAAACTATTCTCACTACAAATTACAATGAATTTGTCATTATAAAATAAGATTTTGGAAGTGTGGATCTTCGTTTCTAACAGAACTGGGAGTTTTTTATATATCTAATTCTTTTAAAATTGAAAGTGTTGTCACACTAAGTACCTAATACCCGTTAAGTTATCTGATGGTAGGGACACTTTCACTAGCGGCACGCCTAGATTATTTGATAACCACCTATACAGGCTCGTAATTGACATTGTCCTAGTTATTACAAAATACTATTTCGACAATGTTTACTCGATTATAGATATTTTACTGAGTTACTTCTCCATTCTTTCTACTGATATATTTGTCGGAAAATAGTAAACGATTATCGAATAATCTAATCGTCATCGCTATCAATGGCGCTGGAGTAGGGTAGTAGTCACTTCCGTCATTTTGACAGTCTCGACTTTACCCGTGAGGGGACGGGTTAGAATACAATTCCCCTCTGCCGCTGGGAGAGCATCTCGTAAGAGCCGAGTTACCTAGCACCCCCTTAGTGGTACGGGATCTGTTCTCCGACTTGCTTGCGACCACCAGCATGCGAATCCGACCGCCAAGTGTCTCTGACGCGTTCCGGCCGAGCCGCATGTGAGCCAGATCTACCCCTCCCTCTCAAATCCCATTACTGCTGCGATTCCAATGAACACCGGGTTCTTGCCCAGGGTCCATTGAAACCACAGCAGTCTTCTCCAACACAAGAGATACCCTCTAGTTTTGTCGATGTCTATGGGCGACGGTGGCTACTTTCCATCAGGTGGACCGTCTGCTCGTTTGTCCTTTATCTATCATAAAAAAAAAGTTGCTGGGAGTGCTGTCCGATTAAGATCACGTGAATACCTTACAATGTAGTTGCCACATCTTAGGCTAGGTTAGGTTTATGTGAGTTTAACCTTGGGTTTAAACAGAGAGTCTGAGCAGTGGAGGCGAGTGTTGGAATTTTGTTAAAATACGTCTTGAACCCTACACCTTTTCATAGAGTAAAGCTGCGTTTCCACCAGAAACGTGTAGCGAGAGATGTGTTTGTTAAGAACCATTGGAATCGCTTCGTTTACCTCGTTGGTTAGAGTGTGTCAAATCGCATTCTCGCATATCTCTAGTGGAACCGCAGCATTAATATTTAATTACACATTAGGAGTAAGAAATATAACTTTATGACCATGTGAGTCCTTAATTTTAGTACTGTTAGGTAATAAAAGTTGAGCAGTAAAATCAAGTGATTATACTTATTGCAAACCTGCTATTGAGTCACAATCACCAAGTTCTTCTTGTAACCTGTTTGTGAGACAATAATTTGTCCAATTAATGAAACAATTTTCATTGTAGATACGTAATTGTTGCAGTCCTAGTAAATTTAATGAGATTTTAACAACTCTACAATTGATTAATGATTACAGAATTATGTTTGTACGAGTGTTGTGTAGTTTTATTCGCCGTGGGAAAAGCATTAGACGTAACTGTGTTTTACGTGTGTAACTGTGTGTATTGCATTATATCTCCGTCATAAAATAACTACTTTTTACAAATAAAGAAAAACTTTTTGTGCAAAAATTCTTGTATTATTAGAAAAATTAATTTTACTTTAAAAAGATGGTAAGAGTTTTGCTTACGTAACACTTGAATAGTCCTTAAGTAGTATTTGCAAATCCAGATGGAATTTCTCGACCGCTTTTTCTCGTACCGAATTACTAAAAATATCTCGAAAACTAAAGGAAATGGAATATATTTGTTTAGAAAAATTAAGTACTTTTCTGAACAGAGAAATAGTGTGTCGTATTTATTCACTCAGCGCTCACAAAACCGATTTTCCGCTCCAAATAATTTCAAATTACGCCCTCATTAGTGTTTTCCAATAGAATAGAGTTTACATAATTATACCTAAACCTACGTGTACTCATTTTAGAGTTTCGTAGCTCAAAAGGAAAAAGGAAACCATTACAGGATTAATCTCTTTTACAGGGACGCGTGAATATAGCAAGTTAAAATTGATATCAAGTACTCAGATATGCAATCTCTTTACATCGTCACTCGCAAGGGTATTATCACATATAGGACGCTACTTTCCATTGACCTAGATTCATGAAATTTCGGCAAGTAGAACCACCCCATAAAAGAAAAAAAAATTTTAGATAGATAGATAAAAATCTTTATTGCATACATAAAAGTTAATAAAATAAAATAGAACAAGTAATATAAGCTAAAAACTTAAAACGCATGCAAAGGCGGCCTTATTGCTAAAGCAATCTCTTCCAGGCAACCTTCTGAGAAGGAATTGGTATATCATAACGGGCAAGTGCTAAAGATTTAAATATTAACAAATATATTGCTATGGAAAATAAATACTTATATATTTAAAATTATTATACTTATATATTTAATATAATTTGACTGATTTTTGTAAAAAAAACCACAGACATTTTGTGATTTTTAAGGATTTTGGTGGATGGACGTGGAAAAATTGTGGACATGGTATTTGAAAATAACTGGTATCAAATGTCGAAGGATTCTTAAATACTTATTGTAATAAAAAAAATATAAGAGATATATTTTTTTTTTTTTTTTCTCGAGTAGTTATGAGTAGGTACCACGCTCTGTCTGCTTATCGTTGAATTTTAGGACACGTTGTATAATGGGAAAATCCAAAAATAGTAAAGTAGTAACTTAAAAATAATTATATAAACTTATTTAATGCAACTGTATGGGGATAACAGTGTTCTAGGCAAAGTTAAGTTTGTCCCTCAGTTTTGTACGGAATCCTTGGTTTCCGATCGCGCCATTCCGACTTACACATTGTCAATTTCTATCTATATAATATTTACATACAGCATGTAATAATGAATTTAAAACGAATAGGTACGCTATTGTGCTCAAATTATTCTTACATATAGGTCGTCCTTAAAGCGTAAAGCACATTTCTTTTTAGTCCAGGCACGACTTCAGCTACAGGAGTATCTTCAATTAAGAAAAGCGTTATAAGAGTGACCTCTTCAGTCTTCGCTCTTGTTACTAGACGAAGTTCCTGCTTTCTTAAGAGAGCCTGAATGTGTTTCAGTATTTCATTAAATAAATCTTGTTCCTTTTTAAAAGTTTTATTCATTATATTCGTTGCAAGAATGAAAGCGCTTCAGATATTACTTCACCATTGAAATATTCTTTTTTTAACTATAACAGCGTTCCTAACAAGATCGAGAAAATTGATTTTGTCATTCCTTATTTTACAAGGAGGAGTTTCCTGGTGTATTTTCAAAGTCCCCAATCCAATTATTATTCAGAAAATTTCTAAGTTGTTCCATTTCCAACGAAAAGAACGATTTATAAAATACTTTTATCAGCATCTAGGAAATAAAAAGACAAAAACCTATTATCAGCCAAAGATATTAAATAGGGATTAGGTAATAATAGTTATAACAGAAACAATTCAGCCGGTGTATAATTTTGCTATAATAAACAATAACAGTAACAGTAGCTCTGAAAGTAGTATTCAATCTGACTAGATTAGACTAGAAGAAGGAAGGTTTTAGAAATTAACGTATAGTATAGACTTATTTGTGACTGATTGTATATCAGGAAGTAAACATACGTTTCAGTTTCCATTTTAATGCATTTAACACTTAAGTATTATTATATTAAAAGACCGTAGTCAAAGAGGCAAGGCTCGACGCATGTTAATCGATACTGTCCATTTTATACTCTACTATTATTATGTAGGTCAGGTTTGTGCTTTGTAGTAAGAGATGACATTTTTGCTCGAGTAGCGAGTAAATTGAAGCTGAAAATATATTGCGGTGTTGTAACAGTTTACAGATTGTTTTTAAACTCATTTTCTTTGATATAATATTTTTTAAATTTATTTAAAAGCTTTAGAGCCATAAAGCTTTTGTTCTCAAGGTGAAAATGTCTACATAGATAGAATCTTATAGACTGTCTATATATTACCGAAAGCGTAAAATAATTCTTTATTAACGTTATAATATAGACAAAGAAACAGCGTATTCTTTTTACTCTATAATGATAGTGATATTGGTTACCATAGATCCCAAATCATAACATAGCCTACGCATTTATACAATTTAAGGCTGTATTAATATTTTAAGTAACCTCTACTCTTCTGTAGTATACAATAGATGAATATTTGATATCGATGGATTGTGTGTTGCGCTTGGTCATTAATTATTCCAGGAAATAACCTGGTGATCGAAATGTGTACGGTGTATTTTAAAAACACAAGTACACATCCACAAAGTAATTAAATTATTTTCGTTAAGTCTATCTATATAAAAGTATCTACCATTACCGAACAGTTGAAACTTCTGAAACTGTACACATGAAGTTTAGACAAGAGTTTGTCTTTGTATCGTTGAAAGTTTGTGACTAAGAAGAAGAACAACAAAAAGTAAAGCGATTTTTCGAAAATAAACTCCTTACGGGGAAACAGAATTAGTTCGGATTGAGAGTAGAAATTTAACAAGAAATATTAAAAATTTGCCGAATTTCCTTCTTGTAGTTATATAAAAATATATGACAAAAATGTCTCAGCTAAGTGATAAACAGGACGAGTAGTTTGATAATTAATATTCATGAGCTACTTGTGAGTGTTAAGAGAATAAATCACTATTTTCAAGAAAATGTTGAGAATGTAGTTTACATGACCGAGCTTTAACGAATCTTTCCGATTTGACTTCTTAAGATGTATTAACTTAATGTGTATGTAATAGTATTATGTTTGTATCTTTACAGATATTATAGTCGGATCAATGAATCTCGCGGTGAACTTAGACCGCGAGGAGTACAACATGGCGGCGCCAGCGTCCTGCATCAGCGCGGGGCATGGCTGCGTCATGTTTGACTGCTTGGTGCATTTGTGGGAATGGTAAGTGAACCATTAATACTGTACTATAGGAAATACTAAGAAAAAAAGTATCTATTCTTTATACATTAAATCACATCAATCCGTGGCTACGGTTACTGCCAGAAATCAACAAACACACTGTAAAATTTATTAGGCATCGATTTTTTGTTATTTTTTGGTACTGGCATGATTCGTTTCCTTTTCATCTATTTCTATCATAATATACTCAAATAAGATTAAATTAACAAATACACTTACATATTTATATACGGAATAATTTCTCAGTAGCTATACGCGTTAGATTATTATTATTCTCATCACCTACGGATATATTATTATAAAGATGAAAGCTTTTAGATTATTTTAAAACATACGAAATATGTTGTACTTATTTCAATAGTAGGTAAATCACACTAAATTGGAATTTGAAATAGAAAGCGAAAGTCTCATCAAAACCTTTTGTAGTATTTACGTAACGCTCTAATAAACAGAGAAATAAACAAACAAGAAATATAATTATTTTACGCGCTTTAATCTATCGACTATCTAAGTATTTTTTATATACTACTAAAGCACCTGACGCCGTCGGCACGATATTAAGTAATCGCATTATGGCAATGACATTATGACATAAAAATCAAAGTTACAATACTATCAATACAAAAAGATTCCTCTAAATTCTCCACAAAAATACCAATCATATAAAACATACACCCTTAAATATATATCGTAGCTAAAAGTACTAGAAACACCACCTATAAATACGATATTTTAGTAAACTATGTTACTACAGCTTTCAAAGATGTTTCAAAGGCTAAGCTTCCTGAAGGCATCTCTCTTTTATCCTAGGCGTCAGTTTGAAAATGACAGTTTACGTACCATATCGATTTATTATAACGTCAATCTATTTTGAACTCTAGTGTTATACAAATATGAGTCATTTTTCCTTGGAAGGTTGTCTGAAGCTGTAGTAGGAACTGTAGTATCATTTATTTGACACCTGTTGTAAAATCTGAATAAAATATTCAGTGTAAATTCTATTGTTGGAAAGGACAAAGAGGATCAGTTTGAATATACATTTATTTCGGTCTGAAAGTTTTTGACGGCTCTAAGTGCATTGCAGTGTTTGTAAAAGGATTGCTTGTATTTTTAGATGATAGAGTTTTCCATAATGTAAAACGTTTTAATAGTAAAAAGAGAATGTTACACGGTTTTACGCGAAGACTTTAATGAAAGTAAATTATATTTTCTATAGAGTAACCTTATAGTGTGTCCTAGAACTAGAGAACTAGAAGTACCAACATATAACCTACTTTATATAAGTTTTTCTCCGTATTTTTGACAATAGATGTTCTCAATATTGAGTTAAACTTATGCGTACTTACCGACCTTTCCCGAGTACAAATAACTATGTAGAACATATTGAAACCTCCATATGAAAAATGGCAGCCGACGGAGAATAAATACTTTTCTGGCAATTTCCTTTATTGTTTCACAGAACAATATAGAGCATTTACTGTTCCCTAATTACTACCACTAAAAAGTGTATTGACAGCGGTAAACCTTTAATAGGATCGTAGACAATGAAGGTTAAGTGAATACCTTTATATCAGGGATTAGTCCTAATAGGTTTAAGCTTTAGACATTTACAATTTTCGAAAAAGTTTTGTATATTAATTCTTTATAAAATGATTCTTTGTATAATGATTCTTTTTGTGTACATCGATTTCATTACAAATTGATATTTTGAAGATTTTCAATCTGATATACTTAGATATATAGGCATAGAGTAACATATAATACGTACATACTAAATAACTTCTGATTCTAGATTCTCAGATTATTGTAAACGCAAGATTTTTATTACATACTAGCCGAACGGCGCGACTTCGTCCGTGAGTTGCTCTGCTACTATGGATCGTAGCGAGATGTTAAATAGCCTTAGTTACCTTCTTACATCAGCTATCTGCCAGTGAAAGTCTCGTCAAAATCGGTCTAGCCATTTCAGAGATTAGCCGAAACAAACTAAGAGACAAACAAAAATTGTAAAAAAATTTGTTTTGTGTAAAAAATGTTTATATGTACCGTGTGCGTGTATACATCCACATGCACTTAGTAAAAAGCGGTTATTTTAATATGTATTACAAACGATATTTTAATATGTATTACAAACTGACACTCCAATTTTATTTATTTGTATGGATCAACAAATATAACTAACAAATTAACAAAGCAAGGAATATTTTAGCAATAAACATATGGATTTTGCGAATTATATAGAACCTTGCGAGTGAGGTTTCCTGAATAAATCTTAAGCAACCTTCGACCATTCGAACGAAAATTTTATGAATCTGACCTAAAAAAACTTTTTTAGGTCAGATTCATAAAACGTTCGTTCGAATCCAATAATTTCAAACAAACATAGCTGATATTAAATCCAAATTATCTATAAACAACAAACTTTTAAAATAACATTAAATTCCAGAATGCATAAAAAATATTCTTTTAAATTACGAGGTTTTACTGCATTCAGAATATTTAATTTAGAGGACAATAGGTTTTGGGTTCGCATACGTTTTATATTTGAATATGTTACCCGCAAGATTACTGTACAAAGACAAGACAAAATATTCTGAACGAAAGCCCGGCCTAATGAAAAGTCTAGACGTATTGTAACTTTTCGTATAAGAGTAAGAATGCTGGCTTATTGAAACTCACAACACATTTTACCTTTTTATATATGACATCATTTCTCATTTGATATTTAACCACAACAAATATATATAGGAATAAAACAGAACAGAATCAACATAATATTATAACCTGATCTACACATAAGATCTAAAACATATATTTTGTCAGAGGAGGACTCTCTTATTATTTGATCTCTAGCCGACATGATCATCCGCTCCTATTGGTCTTAGGGTGATGAGATTAGGCTATAGGCTATCTATAGCCTTCCTCTATAAATGGGCTATCTAACGCTGAAAGAATTTGTCCTTAGTTCCTGAGATTAGCGCGTTCAAGCAAACAAACAAACAGACACTTCAGCTTAGTATAGAAATATAAATAACTAGAGGGCTGCCCTCGCTTCGCTCCGGGTATTTAAAGCAATATTATAATTGATGTCCTTAAACTGACACTCTGTAATTGTGTAGCTTTTCATTATTAGAAAAATTAGAGAGAGTAAGAAAAAGTTATAAAAAGAAAAATAATAGAAACAAAATTAAAGAAAAGCGACAGATGATAAAAAAGGGGGAGGGGAAGAACAGAACTAAAATTGAATGGGTAAACGAGAGAGAGAAAGAGAGAAATTATCGAAAGAAAGAAAGTGAAAAGAGGCTAATCATTCTGAACAGATAAAAATAAAAATTAAAGTGAGAAAAAAGAGAGGATGAGAGACAATGATAGTATTATAAGAGAAAGAGAGACGGAAATACTATAAACTTCTCTCAGTGAAAGAATTTTTAAAATCAGATTAGAAACAACAAAGGGGCCATATTCTATTATTTAAAAAATGTATATGGCAACACTAAATCACCTTTGTCCCTCACGAATAGTGTAATTTTCTAACAATGAAAGAATTTTTAAAATCGGATCAGTAACAACAAAATGGCCATGTTCTATTAATTAAAAAATGTATATGGCAACACTAAATCATCATTGTCCCTCTCGAATAGTGTAGATTTCTAACAGTGAAAGAATTTTTAAAATCGGATCAGTAGCAACAAAATGGCCATATTCTATTAATTAAAAAATGTATATGGCAACACTAAATCACCTTTGTCATTCTTGAATAGTGTAGTTTTCTATCAGCGAAAGAATTTTTGAAATCAGATTAGTAACGACAAAATGGCCATATTCGTTTAATTAAGGAATACATATGGCAACACTGAATCACCTTTGTCACTCACGAATAGTGTAGTTTTCTATTTGTGAAAAAAAAATTAAATCGGATTTGTAGTTCCTGAGAAACTCTTCAATTTACAAAATGACCACCTTATGGCACTTAAATGGCCATATCTTTTTAATTAGAGTATTTATGGCAACACCACATAGCCTATGTTACCCGGAAAGGATGTAGCTTCCCATCGGTGAAAGAATTATCAAAATCGGTTCAGTACTTTTCGAGCCTATTCGCAACAAACAAACATACAAACAATCAAAAGTTGTGATTAAATGAATAAAATAGAAAGAACTGAATGTGTCCTAATAGTAGGAAAATTCACGAAAATCTTAGTGTTTCCTACAGGACTCTCCATTAATACAGCTTCATTATTCTAAGAGTATTAAATGAGAATCTCAACTCAACAATGGGGTGTTTCGCTGCTCTGAAAGCATTTATATGACAATGAGTACAATAATAAGAATGGTCTAAATGGATACTACTGGTAGAAAAATATACTCTTACTTTTTGATTATATTCAGTTACAAAAAACTATGTTATACTGGACAAAATGAATGAAAACTCACTCACAAACTCACTAAAAATAGGTTTCTTTTGATACCCATTATTATTGGTAGGTGATAGTTAAGTCTTCAGTATTTTTAATACATTTACATTAACTACGTTATAATGCTTATAATTGACTATTTTACATTTTAGTCTAGCATAACATCGATTGTAGACGTTTATTCTGTGGAAGGTTAACTATGATGCATTCTTATGCATACGATTAGATCCTGTATTAAGATTTTAGATTTAGCACGTTCATACGGTTGTATATAATAAACTATCAAAAACATTAAACTCAAAATCGACTTTTCAAAATATTTAGCTCTATATTATAGAGCCTTTTTTTTTACATCTAAATGGATTTTGCAGCACAGCCTGTAATGAACTTAAACAATCTGTAAAAATAACAACCTTTCTCATTTTATGTGATTCAGTAAACAATATAGCTTCCAGAATCGCTAACGACTCCCCTGAAAAAACAGAGGATTGAGGAGGGCATTTAAAATTCAATATAATTTTGAACTTTGGAATCCAACAAGCAACTCCAATACAAGGATAATCAGATAATTTGGATGCATCTGTGAAAATTGAAATATAGTCTGGCCATTTTTTACACAAAGTTTCTAAAAAAAGGTTATAGAGCCTTATCAATAATTATAATACTTGTCACACTCACGTCATTTAATTTCGAACCTTAATTAATTATTAAGGGTGATTTTCTCCAGCAGTTTTTTTAAGCGGATTACTGAAAATCGATTTAAGAGGTGTGTTCACAATTTAGTTAAAAGTTTGTCAATTTTTAGTACTCTGACAAGAAGCATGCAATTTTGCTAACTATGTTTTATCTATATTTTTTTCAGTAAGTCTATGATAATATTGATTTTATTGATGTTATGTAATATGTAAATCTAGTATGCCTAAGTAATTATTTAATGAAGTTTTTGTACTTTAAAAAGTTTTTAAATAAATTCGATTCTCAGAAGTAATACTAATTTTGTTGGGACAATTTTGGTGGTTTTCAGAACACCAACATTGATTAATTAGGTCACATGTTAAATGCGAAAGTCGCTAATTAACCGATTTACCAGGTTACTAAAAATTTAAAACCGAAAATAAGCGACAAGGTAATAAGCCTACTTGTTTATTATTTTTTCATGGGTAAAGTTAGTTTTATTTCATTCTACTTATTTGGTAAGTACTGCTTTCTCGATAGAACTTATTTTTTACTGTAACTTCTGATTTTCTTTTCCTTATTTTTATTATGTTGCCTACAATAAGGTTTTTCTAATTTAGGTCTCAAATGTTAATTTCGATGTCTTACCAATTTTGGTGTCTTTTGGTGATGTGTTATATATAATGGGACACATGTCTATAGCATGTGATTTTAAAAAAATACTGTCATTTTTCAGTGAACTGATAAAAATGTTAACCAAAATTAGGCAAAAAAGACACTTCTTGAAATTCACCCTTAAATCTTTTACGATCATAATGCTGGCAAGTGTCCTTTATTATTTTTGGGAAATTGCAAAAATTATGATAATAATATTATATTTCTACGTACAAATGACTTTACAAGCTCGATATAATAAGATTTATTACGGGATTGACATATACAAACTTTTCAAGGACTTTTGACCCTTGTTCAGAACCATATAAAATAACCTAATAATTTGAAAGTTTAGCATAAATTTAAAATTTGTTTCTTTAGTACTGGAACGTATACCTATGTGCCTGTTGTGGTTAAAAGTTTAAGGTTAGGGTGGGCCACCCTTGACACTTAGGGGTATAAAAAATATATGTTGACCGATTTTCAGACCTACCCGATAGGTACACAAAATATCATAAAAATGGGTCGAGCCGTTTCTGAGGAGTTTGGCAACAAACACCGCGAAACGAGAACTTTATATATTAGACAAAATCAGACATAATTACCCAGTTTTCATTACTTTACAAGTAAATTCAAATGAATACCCCATTACGATAAGTGGAATGACGAATTCGGAAACACGTATAGCCTACTAAGCTGTAAGCCGATGGGCATGATACGTATGAGTCGTGCGATATCCAAGTAGGGTCATTACTATTCATCGTGAAAAGAGGTCAGCTGTCGATTCGATTTCCACAGTCTTAAACCATTCTAAGCACGCCGCGACATCTGGCGTAGATTGCTACTTTCATTCCCTTCACTTATTAAGTTTATGTGGCATTGGCTTTATGCCCATTGATTCTTCATACCATAGCAAGGCATCTTTGGTATTTTTGAAGAGAAGTCTTAAACACCAGGGTTAAATCTTGACATGTATATGTCTTAATGAAATGGATGCTTCTATCAGATACATAAGTCTTGAATCTTTTTAAGATACCCTACCTGAAAATGGAAAAATAAATCCATATCCCTTATTGGATCAATTTATTGCCCGTCTGTCCGTAAATACCCTTTTTCTCAGGAATGCCGTTGGCATATAAAATAATTTAATATAATGATGTTTTGATACTTGCAAAGAGCTAAAACGTATCGACATAGAATCAAATAGTTTGGTATGAAGCTCAATCTTTAGAATGGGATGGTTAAAATATACAACCTTCTATGAGCATCATATGTGCACGATGGATGACAACATTACGATCTCGTACTATTCTGATAGGATACCAAGCAGCGCCTTGGACTTGTGACCAAGCGTATAGGTTTAAAGACGTCTTCAACACAATTGTAACACTCACTTTCACTGCCCAGGTTCACTGTTGAAACCTAAGGTTAGGCTAACATAAGGCTAAAGCAACACAAGGCTAACCTAAGCCTAACTTACACTTCCGACAAATATATTAAAATTTCATAAGGTCATTGTAATGGTCAAAAGGTATTGTAATGTTAGACTGTCAAAAACCTTCGGATTTTAATTTTTTCGACATATTTATACTGCAAATTGATCACAACGATAACGGTTAATCTTTAAACGTCTTTTATCGGCATAAACTTAAAATATTTTCACTATTCAAATAGTTCAGATATTTCAAAAGACCCTGGGAACGTCGCCAGTAACCCCAAATACTTAAGCGCCAAGTTAACCATACTTTTAAAACAATTTTAGAAAAATTTATTGCTTCATAACTTCTTTCTAAAGCCATAAAATAATCTTTCATTTTTTGTTTTTTATATTTGTAGAGTAGTTTTTTGTAAAAAAACACCTTTATCAGGAATAGTATACTAGTAAGGTACAACACATTAATGCCGATGATATATTTTACGAATTTGGTACACATTTAATTTTTTCATTATTATGTCTATTACTAACAAAAATTACTCCAGACGTCGTAAGCCATATCTGTAGTTTGAGGAGATACGGATGATCTTCGTTAATATCTGACGATATAAGATAGTCGATCAAACAGTAGATTAGAACGAAATATCGTATGAAATTGTATTTCGTGCAACCTTAAAAAGAAACTAAGGGAAGTTATTTTAAGGTTGATTTATTTAGATGTTAGTAGAATGATTGTCAAGTGAAGTAGAAAATGGCTTTACTGACCCCTCTGAATAATACAAAGAAAAAGCCTTACCCGTGTAATTCGAAATGTAAAAATATCCTAATAATTAAAGGGAGACTTAAACAAATTGCCTTTAGCGAAACCGACATTCCTCATGCTTCTAGAAATTGTAAAAAGAAAATATCAAAAGTTTTATTAACGAGTTTTTCAATTTTAATACGATGCTGATATACACGAAAGGTCACATCATGACCAACTTAACGTAGATTTACAGCTCCAAAATGTTTGCAGTTTATTTGCTCAGCTTGGCAGGATGAAGGTTAATGTGCCTGCATTTAGCTTCTATATAACAGTAATGACGCTTCTACAAATAACTCGATTTACTAAATTCGTCCCACTCATAATATCACAGTCAGCGATAAATAAACTATGTACTTAGAAGTAGTTATCACAACAAAATTTGAATAAGTGGACCCAGTAAGTGGCCACTAAAAAAATGTAAGAAACTAACTTAAGCAGCTAAGTTTGAACGATATTAGTATTGATTATATTTTCGGAAAAAAAATCTAAGTAACTGTCAAGTTGCGTAAAATTTTCTTTTCTGCGTAAGATTTTGGGGATGTTATTTTTACTTTCTTCACGTCATCTACATTTGGGTGAAAAACTTTGAAATGACCCAGCAGTTATTTCCAATTCCGAAAGTCGTGTGTCTTTATGGAACTACCTTGAATGTGGTCTTCTTCAATCTCTTAGCCGAACTTACAGCAAGACCAGTGAGTGCGGTGAATTGGTCACATTAGCGCCAGGTGATCGGCCGCGGGGTCTTTTCTCCTTGGACCTTGCCCAGCACATCTAATTTATCCAGGTTGTCAGCTGTTGTCGAGTAATGTGACCGAAGTAAGCAAGAATTTTTCGGTAGCATATTATTGAGTATAGTTTTAATACCCAATTAATCTGTAATAAATTTATTAGTTCTCTTGGCAACCCATGGTATGCGGAGTATCCTCCAGAAACCCCACTTCACATTTTTATGCAGAATTCAATATTGTTAATATTTGTCTATTATGGGAAATATCTTCCAAGGTTTTCTAAGGTTTTTCACTGTCTATTGCTGCAAAAGCCCAAAGTTAACGTTGACCACTTTTATCCTCTGTTCGCTTACCTCCCTTTGATATTAAAAAAAAGTTTCTCACGGCAGCTGCTTTTACTTATAATGTAGGCTAGTCATCAGTTTGTCAGACGAGAAAGTTTATTATGATGTATCATAATAAAGAGACGCTAAGTGAAATGTCAAGTTGTATGATCTCTATTATTGTATGTCTTGTAAAAAACTTCTATTTTGGGTTACCATTCAACGTAACCATTATGAAAGATAATTTATAACATTACATAATGTTACCAATATTAAAAACTTACTCCAAACTTTAGTAATGGAGACCAAGCATCACCACACAACACCACTGCACAGCCACAATGGTCACCAGGCGAGCTCCGTTTGACGTCTGGCTCAAGTCTATCGGAACAGAGGTTAATACAGTGTTGGAATAAAATAAAAGGTATTTTACTACCCGCGAAAATAAAGTTATCACCGATGTTGCTAATTGTAATACAAATAAATTACAATAAATATTTCATTTCCATCTTTATAAAAAATAGATGTATAAGTTGTATAAGTGTTCTAAAGATATAAGTGCTTAGTAAACCATTGAACGCGTGGTAGTTTGCTCTAATACCGGATATTAATATCCGTATCGGTATTCCCGGAAATATCAAAGAAATTGAATAGGTACTAATCTGAAAAAAGACATTAAAAGTTTCATCCCTTTATTCTTAGAAATTGCACTACTGGATTATACAATGATGTTTATTAAATAAAATAAATTAAACTTTGTCCATTTTATCTAAAAAAATCTGATTATAGGATAGTGATTAGTGTCACTCATTATATAATCCAAGATCCCAGTACTAACACTAGGTTATTCTATACAATTTATATCTGAGAAAATAAGTCACGTCTGGGAGTTCTGGGTTCTTGCTCTAATACTCAATTAA
Source organism: Limenitis camilla (assembly GCA_905147385.1). Classification (NCBI taxonomy): domain Eukaryota; kingdom Metazoa; phylum Arthropoda; class Insecta; order Lepidoptera; family Nymphalidae; genus Limenitis; species Limenitis camilla. The sequence continues at coordinate 6,964,129 of LR990245.1, read as the reverse complement.
ACTCATATTTCAATGAACGATATTTTTGTGTTGTAAATTTCCCAACATCTACATTTGGGTGAAAAACTTTGAAATGACCCAGCAGTTATTTCCAATTCCGAAAGTTGTGTGTCTTTATGGAACTACCTTGAATGTGGTCTTCTTCAATCTCTTAGCCGAACTTACAGCAAGACCAGTGAGTGCGGTGAATTGGTCACATTAGCGCCAGGTGATCGGCCGCGGGGTCTTTTTCCTTGGACCTTGCCCAGCACATCTAATTTATCCAGGTTGTCAGCTGTTGTCGAGTAATGTGACCGTGAATTTATATCTGAGAAAATAAGTAACGTCTGGGAGTTCTGGGTTCTTGCTCTAATACTCAATTAAACTCATATTTCAATGAACGATATTTTTGTGTTGTAAATTTCCCAAATAAAGTGTTTGTTTTCTTCCTTGACGTTCGACATATTAAATTTAGTTATAGAGATAAGTTGTACTTTAGGTCATTAAGTGTACCGTAAGCCTTTACTAGTCCGGTATTAAAACCATTTCTGGAATTATAAGACTTATTTTATAGATGGTACTTTGTAATTTATTTATATCTTATCGGTGATATTTAAACCTTATATATTACTAGCTGACCCGACAGACGTTGTCCTGTCTTAACTACGAATATTGGATACGAATTAGCTGTCTAAAGCTTACATTAGAAAAGTTAATATGGTCAAGTTGTGGTTAAGTTTTCTTAAATTTTCTAAATTTCAGCGCAATTTTTTTAATTTTTTTTTCCTTCTTCTCCTGACAATGACAAACACAACAAAAAATAATTAGCGAAATCGTTCCAGCCGTTTACGCGTGATGCCGTGACCAAGGGAAATAGGGATTCATTTTTATATATATAAGATTATAAAATAAAACGAATTTCCTGTGATGATTATTGTAGTTTACAAAAGAATTCTTAAGTAACAGCAGGGAGATTTTTCGATAAATCATTGCGTCTTAATAGAGAAAATTTCTATTTAATAGAAACAATAACATCCGTTATGGTGTCGATATTGAGAACAGCAATTTTCACTTGTTTTTGGAAAACAAAGCCGTTGTTGTCGTTGACCGAGCGTGCACAACCTGGCTAATTGGTAAAAGTGAAGCTTTTCGCCGTCCAGCAATGAGAAAGCCAAACAAAAGAGTACGCCTCTGAATCACCGATGGTAATAACCGATACCGGATGGTTATTCAATGACTGACATTATTTGCCGTAGAATTCGTTTTGTTAAGGAATTAGCGAATCTTATGGTTTTTATGAAACACTGAATTGCCTCATACTTGGAAAGTAAATATATTTTATTACCAACTTGATTGAAAAGTTTCAATGCTTACTCAAAATTATTTTCAAAAACAAACTTCCTGACTCGGGTTAGTGCGAAATCTTGTATGAACTTTTATTTCGTATTCGATTAAGTTCTTTTTAATATCAATTTGTATTACAAATTGTATATTATTATATTATATTAATTGTACCTATATATTAATTGTATATTATACGAATATTATTATAGTTGTAAGAATAATAATGGCGTAATTGAATTTGGAAAATATGGTTATTTTTTTAAGGGTGATTTTGATGTTTTATAAGAATTTTAAGTAGCAGAAAATATATTGTTTGTACTGAGTACAAACTGGCTTTTTTACCCTCGAAAAATTCATTCATTCTTCGAGTATTATAAAGTGCTATTTTGTGATCAGTAGTTGGTAAAGACTAGTCTGAGTTTAAAATATGTCAGAACCGTTAATTATTCCACTATTCAAATTAACGTTTTCTTTCATACTTAATGTATCCCTCACCTATACATACGCACACTGTCCATTAAAGCCTTTGATCCTCTATCTTTCTCACTCCGAAGGCATCCAAATCACTTTATAGGCACGCGGGAGTACAGGTAAAACCGGTATTACGTTGTAAAAATGTAGACATGCTAGGCTTTGAATGGTTTTATAGGCTTAGAAGACAGATTTCATTAGTTGCATTATAGATGTAACTTGTGTACCAGTGATGACGTGCTTTTTGTCTCCTTCTTACTCGCATGCGTTTTATATTTATATCGCGATTCCCTCCTCCCACCCGACGGTGTGCGAGTGAACGAGTGTACGCGCCTGCCGAGTGCCGCTACACTAGTGTAGGTACCAGTCGACAGCGAACGGTCGCTTACGCTCATGACACGCGACTATTTCAAATTTTACGCTCTTTATTACCGACAAGAAAATAATACAGTGAACTATTCATGAATTATAACATGGAATAAGAACAAAATGCAACGCATATCATAAAAAATAACAAGTGTTTATTGTCATCTACCACAGTGAGCCTTAATTTAATTAAAACAGAGCCTAACCAAAGTTTTTATGTTTTGTGTAGTGTTGTGGTTTAATTAAAATACCTTTTGTAACAGGATAGTTAACCCAAGTGCCACTATAGGAGAGGATTTGATGCCACCGGCGAAAAAGGTATGAGAAACCGGATATTGTACTAGACAGTCGTTTGACTAGTTTCAACTCGTATAAATATAATCGGGTAGATAAGAGTATATAGAAAAAGTTGTACAACCTGACAAAGATATGACAGTTACTCGCCCAAAAAATAATAAACATCCTGTAGTTTTTGGTTACGTTTAAGTTTAAATATTTATCTAAACGGAAGGACGGTTTGTCTGAGGACGCTTCGTTAACGTTAATATTAGGGCCAGGTGCGTTTCAACAGGTGGACTTGATTTATCTTGTCTATTTAGTTTTTATTTAGTATCTTCACTACTTAGTAACGTAAACCAGGTGCGTGTTCACATGTTACAATTTATTATGGAATACTACATTTTAATCTTAACCTCAACAGACTTACAATTAACAAATATAATGTAATTAATCATTTTAATGAGAAAATAATTGTAAACGTTATTAATTCTCAACGTTACCCATTCAATAGATTTGCCTACGTTTGTAACAAGATAAATAAAAGTTTGTCTTAATGGATTTTTAATCATTTCCAATGAGTCATCTTCATGACAGTTTGGTTACTAAAAACGGGAAGAATAAAATTTAAAATCTCAGCGAGGTTGATGTGTCATCGACTCCGATACCTACATAAATTATTTATAAACTATATACCTACTCACCATTTAACGGATCTTTATCAGCGTTTATATTCACCATAAAGAACTTTTTCTACACATTTCTCGCATAATTGTAATACTAATATATATCTTTATAAGCATTGTAAATGATATTTTGTTATAAAAACGCAGCAAAAAGTGTGTGATCTGCCTTAGATAGAGGCATGCAGGTAGTCGAACCTTTCCGCGATGCGGGATTTTTTGTTCAACTTCAAACCTTTGTAAAGCTGAATGGTTCGTTCGAAGGTTTGTTTGAAGCACTTGTTGCATTACCGCCTTTCTTATTTTTTATATATAATACTTATTTCTGTAAAATTAAGATTTTGTACTTAGATAATAAGTAACAGCCATCCATCTATCTATTTGTCTAAAAAGGCTGCTTTACTGAAGCCATCAACGTATACTCCGTTAGTGATTTGACGTTTACGTTAGTTGCAAAAATATGGAAAAAATCTAAAATAAAAAATCTACATCTATTCACTTAAAGTTAAGAAAAAAATGGATTATTAAAATAAATACACACCTATTTCATCTACTTTTTCTCAACGAAGCAAGAAACTGGTCGGCTAATAAAATTTATAATGCAACAAACAAGCTTAGCCCATAATCTTTAGCATTAGAGACTAACGTTTCTAATGTCATTACGCGAGTAGCTTTAACATTATGACTATTTAGTCAGGTATTTTCTTCCGACATAGCCAGAACCAGCTGATACTCTTGAGACCTATCCCCTCTTAAATCTCTTAGGACACTCACCCTGCGCACACGCCGATTACGTGCGACGATCAAACAAAAAAGAGGAAACTACGTTAATTTGATTACACCTTTGCATTCTTATTGACATTTTAAAGGATCAATATTTATTCTTTTGAGAAATAAATATATCTCTTTTTTTCTTATTTGGTATTTATTAACACGACAAGTTTAGGAATTAGTCATAATATTTCCTAAAGAACTTTACCCAGTTATGAGTCATGATAAGATACGCTAAAATGTTTTCTGCAAAATTGGATTTTCCACTTCGGATGTTGCGAAAATTTAAATCCGCTCGAGATCGAGATTTACATTTCAATTTAAACTTTATTCTGTATCCTTAAAATATGACTCGAAAAATTTTAGAGTACGAAATAGTGTTTGGGGCTCATGTTTTAGGTGCAGGTAACTAACATATAAATTAACTAAATAATAAAGTTATCATATGTGATGAGATCCTCTCAATAGGATACAATATTTACTGTATTAAATTATCTGTCGGGACAGAGTTTTAATTTTAAATAAACCAATAGCAGCTCCCAGCCAGTGAAAGGCTATCAAAAGTTTTGTTAATACTTAGAATATATGTCGAAGAAACAAATTCTTGTTAAAAACGTGAATAAGGTATGTTCTCGGATATAGAGACACAAAGTTCAGTGAGGCAAAGATCCGTTTGACATTTAATCGTTTTATAGGCAGCGTGAAAGGAGGCTGGAATGTGGTTGATGTCCCTAACGTTGAACACGAACGCTGCAATGTTATACGACCTTATATTATTCATCTAATCCATCAAGGTTACAATAACATTCCTATAGAATATACATATTTAATAAGTTATACCGTTTTTAGATCCACACCTACTTCAATGGTGAAAACGGATCAGGATTTTCTCTAAGGAATGCCTGGAGTTATGAAGTTAAAATTAATATCATATAATCAGACATGTAATTTTTTAGAAAGAAAGGCCATTAGTGCATATTTTTTCACTCAAAAAGAAGTCAAAACCTGTATAGGATCCTTTTTTTGACGTAGAATTATGAAATTTGTTACAAAGCGATGTTTTAAAGTACGAGGCCCAAAGCGACTACCGATGACTTAAAGCTAAAAAGCCTTAAATTGGTTTTCTTGAGGTATTTAATTTACGGAACCTTCTACGAAGCAACCAACTCGCAATTGGCCAGCTTTTTTAAAAGATACATGGTAATATATTATCATGCAGTAGAAATTCGTCGACAGATAGTGTACATTTTCAGACAGAAAGTCAAATAAAATTTTAATATCAAGTTTTAAATTACACAGCATTTTTATATTCGTGTTTTCTTTTTTTATTATAGCTAACGCTGTTTAGGTTTCATTTTTATTATAATTTTGCGTGTGACAGTAATCAAAATTCAATATGACGGTAACGAGGCGCCAGATATAGTATTATGTTAATTAAGTATCATTGTCTTAGAAAATTATCAATCAAGTTTTCGTATTTAAGCACTTAAATCCAATGACGATTTGAACAGTTTTTTTTATGTACCTAATCATGTTATAAATAGGTAAAAATATTCCAAAAAATACCGATTTTAAAGGTCTTTATTGTTAAATTTACGAAGATGCCTTTGTGTGTATGTGACTAGAGACAAAACTTGTCATGTTTTTCAGTTTTCTTTTACGCAGTCGCATTTTCGATTTACCTATTTGTAGTTGTTGAAATTATGAAAATGATGTGATTGCCTCCAATTAACCACAAGAATCAAAGTCCAGTGCAATAAGGCTATGCAGTTAGCCGACGGGTCGATATGCTGCGGTATTCGCTTGCGTAACACTTTCCACCTGTGCATACAAGCCTTTGGAGCAGTCTTTAAACTACAGTTATATGGATAGAGAGCACCTAATAAGGGCATTACTACATGATAGTCATAATAGTAAACACCTTTATATAATATTACATCTACTAACGAGCTTTTACTTTGTGTCGATGTTTACCATGACGACAGTTAATGCATAATTGATTCACCTAAATGACAGATTTTCACAGCAAGCTACATACAGTATAAAACAAATATAGTTTGAATTTACATTATATTTTGCACAGATAATATCCATTCTCGTAGATCCTTTGATAGGATATCTGTCCTCATCATCATTCAAGTACTATATATACCAGATTCTTCAAAAACAAAAACAGTCATCGAAACCTGGTAAAGCTCAGCTGAATTAACAATATTATACAACTATTTTTATAGCCTCTAATTAGCAAGTAGCTCATCGTAGTAGAAGTAAATGTTGACTATTATAATACCTAGTGCCAAGTCTCCCTTCTCAATTACTTAGTTGAGTAAAACTTTAGATATTGTAATATAGCAACCTCAGCGAGTGATCAAAGAAAGGAGATTCCTACCTGGATTGTTAAACAGATAGATAGTCAGGACTTTCTGCATTGCAATTTCCTCACTTTACAATGAAGTCCTTAGTTCGAATGATATTTATATTTTTTTTATTTATTGTCAGAGAGAAAAAGAGAGATCGTATGATACAAACATAATTGATATATTAGTGTTAACATTTAAAGTAAAATATGTTTTCGTTTAACTTCTATTCTAGGACAAGAGTACCTACAGCTACACCTATAACTATATCGTCACCTCTTCTGTACTCAATCTCTTAACAAATACAGCACACGTGTAACATGTGATAATGAAAATGTAAAGAAACACGTAGTAAACCTTTGTAGGTAAACCTGTTTTAACGGTTTGTCTTAAAAATCTTACGAGTCTCTATTTAATTTGTTGCGTTGTGGTGAAGTAAAGTTTAGGTCAAAAGGAAAACAACAACATTGCAACATTGTACAAATTTACTTTATGAATTTTAGTCTTTATTATTTATTTTTATTATTGTTTTTTTTATATTGATCTTCCCGTGCTTACTATAACTGAGAATATTTTATAAAATATTTAGGATAATTTAAAAAAAGTTTAGTTGAAAATATGTGTATATCATTACAGTTCTATTTATTAGTGAAAATCCCACTGTCAAAATTCGTAGCGTGCTTTAGAAGGAATCAAGGAAAAACATACACGTACGTACGTAAGATACACTAAATATTTAAAAACATTAAGTAGGTAATATAAACCTAAAAACAGTGCAGTCTTGATTTCAAAAAGGAAAACTAATCTAAAGTTGTTTATAATAAAAGCAAAAGAAAACTTTACCCAAGTTTAGCAAACAGTTTTGCGCAGCAAAGGGAGATTTTGAAACAGTAATTAGCAAGAACTAATATTAATGTTTACGAGAAAATTACTTTGTTGTTGTTCTACAAACTAACAAAATAACCATTAACTCAATTTATGGCATTTAAGTTACTTCCTTTTAGGATATAGTTGAGGAATTAATAGTTAGAAGAAAAAAATACTTTACCGTCAATTCCCAATAATATTAAATTACTCAGTTCTAAAATTATAGAGTTTACACAGTATTTGGTTTCCTTGTAACAATTTCATAGTTTTACGTATTTAGATTAAAAGCAGGTACAAGATTGTTACATTCTTGTCTAAAATCACCGAACACTTAAAAGCGTAAGATGTTAAGAGTCTTTATCTAAACAATACTACTCTATCATTGTAATAAATGTTTTTAGTTTTGTTTTTCCACGAAGTGTTAGATAATTCTAGTAATTTTGTAAACAGATAAGCTGTTGCCCGTGAGTTCATTTGCGTTGACATCAGACAAAATACTCAAGAATTAAATATTCATTCAATTGATCCCTAAACAAACCTAGGGCTAGGTAATTAGTGTAACCCTTCGTATGCCTCATCTTTATATTTACAAGTCAATTTATTAAAATAAAATAAAAATAAAAATTCATTTATTCGAAACACATTACACATTTCTGAAACATCACAAACGATAGTAACTGCATTAGTAAAAAACTGTGTCGCAGTTTACTAACGCCCGCCAGCGCATATACAAATGTTCAAAAAAAAAAAAACAAAAAAGAAAAATTTGTGAATATTGAGACAAACAAATAAATTAGTTAAAACTATTTACAATTAAAGAAAATATTAACGAAAAAATAAAAATTAAAAATAGTTACGACATCCAAATAAAATTTAATAAAATATTTTCAACATCCAAATAAAATTTAAAATAAGATTGTTATTTTTAAACCAAGAAGAATCATGAATAAGTATTAAGATCACCATACCATTGACCCATACTTGGTGCCCCATACCATTTTTTTTTTCAAATAAGTGACTGACTGAATATATCAACGCGCATCTCAAAGCATGTAGTTGTATGTACGGACTAAGGAAGATTTTTTGGAAATTTAACTTTTAAGGTGGAAAAAAAGCGGTTGGCAGTGGTTCAACTGTCGTCATGGCACGAACTGCTGCCCAGGGATATTGCGCTAGTCTATACTAATATTATAAAGAAGTAAGATTTGTATTTTTGTATTTTTGTATTTTTGTATGTAACGAATAAACATAAAAACTACTGGACCGATTTCAAAAATTCTTTCACCATTAGAAAGCTACATTATCCCTGAGTAACATAGGCTATATTTATTACAAGAAAAAATTAGAGATCCTTAGGAAATCTCACGGAAACCAACCCAAGGTGCCAAAAAATTTGCCATAAAATATCTTTCATCGCATGCGCTGCAAAAAGTATTGATGATAGAACAAAAAAATGTTCTACAATATTATAGAACGTATCAATATCTACAAAAAAGTCCGCGAGACCATATGTCCAACTATTATAGTTACGTCACTATAACTACTTTTTTACATTTTAAAAGTTGATAAAAATGCCTATCAAAATCAGACCATGTTTTCTATAACTTTGTATTAATCCTTATCCAAATAAATTATTTCGTATTCAAGACTATTTCAATACCTGTTAATTACTTTTTGAATTATTAAAATCGGACTTTCCATTCAAAAGATATTACGAAATTAAAAATATCAATATAAACAAAAAATACACGACGACGCGACGGGCCAGTATAGCGACGCAGCGCAGCGAGTAACGCGGCAAGAGAGGGGGCACCGAAATGCGGGAGGGCCAATATATTTTAAAAAATAATATTTCACCCGCGCGAAGCCGGGATGGGCCGCTAGTAAATTATAACGAGATTGCAGTAAAAGCGTCAAATATTGGCAAAATCTAACGTAATGCTGTCACTGTATTACTCAACGAAGATAGGCAATGTCGGTCAAATATTCAGCCCTGCGCAATCAAGCAATTAACTGGCACATTACCAGAATTACACGCCAAGCGACTCAAATTATCTTAAGATAGTCCGCATAAGGTATGGTTTGCAATCGATTCGATACCATTAACTAGGCCACGAGTTCAAGATAACCTTCTTTACTTGATACGCATTTAATTTTTGATTAAAATTCCTAACGTGTTTTGTATGCTACTAGTATTTCTTCACATAGTGAGGCCCTTCTATCGTAGTCATAACTTCCAGACCATTAATTCGATCTTTGATAGAAATACATTACTGTATTTCGTTGAATATACAAATAGGTAAGCCAGTTTGATCTTTTCAACTTCTTCGTCAATGGGTACAACAACGAGACAAGAAGCAATAACGTCCTGATCAGCGCAAACCCTGTTCAAAGCTTCTTCTGTTGGGAGCCGTTAAGTTAAATCGTTTATTTTCTATTACACATAACGGTTTTCGCGTAAATCAGTAAGTACCAACCAATTTTCTATAATGTTTCTTAGAAGTCATCGACACGCATACAGTCATAGATAATAACAGCGTTTAAATACTTTTGTAATGACTGTCTATTGTAATTTCACTTTCTTACGGGTCACGTTGTCTCTAAATTTATATTCTCTGATTACATCTCAATCAGCGTGCTTTAGTCACACAACTGTGGCTATATGTTTGTCCAACTTATTAAGCCAAGGTGGTTTTAATTAAAGTAACTGCGTCTTTTTGTTGCCTTAATATGGTTTATTAAATTCACAGTTTTAAAAACATCCTTTGATGAAAAATAACGCTATTGTCATTATTGTTTTTTAGTGATAATCTTTCTGACATTTTAATTAATCTAACTTCAGAAGTTAGATTTAAACAACTATAGTTCGCTAAGCTTTCTACGCTCATGGATCTTGTTGTTTTTCCTTGAGATGTTGACAGCTTAAGGTTCCGTCAAAGCACAACAACAGAATCTTAGGTTTGAGATATATATTAATTTTTCAAAAAATAAAAATTACACTTCACTTATGTATAAGTATAATATTTTTCAAGCACTAACAATTTAACTTTTAAGATGAACTTAATAATAAACGTAAAACGGCCTAAATTTAAGACATACTGGAAGTGACAAATAATGCACAATGGTCTCAAAGTTTAAAATGTATAAGCAAAGTTCATTTTTTAGGAAAGTAGCATCTTTTTAAACAGTATGATAGTTTTATATTAATATTTGATTTTCCTTAATTTTAGCTGAAGATAAGAAGCTGATTTCGTTTTACCTAGTATTTTCTATACCTTCTACAGCTTTTAGGAAATGTTTAATTTTCACATTCACTATTCTTTACTTTGGCTGCCCAAGTTGGCCCAATATATTCCAGCGTGAGCGTACAAAGGTGCGAAGCGGTCGTGAGAGATGAAAGTCATTGTCGTACGAGTGCTTGAGTAAAGCGTGTTGGCTTCACTTTTTGTTACGAAATAAGGTTAACTATGTATTATTACAAGTTTGAGATTCCTCTGCAAATTAGGACGAGTATACAAGTTGCTGATTTAGTATAACCACAATTAATAATACTATTATTAATATTGTTCGTGATTTTTCATTAGATAAATGACACAACACTAATAAGTATATCTTTGTTGATTCTCTGTTATTTGTCATCTAAGTTGTATTTATATGTAAAATATAATAAAACAAATATTATAGAACTAAGTTTCGGTGATATTTCATTTTGTTTAACATTGATATCAAACCCGTGACAAAACTACATTAACTTGCTATACTGACGATGTTGATAGGAGAAATGCGTGCCATATAAAACCTTGATTAAAGTCATAGATAACACTCAGTACAACAAAAGGGACTATTTTATAATTAAGTAAACAATATTTACCTCACTAATTTTGTTGTTTTTTTACTATGATTATGACCTATTTATATAGTCAAGAACAATTTCTGTGTGGCCTAACGGCATAAAAGTAAGTATATAAAAGTAAAATATCTTATACTCTGAAGTTTGTTTTTTGTTTGCCTGAACGCGCTATTCTCCGGAACTACTGGTCCGATATGAAAAATTTTTTCAGTGTTAGATACCCCATTTATCGAGGAAGGCTATAGGCTATATATCAACACGCTAAGACCAATAGGAGCGGAGTTACACATGAACAAAGTCACGCAGGTCGACTACTATATAGATATAAATAAAAGAAATCCAGATATATAGAAGAAGCTTTTGTAAAAACCACTCTATCGAGAATTACCACTAAAGGACATTGTACGGAGTAAAATTAGGATACTTGAGTAGAGTGAGGATAGCTTAGTTAGTCAATAGTCACAATAATATGTAAAACATAATAAGCTTATTATATTGAATCCATGTAAATCATTATTAATATTATATAGTTTATTATTTAATTCATTTCGAAATAGTGTGTTAATTCCATAGGCACGTGTTTATGATGTTTTAATTATTGACCGTCGCGTGGTTATGCGATATTAAATATTCATAAAAATGTTTATTTTCTGTATAATAAGCTTTGCAGCACGTATGAAAAAAATGCTTTATTCTTTTACGACTGTGTTAAATCGTAAAGTACTTCTCCGCTAATTTCAGGTTTAAATAAGATTTAAGCAGTGATTTTTATTTGTATCCATGTTGTAATATCTCTCAATTTCTAATATAGTTTTTAGGGTTTTACTTCAAAGGGAGAAAGAAACCTTTATTGTTGTTTCTGTGTCTGTCAAGGAAATTTTACTGGAGTTACTCCTACTTTAAAGCCACCGTAGCTGTGAAAACATATTATGGACTTGATTTTGTTGGGGTAATTCCCGCTAATGAGTACTTAGGCAATAATTACGAAAGTTAAAAAAACAATGTCACAAGAAAGCTACTGGTAATTTGTATGCATCACAAAAATATTTTCTTTGTAAATTATATGAAATTTGAAACAACAGATTTCCAACTATAAAATTAAGTTTATCCTTTAAACAAACTTGCGATGCACGAGTTCCACTCGCATTTACATAAAATTATTTCTGTTATTAGGTAGTTTTAGATAGTTATAAGATTAATTTAAGAAAGTATTCCTTTGAGAACTATGAGAAATTTCGAGAGAATTTCTATATAAAGCTAAGTGAATAAAGCAATTATACGATTTGCACGTTCAATAATTCCTAGTTCGCACGTGATGAATGTACAATATCACGGATAATTACCAGGTACACGTATTACGTTGGAATACGATAGACAAAGGCTAGAACTAAACATTAGGTACACAATGGAGGACGTGTTTTTTTTGACATCGCACGTTATATTAAACTAGCTGCGCCCCGCGGTTTCACCCGCTGTACATCGGACAATTCACACTATATCATTATAAATTATAGCCTATGTGTTATTTTGATGTGTATGCTATATTATTGTAAAGTTTCATCAAAATCCATTCAGTAGTTTTTACGTGAAAGAGTAACAAACATCCAGACATCCATACATTCTTACAAACTTTCGCGTTTATAATATTAGTAGGATAAGGGAAATTTATTTTGTACATTTAAATATTAAACTGTCGGGTAGTTTTAGATATTTTAGTAACAAAATTCAGATAATCTTTTATACATATAAATGAAAATTAATCTCATCTATGTATACACAGGCATAACTTCAGAACGACTGCACAAAATCGTATAATTCTTTTTTTGTGTTTCTTATTATGAGGACAAGGTGGTGTATAAAAGAAAAAAACAGAGTAAGACAGAAGACTGTCATTGTAGCATAGAATAGAAGTTCAACGGGAGTGAAGGATTTGAATCTCTCATCTTATTATCTCAGTGAAGCGACGGTCGGATAGTAGTAAAAATGTATTAAACATACATAGTACCGTGTTTGAATAGATGGACCAGTTTTCCATGTATACAGGTATTATATATATGTATAATTGTCTTTTTTTTGCACAAACCGTTGAAATTGTAAATTATATTAGAAAGACGTTATATTTCTGTGTATATACTAATAAAAAAAAGTAGTAGAATATTATGAATGTTTATGAATTATTCTATAAATAATAATTAGTGAGTAAATTATTTAAATCTAACCTTTGTATATTCGTAAATAAAAGATGGAAAATAATATAAATGCTTTTAAAAATAAATTACCGAAATACTAGTCATGGACACAATTTAAAACATTGTGTTTTTTCCTATAATTGTATTTACAATGTAATTAATACTTGTCAACGCAAACGTGTTTAATCTTTTCAACGTGGAATGTCGCAACAAATCATGTTTCTATTAGGTACACTTATTTTATAGCTATGTAATATATATATATTACAAGGTTGGTTATAATTAATATATTAAATATATACAATTGTTATAATTAATTAATATTATTAACTTTGATCAGTTAACCAACTTTATCAAATAATAAAAAAAACTAGTATGCTCATGATTTAATCGATTAATTATTGACAAGTATCACATTTAGACAACATTATTTAGAAGTATTCTACTATTATATTAATTTCGATAGTTCGGTACTGACTTTAAGCTATATACTTAACTAGCTTTTATCCGCAACTTCAATATTAGCCTATAGTAGATCGTCTGTAGACATATTTAATAATTTTATGAGGTAGTCATACTAACTTTGCAACCCCCTTTTATCTCTTTAAGGGATGATTTTCGAAAAAATATTTTAAACGTGTTTCTTGACTTTCAATGAAGGACCTTCTTACTGAATTTCATTTGAATAACTTCAAAACGGAAAAAAAATTATACTAACTTAGCACTCCCGTTTTACCCCCTTAGGGGGTGAATTTTTAAAAAGTCAATCAGCTTCTCCTTTTATATATATAGATAGATAGATATTAAAGAATAACTGACTCGCTGATATTATCACTGTATAGCTATGCAGTGTTATGTGCGAAACCACCGTTTTACCCGTACTTAAAATGTAAATTATAAATTGACATTACATAATAATTATATGCTAAAATATTGTGCTTTTTATTCATGAGCAATCAATTATAAATTCAAAATAAATAAAATGGGATATCGTCATTTGGGCACGGCCGGAATGCACAGGCGTTACTCCCACACGGGCATTTTAAAAATCATATCTGCTAACATGGCATTTTATTTATCATCCGACCAATGTATCCAAATTTGCAATCAATAAAATTTATTAGTTCGCTGACCACCTTATTTTTCGAGAGATAAATGCAGCGAGTAGCAGATATAGAATGTTAGGTTGTATTCTTATGTATTAATAAAAATCAATTTACCGGCAATAACCTTAAAAAGATTAAAGGGTTTTTAACAAAAATATCTTCAAAAATATACCGGTAAAATTATAAGTTGTTACGTATCATTATTTTATGAAGCCTTTAAAATGTTTATCCATCAAATATAGCAGCTTTATATGTATATGTCAAAAGAAAAACCGAATGCGGGGTGAGAGAGAGAGTCATGAGTTAGGTATTTACAAATTTTACAATCGGTTATACACATTCTAGATACACAACGGATGGCATATCTTGAAAGTGACGGGCACGATACGAACAGAAGATAATTAAATGTTACGATCTCGGATGGAAGATATTCTGTCAGGAACCCAAGCAGTGCCTTGGATTTGTGACCAAGGTGTAGGCTTAAAGACGTCTTTAACAGAATTCAAACACTCGCTTCCACTGCTCAGATTAACTGTTTAAATCTAAGGTAAACTCACATAAACCTAACCTAACAAGGCTAACCTAACACAAGGATAACATAACCTAAAGTTGTGTTTACTTAACCACGTGGGAATTACATTGTAAGGACCTTTGTTGACCTTAATCGGAGAGCATTCCAACAACACTTTCTCTAGCACTACTCTTTTGTATAGATGGCGATGACAATTCGATTATTCGATAATCGTTTACTTGTTCGAGGCTATCAAAAGTCGTTAGAGATTAAAATAAGGCGAAGGAAGTGATAATTTTCTTTAATTGTATCCTACCCTACCTATAGCCTGAGACGGCTATTATTAATATCCTACCCTAACTATACCCCAACATGTGTTAAAAAAAAAGAAATTAACCTGTGAAATGTACAATTTAACACTTCTCTCCAGAATTTCTATTTGAATAACCTCATGTGTAAAGATATGTTTATTCAAAACCTAATGCATTTTAATGAGGCTTTTGTTTCAGTGTTCTTTTAATGCTAATTACTGAGAAGCATTATGTAAAACTGCAGCACTGTTAAGATAACAATATCTATTTAAGTAGCTACGTAACTCAGTGCTATTGGCAACATATAAAAATAATTTTATATTTTACTGTTTAATCAAAAATCTTTTAAGATTACAAAATTCAGTGTTAAAAGTAGAAAATAATTCTATATAATTTGTTATTTTGTAAGTTAAAATAAATAATAAAATAAATAATGTATTTATATTCATTTAAATTGTATTCTGCTTTTTCCACACAATGAGAAAACAAAGTTTGCCATCTCTATAGTGCACTCAGTTGTTATCTGAGGATTTAGAGGCAACCAACAATACTACCTTCTACAATTATTTAACATCGAACGAGTTTGTACAACGAAATTTACTTTGTATTTGTATTGTCCTGAAAAATAATTATGTAGAATGGCGGAAAAATCCTAATTCTTCTAATTTTAACTCTTGTACTATTTAATGAACTCGACTATATTATAGAGAACAGTAAATAATATAGTGCTCTGTAATGCTATTATAGTATTTTTTTTTAAATCAGTCATTCGGGAAGATTCATTATCTATACTTAATATTATAAAGAAGTAAGATTTGTATTTTTGTATGTAACGAATAAACATAAAAACTACTGGACCGATTTCAAAAATTCTTTCACCATTAGAAAGCTACATTATCCCTGAGTAACATAGGCTATATTTATTACAAGAAAAAAATTAGAGATCCCCAGAAATTCTCACTAAAACCAACACAAGGTGCAAAATAATTAGCCATAAAATATCTTTCATCGCATGCGCTGCGAAAAGTTTTGATGATAGAACAAAAACATGTTGTACAATATTATAGAACGTATCAATATCTACAAAAAACTCCGCGAGACCATATGTCCAACTATTATAGTTATGTCACTATAACTACTTTTTTATATTTTAAAAGTTGATAAAAATGCCTATCAAAATCAGACCATGTTTTCTATACATTTGTATTAATCCTTATCCAAATAAATTATTTCATATTCAAGACTGTTTCAATACCTGTAAATTACTTTTTGAATTATTAAAATCGGACCTTCCATTCAAAAGATATTACGAAATTAAAAATATCAATATAAACAAAAAATACACGCCGACGCGATGGGCCAGTGTAGTTCTATCTCGGTGATACTCGAAGTGCAGCGAGTAACGCCGAGACGCCGAGGTAGAGGGGCACCGAAATGCGGGAGAGCCAAAATGTTTTAAACTAAATATTCCACCCGTGTGAAGCCGGGATGGGCCCCTAGTATTATATATTATGAATATAATTCTGTATTTTTTGAAGCGTAATTTTTAGAAATTTCGTGGTTTTACAGTACAGTTTTAGGTTCACAGCAAACAGCAAAGCGTGCCATTTTTATAGATATAGCTTTTGGATAGATAAAATTATTCTTTTAATTGTCTTTATATAGTTGATTTATTTCTTTTTATTGTCTCCATATTAAAAGAATAATTTTATTAGTGGTTTTACTTCCCTCAACTCTATTAAATCAATCCACAGTCCTGTAGCTCGTAACTCTACACCAGACAGTGCAAACCTTACTACAAAACCAGCAGTATTGTATCAGTTATCGTGGCTTTGTAAATTGTCACGGTCTGCCGATTGCGACGTTTACAGACATGATTCAAATACTCCTTGTATACATAACTATATAATAGTAAAATATATTAAACATTTTCAGTATAGCTAACGGTAATTGTCATAATAATATAATCTAGTAAAAGCATCAGTAATAAGCAAGAAACAAATAATGAACGAAAAAAATAAAACCTTGTATCAGTTTTTACTTCTATAAATGCTACGTCGTTATACGTTATTTTGTGTCCTTTCTTGTATCGCCCTCTTTCCATTTTTAATAAATACTTATCAACAAATATTTAATATTTGAATTAATTGTATTCTCATTTTTCTTATTCAACATGTTATTTATTTTCAACTTCAAAGGGTACACGACATGACTTAGAGTCCATGTTAATTATTAGTAGATATGATTTGGTATTGAAACCGATGTGGGTGAATTTTATATTAAATACATATAAAATAAGTATGGTACTTTAACTATCAACAAATTTAATATGTTCAAAAATACAATAATACTCTTCTTGCACTGTCTATAATTAGGGTGTTTACCGTATATAATTTAAACTTCTGAGTAGCTGCTGGATTTTTCAATAAATATGATTGACCTTTTCCCAACTTCTTTGAGTGTCTCAATCTCAAAGGCCATTACTGTAACACAGTCGTTCTTTTAATAACAGCAACCTGTAATGTCACGACCTGTTACTCAACACCATTTAGTGTAAATCCGACCACTAACACATCATAATGTTTCACGGCATTGTATACTGTCATGGTCGACGGCCGACGTTTATAAACGTATAACATTTAGATTTTATTGATTACACGTCTGTTTTAATGAATTGAGAATAATAATTCTCTCCTTTATCCAGTAATCCCTGGATAAAGGAGAGAATTATTAGATAAAGCGGTGCAGGCACTGAAGATGATTTGAAATAAGTTCTTTATAAGTAAAAATAACTACAATATACGTAAATACATACCTACATGAAAAGTTACATATACATACATACTATAATAATTAGAAGTAAGAGAAAGGAAGTGTTCCTTCAATCTAAATTGAAAGGTAGATGTGGTAGGGTTATCCTTGTAAATACTATCTAGGAGTGAGTTCCAAAGTCTGGCTGCGACAACAGTAAAAGAATTTTCATAAAAAACATTGGTTTGATACCATTCATTTTATCAAATTTAACCGTAATGAACTACAATTTTACAGAAAAAAAATGCGCAATTTTATTACGCGAAGGAGGCAGCTACGTCAGGTCGAGGGTAGTAAGTTACTTTTGTAAAACGAATTTTGAGTACGTAATGGAACTTTACAATTTCGTAACAGTATTTTTAATAATGGTAATCGTACTCTTTGTCGTCGACTGGAGCAAGGTTTCGTTTGTTATTATACTTGTAAGTTTCATTATTACGAGTAGGTATGTAGAGCGTGTTTTGTGTCCCATTTATCATTACATGTATAATTTCGCTATAGTATAATCCAACCTTACAACAAGTCCATCTATCTATATTAAATCTACTGTTAGAGCAAAAGCCTTTGTTAGTTTCAAGAACAATAAATTGTTTGCAAGCAATATAAATAAAATCATTTAACATTAAAATTGATTTTGTAAGAATATTCGTTTCTCTTATCGAAAGGTCAAGATACGACTGTTAACTTTGAAGTTTTTATAGGCTCAGTAAATAAGATAAAAGAGAATTCAGCTTTGATATTCGATTGAACTGTTTAAATGTTATCTTAGGGAATAGGTTACTGTTCTAATTAGCTGCAAAAAATATATATAATTATTTTACAAATAAAATGAGTTGTACTAAATTTAAAATTAGCTTTGACTAATACAGGAAAGAAATTAAAATGGAAACCTTAGTAATAGAAAATAACTACTTTAAGAGATTTCTTACTTAAAACTTTCTATGCACTTAAAACAATTATGCTACAACTTTCCTCTTGAGATTATTATTAGTATAATATCAGTTTCAGTGAAAACAGATTGATCAAAGTTTTGCTTTTTCATTTAAACATTTATATAACCTCACGTTCGTGAATGGTTGGCTAGTTATTGGTTTTTGTAAGCGATTAAACTTATATCTATATTTAAATGATAATAAAAACTTGACAAGTGGTGATGTGAGTAGTACTTGAGTAGTACATTACCTTTACTTATGCTTAACCTTGATATGTTTTCCTACACATACCGGTACCTTCAATGACATCACCCTATAAGTACTGTAGTACTGTACAAGTATCTAGATATGACTTCTTGGAGGCGCTCAAAAGTTTCTATATGTATTTAGATATATAGACAGTAGTTTTAATTTTAAATATGCATAAACCCTTAGAAAATGAGACTATGTGTTATATGAGCATAACTTTTGCATAACTTATAAAATAATAGGTAACTCAAATAGTTACCTATTATGAGATATTAAGATTGCTACTTAGAAGGGCCATCCACAATTATGTACCTCACACAAACACTAACACTTAATAATCGCGGTTTCTTATAATAATTTAATTTAAAGTTAGGTCTATTTTATGGACTATCCAATAATTTAACAGAATTTGTTACAACAAGATCGATGTTTTATATTTATAAAATCATTTCTCGTTAACATTATTGTGTCATTATTCAAATAAAATACGTTTAAAACAAGAATAAAAGGTATAATATTAAGAAACTTTTTGACAAACTGTTCAAACAAGTACAAACTACCAAACTATACGAGCAGATTTAAAACTTTTAAAGCGGCCCAATGGGAGTCTTAAGAATTAAACTGAACTTAAAAGTTTTAAGCGCAAGTTTTATCTCGCAAATACAATGCAAGTAGAAAATACAATGAAAAATAAAGTGAATAAAAAATATTTATTATACTGATGATTTGTTACAATGAGGTGTATACATACATACATCCAACATATTATATGTATGCTAGGTTAGTCTAAGATATTTATTAATTTCAATTACCGTTTCCACAAAAAGAAAAGTACAATATTCCTAAAAATTGCAGAAAACACGTAATTGTATAGAAAAATCAATAATGTGGTTGTGGCAGCTTACTCTTCATTTTATTTATATCCTACAATTATTGAAAATACACTATAAAAAATTGTTCGTAATGTAAAGGTATATCTTGTATTTAGAAATAAACCGACATTTCAAGTGTTTCTACTTTTTTACGAATACTAGTCGACGCGCCGTACCTGCGCTGGGTATAAAATATAATAATGACATTTACCATTTCTGAAATCGAATTTAAATTAAACAAAGCCTATATTTTAAGGAAACCCTGCAGTAATACAGCTGTGAAAACTATCAAATTTCGTGCTATAGATTTTGCGTGATTCGCGTACGGACATACAAATAAAAATTTGAAAAATGATTGTTTTGACTTTTATTACTGTTATAAAGTTTTCTAAATACAGATTATCAATAAGTTACATTCAATATATAAATACATACACGAATTTAGGGTCTAAAAACAATGAAATATGGCTGTATCTCAGGCTTATTATTAATAAGTTCATTATTATTCTTTGTTTTTGACATTCAAAGTAATGAATTGGCCAAAGTTATCCTTGAAGTTCCAACGGACGTTAAAGTTTCTCAGGAGACATAAATTCATCTTTGCATTCTTTTGGTATACGAAAGAATACTTGAAACGTACAAACGTCGTGCACTCCGCCGACTCATTATAGTATTTCTCGTTTTAGAGAATTTGAGGCTTCACTTTAGGGGTTAAAACAAGAATGTTGAGTCGTAGTCGGAGGCTGTAGAAAGGAGCGTGCATCAAGGACGAGTGCGCGCGCGCCGGTTGTTCACCTCGACAAGAATGCGCCGGGAACCGAACTTGCGGTCAGGACCGGTGTCTGTCTACAGCTACACTACAGGCTGCCCGTACCGTATGAATTATCTATTAGGGTCTCGTAAAGAATACTTCATTCAAATACGTACACTACAAGTGATGTTTGGTTTTACAATTTGTACTCTTTTGTGTATCTCTTTCGGAAATTCTTAGAATTGACTGATGTCCTGCAAATTGGCTTAAGAATGAAACAATGGATATATAAATAAAAGTATGTTTAAAAACTTTCAGACTTACCTTTCCTCGCTCTGCTGATGGAAATTATTTTTTCGTGTAGGAAATATAACACTAGCTAATTATCTTATCAACGAGTTACCGAGTGCGACATGGGATTTCATACAATATTTCGCACCTACCTGAAATTAATTTCCAATACTGTAATAAAACTTTTTATTTAGGATAGTAAAGAATATATAAATATTTTTTCGTTTCCTTTGTCTACTTACAGTGTTTTGCTGTCATAATTTTCCAAATATTTAAAACACACATTGTACTGATTTTCTGGATATTCTATACTTAAAAACGTTAATCGTGATTTTCATAAATCTCTAAAGCTTTTTATCCAATCTGAACTGTATTAACATCAAAGTCCATTTTAAATAGCTTTATTCCTGTGATCCAAATAGCTTTAAGTCTAAATGGTTTTAAAACTAGTTTTTTATTTGAATCCGCTAACGAGTTTGTTTTAGCTGCCCTAGTTAATAGAAGCCGTTTCAATGCAATTTATATTATTGATACTGTTGATTTGTACACAAGTATATATTATTTTAGTTTATAATCTATAATTTTATAAATGCGAATAATTACTAATTGTCTCTTTCTCATACTTTAACGGAAATGGCACTGAAAATTATATTAAGCTTCTTGTTGGAAAAATGCGTTGCTTATAAGACAATAATAAAATATTACATACAGCAATTTAACTTTTTTTTTTAATATTACTAGTATTCCCTTTACCCCTTTAAGTAAGCTAAAATGCTTGTGTCAGGAGTAAGCCACGCCAGTAGTCCAATGTCCGGGATTTGAACCCACGACTTATCGATCGTGAATCCAACGCCCGAACCAATGAGCTACTGACAGCAATTTAACTGTATAATATCTAAACTTTTTACTCTAACTATTTACCTTGCAACTTCCAGCCTTCATAAATTTATATTTTACGAGTTAAAATATTCTAGCAATTATAACTAAAGATTGGTTTATACAATAATTAATTAGGAATGCACACAGGATGTGTGAATTAATATGTAAAACTAATAATTTTAGGACTGGTTTTAATCTGTGTAGGTACATACATACCATTAGAAGATAAAAACTTAACGTGCGTGGTCTTTATTACCAATAGAAGCGGGAACAATTAAGTTTAAAATTTTACTTTGTTTGAATGTCTGTTCTACACGCATTTTTGTAATTGTACAATATTCCTCGGATTCTTCAATTTTTGTGTTTTTGTGTAATTTAAGTTATTATAAACAAAGTATTAATATTTTTTTAATTTTTATAGCATGATCTTATTAAGTCCAGACAACACCATAGTTTTTTCAAATTAAAAAAAAATTCAATACCTTAAAATAATTAATTAATGTGTCGTAAATTAATCAATGTGTTAACGCCGCGTAGAATTTCCACCTCTTTAAGAACCTTTTTTTTTAATTACTTAAATATTAATAGACTATATAAATATTTTTTATGGGCTACACACGATTTTGGCACATTTTTTTAGGCGTTATTACAGATCCGATGAGCTATCACATAATTTTAAGACCAGTGTCTCTATTTTAGACTATATTAAACTTGTCGACTAGACTACACATGTGAATGAAATTACTTCACCTGTGTTATATCATACACGTCAGCGTTATAATAACGTACGGTATGAGTAATCAGAAAGTTTAGATTAAACAGGCCGCTGAGTGTGTACAATAAACATCCTTTGTAGTAAATCACTGGTTGATAGAGAGAGAGTTCATTGAAGCACACAGAATATAAATATTCTATAGTAGGTATAATTATGATACTAATTATAGAACTTAGTCAATTTGGATTGTTAGCTAAAAGAAAACTCTTATTAAATATGAACGCAGATATACCTTAAGCTAAACCTTAATTGAAAAGTTCAAAAATGAATCCCAGGTATGAAATGATTGTCAACTCAGTACGAAATATTGTATGAGAATTCATTTCGTATTCGATTAGGTTCTTTTTAAGCTAAGTTTTAAGTATTTTTTAATCGTAAAAATACTTGTAATTTGACGGGAAAATACTGGAAACATAGCGGATATTCTGAAACTGATTTTATATATAATGAGTTCAAAAACCTTCACAATTAATAATGCTTTCGGGTATCATCCTCTCTCAGTTAAAAAAAGAATTATTTCGTACTCGGCATGTACACACATATTAATAGTCTTAGCAGTAATTTCAGTTCTAAATGAATATAAGAGCTTCATATACTAAAAAAATGTAATTACTTGCCTACTTATATACTTATTAAGATCTGTATCAGTATGAAACTAACTTTTTGCAATAAAATCGGATCTGGTAGGTAATTAATACTCTATCATAATCTGAATTCGCAATCTTGTTCTTTCCTAATGAACTAGACTGATTTATATTTATACCTAGATATTACGACACCGACATATTAGAGACGATATTCATTTCCGAGTGAAATCTCTTTGATGTAATGTTTTTTTATAAAACAGATATTTTATTATTATTTTAATTATACTATGTCAATAAAGAATATGTATGTGTATTATTATGAACGTTGTTAATTTATTTAAAAAAAACCTTAATGTTTCCTGCATTTCTTTATAGAAGTATTTTTTTGTTTTAATTGCTTGACGTAAATAATTTAAATGTAATCGAGGTAAACTAGAAACTTAGTGTTCTAGGAAACTACAACAAACATTCTAAAATAGCCTTTAGTTTAATTTAATTAATCTATATTAAGTATATAAAACAAAGTGTGGTTTGTTTTCATGACCGAATTTCATGGTTTTTGAATTGTTGTATTTGTCTCCGTACCGAATAGCAGAATAACTATTAAAAACATTGGAAAATTGTCAAAACAATATCCCATTAAATGTTGATGGATTTCGTAACAGTCAAACATGTTCATTACGTCGATACGTTAACTCTCCCCCTCAGGTTAAATTACGTATGTATGTATTTAATTTAAAGGGATTATGGCGTATATTACATTTTAAAAATGTAGAATAATATCAGTAACGAAAAAGAATTGACATATACATATATTAGTTGTAAAATATTTATGCGTGCGTTCAGAAATTTATTTTGTGTAAACTAAAAAAAATATATCAAGCTACTTCAGTATACAATAAATGACAAAAGTAGTGAACTTAATATTTGTTTTTTTTTTCATTGTATTACTTCCATTAAATCATAAATTAAAATTTATGAATTCGTGGCGGTATGATGTTCACCTATACTAATATATAACGCTGAAGAGCTGAGAACGCTTGCTTGAACGCGCTAATCTCAGGAACTACTGGTCCGATTTGAAAAATTCTTTCAGTGTTAGATAGCCCATTTATTGAGAAAGGCTATGTGATATATATAACCACGCTAAGAGCAATAGGAGCGGAGCATCACGTGGATGAAGACGCAAGGGCAATGTGTTTAGCAGAGAAAAATGAAAATAGGATTTGTACTGAAAAACTAAAAAGCATCGTGGTCCAAAGATGGTGGAAGAAAAGAAAACATATCTTCAATTTATATTCAACTGACACTAGCATTGAACATTGCTGATCAATTATTTACAAATGTTGTAATATCAGTGTCTATAGTACAGATCCAAATAGCAAGGTTGTATTTTGATTATCAAACTGATAAGCTTCATTGCTGTCCGATGAAGTGTTTATTAAAAGCAATATTTATTTCGCAACTTGAATTGTATAAACATTTTATCAGTTCAATAAATGGTAAACAAAATTTAAATGAAATGTTTATTTATTGTCATATTATTATTTACTTGTCTTAAAAGCATCTAATTTTTTTGTTCACGTGAATTGCTTAACTTGTTAATTACAAAGAAAGGGCTTTAATTTCTTTTTTTGCTTTGTAAGATAGAAAATCAGAAAACCAATTATGTTCACGAGCCGAGAACGGCCAGAAAACTTCAAAAGAATGCCTTTAAAGTGCTTGATGCACGAGTCCCGCATTTGTTTCTTTGTCAAAAAGAAAATGAGAAGGTTACACAATGTTTACCATGAAGACTGAAAAGTTTTAAGTGATTGTATACTTACTCCTAATTAGTTTCGAAAAATGACTTCTGGCTCGTACGAATCGACTTAGCTAATAATGAGAAACCTTTTATGAAATTTCATTTCGCACACTTTTCGGTCCTTTTTAGTGTTTGTTCAGACACTATTTTGTTAAGTCAAAAATAGTAAAAAAACTAGAAATATTGTATTAATTAAAATAGATCTCTATTAAAGACCACACCTATATGCCTCGATTCATTTTAATTTAAACATTAGCATTAAAATTTGAAAATGCATTGGATTCATGGCCGAGGTTGATCATATTTTTATATGAATATATAATATTCAGTTTATTATATATCAACATAAATAAGGATATATTTAATAGATATTTGGATGCTTGTGAGTCAATCACACAAAAACGATTGAACGGACTTCAATGAAATTACGCACTTAGACACCCGGATTAAGATAGGGGCTACTTTTTATCCCGAAAAATGTAAAAATCCTTGTGGGATACAAAGGAATAATTCATGCAAATATTGCTCAATTTAATATAATACTTTTGTGTGAGGACCCCATTCCAAAGTTTACGCAGACGAAATCGCGGCTAAATGCTAGTAGTATATAATTAGTAAGTGTAAATAACTTTTGCTTTCATGTAACGTTTCGCAGTGTGTCGCAATGTCGCATGCGATTATTTTCTATCTCAAAAACAGGTCATTGGTAAGTTTGACATTGAAATGGGATTAATCGGTCATCTCTTACGTGGTCTCAGGATTGCGGCCTGGCCTCCCGCCAACTAGACTATTCTCTGAATAGCTTGCAAATTATTATCATATGGGAAAAGTGGTACACTTTGGTGGTACACGCGATTAACGCAGATTATGTAATTTTTTTTTTTCACCTATATACATATAGCTGCGGTAATGTATTGGGGGCTAGGTAAATCTAAGAAGTCTCCCTAGAGTACCTATTACATTTTTTTAATTAGCAATTGGGTCAAACCTGGGCTTTTATAATCAATTTTTAATGCCTAATTTGATATACCTAATTCTAAATCCGATAAGGCGAAATGCGAAATATAGAAATCAATATTTTTGAAATATTCATATGATATAAGAATTAAATAAAAGGGTCTGTTATATATTACAAAACTGTCACACAAAAAGGCAAGTTCTACTTATTAGGTTATTAAAAAATATTATGAATAGCTATTTCGATGTTTTGTTATAGAATGGTCTCCAGTTACATTATAAATAGAAAGAGATCATTACCATACTTCCTTCGTCAAAGCAATGATTGACGAGTCATTAGTAGCCAAGGAAGTGAGGACAATGACAGCACGAGAAGCTGTTTCCGGTCATTTGAATTAGCTTATTTGTAATTGGATGCCCTACACTATCTTTACTGAGCTAAAACTTTTTCTGTGATCCGATTTAACTGAAATATTAATATTTAAAGTTACGACTCCACATTATAAAATTGTGAAAACCTTATTTAATTTTGTGCAGTAGTTTTTACGTTATAGTTATTAAAGATTTCTCACATTATTTTTTTTTACTCCTTCCTTCGTTATTATACGCTCCTGTTGCTCCTGTTGCTTGCCTTTAGTCTTAGTATTCCTAAGATTAGCACTTTCAACCAAACAAACAAACTCTTAAGCTTTATAATACTAGTGTAAATATTATAATGTTCGATTAATTTTGACGACTTCCTTTAATACTTGTTTAGATTATAATCTGAATTATTTACATATGCGAACAAATTAAGAAATAGAATGATTTTTATAATGTTTGGATTGCTAGCTGTGTTTGATAAAGTTTGATTGGATAGTTATTGAGATCGATAGGGTGAATCAATCATAGTGGATTGCAGTTTAATCCTTATTGCGACTAACGTGAGTTTTTGATTTTAATTGGATTATTTAAATGTTTGGTAACGAAGAGGTTTAGGCCAGAGTTTATGAACGTTACGAACGAATTTGTTCAAACCTTTATTTAAAATACAAAATAAAATCGCGAATAGTGTAAAAATATGTAATAACAATAATATCAAATAGTTGGCATTGTTTTCGTAATATTCACTTCATAATAAACGCAAATGAAAGCGTTATTGTAATAAAAAAATTAGCAAATATTGAAATAATATAATTCAAATGTGTTTGCGATTGCCGATATGCGTGGGAAAATGTATTCAAGCATGTAGGCAATCACAATCTCACATACATTATTTGTCTACAACGCTTGTTGTTTGCTATCTTTATATCGCTTGAATAAGCCAAATAATAAATATTTCATCGTATCCAGTAAAGAACAATAGCGGTAACTAAGGTGTTAAATAACTCTGATATATAACTGAGCAATTCTTGGTGCTTGTGATCCCTATGTAGATTTACGGAGATTGATAATTACTATAAAATATAGATATTAAATTTAATTAAAATAATTTGATCAAGTAAGCGTTATAAAATTATTTTAGGGAGGTTTTTAATATAAACTTGGCAACACAGGCCTACGAGTTAAGACCCCACCTGTCATTATAGTGTAAAAGTTTAGCTGTTCTTGGAACTCGTGTAACTTCAAAGTGTTGTGTATATATAATCATATATATGAGATATTTTGCTGAATGTTTAAATAATTAGTGTATTTGCTATGTTGCTTTTTAATACTGCACTTGGATCGCAAGCCCCAGGCACTGCTTGGCTTCGGTCAGAATTGTATATTATTGTAGTCTTTTGAGTGTAATTGTGCAGGTAAGCTACCGTGTAGCTTTTACATAGCTATAAAACTCACTATCTATTGCTGTCCGACCCTGCTACTTAATGTTTAACCAAAAAAAAATACTTGTCAGTCTCTCACAGATCAGAACAGAGGTTATAATTTGTAAAGACTACTATTAATTAAAATAAATCTAATGAAACTGCTAAAGTTAAAATAACGGCTTAGATAGTCTTGCTAACTCGTTCATTTTATTATATCAGTACAATTACTACTATTATGTAAAATGATTAAATTCTGTTGGAAATCACGTACAAATGGTTCAGTAATAGAGATATTACCAAATGTAGCGAAGCCGTTACATGCAACAATATAAATTGAGTTTACGATACGATTTCAGTTTACGAAAAATAAAATGTTACATGTTCAATTGCAATATTAGCTTTTTATTTGCATGTTATAAAAAGCTATGATAATATGTCGATGAATACGTTCAAATAAAAAGCTGCATATATATTACATAACTTCTTAAATAGAACTGCAAGCATTTCATTTACTTTTTTGTTATCTATATTACGGTTTGTTAAAAATTTCTTTTTTTTTGTTTCAGGATTGATCCACCGGTGACGCAGACACAATTTCAAATGGAGAACAAAAAAAATGTAACAGCAACACAGCAACCTCTCACACAACAACATCTAATGGCACACCATGTCCATCCAGACCAGATATATTCACCTCAACAGTCACAAATACCTACGCATTTGAACAATCAGTCGCAAATACAACCCAATGGCGTCATGCACCAGCTATTGCAAAGTCAATATCATTCCAACATGAATGCACGATCGCCTCTCCTTGAAAACAGACACGAAATGTATGGAACCGGACATAATCACGACTACGCCAGACATTATGGAGCTAACGATAATTACAATTATCCTCAGTCTCCCCCTCGCTTCGAAAGGACTGAAATCCACACTGACCAAAATGTTAATCATGAACTAATGCAAAATATTCCGAAAGGATATAACGCAGAAGTTTATCAAGATTATTTAAAACGAAACCCACCGAAAGATAATAACCAAATATACCAAAACCATCAACCTACATATAGGCCTAATGTTAATCAATATGGTAATAAGCCGTACCTCCCTTATTCGAATCGAATAGGACCTCAAAGTAACACTGAGTTATTGAGAAGACAATATAACGAAATACAACAGATGAAAATGCAGCAACAAATGCATTATCAGAATCAAGCACAAATGCATCAGCAGCAAAAGTTTGCGGAGCGGCAGCTATTACTGCAACAAATCCATGGTGTTCAACCTCCCCCAAATTTACAAAATAGTATTTACTCGGATAGTTCCTACAGAGATATGTATAGCAGCAAAAGTGATTTCAAAGAATATAGTAGCCCAGATTTGCAAAAAGACATAAATATTTATGCTAAAAACAATGAATATAGAGAAAGTGACGTACAAAATAGACGATACCAGGATCAATGGCAAGTAAGTCCAGATTATCGTGAATCTGATCGGCAAAAGCAAGAACTAGAAAAATCGAAACCTGATTTTAATAATCAAAAATCTAATCAAGGAATTGGTTCACCAATGAAATCTAGTGAATCAAGTACACCCAGTATAAAATCACCATCATCGGAAAGTCGTCGGAGCAGTGGAACGCAAGCTTTAAGATCTCCGACAGCTCAAAGGATCCCTTCAGCACCGGTTACGATAGCTGGTCTGCTTTATAAACAAGGATCAGATGGTCTTAAAGTTTGGCGAAAACGATGGTTCGTTTTGTCAGAATATTGCCTGTTTTATTATAAAAGTAAGTATTACAAATT
Organism: Limenitis camilla; assembly: GCA_905147385.1. Lineage (NCBI taxonomy): Eukaryota > Metazoa > Arthropoda > Insecta > Lepidoptera > Nymphalidae > Limenitis > Limenitis camilla. The sequence goes on along the minus strand of LR990245.1, from coordinate 6,934,545 downwards.
TATTCGTAAAAAATAATTGACGAACTGACATATTATAGATCAAACTCTTTCTTAAGATAGCTAAGGTTTTCATTGACACTGTTTAATAACTGAGGACGGATTTTTCTAAATTTAACTCTTAATGGTAATGTTAAATAATAATAAAAAAATGGGAGCTAGTGACAGATTTTAATGACCAAGTCCTTCCCGAGCGAGAATTTGTCAAATGCATAAGGGGTTAATATTATGATTACTCGTGACCGTCAGCTGCGATTCCGTCTGTGGGGCGAGCAGTGGCAGCCTTCCAAACATGTAAAAAAAAATTTTTTTTTCAATCATTTCCTCCCGTTTGAGAATTTGTCGGATTATAGTTTACCTAGTATCTTGAAGGAAAAACAAAGTCAGCTGACCATAACTTCGTGGATTATACGTCAGCTGGCTGCTTGACCATGTAACATTTTGATTTTTTATAGCAAAATCACATTTACCGTATACGATTAAATCAAAATCGGTATTGATTTTTTTAGTTTTATACCTTTCGCCATTCACGCTTGTATCACATGATTTAAAACTGTAAATTTCCTAATTATAATTGTGTACATAATTTATTTACACAGACCTTGACGACTTAACAAGGTTTTGTGAAAGGTTTTATTTTGAAAAAAAAAAACTCGCAAGTGAAATTTCATGTTTAATAATGTCTTTTATTTGTAGGTCAAGATGAGGAAAAGCTTTTAGGATCCGTATTATTACCATCATATAAAGTGTCAGCATGTTCAACAGAAGATAAAGTGATGAGAAAGTATGCGTTTAAATTGGAACACGCAAATATGCGCACTTACGTGTTAGCTGCTTTAGACCAGGATGCGATGATGAAATGGGTTAAAGCACTTACTATGGCAGCTCTTATGCAAAACCCTAAGTATGTATTGTTATATCAGAGTTTAGCTTACACATCATCCGGCTTCATTAGAACATGCAAGTTTTATTGATAGATGTTTTGGTTTAATTCTATTGATTCGTTTCATAGTGAAGTGCATTTTCTTCAAAGGTGTGATGTAACTTTTGCAAAACCAATCAATATTTCTGAAATATACAGCAGTGGTTCTTTTATGTCAAGTCTTGTGTATTGCTTTTAAAAATACAAAAGTTAAAATAGAATTTATCTATTTTCAGTGATCAACAAAAACAAACCGATCGAAACGATCGAACAGTTGCGGCAGAGGTAATTATTTTACAAATATTAATTTATATATACCTACTAGCTATTTCCCTGTTAGCTAATATCTATCATCAAAGTAAACCTCAAGATTCTATCGTAATAAATATCAATTTTTCTGAAATGAGCAGTCGGCAATTAATATTTTTTTAAGCTAACTAATATTATATACATTAAAAAAGAGTTCTCTAGTATTTAGTATGCATTATAGATTCTCAAGTTTTATATTACTCGAACAGTTACCGATACAGGTGACAATTAGTTCGGTAGAGCATAACCGATATTATGCGGTTATAACTGTACCAAATAATTTCATGTTACCGCAATTGAAAGCGTAATTGCGTAACTGAAACTTGTATTTTGCTATGTTTTGATCAAAGTTTATTGTTTATTCATATAATCTTGTTTACATTATTTTTAATAAAAACTGTAATGTTTTGTAGGAAGATGATTCAGGACCAACATACGCCAATGCTCCTCCGAAACCAAGGCGTGCCAACGATGGATATAACTCACCTAGCCCAGATATGTATGTTATTATTTATTAATAAATGAAACAGTCGTAGGTATATTATATAATATACTACTTCCGATGTTTATATTATAATAACGATATATTGGTGATATTAAAACATCCAAATAAAAAATTACAGGTACGATCCAAATTATGATCTACTCAAAAAACCAGCATCACAATACAGTCAAGGCACGCGATATCAGGACACTTACAAAGAGAACTACGCACGAAGTCCCCAATCACCAATATATCAAACAAAACGATACGATACGCAAAACTTATCATTACCTCTTAATAATGAAAACATTGATAAATCTGCTAATCAACACACATCTAATTCTCAATCTCCTTATTTTAATAATAGGTCTAGAAATGAACAGCCGGATGATAAAATCGAAAGTTTATACGACAAACAACCGCACTACAATCCTTTTCAAGATTACAGTGAAAAACTGAAAGAAAATCCAACAACTCCAGCTAATAAAATGTACAATGAAAGTTACCCTGAAACTAGAACTAATACAAACGCGAAGACGTATGATAATAGTAAACCTAAAACAAGTACAAATGAAAGATTAACTGAAAGGAGGACGCCAGAAGCATATGGGAGATCGACAGCTATGTCAGGTCGTATAACAGATAAAATAGGTGATTATGAAGATATATATACAGCGTACAATGATAAATATATAAAATCACCAAGTACATCAGCTTCTAAGGATACAGTGAGTCTCTCTAGTCACAAATCGCCTCAAGATCCGACTCCAACTATTTATGTAAGTTTTAATTTTTAAAGCTTAAACAAAAATAATTAGAAAATAGTGACACATATAAAATATAATTCATTTTTTTCAACTCACTAATCATATCTTATTTCATATTCCCATTTTCAAACTAGGTTTTAAAATTGTATGTAATATACTAAATATATAGTTCCTATAAATCTTAGATTAAAAACGTGTAACAAAATCTAATATAAATATAGCTAGGTAACGTCTAATAGATTTTAACACCATAACATATAATGTGCATTTATCAATTTAATTTCAGCCACAAGAGAAAGTTTTTAGTGGCCCATCCGTGTTACGCAGAAAAAAAATGCAAGCAAGTGGAATCCAACCGCCAATGCCAAGACCACATAGTGCTGACTTTTTAGAATACGAATCTAAAAATGAACTGAACAAAATTCCACCGACACAAACATATGAAACCAAACAACCAAAACGGCCCAAATCAAGCTTAGATATTAACTCATATTACGATCCAAGCTCAGATAAATACTATTCAGAAGAAAGTTATGCACAAAAAATGCGTCAATCAGCCCAGTATTTACAACAACAAGGCATAGGTCCAAAAAACATTCAAATACCATTAGAGAAATATGCAAGTGGTTTAGCAGAAAAACAGTTACATTCCCCATATTCTCAAACGATAAATAATAATTATGAAACTGAATTCAGTGTTAATAGAAACGTACGTGATAACATCAGTTATAACTCTAAATATAGTGATGTGGAAGGTATGAGTTCTAACTGGACATTGAAAGAGAAAGAAGAGATTCAGAAAGAGATGTTGAACAGAAGTGGCAGTGTAATGAGTGATAGTTCAAATGTGAGTGCTTTTGTGAAGGAGAAATATGACACGAATGATGGTTTTATAAGATCAGCCAGTGCCAGATTACCTGCAAATGAAAGAGAGGGTGAAAAGAAAGTACAACAGGTATGTACTAAATTATAAAGATGATGTACAAATGTTTATCGTTATTAACCTACTTATTTATGACTTACTACGAAGCAGGGTTCCTCTCTGAAAGGCAATAAGATGGTTTTTAGACTTCTCAGGCCTTTGAGGACATAATTGTAGGATGAGCAGGTTTCCTCTCGATGTTAACTGTTAAAGACGTCAGAAGTGAACGTCTCGGATTGAACTTTTGGCCTCAAAAGTAAGCTACTTTATTATTTTGTAACTTTATCGCTAATTTGCTTTTTGTCAACTTTATAGCGAGAAGAATCGATGAAGAGGCTATTAGAATGGAAACAGCGAATGTTACAATCGCCTCTTACTAGAAAAAGTACTCCTGCTACTATTTCGTTAGCAAGATCTCTTAATCAAAGCCGTCAATCTCTAAGATCGGATCAGTATAAACCTAAAACGTACAAAAATGTATCTTACAATAGCTATTCCTCAGATGACGAAGGTAAGATATTTATAATTTGTACTTTATAACAATTTTATTAGAACCGATTTTCGCATGAAAATAAAAAAAATATTCAATCAAGCATGTTTATTATTTTTATTAATGCATGAATCACAATTTATAGTTATAGTTATTAAACATGAATTTTTATTTGAATTGTTAAATATGTCTTTATAGTTATTCTTAATAAATTAGTCCCGTTGTAAACAAAAACCATTTACTATTTTTACCCTTACTGTATTTAGAATAAGACACTAATTTGCAATAATTTGGGCAACCTATGTAATAAATAATTCATCAATATTCGGTAGTTATCATAGAAAATATAAAAATGCCACATAAATACTATTATTTTATTATTATATCTTTTGTTGTTATATGAAAAAGTATATACTTATATTGAAATCCTTGCAATAGTATATTATGATGACTTCGCTTTAAGGAAAGGTACCTTCCTGCCTGTTGGGATATACCACTAACAAAATATACAATTAGTTTAGTATCGGTGGTGGGCTATTGATTATATTGGTGTTGTATAAGTAGTTGTATATTAACACTGAAATTAGAAACAATAAAATTACTAACAAAATAATGAAATCACCAACTTAAGGCAACTTATCTTTTATGGTCAAAACTTATTAAAAAATGGTTTCGCTTTCGCACCCCAGAAGAAACACCGAGCACTGATCTGCAAAGTACAAGAATGCAGGCAGGAAGGTCCTATAAAATTAATATATCAAGTCCTCTTACGAAACTGACTCCGCACGCGCTTAGTTCAAACTCAGATATAGATCAAGCGTTGCTGGAATCAACGATTCGTTCTCCTTCGGAAAACACATATGAAAATATCCTTTGCACAATTTCTCTTCCCAAAATAATTCAGGATGACTTTGATGATGATGACACGAACAACTGTAAAAATGAAGATACAGAACCCTTACCATTGACATCTAACATCATAGAGGACCAAATCTGTTTAACGAATGAATCAATTTTAAGTGATCATGAAGGTTACGAAACCCACGATAGTGAAGCAGAATCTGAAACCCAAATTGAATATACTGATATTGATCTAGATGAAGTTTTGTTAGCATCAGATATTGAAGTAGAAAATAGTACTGAGATAAGCGACGGTTTGTTTAAAATTAATAAAGAAAATTCGCAACAAGAAATGGAAAAAAAATCGGAAATCCAATCAGTGATTGTAACTAATGGTGAAAATCATTATTTGCCAATGAGTCCAAGAAAAATTTCCACCATTGAGCCTGCTCATAAAACTCTTTTAGAAATAATAAATGTTTTCGATCAGTCTATGCCTTTGCATTATGAAGATAATCCTTATGTGGAAATGACCTTAGGCAACGAAGAAGAAGATGGGCAGACTTATGAGGTGGTTTGTGTAAATGATGAAAAACCTGAACCCGTGTATATGGAATTAAGTAATGTTATATCACAAAAAAATTGTCATGAAGATTTAATAAAATCTAGCATTTTATTGGACACTGCATCTAATTTCGCAGATACAAAAGACCAAACGTTAAAAAGAAGCTCGAAGACTGAAAAAGAAAAATTACAATCATCTGATTTTGAAGAAGAAAACAAAAATATATCGCTTGATGTCCCTTTTTCTAGATTTAGTATTTCCGACACTTTTCGACCGGCTTCCTATTATCTTAGTGGTAGCAGTACAATATTAGAAAAACAGGACAGTTCTGATAGTGAAACTTTGCTACTTCCACCAGTTCCGAGTACTTCTCCTCCTTTTGATAATTTATTAGACGAAGAGTTATCAAAATATATTTTAGATAAACTGGATAAATCAGATATAGCTCAAGACAATTCTATTATAAAAATGTTAACAAGTGAAAATCAAAAGATGAATAAAATGAAAAAAAGAACCACATCTTTAATGATATATGGTAGTAGAACTTCTATTCATGATACGCTTTCTAGAGGTGAAAAAGTTCGTAATAGTAGGGCAAGCTTAACAAATGAAATAAATAAATCAAATGAATCACCTAGTATCTTTTTGAATACTTCGATTACTGATCAACACAATAGTAGCTGTGTTGATTCAGATTCCCTAAGAAGTTATAATGCAGACAAAGGTTCATCTAGATTATCTTTGGAATCAGATATTAGTAGCAAGTTTGAGACGGCACTATCAAATGTGTCAGAAATCTCAAGTTTGTTGGATTCTGATTCATTGATAGATTTGCGACATCCTTATGACGCAAAAAATCTTGAAAATCTTATCAAAAGAAGGCCCCTTTCAAGTGATTCAATATTTGAAGTTAGTGAATCTGAAAACCTTCATTTAAGTGAAGTTACGAATAATATTGCTTTAGATTCTTATTTATATCGTTTAGATACAACGCCAAGTGAGGATCACGTAAAAACTGATTTCATGAATTGCACTGCAAGAAACATACATAACGAAACTAAGAAAGAGGGTCGAATAATTTCTAATCACACGCGTTCCTCGAGCACACCAGTGTGTCAAAATGCTACTGGTACTTTTGATGAAGAAAGAAGTAATATAAGATTTCGTAGCAAACGAAATAATGATAACGGATTCGAGTACTTGGGCTCTCAAAGTTCTTGCAGTTCCGTTGGTATACCAACATCTCCTACTTCATTTTACCGTAAGGATTACAGCGGAGATACAATAATAAGGAAAAATCTAAATAAAGATGTATTAGATGACAAAATAAAAGAATTTGATTCTGAAAAGTTAGCATTGAAACATGGAAATGAGACAGCGGGTTCCTCCACAACAACAGGATTTCACAGTAGAGAGAGTTCTACTGAACACAGTGCACCTTACTATTACTCAGATCTTTCTTCGCAGGAGCATATAAATGTACTGCCTATTTCACATTATTTAAAAAATACAAATATTCATCGAAAATTAAATAATCAAAGAAGAAGAGGTCCGATGACTAAAAAGAATGAAATTTCTCATATTCATAATCCAATACGTAGTAATCAGTTATTGATGTCTGAAGAACCATTTGATTTAGCTGCATCTGCTAGAAGTGTTTCAGTTGAATTTTTGAGTGTGGTAGAAAAAAATCCAGACATTGATTTAAAAAATATATATGAATCTACCAGTAGCAAAACATGTAAGATACCAGAATCAATTAATTTAATATCTAGTCTTAGTTGTAAAAAGAGTACAAAAAATAAGAATTGTGATCAAATGTCATCTCCAGACATAAGTATGCTTAATGAAAATAGTATTCAAACTGACACATCTGTAAAAGTTTCATCAGGGAGTATGTCTTCGTACTGTAGTGAAAATTCATCAAACACAGTATATTATGATGCAGAAGCAGAAGCAAGTGCTTACGAAAACGTTATTTATCATGGCGAAAAACACTGGGATGAAGATGTCTTGTGGAGAGATAATTTAAGACGTGTTTCTCATAGACATGCACGATCGATGGACGATCTCGATACAATGCCTATTGAAAGTTCAATACTAGATAGAACATATCCACATTCTTCTACAATCAATAGTATAAAACGTATTAAGAAACCTGCTGTAGGTAAAATTAATAACAGAGCAACGTATGTAAATTGTGATATAAAAAACCATGTTAAAATGCGACGGGAAGATACTACAAGAGAAAATAATTATCTAATTGTAGAAAAGAATGAAAATGATGTTTACGTGAGTTTAGCCGAAGATTCAGAAGTTGCTTTTCCACAATCTGATGAAGGAGTTTATGAACAATTAGCTATAGGTTCATCGGAAAATTCACTTGCAGCTCCTGAGCTATGTAAAGATCAATGTAGAAACCCTAGCAAAAGTAGAAGACAATTTGAAATAGATAGAGAAAATCTCAGACAGTGGGATTTAATGTCGAGTGGTTTAATGAAAGGTGAAACAGGGCGCGTGTCGAGTGCAGTTGTAAGTATGGGCATGATTGAACCTATCTGTAGTAAGGACAATGAAACTGAAAGAAGCAATCAGAGTATCCTATAGCATTATGCTCCTGTATGATACACTATGTAAGTTCGATTCCTTTTATGATTTTAACAAAAAGCAAAGTCAGTTTAGAATTTAAATGTAAATAATTTGGCATTTTTATGTGGATATGTTATTATTTACACGTATTTATTTCCAGGATGGGTTAAACATGATAAGGTGTAATAAAATTTAGCATGCAAAACTTAACATGGATTGTGTTCCGTTATTGTAAATACGAAAAATATTACTAATACAAAATAAACACTTTATCTTGTTTTTGCCATTTTTGTCAAATATTTCCCAATCTAGATCCAAGAGAACATAGACCATTCAAATAATATAGAAAGTGATTATAGGATTTTTAGAGAATTATTATATAAAATTTCAGCTTCAATGACGATGTCAGGCACAAATATGGAAACAGGTAAAATAAATAATAACAATAATCAAATCCAACAAACATTATCAAAGAAAGCATTTCTCGGAAGTAACACATCTATAGGACGAAGTAATAGAGACGGAAATATACCAGTTAGAGCAGTAAGCCCTAGAGTCCGGTGGGTTGAAGAAAAACCTCCTAATGACCACTACGGCTCGCAGCGTATAACAACATCACAACAAAACGTAAGTATTTTCTTTTATCACCAGGTAGCGGTGTTTTTTTTAGATGGATTAGGAATAAATCCCCTACCATCAAGAGGGTGCTGGGCTACTCGCCTCTTACGATGTTCTCCCAGCGGCAGAGGGGAATAGTATTTTAACCCGTCCCGTCACGGATTGAATTAGATTTCCAAAAATCTGCAAAGCATTAGCTGTTAGTAACTATCTCCTTTACTGATGTTATCTATTGGATTAAATTCTTATAAATTTCTACTACCGGTAGTCTAAAACATCTTTACCTTTACAATTGGTTATAAGTGGCTACTGTTTTTTTTAAAAATATTACCTATAGAGTAATCTTTGCGGCAAGTCTCAAGCTTTTAATTTCAAATTAAGCAATTATTACTGATAAGCTAGACGTAAAATGATTATTTTAAATATGATAATGTGCTATTTTTAGCTTAACGCAATAACGGCGTCAGAGGAAGCTTGGACAACAATAAGATCCCCATCACGCACTCCGCAACCGATAAGAGCTGTTAGTCCTAGAGTCCGAAGGAATACTGGAAATGACGACATCGTAAGTTGCTCAGATATCATAAAATATAAGTAAGACTATTACAATATTAGTCTGTCCATTTCTATAAATATCAATGCAAAAATATTTAAACGTATCATTTGCAACACTCATATCTCTATTTTGCATGATTTTGATTTAGAAGTTTTAGTTAGAGAATATATAAAATGTATCTGAATTTTTGGCACATTATGTTACAAAAATAAGTCTTGTTTTCAATTATCTTAGTTAGTGAGTAATTTATAGTAAAATTTTGTTTTGCATTTACATACTCTTTTTATTTTGATCTAATTGCATGTCACTTCACTATAAAATTAGAAAAATATAGATAAGTTATGTACTAGAAGTGAACAGTAAACAAATTCTTAGGTTATAATCGTAATTTATTGTTATGTTATGTTTTTGCCTTTTGTATGCATCATAGTTATGTGCTTTATGATTTTGTTTTGCATTGTTTTTTAAAACCAGCACAAGGACATACAAAATCAAGAATTTGGAGAAGTACCAACTGCAGGAGAACTTTTAGGGAGAAGTCATGAAGAATTAGTTCTACTTTTAATACAACTAAGACGAAGACATGCCGCAACGCACCGGTCTATCGAAACTTGCTGTGCACAAATAAATAGCATTGAGGTGCTTTGTTTGCTTTTGTTATGTTTTTTTTCTGGTTATGCTTGTGAATGTTGGGTTTATTTCATTATATATTATAGTAATTTGTCCTTAATACTAGTAGTATTTGGCCTAATCAATAATAATAATAATATCAGATACAAAAATTGTATTACGTTGTGTAAAATACATATTTACCGTTACTGTGCACTAATACATATCACTCTTCTATGTGTATAATTAATCTTCAATTTATGACAAAAATATAACAGCCAAAATTAAAATACTAAATTTACAGGATTGCCTTAGCTCCTTGAAGGCAATGGAACGTGAAGAAAGTCTACAACGCCTTGAACAACTAAAAATGCAATTGATGGAATTAGAAAGTCAATACGAGAAGAGCAAGCCACTTGTACAATTGGTAGATAATATGGTGAAATTGGGGTCATTGTATAATAGACCGGGATCTACTATTGAAAGATTAGAAAGAAATCAACGATTGAGACATAAAGTTTTGGCAGAGCATGCTATAGAACAACAAAGGTATCCTTGTTTACCTTATTTATTAATTATTTTTCTATCGTAACTTTGAATAGAATTGGAAATAAATATACCTATGAAATTTTAGGTGGATAGAAAGCGCAGCAGCTGGAAAGCAGTTAGAAACAGAAGCAGCTCGAGTTCGAGTTGCAGAATTGTGGGCGTTGGAGCAAGAACTTGCCGATGAGGCTGCCATATTGCAGGGACTTAAAACCGATAAAGATGCTATTGATTCTCTACTTACTGGTACGTTAATCACACGATACGATACAATTTAATCTGATAAAATAATTTGAGAAGTTAATTAAAAAAATATTTTGTGTGTTAAAAGGTGTCCGGAGCAAACTCGATAGTGTAAATATCACTTCACGCCCTCAACAGAGCAACAACGGCCTAGAAGTGGAATTGGCTCGCGTCCACGCCATGTTGGCGCACAATTCTAAGGTTTATAAGGTTTTCATCTATATCATGCACTTTTATTTTATTATTAACTACTTGTATGTAATCCTTTGCTTTTTTTTTAAGTTGTGTGGTCCATTAGATGAGATGATGTAAATATATGTAATATAAATGTCAACCAATGTAAAATACACAATACCATTACACGGTCCATGATCCTGAAATCAAGCATCCAAGAAATTATAAATAAACTTACCGATCATTTGCCTTATTTTCCCCTATTTCAACCACTTCCAAAACTTTTTTTTGGGATAAAATAAGGTAGCCTATGTCATTTGACTATGTCTATATCTGTACCAAATTTCATCAAAATCGGTTCAACAGTTCTTAAGTTATAAATAATGTAACTAACCTGTCTTTGTCATTAATATTTACATATATTATATAAGAATATATAAATATATGTAAATATTTATAGATGTGTAAATATTAATGCCATCTTTATTTTATCCCTGCATGAAATATCAATACCTAATTGATTATTTTTAGCCTTGAATTGCGAACAACCTTAACCAAAACTACTTAGTTTAAAATGTTTGAACTAAAAAGGTATAAACACTATCAATTAATGACTAATTAATTAAATAACCTTGTAACTTGCGTTGCTAGACAGCCTGCGTTTTCAAACTTATCTTTTGGGATAAATATAGTGCGATAAGTTAGTATTAATTTACATTGTTTACAGAAACTAGAACAGACAGTAGCAGACAATGCTCGTCTTGAACGCGAATTACATCATCTGCGCCGAGCGCTGCGAGCACAACGAGCCAACACACATACTCATGCGCAAGCGCATGCTCCACATCCTACAGCCATGTTGGAAGACGGTAAAATTTCCTAGCACAATTTGTATCTTATAAGAAGTTTTTACAAAAACACGAAAATCACAATACTCCATTCATACCAATATGGTGGACAACCAGAAATGGCGGAATAGTACTCTTTTATGGAAAACTTGACATGGGTAGGAAATGAAAGGGTTTGTTGAGAAGAAAGCGAATAGCTTGATTTAAAAGTGTTTATTTAAATTAACATAACATGAATTATTTTATGCTCGAACATTAAAGGATGTGAGAAGTATTTTTAAGATGATAAATAAAGATATTATGAATATTGCTTGCAGCCTTTCCAAAGCCATTATTAAGGTCAACAAATCCACTATATCATTAGAATATATAAGTACTTTCGGGAAGAGTTGCGACATACGATTTAATATAATTAAATTTTTAAAGCCTTACATAAGTCGAGGACGTGAAATAACTTGACGAAGATAGATCTGGACTTGTATGTATGTAAAAGTTAAATTTATTAAAATGTTAAATATTTCTTATCCAGAGGTTTCACGCGTCCAACATCTTGTATCGGCGTTACAACGACAAAGACAAGAATTGAGCCGCGCTGTAAGACATCTTACACAACAATCACATGTTCTGCAAACGACTCATGATTCCATGCCAGGTTAATTTTTGTAATTTTCTAATAATATTCTATGTGCCTATGATAAACAAGAGCAGTGTCACTATACCTTTAGAAATAATAAGAAATTGTAAACGTGTTTATGTTAAATTAATTTAACAAGTTTGATGTCAAAATAAATTACTTATTAATAATTAATAATCTGTAATAAAAATGTATATGGTGCCATTTATTTTGAAGGCATTTTTGTTCCAATTTGAATTTATCGAAAATATTCCGATGAAGTCTGACAATTATTTCAAATTTTTGAATAATTTAAAATAAAAATTCTAGTTAAATTCTTTCTTTATGAATATCATATTGTCTTTATAAAAGGTAAGCGTCGCCCAATGACATATTGGCAAGAAACTAACCTAGATACAGGACATACAATCGACCACGGTCATTCCGACTATTATGACGTAGACACCTTACATCCTCCAGGACATTATGGGCAGAGCATGGAAACACCTCTTTACGTTGATACGAGATCTATGGATGTCACTCCAATTAATAGTGAAGATATGCAGAATAACAGTTTTGGTAAGTTATGTCATAATTAAAATATTACTACCTATTATACATAATTAGATTAACAAACGTAATACAAACTCATATGGAATTAAATACAAATATTAGCACATCGGCAGTCGTGTTTATACTTATTTACTTTTACTTTATACTTCGCCACGTGCAACATACATAATATTAAATTAGTTTAATCTTTCTAATAAATATAACGACATACATTAATATAATAACATAAATTATGTAATACCAAAATAATTTTCGAATCCACTATGAAGAATCAGGGTGCCCAAAACGTTGGCAGCGTCTCCCCTTTGAATAGTCAGGCTAATTTATGGCTGAGGTAGCTGCCAGCCAGATGATATGTCGGGGCATTATATATAATATAAAATATTAAATGATTAATACAAAAAATTATTTCTTTTTGCATCAGATTTGTTTTTGTTTGTCTAGTTTTTATCTAGTTGAGTCATAAGTAGTTTTTTCGATAACTACTATTAACATAATAAACAAAAAGTAATGATATATATAAGTTGTAGTACTTATATCGTTAGTTTTTGTTTATGGTTTTCAAATAATAACATAATTATCTTAAACATTTTTTTACAGCTAATCTGTCAAACGTCGAAAAACAAGAAATTAAAACAGTTCGAATTGTTAAACGTGAAAGCGAAAGACGGCAAAGAGATCGGGAACGTTCTCTTCAACCGATGTCTGACTGGTCCAGCAACATTACTGCAAATCTTGACCAATTCCTAGAAGAAGAACTCGTACAACCTATAAATAATTACAGAGCGTCTTCCCTTCCACGCACAGACTATAAATACGAAGATTATTACACAAAAGATTACAATAGACAAGATAAAATGGACAGCCCCAAATACCCATCAAGCCCGTCTTTATCGTATGATTTTTCACAAAACATGTCATCGTTAAGTAGTAGTTATAACAAAAATATAAACACTAAAACCGATAAATCACTGTCGACGCAATATCTTAACAGTCCTACAGATAGTTCTAGAACATTAACCAATATGTCTAAAACGAGTAGCATTATGAGTCTAACTCGTTCGAATATGGAATTATCGCCAATATTTAAGAGTGAAGCAGCAAAGCAAATAGTAACTGAAATGAACGATAATGGGTCGATGCACAGGCGACAAGTGCCGAGAGAGAAGAGAAGACACAACACCGCTCCTCATCATTTGAGTGCAAAGACGTTGAATGAAATGCCTAAGGATGGGTTTAATCAGGACGTAAGTAGTAATTTTATTTTAAATGTCACTACTCACGTTGTTTCACCCTATAAATAAACTTCTGGAGAGAGTTACCCTTATCACCTAGGGGTATAAAACGTAGCCTATTTTCTGACCTACCAAATAAACACAAAAAAAATCATAAAAGTCGGTCAAGCCGTTTCAGAGGAGTTCGATATCAAATACTGTGACTGAAGATTTTTATATATAAGATTTATTTAGGAATTACAAAATAGTTAAACATCAAAACTTTAACAGATGTTCGTCTTCAATGGCCACGAGGATAAAAGCCTAGGGCTGGCCAAAATCTACGATATTAATTTAAAAGGATAGGGAGAATCCGTCAAATAAATTTTATGGTCTTATTCACATTATAAGGGTTACAAAGGCTATAAATCCCCTACCACCAAATGGACTGGAATATCTAACCTTTTAGAGATGCTTACATAATTGTTTTAATGCTTAGGCTCTAGGCAGATCGCTAGATGATGCAGATATGGAGCTTGCATTACGTGGTGCAGCACCCGATGTTGTTCGATCTGCACTGCCATCAAGAAAAATTCCCGACTCCATAGACCAACTGCTAGCGGCACCACAGAAAATTATCATCCCTGAGCGATATATACCTGAAAAGGTAAGTTTTCTTAGTGACGATATAATTTCTTACATATTGAGTCATATTTGAGTTACTTTGTCATTGGCGTTTTAATTTATAATTATTTATACAGCCGCCAGAACTATCACCGGAAGAACAACAAAAGCGACTAGAAAAAGTGGAATCTATAAAGAAGATGCTAACCAGCTCTTCAGCTGATCCCAGCAAGGTTTGTGATTTAATTTATACATCCTATTTCTTAAAACTATTCTCTTTTGATATTTATAATCAGATACTGAAATCACTAATCAGAAGTAGTTCTTAGTTCATGAAATAAAAAGTCAAACCATTTTTAACCACCACTACATTCAACAAGGAAGCAAACAGGCTAATTTGGAAAATACTTACATTCTTTTAACGAATTTAAGTTTCTTTCTTCTCTTCTTTCGTTTCTTTTGTTGAGCTTTAAAAAGTATTGTTATATAAAAGTCTAATTTATACAAACTTTTTTTGATGCTCAACTTATAAACGAATGATGATTTGGTGTATTTTTCAAATCACTTGTATATTATTATCTTCTATTAAAATGGCAAATCCATTCCACAATATTCTTGAACCATGTAATTGCTTTTTCATTAAAATATCGGTAATTATTGACAATACTTAGTATAAAATGCATCTTGCATAGTTCGCTCAGCTTTAACTGTTGTAATGAATGACTTTCATTTTGCATGATCATTAATCTCATCTACTTTAAATATAAATGAATTAGTGTATGGATAAAGCAACACTATAAATAGATATTTTGTGTTTGCAATTTTATTTTAATGATGGATATGTTTTTGGGATAACTTGTAACGAAAGAAAACGAAATCAAGACTAAATAACAATTTTTCATCAAATTTTAACCTTAATTAAATTAACTAAATCTTGTGCACGTAAAGGAAATAGAATAATAATATTTCTTTATTTATATTAAAGATTTTTTCCTAAATATTGTTAAGGTATTGAGAGTTAAATTCTGAAGATATTGAACTTGTATCCTAATTACTAAAATTGTTTGAATTTTTTTAATTTAAATTATGGATGTTATTCTGAGTCTTAATATTAGTAGGAACTTTATTAATTTTAAGAAGATGATTTAGAATTCACTCGTGAATATAATATCCCTCATTATCGTTAATGGCTGTAGTAAAATCTGTAATAAATGAATTTATATTGTTTTTTCAACTTTAAAACTTAAATATCTAAGATAATTAATATTAATAGAAAAGTTAAAGTTGTAGTATATTTTTCTAAAAATCCTCAAAAATATCTCTATCAAATTGAACAGCTTTACATAGCCGCTTAAGTTGTACATAAGCATTATTATATAGAGCCCGGACTGCGAAGAGAAGAAGCAACGGGAACATTTACTGCAAATGAACCAGATACTCGCGAAGCAGGTTACGGAGATGAGCAAAATCATTGCTGGTGAGATATACGCTTTTTTGGTTTACGCTGGTTTGATTCCTATGCTCAATGGTTTTGTATTACAATATTTGTCACAGTATTATTATTTAGAAATTTCACATTTTATTATATTTTATACACAATTTAATGATTTATTTCTACGTCCCCGAAAATTCGAAGTGGACATTAATGAATAGTTTCTGTGTTGTTATGTCACTGTAAGAGTCTTAAGAACAGAAGCTCGTAATTACAATTTTATAACCCAGAGATCTATCTGGAGCTTACGATTTTGAAACTAACATGATGACTTAGGTTAGAACTCTGTTAACAACAGACATAATTTTTTGCATTATTATTTATTACGAGAAATTTCTCAGATTATGTAAAAAAACAAAAATGTTTATCTTTCGTCATTCATTGCTTCTGGGTAGACTGGGATTAAGTATTTGTAGGTATTACTAGAAATTTATAGTAGATACTCTAGTAGACGCTAACTGAACAAATATATAATAAGTAATAGGTATAATAAAATATGATGTCAGGAATAATTGGGATATTCCTGTCATGTAAACAAAAGATTGAACTATGAACAGAAACATTTTAAAATTAGAAAAGTACTGTGCAAATAGTATGGTCTTTATTTTAGACCATAAGACCTAAATTATTTGTAATTCATTGATCTATTTAAATAATTCCACGATTTGTTTATGCATTTAATTTATTGAATATGCGGGGCACTTATCACTGTTACCTATTTAAAATATGTTTTGTACAAATATTTTAAATTATCAACTGATTTATGTACTGATGGTATGCTGGCGGATTTTACTTGCAAATTCCTCTGTAATTATGCACTGATTTACTGATTTAAAATATTATTATTGCTATTTCAACCGTCTGATATTTTTAAAAAGTGAAGGATGTAATAACACAATAACCATTTAGCATAGTACCTACATATTTTTTCCCATTTGGTTATATATGTAAAGCATGACTAAAAATATAGAAAACAGTCAGGTTTTTATATTTCTAGCAAGCTATAACAACACGTTCGTTATGTTACCTAATAGATTGTTTTGCTGTAATTATTTTTTTGCCAGTTTTACGAGGATTTTCAAAGCATAAATGAATATAAAAACAATTTTCAATGTGCCTTATTATACTCCGACCAAGCATTTATATTACTATTTATATTCAATTAAATGCTTTGATAATCCTGACGTTTCAGTGACTAACAACACGTGTGCGCATGTAACTTATTCGCTTGATGTTTGTATCAGGAACCAACACTGACGGGCCGACAAGCGGGAACAACTAAACATTAGCACTCCCAATATCACGCACTATAGTACATCAGCATATATCCATAAATAAATTAACTAACCCCCGGCTAAAATTGTTATAAAATCTAGAAGTTGTAAAGCGAAAATATGATGTTGTATAAGTTCGAGAACATCTAACATTGCCATAGAATTCAGTGGGTAGCTTTGGGAGATATTTAGAAGCAAAGGTGAGACAATGGCGGTCAACTTACGAAATAATATAAAACCTGATTTTTTTGGTATGCCAAAGTAACTGGGAAAGCAGGAATCATCATGCATCTTCTCCAATGACGGACATTTTGCATGATTCCTACCTCTTGACTTGGTTTCTCATATCATCATTACCTTTCTCATACACATACCTTGAAATCGGAATACTCAATAATTTTGGCTTTACTCGAGACGAGACAAAAATGGTCCGGAAAAAGAGGAAGTCAGTAAATCTCGTCTTGTTTGTCAATTTATAGACTAAATAACGTGATGTCATATCGAGTCTATAATTTTATAGCTTTTTTCTATGACTCAGAAGAATTATCGAAAATCGAAAAAAGTTCCTAAGACAGGATAAGTCGGTAATGAGAAACCGTAGTCCTATCAGAAAATCGAATTCTCTCTACCATGAATCTTGAATGAAAGGTGAAGATCCAAAAATCAGCGACTACTTATACCTAATTTTAGTCGGGGGTTCAATTCAAATAGTTATCAATAGCAACACTGAGTATATAAAAACAAACACATCATCGTTATTCCTGCGTTTTGAAGAAGATTCACTGAGTGTCGCAGCATGGTTTCCCTTTTTTTGCATTTTGTTGTGAGTAGACATTTTTATTTTGTTCATTTAGTTGCATTATTTAGTATTGCTTGTTCAATCATTTTATGTGAACGCGTTTTGTGAATTGTAATTTTTATGTCGTTTGAAATTGCACATTGTTTAACTTTTTGATTCATAAATATAAAACATTATATTATGTTATCTTAAATTTATAATTCTATTTATATTGGCAGTAAAAGCATTAGAAGAGCTGCCTTTACACGACAACGAGGACGAATACGACGATCGCTCACCAGACGTAGAGTTGCCGATTTATCAACAAAGAGATAATTTCTTTACTTGAAATAAAAACTGAACCCAAAAATACTTAATATAAAAAAAGCGACTTATCGTTCATAATCTTTAACATTGGATTTGACATTAGTGATATATCACTGTTCTCGGATAAGGAAGAAAATTCCTGAACTTGACAACTTTTGTTGTTTTTTATTCTGTTATTATTTAACATTTCATGAAACATGCTTTGTATGAGTATATACTTTATAAGTATGGTGATTGTGTTCAAATATTGATATGTTGCAAAGTACCTAAGTAATTATTATATTACGTATACCTGTTTAAAATAAACAAAGTTAAAAAAAATCAATAAATCATCATTTTTAGAACGATTTCTAACTCTAGTTACTAACTTAGTGTAACATTATCACTAATCATTCGTAAATTTTACGATGTATTACGTCTCCGGTATTGAATTCACTTAAATAATCTTAAAAATAACCTGGGTTCTCTCGCGTCTCTTTTTTTTATGGTGACTATAAAAATGTATTAGTATGTTGTCCGTTTATCTATTTTTTGAACCTTTGCTTTATTATAAATTAGCTGCGCCCCGCGGTTTCACCCGATATATTTTGGATAATTCATACTTTATCATTATAAATTATAGCAGATGTGTTATTCTGATGTGTGAGCTATATTATTGTTAAGTTTCATCAAAATCCATTCAGTAGTTTTTGCGTGAAAGAGTAACAAACATCCATACATTCTTACATAGTTTCGCGTTTATAATATTAGTAGGAAATTATGTAACTAAGAAAAACTTAGTTACGAAAGTTTTGTAAATTACACCTATCTTATATAGGTATATGTAAAAGAATCCTAATGATACTTATAAGGAAAATATTGGAAAAACAAATGCGCGAGGTAAATAAACGTCGTCATTTTGACGAATGATTAGTGATCAAGGGTTAATCAGGACTAGCTACGTTCTTGCTTAAGCTTACCAACATATCACGTCATATCTATAAATATGTTATTATCGATGAAATATGCTTTATACAATAAACTCGGAATTGAGTTTTGTTTAGTATTTGCTCAATTTTGTAAACATTCCTGCGTAGCCGTTTTGTGTCCTTTTTGTAACGCTGTTTAAATTAATTAGGGCCAGTTGATAAAGTTCCCATAATCATTACTAATATAGTCTTCTATATAAAGGGCCTTCAATTGTTATTGTAGATGTAATGTATATCTTATGTAGAAATAATAAAGATGCCATGTTACAATGTACTTACTAATGTAGAAAGCACACGTTAAACTATATTTTTAATTAAATGAAAATGCGTTTTAGTATTTCGTTTTCAATAAATTTCAATAATATGAATATTACTTTAATTTTATTTAAATTTAGATGTATAAGAGATTGTTTTTTTTAATGATTTTGTAAACTTATATTTTGTAATTAGATGCACATAGTTGTCAATTGTAGGTACTTAAAACTTCTTATGAATATACCAATGTATTTATCAAATATATTATAACATGTAATATTATCTATATCTACTATATTAATTAGTGAATTTAAATATCTATTTGTCTGTCAGTAAGTAATTAAAACTACATGAAAGATTTTGAAAAAGTAGTAGTTAAATAAAATTTTCGTCTTCCGAATTTCGGGGTAACTTTTTTTATGAAATTACAGATTGTTGAGATTTTTATTTATATAGAAATTTCATTTAAAGAACTGTAAAAATAATAGAAATTCTGGTGACAAGGTCTTACATTAGTAGAGGTTCATATTCAAGCAGATTTACAAATTAAGTGTTAATGTTAAGAATATTTAGTAGAATATCAATGTATGAAAGAAAATTAGATTTGACTGGTTTTTACAATGATTTCGTAATATCCTAGGTTTATTAATTGGATCAAATGAAATGTCTTTCATGTGGTAACATCGTGGGTGGGACTAGTAGAGTCCAAAGGCTTCATGTATAATTTGTAGGAAGCAACGAATTGTAATTGTGATATTCAAGGATATACCTGATTTTTTTAACCACATGTATACTTCAACATATTTAAATGTTAGATATAGTTTAGAATTGACTGTATTAGCCTATAAAAGCTTTAAATACGTTATCGTGACTCCGATTTAATTATAATGTTATTATACCTTGCTTTCTTACTTTAACTGCCGTTTAACAATTTTTTGTGGTAATTGAAGCTATAGAAAAAGCTTCGCGTCGTCTATTAAAAGGTGAGCTTTGATACCCCAACCTGTTCCTAGTTACGTAAAAATATAATATATTACAAATAAATTGTGAAATCTTTAATATCTACTATTATATCTCTTATAGACCGTAAATAGTAATTATTTTTTTTATAATTTCATAGTATTTACTTACTAGTAGTATATTTAATATTGTATAACTTCATTCAGGTATATAATTTACTACCCTATAAATGAATTTACTAAAAACAATGATTACTTTTTCTAGTAAATCTTAGACTGATGTATTTTCTGCCATAAGTCTGTCCTCTCAGATTTCCTATTTCATTGTTTATATTGTCAATTATGTACTTATCTATCCAAATAAATACAATTATTATATAATATTGTTTACTGGGTGTTTTATTTTCTTCCTAGAGGAATTGCATACCTATAGAAATATTAAAAGTAACAACAGTTTAAATAGATGGTTAATGACAGAATTTATGTATTCATTTCAACCTTCCATTATCAATAGCTGATTGTTTTTTTGAAGTGGATTTAATTAGTAGATAAAAATTAGGTCTAAGCAGTGTTTTAGGAGATTGCTCAGTTCACTCAATAATTTTTAAAGTTTTAGATACTTAAAAAATTACATATAATTTGGACATCATTTGACATAAGTCTGCGAATTTTAATGGATAGTAAAATTAGGTAGGTTAAAAAATGTTTATAAAATGAAATCTACTGGGCCAAACTATATTATATTTTTATGGGATCAAATAACAAATATTCTGCATCAAACTAAAGTAGAATCGCGTAAATCGGATTACAAATCTCTGCCTAATCGGTGTACATACATAAAAAAAAAACCAATCGAATTGAGAACTACCTCCTTTTTGAAGTCGATTAAAAATCTATACAGGTAAGAATGAATCGCCGAAATTTACTTATGCGTATAACTTCAAAACGACTGTATCAAATTGGATAATTTTTTTTTGTTGTATTCGTTAATATCAGGTTAAGGTTTAAACAAAAGAACAAAATATATAAGTGAATTATTTAAATATAAGTACCTCAGTGAAGTGAGAGCGGGGGTCGGCTAGTATGCTATAATAATATTAGTAATTTGAGTATCTTCATCTTTTCTTTTAGATCTTATTTTTCTTTTTGCCAAAAATCATGTTCCTAGGTCAAAAGACAAAACCTGGGAATTTTGATTCTTTCCGAAAATCAAAATTATAAAACACTAGAGGGCTGCCCTCGCTTCGCTCCGGGTATTTAAAACAATATTATAATTGATGTCCTTAAATTGTCACTCTGTAATTGTGTAGTTTTTCATTATTTGAAAAAAGAGAGAGAGAGAGAGTGAGAAAAAGTTATAAAAAGAAAAATAATAGAAAGAAAAATAAAAGAAAAGCGACAGATGCTAAGAGAGGGAGGACAGAGCAAAAATAAAATTGAATAGGTAAAGGAGAGAGAGAGAGAGAGAGAGCGAGAGAGATAATCGAAAGAAAAAAAGTGAAAAGAGTGATCATACTGAACAAATAAAAATAAGAATTAAAGAGAGAAAAAAGTGACAGCATGAGAGACAATGATAGTATTATTAAAGGAAGAGAGATGAAAATACTGTAGACTTCTCTCAATGAAAGAATTTTTAAAATCGGATTAGTAACAACAAAATGACCATATTCTATTAATTAAAAAATGTACATGGCAACACTAAATCACTTTTGTCACTCACGAATAGTGTAGTTTTCTATCAGTGAAAGAATTTTAAAAATCGGATTAGTAGCAACAAAATGACCATATTCTATTAATTAAAAAATGTATATGGCAACACTAAATCACTTTTGTCACTCACGAATAGTGTAGTTTTCTATCAGTGAAAGAATTTTAAAAATCGGATTAGTAGCAACAAAATGACCATATTCTATTAATTAAAAAATGTATATGGCAACACTAAATCACTTTTGTCACTCACGAATAGTGTAGTTTTCTATCAGTGAAAGAATTTTAAAAATCGGATTAGTAGCAACAAAATGACCATATTCTATTAATTAAAAAATGTATATGGCAACACTAAATCACTTTTGTCACTCACGAATAGTGTAGTTTTCTATCAGTGAAAGAATTTTAAAAATCGGATTAGTAGCAACAAAATGACCATATTCTATTAATTAAAAAATGTATATGGCAACACTAAATCACTTTTGTCACTCACGAATAGTGTAGTTTTCTATCAGTGAAAAAAATTTAAAAATCGGATTAGTAGCAACAAAATGACCACATTCTATTAATTAAAAAATGTATATGGCAACACTAAATCACTTTTGTCACTCACGAATAGTGTAGTTTTCTATCAGTGAAAAAAATTAAAAAATCGGATTAGTAGCAACAAAATGACCACATTCTATTAATTAAAAAATGTATATGGCAACACTAAATCACTTTTGTCACTCACGAATAGTGTAGTTTTCTATCAGTGAAAAAAATTTTTAAATCTGATTTGTAGTTCCTGAGAAACTCTTCAATTTACAAAATGGCTACCTTATGGCACTTAAATGGCCATATCTTTTTAATTAGAGTATTTATGGCAACACCACATAGCCTATGTTACCCGGAAAGGATGTAGCATCCTATCGGTGAAAGAATTTTCAAAATCGGTTCAGTACTTTTAGAGCCTATTCGCAACAAACAAACAAACATACAAACAATCAAATCTTTCCTCTTTATATAATAGTATAGATATAGATGAGATAAATGCGGCTACGGCTTTTCATTAAATTAATTTAGCAGTTTGATTTTTTTTTAACTTGAACATTTGATATAAATTTTAACTTGTCTTCACGTTTTTCTGAGAAAAAGGGTCTTGCATGATAATAAAAAAAAGAAAAAAGTAGTAAAAATATTTAAAGTTTTTTAATTTTATACTTGCGCTATGATACCCTGCTTCATGCTAAATTTCATGATTCCTAGATCATTGGGAAGTACCCTATAATTTTGTGAGTCATCACATTAACGGTCATATCTTTTCAATACGTGAACTTAGAAGTTTGATTTTTTGATAGCCGTAAGGGACCGCAGGCTTTCAGTATTTGATATTAATTTCAACATGATATCTCCACGCGATCCTGAGAAAAAGCGTCCTGACCGACGGACTGACAACAAAATAATGAGGGTGCTGATTTTCCTTTTAAAGTATAGAACCCTAAAAATTGATAAACTCGTTTAAATAACTATTTTTAATGTTTTGATAAGTATTGTAGATAAAGAATAAACCTTAAATATTATTAAACATAAATAGACTTGTTTTACTTAAGAATCGTTTGCACGACTCTGACATTGGTATTAAGTTTATGAATGGTGTGATTGCCAATCCTATGAAATGTCAACTGTATAAATAGACGATTGGGATAAAATCGTTAGAATTTTAGGGTCGTACCGACGATACAGATGCATTCGTGAATCCCCTTGACTTTTGACGCTTAGTTAGTGCATACCATCGCATGGTGCAAGTTTAACTTGACATTATAATGAAAAGCTATCAGATACACAATTTGAACCTATTGGCCTGAATACAGGGACTGTTATAAGTTACTGTTAATAGACAATAGGTTTTGTTAGTATAACATTTATAAGGTGGATCAGTTTCAAGGTAGAAGTTATAGGATTTCGATTAGGATGTATTAGATTGTTTTCGTTTTAAAGAACAGTATAGTTATTTCTATAACACTTGGATAGAATCATCAAAATATTCTAATCTTCTATACCCATTAATGTGATAAGTGAATGAACATAACAAGAAAAAATAAGAAGTTGCTTCGGATTAGATGAAGCTGTATAAAGTAATAAGTTACTTATACTTTTGAAAAGATTAAAAAAATTTTATTACATAAATTCATAATATCATAGTTTAGAAATGGTCTATATTACTTTTTAGGTTTTTCCTAATTCAGAAGTAGTTCATTTAGTCTGGTGTAGGTTTCTTAAACTATGAAGATATGTTTTTAGAAAACTAAATTTAATTTAAAATTAAAGATAAATAAAATTACTACATATTTTACGAAATAACTTGTAATAACACTACTGATAATATTCCGGTTTATCGATCTAGTTTCTTAGGGGTTTAGAACGGTCAGTAAAAACTCAATAATCGTTTATCTGTTTTCATTGCGTTCATTTATCATGTAAGTTAATATAAACCATCATCCTAAAACAAATAATGTATGTAATAATGATATAACTCTTTATTAAAAATATTATAAAGAAAGTCTTTACGCCCCATACTGATCAACCGTTATTGGATGCAG
Source organism: Limenitis camilla (assembly GCA_905147385.1). NCBI lineage: Eukaryota > Metazoa > Arthropoda > Insecta > Lepidoptera > Nymphalidae > Limenitis > Limenitis camilla. Next base: position 6,909,700 of record LR990245.1, on the reverse strand, counting down.
TTTAATAAGTATGCAAAATATAATATTATGGAGGTCAATGTACTCATATGAATACGGTTTATAAGTAGTTTACAATTATTGAACGAGAATTTTAATTAATTTTAAATAGCTTTTAGATAATAACAACTAAGTATATTCGCTATCCAATTTTGTACTGACGACGTACACAGATAGTTCTATCCAGTTTTCTAACTTTCGTTATTTCTCCATTTTTCTTACAAGACACTTAACAAACACGATAAAAAATAATTATGCATACACATCGATGGCTCCTAATTACCATAGTTTCCATAAAAAGCAGTAAGTTTTCTTCTCATAAGATTTTTAATTTTTTAACAAAAATTTTGCTTATTCTGACTAAAGTTTATTATATTATTTGTGCATATACATTTATATAACCTTAAACAAATTTAACATTTACAGAATAAATGAGAATTAATTATTAGTTAATTATATTTGCTTAATTTGACAAAGAGAAGTCGGAAACACGTATTAAAACAAGATTTTTAATGTTCTCAATTTCCTAAAATAGCGATAAATTATTAAGCTTTAAAAATGAATACAAACAGGTGATAATTGATGCAGAAATATCTAGAGAGTAGCTCGCTATCTCTGTAAACTGCTATTAGCCTAATTTTAATAGCATACCTAACGAATACCTTTTAATAATGTCGTTTAAATGTAGTTTACACAGCAATTCATCTATTTAATTAATTCGATTGTTTTAAAGATCCTATGTCAAAGTCTATGGGTTAGAAAAATTTCCACTGATAGTTTTTTTTCATGACAGATAAGGCGCAAACGGACAGACTCCATCTAATGTTAAGTGGGCATTTATGGACCCCTACCATCAATGAGTGTTGCATTACTCGCCTCTTACGAGATGCTTTCCCAGCGGCAGAGGAGTGTTAGTGTGTTTATGGTTCCCCCTTCATGTATTACTATGTAAAAACAATGAGGCGCCTTGGATTCGACAAACATTATATTATTAATATCGTGCTTGGACTTTTGGCCACGAATGTTTCCTGGGTTAAAAGTAACTTATCTAACTGTCTCTATGAAAAATTCAGGACGATCCGTCGCTCAGTAAAGTCGTGAAAGAAGGGAAAACCAAAAAGTATAATTTCGCATAAATAATATTATGTAACACTAAAATAGAAAAATCTTTTCATATTCATATTTAAGTTTTCATCCAGCTTTAAATTATTTATTTATTATTATACATATTATACATTAAATCTTAATATCAAAATAGAATAATAATTCTAGATTGTCAGAAGAGAAGGATGAATCGTATATATCTTGCACGGTTTAATACTCAGAACACAATAAATGGAATAAAAATTTCATCAGGTCATCCTTATTCCTTATTCGTGACTTGATTTGGAAACTTTTGTTAACCTTCTTTCTAGTAAAGGAAGAATTATCGTTATTTTAATCAGTTTTATTTCTTATCTATCTTTGTCGTCGGGTTCCGTTCTTCAAAAAGGAATCGCTTTTAGGATTTCTATGTTGTTCGTCTGTTTTTCAGTCTTTTTCTTTTCAGATCATTTTTCTCCGGAATGCGTGGAACTATCAAGGTTATATTTTACCAAATTTCAGGTCTGGAGTTCTTTTTAATTAAAAACAGATTAAAATTAAAATTTTATGTTTACAAAATTTGAATTTGGAATGTGTTCTCAATTTATATTCTAAAGATTTTGCAATGAGATTGATTATTAATTTCGGTCCTAAGTAAAACCAATCAAAAGACCGTTTATGCGTAATACTTTGTACTCGCAAGGGGATCAAAAGTTTACAAATCAAAACACGGAATTTCTTATAACAGAGGAAAGAAAAGAAATAGAAAAGATACGAAAACCGTAAATTTATAGTTGCGCCTTAAAAGATATAGTTTGCAGTTGGTAATCTGACCATCAGATATATCGATGAATGGAGGTGCACGGAAAGCATACGAAGGAAGGCAGTGCTGTTTAAAAAGCTAGTTTATACAATTCTTTGTTGTTAAATCCATTGTGGTTTGTGAGATGATAATTAAATTCTTGTCGCGTGTGTCACTCGTACAATGATCGGTTCCTTCCGTTAGTTCGGCGACATCGAGGCGACCGGTTCCAATTGTCATCTCTTGCGACCATGAATTTAGTGCCAATTTTATTAAATTTTGTTTAAATCCTAAAAGAAATAACTGATATTTTTATAGAGGTAATAATTTATTGCTACGGGACCTCTTTTCAACTGTCACATTAAGATCTTCCATTTCTTCTTTCACCAGAACCTAGAATTCATATTGAAACTATTGAAGGCACTTGATTCATTGAAGTATTTAATCCTCCTGTCATTATGGATATAAAAAAAATTCAATTACTTCTAATGATAATAATTTCCTCGTATATTTTTTTTCTCCTTATCGACATAAATAAACATCTATTGCAGGATGTATTAAGGACAAAGAACGTTGAAAAGTCCAAAATGTACTATTATATTTTTGTATGAAATATCAATAAAGTAAAAATGTCATATTTCATTGACAGTTCTGCGAACATGTGTCGTGTAAAATATGTTTTATTATTAAATTTTGACTTGTCTCTACTTGTAGATAAAAAAAAGATACTCCAATTAACAATAGATATATTTAATTTTGGTTTTACCCGGTTCTATTAGTAATTAAAAAGTAGTTAAGAAATAATTGCTGACCTTGAGCAACCAAGGACAATAAAATGAAAACTTTAATACATTTCGCGAAACCAAATACATTAATGATATTATTATATATATTATGAAAATATAATTTTCAAAAAATACTCAAAAGTAAATATCAATTAATAAAAATAAAATAAATTAATTAGCTTTTGTTGTTCAATCCCCTAAAGCTTGATTGCCGAACAAAATAAATAAATAAGTAACCTTTAATTAGGGTTTACAAAGATAAATAAACAATTAACTTTTCCATTTAGAGTTTTTTATTATCTTAAGATAAGAAAAGGCACAGGATAAGCATTTTATTTCTTGGATTGATACGATGTAATGTTTAATTAACTTATTTTCACTTGTATTAAAAAAAAGGAAGAAAATAATTTTTTTGCAGATTAGTAATTACAAAAAGGATAAGATATTCAAATACTAGTTTCTGTTCTGGTCCTGGGAAAATGAAGGAAGAAAAAGTTATATCAATTTAGAATCTTTCATATTCACTATTTTATTATGATTTATAAGAGTTGAAAAGTCTATTAGAATTGCTAATAAATTCCTTCCGGTGTGGAAAGAAATTTTCACACGAAAACTATTAATACAATTTTGGGGTCTGAGCTAAAGAATTGATATCACCAGGGTGGTTTTTTTAGACGGGTCAGTAAGGACCTTAACGTTTCTAAAACGTTCCTAGGAGGCCATCCGTAACTTTTTAAGATATTCTGAACTGCATTCACAGATTTTTGAGAAAATGTAATTAATAAATTGGTCAAAATGTTCGCCGTTTTCTACGTAAGTTCATTCGTTTTTGTACTGAGCAAGTAGCAACAGATAATTAAGACAATTATGGATATTATTTAAAATCCTCGTTAATGCCCCTTTCAGCTCCTGAAAACTGTCGTAAATCACAAAATTAATTGAGAGGTGTTAGATCGGGCTGCGAGTTGGCCACTTAATTGGACTACGTGTTTCTATACACTGTGTCCCGAATTGTCTATTCAAATTTCCCATAGAGTCTTTTGATCCCCATACGAAGTAGGATCGATAGACATAAAAATGTTTTTTTTTGGTTTTTAGCGCTGACCTTACATTTCCCCATCTAAAAAACCACCATGTATATTTTAATAAATATTTTTTTAAATAACAATAAAAGAAAAATATTGTTATATTAAATCGAAGAATATTAAAAGAACATTGAGACATTTCTGCGAGAAAGTTAATGGATATATGTTATTCCTTTGATGTATCATTCTTTTGTATTAAAATTTTCTGTATATTTGATTGACATTTATATTAAAATTGTCGATTCAGTTTAGTCATCTCTTCTGTTATTGTTATTGCACTTTTCTCTTTTTTTATATATGACAAAAAGTTTAATAATATCAATCAGTGCTGGTGGTTTAATAATATCATTTGGTGCTGAAATATTAGGTTACTTAATTGAATTTTGAAAATTGGTGATAAATTATTGATTTTGAATTTGAACTTTATCCCTTTTAATTGGATGACGTTTAAAACCAATATTTTGACAATAACTTCTTTCCTACCTATTTTACGACGAAAATAGTAAGAAATAGATGAATGACTGGACAAATAAGTGCTATTAGAAATCATTGATTTTGTGAGATGATGATTAATGTTAAAAAAACATAATAGCAGAACAAAATACCTGTATATTAAATAGATTAATGCCTTCACAAAATGTTTGTTTAATCTATAATGTCAGTAGGTTATTAGGTCTCTGTTAATAGTGAGATGAACAATGTCGTTAAACAATCACACCAAGATGAGACGGAAGATTAGAGTAACAGTATAATTCCGATTATGATTCATTACTTTATCTAGCTGTCAAGAGTACGAGACAAAATTTAAATACAATTGGCTCTTGAGTTCTACTATTCCTCTTTTATATATTGTCCTATATTGAATTAAATTATTGTATCCTTAACTTTATAACGTCGTGGACGTTGCATGCACTGCTGGGCATATTTTTTAAATTTATTTGATATATTTTTGGTGAACTGCTTCGCTTGAATTAATGACAATGCTCATCATCGACCAGATAAAATTGGTGAGGGTGTCAGAATTACTATTAATAGTAGTTATGGCATTTACAATTGAAGTTTATATTCTATATTGTTATAAATAGAGCTAAGTAAAACAAGATTTAGTAAAACTAGTTTTTGAAAGAAAAAATTGAAAACACCAAAAGAACAAGAAAAATGTTTCTTTAATCATTTTAATATACTTTTCCCTTGAATGTCCTTGAAGGTATATAAGGTGTGTGATAATGAATCTTGTCGTACTGAGGCTAGTCTTATTTTAATACTTTTACTATACTTCTGGACTCACCAGAAATGATCTAAGACAGCATTTTGTATTTCTATTTTTTTTTACCTCAAACCTCAGTTAGGAGGAAAGTATATACCAAGAAAGTGCACCATTTTAAATCCACGTATTTAGTATATATTATAAGATAAATCATGTAAACAAGTTCAACATGTTGTCCCATAAACACCACCACTAGGTCATCAGACTTGTTTTATTTTTACTCGATGTTTTCTCTCAATAAAGTAAACGATAAAATTAGCATTAACCACTTAGCGCCAATCTTGACTAAAATTTTTGAAAAGCACTTAATAAAATTAAGTGCTATTTTTCTATCGAAGTATATCGAAGAATTTTTTGTTCCTAGGTAATCTGTTCCTTAAAAAATTTGAAAAACTTTTGGCGTGCTTCACATTGCATTTTTCTAGAACTTTTATTCCACGCACGATCAACTTATGGAATGATTCAAGATCCACCTTAAAGGCTGGCAACGCTCCTGTTACTCCCCAATTGTTGCAGGAGTCCGTGGGCAGCGGTGATTACTTAACACCAGGTAACCCGACTGCTCGTTTGCCTTCCTATTTAATTAAAAAAATGGTATTTGATTGTGCTGATGTTCGACATACTTATGTAAATACTATGACAATGCGATATTATGGTACACCTAAGCTGATCTGATAATGTAGCCAGAATGTACGGACTATTTTTTCCAATACCAAGTGGTAGGACAGTTGAATTACAGCTAATATCTTTTGTAATCGTAACTAATAAAATTCAGAAACAGCGTTATCGTCACTATAGCTAAGAACTAGATACTTGTTGTAGTCTTATGTCTACATATGTTTATACAAACGCAAAACGATTCGTATCTCGCGATACAAACAAAAAGTATATCATTTGTGAGATCTGCAGAACAATTATTATAAAATCAGGCTTTAAATCTTATTGTTCCACGTAGATATTAAATAGTACCTGGGATGTAGGTTACAATGATAGCAAATATATAGTTACAAATTTTCCGGGAATATAACTAACATAGATTATTAAATTTACATATAATTATTAAGTGGTATGTCAGATTTATTAATAGCAATTAAATACTAAATTAAAAATAATGATAAAAGACATATTTTGAAATCAAAACCTTATTTAAATACAATATTGGGTGCAGAGCTGTACAGCTCTTTCTGAGATGCAGTTACACATATGTACAAAAATTGTTCGTTTGAAGTTATTTGATTACATAGACGAGATATATAAAAGTTTTACATTTTATTTCTAACGTATGAGAGTTGTAAGAGCATTCCGTTTATCTAGATTTAATTCCATGCGGGTTGTGTTGCAGATATAATATGGCTCTACTTTATTACTATTACGGGATGTTTTCTTTAATATTATCTACTTTAGACTGTACGAATAATATACTATTGCTTTAACCAGTGTTCTTAGTTCTCCTAAGGTATGAAATATACTTATAAATTTTACATTTTTATTAGAGATAATTTACTTTTTTATAAAATATAAAATTCGTTTATGGTGTTTATTTTATGCATTGCATAGATTGATAGTATAATATATCAGTTAAATAAAATAATTTAATTCTTTCTTTTGTAAAAAAGCAAAATAACACTTATTTAATATAATAGTGTCTTTACAAGCTTACAACTATGGAAGTATCTTATTAACGCATACAGATTTATTATGTGAACATTAAATAATGTTATCTTAATATTTTTAAGTTATTGTGGATTACCGTTAAAATTAATGGTTTGCAGTTTTGACAATGATCGTTGTCTCTTATTTATTTTATTTTTTTATGACAGATAAGGGACAAACAAGCAGACGATCTACCTGATAGAAAGTGGCCACCGTCGCCCATGGACATAGACAAAACTAGAGGGTATCTCTTGTTCTGTCGATGCGTTGCTGCCAGAGTGAAGCCGAAGATAGAGTGAAGAGGGGTAGCGAAGAAAAGACTGCTGTGATTTTAATGGACCCCGAGCAAGAACCCGGTGTTCATTGGAACCGCAGCAGTAATGGGATGGAAGAGGTAGAGGTAGATCTAGCCCACAAGCGGCTCGATTGGAACGAGTCGGAGACACTTGGCGGTCGTATTCGCATGCTAATGGTCGCAAGCCAGTCGGGGAACAGATCCCCTACTACCAAGGTGGTGCTGGGTTACTCGGCTCTTACGAGATGCTCTCCCAGCGGCAGAGGGGAATTGAATTCTAACCCGTCCCCTCACGGGACAATGTCTTAGTAATTTAGTTTCTTCAGAATACGTTTGTTTACTTTTTAAATACCATAAATTTAACAATAAAATAAATGTAATACGAAAAGCTCAATGAGCTAATAAAAGTATTTTCTTAGTGGGACAGTTAAGCGTTAATACATACTGGTTTATAAACCGTTAACTGACCAGATAAGAGAGTTGCAGTTTTCGGGATTGTCTCCATACCTTTATCAATCATTTGAATACAGGGTGGTAATCTGATAGATTTTACCAACATTAATAAACTTTTAGATTGGACCAATGAAGAGGTCGTATCTTTATTAGTATTATGTAAAAATTGTGACACACGATATTCTAAAACTAGAGAAAGAAGCATCATCAATGGTTTTGGCAGAAAATTCAAGTACTTATTTTGAAATTTTCATACAAAAAATATCAACCAAAGATTTTCTCAGTAGATTTCCACAAACATTCTTTCATACAAAAAAGTCATCTTCATCTACGCTGCTGTATTCAAGTAATAACGCAAAAAAAATTAATATATAAAAAAAATATTAATGATTACAAAAATTATGCTCAGAAGAATGTTGTTATGTTTTTCTTTGTAAAAAGTTCATTATCTAGTACTTAATAGGACTACAGAGTACTTATGAAGACAATTCAGACAAGCGCAAACTCGCTGAAGTTGTGTTGTCTTTTTACTGAGTTTCCATTTCCATATTTCGATTCCATCTTCAGATCCGCTCTACAACAAAATAATATTATCATCCCATTTACATTTTCAGCTTAGGAAATAGTGTAGTAACCTGAAGTATCTGTTTTTTGCTTGTAATAACTATGTAGAGTTACTTAATATTCCAATTTGAAGTAAAAACTTTCATTTTAAATAATGAAAATGCACTGAAAATCAACCTCATGCCACTCTATCCTATATAGAGCAATTCAACCAAGGATTTATCATGCACATAAATTTTGGTCAACCGGCAAACCTAAAACCAATAAACTGCAAATTGAATTGAACTGCATCATACACATTATCTTTATTATTTGAAGTACAATATATTATACTTCTTAGAATAAGTTACGTTTTTCTTACAGATAAGATAAGGGAAGTGTTCCAGCTGATGGTTTGAGGACGATTCCGTAATCATAGTGAAGAGACTTTTCCTTGTCTACGTAATCATCAATTATATTTATTTTATTAATAATTTAATAAAAAAAATTAACTTATGTGTACAATAATTTATAATTAAACACCAATAGATGTAAACTTAATCATATTTTTTTTTATTTTTTCTATTCTTATTTTCATCACTCACAAATATTACAGTACGTAATTAAAAACGGTGTTCGATGTTGATGATGCAGATCTATTTGAAAATTGGTTTTGTTTCATTTAAATCAGATGTCAGAAAAAAGTTATTCTCATCTTAAAATGTTGTAGTCCTTGTGTCTTCTCTTCGCAAAGGGTTAATGCTAAATATCTCCCCTTTAGTGCCATCTTGTGATTAATTAGAATTCTGTAAATATTATAAAACATAAATACATAATATTAACATTACTTAAGTTATTTTTTAAAACTATATACTGTATAATACACAATAGAGTCTGTCTGACTGACATTAGCCATGTAAAACAATTAAAACTTTATAGTATTAGTTTAAGACCCATTTCTTGTTATTTTATGACTAAAAAACGTATTAGTGATTAATATTTGAATTGAATAATTTCCTATTTGTAACCAAAAAAGTGTCACACCCTCTACATCGTCACCAGATGCGCACGCGCATAAAAACAAGGTGCAGCGCGGAATCGTCGCAATCGCACGCACGACGCCGCGCAGAAAGCCGTAGCCGTGAGTATCTCATGATACACATACACACGTGTTTATATTATTGTATATATGTACTTATATAGTGAAAACACATGTGACAGTGCGTTTAGTACAATAACATTTTTTTAATCAGTGAGTACGGAATTAAAAAAATCGTTTATATCTACTATTTATTTGTAATTTTTGGTCTTGAATCATGTGTAAGAAAATTAAACTATGAAATTATAGAAAAATTAATGACAAAAATCTCAGTTCGTGCGATATACGAATTTAAAAAAAAATTCTAATAATGTTTAAAACTCATTTTTAAATTACACTTATAATAAATAATATAAATATGATTAAAATTATTTAAATATAACTTAAAGTTTTAAAGAAATTCATTATAAAAATCTGTTTTTTTTAAAATTAATTTATAAATTTTAATACTCATCAAAGATATGCTAGTGAGTTAAAAATCTAAAACTTTTGTTTTCTATTTTATAATAATTCATTCATTCATTAGTGTTACCATACATTAATATTTTTAACCAAGTCCAAGTAATATTTTTAACATTATTAGGAGCTAGAAGATACCTTTGAAGTCAAGGACATCTTGTCTAAATTCTATAATTAAAAATACAAGTTCATTAAATGGCAGAATGTCAATTTTAATGTTAACTTGCTTTAGCCACAAAATTAGTCATATATATAACCTTTTGAAATAATTTAAAGTACATATATCAAATAATAAAGAAAATATTATGTTTAGTAGTCACGCTGACGTATGAAATTAAGCGTCACGCACAAATGTCACGCGAAATATCAATTACATTGCTTTATCTTTCTCTACCATATTTGCAATAACTTTATTAATACGTTAATTCTATAAAAACAATAACTGAAAATATATTAATAGTGAAAATATAGTTATTACTCACGAGATATTTATTTTAAAGAAAGTAATCATTCTTAATAAAAGCTACATATAACTACAACACAATTTTCTATAAAATAGATATTATGTAGGTAATTACAATTTAACTGAAGACCTCTTTTTTTTCTGAAAACGGTTAAAAATAATACAAATTTAATACTTCTTTCCATCCAAAAGTAGATACATACCATTACAATTTTCTTTTTTAACTTTTGAATTGGATATAGGCAGGCCTCTTTTTGGGGGCGCGCTAATTAATTCTCGAAAGTTGCAAGTCCATATTTTTTTTCAAAATTCTTTCATTTTTTCAGTTTTTATGGTTGGCACAAATCTGTTCTTTCCTTTGGTTGTTAAGGTTGTAAAGACCATCGCAGTTTTAACTAAATAAAAATCAAATATTGTACTATAAGTTTATTTCGTATATATATTTATTATTAGTTATTTTGATTATAGTTGATTATTTAGACAGATTTTAATAAACTACGTATAAGATTTTTTCATCGATAATAATGATAAAATAAAACAGTAAAAACAGTAATTTGAAAATATGGCTCACCTCGAACTTTCCCGAACATTTGAAAAATGTTGCCACAGTAAAAAAAATTCACAACGAAACCTTTTCCATTGAAATATATTTTAAATCTGTTGATTGCTCGTGGAGGAACTTTTAAGGTAATTTCTGCTAACTGGGAACCTAAAATCATTTACATAGAAATCAGGCGTACAAACCAACACTCCAGAGCTTATCTTTATATGGTTCAGACGTTTTGTGTTAATTCACAAAGACTTGGGGTGTAATTAAAACGCAAATCTCCCCCATAATTGTACGTGTTCGCGTCCTCGCGTTAAAATTATTAATCGTAGGCATTAGTTAAATAAGATCACTGGTGTAAATACATTTACGTTTACGTTCACGATAATCTGGTTAGGAGAAGTGCGTGTTTTAATTGTTTAATATTTAATTTAATTATTTACTTATAGTCGAGCTTACGTAAAAGGAAAACAAAGGCTAGTTCAGTTTAAGGAGCTTTTTATTTATTTTTTCCTTTTCGACTAGCTTTTATTTAATTTTACTTAGTTTAGCTTTATAAATTTTACATGTAACGTTAATATTATAAGCCAACTGGCGATGGAGCTAGTGGGCAGTAAAAAAACGACGCAACCTCCTCGTATTTTATTTATTTTTATATATTTTTTAAAATTTACATTTAATAATAGCTTTGTTTTAAAACATATAAATAATGTTCTGTTATGAATTCATTTAAAAATGAGTATTGGTTGAATTAATGTAAAAATGAGTATTGGTAATTTTGGTTGAAAGAGAAACTACTATTGTCTCCCAAATAAATCGGGGAACTCCACAAAATGAAATACGAAATCGTGAAAATAACAATGATTTTTTAAATTGCAATATAACATAATAATTGTAAAATTACTATTTATTACGAAGAATTCCAGTACAGGGCATGTTTATTTTTCAATATTTAACATATCTCAGCGATAATACCTATTATTTACAGAGTGGGTGAATGGTAGTAAAAGTTCGAAGTTCACGATGATCAATCTTAGGTTATACAAGAAAATCCTAACATTTACAGTTATCCTAGCTTTTACAGTAACATTTGTATTCTGTTTATAAACAAATCCAATTACAATGTTACAATTAAATAAGGCATCTATGAACCAATATATTGTCATAGTTTCACTTTCGGGCAGCGACCTCGGAGACAAAGGATATCGACAGTTCAACTTATCTGATTGATATTCACACCATGCTTCGCTATAACAATACAGACCCTTGGTGCATTTCTATGACGATGTACTTGCGTTTTCTCAGGACTCCGCTTACTTATAACTATATCTACACGTAAAAAAAAATAGTTTATAAATACATAGAAAATATTTAAGAAATCTGAATCCCCTTAAGGGTCTTTATATCATTAATACAAACCAAAACGAACAACTTTTAAAAGTTTTATTTGTCTGTCTGTACATAGTATGTTTGTCCGCACATCGCGTTTAACATTTAATGAAATTGAATACGGTTTTCATAGATGTATTGTTGTACGTTACCATATAAACTTTGTTTTAAATAAATTGTATTTCAAGAAAGAAACTTGTTTTAGCCCAGCAAAGTTGGGTCGGGTCGACTAAGTAATTAACAATAAAAGACAAAGAAACAAAGTTATGCACGAAACTTTACATTTTATTCAAACTTTTACTAGCATTCGATAACTAATAAGTACTGGTAAAGTACTAATGTACTCATATATGCGTATATCCAAATATTCCAAGTTACGCTTTAGTAGACATTTTCTTGAACTTTAATGTTTAGTGCCTTACAGTACCGTAGTTTTGTTGTAATTACAATTTTCCGTTAACATCCATATATTTTGACTATTCTATTTTTTATTATTCAAATAAGCTACTGGGAGTTTGATATCGCCCATATTTTGATTTCATTTCTCGCAATTGAATTCATTTTTCAGTATTCGAACTGTATATTCTGAGGTGAATACTAATATAAGTAATATCTGTGATCACAGAATATGGCAATGACCTTATGTATTTGAGTAAAGAGCACAAAATCATAAAATTTTAAGACATAGGTAAATAGAAGCTATATTTATAACATCTTCATTAAAAATACTTGCAGCAATTGGGCTATAAATCCTAATAAGAAAACAAGGAACAAGCAGTTAATTTTGTCCTCCTACGAGTTGGATAGATAACTTATAAATATTTTATGTGAGTAAACTTCTAAATGTTTTCATTAAAATATGGCATATTTATTTATTTATGAATTAAAAAGGTAAAAAACCCAGTTATAGACAGTTCAAGAGCTGACTTTTTTGATAAATTAAATTGTTTTAATATAATCAACACTGCACACGTCAGTAATACGCTTCGGCAAAGTTACCAGACAAAACCTCTCTTAAATTCTTCTAAATTTTCTGGTTCATCATCACGACCCTTCAATGGCCCACTGCTGAGCCGGGTCTCCTCCTCAGAATGAGGAGGGTATTAGGCCATAGTCCACCACGCTGGCCCAGTGCGGGTTGGCAGACTTCACACACCTTTGAGATTTATTTTTTGGGAACTCTCAGGAGTGCAGGTTTCTTCACGAAGTTTTCCTTCACCGTTAAAGCAAGTGATATTTAATTGCTTAAAACACACATAACTCAGAGTCAGAGGTGTGTGCCCAGGATCGGGGCCATCACTGCTTTTAAATTTTTTAGTTAACCCATCAAAAAAATACATTCTAGTTTAAACATATCAATGATAAGTTTACAGGTAAACTGTTTTCATGATATGGTCAAGTAGAAAATTTAACAATTCGTTAATACAAGCTTCTAAAATAATTTTTACAATAACACGAGTATGACTGGCTGGTCTGACTTTGTTACGCCATTTGTATCATATTGATGGAATAAAACATTAAATATAGGGGGTCCTAAAAATAAATACAATATTATGCAATTAATGAAACAATTGCTATCTTTTCCTCCAATTATTAGTTCCTTGTCCTTTACTGGTGCTAATCTATGCATTTAATATAGCAAACAAATAATAAATTATACTATAAACTAACTAACTATAAACAAATATAAAGAAAACTTATAAGAATACGTCTTATATTTCTAAAATAAAATCTGATTAATGGAGTCGATAGCAAATAAAGTTCTAACGACGAACGTCTCCTTAACTTCAATAGAGGAATAAAACCGCAGGCAATGCCTCCATCAAAGCATTGAGGTTTCCAATATTCATTTTGCATTTACTTTATTGCTAAAATAAACAAATATCTTATTTTCATATAAATTGAATAACTTTCTTTTAACTATAGAAATCAAAGGTCAATTTTGTTTTGTACCGCAAAAAATAGGTATTTTAAATGAAGCTGTTATATTTCTTGTGGTTTTATGTAAATTCCTAAATCCTTGTTATCTAATATATAGAATTTTCGTGTCGCGGTATTTGTGACCATACTGCTCCAAAAGGCTTGACCGATTTTTATAAAATTTTGTGTGTATATAGGGTAGGTCTGAGAATCGGTTAACATCTATTTTTTATACCCCTAAGTGATAAGGGTGACTCATCCCATTTTTTTTAAATTTATATGGCAAAACATCGTTTGCCGGGTCAGCTAGTATTACTATAAAATAGCAAAACTAAGTAATAAGCATAGATGAAAGAAGAAAAAATTACTAACAAACTTCTTGCAAATATTGGTTCTAAATGGAAACCAATAAAACAATCTCAGAAATTTTATAAAATAATTGTAATTTTATCGAGTATTTCATTCCTAATTCCTTAATAATTCTCCTAGTCAGTTAGTTAATTAGTCTTAAGTAAGAGAGCATTTGAGATGAGAGGAGGAGACCCGGCTCAGCAGTGGGCCATTGAAGGGTCGTGATGATGAAGAGACCTTTTTGTACTATGTTAGACCTTACCTACTACTAGATATTAATTACGGAGTGTCTAGACAAAACGACTTTATAAAGAACCTAAGTACGAAATGAAAAATGTTTGGTTTTCGAAAGTAATAGGTACCAAGTTTTAATAAAATAATTATAATTCATAATCTACAGGTCCATAAGCTATTAAAGAAGAAGTACTTGATATAAATAAAATTAATAATGTATTTTATAACGGGGTGATTCTTGGCGGATAAACACTCTTAGTGAGTCAGGCTTGATTTAGAATACATTTGCATCGCTGATTAAATTTAATGCTTTCAATTCTGATGCTTAACCGGTTTGTTTACTTGACATTAACATTGCTCCCAGTTTAGAAATTATATGCGATCTTCTATAAGTATATTTATGACTTACTTAATTGTGTTAAAATATTTTTAACAAGGTTAAAATAATATTATCGAATAGAGGAGCGAATAGACGCTTTTGTGGTAAATAGGAAAATAAATAAACTTATTGTTATCTAAAGTAGAATCCTCATCCGCTTACAAGTAATCTACAAGTCTCTCTTGCTCTTAAGTACATTATAATGATTAAATTAATTTGTAGGTTTAGTCAAGATATAACTTATCCGTTGACACTATTTTAATTACATATTTCTTAAGTTTAATGATAATGTTCTTGTTTATAAAATTAACAAAAATTACAGTAAAATAAGTATTATATTATTAAATCACCTCCACTGACTGAAACTCTAATACAGTAACCGAGTATCGATACCCACACGACATCGATTTAGAATAATCGATATTAGCTTGTATAATTAGATTTTTTATATAAAATAAATGATAGATAAAATATATACTATAACGTACTTTAAAAAAGTTTAATACTCGATTCTTTATTATATCTGATATCGACAGAATGGTATCGAGCGAAAGCCGTTTTACGAGATTGTTATAATTGTCAATATATTAATATTGTCACGCAGTTCCCAAGTTAGAAATGAACTAATAGTCCTCAAATGGCTGACCAGATCTTCACAAATTGTAGCTAAGAACTAGATTAGAATTACCTTTCAAACAAATAAAACTTTATCAGAATCGGTACAATACACACGTTAAACTTATAACACCCCGTCGTTATAGCGTCGGAGGTTAATTAGAGTGAAGTTACTCCAATTCTTTCGCTATATTTTCTACCGTTTAAACCAGTATGTTAGTAATGAATACGTTAATTATATTTCTTTATAAGTGCAGTTATTTTCATGCCAGCACAAATGAAGAGTAAATTGCTAATTTTAGTTTTTATGAGAAGCTTTAATGAACATATTTAAAATTTAAAATTTAAAATTACATATTTAAAATTAATTACATAAAGAATTCAACTTAACAATTATTATAAAAGTATTATAATATATATTTTAAACTCAAAATACGCTACGAATATGATCAGTGGCTCGTAAACCGTTAATAATTTGATTAATCAAACAATATATTATCAGTGTATTGATATACACTGATAAATATTACCTATTTGTGTTTACTCTACGTTAACAGTAGTTAATGCTATTTTATTAAAAGCTATTTTAATAAAAATAAAGATATAATTTCTTTGTTTCGTTGGAGAATTCTGATTTCTTGCCTGTTTCTTTGGGATTTACAAATTTTCTTTTGCTTAAACCATGCCTGTAGTGGGCTGAAAAAAAATTAGTCACAGCAATTCTTGAGTTTTAAATGTGTCTGTAGGTTTATCCTGTTTTGTCAAAATATTCAAAAATTGGTTTATCCTTGATATATCTTACGGGATAGTCAATATCTTTATTGTAAATCATTTAAATTAATAAACTAATGTTTGTTTAAATATTTAATCTAATTTATAGACTTGTACAAATTAGAAGTATCTTGTAACATATTGTTTTTATACACAATAGTGACTGGAGCAGGTCAGTGGGTGTACATATGTGGAGTATACCGGAGTACCGTTAACGAGATGTTTCCGTTATACTGGTACTAAATCTTTCTTTAAAGTAATAGCTACTTGTCAGGGATAATTCCCAGATACTAATTTTACCTGGATGAGTTTCCTCATCAAATTGTTCTTGTGAAATAACAAGATTAGATTTTTATATAAGATTCTAAAATGCAACTAAGGTTCAGTTTATAAATATCATAAGTTGGTATCCCAGAATTAAAAAGAAAACGTGGATAGCATTATAAAGTATTAAGAGTTGTTATTTGGATATAGTAAATACAAGAGCGAAATATCTTTGTAATATTTTGTACGTATTACAAAAATTACTCTCGAGCTAAATCATTTGTATAACAGATTATGTAAACAAACATGGCTTTTTGGTTCAAATATGGTTCAATAGTTTTTTTTTATGGTAGAGAAGGTGCAAACGAGCAGATGGTCCACCTGATGGTAAATGGCCACCATCGCCCATGGACATCGGCAAAACAAAAGATACTCTCTGGTTTTGCCGATGCGTTGCATCCTCGAAGATAGAGTGAGGAGGGGGAGTGAATAAAAAAATGCTGCGGTTTCAAGAGCCCAGAGTCCACTGGATCCGCAACATTAATCGGATGGGAGAGGGAGGGAGGTTAGTCTGGCCCACATGCGGCTCGACCGGAACGCGTCTATGACACTTAGCTGTCGGATTCGCAAGCCAGTCGGGAACAGATCCCCTACCATCAAGAAGGTGCTGGGTTACTCGACTTTTACGAGATAAAGAGCTTTCCCAGCGGCAGAGGGGAATTGTATTATACGGGTTATCCGTCCCCACATGGCTTATAAGGTCCCCATACGGTTTATCAACTAATTCAAAATTGTAAAAAATTAAAAATAATAAAATTTTATTTCTTATAACCCTTATTAGTAATAGCTTTAAATCTTTTAAAACAAATTTATTATTTAAAGTTACGTGGAAATACAAAACAATAACTAAACCATTTTATCTATAATCTCGTTTCTATAAATACCTAATAGAAATTCAATTAATTAAATAATCTAAGTAAATTTTTATATTTAAAATAAAGATTATAAAAAGCATTTTCAAAGATCAAAGTAATTCTAAGGGTTTTTATCAGCAAAAAAGAAAAGCGCTGAGTAAGCAGACTAAAGAAATATAATATAAAGAAACTGGTAAAATTTAGGCTTACCTAAATTGCGAAGAGACGGTAAGAGACCTATTAAAAATGATTGATTACCAGAAAATCTAAAAGTATTAAGTTAATGTAGCGAAATATTTCGCGAGTGAAAGGTTATGGTACAATTAGGTTTTTTTATGTAAGGTGTATCGACGTTTTTATGAAAGAACTGTAGATTATTTTATAACATAAAATTTTATTTACAGGTCAGAATGCGAGTAATACTATGCACGTTGGCCGTCCTGGCTGTATTTACTTCAGTGAAATGTAAGTTTTAATTACTTAAACTTATCTTAATAAGTTTACACGTACAACATTATATGAAGTTTGTCGATATATCCTTTAATAAATATATCTTTTTAATTTAGTTTTCCAAACTAACTTGAAACACCTAAAATGATGTAGGTAACAGGACTATATTAGAAAAAAATAGAGTTCAAGATTAAGACTAAGAGGCATCTACATATATAATCAATAAAATTAAAAAAAAAATCATTTCCCTCACTTAAAATGATAGTTGTACATTTTGCTTCACGTTTAAAACAAACTAACAAACAGATAATATTTTGAATGCCACTATTAACGGTTACACAGCACCTACAAAATTTTGTAGTGAATCTAAAACATCCAGGGACCTATTTGAACACAAACAAATTCATCAAACTTTTGCGTGCCTTTTTTCACAGGAGTGAGGTTTAGAACTTAAGGTTAACACACATTCAAAAGAATTATACCTATGTTACTATAGTAGGGGAGATAGCGTTAATTTTCTCAAGTCATTTTACATTTTATACTGGCCGATATTCGTAACAGTAATAGTTATTTATATAAAACATGAGGGATGTGGTCGTCAGTCGGTCTGGTAGTAGGGGAATCGAAAGTTAGAGCATATTGAAATTTTTTGAAAACGAGTCAGTTTTAATTAAAAAATAGTCAGTTTTTTTATAACGTTAGAATTTATAGACTCATAGAATTTTTTAATTTACGAATAGCTTTCGGTGTAGAGTTAATTCTAAAAATTTCCTCGTACTATTTAAAATTGTAATCTTAAGAAATACATAGATTTCATAGGAAATGTGACATTGTTTAACACAACACAGACCTAAAGTATTACGTCTTGATGACTAGAATATTACTCTAGACGTTATACTTTAGACTCAGAGATCCAAAATTACTGCTTAAGTCCTCGCGACGTAATAATAATGATTTCTATCATGTCGGCTTAGTTCTTCAAACGAAATGGTAAAAGGTAGCCAAATAAGTTATTTAGTTAAACATCAAACTATATATATTTCCTAGGAATTGGTACAAATCCTAGGTTACACTAATTACACAGACTAAACTTGTAGTCATTGTCTAGTCGACAGTCCATAATGATCCTTATTAAGCTTGAAGCCAGTGCAAGTAGTCTGTTTGTGACAACTATCTGAGAAAGATATCCCCATTTATTACTTCGTTTTCATAATTCAAGCTCACTGAACATTTCTAATTTATAATAGATATTGGATTTGAATATAATGGATGAATCTTTAGCTTAAATTATGATCAGAGCTAGCACGAATAGCAGCTCAAACTTTGTGTACTGTTTCATAATATAATTTTAAATCAAATTTCATTAGAAGGATTTTCAATGATTATATTATCCATAGGTGTAGTAAAGAAGGTATGGGACCTAGGTGGGTCTGTTAGTTAGTTTATTGTTCGATGATTACTTTTTTCCTTATCACTGCCTCAGCATATAATTCTACTATATTTTCACTTCAAGTACATTAAGCTTTTAAATATTTTATAGAAATTTTGTTTTTTTATTTACGTCAACCACATCTATGTGTACGAAAATTTTTTTATTTGAACTTGTAATTATTTTTTATTCGAATTCTGTAAAAACTTAACGCCCTTTTTATGGGATTATAGTTTTGGACGCCATTAAAGACAAGAGATCTAATATTTGGATGATATGTGTTAGTGAGTGGGTGAGTGAATCAACGCTTGAGTGAGTATTTCAGCCATCAACTCTCTCAACCACATGCATAAGATGGTAAATAGTAGATGAGTTTTTGTGAGAAAATGGGTAATTGCGCGCCAACAAATGGTCAATTTAATTTTGTTAAATGTAATATTATTTTTTTATTAACAGCGGACAGCAAAGCGCGTATAGTATGTTACTTCAGTAATTGGGCGGTGTACCGGCCGGGTGTTGGAAGATATGGGATCGAAGACATACCAATAGACATGTGCACGCACATCATTTACTCCTTCATTGGTGTAACGGAGAGGAGTAACGAAGTTCTTATTATTGATCCTGAGGTAAATAATTATAGAAAAAACTTATCTATATGTATTATTTTAGTTCTGGATCTGATATTAAAACCTCTTTAGAGAGATTATCTCTTTCTCCCTCGGAAAACAAAACTCACTAAAATATCGAAATACTGAGTTTGTTTAGAATATCTTACTTATGAGTTTCTATTATATTTAATAACTACTTACAATACCTAACGTTATGAAACACTAAGTTCTTAAGGTTTCGCTACATATTGTATTCCCAGCTCCTAAATATACTTTGATTTTCCTAAAGCAAGTCTAGAGGTCACATCACATCAAGTTTCGAGTTTAGATCGTAAACTTCTTACTTATCCGTATTGCACTACAAACTTAAGTAATTTGAGGAAATAGGGTTCTCTTTCATTACCTTCCTAGGTGTAAAGTCTATAAGGGGTTTTTATACCTTTATTGCGTATCTAACTCGTAAAAGTAACACTCGTAATTACAGTTTAAAGGTAGTACGGGTACAATGTTAGCAGAATGGCTTTGAGACTGCACTTAACGTTAATTTTATAGAATGCACTGTTTGGAATTGTTATCTGAGAATTACATTTCCTATTTCTAGTGCTGAAAAGTTTTTGATGAAAATTAATGATAAATCCTTAAGTATTTCTTATTATTGATATTACCGTATATTGGAATAGCGTTAAATAATTTGATAACAGTTAGATTTGAATACTAGATACACAATTAACACAACAGTAACCTCATCATTTATTTGGACGGTTGAGAAACCTCCCTTTATTCAGTAAAACTAAGAAATAGATAATATAGAATAAAGATAAGAGATTACGAAATCCATTTTTATAATACTGTATTTAAGAACAGTTAAAGATAAAAAGCATCGTAAAACTATCTGTTCACTTTATTGTTTCTGTCTGCTACGATACGTTCTAGTTTTTAACATTACAAATACCTGAAAGCTTTGTCATCATTTTCTTTATACCATTTCAAAAGATTTAAAATGTAAATTTTATTGATGCGACCATTTTCTTGCCAAATTTTACTGTAATATATTTTATGCAAGTGATATCTTCAAGATCTTGTGCATCTCAAATAGGTGCTTCAAACAATATACCTGTCTTTTATACTAAACTGGAAGCGGTCCGTGACTTTTCGTGTATTTTTTCAGAATTGGGTTTAGATATTTCTTTTATCTCACAAGAATTGTGTTTTATCCCGTTGTTATTGATAAATATTATATCTTATACATTTAACTTTTCATTCTAATTCGTTGCTGTCTCTTTTATAAAAAAACTGTGCTTCTCTATCTATGTGCTATTTAGGAAAAAATATATTATGTGTTAACCTTAATTATAAAATATCTGTTTTTTAAATTACCTTCTAATATTTGACCATCCAAA
The DNA here is from genome assembly GCA_905147385.1 of Limenitis camilla. Lineage (NCBI taxonomy): Eukaryota > Metazoa > Arthropoda > Insecta > Lepidoptera > Nymphalidae > Limenitis > Limenitis camilla. The sequence goes on along the minus strand of LR990245.1, from coordinate 6,888,445 downwards.
TAATAATTTAATCTGAAAAGTTATTGCAAAACTTAATATACTTTATACGACATACTGGAGGAATATTTTCAATATTATAAACAACTCTTCCTATAGTTGGACGTTGACAAGGGCGGGTTCAGTAATTTCACATCGCTCAAGAAAACTCATCCGAACGTCAAGTTTATGGTAGCAGTGGGAGGATGGGCTGAGGGTGGCTCCAAGTACTCACAAATGGTTGCTCAGAAGTCGTCCAGGATGACCTTCGTGAGAAGTGTTGTAGGTGAGTAAATAATGGCATTTTTTAAATTTCCATTTAAAAATTTTAGGGTTTACTAGGTCTTTCTTTTACCACTGTCAATTTTTTCGGGATAAAATATAGTCTATGTCATTCTATACTAATATTATAAAGAAGTAAGATTTGTATTTTTGTATTTTTGTATGTAACGAATAAACATAAAAACTACTGGACTGATTTCAAAAATTCTTTCACCATTAGAAAGCTACATTATCCCTGAGTAACATAGGCTATATTTATTAAAAGAAAAAATTAGAGATCCTCAGGAAATCTCACTAAAACCAACCCAAGGTGCAAAAAAATTAACCATAAAATATCTTTCATCGCATGCGCTGTAAAAAGTATTGATGATAGAACAAAGAAATGTTCTACAATATTATAGAACGTATCAATATCTACAAAAAACTCCGCGAGACCCTATGTCCAACTATTATAGTTATGTCACTATAACTACTTTTTTACATTTTAAAAGTTGATAAAAATGCCAATCAAAATTAGACCATGTTTTCTATAACTTTGTATTAATCCTTATCCAAATAAATTATTTCGTATTCAAGACTGTTTCAATACCTGTAAAATACTTTTTGAATTATTAAAATCGGACATTCCAGTCAAAAGATATTACGAAATAAAAATATCAAGATAAATAAAAAATAATCCCTGACGGGTCGCGGACGCGGTGTGGAGTGCCTCGCAGCGCAGCGAGTAACGCGGCGATAGAGGGAGCGACAGAATGCGGGAGCCAAAATGTTAAAAAAAAATTATCCACCCGTGCGAAGCCGGGACGGGCCCCTAGTACATAATATAGTAATAATTTCAAATCACGTCGTACATAATATAGTAGTAATAATTTCATTCTAAAAATATGTTATTTAAATTCGTCACATTACTGGTAGAGAGGATAAGAATGTAGGTATTTCTTTCATAAATAAGTAGTTTTTTTTAATTTTTTGAAATATAATATTATAAATGTGGTTTTTTTTACTTTTATTTTTTTTAATATTCTCAAAACGCAGACAATATAAAATGGTTTACAAAGGAAGACTTATTCCTATATAGAACTTCTTAAGAAATACTTTATCAAGTGCAAGAAATATAGAAAATAAAAAATAGGGCTAGTAAATTGATTTTTGAAATGAATAAAAGACAGATAAAAGATTACGTAAACTTTATACTTTAAATTTCTGCAACAGATTAAAGATTTCGTACAAAATACTAAAAGTAAACAAAGCTAGTCGTGGTGTCGGAAGAATAGAATTACTCTTGAAGCTGTTAATACGTGGCGGGACTGGAGAATGATGTTCCGCATACTGGCCACGACGTGCGCGGAGAATATTATAGCGATAGCTTGAATTTTATATAAATTTTCCTCCTATTGATATTGACAGTGAATTTGCAAATAAATTATCCTTAACCAATAGGGAAAGCGTGTGTTTAGTTTTAAATTTTTTTTTGCTCGTAGGAGACACCTTAAGGAAACAAAATTCCTCACGCCTAGTCATTGAAAAAACATTTTTTTAATGGAAGTATACTTTGACCATTAAATGATATTCACATTTTACAAAAATATTATACCTATTTGCTAACGATAATTCGATACGTAATGATTCCAACCATTCAACTCCTATCACAAAACTCGTAAAGGGACATTGTCCCAAAAATTTCAAAGCAGAATACTTAGCTGCTAGAATAATAAAATTAGATTACTTTACTTTTATTTGAAAGCAAAACATAAAAGTTGGAAAACGATTCTTTTATTCAATTGTTGTATTGAATACCTTAACGTTATTGAATAAATGGCATTTTGTTTCAAAACGCGCGGTCTATCTGAATGCTATTGTGAAGGCAGCGAGGTATGTGATTAAAATAATGCCTAGAATTTACATTCAGACGTGACTGCGGCCAGACGGGAGCAACGGGAATTTTTATATTCTAGTATATAGAACCTAATATTCGATGAAATGTTTATATGTGAATCTTTCAATCACTAAGCTAAGATAATTAAGAGGGCAGATAGTAACGTATTTCATTACGCACTGCGTACGTTACTATCTGCCCGTATAAAACGTAAATTCGTGTTATCTACCTATCTAAAATACTTAGATATTTATGATTTAACTTACCAAATACTCTTATCATGTCATTTTTAGTTGTTAAGCTAAGAAGTTGGATCTGTATCCAACTTCTTAGCTACTTTGTTACAGCATACAGCAAATATATTTAGTCTAATAAGAATAGTTTCTTCGGTGGTAATTACTAGATTTTTAGTGCATATTAAAGTCGGTAATAATTTTTATTTTTAATTTAATTATTATATGTAGAATTATGCTCAAATGCAAAAATAAATCTTACTTCATCTCTTAGTAAATCTAAGGTGTACCTAACTCCAGAGATACGGTATATAGACTACATTTTATGTAATTTCTTTTAATAATAATTTATAAAGTATTACGAAAAAAAAATCTAATCTAAAAATCTTTCTTAAAGCAATTATAAACAAAGTCATACCAAGTTATGTTGGTCGTGTTGGTTGGCCATATGATTTAGCAATAAGAGCTTTTACAGTCCCATAATAAATACATTTCATTGCCTTGATGATATTTCTAGTGTATTTTATTCTAAGGTGAATCCGCTATTTGGGTTACGAATTGAAATGCCAAACAAATAGGGATATTGTTAAGAAAATCGTACAGTAATAGAAATAAAAATTGTTTTGATTTTTGAGTGTAGATAATGGGATGAAAAAATAGATTTTATGATTAAAGACACGTGTATATAAAAAGGTCAATAACTTGTATAGAATTAATAATATTTTATCTCATGTGTAAAACCATTGTTTTAAGTGTTAGTGAATAGATAAGGCATTAAATGTCTATCCTTCCATCATTATAGGCTTTAATCTTTACATAGAATAAAACAAAGTCGCTTTCCACTATCTGTATGCTTAGATCTTTTAAACTAAGCAACGCATTTTAATGCGATTTTCACCAATAGACAGAGTGATTTAAGAGGATGGTTTATATGTATAAAACATACATATGATAGTAGAGAAAACGTGCGTGGTGCGTGGGAGGGTCGCTAGCATCTAATTAAATTGTTGTTTATAAATATTAATATAAATACGATGTTGTTTGTTTGGGATAATATTTCATAATATACAAATTTTAAAGCATTTCCAAGAAGTTTACCTGAAATGTGAATAATATTATTGTTGAATTTGAATTAATTAATGTATATTTTTTAACATACAACTCAGCAAGAGTTTATATCTGAAATATAAAAGAGTTTCAGAATAAACAACTCGTCAGATTTTACATTTTTTCACATTTATTCTTTAGATCATTAAAGAATAAAATATAATATTCAATTGAAAAGCCCGTGACATTCCCTTAGGAGTCGTGTGCTTCGTGCTCTGTCAATTAAACTTATGCATTTGTTAGTTATTTCGCGAAGTTATTATTTTTTTAAAACGATCTGACTGATTGCTTTTTCTTTGTTATATTTATTTTTTCTTTTGTTCTTTAGTTTATTTGTTTTAATTAAATGTAAATCTTCTTACAAAGTTCTCAGAGAACGAACACAATTGTCTAGGACTCAAGGTGCCCAATTAAAACTATCGATAAAAATATTAAATCGCTATACTGCATAGTAAAATGGAATAATAAAATGCTTTTTATATAGGAAAACAAGTTTGGGGGGCAGTAACACAGGTGTATGTTTAAGAGATTCCTTTATAATGAATAAATACTATGTTCCATTGCTCGATATTAACTGACTCTAACTAAATTAAGTATTTACATGACAACTGACCTGATCTTCAGTGAGAGTAACACTGAACTATATTTTTTACACTTTACAACGATAGTCAGTATTCACTCCCTAAGTGTAGTAAGATAGCAATGTATTATATAACACTCATTATTTCAGATTTCCTAAACAAATATAACTTTGATGGTCTTGATCTGGACTGGGAATATCCTGGAGCTTCAGACCGTGGCGGCTCATTCTCTGACAAGGACAGATTCCTCTACTTCGTCGAGGAGTTAAGGAGGGCTTTCATCAGGGAGAACAAGAACTGGGAACTTACTGCTGCGGTACCTTTAGCTAAATTCAGGCTGAATGAAGGTTATCATGTACCTGAGTTATGCGAGTAAGTTGAAGTTTTAAATGGTTTTATATATTCTTCTTTATTCTAAAAAAAAACTTAATGAATCTTCTGGTAATATTTATAAAAAGAGTTAAGTTTTGTCGAGACCGAGCCTGGCATAAGCTATCTACTAATTAAAAGCCCTAAATCATTCATCCAATTATGATGAAACTTTGATAAGTACTACGTAGCAAGTCGAACAGGTTTGATATTATTTGTTTATGAGAAGCCAAGGTTATCGAGATGCATTTCGAGAGCATAGATCATTAGTAAACAAAATAAAATGAAATATTATTTTTAAAAAACGTGAATCCTGTATAAAGTTATCCTGAAAAAACAGCATGAAGTACGTGTAAATGAATTCCGAGTAATCCCCGAATGCATAAAGTTGAAGAATTATTATTTGAATGGGCAAACTAACCTACAGTAATGTACGTGAAAATTGCGGTTGCAATTTGCCGTGGCTCGTGCTCCACGCTGAATATTTTCCGTTAAATTACGAGGAGGATTTATAAATTTCAACTTGTTAAATAATAATATTGGTTTCAATGGTTTTTGATATGTACATAGGCTATAAACTATTTAAAGGGATATATTATAAACGATTCATTTACATCCTTAAATTTTACATTATGTAAGGACATACTGGTACATTAAGACGTAATAAGTCAATAAAATTTGAACGCGTGTTACCTCTTTTATAGAGGGCTTTACTTATAAAGTTCAAAATTTATAGTTTCTGACTGTACCTAAACATCGCTTAAATCGGAGTTATGAAATACAAATTACATATAAACGTTTAATATTATTTATACCTTCATTGTAATTTTTAGTAGTAAAGTTTTCTCGAATACTTAGAAACCAATAACCAGGTTTCACTGTATGTATATGGAATATTTACCAACGAAAAAAGCAGCAATTTTTAGTGATGAGATAGTACCAAGACTAGTTTATAAATATCGAATTGATTGCTTTTCGATATAAATATATTTTGCCATTTTATAATTTTAGGAATCTAGACGCCATACACGTCATGTCTTACGATTTGCGAGGAAACTGGGCTGGATTTGCTGATGTTCATTCTCCTTTATATAAACGTCCTCACGACCAATGGGCTTATGAAAGCCTTAACGTGGTATGTACTATCAAGTATTAAATCTTTATTAAATAAAGATTTGCTATATAAATAAGTATACTTAATGAGTTGTTATATTTTTAGAACGATGGTCTTGCACTATGGGAAGAAAAGGGATGTCCTTCAAACAAACTCGTAGTAGGCGTTCCTTTCTACGGAAGATCCTTTACATTGTCAGCTGGTAATAACAACTATGGTCTTGGAACTTACATTAACAAAGAAGCTGGAGGTGGTGATCCAGCGCCTTATACTAATGCCACTGGATTCTGGTCATATTATGAGGTATGTTCATGTTCAATGACACTTTATAAATAGACGCATTTGTTTAAAAAAAGATTACTAGCAGTATGGATCACATACTACTAGTATTCCCTTTACCCCTCCTAGTAACCTAAAATCCTTGTGTCAGGAGTGGGCCACTCCAGTAGTCCAATGTCCAACGTCTGAACCACTGAGCTACTGACGCTTCAATATATACTAACACTATACCGACGCGGATTCCGTTTCATAATCATTTCTCTCTCATTCCCATATATAACGTTTATCTTACTTAACTTAAATAAAACACGATAAACATGATTTTGTTATAACATATAAAATATGTTCTATTTACGTATAAAATGAAAGATTTATATTCCACTCACAGTAATCATAAATCGTCTATAAACACAGGAATCCCCAATTTTTAAAGAATATATAATCAAACGATTACCATGAGACCGTATACCGATGTAAAAAAAATAAAATAGGCTTTCAAATACATTTTTAAAGTATATCCAATGTTTTCAAATACCTTTATTATGAAGTTAATGAGCAATACACGCTTACGATGTAATATCCGATTTCTCATTTCCTAGTATATTATGTTACACTTGCATGTTCGGATCGATAAATTCTATTATGTTTGAAGCTTCCGAACTCATAACTTATCGAAACTATACCGTAGTTCTACTGTAGGATTATCTATGCTTTATTATATAATTTTCTGTAATAATAGTTGCATTACTTCGTATAATTTAGAAGCCTCAGATAGAGATCATAATAATTCATATACTGATACATTTTTCTTAAACAAGTCCTATGAAGATTGGTAAAATTACAAAAAAATATATTAATTTAATATTGAATGAACTTAAAATTAACCTTCGTTGTCCTAAATTAAGCACAAAGTTAGTTTTGTAATTAATAATGTCTAGAGACTTGGCATTTATACCACATGAAATAGAAATTAAGAGAATAATAAACAGACAAGGATCGTTTTAAATAATGTTATATGTAATTTGATTACTTGGAATGAAATGTGTGATATATAGAAAAGGAAAATTATAAAACCAAAAAGGTTCCATATTAATTTTAATAGTTATTTTAACACATGATTTACTATTCAGGTATGGAAAATATCAGACATATCAACACATTTGAATTTTCTTATTATATGAAGAAGTCAGATGAAAATGTATAAGAGTATTTGCCTATATATTATAAGGGTATAAATCCCTTTATTAATTTAATTTAAAAGCGTTCAATATTTTTTTCTCAAAATAATTCATCGTGACAAGTACATTTACTTAATGCTTCGTTCATTCTCTTGTACTGAATAAATAAAGTTTTCTTCACTTCAATTAGGACTGTCTTAGTTTTTTATAAGATTAATGATGAAACGGATCTCATCTAGAATCTCACTTTTCATGGTAAGAAGAGCGTAACGTCTTCAGTTCATTGTTGAACGTCAAAGAAATAATGAATTAAAGAAATATTCAAAATATTCTAATAGTAATCCTTGTACTATAGATTTCAGCAATTTTATATTCTATATCTTAGAAAAGTTGCTATATAAATATAGTTATAATAATGATTACGAGGATAAATAAATGAAATTTAATTACAGTCAAAACCTTATTTTTATAAAAATAATCATGGTGAGTTAAAGTAATGCTAGTTATAAGGATGTGCTACAAAATTTTAGGATTTGCATTTATTTTATTTCAATTTTTATTAGTAAGAAGCATTACTTGAATAGCTTTTTCTAACAAAATACATAATTCTTATATACAGCGTGTCAATCATTATTATTTGGCGTTAACGATCCTAAGACTCAAACATATCAAAGTCAAGGAAAATTTGTAATCCATTATTCAGAGTAGATAAATTATTTTTTCACGTGAAAATCCATAAGAGATTTTCTTAGTTTTATTCCTCCATGATTCTTTATTAAAAATATAAGAAGCAGGTGCCGCGAACCGGGGAGAGTACGACGTAAATGCGTTTGAACATTAAGATTAATATTTAACTACTCGTACCACTTATTTTGAAGTATTTGCGGAGTTTTGTAGTAAATAAGTTATTTAAAAATAAATTTATTGGAAATTCTTCGTTCTGACGCAAACTGTTTCATGTAATTGAATTGAAATACAGTTACCGCACTTAAGATCTTGTGATTGCTTCCTATAATTGAAGTTCTGTAGAACAAATACAAGAACTGCAATACCTTACTAATATACTTACATAAGAACTAATGTTTTTTGAAGACATCTTTGAACACATTCAACAGAAAACAATAATAAAAAGTTTTTTTAGGGCTAAATTAAGATAAATTGCAAATATTATTAATAGTATTCTGTTTTAGCATATATAAATGCAATAATAGGAATTGGTTTTGTGTTAAATCACAAGTTAATTATATTAAATACCTCTACTTGCTTCCCTGAGAGAACAGTAGGTTTTAAAAATCAGATTGTGAATCTAAATAATCAAAACCATCCAAAGACTCCCCAATTGATACAAAAACTTACATATAAAATTTCGAAATTTTGACTTTTATAGATTTGCATGGATGTCGACAAACCAGAATCCGGTTGGACTAAGAAATGGGACGACCATGGCAAATGCCCCTACGCATATAAGGGAACACAATGGGTTGGCTACGAAGACCCCAAAAGTATTGAAATCAAGATGAATTGGATCAAAGAGAAAGGGTACTTGGGCGCTATGACCTGGGCGATAGATATGGATGACTTTAGAGGTCTCTGTGGGGAAGTTAACCCCCTGACAAAGTTGATGTACAAACACATGAGTTCTTATAGAGTTCCACCTCCACGTACTGGCAGTGCTACTCCTACTGTAAGTATTAATTATATATGTAAAAAAATAAGTCTCTGAATAATACTAAGAAACTCCTAAGCATTTTTAAAATTAAAGTTTCATAATAGGACATTTTTATCATTCCTAAAGGATAGAAAAGGAAATATATCAAATAGTGAATAAGAAATTAATGAGTTTAACAATTTCTTAAGAAAGTTTTGTAAGTTAACTTGTAATATTCTCATTTTATAACCAAAACTTTTGAAAGGACGACATGATGGTTTTCCATATTATCAAAAATTCTTAGACTAAAAATTGCTTGATGGAAAACTTTAATACAAAACTTGGGCCATTCACCTTCTCAAGAAGTTTTAGTTAATTTTAGCTTTATAAAACTTTGTCTTCTGAAATGCAAACTTCATTAAAGCATAGATCTTAATTAAATGGAAATTATTGACGTCGTTTATATCTTATTGAATCAAGAAAATTTAAAATTTTTACATTCAAAGGTTAAAAGGGCTTAATTGTTCTTTGAACTGTCTATATCAAAATCTCAGTGAAATAATATAAATCGACTATCTATTACATTAAAGTCAAAAAAATCGTATTTGATACCTAATTCGTCAAATCAATGTCTTTTTTACATTAAAATCAAATCAATAAAATATCTATAACACTAGATTCGTCAAATTTCAATGACACTACGAATGAACTTGAATGCCTGAAAATGTTGAACAAAAATCAAATATGTGTTTTTTTATATTCCAAACAAAAATGAAACTTTATTTATCAACCGAATATTTGTCTGTTCATGACCTTAATAACGGTCTTAAGAAGTACGAATGTTATTGGTAAAGTTAACTTGTTAAGACTTGGATTTGTTATTCTGGTCGAACTTTTCTAAGCTATTAGTATAATCCGTTGACGTCCTGTATTCATTAGACTAAGTTTTTCTTTCGCAAATATTTATTATGAACTTGTTTTTGAAGGAAATATGGGACAAAATCAAAATCCTATTAATATAAACGAAGAACTGTATAGATAACACGTATAAAATTGACTGCGATCTGAATAAGATTAAATTAATTTTCATTTAAAAGTTAAACCTTTTGAGTGTGTTTCACTTTCTGAGTAAAAGTCAAAGTTCGAAATTACTCATACTTTGGAAATTGTTTCAAATTAGACATAAAAGGTTAAGGCAAATCATCTTAACGATTTCTTCCTTTTAGCCTGATTGGGCCAAACCTCCTTCGACGCCATCAGATCCCTCAGAGGGGGCACCAATCCCAACAACAACAACTGTTGCAACACCCACAGCTGCGCCGACTACAACAAGAAAACCAACCACAACAACAACAACTACTACTACTACTAAAGCTCCAGACTCTAATGAGTCATCTGAACCTGAAGTTGAACAGCCACCAGCGGTAAGATCTTAAAAAGAAACTTTTAACTGAAAGTCTTTTTTATTTGATTTTGAAAGTTTCATAATTTAAAAATCAACATTAAAACACAAATTCTAGTTTTTAGTATTTATTCTGAATTTTTAATAGCATTATTAATATCATTACAATGTAATATTTTTTATAACAAGCGCTTTTCAAAAATTACGTTACACAAAAAAAAAATTAAAAACTTCAACAATAAGGAATAATATAAATATTATTAAAGGCAAGGTATTGGTATTAATAATTTTTAAGAGTTATATGAAGATTAAAAAAAAATAATTATTATAGTAAATAGTTAAATAAAACTAACAATATTTTATAGGAAAATGAAGTCGACTCGCCGGAAGTATGCAGCTCCAACGAAGACTATATCCCTGATAAAAAGAACTGTGATAAGGTTAGATCACTGTGAAATATTTTTGATTTCTATATATAAATAACTAGCCAACCCGCGTCACTTTGTCTGCGTCATAAGAGTGAGAGATAGGGTTGGAGAGGACGGGGCATAGACATCTATTATATCCATCCAAAAGGAGCTAAAACTATTTTTATATATATTCATATAAATTTTTCCCATTTTTGCAACACTTTCATTGATGCTCCAATCCTATGGGTCGTAGCATAACATTCTACAACCTATAGATTTTCTTGATAAATGGGTTATCAAATATTAAAACAGTTTCCTAGTTTATAGTATAAATAAAGATTAGTTAAATTAATTTATTGACAATTATAGTATTATCTTAAAATAATTCTAGATCATATCGTTAAGAGAATATAAATCATGCTTTAAATAATGGGTATCATCATCCAATGCATTTGCTGAACCATTAGTGCACGTGGATTTAAAGATATTAGGCTAGGTTTACATTAGTTTAAGAATATAACTTACCTAATTTAATTTATTATGAAAAATATTACTAATATCCAGACAGTCATAAAATACTGTCTAAACTATAAGAATCAGTAAATCAAAAATTGGGATGCTAAATTTGTACATTCAATCACCCTTCCACTAAACCTTTTATTCATTCTTACGAACTCTATGAAATATGCAATTCTAGATCTCACGTACTTCTTTTAGGATAAATATTATCCTATAAATTATTAAAGCTTACAAATCTATGTGTAAAATTTCATTCAAACCACTGAGCCATTTTTGGATAATTTATTAAAAAAATTTCATACCTAAAAACTTTTATATGTAATATTAGAAGGATAATCTTTGCATTAAACTTCAGCTGAAAATTTATTAACATTTTATTAAGCTTAATAATAGCTAGATTATATCTATTTTAGCCCAATTTTTCCATATTAGTTTTATTTAAATACACCTTTATATGCATGGAAATGATAGGTGGCACGCCATCTTTATTGCTTTTACTACGCTATCTAACTTACAGGAGATTAGATTTATAACAAGATATTTGAATATTTAACACTCTTTCAGTATATATTAGATTTAGTAATATATCTAGAATGATAATTTTCAAAAAATCTTCTATCTTATCCATTTTTTCTTGAGGTATGATCATGATAGCTTTTTAATTTAATGTGTTATAGATATATTTCAGAGTCTAGTTTTTATTATGATTAAAGTTAAGCTTGATCTAGCTTATTTTTTAGATTAACCTTATAGCGGCAGGTGTGCAATCTTTATTCCTTCACAGCGTTACTACGCTCGCTTGCAGGAGATTGGATTTATAAAATAATGATTGCATCTATAATAGCCGTTCTACGTTGTAGGTGAATTAAGTAAACTGTAAAAGTGGTGTGAAGTAATAATGCTTTTGCAAATATATACCCTATTTGTCTAAAACTTAGATAGTTACTATAAATTGTGACGTCACGTCGATTGCGCCATAATAACGAATGTTTAACCTTATATCAATAAAATCTATCTTCAAAATCAAACTCATATCGGATAAAAATTTAAGAATTGGTTTATTTAATTTCGCTATTTATTTATTATGGTATCGACAAAGAACGAGCAAAACTGTTCAACACGTCCAAAAACTATGTAAAATTGGAATTGAAATAAACCTTTTTTGTTTAATTTAATATAAATGTTCGTCTTTTCAGTATTGGCGGTGCGTTAACGGCGAAGGTATGCAGTTCTCGTGCCAGCCTGGAACTGTGTTCAACACCAAGCTGAATGTTTGCGACTGGCCTGATAACGCTGATAGGGAAGAGTGTTACTAGAAATAAATCCATGTTGACTATAAAGTACAAACATAAATATATAAAAACATCGCTGGGACTTGTCGCAGTCGGTAGGATAAAACGTTTATTGTATTATTATGTTCGTACTTTTAGTTTGCTCAAGTTAGACTAAGTTTTATGAGCATTTTTGAAAATAAGGGGATTATTTTATATGTAAATAATTTAACTATTAAAAGTCTAAAACGGTTTCACTCATGTCAATATGAATATAAAAAGACTGAAAAGTAAATAAAAAATTATGTTACATACTAATGTTATTTCAAACAAAAATATTCACTAGTTTTATATAATTTAGTAACATTAAAATAATTCAAATATTAAACATGATTGAAATTGTTTTACATAAGTTTTATGTTTAAAATAGAATACTCACCAATTATATATATTACGGATTATGTCACTGCCATTTTGATTAAATATTTACATATTTTCTGTAAAAGATTTAATTCATAAGTGCTCATTCATGATTAAGTTTATGTAGGAATAAGATATTTCTGTGGTGCTATTTTTATTCCTACCAAGCAGCCAATTACGTCCAGGCAGACTAGAAATAGAATTAGCCCTCAGAAGTAAAGTGGATTTTAATTTATTTATTTTAAGTATTGATGATAATAAAAATACTATTAAAATTTTATTATACCGTTTTAATCATTTTTCTCCTAAAACCCTAAGTGTAGTAATAAATGTTTACGTTACAGTATTGTCATAAAATTTATAATTTATGTAACGTTTTATTGCCTTTACTGATAAATACAATCTATTTCTCTAATGAATAATAATTATTAAAGAAAATATTTTTTATTATTATATTATATTATTATATGTATATTTCTATTTTTCAACTAAGATTAAAGTTAACGAAATTATTCTAAATCTAAAATGACAGATAGTCAATAATGGTAAATGAAAGAGTTTTCTGAGAAGAATAGGAAAAACAAAATTATTTAATTCCAAATCCAATATGGCGGACCATCCAAGAAGGGAGACTAGTATTTTTTAGCATGATCATATAATAGGTATCAAATGAAAGGGTTTACTTGTATTTAATTTTTTTCAAAATTTTTGAGTTATTCATTTTTTCTCCATACTAAGATGGTTTCAGGCAATAAATTTTTTTTAAATATTTTCTTAAATTTATTAATTTATGATTAACAATACAGTATACACAAATGTACAAATCCTTTTCAGATATAAAGTCATAAACATTACACAAAAACCCGATGAAAATAACAGATTTAAATATAACATTCATTTGAACAATGACGTTGGGGTTTGTTGAGGCGAATAAATGTTGACTTTGAATCCTTTTGTACTGAAAACGGTTTTTTTATCATAATGATAATAAAGGCACATTGCGAGTTTAGCGACATATTTATTTTCATTATAAAATTGTTTTGCTTTGTTTGATATGGGAGAAATTGACGTTTTCATGTCTTGATACCAGGTAAATGGTTACTTATTGAAAAGGAGTAGGTATATCTATAAAGTATACATTCAAGAATTTAACAAATATAACTAGATAGTTTAAAAAATGAATAGTTAAATTGATCAGGATGTAAAAGACCACGATTTTTAAAGAGTTTTAGGTTGACAATCGCATATTATATTTGCAATAGTATTTGCAATTATTTATAATTTTAAAGCTCTAGGTGGGGAAATTTTTTTTTTATTTTTATTTTCTCTAAAATGTTATATAGATTTTTTGTTTTTATTCCAATGACAACATTCTCTCTCATGTGTCTATTTCTAATTCTTCGTATTATACACCAAATTGCTTGCTCTATATAAAAGATGGTAATGAAGCCACGTTCTGAGTTTTAGCGGCATATTTATATTCAGTAGAAAATTGTTTTGCTTTATTTGATACGTGGAAACATTTTAATGGAAATATTTATCATTTTTCATGTCTCGAAGCACAAAAGTAACTCATGAAATCTCTTGACAGCTAAAAAGAATTCCCTATTAAAGAAATTCCAGTGTGTGACGGAATAATCTCATTTCATGATAGGTATTGTCGTGATTAAATATGTATTTTTAATTTATTTTTATTTTTAATGGTTTTTATATTTATATGAAATTATATTAGATTTAAAAAGTTACATTATATTTTGTACAAACATGTGCGAAATCCAGTTTTTGGTTCAGAGAGAAAAGAAACAATCAATCTCAGTGAAAACCTTCACATAATTTCGAGTGAGTTTTTGTATATACGCGTACAAACAAGCAAGCAAAAATCTTAAAAATTGTCTCTTCCTGGTGCTGTATAAAACAAATATTAAGTTATCTCTATTATCTTCTGATATATGACAATCAGATGAAAAAAATATTATTATTAATCATGAAAAATATGTTTTATCAAAAAGTATGTTGTGGGCTCGTCCGGGATTTGAACCCGGGACCTCTCGCACCCTAAGCGAAAATCATACCCCTAGACCAACGAGCCGGCTGAAACATTATCTAAAATAACACATATGGTTCGTAAACGAGAGCAAGAATGTAAGAAGTGAAAGGTGTTATTTTTAAAACCTTACGAGACGTGCGACATTCTTGAGTTATATTATTTCTTCATCACTTTGATGACATAGCAATAACATTCTTTTGATACTTAGCTATGTAGTTTCTTTATCACAATGAAATGTACTCAATTAAAACTAACTATAGATTACATAATAAATAAAACTCTGTTTCATCGTAAAAAAATGCGGCTTTGAAAAATGAGTAGTACTTGTGCACTGTTAGTTCCGTATAATTTGGATCGGGGGATAAACTTATTTTTTGTCGTCCGAAAACTGTAATCACGGTCAATTCAAGTGCCAAAAAGATACGATTGTTATGTAAAAAATTTACGGTTTTCGGATGATAATCTGTAAGAAATTGCTTTTGGCCAAATTTCATAATTCTAGGTTGTAGAGAAGTAGTTATATAGATTTAAATTAGTAATGCCAACAAAGCTTTCATTAATATTTATCCAAGAAGTGAATGTATATTAAATATTGCGCGTTTGATTGATGAATGATTGCCTTTAATTAGAATTTTGATATTTATATTAATTTAAGCTCCAAAGGATTGTAGAACTGAGTATTTTATATTAATTCCAGTTTGATACCTTTACTCATTCGTGAAATTTAGACTTTTGTCAGATAGACAGACGGACAGAAAAACAGACTAACAGTGCACATTAACGCTCATCGACATTATTCAATTTCACCTCAAGTTTAACTCTTAATTTAACTGTAGTTTTCAAATTACATAGAGGTAAATTAAGATTAAACGATATTTTCTCTTAATGGTTGTTCATGTAAAGTATTTGTAATATCCTCCGGACTATCCTAAATCCTAATAAAACTAGAATTACCTTCATAATGACCACGGGTAGGGTATTAGTTATTACACCACTTTAGAAGTTTCAGAATATTATTTTCCAGTTTAATGCAAGGATAAAAGCGTTATGTTGTTGTATTTTATCAGTACTTCAATATAAATTTATCTTATATTATTAATGTGGCCTATATTTAGTGATAACATTGTGCTATATGATAGTTACCTTAACAACGACCAGCTTCCTCGTTTCGTGTTTTCGATTAGTTTGTTTTCATTACTGCAAGGTTATTCAAGTACGTACTCTCAATATTATCGTCCTAAAAAGGTATTGGGTATGATTACTTATTTTTAGAAATTAATAGGGAAATTGTTTATTATATGCTAAATTATAATATAACTTATAACTCAGCACAACTCTACTCTAAATAACATATATTTTTATATTCAAATTAGTATTTATTTATAAACTAGTTCACCCACTTCGGCTTTGCTTGGATGCAGTTTAATACGTGTAGGAACACTGAGATATAACAAAAAACTATATAATTATACAGTATACTGCAGTTTAAAAAATTTCAGGCGTTCAATAAACATTTTAATATTGTCCCTATAAATTTTATGGGATAAAACGTAGCCTATATGTTAATCCAGGTCACAAAGTATCTGTGTGCCCAATTTCATTGATATCCGTTCAGCCATTTTAGTGTGATTGAGTAACAAACAAAGAAACCTCCAAACATACAAACTCTAACATTTATAATATTTATAAGACCTCTTGTCGGTCTCATCTCATTTACGTCCCAGTGGCTCAAATTTCTAAAGACAATAAATTTATTAAAATATTTCATTAAATTACTTATGGCCTGTAACATCTACCTGACTCCCCTCGAGTTCAGATGATTATAAATTATTCTATTAAATAAGCATGTTCTAAGATATTTATATTCCTAAATATATGTATGCATTAACTGGCGAATGTATGTATGCATAATTTTTGTGTTTATAAATGTCAGGACATGAATTGCGTGACTAAAATTTTTTAAGTCTTTTCTTACTTTTTCATCTTTTGCACTTTTCATTTTTTTCAGCGTCGAGGCAAAAGCTATTATATATTTAATTGACATTGCGTAAAACCTTAATATTACTTACAGAAGATTTCTTGTAAATATAACTAACAGTAACCATTAGTGTTATTTTATTAAATATCAAAGTTTATTATAATAAAAGTGAATAGAGTTGCGCATCGAACGGCGCACTAAAGCAAGTTGGGCTATTCCGTTCCGAACGCTAGTAGAGTCGAGGGAAGCACCGCTGAAGCGTCCCCACGCCGCCATTACAGGAATTTCGCGCGCAAAATACGTCACATTAAAATAAGCACATTTAATATAACACGTAAAATGTGATGGTATGTGAAAGTATGTAAAATGGGTTGATCATAAACAGTGAAACTTTAACTATGTGCGTGTATAAGTTGCTTGTGAATAACTTTTTTCGATTAGTTTTTGATAAAGGTAAGTAATAAAAAAGTATAAAACTTTAGTCTTATATGAAGTATTTAGTTTATAAACCTGTCTTCTGTAAAACAAGAGGGAAATACAAAAGAAAATTACTTAGCAGAGTGCTGATTCACACTTTTCGTCAAGTTTTGTTTGCCGTCGGATAAAAGCTCGAGATGCTTTTGTTCATAATAATCATAGTTTTTTTTTCAGGTCCATTTTATGCCAGTTTATATAAACATTTTACCCTGTTTTAAAACAGGTACATGTACAGGAGTTTAAAAAATTAACAAAATGTATTAAAAATATATTTTGGTTAAAATTTCGTACATTTCAAAATATACATATATCATTGTACAAAAGTCTTACAAGAAATAGATTTGTAAGATAAAATTGTTTTTTAAAATGCTAGAATTTATAAAAAAGCGAAAATAAAACAAAACCAGAACGGCGAGTACGAGTTTAACACTTCGTTATACCAGTAAGTCTTGTTTTTAAATGCATATTTCTAAAATATAGGTATTATTGGTCGCTTAAGTCACACAAAACAATCCTAAAAGAAATAAAATTAGGTTTTCAAGTCATTTATTTAAAAAAAACATACCACACAATCTTTACCCCGTTTCCGACATAGTTTTTTTCAGACGGACATAAAAAGCTTTATATAGATATAATGTCTCATAAATTATATTTAACTGTGTTTAGGCCTTTGCCAAATTCGGAAGTTAATATTTTATACAAATGCTTTCAACTTGAGTAAACATACATGACTCGGTTGGCTCCAATTTTCTTTTGTCTATCTAGAAAATATATTTTTCCGAGACTAGGTATTCAAGTAAATTTTGGTATCTTTTATAGAATATACTTAGAACCTCACATATTCAGTGATTTTAGAGCTTATAAAATATTTTCTTTACGTCTCTATTAATAAAAGGACAATCCAGATATGTTTTAATTTTAAAGGGTATTTTATCGTCAAATTATTAAGATTTAAAATAACAGAATATGACTATTATAGAAACTATCTATTACCATTTTAAATTATTTTAATCTAAAATCGCTTACACTTAAAGGTAAAAAGTAACAAGACCATCACGGAACCTACTCTTAGATTTCAAATTGAAGTAATTTTAGTCAAATATTAGATAAAATATAAATACGGAAAAACGATGAAAAATTCGTTTTCAAATACAACGAAGCAAAACCTTGTTTTATTTTAAAATGCATCGAGTTTTCTACTCGGCCTTAGCCACTTTGCTTGAGTGATCTTTATTATTAGTATCACTGTCACTTCTAACTCGACAGTTTTCCTCTCCGGAGGCTGCAGCCTGTTAAACTTGCTATTATTAAGATCTACTGGTCAAAGTCGACCTTTATAAACTATTTAGTAACTCAATCTGTTACTAAATAGTTTGTATATAAAAATAAATCCCTATTTCCCTTGGTCACGACATCACTTACAGAAAGATAAATAATACTCACAGAAAGTTGATTTTAATTGTTATTTATTTAGTTTTATTCGTTGTTTGGAACAACAATTACCAATGATTAAACTTTTAACCGTGCTATCAAAATGTTTTACCGGAAAAGTAAAGTTTTGATTGATGGATAAATGAAATAATTACTTCCATTATGAAAAAGCCTAGAGTTCATATATCACGTCAGTTTCGATTTACAGTTGCGTTTGAGTCGTTACGCTGAGTTATTGTTTCTAGTTGCAGTTGTATTAATGCGTGCACTATTTTGTGGATTTTGTATTTAAATGTAAAGGAAATTTTGTCAATATACAATACATATTATAAGTTAAATAGTTTGTTGGTTTTAATACTGTATTTTTGCCAAGACACAGCTTAAGTAACGTAGCCTAATTTTTACGCCATAAAAATGTATTTAATTAGGAGGCACTTGACTGGTTTTATAAAAAACAATATATCAAAACTTAAAAGGAGATACTTTTTTTATGTTTCGTAACCTTGAGTAGAAATTGAAGCAGTATGGTTGAGTATATTTCATTTGTATACTCACTCAAATATTACAAAATCAAATATAATATGAAACTATGTTTAGTAGTCCTTGTTATACCTGCTTATGGATCTGAAACAAATATAATACTTTAGTTCTAAGAAATGGTCGATTTCTGTAAGATAGTAAAATGTTTGCAAATTTATAGCGCCTAAAGCTTTTACAAGGCAATTACACTTGTGAGAGTTTATCACGATTCTCTATCTATAATAATATTTTAATAATTCTGTGATTTCACACTTCTAAATTTATATATTACTAGCTTCCCCGGCAAAACGTTGTTTTGCCATATAAATTTTAATAAAGGCCTCCTTTATCACTTAGGGGCATAAAAAATAGATGTTGACCTATTCTCAGACCTACCCGATATGCATACAAAATTTCATCAAAATAGGTCGAGCCGTTTTGGAGGAGTATGGTAACTAACATTGTGACACGAGAATTTTATATATAAGAAGATTATATTGCAATAGTACCAGAACGAAACCGGAATTGGTTGCTAGCAATAATTTAAACATTAAAATAAAGTAAAGAATAAAGATATAACTTCTAAATTTTCTACAACGACTCTACATCTTAAAGTATAGAACAAGAAAATGATGTAGAATGTAAATTAATCCAGAAATAACAATATATTATAATTGTAGTCAGATTTATCAAAGAGAAATAAAATACTTATGGTATTGGAAGTATCTGAAGTTAAAACAATATTTTAATAGTTATTTCAAATTTATAAATTATTTAATAAATTTGAAATAATTCATTATAATTGCTGTATTCTTATGTACTAAAGTGGAAAAATATATCTGAAATACGTCTTTTATTGTTATTCACATAATTATATATCCAACATATTTTTATCGATATCATATTTTAAATGAGCTTCTTGCTTCATTTACCCTGATGTACTGAATTAAAAGGTCGTCATTCAAAGAAGACCTTTTTAGTTATTTCTTTCATTTCATGAAAGCATTTTGGAGAGGTCCCAAAGAGAAATTTTGGCATACATAGTAGGCGTAATAAATATACTAAGTGCGGTTTTTAAGGCAAACAAATATATTTAACGAATACTTTCTGGCAATCTCTATTAGAATTAATAAAGTTATATCTCATAGGCGCTATATATCTATCTAATAAAGAATCTAGTATAGGTTAGATCCTGTTCGAAAAGGGTCCTGCTTCCCTGAAAGTTCTCCATAATGTACTCAAACTTGCGTAAAGTCTGCCAATCCCCCTCTTGGTAAACTATGACCTAAACAGTTAATT
Organism: Limenitis camilla; assembly: GCA_905147385.1. Taxonomy (NCBI): domain Eukaryota; kingdom Metazoa; phylum Arthropoda; class Insecta; order Lepidoptera; family Nymphalidae; genus Limenitis; species Limenitis camilla. The sequence continues at coordinate 6,868,029 of LR990245.1, read as the reverse complement.
ACAAAACCAAAGCACAATTATAATATAATCTACTTTAAACCTAATCCGACATATCATATATAATATTCATGACTAGTTTAACTATCTATGTTTTACTTAAGTGTTTTAACACAAGCTTTACCTAAATATTTCAGCAGAAATTGGTTTTACTTTCTCTTCATAAACACTTTAAGCCGATCATCCGATACATCAAAATTTGGAGACTTATATTGAGCCACTTAAATTTCACATTTTTAACAAATATGTAAGTCTCCTATGAATAAAATTGTTATTTTTATATAATATATATAATGTAAGGGTATTTTATGTAGGTTTTTTTTCACTGTGTCTTATAAGAATAATAAATAATAATTAGAATCAGCAGTCAGTGTGTAAAAATTATAGTATATATTTAGAGCATTTCAGACTTTTAGTAAGTTTTTTTAATCAGAGTTTGTAGTCCATTAAATTATTCTGTTAAAAATATATATGTACATATGTCGGCGCGTAACTTAGGCTTAGGTTAGACTAACCTTAAGTTTAAACAGAGAACCTGATCAGTGGAGTACACATAATATGTTCATATAATATAAAGTAGATGTATTTTAGCTAACAAAACTCACTGCTTTAATGAGACGGCGAGATTTCGGAGTAAATTTATGTTGATTTTTCGAAAATTACTCTATTTTAATAAAATTTTAATGGGACCATCTATGAATTACCTATAACGCCCAAGCCAGTTCACGCGTCTACGAATATAATCGGTGAACATATATAAAAAAAGTAAAAAGAAGAAAAGAAGAAGTCAGTAAAAAAACGCTGACTGATGTTGACGTACGAGTTATGAGTATTATTGTAATAAGCCTTTATTGTAATATCATGAGTTATATCCTGTTGTGAACATAATCTTATCTATAACCGCGTAGACGTATTGATGTCACAGGAAGATTTACATGAGGGTCGCTACAAGGAGGTTTCACTGGCAGATGCCCAAATTAATTTGCGCTCAATTAATAACAAACTACTCATTAATAAACTACCAGTTTATGGCAGACACTGATCCACTCGGCGATAGCTAAGGTATTCATTGTGCAAATTAAGGTAAAATTTACAATTTTTGTCCTGTAGCACTATAAAGTTACAATCGGCGCTTAAGTATCCTATAAAAATTCTCAAAACTTGAGATTTACGACACGCTTTTGAGAACTCTTTTAAGACTTAGCTTTATTATATTACTAGTCGTATCTCCATCTGCTGTATTTTTTGTATGTAATGCAAGCGACTGAACTAAGAACTAAACATCTAATAACACACAAAAACGCTGTTTTGGTATTTATAATATAACTTATTCCTCAACTTTAATATACACGTGTTATACATGTTAAAACATCTAAGCGTATAGACGCCGTGAAGCGAATTTGTTTTTATACTATGTAAAAACGTCTCACTAAATTCTAAATACAGCTCATATAATGTAGGAAAAATTATAGTTATTTTACTAAACTCAAAATATTTTATTTTAATTAGTTTTTTTTTTTACAAAAAAAATCCTTTTGACACATCAACAATTGGTCCGACAAACACCTCGGAAAGCAGTTATTTTTTCAAATTAGCTATTGATAATATTCTGGTATTACAAATTTAGCTTCAGTCAACGTTGAAGTTGAAGCGTCAGTAGGTGAGTGGTTCGGGCGTTGGATTCACGATCAACAAGTCGTGGGTTCAAATCCCGGACATTGGACTACTGGCGTGGCTCACTCCTGACACAAGCATGCAAGCTTACTAGGAGGGGTAAAGGGAATACTAGTAGTATATGATCCATACTCTGTAATCTTTTTAAGTTATCTCGTTCAGTATGCTTTATTTCTCAATAATTTTTTGATTAATTAAATTAAATGACATAAATCTTTGAAAAGTCTGGCAAAAATTTGTAAATAAAATTAATAGTGTAATTGTTAGAAAATGACTAATAACTAAAACTATTCATCCATAGGCTTCGGATAGTTAATTGTTATATTTGTATGAAGTCCCGGCGTCCATATTATTAATAGTGTACACAATATGTAGACGTGTGTAAGATAACATTAATTACCTTTTGGAGCTCAAAGGCGAATACAATTGGTACAGTCTTCTCGGAAGTAGGATACGAAGGTATCTAATATTTTGATAAATTATCATATTATCTACATAATATGTAAAAATGCAATATCGATCGCATGTACATGAAAAATTTTAAGAAAATTTAAGGAAGAGTCTTTATTATTCCAATAGAAGGAAAAACAAGCCTTTTTGTACGTGCATCTTGCTAATTACTGCATAAAATTGGATACGGTATTCCCAAATGTATAGCTAATTGTATTTAAAAATGTTATATATGTCATAAAAAAAACTAATTGTATTTAAAAATGGTCTAGCGGCGGATCGTCTACTCTGAAACTGGTTGACTCATCACTGCGCACTCGAAAGTTAGTTAGAAATGTAAAGTTTGGACCAAGAAGCTTTTATAGAAATTAAATGTGAAAATTAAAGTAAAGAAAAAAGTTCCTAGCCTTGAAATTTAGGAAATATAAAAATTGCGAAAATTTATCCACAATGTTTTGAAATGCTTGAGAAAATCTACTAATAGAAAAACAAGTCGCGTAATGTATATATAAAAGAGTGAGTGACTAACTGACATACCAAGGCACGTCCAAACTCCTGGGGTTTGGAAAGAGGAAATTTGCATGTGGGTTTTCTTTGACACTATGGAATAATTTTAGGAAATTTGTAACCGATGGTAACTAATATAGGATAGGACACAAGCTAAACCGCTGGTAATTCTTCAGTTAATTTTACGGCATTAGAAACTTAGATACTATTTAAATTAAATGTTATAAAATACGTATTTTACTAGTTTTTGACATCTAAGTGCCAGTTAGACTGAAACGAAAGGACTTACATTTAATTAACTTTAATCATCTCTGTAAATATCTCGTATAATTCCAATAAATTTCTAGATTGTTTTCGAGAAGTTTAAACAAGATCCTTGAACTTAAAAATAGAAGTAGGTTCAAAAATATTACTTGTGAAATCTAAAACAGAAGTTTTGGGATTCGGGCAATAATGTCACAATAATAGGCCACTACAAAAATATTCGAAACCATTATGTTTGTAGGAAACATCGCAAAGCAGAACAAGGACTAACAATCAGCAGAAGCAACTCGCAATAAAATATAGCCCAGGGGGTACATCGGCTTCGGCATCGATTCAAGAATAAGTGGTGGGGTAACCTTCGGTGGATTTATTGCTCACAAGTCGCGAATTTGGCAAAAATAATTTGGCCTTTTGCCAGCAGAGAGAGCCTCTTGCTATCGACCCGTTTATAAATCTTCTGATGACGTCAACACGTAGAGTGCGTGTTGATAAGATTATGATTGATAATGCGTATTACTTCCGATATTATTTGGGATTATTAGGTATTTTTAGTTTAAATGTAGTGGCCAAAATACGCTCCGTAATTAAACTTGAGTATATATATCATTATTTTTGTACTAATTTTAATAACGAAACACTGTATGATTAAATTCATTTTGCTCTCAATTCGTATAGGTTATTTTTAAGGTCAATTTCTCTACACAATCGATAGTATCATAATTAGTGAAATGATAATGATCACTACGTCTTATGTTTTATATTAATTTCTTAAAATTAAATTTTATAAGTAATTCACATATTTATAACACATTAATAAACGTATTAAAATGAAATTGATCTTAAAATTCTTATAATAAAAGTCAAGATAAGAACTTAGTCTGAGGATAACTCAACAATAACGTTTGTATACCACAAAAGAAAAAACTATTTATGGCAGCTAAAGAAACTTGAATAACTTTTATTTCTGAAGAGCTAGATCTTAATAAGACGTTTTTAAACAGCATTAAGATGCTATCGGAGGATTTATGCTGAAAAGAATTAAATGAATTTTCTTTGCAACTTTATTTAACCCCATTGGCGTTCCGTACAATAAATGAAGTTCCAGTCTAGTGAGTAGTCGCTGGGTCTGTACTCTGTGGAATGGTTTTAGGGTGGAAAAAACAATTTAGGATGTGCAGTGTAAATAAATTAAAGTGTCTATACATTTGAGTATTATAGTCTTTTTTTTTGAAAATTCAAACAATTTATTTATTTCATTATTTGAGAATTTTCTCCTATAACTGATTAATACAAATTAATTATTTATTAAGTGTTTGTTAACATTATTAATTATTCAAAGGGAGAATTATTCATTTACTTCTGGTCGTGATAGTCAGTCTTTTAAGCATCATCGTCTAGTGAAGCTCCAGTGTATCTAACAATGGTCACTTTCGTGAGATGATTTTGTAGGTACTTGCAAACTTGGCTACTTGTAAACTATGTATTTACAACAAATCCTCATCAAAATGTTTAAAATTGATATTAACAACTTTTGAACAGATTAAAAAATATAATCTAGAGAACTGTAGAGACTCAGGACAAGGAAGGCCGGCCTCAAATAACTGGGAATAAAGGCACAGAAAGAAGAAGAACGAGAAAGATTAAATCGTTTGGATTTGTAATTAACTTTCAAATTACTGGACTGTGAAAATTATTCATTTTTTATTTATTATAAAACTGTTAAATCAGTAAATTTTTGGTCGCGTCTGTCATTAGAATCCGACAATGAAGTATTTAATATTCACTGAGTCAAAGTTACAGAAAAAATCAGATAGGAAAATGTAAGGTAATTGCCCACGTTTAATCAGTCACATACCAGTCAGTCTCGTGTCTACACTGTAGGTTGTGTAATGTTTCAGCATTTATTTTCAGGATAAATAAATAAATAATTTACTTAAACTTAAATATTTTGTGATATTTTAGTCTTCTTATTCTTACAAGTGAGAGGGACGTAGTTATTTTGAATATAGGAATCTACGATAGCGAATGATTACGGAGCTGTATAGACGTCCAAGCTTACTTATTTATCCCTTTCTAATTGCATACTGAAGATAGGTTTTTACTTTCTTAATTACCTCATTGGTAGGTAAGCTTTGTATTCACTGTTTTCAGTGCAGTTGTGTTATCGTATAACGCGTCTATTTATGTCGTTGATTATACATTTTTTTTAAATAAGTGGCTATTTACAGTACGCTTTTGCAGAATATTCAAAACTTTTAGCAGCTAACAACGTTATGGAGTACAAAGTGAACCTAATGGATTTAAAGCGTGCTACGGCACACGGCAATAAAACCGACCTGTTTCTAAAACAAATATAATGTTCTGCAGCAGGTTTTTGATGGCCAGATATTGTGATAGCGATACTTTGAAATATACGTTAGTTAGTTTTTATTTTATGGATATTTATAAGATATATAACTACGTTTTTTATGATAAAGAAGACAAAAAGTTTAATTTCATTCGAACTTACTTATATATTATAACAAAAATATTTTGTTTTTATTGCATTTTACCTAACTCTTCTCATTTTTACGAGGGTGAGAGATATAGAAGTGATTATGGATTAGAATGGGCATAAGAATTGTTGCTATAATATTCATCTCTTTCTAACAATTTGGGCTGTAAAAATCTTCTTTCCCTTTCTTTCTAAACAGCTTGGTATGTAACTACAATATTTTACTTATCCGATTTATTTTTATTCCAGTCATTTTAATGTATAACTCGTCTATTTATAAAATATTTATTATAAAAACTGACTTCTTAAATATACTGGATTTTCTATTCTTCAAATTAAGTCTTTTAAAAATATCTTTTTATTCAAAGGCTAAAAATTGAATACAGCATACATACACAGTACTTTATAAACTTTCCTGAACGGTACATGGGACCGATATCGCATAGTAACATGCACTAGACAATAGCACTTAAGACGGAAAACGAGCAGTAATATTAAAATCTTACTCCAAACCTTACTAACGAAGACCCAGCATCACGACACTACAGCCGCAAGTCTATCGGATTAGAGATTATATATCGTCTTGTTATAAATTGTAACGTGGGTATAATTAAAATAAAAGTTATAAACGGTGTTGCTAACTTTACGGAGTTCAAATTGTTATTCATTTTTATGGAAAATCAATAATTAGTTCTATCTACAACTTCGAATAGGCTCAAGTTACTCAAACACTTTAGCAAAGTATCATTTATTACTGTAGGAAATAATAAAATCGATGTGGTGCCGGTAGGGCGGCTTAAAGGCCAACAGTTTTCTGGGAAATAGCTGCTTTTTCGCCTTACCATTATATAAAGAATATTTTAAAATACAGAATATTAGGCAATTTTCATATCTGTTATTCTTATCATTAATCAGAAGTTCCCAAATTTGTAGATCAATGACATTTTTACAAGGAAGGGAATTACATTTTGGATTGTAAAAATATTTATAACGACTAGCTATAAAAGTAAAGGATTCACTTGTTATGCATTATTAATATATATTGGTTACAAAGGAATCAAAAGGTTACCTTGCTATAATCCGCGGAAATTCATTCCATTCAACATTTCTACCCGTGTGGATGGGTTCTACCCGTGAGAGGACGAGTTAGAATACTATTCCTCTCTGCCGCTGGGAGCGCATCTCGTAAGAGCCGAGTAAGCCAGCACGTCCTTTGTGGTAGGGGATCTGTTCCCCGACTGGCTGCGACCACCAGCATGCGAATCCGACCGGCAAGTGTCATAGACGCGTTCCGGTCGAGCCACATGTGGGCCAGACTTACCCCATACCTCTCCCATCCCATTAATTCTGCGAATCTAGGGTACTCTGGGCTCTTGCTCAGGGTCCGATTAAAACGCAGTATTTTTCTTCACTCCCCCTCCCTGGGCGACGGTGGCCACTTACCATTAGGTGGACCATCTGCTCGTTTGCACCTTATCTACCATTAAAAAAAACCTGTAAGTCTTCCTTACTCCTATTTAGATTGAGAATTTATAAAAGTTTCAGGTCACAGACTCTTGTTAATTAAAATGCCAGATAATGCTTTAAAAGACATTGAAAAAACAAATCTGTCTTATGCGATGATACGAAAGCCGTAATCGTAAAGAAATCAATACTCTTAGTCACTCTCTGCTTTAGAGTTATAAAAAAAATAATTCTGTATATAATAAATTGTGTATCGTAAACATTCACTAGTTTTATCCATTACATAAACATGACGTCATCTTTCCCGTTTGAATTGCAAGTCTGAAAAAATACCAGACATGACACAGCAGTTTTGTGTTGAAGATATTTGGATTGTAAGTTATTTCAAACTACCCTCACAAGCTCTACTACATGTAATCTCATTCCACATAGTTTAGAAACAGTCTGACAAATAATTTCGTTGAGTGAATCTTGATTAACATCTTAAAGTAAGTGTAGAGAAGTGTGCCCCTAAGTAAGGATCACGTGAGTCTCTAATTATATTGCTAATTAAACTGATACATACATTCTAGAAAAACCCGCCAGCGGCCGCTGGGCCCGTGTGGCGGATTATTAGGTTGGGGAAAAAGTTTCTTCGCATTTTTAAAAAAAATTCAAAACATTCTTCAATATAGTTTATTTACATTTAACTAAAGAATTCTGAAGAGACCAAAACAGGTGGAAATCTGAAGGTGCAAGGTCAGGACTATACGGCGGATGTATTAACACCTCCCAGCCAAACTCTTAATTTTTGGTGAGTGGCTAAAGATGTGTGAGGTCTTGGGATATCATGAAAAATCACACCCCTTCAGTTGATTAATTCCGGCCGCTTTCTCTCAACTTTTTGCTTTAATCTCATCAGTTGTTCGCAGTAGAGTTCAGAATCGATGGTCTTGCCTGGTGGTAACAGCTCATAATGAATAATGCCCTTCCAATCCCACCACACACACAGCATCACCTTGTTGAGAGTTAACCCGGGTTTGACCACAGTCTGTGAAGCCTGACCGGCCTTTGACCACGACCTTTTTCGAACGTTCTTGTCGTACGTGATCCACTTTTCATCACGAGTTATCAGTTTCTTCAAAAATGGTCGGTTGAAACCGACCATTTTTGAAGAAACTGATAACTGATAAACGTTGTAACTGATAAACGTTGTAATAAAGAATCACAAATAAGTACACGGTTCATTAGGTATTTTTGCCGTGAGCTCGTGAGGTACCCAAATATCGAGCTTTTTGTGTACCCAGTTTTTTTCAAATGCGCCAAAACTGTTTTGTGGTCAATTTGTGGTCAGTTCTTCAGCTACGTCGTAATTACTGATATGCCGATCTTGCTCCACTTTTTAAAAAATGGCATTAATTTTATCCGTAATAGGGCGACCAGAGCGAGGTGCATCTTTGACATCAAAATTTCCAGATTGAAAGCTACTCTCATAGACATTGCAAATTTTTTTCGCGGCTTGCGTTGCATTTTTACCTTTTTTGTATAAAAATTTTAAAATGTATCGAATTTCTTCATTAGATTCACTCATCTTCACAGTACGAAAAACAAATAAAAATCACACATTTTCCTAATTTGAATTCGGAATTATGTTCTTTAAAATGTAAACTTTGAATGATACCAAAGCCAGTCAGATACAAATAGTATAGCCAAAAAGATTTTATTACAAGTTCATACATACTATAACGCGAAAAGACTTTTTCCCCAACCTATTATGTCCTATCACCCTCCTCATTCTGACGAATAGACCCGGCTCAGCGGTGGGTCTTTATCAAGTTGTGATGATAATGATGACATTTATATAAAATTAGTCGACCTGACCTAGCTGGTCTAAGACATTTTTTGAAGACAGCAACTTTTTTCTGAAATCCAAATGAAATGAAGGCTGTTTATATTTTAAGTCAGACCAGAGGCAATACAATTGTGAAAATCGTACCAGTAATTTTAGCGTAATCACGTACAAACATACGGACAGACAGTTAGATAGAAGGATAGTTGAAAATTCTAAATAAACCTTCCTTTAACGACTTTAGCACATTCTTTGTAATAAATTTTGACATTTTTATTAAATCAAAGTTAAAATCTGTTATCTCCAATCACTATAATTTAATCCCTTTGAGCAACAAAGTTCTTTCACTTTTGCTAAAAAATTGAATTTTTGCCTTTTATTTGCTCTTTTGTAGGTGACATTCAATGCAGGTTCAATTTTTAGGTGAATCTGTCAATTTTATGTCTTCTTATCGAAAAATAAATCAATTAGATCAAAGTGACGTTTATTAGATATATAGTATTTGACATATTTTTATAAATATTCTGCATTTTAAAATATTAATTTAAATATATTAATAAAATATATGTCGGGGATTTTAAATGGTGTGAAGGAAGGAGGTGAAGGGAATATTAGGGAACACTTAAGGAGTTGACGATATCTAACGGATTATTGGGTAAACGCAACGTAGACACTTCTACTGAACCGATAAATAATCAAATATGATCTCTAACAATTACGAGAGAAACCTAAGCAGTGCCTTGGACTTGTGACCAAGGTGTAGGCTTAAGGACGTACTTTAAGTGATCACGACACTCGCCTCCACTGCTAGGCTCTCTGTTTAAACCCAAGGTTAAACGCATGTAAACCTAACCTAACACAAGACGAGGCAATTACATTGTGAGGTACTCACGTGACCTTGATCGGGCAGCACTCCTGGCACTAACACAACACTGCACAACACTATCACTATTCAGACACTACTTCACTTCTTGAGGGACTGCGCACGACTAAGACTTCAGTCAGACTGTCGATGGCATATAAAGGGTCGAGGGTCGAGACTGTCAAAACAACGGAAGTGACCACTACCCTACTCCAACGCCATAGATACCGATGACGATTCGATTATTCGATAGTCTTTTACTATTCTCCGACAAATATATTGTCAAATATGGAACCTCCTTATTTTTGGAGTCGATTATTATACTTTACAAGTTGTCATTTAACAACATGTCATGTCATCAACAGCCGTTGCTAGGATACTTTCCGATATAGCTTTAGATTCATTTCACACAATACGACAACAAAGACGTCAATGTTTTCAATTTTACTAACATTCGAATATGTTATACACGTCGGTACAGATTTGAACACTGATCAACATTAAGTAAATTAACTTAGAAGTATGATCTTTTTACATATCTGAGAGACTAGAGACTAGAATATTTGATATGAAATTTCGACTTGATCTTCATATTTTCCTTCCCTGAGTAAAAGGGTCTTGGGTGACAGTCAAAAAAAGTTAATTTTCTAGTGATGTAGAAAAAAAATTTACACATTTTTAATTTTATCCTTTACTTGTGCTATGAGACCTTGCTTCATGCTTTTCACAATTCAAGGTCATCAGGAAGTACCCTATAATTTTGTGAGTGACCACATTAACGCTAATATCTTTTCAATGCGTGGACTTAGAAGTTTTTTTTTTTACATCCATAAGGGACCGAAAGCTTCAGTATTTGAAACTAATTTAAACTTGATCGTGATCCTGAGAAAATTGGTCTTGACAGACAGACAGGCAGTCAGGCAGACAACGAAGTGTTTCTATAAGGGTATTTTTTCCTTATAAGGTACGGAACCCTATGATCTACGTATTACAAGAGAAGTCAATAAACAAAATATATAGTATATTATTTCTTGCTTAGTTTTATATCCAATAAAGAAGGTCATATAAATAATGGAGAAAAAGTAACTTTTCATCTTTATTGGGAAGAAGCAGTAAACTTAATTTGTTTAATTAAATTTAAAAAAATAATATGTTATCTATACATCTTCTCATGTACTGTTCCATGGATATACTTTATCATAAAACAAAGTAATCTATCTATATAACTCTTCGAGTGTTAATAACGTTCACTTAAAATACTTATGAAAATATTGTAAAAGAATTAATTTTTTAATATACTGATTAAATGAGTAAACATATATTTTTCTTTGTAACTTAAAAAAATAATGATACCTTAAAATTTTGTATAAACATTGTCTTTATTGTTCCAGAATTGTTGTCGCAGCATGTTATATAAAAATTATAAACACAGACATTAACGAGTTTATAATTTAACTGAGTTTGAGTTTGCTTAAAATGGCGGACCAATTGTTTTTAAGAACTGCCATAGTAGGGGTAATAAATGACAGGATTTTGCTGAGAAGACTTTTAGGCTAATATATTTTGTTATCAAAACTAGTAATATCTTACATTCACATTTTACTGAAATGTCTGTCTGAATTATTTTACTCTAATCAGTTTCTTCTTTGAAACTTTAACGACGAGTAATGTTCGGTCACCCAAGAATTCAAAACAAAATAAAAAGGTTTTATCTAGCTTCACAGAAGACTAAACGACTTAAATGCAGCTAGATTGTATTCTAGAATGGATAAAACAGATTAAATGTCGCCAGTGAGTAACGCTCTTGCAATTTTAATTAAATGTTTTATTATTCTCACAAAATTCTGACAACACTATACAACACTATACAAGAATATAAAATTTTATTTTGTAACTCTACGAGTCTACATATTTAACATCCAAATTGTTTATACATATTCTATTCCATACATTTAAACTTCACTATGGTCAATTTGCGAGTTTAGAGCACAGTTTTCAAATTGCCATAGATTCATCGGAAATTCATCAGTGAGGAAATCGAATCAGTGAGGTTTTTTCTTAATAAATTACTTAAAAAACAATTTTTAATATAAAGAGTTTGAGTTAGAAAGCATTTACGTCTTCTTCTAATCGAACTGTTGAAATTGAAGGTACATAAAATATAAATTTTTGGAAGCCAATTATAATGGATCTATATTATCTAGCTAACTATCAATTGTAAACTTGTATGGATCAGCTCCATTGTTTAGAAATAACTGATATCAAATTGTGTTACAAAAATAAACCCATAATACTAAAGACGCAAGTTTAAATTTAAAAAAAAAAACATTCCTTAAAAGTCTTTTCTGTGAAGTTATCCGTTTTAAAATTCATTATTTTTCTAATAGTGAAGTGTTAAGATTATTTAATTATCTCGGAAGATTAATTCGCCTTAATTAACATATTCATGCGAAAGTAAAGATGAAAATTTTACTAAACATCATGCTGTGTTCCGAGTTTAATTAAAACAGTATGATTATCCCTGCAGCCATTTTTCTTCATATTATCCTCATATTTAGGAGATGAACCAAAAATTTACATTACATAATTTCATTGCTGTAATCTACATATTTCATTTTTTGGAATATATTTTAAAGCAGACTTTGTTTTCGAAGTACCGATTGCGTAGTTTTATTATAGAGTACCGCTCCATCATCAGATCATGGTTATACTTTAGACCTTAATAGTCAGTATTATGAATAAATAACTGGAATATAACGGTCTAATCTATAACGGTATTTCTCATGACACTTTTAATGTACCACAGCAATTTATTCCAACACTAAACAAGTTACAATTATTCAAAGGCATTCCCTCGGAAGTGTTTCAGTTGTGCCACTTTAATAACTAGAAAGTATCTAAATCAATGTAATAGATTTTACTACAGACACTCACAGGTGAAACTAGAAAAAAGTTTTAAAAATGCATGTTTTAAAGTGTTAAAAAGTTTTATGAGCTGTCCTATTAATGCTCCAAGCTTAGTTTTTGAAAAGACTCGCTATTAAGTACAAACTTGTGTCTGAAGGAAACTTTTACTGTCTTTCCACTTATTTTGAAATTATTACTCTATTTCCTGTTACAAAACTGTTTAAGAAATCCGAGTATTCGTTTTTTTATAAGCTAATAGTTCGAAATTATGGAGGCATTCATAAAATGAAGCTGTAGGATAAGTAAACAGGGATACAATGGGATACCGACGAGTAATTATCCCTGTATGTACAAATGTACCGATTTCCGGATTATGGTAGCTCTATGGTATAATAGCCGATATAATGAACTATAGTTGTGATACTAATGGACTCTACACCAAATTGATTAGTTAAGATCAGCAATTCCAAAGTAGTCTTTATCTAGTTGTGAGGGGTTCTCGTGAAGGAAAAAGGTAATTGGTGACCTGTATATTTTTTGTAATCCTAAGTCTAAGCAGAGTCTGTCCACAAGTAACAACATGGCAAATGGTCTAGGGGTCAAATAAGTTTGGATTTCCAATTACAATTTAGAATTATTTGGTTTTCTTAGTCCAACTTGCAACTTACAATGAAGTTATATACTGACTGGATTCCAAAAAATAAATACACTTTCAGAGACCTGTACCGTAGACCACCTTTTACATCGTACCGACCATTATTTCATTTATTCTTTCACGGGATCTATATAGATCACTTCTGAAATCACTGTCCTATGCGAAAAAGCGATTTTCTTTTAAATAACAAAGATTACATCATAAATGAAATTGAGGAAACTTATTCAATCGAATTTACAATAATAGTACAATGTAAATACCAAAGTTGAACCGATAAACCTAATGATTAATTAATTATATCACTCTAGACTTTCGTGGCAGTAATTAATTACTCGTCTGATTCAACCCTTGTTCTTGCATGACGAGAAATTCATAATATGTTGAGCATTTAATTCAATATTATTAATCTATCACTAGCTATTACTGTGACATTACTCTAGTTGTTTCTTTAGAAAACTTAATGGAAAACGATTAAAACCTTTTATTTTTCCTAGTGGAGAATGGAATCGTCTCTTTTTTTAGATTGGATTTTACTATATTGCTATAATTACTCCACAGATAATTGATCCAAATAGATAATAGCGTTTTATGTTACGATGAGAAATAAATATTTTATGAAATAATTTCAATTTCGTCTAAGAAGTTTTACTCTTTTTTAAGGTTTATAAACGGTAAACACTCATGTATTGTTTTTGTAATATATTTTACTATCGTTTCAACAGTTCGGTTGAATGCAAAATAGCATTTCTTGAAAGCTTATTTTTTAAACGTTAACGTTAACAATTATTTCATATAAGCGTTTTGTTTCATTTGGATTATTAATCCAAATTAAATAATATGATACTAAAATATTGATATCTTTAGCAAGCGTTGCTCAAACTCCTCATTAATTACTTGTATTTTCGCCCTTTGTTATTCAGACTACAGTTCAAACAAGTAACTATTTCGATAACATGGTAATTAACACTCTAAAGTGCTTAGTATCATTTAATAGTATTTGAATGACTTACACGTATAACTTATTAGACACTGCATAAATAAACTAGTAACCAACCCCAGCTTCTCTAGAATTGTAAAGCATATTATGCTTATGCAGGCGACTCGAAGTTTTTCGATTTCTAACCCGATAATTATAGTAATATTTCAACCAATTTATATAAAGCTTTAAAAAATTATACACTTCATTTAACCTTTCTTATAAATTAACCAATCAATGTGGTGTAAATCGCTTAAAAATTGAATCAGTAGTTTTTGATTTTATCGCGAAGAGATAGACAGACGCAGCGTGTGACTTGTTTTGTAAATTGTAGTGATATAATGATTAATGACTATTTATAAGAGACCTTATCTATACTAATATATAAAGCTGAAGAGTTTGTTTGTTTGTTTATTTGCTTGAACGCCCTAATCTCAGGAAGGAGTTCGATTTGAAAAATTCTTTCAGTGTTAGATAGCCCATTCATCGAGAAAGGCTATAGGCTATATATCATTACGCTAAGACCAATAGGAGCGGAGCATCACGCGGACTAAGGCGCGCGGGTCGACTAGTTACATAATAATTTAAACGAATACTGCCACCACTGCTGGTAGATTGGCTGGTTGTCTCAAATAATTTCTTTCGAAAATGTCCGTACCTAAAGGCTTGACAATTTATATCTTCTGTTTGACGAGTTGTTTTACATACTAAATATGTATGTCATGGTGAAGTATGAAGCAATATATGTCGGAAAAAGTAAAAGATTATCGAGTAACCGAATTGTCATCGCTGTCTATTGCGTTAGAGTAGGGTAGTAGTCACTTCCGTCGTTTGACAGTTTCGACCCTTTATATGCCTTCTACAGTCTGACTGTAGTCTAAGTCGTGCGCGGTCTCTCAAAGAGTGAAGTAGTCCGTGGATAGTGTTAGTGCTGGGAGAGCTGTGTGGAGGCGAGTGTCTCGATCGAATAAAGGAATTCTTTAAGCCTACCTTGGTCACAAGTCCAAGGCACTGCTTCTCGTCGTCGTTCTCGTAATTGTTAGAGATCATATTTGATTACTTATCAGGTTTAGTAGAAGTATCTACGTTGCGTTTACCCAATAGTCCACTTAATATCAACACCCCTTGAAATGTTTTCCAATATTCCCCTGTTCTCCTTCCGTCTCATCATCTTAATCCCCGACATATATGTTTAAATAGCTCGGCTTTCTGTCTAAATTGCATGTTATTGTCGTTTACCTGTTACAGTATAGTCTAGCTCATTTAAAATACTCATAGTCTACTTCTAATATATAAGATTGACAAAATATCTAAAGAAAACCTAAACTGTAGTAGCCTTCTAGTCTCTAGATCACATATATCAGCTTAAAGATTACCACAGTTACCTATTATAACAATTATTGCCATTATTCTTAGTTATAATTATTAATTATAAGATTAAGACTAAGTTCAAAGTTTCGATTATATTGTTAGTAAGTCACAAGTGAAGCTAATATATGTATGATTATAAAAAACAAATGTATTTTGTCTAAATAATTATTTTTATGCAGCTATTTCAATCCATCACAGCAGTCTTCAAATTCTGATGTTCCATTTTCACAGACAAACTGTGTCAGGTTCGTGCTTAAGTTATCTTAAGCTAACGTCTAAAATCTCAAGTAAAATATTCAACGTGTGTATGAAATGTAGGGTTTTTTATGAATTATCTATATCTATACTATTATATAAAGAGGGAAGATTTGATTGTTTGTATGTTTGTTTGTTTGTTGCGAATATTTTGAAAATTCTTTCACCGATAGGAAGCTACATCCTTTCCGGGTAACATAGGCTATGTGGTGTTGCCATAAATATTCTAATTAAAAAGATATGGCCATTTAAGTGCCATAAGGTGGCCATTTTGTAAATTGAAGAGTTTCTCAGGAACTACAAATCCGATTTAAAAAAATTTTTCACTGATAGAAAACTACACTATTCGTGAGTGACAAAAGTGAATTAGTGTTGCCATGTAGGTACATTTTTTAAATAATAGAATATGGCCATTTCGTTGTTACTAATCCGATTATAAGAATTCTTTTGCTGATAGAAAACTACACTTTTCGTGAGTAACAAAGGTGACTTAGTGTTGCCATATGCATTTTTTAATTAATAGAATATGGCCACTTTGTCGTTACTGATCAGATTTTTAAAATTCATTCAAGGTTAGAAAACTACATTATTCGTGAGAAACAAAGGGGATTTAGTGTTGCCATATACATTTTTTAATTAGTACAATATGGCCATTTTGTTGCTACTGATCAGATTTTAAAAATTCTTTCAATGTTAGAAAACTACACTATTCGTGAGAAACAAAGGGGATTTAGTGTTGCCATATATATTTTTTAATTAATAGAATATGGCCAGTTTGTTGTTACTAATCCGATTTTAAAAATTCTTTCACTGAGAAGTCTATAGTATTTCCGTTTCTCTTCCTCTTATAATACTATCATTTTCTCTCATCCTTTCTTTTTTCTCTCTTTAATTTTTATATTTATCTGTTCAGAATAATTAGCCTCTTTTCACTTTCTTTCTTTAGATTATCTCTCTCTCTCTTTTTCTCTCTCTCCTTTACCTATTCAATTTTATTTTAGCTCTGCCCTCCCTCTTTTATCATCTGTCGCTTTTCTTTTCTTTTATATTAGTTACTATTATTTTTATTTTTATAACTTTTTCTCACTCTCTCTTTTTTCAAATAATAAAAAACAACACAATTGCACAGTGACAATTTAAGGACATCAATTATAATATTGCTTTAAATACCCGGAGCGAAGCGAGGGCAGGCAACTAGTTTTAAATAAAAATGTAACAACGAATACACACAAAATATTTTTACGAAAAATTAATGTGAACGGTCTTTATAACATCAATAAAAGCCATAACAACAATTATTATGAAATTTGTTGACTGTTTTTATGTATTTTGCTTTCATAATGAATCAAAACAAAAATAATGGGGTTACCTACGCTTGAAATACTGCAGTTCTAATGTGAAATATTGCATGAATTTTCATTTCGTACCCACTTATTTTTGTTAACAACACAGGTAATAATTTTATATTGGGGTCTAGTCTTTCGTCATCTTGACTATCATTGTACATTCAATATTCTGACATGAATCCCTTATTTAGAATCACGTTAGGCTTTAACAATAAAGAAATAATAAAAAACTACCTAATGAGGGAGTGAGGTCGATTAGTGGAAATAAAAGAGCTCTAAACCTGCACCAGGGTAATAAGGACCAGCGCCTGCTTGGTATCCCCACCATTACTAATCAGTAAGCTTTAATAAATCCAGTTTCAATATACGCAATGTTTTTTAAGACAACAAATCAAAAGAAAATTATGTAAATATGTTTTGTATAGAACACAGGTGTGTCTTCAATATACAACTGATATGAAACTTTACCATCCCATGCTTATATTGTATTTGGATTATTATGGAACATTGAGCCATGTCAATGTGGAAGTATTGCCATGGTTTATAGAAATGGTATGATTGGAAGATATAAGAAGGAAAGAAGTTCTCACTAATGTAATATGGTTATTTTAAATATGATTATTATAGATCTAAATATCTTAAAAAGAAATTCAAATATAAATTATTGAATTCTAATAAACCTTTCTAAGTTTAGTTAAATGGTTTTTCCTGAAATTTTTTTTAGATATAGTTCCGTCTCCTCTAATTATAGTGCCTTCAAAATAATGCTATAATAATATCTATTTATTCTGAAATTAAGTACTTATTTATATATTTTTATTTGATACATAAAAGCATTTGCAATCAAGTTAGGAATTTCACGAACAAGCCGTATTTGCAGTTGGAATTAAAAATACAATTGAACCGATTATTATATTCAAACCATCCTAAATTATACATTAGTAAGCCTAAAGTGTATTGCAAACAATTAGTTAACGCATCGATAGTTTTGGATCATAATTGACAGATGATGGAGCTGTTTGTATGTTTGCTCAATATGTTAGCGTACATGCCAAATGCGGATTCGCTAATAGAGATGTAAACTATACAAGCAAATTTATGTTAGCAACACCACAATTTATATTATGTGAAGTATAAGACTCAGTCTCTCTGGTGTTTTCGCACAGTGTATATGGAAGTTAGTGTTATAGTGTTGTGGTTTAGGTCACCCTTCTGCGGTCCACGTAAGTTTATTATCTATTGTAGCCGGAGAGGTTGAGTGGTGGAGATGAGACTTAATATATTATGAAAGAGCTCTTTAAACCTGCTCCTGGGTCTCAAACCTCAGGCACTGCTCGTTTCAGTCTAAATTGCATATGTTTACGTATTGCTGTACAGTAACGTTATAATTCCTCTCTCATTCTGTGACATTTAATCTCACTTGTAATGTAAAAAAATAGATGGAGAGAGATAATGGAATATTTTATGCGATAAGTTTTAAAACTTATCAAATAGGGACTCCATTTAGTTCTTTAATAAATGCTCTTTACTTCACTTGTTAGCTTAATATCACATCAATATCTACCGGGAGATGTGCACTAGTATCTTTAGTTCGTGCGTAACTGTCGATCCCTCTTTGTAGTATGTGGGTACTATTGTGGGTTCTGTGCAGGTACAGTTGCGAATAAATACAAACCCACATAGTTCTAAGTCTTTTTCCGTATATTAACAACAGTTTTGATAGTTTTTGATTCGAGAAGTGTAACTTCTTATAATTTTTTTTAACAGTTCCTCATTATATTGGTAATATCTAACCTATCTCATCTCATATAGCCTTTGTAGAAAGAGTGATGTTATTGTTCGACGTTCTTAGACGTAAGGGTTCAAGTTGTGGAGGCGTTGCGGATGAAGTTGCGCCTTTAATATCTATTTATTCTAAAATAGATAAACAATTACAGTTTATGAAATTATTTCTTGTGACAATAGTATTTATGAATAAAAAAGATATGTTTTTGGAATAAAAATTGTATCAAGATGAATAAATAATATGTAAAGTTATGTAGGTATAGAGGATTTAAATTCCCTGCTTGGCTGTACAGCGCTTGTTTGTCTTAATATTATATTACGCGAACATGTTATCTTTTGTGGATGTGGAGGGTCCTTATTTAAAGTCGTTAGTCTACTTTATATATATTAACTTTAATATTTATATTTCGTTTATTATACACACAGAATTACAGAAGAACGTTCAGTGGAACTTTACCCGCGGGCTAAACAATAATTTTATCTGACAAACAGGAGTAGTTAGACACGTTGTACAAATTATAAAAATGAATTCAAAAAATTTTAAGGTTAAGTACTCCTAACATATTCACTCTACGCTTCAAGAGATTTTATCTTCACAAAAGTTTGCAAAGCAATTGGATCTTTTAGTATTAGGTAAGACAAGAAAAAAAATTAAAAACATTTCAACACATAAATTTTACTTAACACTATCTTACAAGCTACATTAAATTTTAAAAAATAAGATTATAATAGATTATTTCAAAATCGTAAAGAACTACTGGACTCTAATAAAAGGTTTCGTGAGTCTTACAAACTATCAGTAAGACCATTTTACTCTTTCTAGGCATCAATTAATGACTTACATTACTTATTCCTTATCTATGGCAGTGCACTGTATATATACTGGTATATTTCGTGACGTTTTCTTATCTTTTACCTATATTTATTACTAAGATGTTCTAGTATTTTAGTTTTATAATAGAATAATAAAAGATCTTCGACTTATTCTAATAATTGGATTTGAACTGTAATCAAACTGATAGATAAAATTACTAGATAAAATTATTAGTAAAACTTAACTGAAATTTCTTTTTTCATAATTAAATTTAATGTAAGTTGAAAAGAATACTACTTTAATTTTTAAGCTTACAAAGAAATTTTTAATTACAAGGAAGTATTTAAAGCGAGTGCTTAGTTAAATGTTTAGGTCAACGAAGTATTTTTGCATTTTAAACGTAATAAATGGATGGACAAGTTTATAATTTTAGTGTATAAATCTACGTCATCAACAGCATCATCATAATCCCTGGATGGCCCACTGCTAAGCTGAGGGTCTCCTCCTCAGACTGAGGAGGGTGTTAGGCCATAATACACAAGGCTGGCACAGTGTGGGTTAGCAGCATCACACACCTCGCGCTGTTTTCTTACACCGTTATAAGTGATATTCAATTGCTTAAAACATACATAACTCGGAAAAGTCAGATTGTGCCCAGGATCGTACTCGGACCTCCCGAGTAAGACTTCAAAGTCTTAACTTGGCAATTATTTTTGTGTAAATCTATAAAATAATTCAAAATCTAATACACAGTTCAAAATTTATCTGAATTTGTGGCCTACCACTCCCTACCACGCAGAACGACGATTACTCATATTTCTCCATTAATTTAAACATCAAAATAAATTACGCCATGTAAGTAGAATCTCTAATACTGCGTAACAACTTCGTTTAATTCGTAAAACAAGGCAAAGGGGTGAAAAGTCAAACATTAAGAGAAACGCCGCGAACGAGTTCTGCTTCCGTTTTTCATCAGACATTTTGCTTTGCCAAAGTTATCAACGGTTTGTCGAATAAGGGCACATCCACAAGATAAATATTATTAACTGATAAAATATGTAGAAGTCTTCTAAGAACATAGCGCTTTATTATAGGATATCATTTTACAATATTTGGTTACAACTTTTAATTTAGTACCAGATCAGAACCGGTAAGGCAGGGAACTAGAAAGAGGTCAAGAGTGCGCTTATTGACATACTATACAGTTTTTTTACATAAAAATGTTGCAAGTTATTTAATTTAAATTTCCCAACAATAAAATCATGCAGTCTTTTCTAAGTAGAAAAAGATGACTAACAACTTTAAATAAACGGTTAAATTCACAAATGTCTTTTTAACTAAAACGCCGTAGAAAGTATAACTGATACTATATTCTAAAATTTGATTACTTAGATCTTACGTTTGTTGTCCCAATTGTAAGAAAATAAGGCAGATTAAAATTTTTTAGTTAGAAAAAAAAGAAACTCGGTATATTGTATTTGTATACTCGCCCTAAAAACATGGCACGTTCCTGTAAAGTTTGTTTCTAAAGCATTCTAAACTTCGGATTTACAGTACTTTCCTACTTACAGGTATTTTTTTTTAACCTCAAAGCTTCTGTACATTGATGCTGTCTTATTTCTTATGCACTTAATTATGAAAGAATACTTTAAAGGTTTTTGAGGTTTTCATTTACATTTACAATGATTTCTTGACATTTAGATTTTGAAATAAAAAAATATACTTGTGTAATGTTAACTGCAAAAAAACACTATTGGATCCGGCTCAACAATAAGAATAAGAAGAATATGCATTAACTATCACAGTGAAGTATAAGTGCGAAAATGACTTTCATTGAGGATTACAGTTTCTAATTTTATTTACTTGTTAATGTCCAGTAGTGTCCATATTTGGTTAATAAAACGTTCTTCGTTACTACTCAAGGTGGAGAATCAATAAGTCTAAAGAAGTTAATTGTAAGTATAAATCCAGTAAATTAAGATTGTTTTTCAAGAAGAAAGCACCATTTTTACGACACAATAAATAACTATTTCAAAAATGTAATAATTGTTTATTTAATTGTTTTTATCACTTACACTTTCGGTATTTATTGCTGAAGTTACGCAGTAAAATTAAGGTGAGAAGACCCAAAACTGCCCAACTTATGACGATTAACGAACTTTAGGTTATTGAAATTTTTATGTTTGTTTTGTGGATTTTATTTGACTTTTAGTTGTAGTTTAATAAAGTTTTCAAGATTCCGTAAATCAACAGGAAAAAATTAGACTCATATCTTATACGATCACGTTAAAGCTTCTAAGTAAATGCATACAAGAGACGAAGTAAGGGAATCAAAACTTTTAGGGTAGTTATTTCCCCTAAAAATCACAAATATAAATAAAGGGTAAAAATACAAAAAAAATATTATTGGCAATTTTTCAACGACGTTAATAAGTTTGTTCCTCACTCTAGTTTCACTAAAAGCTTTGTCTGTCTGTTTTATTAGCGGCAGTTTGACGAATGATTCCATGGAGAGGATATTAGTAATCGCAGTAAAGAATGTTAATGAATATCACATAAATCGTTAACTCATAAGTAAAAAATTCGAAGGAGAATGTTGTAACCAAATAAAT
This sequence comes from Limenitis camilla, assembly GCA_905147385.1. NCBI lineage: Eukaryota > Metazoa > Arthropoda > Insecta > Lepidoptera > Nymphalidae > Limenitis > Limenitis camilla. The sequence continues at coordinate 6,845,768 of LR990245.1, read as the reverse complement.
GAGGTTCATAAGCTAGCATCCAATTCACAAGAGGTAGGCACTGCTCAGCTTCCTGTCGTGAAATAAGTAACGAAAGAATAGAGTGAGAAGTAAAACACCAGAAGTCAAATTAGTATCGTATTATATATGCGGAAGCCACTTTTACAACGAACGCTTATTATTTTATAATTTCCATCATCATACCAAAGGGTAGGTTTGTTTAAAGTTAAATTCAACACGTTGCTTACATTTATTAAACCTTAGTATGAAATAGGCAGGTATTTTCATAACATTTTACGTCTTGCACGCGGCAATAACTACCCAGTTAACCTACCCAGGTTGAATAATATTCCGCATAACATAATTTATATTGTAAGTGTAACAAATGTTCAGGATTTGAAGCTGCGGTGCCATTTTTTATTTAATATAAGTATTTTTGTTTCAAATATCCTCTTTGATAAGTAGCACCATTTCTCTCTAAAGCTTTTTTTTATTGCGTTTTTTGTTATTAGGTACGTCTCGAAGTCCCGAAGATACTTCTTACTTTTTATATAAAAGTTAGTAGGTAGTAGTCACGTTATCTGTGTATAAAAAAGTATCTGACGAATTGTTTAACATGGCGCTATAATAGGAGTAAGATAAATTTTAAATACAGTCCCAAAAATTACACTTTGAATTTAATATTTTCTACATTCAACATCTAAAAATCAAACCAAACAAAGTTTTACTAAACAGACGACTCAATTATCCAGGGATCTTTATGCCTACTATGTATAATAATACGCATTAAGCCCTATAAAGGTAAAACTATTGTCCTGTAGACTTTTATATATATTATTCTATGGTAGAAAATATTATCGAGTAACATATTTACTATATACAGGTATTACGTAAATATTTTGTATGAGCTAAAGATTTCTTCTTATAATCTATATTAAATAAATTATAATTATTAAAAAAAATATTAATTGGGTTATCTCACTATTAGGTTATAACAAGTTTTATTGAATCTATTTTAACTAATGACAGCTTTTTTACAATGGAAGTTATATTAAAATGTCATTCATATTATACCATGTGAAAGTTATATAATGGAGAAGCTTCAAGATGTTGATAATGCTATATTAATAGAATTGAAATATAGATAGTTCGAAACTAATATACCCGTGAAAACATTTTTGAAATCCGTCAATAAATTATTGAGAAACACATTATTTAAGTTTACGCATTTTAGCGCGGAACGATTGTGGGCATCTGACGTCATTTCACTTATAGTCGCACCAGAGTGCTTGCGCTGCTTGTTTTACCTACAGCTGTTTGTTGATTACTTATAAGTAGTGTAATTTTTTATTTTAGCATAATGGAAGAAGATTTCGTAAAAGACCAAAGTGATAATTTACCTAAAATTGATATATATACCGCGTCGACTAGGTAAAGTGACGTCACACGTTGGTCTGCCGCATGAAACGTAATGTTATAGGTGCAATTTTAAAGTCACTTAACTTTTTCATTTGTTAAGATATTTTAATGATTCTTTCAAATTTTATTTTCATTTTACTTTAATTTTTACAAGTAATATAAAAATAAAATATAAAAAAATTAAACCTTATTCATTGTATAAGTTTTGAAGCTAAAAACCTTATCCAAAAAATTTCATAACAAACATTATCAGAATGTATATATAACATAATGCGTATTTTTCTTCAAGATAATAAAATGTATGTAGTTTATAGAATATTAAAATATATATTTTCCTGTTATTGAAAACCTAAATTCAATATCAATACCTCCTGGTTTATTCACTAAATTGCATTTCGCTCAACCTTACTAGTTGTTAGGTTCCGAACACAATATACGAGCCAGTGCATCATTGCTTCCACAAATCAAATTGTTGTATAGGTAAGGTAAACTTAAATAACCCAGAATTTTATTATATTCTTAAATAAATAATCATATACATATTCATTGTATTAAAGATTTTTATCTTTGGTATATCCTTCCACGGCCTGCGTTCTTGATGGGAAAATATTTCCATATGTCTTATATATATTACAATGGCAAAGCACTGGCAACGGTTTGGGATATAGATAATTTGAATGAAAGAAATGTATATATTTAGCTACAGAAAAAAGAATTAAAAGTACATTTTATTATTTGATATTTATCTCTAAGATATCTTGTTTTTTTTCGAAATTCTTGGGGTGATACAAATTTTTCCTAAGTGACAATTTATATAGCCTAGATATATCATTTTTATAATACTGATATTTTATAATTTAATTGTTGAAGTTGCTTTCGAAAACATAGGGAACCGCTGTAAGCCCAAGGTCAGGCCAACATAAACCCAACCTTACAAAAGACGCGGCAACCACATTACAAGGCACTCACGTGACCTTAATAGGACAGCACTCCAAGCACTAACACAAAACTGCACCTAGCACTCACTGACACCATCCAGATACCACCCCCACTCGCCAAGAGACCGCGCAAGACTAAGATTTCAGTCAGACTGTCGATGGCATATAAAGGTGCGAGACTGTTAAAACGACGGAAGTGACTACTACCCTACTCTAATGCCATAGATATCGATGACGATTCGATTATTCGATAATCCTTTATTATTCTCCAACATATATATGTCGGAACGACTAAACGATTATCGAATAATCGAATGGTCAGCAGCATCTGGAGTAAAATAATAATCACTGCCGCCTGCCCCACCCGTGGAGTGGAATTCTAGCTAGTCTCGACGGTATATATTCTCGTACCAAGACATTGGAGCTCAGTCTTACTCGTGTTCTCAATTTTTGATTAAAATAACGTAAGTCCTTACAATATAATTGCCACGAGTTTAAGTAAACTCAACGTCAGGTTAGGTTAGGCTTAGGTTTCGACCGACGAGTCCCACATAACCCGTCTAGCCCCCAAGGGTAGAAGGGTATGCGTAGAAGCATTCCTCCGCGATAACAAAAAAAAAGGTTAGGTTAGCCTTGTGTTAGGGCACTGCTTGGGTTCTTTTCAGAATAGTTCTAGTCAGAATATCATCTTAAGAGATCGTAACGTTTAGTTACCTCCAGACCATTGTGCACATACGATGCTTATAAAAGATTGTAAATCCTTTTGTTTCCGATATATATGTATATTCATATAAATATATCCAAAAATCCGTTAATATTTACTTTAGTGCAGATTGCTAGTTTTATAAACGTAAACATAGTAAGAAATAAATAATATATAGAGTATATAACGTTGAACTGGTTAAAATGAACTCTCAAGTAGTCTAAGGACGGCAGTAGGCACTTAATTAACGTCCACGCCAACACTGAGAGGAGAAAATAAAAGCCAGAATAAATTAGTTCCGCAAAACCGAAAGAAATTCAATAACACATTTTTATATTATATTTGCAAATAAATTATACATGTCCGTACACTGCATTTATTTTGTTACTCTTACTTAAATATGTCACAATAGAATGGCTTACATGTAAACTATAGGCATTGTTGTCAGCAAGTTGCAACAATAGAGATAGGAGTTTGAGTTTATTCCCTGGTACTGGTGACCCAGTCATTGGATTCCAGGACACTTTTAATGTTACCTAACATCCGAATAAGCTATCTAATAACGCGAAATGTCTCACTTAGGAGTTACCAATAGGAGTTTTTTTGATCTTTAAATTTACTTTTTACACTGAGGATAGAGCTCATAAATTGTTACCTGCCTTTTTATAATAAGTTCTACATAAACTCACGTCTCTTGGTCAGAGAGCTCGATCAGTGAGGAAAAAGATTAAATAATTATAATTAGATACTATACGAAATTACTTCTCTGTTTGACAGTGGCTAGCGGATAAATTGTCGGGCCAGTAATAATTAAAATGAAACATTAAGGACTACTAGTCACTACATGCTTCCTATATTCGTCGAGCGATGCCACGTCATGACGTAACTTTAACCTACCATAACTTTCGCGTCGATAAATATATTCTGCTACAAATACTTTTTTATATTTTAAAGGAACAAATCTGAAATATTCGTCTTATAAAATAAATATCTTCCTTAAAGGAATTCAAAACAAAATCGAAAGTTCGATGCCACAAACTTTGCATAGGACAACGTATTGCACTCAGCTGAGAAAACTCATAGCAAGTTTAAAATCGCTTTGCATGTATTTATAAAACGATAAAAATACTGTGACTTTTTATATCTTTTAAAATCACTACCTCTAATCTTTCTGCGTTGTTCAAATCATTAAATTAAAAAAAGATTTTTAATAAGGTCAACTTTAAATTTAAGAAAATTGTACAAATTTCGATGTAGAATATATTTGATTACGACGTTTTCGAGTTAGAGTTCAAAATTTCAATATTAACAAGTAAGTCAATATTCTACAAAATTACTCGTCAAACCATTTTAAATTATTTAATATTATGACCGGTTTTCCCTTCCTTCCCTATACGCGAAAAAAAGATATATAATGAGACAAAAGAAATATATTATAAATAAAACGAATCAAATATTTCCCAAGAATCTTCCAATCAAATGAGATTGAAGATGGCACAATAACGGAAAATTAGAATCGTCAGATAAAGAACCTTTTTCATTTGTTTGTTCACTCTTAAATAAATTCGTTTAATCTCTGATTGTATAATACAGATTAATAATATTGCTGACGTTTATTTCTTTTTATATTTTTTTGTATGGAGATTTTCATGTTTATTAATAGTTTTGGATAAAAAAAATTATATTTAAAATGGCACACACGTTAATTATGGACCTTGTATGTGTGTTGTTGTGACCGGAACGCGTCTATGACACTTGGCGGTCGGTCGCAATCCCCTAACACCAAGAGGTTGCTGGTTTACTCGAAATGCTCCCCCAGCGGCATAGGGGAATATTATTCTAACCCGTCCCCTTACAGTTTTTAATAAATCAAACTTTCTAGTCCATACAATCAAAAAATAACGCCTTTTATATCGTTACTTGAGAGAGTTTCATTACCTATGGGGTTATTTTCATTGAGTTAGAATGAACATGGTTTTAGCACTAATAAAAGAAAAAATCTAAATTAAATTGACCGATGTGTGGGGTCATTTGATAAACATATAACCTAGTAATGGACACTTGGTAATTTATTTTTTATTTATCTATGAAATGAATGAATGAAGAGAAATAGTATAAACAACAAATATAAGAGTAAAATTATAAAAAAAAATTTCTTGGTAAAGAATGGTAGTATAATTTCCTTAGGGATATTCGTAATATTAAAGATTTTGCAGACCTCATTACCTCTTTGCCTGTCCAATTTGTATCCCGAATGGAATTCGTTTACAGCCGGACGTTAATTTGTTAAAAAATATTGCTGTTGTGTATTCATAAACACCTAAAATGCTTGAATATTTATTTTTAAATATAAAATGAGAATGAATCTTTAGACAAATATATATGTATGTGTAAATAATGGTTTTTAAGTAGTCCTATTGAATGATGTTTTAATTTCCCCTGCAACAAGTAAAAGGACCTACGCAAAATATAATCAAATAAAAGTTAAACGGGATTTTTTATTTAATTCAATGTTAAATAGAAAAATAATAAATAAATAATCTGCTTCGTTAAATTATGCTTAATTCATTTCCAATTTGGTTTAGCAATTTTTAAAATTTAAATCGACATTTCAGGGTTCTCTCTTAGATATTTTTTTTGCTTTTTTAGATATCTTTTACTGTTTGTATAGTGTGAAAGCCAATGCGTTATAGGGATGGATCGACTGAGTTGTTTTTAACCGACTTCAAAAAGGAGGAGGTTCTCAATTCGATTGGTATGATTTTTTTTTAATGTATGTATATTAATTACGCTGAGATTTATGATTTACGTGATTCTTCTTTTGTTTGATGCAGAATAGCTGCCATTTGGTCCCATAAAAATTTAAAATAGTTAGGCCCAGTAGTTTTTATTTTATGAACATTTTTGAACATTTTTTCCGTTCGTATCTTGGGATTTGTATTGTTTATTTGTGTATGTATATCGATTACGCTGAGGTTTATGATCCGATTTACGTGATTCTTGTTTAATTTGATGTGGAATAGTTACTATTTGGTCCCTTAAAAATTTAACATAGTTTGACCCAGTAGTTTTCATTTTATATACATTTTTTCCGTTCCCGCTTTTTGAGATCTATTTTGTTTAAGGCGCGCGGCACTTTTTTTATGTATGTACACCAATTGCGCTGCGATTTTTGATCCGATTTACTTGATTCTTGTTTAATTTAATGCGGAATAGTTACTATTTGGTCCCACAAAAATTTCACATAGTTTGACCCAGTGGTTTTAATTTTATGAACCTTCAAAAAGGACGAGGTTCTCAATTCGTATAGTATGTTTTATAAAATTTATGTACACCGATTACGCCGTGATTTATGAACCTATTTACGTGATTCTTCTTTAGTTAGATATGGAATAGTTGCCATTTAGTCCCATAAAAATTTAAAATAGTTTGGCCCTGTAGTTTTCATTTTATGAACATTCTTTCCGTTCTGTTTCCCGGGATCTAAATAGTTTAAGACGCGCGGCAGCTTTCGTAGGCCTACCCATAGCTACTTAAAATAAAATTACTATTTAATACATTACAATAAAAAGCAACGAAATGATATAGTCTACCTGATTTACAGAACAACCTAAGACAGACACTAAAAAGTAAAAAATAAAAAAAAACTACGTTTCAAAAAACCGACTTCAAACTAAAAATGCACTAAAAAGTAAGAAATAAGTCCGTTATTTATTATTCT